>JAZKJV010010113.1:0-1252261 GCA_037367405.1 Ottelia alismoides
TGATCTCGCAAACTGACTCATGCACTGGATCATCTCCGGAGGGGAGGGACTCATCGATGCTGGCTGGGTTCTGTCTCTATGGCCCAAATGTGTCTACATGGTCGCAGTCTGCTTCGGACGAAGAGTACTCAGTGCTGGATTCGGAATCTGGTCTCTGCCATCTGGTCTGCTTCATCTCCAGTTCCTCATCTCCGCCTGGAGTTTGGAACTGGATCTTCCCGATCTTGTAATCAAACAAGGCCCACGCTGTCCTGAGGAAGGGCCTGCCTAAGATGATATGGGAGTCTCTCCAATTACGAGGGGTTTCCATATCTAGGACAGCGAAGTCCACCATGTATTCTTGCCCCTCGACTTTGATCACAGCGTTCCTCAATTCTCCTTGGGACCTCTTGGTTGATTTATCAGCAAACTGCAAGAGGGCTCTACATTTCCTAAGAGGTCCGAGATTAAGCCGCTCATAGAGGGCTGTAGGCATTAAGTTAATTGAGGAGCCATTATGTAGGAGAGTGCGTGCAAACGCGATGTCATCAACATGACTCACTATATAATGTGCACCCATGTCTCTTCGTTTCCTTGGAAACGAGTTCTTTATTGCACAAGTCATGGCTACTGACAGAACGTGTTTCTCAACACGGCTTTTGGTCTTCCTGCTAACCCTAGTAGGTGTGCATCTCACCTTAAGGTATTTCTGAAATGCAGGAGTCATTTCCACGTACTTGTCAAAGGGGATTGTGACCTTGATATATTTGTTGCAGAATTGGGCCATCTCAGGGTCATCTTTTTTGATTTTTTTGATTTTTTTGATTTTCTTCTTTCCACCCGTAAGATCTCGGGGGGAAGGGATTATTGACTCTAACTCATGTTCTGAAACTGAAATCTTTTCATTGAAAGCTGGAACTGACTTATGTACACGACTCAGACTCTGAAACAGACTCGGATTCTGACTCGGACTAAAAGAAACATGATGGGGCGAAACTGGTGATGCATCTTCCACTTCTTCTGGATGGTCCTCCTCAGATGGAGGTGCGGGTTCTTCATCAGTTTCGACGGACTCATGGATGATGCGAGTTTGCTGCTTCGAGGACCCAGAAGTCCTCTTCTTCTGCCATTGGTGGTGACGGTGGTGATGCTCCTCTTCTTCCTCCAAGTTCTCCTCTGGTAGAGACTTGACGGCTCCTTCCTTCGGTGCTCGTGCCCGATCAGGTACGATCACGGTCCTTCCGCTCCTGAGGGACATATGATTTACATTATCATACGAAAGGATCTCATGTTCAGATAAAGATTTATCTGAATAGTATACCTGATCACGAGGTCGGTTCTGGCCTTGATTTAGGCTGTTTGGATTGGCTTGAACCTGGGCGGGAATTGGGGTCTTTGGCGCCATTTGTTGGTCCTGGGTACGAGAAACACGATTTAGATCGGTTCTCATATCCAGATAGTCATTCTGGTTCTGTTGGACCCTATAAGACAGGGTCTGGATTGCCAAGGTGAGGGACTCCAATTCGGTGGGCTGAGCGGGCTGGTGATGCTGGCTTGCAGACGAGGTTCTGTACTGGCTCTGCTGGCCATGCCGATACTGCTGATGCTGCTGGGACGGACCCTGTTGGAATGCGCGCTGCTGCTGCTGGTGCTGTTGAGGCTGGTTCCCTTGTTCGGGCCTGGACTGAACAAAACACGGTGCAGGAACGAACCTGGTTTCTTGGTTAGCCGGGGTTGGTCGGTGAGGCTGACCATTCCCCATCTTTGCCTGTCTGACGATGGGGTCACGGCTATACCAAATCCCGTTGATCTCGTACACCTGCGGAGGCTCCTCGTATCCAGTCTACACTTGTGGGGGTGCATGCTGGTCCTGCTGGGTGTAAGTCTGATCCCAGCCACTCTGAGGCCCCGGTGCCTGTTCCTGTACAAGATGGACTCGATGTACAGGTACAGGTGGTGCAGAAGGGGCTAGCTTTATCTTAGCTACCGTCTCAGAAAGTTCCTCCACTTGCTTCAGTAGACGTGAAAGAGACTCAAGGTCCGCGACTCTCTTGTGGATCTGCTCGACCATGGTTAACTTGTCAGCAATCATCCCCATGCTGGGAATGAGGTCTTCTGTCAGATCCGCTACAGTCCTCTGGGTTGTCTCATTGGATAAGATTGAGGGAGACAACTGATAGCCCCTGGTGGCCTGCGACCTGCTGGTTTCTGCCATCTGCTCTAGTATCTTCCATACAACATTCTCATTTTTATTAAGATAGCTTCCTCCACAGGCGACACTTACTAACCCCTGCATCTCCGGGGTCAGACCACAGAACAAGGTCTGGACTGAGATCGCCTTAGAAATGCCGTGGCAAGGGCATTTTTGAACTAGGTCATTAAACCTATCCCAGGCATCATGGAATGGTTCACCAGGTCCCTAGGAAAAACTGGCAATCTTTGTTCTCATTTGGTTAGTCCTACTGAGAGGGTAGAACTTCTTCATAAATAAGTCCTTGAACTGCATCCATGTTGTACATATTACCCATAGGTTGTTCAGCTAATGTGCTGCCTTATATCCTAAGGCAAATGGGGTAGCCTTCTGTCTAATGTAATCTTGCCCAACCCTAGGATGGTTAAGGTTGTTGCAAACCTGCTCGAAGTCTCGGAGGGAAGGCATATGGTTCTTCATGGGCATTTCCGTTGAACTTCGGTAGCAGAATAAGGAAGTGGGGTTTAAGCTCAAATTCTTCGACGGGAACCGCTGGTGCCAACCAACTTTGTATCTCATTCTCTGTTGGGTTGTAGGCATCAATCATTGGTCGGTCGATGCCTCCTGCCGCAACGATTTGTCCCATTCTAGCCGTGAGATCTGCATTTTGTTGTCCGACTGTGGCAAGGCGATTAAGAATTTTTCGCAATTGTTCCTCATCCGGTGGCTGCTTAGGCGGCATCTTGTCCTCTATTCCTAGGTATGAAACAATGTTTGTGTCAGAGGACAAATCAAGGAAGGGATTCTTACCGAGGCGATGGTCTTCCTCGGTAAGCTCAGAGGAGAGGAAAGGGTTGGTTTGAGAGTAACCACCCTGGGTGTGAGGGAACCAGAACTCAAGAGGGTCGTGAGTCCTGGGTTGTCCAAGGTGCGCTTGGGCCGATGAAGAGTAGTTTCATGGGGGGCTCAAAGAGAGATTGGTGAATAAAGAGTCGATATCCCCCCAGTCACTCATCTTGATTTGGCGAGAAGAATTTGGAGATCTAAGTGAAGATAGGATTTGACTCCTACTTGAAGCAAGCAATTAAATCCAAGACCCTGGGTTCACACTCAACACAGTGGAGGACTCGAAACTGAGTCCAATTTATCTTGTCAATTTTAAGTGTGATTTTTCAAGCAAGATAGCAAGGAGTTACGCGGCCTATAGGGAAGTCGGCTCAGAGCCAGATGCGTCTTCCCTGTTTAACCTGTCGCCCAAGATACCGCCGGTCCTTCCTTTCGTCGCTCCTATCCGGAGTTGGGGACTCAAAGACCGTGCCCCTATCTACCTGCAAGCAGGCGGAGGCTGACAAATCTAGGCCTTGTCGCGAAGTACCGCTGGTTCGCCCTTGTCTACCCGCGAACAGGCGGAGGCTACTTGTTACTGGTCAGTGAATCTGAAAATATCCAACTCGTGATATTTGCTAGGATAAGTTGGCCCGTGATATGGAAGGTGGGGATTTGGGCTCTGCCTTAAGGTGTTCAAACACACTCAAGTACCCTCACTCATCCTGAAAACAAGGTCGGGGATTAATCTCCCGCAAACAATTTTCCAATTTTATTGATTTTTTTGTCAATAATGTTAGCAGTCCCGGTTATAAGTTTAGTTATCACTTGTTAGTCCAACCACACAGCACACCTATCGTCCAGTCCCAATTTCCATTTAATTTAAGTGTGAAAATCAGAGAGGAAAATCGAGAAAAGCCGATGCACGAAAAACAATGATGCGTATGCTGAGTTAAGAAGACTTACAGTGATCCCTTCGCTTGTATGCAGGATGCAAAACAGTATTGAAATTTTTACACTACATGCAAATGCAGACGACAAAATCCGCTCCTATACAGGCAGTTCTATTAGCGAGTGAAGAACATGTTCAATTTGGCTAGATCTGCGGTCTAGGTGTGTCTTTTAAGTGTATGTGTGGTCCTAAAAATAACGAGCACAAGCAAATCCTATAGTGGCTCGAGGAGCCGCTAGTGCAAGCCTAAGTTACAATTCAAACCACACAGCACACAGGGACACAATTCTACTATTTTTACACACGCGAGAACCCAAACGTGAACCGTTGGAAATGATGCGAAAAGACGTGGAAATAAATAAATGTACAAGTTCTCTCAGATTACTCAAAAAAATTAAAATGTGGGTTCCTTGAAGCATCTTCGACTCCGACGTCCCTCGCACAAAAACAAGTTGAGGTCAGATAGAGAACGACACAAGAATGCAAAAATTTAAAAGACAGAGAAATATTGACAAGAAAAACCGGGGGGTCAGACTACCCGGGGATAGAAAATCAAACAATCAGAATTTCACTTCAAATTAACCTAAGTCGTGCCTCCCCGGCAACGGTGCCCTTTTGATAGACACCTCCCCGACAACGGCGCCATTTTGATAGGCACCTCCCGCACCCTTTTTAATTCGGTCAGATTAATGTCCAAATTATTCGTCAATGTTCGTTGCAGTCGGATAACGAGAGGGCTAATCAAAAACCACTTTTAATTTAATAAGTCAATTTCGAGTGGCATTTTTTTACTTGGTGAAGTCCAAGGTCGAACTCAGGGAGGCATCTGTCTCCTTAGGTGAATTTCTAGCAAAGTCCAAGTGTGTGATTTTCGGGGAATAATTTTTTTTGGTCTTTTTCTAATTTCTATGCAAGACACATGCAAAAATCAAGCCAATTAGATGTTAAATCAGAAATATGTTCAAATGAAGTCCAAAAATGATGAAAATTGGCCAGATGATGAAATATGGTAAAATTAATCTACCCTAGTTTTTTTGGAATTTTCTGACACTAAATGAATTTACTGCGTAATAAACATGAATGCATGGTGATTTTAACTAATTTAATTTTAATAAATATCAAATCACAAAATTTTAGGGAACTAAAATTATCCTAGATAGATCTAATGATGAGGAATCCAGGAAAATTGTCGGACCTTAATTTTAATGTGAAATGAACCTACTAAAAATGAATTAAGGAAATCACAAATTAATTTATTTAGACCTCGAAATGTGTGCAAATGAGATGAAATTTTTATGCCATGTTAAGTTAACTATTCTAGAGCTACTGTGATTTTTTTGGGAATTTTTGGAGTTACAGAGAATTAACTATTAATTAAAAAGAATAATTGGGCAAAATATCACAGAAATAAACCAATTAATTAATTAAAAATTCCACTGCTATCACAAAAATTTGACAAGTGTCACAACAGATAAAGGACAAGTTACACTAAAACATGCAATTTTTGGAATTCAAAAATAATGCAGTATGGACACCTAGGTATACGTGCAAAGACGGGGGTGTAATTGTAGTACAGAAAATTAGAAGTACATAAAAAAACATGCTGACAGGGACTTATATGCAATTACCTAGAATGCTGGGGGATGGAATGCAATTTCTCCAAGGCTACACGTGCTCCTCACGTGGGGGTGCTTCACAGGGACTGATTTGCAATATCTAAAAGTTCCAGGGGCTTCTGTGCAATTTACCGAGGTGCACGTGCTGCTCACGTGGGGCGCCTAGGTTCGGGTGGTGTCGGCGGCTTGGGACGAGGCTCGGGCGCCCTGGAGGTTCGGCTGAGGCTCGGAGAAGCTTCGGGTGGTCCGAGCCTAGAGGTCGGGGAAGAGGCTCGGACCCGTCTACGTGGCGCGATGGGCACCGTTGGATCAAGGTCGATCCAACGGCTGTCGGTGGCTGGCGCGTGGCGTGATCAGAGATCGTCGGATCTGGATCGATCCAACGGTGCTAGGGAACCGAGGAAGGGGAGCGACATGGCTGGCTGCGGACCGTTGGATCACTGATCGATCCAACGGTGATGTGCTGCTCCAGTCGTGGACACTGGCTCGCTCCTGTCCGTGGGATCACGGCTGATCCTACGACTCCTGTGCTGCTCCGGATGTGGACGACGTGGCGCGCTAAACACCGTTGGATCTGGAAGGATCCAACGGCTCTGTGATGCTCCGGTTGACTGGCGACGTGTATGGCTAGGGATCGTTCGATCAAGATGATCGAACGGTGACTGTTCTTCGTCCTCAACGGTCCTCCGCCACCTGCGGAGGAGTTGGCGGGTCTCCGACGAAGGGGGGTCTGCTCCGCCTGTCCCTCCAGGCGTCGATGAAGGTCGATGGTGCCTCTGAAGTAGCTCGGAAGGTTTGCGGTGGTAAGGCGAACCGTCCGAGGGTCCCAGGCATGAAGGAGGCACGTCGGAGCTCGCTGTCAATGAAGCTCGATGGGGGCTCCGGTGAGCTTCCGACTAGTGAATGAACGAGCACCTGCAAGGGGTTAACGATATAGCCAAAGAACGTGGTGCGTTCGTGGAGATGTGGGAAGTGACGACGAGGCCTAAGGCGGAGTGTAGGTGATCTGGCAATGGTGCTCCTCCCAGGTGGCGGAGCTGGAGTCGATAGAAGGTGAAGTATGCTGTCGGAGGACGATAAATGGAGCGCGAAGGTCAGAGCTCCGTCGCGGAGCTCGACGAGGTGAAGATGGAGCGAAAGGATGAAGGTGGGCGGCGAATAAAATGGGAGAAATCAAAGGGAAAATTAAAACGAAGATCAAAGGAAGATGGAGGAGGTTACCTGGGGATTGGAGTTCCAAGTCGTCGCTCGAGGGATCGGTAAGGTCTCGAGCTCAAGAAGCTTCGCGGAGGAGGGGCTGCAACACGGCGGTGGCGCCGTGGATCTCGCCGGAGAAGAAACCCTTCGTCACTCGAAGAATCAATCGATTGCTGTCACCAAACGGAAGCTTTGAGCTCTAGGTACCTCTCTGGAGTGGCGGATGGGCGTGAAGTTGGCCGGTGATGGTGTATTTATAGGATGAAGTCGACGGCTGGGCTGGTGAGGAGGTGATGTTCATGGAGGTCGTGGAGCATCTCTGGTGGACGTCGTGGGAATAGAGGGAGTTGGCGAGGATGAGGGACGAGTGGGGGTGATCGTGGAGGCGTTGGCGATCGGCGAGGGTGGCTGGAGTGCGGTCGAAAATGGAAAGGGGCAAGCCCCTCGCGCAAGCTCGAGATCGTGGGAGAGAGGGGCGCCAGAGGTGGAAGACAAAGTCCCTGCCGTTGGATCTCTTGATTCAACGGCCCAGATCGAGGCACCATGGAGCGTCTAGGATTAGATCATGGGCGAGGCGATCTGAGCGTCAGGAGGCCACCACGTGGCGCGATGGGGGCGAAGCACGAGCGAACGGTGGAGATGAAATGAAGGGCTTCGATCGGGTGGTTAGAATTAAAGTGCTAGTGGACGGTGCAGATCGAAGAGCTGAAGGCGAGATCTGATGGCGTATAATGCGCCACGTGGCGCGCTGTAAGAGAGGCGCGAACGGGCGGTTCAGATGAGAAGGGGAAAGTGATCAGATGGTGGAAGTGAAAGAGAATACATGGAGGTGGCTGGGCCATTGGATTCAAAGAGAAATCCAACGGCTGAGAGCAGGGGCGGCTAGGGCAAGGGGAGCGGCCCGCATGGCGCAACCAGAGGGCGCCACGTGGCCAGCTGTGATTGGATGAGAAGAGAAATGAGTGTAGAGAGAGAAGGAGATCGAATTTGGAAAAACTCAAAACATGAAAGTTGTAGATCTTGATGAGATCTAAAAGTTTCATGTTGACCAAAGATGGAGATGAGGTCAAATACGATACAAAAATACAAGTGTACAAGTATACACATACATAGTATACATAGAGGCCCAAAAACCCAACTTTTTCATATGAGCTCCAAATTGGATGAAATCAGTCTCATTTTAAAGGTCTTTTAATGTGTATTAATCTGAAAGTGAGTATACCTATTTTGGAGTTTGTATGAGGGGGCTATGGGTATTTTATGGATCAGGGATTCTGGGGCTTTATTGGATATTTTACATAGGAGATTTCTAGCTTTCTTCCTTATATTATTAACTAAGGTATACATATTATAAGGGAGAGGTTATTTTTATGAGTGGATATTTTACAAGTGATCTTCGCTTCTTATTTAATGCAAAATGTGAATGCTAAAATGCATGTATTATGAATGCATGTATGAATGCTATTTATGCATTATAAAGGAAAACATGCATCTATTTACTCAGGAACAAGCTTCTATTTTCAACTTTTAGAGTGATGAATCACAGATTCATCAATATGTATGAAAATGATTGAAATGGTTAAAGAACTTGTAATTGTTAAGACTTACATTATAAGTGAGAAAGAAGTGTAAAATGGACTTTGAAAGTGAATTTGTGTTTCTCATTTCTGAAAAATGTCTTGTAAACTCTTAACGTTATATGAAAAACATATTACATATCTCATATAAGTTATTATTGGAAAAAGTTTGTGGACGCATATAAAACTGAGATGTTCGATGCCATGCCCTTTCTCAAGATGTCAGAAGCAAAGATAAAGATCAAATTGAATAATAGCCTCACACCATCCTTCCTCAAATTGTTTTATGTTGACTCTTTTCCAGACAATTCTATTGAAAAACTTGAAAGTTTGTAAATATCTTTGATCTTATCGAGCTTCCCTTTTAAGCTTGGCCATGATATGCAACGCCGAAAACTTATGAACAGAGCAAGGAAAATAAATTTTATTGGCATCATTATAGCAGTCTTCATATGTGATTATAGATACTGGATGTTTGACAATTACTTTAATAAATATATCAAATAACCAAGTAAATGACACAATGGTCTCCGTACTAAGGAATGCATTTCCAAAAAAAAAGTGCGGCCATGGTGGTTAACACCACAAAACAAACCAAATCCAAGTTTGTATTTATTGGTTCTATAAGTCATGTCAAATGAAAATATGTTGACAATAACTTGTAGTCTTCAATCGATGCACCGTCCATCCAAATACAGTGGGTCATCATGTTCTCATCATCTGCTAGGTATGTATAAAAGAAATACGGTGTCATCTTCTCTAACGTATAAAATGATCAAGGATTAAATGAGCATCCAAAAACACATCGTTTCTCTTTCATGCTGAGATTATAATATCTCCGACTATACCGTCAACCTGTCTATTTGAAATACAACCATTGTCTATGAATGCTAATTACTTTGAGACGGGTATGTTGATGTCGGTCATTATGAAGTTATGATTATGTTGAGACCCAAAATGAATTACAACCCAATCATTTTTAGAAAATCTGAAGCTTATTGACAACATTGCTTTACAATCAGTTCTCACCAATCCAACCTGTTCATCTCTGTAAAATGTGGAATCATCACCGTTGTCAATCTTAATGTATTCAGGGAGTTTCTTTTTTCTTAAAACTCTAATAAAACCTTCTTTCCAACATACGAAAGATTTGAAAAGAATCTTTTCCTCTGATTTTTTGTTATTACCAATACTTGAGCTACTTTTTCTATCATTGAACCTAGTATGTGTTGCATATAATTCATATAATTTATTGCAATGTCAACTAAGACAAATGGCATCCCTACTTCAATGATATGGACACTTGGATTTTCATTATTTGGTACAAACGTTTGAGGAATTGGGTGGGGACAAGACTAAATCCAATTTTATATTCAAATACAAAATATGAAATGACAATGGCGCATCTGTAGTAGTTTATACGAGGAACAAAAAAATACGTTTTTAATCGTAACATGAAATGGTGGAACATAAGCTTATTGAGGTATTATAAAAAGAGATAGTATATGAAATGTTGCAGCAGAAGCTTATTAAGGAATTAATAGGAACACGACTAGAAAAAATACAACTTAGTAGGAACAAGAATATAAAAAATTATATCATAAGATATATTGAGGTAATAAAATATGAGAAATTTGTGGAAATGAAATGCAAAAGATAAAATGGTTATATGTGTTGTAACTATGATAATTCAATGGAACCATCAATTTGAGTAAACTGATATTATGGAATTTAATTTATTTTCTAGTGATTGTAAGCAAAATAACAAAACTATGAATGCTATATTTTGGAAATCAACAAAATTTTAAAAATTAGAATAGAAATTATACAAATGATGTGGCATGATCATATTTGTAAGGTATGTTGAGGTAATGTAAAATACAATCACTTTGTGAAATTTAACATCAAACCGTAGATTGGTTATATGCACCAGTAACTATGAAAATACATTGTAAATAGTGTTCTATAGGGACAATAACAGAAAATAAACCTCCTATCGAGTCTTAGAAAGCACAATGGTTGAACTAAGAATGCGATGTGATTATAAAGGTATTGTAATTAAAAGATAAAAGTATGGTAATCAAAAGATATGAAGAAATTAAAATCTTACCATAGTCATACAACAGTGGTATAAGTCGGTATATATGTAAACTATGATAAGTTAATGTAGGATATTTATAAACTTTGTAAAGCTGAGAAGAAGATTGTGAAATGGTTGAAAGAACCACAATTATGATCCATTTAACACAGAAAGCATAATTTCTGAACTGAATATCGAGAATTAAAGATCCGCCCTAGTGATAGAAGCCATCATTGAAAAAAAACTTTGATTCAAAGAAACGACTAATAGAAAGATTTGAAGAGTAAATAATATTACCCAATCATGAGTTCAGGGTTGAAGCAATCCAAACATTCTTCTTCATTTGAAATCATATATTTGAAGGAACTATAGTAATTATGTATCACAACGCGGAAAGAATTAAATGATTATATAATGTGAAATGAATTAATATGAACCAAAGGATTTGAACTTGTATGATATAGAGATCAACAAAAGAACTTATGCATTCCATCAAAGGATTTGTCGAAGACGATGGAGAATCCATGAAAATCGAATATGACAATCATGAATATATAGGAACTCGATGTGATTGACTATAGAGAATATAGAAGACGACAACCATGAGTCCGGAGGGACTCAATGTGATTTGAATAATTAATATGGAAGTTAAATTAGCAGGATAACTTGCTTCACATAAAATAAGGGATTCAAAATTAAAGAGAGAATATTTACTAAGAATGGCAATCAAACGGGATGAGATGAATGATTTTTCAAGTTCAATATCAATTTTTGCGAGGATCATGGATTCTAATTAAACGAGTCCTAAGAGGTGTCATATTATAGGAGAGGTGCCGTCTCATTTCTAATTTCTTCATATTATATTATAAATTTACAAAGTTAAATATGCATCCATTTGATGCAGCTAATTTCAATAGAAAGACACTCAATTAGAGTTCAAAATTCCACAAGCATTCCATATCGATCTTATCTTCTCATATAAATCTATACTATCACCTAAGAAGTAGACCCTTGGTAATGAAAGACTCCTGATCTCTATATGCTGGGTTCGTTATTCGATCCCAAAATAGGATGGAGGATGTTGTGCAATTATCCCAAGTTTGTTGGAGGGATCACATCTAGAATTGGAAGGATGCATGTCCCATGCATATAGGACATTCTTTTTCCTATTTAGAATAGGAGTAAGAGGATACATAGGTGGCAAGGATTGGTATAAATAAGACCCCATGCAAGGAATTGGAAATCATCCAAACTCAAGCATCTCCCCCTCTCCTCTCTCTTAGTTCTCTTTCCCCAAGTAAGGAGAGAAATAGACGATGCAAGGCATGAGGAGCAAGTTCGCACAAGGCACGAAGAGTTAGCCTGCAGGGACACGAAGAGAAGTCGCATCCGCGAGGAGCATCTACGCCGAAGGTGTGGGGAGCAACCGCCAGGGAGGTCCGTTCTTGAGGAGGGATAGCTCGTGACGAGGAGAAGTATCGTATCGTGTTCCTCAAATATAGCATGATAATTATTTGATTCTATTCTTGTAACCGAGCCTCGATTTTGTTGGGAAACAAAACTGAGAAGATATTGTACCCTCTCATTTTGTCGGCCAAGTGGATTTTGTTACTGGTTGTTATGCCACATGGGTTTTCCCCCTCTCTCACATTGAGGAGGGTTTTTCCATGTAAAAATTTCTCGTCTCTCTGTGGTTGCTTAATTATTGTGCTACGATTATTGTGATTGGTTCCCATGTGGGGAACGTTCCACTGCCAGTCATCCTTTGCAGGTTAGGTTAAGGGAACCCCACGATTTCCCTACAAGTGGTATCATACCTCGCGTTGTCGAGATAGGAAAGGATGATGAAGGCATAAAGATCAAGTTGACGAGCACGAATTGGCAAATATGGAAGGTCAAGATGGAGGACATCTTGCATTGCAAGGACTTTCATGATATGGTGGAAGGAGAAACTGCCAAACCATACGTCATGTTCGCAAGTGATTGGACGAAGATGAACAGGAAAGATATTGGCACCATCCGAAAGTGGCTGGACTTATTGGTATTCCACCATATCGCAGAAGAGATAGATGCAAAGAAACCGTGGGAGAAACTAGCAGAGCTCTATGAGCAGAAGACGTCCACCAACAATGCATTCTTGATTCAGAAAGTGGATCTAAAATACAAGGACGTGATGAAAGTTGTTGAGCACTTGAATGAGTTTCAGAGTCTCATCAATCAATTGAGTACTATGAACATGGCACTAGATGATGAATTGCATTCGCTTCTTCTACTGGATTCCCTGCCAAACAATTGGGAAACCCTGGTGATTACCATGAGCAACTCCACTATGGACGACAAGATGACCATACCTATGGTCAAGAGCAGTCTTATGAATGAAGAAACTAGATGACGATCATTTTGAGAGTCCTCTTATTCACATGCATACGCAGTTGAGAGAAGAAGAAGGTCCAACATCAGGGGTAAATCACAAGAGAGACAAAAATCCATGGAGAAGTCCAAGGACAGAGAAAAGTGCCATCATTGCAACAAGCCTAGTCAATGGAAGAGAGATTTTAGAGTCTGGAAAGAGAACAAACAGAAGCCAAAATGAATCAGAAGAAAGATCAAGACGAGAACATTGCAGTAATGGCTGATGACAATGAGGATCAATTGGTTTCTCACTATTCGTGAATAATGTCTACATGCAGGGGATGACTCCAAGTGTGCCGTTGACACGACCGCCTCCCACCACGTGACTCCATACATGGAGTTCTTTACTTACTATACATAGGCAGATTTTGGGAGAGTTAAGATGGGGAACAACAATTACTCTAAGATTGTTGGCACGTGCACCATCTCAGTTCATACTGATATTAGATGTGCAATGACTCTGCAGGATATCAGGCACGTTCATGACTTGCAGCTTAACCTCATATTCGGCTCTCAACTAGATAGGGAAGGTTACCATCTGAAATTTGGCAACAACATGTACAAGATTAGCAAGGGCTCTCTTATCATGGCTAGAGGCATGTTGTGCTACACGCTCTACAAGACAATGGTAAAGTTCGTGGATGGCCGCCTACATGCTAGTGAAGCTGACACATCGGATCTTTGGCATCGACGACTCAGACACAAGAGCCAAAAAGGGCTTACAACTTTTGAGTAGGAAGGAGTTGACTCCATGCCACATTGACATCACACTATCACCTTGTGATTCATATGAGGTTGGAAAGCATAGGTGTGCATCTTTCCAGGCCATATCTAAGGGGAAGGAAGTCTTCCTGTAGTTGATTCACTCTGATGTGCGCGGTCCCATGGACACAATCTCTTTGGGTGGAAACAAGTATTTTCTGACCTTCATTGATGATGCATAAAGGAAGGTGTGTGTTTATATGATGAGGACGGAGGATCACGTCTTTTATTACTTCAGGAAATTTTATGCCATGGTGGAATGCGAGACAGACAAAGTGTTGAAGTGTCTGCACATGGATAATGAAGGGGAGTACACCTCTCATAGATTCCAGAGCTACTGTGCAGAGCACGGGATCAAGAATGAAAGGACAGAGCCCGACATACCCCATCACAATGGTCTCGTAGAACGGATGAATAGGATCATTTGGAGAGAGTTCACTGCATGATGAAGACAACAAACTACCCAAGACCTCTTGGGCTGTGGCAGTTCAGACCGCCTGCTACTTGATTAATCGATCTCCATCTGTTCCCTTAAAATTTCAAGTTCCTACGCGCATTTGGTCTAGGAAAGATCCCTCATATGCTCACGTGAGGGTGTCCGGATGCAAAGCTTATGCATTTATATCAAAAGAACATGGGAAGAATCTTGATGACAAAGCAGTGCCCTGTATTTTTGTTGGCTATAGAGATCATGAGTTCGAATACTGATTTTGGGATCCAAGGAAGGAGACCATCACTAGGAATAGAAATACGATTGGCTAAGGACGACAATGGTGATGGTGACTTGGATAGTACTTCTATGGATGGCGACAGTGATGAGGGCTCAGATTCTTCTCCAGTACATGGTACATATGGAGAAGATGCACAAATAGAACAATATGAGCCAGGTGCAGACCCTACTAATGCAGGTCCAGGGGATCTTGGGTAGGGGGAGCATCCTTATCAGCGACCAGATGCAGCAGAGCCTCATGTCAGATGATCTGGGAGCACACATCAGCCATCATCCCGCTATCCTAGTTCTCAATATGTGATGCCGACTGATCATGATGAGCCATGCACATTTGAGGAGGCACAAGAGCACAAGGAGAGAGATCATTGGCAAATTGCAAAAAATGAAGAGATACAATATTTGAAGAAAATCATATCTATGATCTTGTTGAGCTTCCTACAGGCAAGGGAGCACTGAAAAACAATTGGGTCTACAAAGCTAAAGACAGATGATGATGGAAAGCAATTGAAGTACAAGGCCAGATTGGTTGTGAAGGGATTCATCCAGAAAGAGGGCGTGGACTATGATGTGATCTTCTCACTAGTTGTGAAGATAAATTTTATGAGAGTAGTGCTAGGCCTTCTTGCAAGCCTAGACCTTGAGATAAACCAGATAGCCGTGAAGACGACTTTTCTTCACGGTGACCTGAAGGAAGAGATCTACATGGAGCAACCACATGGATACCAGGAGAAAGGGAAAATCACATGGTTTGTAGACTGAGGAAGAGTTTCTATGGCTTGAAGCAAACCCCTAGACAGTGGTACTTGAAGTTTGATGCTTTCATGACGAAGCAGAACTTCAAGAGGACTACAACGGATCCATATGTGTAAATTTGACATCTTCCCAATGACAAGTTTATTATCCTATTGATTTATGTGGATGACATGCTGATACTTGGTCATGATCATGCATTGTTTGCAAAGCCCAAAAGGGAACTCTCGAGGGAATTTGAGATGAGGATTTGGGCAAGGCAAGCAACATGCTTGAGATGCAAATCACTCGCGACCAGAAGAAGCACATATTGTGGTTGTCATAAGAGAAGTATGTTGAACGTATTCTGGAGTGGTTCAACATGAAAAATGCGAAGCCTATCAGTACCTCCCTTACCACTCGTTTCAAGTTGACGAAAGAAACATGCTTGTCTATTTCCGAGGAGAAAATTGAGATGACCAAGATTCCTTACTAATCTGCGGTTGGAAACCTTATGTACACCATGGTTTGCACCATAGTCGACACTGCTCATACCGTGGGCGAAGCGAGCAAATTCATGTCGAATCCAAGGAAGGATCACTGTGAAGCTATGAAGTGGATTCTGAGATACTTGAGAGGGACTTCAAGTATTTGTCTAATTTTGGGGAGGCCAGATCTCAAGCTCTATGGATACACAAATGCTGACATGACAAGAGATGTGGATCAAAGGAAATCGACTTTCAAACACATTTTCACATTTCAAGGGGAAGCGATTCCATGGTAGTCTAAGTTGTAGAAATGCATTGCAATCTCAAAGATTAAAGCCGAGTACATTGCAACAACAGAAGCAGGAAAAGAAGTGCTGTTGTTACAACGATTTCTTGGTGAACTTGGATGCGAATACAATGATCCGATTGTCTTCTTTGACAACCAGAGCACCATTGATTTAAGCAGAGTACGATGCACCACACTCACACAAAGCATATAGATATGCGATACCATTGGCTAAGAGATGCTATTGACAAGAGGCATCTCATTTTGAAGAAGGTCCACACAAATGAATTCCATTAGATATGCTGACGAAGGTCGTGACTCGTGACAAGCTGCAGCTCAGTAGAGAGCTGAGCAGTGTCATCTCTAAATGGTTATTTTCCTAACGGCACCTTCCTGTTGGGACCAGAGGGGGAGGTTGTTAGGTTCATTATCTGATCCCAAAATAGAAGGAGGGCAGCTATGTAATTATCTCGAGGGATCACATTAGAATTGGGAAGACTCAACGTCCTTGCATGTCCCATGCAAATAGAATATTCTTTTTCCTAATTGGAATAGGAGCGGGAGAGAGGGGTGGCAAGGATTTGTATAAATAAGGCACGATGCAGGCATTGGAACTCATCCCAACTCAAGCATCTCTCCCTCTCTTCTCTCTTAGTTTTCTCTTCCCAAGTAAGGAGAGAAAGTATCCCACGCAAGGCACAAAGAATTAGCCTGTAGGGGCACAAAGAGAAGTCACATCCACAAGAACCGTCTGCTCGGGAGGCGCGAGGAACAACTGCCAAAGAGGTCTGTTCTTGAGGAGGGACAACTCGTGACAAGAAGCATCGGTATCGTGTTCTCCAAATATAAGGTGACATTTATTTGATTTTATTCTTATAACTGAATCTCGATTTTGTTGGACAACAAAACTGAAAAGTTGTTGTGACCTCTCATTTTTCCATCCTAGTGGATTTTGTTGCAATCGTTATGCCCAGCGGGTTTTTTCCCTTTCACATTGAGGAGAGTTTTCCCACGTAAAAAATTTCTCGTCTCTATGTGATTGCTTGATTATTATGCTATAATTATTGTACTTGGTTCCCGTGTGGGGAGCGTTCCACTGCCGGTCATCCTTTGCAGAACATGTTAAGGGAACCCACGATTTCCCAACACTATCTTCTACTCCCTATAATATGGTTTGAAAATGAAGATAAAAGAAATGAACCGTGCAATTCGACTTTGAAAGAAAAAAGATGCCAAATGTTTCGCCAATACCGAATAAATAAAGCGGATGATTAGAGTGCATGGTTTGTTTCACCTTGATATGTGAAACGAATCAAACATAGCCACTTCTTAGCCGAGGGAATAGAAACCAGGAGTGCTGTGTTGGATTATACATATCGAGAGTGTAATTTTCCATTTTTTTAGAAAGACCACGGAACTTGAAGCAATGAAAATACATAACAGAAAAATTACAAAAAAAAACAGTAATATCGGTGAGTTCTGCAGCTAATTCAGAACTTCGAAAAGTTTGAAGACGTTATCAGCACATGTCAGTTTATGCCTTCTTCATAGTTTGGTTTTTTTTTTATTTTCGAGAGTTGAGTACATGTTCTGCTTGTTGTAATCATCGGATGGAGGATTTACAATTACAGAGGTGATAACGACAGTCCTACATGGCCGACAGGAAGCTACACCGTCATAATTTCCTGAAGACAAAAAATAAAATGATATCAAGAAGAAAAGAAAATTTTGGATCGTGAAAAAAAATGAAAGGGTAGATGACGGCATGAAATATGTTTCTTTTCTTGCTTGAAGTTGTTCAAGTGATCTTTTCCTAAAAAGAAAGGGCTATCGGATGGACAATCTTCGATTTCAGAGGAATAAGCCCTTCATATTGTACACGACAGATCTTCCTGGAGGATGATGCCAAAACTTCTCGGGAGCCTAGAGGTGATTGAATCCCAATCAAAGAGAAGTGGTTAAGGTGGAAATCTGTAAATGGATGAGCGCAGGGATCATTTTCCCCATTTCGGATAGTAAGTGGGTCAGCCCCCTTCATGTGGTTCCCAAGAAGGGGGCACATACAATCTTATCTAAGACTAAAGGTTTGAATCTAATACGCGGATGCAATAGACCAAAGAAAAACTGTTGTTTTTCTTTTCATTCATACAACCATCAACATTAATGGATGATTATGTACCCAAGTCACTAGTGCACACTTCAATTGATGGTGTTTGAGCAATGTGCCTTCCGTAGTTTAAATCCCACCAATTACCATTTCCTCAGTAACATAAAAAGCATGAAATGCATGCCAATTCTAAGTATTCTCTGTAAGAGGAAGAAAATCACAAACTATGACCTACCAGCGTATCCCAGAGTACCAGGTTTTCTTTTCTTGAAACAAAGGTGGGATAAATATAGTTTATACAGGGATAAGGGACAAATAAATAGATGGACTACCACGATCGTTTACCCGATAGAACATCAACACTTCCCCACAAGTTGAGCACGGATGTTGTGAACATCAAATGTTGGGAATTAAAATTCCATTAATATGGACAATAAAAATTGCCATTAGTGCACCTTTGATTGTCGTTAATTAGAGAATAAAATCTCTTTATGATGGACAAAAGAGAAGTTGAATTGACAACCGATTTTTGGTCGTCTAACCAAATATAATAAGGTCAAGGGTCCCCAAACGATGTGTGTTCTCTTCTCTATTTTTTTTCCATCGACAAGAGAGAGCATGAGAGGCATATTCGCGAGGAAGATCTAAGGCTCCATCAGTGGGTACGCCAACATCAAACATCAAAGCAATGGCATCAGGTATTTCAGTACCCTTGAACTCGAATCGATTTCTAGTTTAACAAGTGGTGCCAGAGCCATCTTGATTCCGATTATAAGGTTTTATGTATATGTTATTTTTTTCACACCCGTGATATGGATTTGAAATTACCATTTTCGTATTATTGTAATTATCATATCGTTGATGCTGTGAAAATATTGACACCAGATGATATTATCTTCCTTGATTTTCTGTTTCATGTTGTATCTCTTGATGTGGTACTTGCACATTTTTATGTGTATTTTGTTGGATCTGTGTATTACTCATGCTTAATACCAGTGTATACTTTTGATATTGATTTGTTGGTGTACAAATGGAGATTAATATCTTGTATTACATATATTCCGGTTCGAACGAATCTCACAGTAAACATAACCTTTATATTAATTATGCATATTTCGATTTGTTGCATCGTGTGTTTTTTTTCTTACCTTTACTTGATTTCAAAGGAGGAGATTGAATCTTTTGGCATGAATTTCCAATCACGAAAATAACAAAATTTTCCAGGGCCTTTGTTGTTGTTTACTTATTTAAAAAAAAATTCTGGGAGGCATCATATCCATTTACATATAGAGTCCGCGTATAATGATACACCTCCCATAAATTAATCAATTGATTTCTCTGTCTCAATCTAAATCGATGCTGTTTAATTTGTATCAAGTCATTTTTAAATGGCAGTAACAATTGAACTGTTTAGATGTCTTTCTGTTGTTCGCATTGCACGAATATATTTTTGATTCATTTGCTTTATTGGTAAGTTTTCTAAATTCATTTTAAAGAAATTTACTGAAATTCATTCTTTGTGATCTCAAGGTTGCATTGATCACTTGTCATTCCATTTATGCAATTTATTCCATTACATTTACTCTTGTTTTAAATCATGCATAATTTATTTTTGCCATTGCCGTTGTCTTCTTATGCACTTTCCATTTATAGAAATTATTAAGATGATATTAATTTCCTAAATATAAAAGGGGGAACATAGATATAATAACGTATCAACTTTTCTAACGACATTTACGAAATAAATTATTATCATTTTTTCCATATCATTGGACTGTACGTTGAAATTAAATGTCATCGGATTGCTATTGTATTACTTGAAATATGACAATAGCTTCTACTTTCTACATAGAATTTTGGGTGGAATATCAAAAAAAATTTTGGGTGACTTAAAGTTATATTAGCCATACGACAAAATTACAATATGATCAATAATATAATTGAAACGAATAAGCCACCAAAGAGACCTCTATCTTCAAAATTATATTATTGAAGATATTTGGACGGATATTGTATGCATTATAAATATTATCCTTTCCACAGAAGGGGCGATATTTATTAAAGTATATTGCATACATGTGATGATAATTGAGCAATAATTATAAAGTTTCATGTGAGTAATAAGACACATCCAAAGATGGTCTCATTACTTGACAGGATTTATTATCGGCAATGGACCACCACATCAAGAGTATTACTTACCACTAACATTAATGTCCAAAGACTTAATAGTTAGTGATGTGCTTGGTATCTTGCTTTTTTTATGTCTGTATTTGCAAATTCATATTTATGAATCATACATTAATTCCGTTTTCCTTTGAACTTTATTTTATAGCTTCTGCTTCTCCATCTACTATCTCTGCCACTTTGAACTCCATTCCCATGCTTCCGGGCACAAATTTCAAGGCATGGATGAGAGCATTATGATATTGCTTGGTTGCATGGATCTAGACCTCTCACTTCAGATGGAGATTCCTACTCCTCTTACGGAAAATAATTCTTCTAATGAAAAGAAGCACTACGAGAGGTGGGAGCGCTCTAATCGCATGTGTCTCCTAATCATAAAGCGCGGCATTTTGAAAACCCTTAGAGGGATTGCTGAAGAAAAGATAACTACTGCTAAAGAATACCTTCTTAAAATTGAAGAACGTTTTGCGAAAAACGATAAGGCAGAAACAAGCACTTATTTACAATGCTTGATTTCCATGAAGTACAATGGCAAGGGAAACATGAGGGAGTGCATTCTTCAAATGGCTCATATTGCTTCAAAGCTACAGGAATTAGAACTAACAATATCTGATGATTTGTTAGTTCATTTGGTTCTGTTGTCGCTTCCATCACAGTACAGGCAGTTCAGGGTCAGTTATAACTGCCAAAAGGAGAAGTGGACTCTCAACGAGCTCATTTCGTAATGTGCTCAAGAGGAAGATAGGTTGAAGAATAAAAAGCCAGATTGTGCTCATTTAGCTATGGCCTCTAAGGATAAGGGCAAGAAAAGAAAAGAAATGAGTAATGGTGCTGTGACAAGTCCAATAAAGAAGAATAAGGATGCAATTAGTTGCTTCTTCTGCAAGAAATCTAGACATGTCAAGAAAGATTGTGCCAAATATCATTCATGGTGCTGGAAGAAAGGTACAATTCATACTTTGATTTGTTCTGAAGTTACTTTAGCTTCAGTTTCAAGAAACACTTGGTGGTTAGAAGGTACATCTACATAGGTGACGGAAAGAAGGCAGAAGTCAAGGCAGTTGGATTTTTTAAGCTTTTATTAGGAACTGGTCATTATCTAGAGTTAAAGAATACTTTCATTGTCCCATCTTTTAGACAAAATTTGGTTTCTGATTCTGCATTGGATAATTTAGGTTATTTTCTAAATTTTGAAAATGGAAAATTAGTCTTTCTTTTAACTCTATTATGATTGGTATTGGTTCTTTAATTTCTAGTGATAAGCTTTATTTGCTTGATACCGTTGCCTCGTATAATGAATCTATGGTTGCTGAATTAAGAGGCACTAAGTGAAAAAATGCCTCAGAAAATTCAGCATCAATTTGGCATAAGCGTTTAGGTCACATATCCAAATCAAGAATTGAACAACTTGTATCTGATAACATCCTAGATTCATTAGATTTTACATATTTAGATATCTGTGTCAACTGTATTAAGGAAAACAAATCAAATCAAGGAGATTAGGTGCCAATAGAGCTTCCAATGTCTTAGAATTGATACACACTGATATATGTGGTCCATTCCCTACGACATTCTGGAATGGTCAACAATATTTTGTATCATTCATAGATGACTATTCAAGATACGGTTACCTATATCTCATTCATGAAAAGTCACAAGCTCTAGACATGTTCAAATCATTTAAGGCCGAAGTTGAGCTCCAACTCAATAAAAGCAGAAATTGCATGGGATCTGATCGCGGTGGTGAATTCTATGATAGATATGATGGTTCATGTGAACAAAGTCCAGATGCTTTTGCTTTATTTCTAGAAGAATGTAGAATTGTTCCTCAGTATACAGTGCCAGGTTCATCTAGCATGAACGGTGTGGCTGAGAGACGTAACAAGACTCTTAAGGATATGGTGAGGAGTATGATCAGTCATTCTGTTTTACCATAGTCCCTATGGGGAGAAGCATTAAAAACATCAGCTTACATTTTGAATAGGGTACCAACAAAGGCAGTTGCAAAAACACCATATGAGATATGGACTGGTAAAAGACCTAGTCTAAAGCATTTACGTATATGGGGATGTCCAAGCCGAGGCAAGGCCGTATAGGTCAAATGAGAAAAATATGAACTCTAAAACGGTGAGCAGCTACCTTATTGGTTACTCAGAGCGATCAAGGGGTTACAAATTTTATGATCCCACACTTAAGAAAAGATTTGAAACGGGAATGACAACCTTTTTTGAGAATGCTGATTTAGAGGTGAAAATGCATATTAAGGATATTATCTTTGAGGATGAATCAATCACGATTCCTGATGTTATGATTGAAAATGCACAGGAATGCATTTCAATCATTGGGCAAGAAACAAATCAAGAACCTCAAGATGAAAATATTCAACAACCCCTCATAGAGGATTTTGCCACACAAGATCAAAATCAACAACCTCAAAATTTAAAGAAATCCATTAGAGAACGAAGGAGTGCTATTCGGATGACTATATAGTATTTCTTCAAGAACGAGATGGAATTAGAGAAGATGATCCAGTCAACTTCCATCAGGCCATGAAAGGTTCTAACTCTACAAAATGGATCGAAGCCATGAATGATGAATACAAATCGATGCAAGACAATCAAGGTTGGGACCTTGTACCATTACCAGAAGTTGCGAAACCTATTGGTTGTAAACGGATATTTAAAACCAAAAGAGGTTGAAATGGTAATGTTGAAAGGTTTAAGGCACGTCTTGTAGCCAAAGGATTTACTCAAAGAGATGGAATTGATTACAAGGAAACATTTTCTCCTGTTTCTAGTAAGGATTCCTTTAGAATTATCATGGCATTAGTTACGCACTTTGATCTTGAGGTTCATTAGATGGATGTTAAGACTGCCTTTCTCAATGGATACGTTGAGGAGGTGATCTATGTTGAGGAGGTGATTGATGACATGGATTGAGCCAAGGTCGTGTTTTTTCACAAGGCAGATCGACAGTCCCTGAGTTGACCTCAGACAGAATCCAAACCAATCAACAATTAACCCACAATAATAAATCAAACTATTAAGTCTAAAAAATATGGAGTTAAAATTTTATATAACTCTACATGCAAATGTTTATAGGTGTAAGCACAAGTAGATGTCGAACACTGGGAGGCGAATGGTTGTGTGGTGGAAATGAATGCACATTCATTCAATTCTTAGTTCATGTCCAATTCCTTATTGTTTTTGTGGATTTTTAATTATATATATATATATTTTTTAATTTTTGGTTTTATATTTTTATATTTTGATTTTTAATTTATTGATTTTGTATTCTGTTTTTATATTTTTTATAATTTCTTTTTATATTTTTAGTTATATATATAAAGAGATGCATATAAGAGAAGAGAGAGATGTAATATATGGATACATTGATATATAGATATGTACTCATAATATATTAGATATAATATTTTTACATTTTTTTTATATTTTTCTATTTTCTTTGTTGTTTTTCTGGGATTTTTCTAATTTTTATGTATTATTAATTTTAAAAAAATATCCCTAATAGGGAACTAAATATATAGGCCGAAAATAATTTGGGTTTTAAATTTATAAAATAAGTCTCAAAATTACCCAAATTAATTTTAATACGTAAATAATAATATATAAATAATTATAAAATAGGAAAACATATTTTTGGTATTTTTGAAGGGTTTTTATATTTTTTTAGGATTTTCGAGCTTCTTGAAATTTTTATATTTTCTTTTTCTATTTTTAGGTTTTTTTTCATTTTCTGGACTCAATAGATATATAAATATACTATATAGAATATTTTTGTAATTTTTTTCAAAAGCATTTTCTATTTTTTTGGTATTTTATATTTTAAACAGGGCAAAAATAACTCCTATTTCAATTCTAATAAATGGATAAAATGCACAAAAATTCCAAATAAGTATGCGGCGTGGATCTACATGGCACAAAGCATTTATCCTAATTTTTGGGGATTTTTAGGAGCAACATAGGTATTTCTAATAAATACATGAAAGTCACAAAAATACACAGCCTGGCAGGGGCATAAATGAAAATAAAATAAAGGACAGGGGTCACATTACAAATACGCCAATAGAAATAAACATTGATTTAATATTTAAGAACTATTTTACAATTACAAAAATTGCCAGGGGCACACACGCAACATTTGCGCGCCTCACGTGGGACTACACGTGAGGCGGGGAAGGACCTGATTGCAATTAAAAGAAATCTAGGGGTCCTATTTGCAAAATCCCATTTATTTATAACTTTACATTTATTTTACAGAATTAAATAGGAAATACAAAAATGTAGGGGTATATATCTTGCAATTTACCCCTTAAGACGCGCGATCCAACGGCTGGGATTCATCCACTTGGCACGCGTCGACCTCTAGTGTGACGATGACGGTTCGCCGATGAATGGAGCGGATTAGATCAGGCACGCTGATCCGACGGTCGAGGCGCGACATCATCCAACGGTTGGACTTCCAACTGGGCTCGAACCTTGATCGGACGACAAAGATGAAGGGACGAAGAACAGGGAAGAACTTCTCCGTCCCCGACCTTCGATCCGATGATGCACTCACGTCCGGTCATCCCCCGAGCTGCTGATGGTCCAAGAAGGTACCTAGGAACACCTGGTGTCGACTGGATGGCTCCAAGAAGCCCTAGGCTCGTCGGAGCTCTCCAGCGAGGTCGGGGAAGAATTGCGTCCCCAAGTACCTCACCTTCCTTCAGAACGCGACCCCTGAGGGTCCTTTGGCCCTCCAGACCTACAAAAGACAATCGCACAAGTAATACCAAGGTCTGGCAACCTTATTTGGGAGAAATGAACGGAGAATGGGCGCATCGGAGATGCTCCGACGGAGGTGGTGGAGGTGGAGCATCCAACTCAAGATCTGCTGGGGATCTGGGTGAGTGGAGGTGCCTGGAGTGGAGTAGAAGCGAAGAGGAAGGAGTGGGGGTGGTTTGGTGAACGGAAAAGGTCGGGAGCACCGTATAGGGGTTCGCCGAAGCAGAGGTCTGGCGAACCACGAATCACCTCATTGGAGCTAAATCGAGAACCTACTGATTAAACTAACTACATAAATCGATGACTGGAATTGAAAACTATCTAAAACTAATAAAATGCGCAGCTTGTACCTCCCCAAGAGGAAGGGAGCAGAGGTGGCGCCGGAGCACCACCGTGGGTGCAACCTCCTCCTCCTCCGACCGATTCAAGGCGCTGGAGACCTCCTCCTGTCACGAGGAACGCCTCCAGGACCGAATACGAGGAAGGGAATTGGATAAAGGCTGACCAAAATGGAAGAGGAGGCAGAGGATTTTTTTTATTTATATACATGTTGCCCACCCTTATTGATCGGGCCATTGGCGGAGCTACAAGCTATGTACAAGGGAATAAACGAATGGGCGTGGATGTACAATGATTAGAGAACATTTCGTCTGAAGGAAGCATCTGCAATTGATGGACGAGACGCCATGAAAAATGCAAGAATATCGGTGATTTGTCAGGTCTGACGGGTCAGACATGCGGATGGGACAGTTGACCAGAGGTCAACGGTCCTCCGCCCCTGATTGGTCCATGTAGGCCGCTACAGGACAAAACATGGGTTTTTATTCGAAAATAATTTATTTAAAATAGTAAATGATTTTATTATTTTTTTAGTATAAAACAAAAAATGTTTATTATTTTATGTAATATTTAATATGATTTTTATTTATTTTTTTGGCTTTAGTTATTAATAATTAATTTTTTATGAGTGTGTTTATAAATGTATTTACATGTACTTATTTTTATTTTGTATATTTTTATTTTATTATTTTATTTTCTTATTTTATATAATTATAACTTATTTTTGTGAGTATAAATATATTTTTATTTAATTCTTATGAGTTTATTTGCATATTTAAATAAATAGGTATATAATACTATGTATGTATACTTATAGGTATTTTTCCTATATTTTATATACATTTTATTTATTTAATGAATTTTATTGGGTTTTATTTTGGATTTACATTTTTAATGGAATATAGATAATATTTACAATTTATTAAAAATATAGATGAATAAAGAATAAAAGAATGAATTCTCCTTTTATTTATATACATACGTAACATAGGTATTTTACCTATGTACTCCATAGACTTATTTTATTTTACATGTTCTTTTTGGTTTTCTTCTAATTTCAATGTGTATATGTATTATATATATTATTTACAAAATTCTAAAATAATAAATTTATAGAAATAAATAATACTGAATAAATTGAATATTTTAATCAGATAGACTGTACAATGAGGGCCAAAAACCTAACTTTCACAGATGAATCCAAAAATTATGAAACCAATTTTATTAAATAGCTCTTAAAATGTTATATACAATTAAAGGTGATTTTGGTGGATTTTGAGTTTTTATGTGCAAGATGTGGGTCTGTGAAGTTAAGATTCTGGCTTTTTATTCTGTGTATAAAATGTACAACGTATATTATTTTTGTACAAACTCAATTTTGTATTTTTATTCACATTATTATCTACAACTTTCATGTACAAAATATTTTTATTTACTGATTAAATAAATATATACAAAATAGGTGTCAGAAATGCATAAATGAATGAATAAATAAATGATGTATTTATTGTATTATTGGCCCTATTGGCCCTTATCTCCCCCTACTTTATTCCTTGTCGACCAATTCCATTCTAGACTTGGTCTCAGGGTTAGGGTCATAAAATATTTGCAATATTTTATTCCTTTTTCTTTTCTTCTTTTATTCTATATTTTGGCATTAAAAACCTTATTTTATGTACAAATAATACAATAAATAATGAATGTTATTATAGACAAATTGATGTTGTTTACATGTATTTGGAGGGGTTTTTAAGGCCAAAATGATAGAATAAAGGTGATGAAATGGAGATTCATCACCCCCCTATACTTGCCTTTGCTAGTCCCTAGCAAATACTTATGCAATAAGTACAAAAAGAATAAAGAGTAAGAAGAAAAGAAAAAGCAAAAATAAAGAATTTAAAGAATAAATTTAATTGATCATGATTATTAAACTCATCTGTACAAATCAAAGTTTGGAGCTCAGGTTAGACCTTAGTGTGAAAATGTGTGTGGAACCTAGTTAGGAACCAAATTTAAAACACAACAGCCTTCGAGAGTCACAGAACTCGCTTCAAATTACCTCAATAGCCAGGTCAGAACTAGCCTACATCATACGCAAACCCTTATGACTATGAAGCTGACTTGTACGATGTAAGTGATTATGGCTCTCTCCAGCTGAAATGACAAAGGAATTAACTTCTCCAGAATGACAACTCAATGATTTCCCAATCCAGCCCTCTTCCGTCGAGGAGCAGGGTATTCCCTTCTAAGTTCAAGTGGCATCCAACTCAAGAGGAGGGGGTGAAGAAGAGAATGGATGGTAGCCAGTGTAGCTACCTATCCTGGGATGCAAGACCAGTGTAGTCAAGTCATCCAGCTGCAAGCTCACATGGTATATTTTGGTGCTCAAGCTTGCTTATTTTCTATACAACATATATACATACTCCGGCAGGCACTTTTATTTTTATTTTCAAGCCTGTCCACTTTTTTGGAGTTTTTTTGAAATACTATTCACAACAGCATTTACATAAGGACTTTTTCCTCTTGAGCCAGAAGACTATCCCTCTTTTGAAGCTTTATTGCAACCCACACTCTCCTGTCATTCGACTTTATTGAAACTGGATCAGGTTGGGGTGCACTTCCCTCCCTAAACGAGGACGAATATTTCCACCCGTGTGCGTCTCAGACTCGCAAATCCAACCCCCTCACCACTTCAACTGAGTTGAGCCAAGTGAAAGGTGCAAGTGTCCAAGTTAGGTCACGGTCGACAAGAATCATGCGTGTGTCTCGAAAAGTTCTAGTTAGTCAGTTGAGGTGATTTGAACCCAACCCTGATTTCTCAAAGAATTAAGTCTGAATAGACCTGAAGTACCTTAAACCTAGTTCCCATAAGGTTCCAGTGCAGTTAGGTGCAGTAAGGTTCAACCAAGCTCCAATCTTCGACTTTATTAGACTAGTTCAATCATCAAGTTCAATAAAAATATATGAATGCTATGCAAATGCTATTTACAAATATGCAAAGCATAATGTAGTTTTTGCAAAGAATTTTGAAAACAAAAGAAAAATTTTACACAAAGAATTTTTGCAAATAAAATAATTTTGGCACTCAAAGTATAAAATATGTACAACTATTTACACGGGCGTGCATCTTTATTTTGCAGGATTTAAAGAATTTTAAAGAATTTACAGGTTTTAACAAAGTGATTTATTTAGGTGTATATACAATTGATAAAGAATTTTATGTATTTTATTTACATTTATTTTATTTTATTTTATTTATTATGATGCTTTCATTCCTCAAATTTCTTTGAAAAACATTTTAAAAACTATAATACAACATAATTTTTGCAAATATTTACAAACATTTGAAATCCATTTCGCAAAGATTTTGCAAACACTATATATACATTTTTCAAAATGTTTTTCAAACATTTTCAAAATCATTTGTAAATAGGCTTTCAAATTCTTTATTTCACACAAATATAAGAATTTTTGCAATCAAAATATTTTTACAAAGGTTGAAAATTTTTCACAAAAAGTTTTCCAAACAGTTCACACCATTTTTCAAATCATTTGCAAAAATATTTTTAACCTGATTTATTAATCAATATATACCAAAAAGAATAGGAGGAATAAGAAGCATTATTAATTAGTTTTCAATGAATTATATCATATTTTTAGCCATATTTATTAATAATTATACGAAAGTACGAGTTATGGCTAAAGTATATACAGAGTATATACGACCCCCCTATACTTAGCATGAGTTAT
This sequence comes from Ottelia alismoides, assembly GCA_037367405.1. Lineage (NCBI taxonomy): Eukaryota > Viridiplantae > Streptophyta > Magnoliopsida > Alismatales > Hydrocharitaceae > Ottelia > Ottelia alismoides. The sequence continues at coordinate 28,995 of JAZKJV010010113.1, forward strand.
ATCCTCATAGGTCAAAGAGAAAAAAAGAAGACATAACTCATGTTGAGTATAGAAAAGCCTATACTACAACGACTAAATAAAGAATGAAGATGTAAATGAATAAGAAGGTGACCGACCCCCCTATATTTAGGATTAAATAATCCTAAGTATAGCAGGCTGTACACAAGGCTGGAGGGCCACGGGTGGGAATAAACAGATCAAAGAATTAACAAATCAGGGGTGCATCCCTCTATACTTATGACAAAGTACGTCCTAAGTACCGAAAACTGACACAAAGGGGCGACACCTTTTATTTAGATAAAGAAATATGAAAAAGAAAAGAAGAAAAGATAGATATATACAGATAGATGAAAAGATCGTGGAGAATATACACATCACTCCCCCTATACTGAGGGTGGGATATCCCGAAGTATAAGCAACGACAAGAGTGATGAAACGGAACATAGAACAACACGGTGTGTACCCCCCTATACTTAGGACAAAGTACATCCTAAGTATAGGCATACAGATATGGCGCAAGATCTGGGGCACATAAGACATACGAAAGAAGAAGAAGGAACATAATACACAACACATATATACTACAGATAGAGACTGATGAGGTACAGGATGGCATTTGTCAAATGAATATCGTGCTCTAGTCGTCGTCTCCCTGTGAGAATGAAGACGCAATCAAACAGTGTAAGACACCCGGATATGCAGTCAGGTGGGTGTCGACGATCGGGGCAAAATAGATCGAAAGAACAGATATCGGGTTCGGTAGCATGAAGTAGTCAAATCAGCTCATAGGGTCAGCATGGGGGAACATAACCGATACAGTATGACCAGGAGGAAGAAGGAACAATACAGATTCCTCCAGTCAATCAGAGTCTCAATAAGATATGGAAAGGTAAGGAACAAGAGACATTGTGGCTTTCGATGGTCATGAGGTCGGAAGATCACAGGGACACACCGAATACCGCAAGTCATGGCTCAACCCTGCGAGGGTCGTTAAGGTAAGCAGGCTCAAAGGAGCCAGAATCAGAAGACTTGGGCCAGTGATCCGCAGATCGGATGCACAACAAAAGGGGGACCAAGTACACACAACATGAAACTCGACTCCGTGCTTCAATGGAATGGAGATGTAGTCAGAAGGAGACTGAGTACATAGCTCAGAAGACACGACTTCGTGCTCCAACAGACAAGATACACCAGGAATGAAATCGAGTACCAAGAAAAATGATGTACCCTCCCGCAGATAACCCTCCGGGAGTAGTACATGCTAATCGTCGAATAATCAGACAAAGACTCAACCTTGCAATGGTCGTCAAGGTGAGCGGACGCAAAGGCGTCAGTGATCCATCAGACGGATCATCAGTATCGGTCTCGGTAGACAACATAACGGCGACAAGCATAAGAGACCGGAGAATCTAAAGAATGTGGCAGCGTCCCGCAGACAATCCTCGAGGAACGTGCTGCCTGCTAGGCATGGAAATAACAGATATCAGGAGCTCAGCCTTGCGAGGACCATCAAGGAGAGCAGTCTCAAAGGAGTCTAATCAGATGGGTCCCATGATCTGCAGATCGGATATGCAACTCAGGATGGGACCAAAATCATATATATCAAATGACTCGATTCCCTGCTCCGCAGATCGGAGACACAGTCAGCAGGGGGAACCGAGCGTATAGAGAGTGTTGCATGCTCCTACAGATAGTCCCTCGGGGATTAATGCAATCAAGGCAAGGAATAGTCAGAATGTGTCTCTACCTTGCGAGGGTCGTCAAGGAGAGAGAAGGGTTTGAAGGAGCCGGATCCATCAGACGGACCCACATAGTGGTCTCAGTAGTCGACAAATCGGCTACCAACAGAGGAGACCAATCAGATCGGGAAATATGTCGCAGTCTCCCGCAGATAACCCTCGAGGAGCTACGAGCTATTCAAGGAATAATCAGAGAAGATCTCATCCTTGCGAGGACCGTCAAGGAGAGCGGACTCAAAGGAGTCTGGCCAAGTCAGTCACGTGCCCCAACAGATCGGGTGCACAATCAGAAAGGGAGACCGACTGCCCATATCAGACGAATCGGCTTCGTGCCCCAATAGATGGAGGCACCAGAAGTGAGTGAAGCCGATCGTAAAGAAAGTGTCACATCCTTCCGCAGATAGTCCTCGGGAAGGGGTGCGAGCTACAGAGTGAATAATCCGAGTACATCTCGTCCTTGCGAGGGTCATCAAGGGGAGAGGAGGCTCAAAGGAGCTGGATCCATCAGACGGATCCACAGACAATGTGGCCTCGGTAGACAGCAGACCGCCTACCAGCAGAAGAGGCTGAGAGAGCTATAATGTGTCATAGCCTCTCGCAGATAACCGTCGGAGAGCTATGAACTGGGCAATGAATAACCAAAATATCGAGGCCCATCCTTGTGAGGTCCGTCAAGGAGAGTGGACTCAAACTAGTGGCCTCGTGTACCGACAAGTCGGGTACGCAAGCAGAGGAGGGGGCCAATCGAACACAACAGCCGACTCGGTTCCGGGTCCCATCAAAATGGCGACCCAAGCAGTGGATGAAACCGAAGTCCCTAGAAATTGTCGCATTCTCCTGCAGATAGTCCTCAGGGAGAAATGCGAGCTAGATCAATGTAGGTCATGGGAATGCTGGCATAAAATCTCAGGTCCTCAAGTGCGTTCAATCATTCAATCATCAGGAGGGCATAAGATCATGTGATGGAACAAATAATCAGGTCAATCACAATATGGTCCCTCAAGTTACTCTAATCAGCTTAGATGGCACAACATGTAGTCAGAAATCATCTAGGTGCCAAAGGTATATGATAGAATCAGGAGATCGAGGATGGTTTAATCAAGAAGATGAGAGATCATGTAGGATCAGCACACCTTTATCGGGAAGTCCAAATCAAAATAATCAGTCAATCCTCAAAATCAAGATGGGTGGAACCTCAGGATGGATAGATCAATCAATACTCATGAAATCATCACCAAATCATTATATCACATCCTCAATCCGGTGTGCGAGACTAAATCCTCAATAAAGAATCACACCTAATCCTCTTGCATCATAAAAGAAATCTTCAATATGCCCTGAGGCACAAGTCTCACTCAGATCCACCCAAAGTGGTATATCAATCTCGGCATCCTCAACGTCATGCCCGATTTACTCCTATAATCAATGTAAATAAAGAATCCTCTATGCGGGCTATCTCAAAAAGCACAACAATCCCATGTAATAGAAAAGATGATATGGGGAATACGAGGAGGGTGGGCAAGAAGGGAAACACAATGGAATGGAGAAGCAGATTGAGCTGACGCGCCAATATCACGACTTAATGCAAATGAGGACGTATATGTATAAGAGAGGTAGAGAGACTCAAATATGAAAAAGATGACTCACATGATGGGACCGACTACTCTAATAATGAATGAAAACACAACTAACTCCAAGTCGCAATCAATACACAAGGCAAACCCCCAATTCACCTACTCGACACAGTGAAGACCGTCAGGTGATGATCATTTATCTTTTTGGTTTTAGAGTTAGGTAAGAACCTCAAAAATTGTACAAACACTTAGGAGGCTTGATGGGATTTGGGCTCTACTCCTTAGTGTGTACGTAAGCAATTAAAACACATACAATGAGGGGGTTGCTCTTCCCAAATGAGGGGGTTACTCCTTAGTCCATTACGTTTTCTTTTAAGTCCAATAGAGTTAGCAGTCCCGATTTTATTTAAGTTATCACTTTTTTTTGGTATTTTCAATGCACGTGCCTATCGAGATTCCAATTTCCATTAAGCATCCTAAGTGGTCAAAATCAGAGGGAGAAGATCGGAAAAGCCATGCAAGTCCAAAATCAATGACGCATGCCAAGTAAGAAGACTTATAGCGCTTCCCAGCTCTCTCCATGCGGGATGCATAACAGAATTGAAACCTATGCTATATGCAAATGCAAGCCGATAGAATCGCCTAGGTACAGGATGCTATTATCGTGAAGAACATATTTCAAAATTGACTAAGTCCCAAAATCGTATCTATAGGTACATGCATATATATTAATGTTTGGGCCTTAGTCTACGTCAAACAATCCTAGGCTAGGGCTCATCCACACAAAATAATAAAAATAAAATAAAAGCTAAAGCATCAAAATCATCAAGTCCCCCGAGGGAACAATCCCTCAGGCAATGGACCTCGGGAGTCGGAGTGTACCTGTGACAGTTATGAATTATTACAAGTTTCTAAGTCTCTCTCTCTCACATAAATATACATAATAAAATGCATAAAAAATATAGACTGTCTTCAAAATTTCTTCTCCCTCCGTCTTTAATGCTCTCTCCTACCGGCTAGGTCCGAAAGCCGGCTCTGCCTTGCTCGGGTGCATTGGTCCTCCTAGGAGGCCCTCCGTCTCTTAGCGGTCCCTCGCATCAAAGACAAAGAAAGAAGGAGGTTAGACAGTTAATCAATAATGTCAATAAGTAATCAAATAAATAAATAATAAAATAAACATTGGACATGAGCAAAGAATTAAATAAATGAATGAACAACCATATATAATCCATTGCCTCCCCGGCAACGGCGCCATTTGATGACATGGATTGAGCCAAGTTCACGTCTTTCCACAAGGCGGATCGACAGTCGCTGAGTTGACCTCAGACAGAATCCAAATCAATCAACAATTAACCCACAATAATAAATCAAACTATTAAGTCTAAAAAATGTGGAGTTAAAATTTATTATAACTCTACATGCAAATGTGTATAGGTGTAAGCACAAGTAGAGGTCGAACACTGGGAGGCGAATGGTTGTGTGGTGGAAATGAATGCACATTCATTCAATTCTTAGTTCATGTCCAACTCCTTATTGTTTTTGTGGGTTTTTAATTTTATATATTTTTTATTTTAATTTTTGGTTTTATATTTTATATATATTATTTTTTAATTAATTGATTTTGTATTTTGTTTTTATATTTTTTATAATTTCTTTTTATATTTTTAATTATAATATATATATATATATATATATATATGGGTCATATGTGGCTGCCCCCTAGGGGCAGCCAACATGGCTGCCCTCGCCTTATTTGGGCAAATTTTTTCATTTTTTTTGAAAAATAACACCATTTACATTCATCCCTATATCCCTCCTATATACCATTCGAATTCCGTCAGAAACGGAGACTCCTACGGCCTCCATCCGGACAGTAATTTTTTAACGGTAACAGGATTTTTTTAAATTGATACCATCGAGATGGAGGCCGTAGGAGTCTCTGTTTCTGACGAAATTCGAATGGCATGTAGGAGGGATATATGTATGAATATACATGGTTTTATTTTTCAAAAAAAATAAAAAAAACGCCGAAAAATGGGGCGGGGGCAGCCCCATTTTTTCCTATATATATATATATATATATATATATATATATATAGAAAGAGATGTGTATAAGAGAAGAGAGAGATGTAATATATGGATACATAGATATATATATATATATATACTCATAATATATTAGATATAATATTTTTAGGCTTTTTATATTTTTCTAATTTTTTGTTGTTTTTCTGGGATTTTCCTAATTTTTATGTATTTTTAATTCCAAAAAATATCCCTAATAGGGGACTAAATATAAAGGCTGAAAAAAATTTGGGTTTTAAATTTATAAAATAAGTGTCAAAATTATAAAAATTAAATTTAATACATAAATAATAATATATAAATAATTATAAAATGGGAAAACATATTTTTGGTTTTTTTGAAGGGTTTTTATATTTTTTTAGGATTTTGGAGCTTCTTGAAATTTTTATATTTTCTTTTTCTATATTTAGGTTTTTTTTTTCATTTTTTGGACTCAATAGATATATAAATTTTCTATATACAATATTTTGTAATTTTTTTCAAAAGAATTTTGTATTTTTTTGGTATTTTATATTTTAAACAGGGCAAAAATAGCTCCTATTTCAATTCTAATAAATGGATAAAATGCACAAAAATTCCAAATAAGTATGTGGCGTGGATCTACATGGCACAAAGCATTTATCCTAACTTTTGGAGATTTTTAGGAGCAACATAGGTATTTCTAATAAATGCATGAAAGTCACAAAAATACACAGCCTGACAAGAGCATAAATGCAAATAAAATAGAGGACAGGGGTCACATTGCAACTATGCCAATAGAAATAAACATTGATTTAATATTTAAGAACTATTTTACAATTACGAAAATTGCCAGGGGCACGCATGCAATATTTACGCGCCTCACGTGGGACTACACGTGAGGCGGGGAAGGACCTGATTGCAATTAAAAGATATCCAAGGGTCCTATTCACACAACTCCCATTTATTTATAACTTTACATTTATTTTACAAAATTAAATAGGAAGTACAAAAATGCAGGGGTATAGATCTTGCAATTTACCCCTTAAGGCGCGCGATCCAACGGCTGGGCTTCATCCACTTGACACGCGTCGGCCTCTGGTGTGATGATGACGGTTCGCCTATGAATGGAGCGGATTAGATCAGGCACACTGATCCGACGGTCGAGGCGCGACATCATCCAACGACTAGACTTCCAACTGGGCTCGAACCTTGATTGGACGACAGAGACGAAGGGACGAAGAACAGGGAAGAACTTCCCCGTCCCCGACCTTCGATCCGATGATGCACTCACGTCCGGTCATCCCCGAGATGCTGATGGTCCAAGAAGGTACCTGGGAACATCTGGTGTCAAGCCCAAGGCTCGTCGGAGCTCTCCAGCGAGGTCGGGGAAGAACTGCGTCCCCAGGTACCTCACCTTCCTTCAGAACGCATCCCCTGAGGGTCCTTTGGCCCTCCAGACCTGCAAAAGACAATCGTGCAAGCAATACCAAGGTCTGGCAGCCTTATTTGGGTGAAATGAACGGAGAATGGGCGCAGCGGAGATGCTCCGGCGGAGGTGGTGGAGGTGGAGCATCCAACTCCAGATCCGCTAGGGATCTGGATGAGTGGAGGTGCCTGGAGTGGAGTAGAAGCGAAGAGGAAGAAGTGGGGGTGGTTTGGCGATCGGAAAAGGTCGGGAGCACTGTAGAGGGGTTCACCAGAGCAGAGCTCCAGCGAACCACGAATCACCTCATTGGAGCTAAATCGAGCACCTACTCATTAAACTAACTACATAAATCGATGTTTGGAATTGAAAACTATCTAAAGCTAATAAAATGCACATCTCGTACCTCCCCAGGAGGAAGGGAGCAGAGGTGGCGCCGGAGCACCGCCGTGGGTGCAACCTCCTCCTCCTCCGACCGATTCAAGGCACTGGAGACCTCCTCCTGTCACGAGGAACGCCTCCAGGACCGAATACGAGGAAGGGAATTGGATAAAGGCTGACCAAAATGGAAGAGGAGGCGGAGGATTTTTATTTATATACATGTTGCGCACCCTTATTGACCGGGACATTGGCGGAGCTACAAGCTATGTATAAGGGAATAAACGAACGGGCGTGGATGTACAATGATCAGAGAACATTTCGTCTGAAGGAAGCATCTGTAATTGATGGACGAGACGCCCATGAAAAATGCAAGAATATCGGGGATTTGCCAGGTCTGACGGGTCAGACACGCGGATGGGACAGTTGACCGGAGGTCAACGGTCCTCCGCCCCTGATTGGTCCATGTAGGCCGCTACTGGACAAAACATGGGTTTTTATTAGAAAATAATTTATTTAAAATAGTAAATGATTTTATTATTTTTTGAGTATAAAATAAATTTTTTTATTATTTTATGTAATATTTTAATATGATTTTTATTTATTTTTGCGTCTTTGTTTATTAATAATTAATTTTTATGAGTGTATTTATATGTGTATTTACATGTATTTATTTTTATTTGTATATTTTTATTTTATTATTTTATTTTCTTATTTTATATAATTATAACTTATTTTTGTGAGTATAAATATATTTTTATTTAATTTTTATGAGTTTATTTTCATATTTAAATAAATAGGTAATATACTATGAAGGTATACTCATAGGTATTTTACCTATATTTTATATATTTTATTTGTTTAATGAATTTTATTGGATTTTATTTTGGATTTACATTTTTAATGGAATATAGATAATATTTACAATTTAATAAAAATATATATGAATAAGGAATAAAAGAATGAATTACCCTTTTATTTATATACATACATAACATAGGTATTTTGCCTATGTACTCCATAGACTTATTTTATTTTACATGTTCTTTTTGGTTTTCTTTTAATTTCAATGTGTACATGTATTATATATACTATTTAAAAATTTCTAAAAATATAAATTCATAGAAATAAAGAATAATGAATAAATTGAATATTTTAATTGGATAGACTATACAATGAAGGCCAAAAACCTAACTTTCACATATGAACTCCAAAAATTATGAAACCAATTTTATTAAATAGCTCTTGAAAAGTTATATACAATTAAAGGTGATTTTGGTGGATTTTGAGTTTTATGTGCAAGATATGGGTCTGTGAAGTTGAGATTCTGGCTTTTTATTCTGTGTATAAAATGTACATCGTATATTATTTTTGTACAAACTCAATTTTGTATTTTTATTCATATTATTATCTACAACTTTCATGTACAAAATATTTTTATTTACTAAATAAATAAATATATACAAAATAGGTGTCAGAAATGCATAAATGAATGAATAAATAAATGATGTATTTATTGTATTATTGGCCTTTATCACCTCTACTTTATTCCTTGTCAACCAGTTCCATTCTGGACTTGGTCTTGGGGTTAGGGTCATAAAATATTTGCTATATTTTATTCTTTTTTCTTTTCTTCTCTTTATTCTATAATTTTGGCATTAAAAACTTTATTTTATGTACAAGTAATACAATAAATAATGAATGCTATTATAGACAAATTGATACTATTTACATGTATTTGCAGGGGTTTTTAAGGCCAAAATGATAGAATAAAGGTGATGAAATGGAGATTCATCAGTGATCTATATAGTTCAACCAGAAAACTTTGTTCAAAGAGATGCGCAGAATATGGTTTGTAAATTAAAGAAATCCATTTATGGACTCAAGCAAGCATCACGTCAATGATATCATAAATTCCATCAAGTAATAATATCATTCGGTTTTGACACTAATCCAGTGGATGATTGTGTATATCACAAGTTTTGTGGGAGTAAACACATTTTCTTGGTTTTATATGTGGATGACATACTGCTTGCTAGTAGTGATATGAATTTGTTGCATGAAACAAAGAAATTTCTTTCAAATAATTTTAAAATGAAAGATCTTGGGTATGCTTCTTTTGTATTAGGAATCCAGATACACCGATATCGAACTCGAGGTGTAGTTGGATTGTCACAAGAGAACTACATACATAAGGAGCTTCAAAGATTGGGCATGAATCTTTGCAAACCAATTGATACCCCAGTTGCTAAAGGTGAAAAATTCAGTCTCAATCAATTCCCTAAGAATGACCTTGAAATTCAGGAAATGGGTAAGATCCCCTATGCATCTGCACTTGGGAGTCTTATTATGCACAAGTGTGTACACGTCCGGATCTAGCATTTATTGCGGGCATGGTAGGAAGATACATGGTGAATCCAGGCATGGATCATTGGAGAGCTGCCAAACGTGTCATGAGATATCTTCAAAGAGCAAAAGACTACAGACTTAATTATCAAAGGTCGGATATACTGGAGATCATTGGGTATTCCGACTCTGATTTTGCTAGATGCCAAGATAGTAGAAGATCCACTTCGGGCTATGTGTTCTTAATGGCTGGAGGAGCCATATCATGGAGGAGTACTAAACAAACAATTGTAGCATCCTCCACTATGGAGGTTGAATTCATAGCATGTTATGAGGCATCAAATCAAGGAATATGGCTAAAGAATTTTGTCGATGGGGTGCTTATTGTAAGCAACATCCAAAGACCATTGCAGTTATTTTCTGATAATAATTCAGCAGTGCTTTATTCCAACAGCAACAGAAGCTCAACCAAGTCAAAGGATATTGACATAAAGTTTTTGGTTGTGAAAGAGAGTACAAAGTGGACAAATTTCCATAGAGCATATTGGGACAAATTCTATGGTGGCGGATCCGCTAACTAAAGCAGTGACACCTAATATATTTCGTGAACATATGGTTTGTATGGGTATTGTATCAAGTAAAGATATACACTTCTAGTGAGAGTTTGTATTGTTTTTCTCAGCCCTTTATACTTCTGAAACATTTGAAGTTTTACACTTTCTGCACAGAATAAAGTATTTGATGTTGATTTGACGTTCTCTCACTAAATGGTCTCCATTAAGAATATGGACCGTTCAATACAAATGCAACTTTAGATATAGATCCAAATTCATTTATTTATTTGACATTGATCTATGTCATTTAGTTGCGTTAATATTGGTAACCATTGATGGGATTAATCATGCTCAATAACGATGAATACCCCTTGATCTCAACTAATGGACAAGATTGTTGAGTTATATCTCGATTGATCGCAATAACCTTTGAGCTCATAAAGTAGGCACATTATAAGATCATTATTAATGTCTAGTGGGAGATTGTTGGGATTTAAAATCCCATTAATATGTACATTAAAAATTTCCATTAGTGCACCTTTGATTGCCGTTAATTAGAGAATAAAATCTCTTTATGATGGACAAAAGAGGAAGTTGAATTGGCAACCGTTTTTTGGTCGTCTAGCCAAATATAATAAGACCAAGGGTCCCCAAATGACGTGTGTTCTCTTCTCTATTTGTTTTCCATCGACAAGAGAGAGCGTGATGAAGGATATTGAGAATCCTTAAGCGCATCACGGAAGCGTGTCGATCGCATCATATGCAATCAGAGCAACTAGTCGTACTAGATGCTAGATGTGGCAGAAATTAAAATTTTTAAAACTAAAGATGAAACCACGTGATCACGAGAACACTTCTCGGATCGTTTCATCAAACCACCAAGTATAAGGAATACCTCTTGAAGCGTGGTTGCGATCGTGAGATCCCAAAGTAGAGATCCTCCTGTCTCAAGTCCGATCCACGAAGAACGCACTCGTGGGCATGATGATGAGTCATGTCCGTCCCTCAATCCTCGATGAAAATCCAAGCAATGGATCCCCTGATTTCGTCAAACGAAATCCGTCGTCTTCCTTTAGAGTAAGAAATTCCAAAGAAGAAGAAGATTGTCGAGTCATCGAAGAAGAAGCTGAGAGTCTCTCCTTTCTCAACACAAGATGGACGACCATCTTTTGGAGGAGAGAAAGAGAGAGGGCGAGAATATGAGAGAGAGAGAGAGAGTTGTAAACTTGTACAACTCTTAATGATGTACCTTGGAAGGCTACCCTAGCCCTCCTTTTATATTAGTTTAGGATCCAGTGGATCTCAATCCATGGGACACATGGATCCAACGGCCAGGCTTGGTCCATGTAAAATCAATGGCTATAATTATTGTTGGTTAAAACCAACAACAGTTATTTATGATTAAATTAAATATATATTGCAACATTATCAACACATTTTTAATTTAACATAAATAAGTTAGTTGAGAGATTAATCATCACAATAAAATGGAAATAATATTGCCTCCTAAAAACAAGGGGTGGCTTATTATCTCCTTTTTATTATATTACATTATCTCTCAATTATCACAAAAATATCCACCAAATTAATTCCAAATTAATTTGTGAATATTTCAATCATGCCATTGAAAATTATGTGAATCATATTCACATCCCAAACTAATTTGTAAATTATATTTCCAGTTAATTAACAAATGTGAATCCAATCCACATTTAATAATTAACAAATGTTGTTTACTAAATTTCTCTCTCTTGTATATTATAAATCATATTTACAATACATAAATATTATGGATAATAATATCCACATTCTCTAATCCTTGATAATTAAATCCCATTTAATTATCTTGGGTAATCATTCTCACAATATGAATTACATTCATATTAAGTTTGATAATTAAATCTCATTTAATCATCAAGTGCTTCTTGCTTGGATATGAATTTCATCAAATGAATTATTCTCGAACCCTTTCAAGAATAATGTGCTTTCTCTGCCGATACTTGGAGATAAGGACAGGGCGATTGTATTGTTCCACGTATAGTGACTTGGATGTTGAGATCTCATCTCAAATCCAGATCTTACGAACCTCCCACAGATGCTTGATTAAATCAAGACCGCAAATCTAATCTTCTCATTGAATCTGAATCTCATTTAGACCAATGTCCAACACTTGGACTAAGATCAGATTGCTTCTCTACTAGAAGGAGTCACTAAAATCCAGACCTGTTTCATCACTCCCTCGGAATGGAAGCGTCATGGAATACAATCGTTTATGATCACATCACCCTCAGGTATTCCCAATACCTGTACATCCTGCATGCTGGAAGACCTATGATCAACCCAAAGATCAAGATCAATTTTATACTATCTTCTTCAGGGTTTATCAATAAGTTTCTCATTTGATCATTGGGATTTGGTATCGATCATATACTTTCCAAAAGCATATATCATACCTAGGTCTTAATCATATACTTTCCAAAAGTATATATCAAACCTACAAATTCAGTCAAGCTTCCAAAGCGAGACGACCGTGCACAGAATTTGATTCTTCCCAATATCTCATGAGTGAGCTCATGTCTTCCGGTTCAGTAGTGAACCTGTATGATCCCTTTGAGAGATCGTATTACTCATATGCCCTTACATGCACACCAGCGCGCCGGTGTATAGACCTTGGTTAGGTCATCAACCTATTGGTCTGCCAAATGTACACACTCAGACATATAGTAACACATCTGTCTCCGGCCAGAGGATGCGTGCCTATGCTGTGACAGCATTCAACATAGGACTTAGGTTATCTCGATCTCGTTAAGTCAACCCATTGACCTAACTAATCTGACACCTCCGAATCACTATTCCTATGCAGAGGACCTGCATCAAGAGGTCGGTCAGATACCAGCCTATGTGAGAAAGGATTGCCATCTCCTACTCAGGCTGGAGATCATCTCTTAATAATCTTTTGACGGTGCTTGATGAGTCCTCAATCTAACCCTTTAGATATTCATCCAAGTACCAACCTCTATGATTCAATAATTGAATCAACAGTTGTATGATCATTAAGATAGCCATGGTACATAACCCTAATTGTATAGAGGGACCTATTATGCAAATTATTTATTCTTCATTTCAGATCAGGGAATGATATTTGCAATAACATTTATTGCATAATGGCTCGTCGTGGGCTCACATGTCCAACAATCTCCCACTAGCCCAAAGAGCCATTAATGAGCTAATCATTTAAACCCACACTCATGTGACAATCATAGGCTATTTAGAAATAGCTAGGTAAGCTGATCAATCACTCTGTTCCCAAAAGACTATGCCATGTCCTTTTACAGCACTTGCATATCCCTAGGTAACAGTGCTCGCATCCTATGCGAATGTTGCATCTAATGCAACCAATACTCAATCTAGTCAAAGCAGTTACAGTGTCCTTGACACTATTGCTCAATAACTATTATAACCAGTATTTCCATAATCCTTATTAGAATACCCTTATTCCGGGAGATCACTATCTCTCAAGGTATCCACAGTTAAGACCTTTTAAATCTCTATCTATAAAGTCTTAAGCTTTTGAAGATATGACTTTGAGATCACTATCTCAAAAATCTTGCCATCTATGAAGATTTTGTTATTACTGCAACCAAGTGTTTTCTCTCCATAGTAGGATTAGCAACACTTTGCTACTCCCACTACATGGCAGATATCTGGCTTTTGTACACATCTAGCATACACTTAGCTTTCTGTAACTGATGCACAAGTGCAAGCAGTTCTAGCATTCACTTCCTCAACTCTTGGAGGTGCTATAACTTTAGATAGGTCAGTACCAAATCTCAAGGGAAGGAAGCCTTTCTTGGAATTTCCAAGAATGGAATATGTCCAAGGTATACTACAAATGTGACAGTCCCAATACCCTCTTTTCTTTGCTTCTGAACAACTTCAGAACTAAGATCTAAGAGGTATTCTTGAGATCATATCTCAAGGTATGGAATAGCCAGTCTATAAAATACTTATTATTATCCTTATATCATTCCAAATGATTAGGATATTACCTATATTTAGCACGATGAGCACAACGACACACCCACTAAGCTTCACATGGTACATCAAGATTCTATTTGAAATCATAACATTTATAATTTCATCAAATCTTATGTTCCAACTTCAAGAAGCTTATTTGAGTCCATAGATGGAGTTTCTTTAGCTTTCACACCTTACTTTCCCCAATCATGAAGCCCTGGGGCTACTTCATGTGAACATCTCAGAGAGGTATTCTTAGAGGAATGCAATCTTGAATTACATCCTGAAGATGCAATAGTCAAGTTGTGTAGCTAAGGTTAGCAATATTCTGATGAGTTTAAGCATGGTTATCGAAGAGCAAGTCTCATCGCAAGCAATGTTTTCTCTTCCGGTGTGTAGCTTCATGGCTACGAAGCGAGCGTTGAAGGTCTCTACCTTCTCATCAGGTTCCCTCTTTTCTTGAAGATCCATTTACACCTTAATGGGTCTAATCCTTGTAGGTGGATCCTCTAGGGTCCATATACAACATTTGTATATGAAGACTACTTTAGACTTTATTGCTAATATCCATCTTTCCATGTCATGATCCTCAGGAGCTTCACCACATGAAATCCGATCATTGTCAAACCTAATCGACACATGGAATACATCCTCAAACTCATTTGAAGAGGTATTAGTGTTTCATCTTTAATTGTCCTTTTAGTTCCCAATTTCGAGAGCCTCATTATCTTCTCAAGATTAAATGAGTTCCTTCACTTCATTTTCATCTTGATTCTCAAGAGAGTCTCAATCTACTAAGAATCACATTCTCAGAAACGAGATCTTTTAAGAATCTCAAGGTCATAAAGTAGGTATCCAATACCATCCTTTATTTTCCTAATGAAGTAGCACTCTCAAGTGCTAGATTCCAGAAAGCTTGCATGGAATCTTATTAAGGATATATATTGTAGTCTCTACTACACATATATACATGGAAACTAAGAGATAATTATGTTAAAATTCATCATTGATCAAATCATGTCACACATGATCCAATTGTATCTCCCTACAACTCCATTGAGTTTAGGTGTATTAGGAGGATTGAGATAGAAATGATATTCATATCTCCATAAGGTATTCCTTGAATTTTATCTAATAGGTACTTGCTACCTTGGTTAAATCAAATTCATTTAATCTTCTTTCAAACTTTGGTTCTAAACCAAAATTATGAAATCTTTGAACATTTCAAAGGTTCCTCAGTGAAGAGAAGAAATCTCATATCATACATAATCATCAATAGATATCACATATCCATAATGCTTACTATGATATAGATGATCTACATACATCAATATGTATGAGATCTTGAATACCTCGACATCTAACACCATTCCTAGAGAAGGGTGTATTAGACATTTTACTTTGAATACAATATTCACAAATATGTAAGATTTGAAATTTTAGACATTCTAAAATTCCATTTCTTACTAGTTTATTGATCATGTCAATAGACATATGTCCAAGACTCGATGCCGGATCATTGTCAAATGATCTTCATCCTCCTATTGACCTATCAAGGTTTAATTTTCAGTATTAGAAATCTTAATGAACCATTCATTAGTTTTTTAATTTCTGTGGAGTCCACTAGATGTTAGATTACTATCTGAAATATTTCCATCATAACTCTTTATGATAGTTCTATCTCGGAATTCATGTTTGTTTCCAACATTTAGAAATAAACAATGAGTGTACTCTACTATCTAGGTCATAGAGACATTCTCCAAGACTAAGGGCTCTCCCACTGAGAATATGAAGTCTATCTATCCAACAGAGATTGCTGCAACAATTACAGCAACATCCATGTAGATGATACTAAACCTTAAGATCAAATTTCTAATCTTCTAATACATATATGAAGCCAATTGCAAATATCATTAGAAGATTGGGATACAATTGTCAGACTTTATCTTATGAAATAAGAAAGTCAGAGTCAATGATTATATGTAGATTATTCTGATGCTCTATCTGAGTCCTTTACCAAGGATTTTAGACAGACTTGATAATCATACTATCAACACATCAACTCATTCCAGTATTGGCATTCATCCAACTCTTTGGATGTCACAGAAGTACAATCAACTCTTTGACTTTCCTTCTCACTCGGGTCTGACCCGTGCTTCCACTGTGCTCTCTTCATCTACAAACAACCATTGTTCAAGACAAAGAATCTCTTATGTTGAATTCCAAAGATTTCAATACAAGAGCATTTCAACATTTATACATGCTTCATTAAATTCATTCAAAATGAATATCATGAAGCTTCATGAATGACTTGAGTACAGATAGTAGAATGATGACTCTCATCATATCTATATACATCTTGACTCTTAGAGACTTAGGTTCAGGTAGGTATTCAAACATTTTGAATACATCATCTCTTTCGAGCTACCATTCTGCATAATGCAGAGAACCATGTCATTCAAGATTAAATGTCTCGAGCACATATGTATGCCAAAATATCTTCTTTTATTTTATAAGGATTATTCGACAATTACGATCACCATCGACATGTCACTTCCAAAGTACACTCAATGAAAGATCAAGAACATAGAGACATACAAACCCTAAGGTGATGTCTTATTGTCTTATTTAATTGTCATTCCTCATTATGTTGAGGAAACTTGCACATTGCAACCACATACATTATGTGTTCAATTGCAAGTACAATATCTTGATCATGAGTCCAATCCAAGATATTTTAACTGGTTATTATTGAGTATAACATTGAGTGGGTTTAATGAAGGATTATCTAAAATAAGAAATTTTCATAAGTGTATATATATTATGTATACATGTTTTACTTTGATTTAGGAATTGTTATATCAAAGTTGTCTTGCCTTGTCAACACTGAAAGTTCATTCCTTTAATCACTTTCAATGTAAGAGATATTCTTACCATTATATCTCTAGCAAGATCTGGGATCTCCTTTCTTATCTTTATTGCATCCCAATAATATGAGAACCTACAACTCGTATAAAAAGAAGCGGGAACACATTCCGCCTTGCAAGTCCAACTTGCATTTCCCAATTCGGTCTTTAACACCTGAGCCCACCACCCCTAAGGCAATGTTGACCCGTCATTAGTTGAACCAACCGTCAACAGGCTTAATACTCGCTATACGCAATCCAATATCGCCCCAATAATATGAGGACCCGATATTGGGGTCACTAAGTAAACGGCCTTACTCTTTCGAGAAGCAAAGAACCCAATCCAATTAAATCATATACAGGATCTGTCACTTCGGACAGGCGTCTCCTATACACAACAACTGGCGACGGAATCCTTTGCCTTGACGGGAGACCATGGATGTCACTTATGTGATCCTCCATCTCATATTCAAATTTTATAATTAATTATCGTGAATCATATTCACATAATTAATTCTTCCAAGGGAATTACACATCTATTCATAATAGTGTGTTAATTGGATATAATTAATTTAATCATATTAAATTAATCATTAATCCAATCATCAATCAAAACAATTTTGATTATATTATAAGTAGATTTGCTAAACAAATCCCCAATCCTATTCAAGAAAGAGGGTTATTCATGTAAATGTTGTCCTACAACTATTGTAGGATAAACTGTGGTTTTTCATGAAATCAATGTTTGTTCATGAACCAATGATCAAGATCTAATATCTCATCATTGTGGTTTAGGCAAATGTCATTCAATGAAATAATTATCTCTTTAAATATTTAACAAATATTTATCATTAATTATTCCAGAAAATTAACAATTAATTTTCATCATGATAATTGAATGACTTATCACAAGGTTCAAGATAAAAAAAATGTTAATTTCCAGCAGTGACCCCCAATCACTAAAATTAACTTATCTTGATCAATTTAAATCCAAAAATGCAAACTCAGTTTCCAAAGATTGCCTATTTGATTTATTAAAGAACCAAGTGATAATTCACGCATTTCGAGGTGGATTAAAATCGTAATTATCTCATTAGTCACGTTTAAATCCGCAGTTCCAGCAACTGTGAATACATGCATATTCAAAAGGCCATATCTTGAGCAAATGAAGTCCAAATTTAGTAAACTCAAGTACTATGGTTTCCTTATTTAATGGGGAACAAAAACCAATTGAAAATTTCGTGTTTAAACATTTTAAACAGTACAGAAAAATTCAATTAGATAGAGGTGCGAAAATTGAAATGCAGTAAAAAATTCGCAACCCTTTCAAGAACCAAATCGTCTAAGGTCTATGGATCATATCCAAAACCTTATTCAACCTTGCTCTGATACCACTTGAAGGATATTGAGAATCCTTAAGTGCATCACGGAAGCGTGTCGATCGCATCGTATGCAATCGGAGCAACTAGTCGTACTAGATGCTAGATGTGGCGGAAATTAAAATTTTTAAAACTAAAGATGAAACCACATGATCACGAGAACACTTCTCGGATCGTTTCATCAAACCACAAAGTATAAGGAATACCTCTTGAAGCGTGGTTGCGATCGTGAGATCCCAAAGTAGAGATCCTCCTGTCTTAAGTCCGATCCACGAAGAACGCACTCGCGTGCACGATGATGAGTCGCGTCCGTCCCGCAATCCTCGATGAAAATCCAAGCAATGGATCCCCTGATTTCGTCAAACGAAATCCGTCGTCTTCCTTTAGAGTAAGAAACTCCAAATAAGAAGGAGATCCTCAAGTCGTCGAAGAAGAAGCCGAGAGTCTCTCCTTTCTCAACACAAGATGGACGACCATCTTTTGGAGGAGAGAAAGAGAGAGGGGCGAGAATATGAGAGAGAGAGAGAGAGAGTTGTAACCTTGTACAACTCTTAATGATGTACCTTGGAAGGCTACCCTAGCCCTCCTTTTAGTTTAGGATCCAGTGGATCTCAATCCATGGGACACATGGATCCAACGACCAGGCTTGGTCCATGTAAAATCAATGGCTATAATTATTGTTGGTTAAAACCAACAACATTTATTTATGATTAAATTAAATATATGTTGCAACATTATCAACACATTTTTAATTTAACATAAATAAGTTAGTTGAGAGATTAATCATCATAATAAAATGGAGATAATATTGCCTCCTAAAAACAAGGGGTGGCTTATTATCTCCTTTTTATTATATTACATTATCTCAAAATTATCACAAAAATATCCACCAAATTAATTCCAAATTAATTTGTGAACATTTCAATCATGCCATTGAAAATTATGTGAATCATATTCACATCCCAAACGAATTTGTAAATGACATTTCCAGTTAATTAACAAATGTGAATCCAATCCACATTTAATAATTAACAAATGTTATTTACTAAATTTCTCTCTCTTGTATATTATAAATCATATTTATAATACATAAATATTATGGATAATAATATCCACATTCTCTAATCCTTGATAATTAAATCACATTTACTTATCTTGGATAATCATTCTCACAGTATGAATCATATTCATGTTAAGCTTGATAATTAAATCTCATTTAATCATCAAGTGCTTCTTGCTTGGATATGAATTTCATCAAATGAATTATTCTCGAACCCTTTCAAGAATAATGTGCTTTCTCCGTAGATACTTGGAGATAAGGACAGGGCGATTGTATTGTTCCACGTATAGTGACTTGAATATTGAGATCTCATCTCAAATCCAGATCTTACGGACCCCCCACAAATGCTTGATTAAATCAAGACCGCAAATCTAATCTTCTCATTGAATCTGAATCTCATTTAAACCAATGTCCAACACTTGGACTAAGATCAGATTGCTTCTCTACTAGAAGGAGTCACTAAAATCCAGACCTGTTTCAACACTCCCACGGAATGGAAGCGTCATGGATATACAATCGTTTATGATCACATCACCCTCAGGTATTCCCAATACCTGTACATCCTGCATACCGGAAGACCTATGATCAACCCGAAGATCAAGATCAATTTTATATTGTCTTCTTCAGGGTTTATCAATAAATTTCTCATTTGATCATTGGGATTTGGTATCGATCATATACTTTCCAAAAGCATATATCATACCTAGGTCTTGATCATATACTTTCCAAAAGTATATATCAAACCTACAAATTCAGTCAAGCTTCCAAAGGGAGACGATCGTGCACGGAATTTGATTCTTCACAATATCTCATGAGTGAGCTCATGTCTTCCGGTGCAGTAGTGAACCTGTATGATCCCTTTGAGAGATCGTATTACTCATATGCCCTTATATGCACACCAACGCGCCGGTGTATAGACCTTGGTTAGGTCATCAACGTATTGGTCTGCCAAATGTACACACTCAGACATATAGTAACACATCTGTCTCCGGTCAGAGGATGCGTGCCTATGCTGTGACAGCATTCAACATAGGACTTAGGTTATCTCGATCTCGTTAAGTCAACCCATTGACCTAACTAATCTGACACCTCCGAATCACTATTCCTATGCAGAGGACCTGCATCAAGAGGTCAGTCAGATATCAGCCTATGTGAGAAAGAATTGCCATCTCCTACTCAGGCTGGAGATCATCTCTTAATAATCATTTGACAGTGCTTGATGAGTCCTCAATCTAACCCTTTAGACATTCATCCAAGCACCAGCCTCTATGATTCAATAATTGAATCAACAGTTGTATGATCATTAAGATAGCCATGGTACATAACCCTAATTGTACAGAGGGACCTATTATGCAAATTATTTATTCTTCATTTCAGATCAGGGAATGATATTTGCAATAACATTTATTGCATAATGGCTCACTGTGGGCTCACATGTCCAACACGTGAGAGGCATACGTTCATGAAGAAGATTTAAGGCTCCACCAATGGGTTGATCTACGCCAACATCAGACATCAAAGCAATGTCATCAGGTATTTCGGTACCCTTGAACTTGAATCGATTTCTAGTTTGACATCCAACACTTCCCCACAAGTTGAGCACTGATGTTGTTGAGATGGCCGTTGAGAGGTGGGATATCTGGTCCATCCCACGGATTATCATTAATGATATCTGCTCATTGGACACTTGGGATATTGCCCATTTTTCAAACCAAGATAGAACTTTGAAAGCTAGACGTTCACATTCCATTCCTTCACCGTGCTTGAGCTGCAAGCATTTCCCACGCATCTTACGTCCTCCTTTCTGCTAGATAGTAGGTTGACCTTGTGCATCCAAATCGTGAGAACTTGCTGGAGGGAGGGACGGAGGGAGGGAGGGAGGGAGAGGGAGAGGGGGGGAGGGAGGGGGAGGGGGAGGAGGAGGGAGAGAGGGAGAGCGAGCGAGCGAGAGAGAGAGAGAGAGAGAGAGAGAGAGAGAGAGAGAGATGTCCATTACGATGATATTATTCCATCATATTTCACCTTGTTGGTAATGATTTTGATTGATATACCCTCTTGGAGGGTTGGCATTGTGTAATCCTATGTAGGACACTTGATTATCATTTATAATAAACTGGTTTGGGTAGAGTTGACCTCGTGGTTTTTTACCACGTCCTTTTGGGTGGGCTCATATTAAAAATGGTCATACATGTGGTTGTGATTTTGTTGCTTGATTTGCTTCCTTGATTTTTTCATGATAGATCGATTTGATTAATTTCCCAAAGTGACATCAGAGCCAGCTTAACAAATAAGAAGATGGATTTTAATTCTAGCCAAGTGATTACTCTATATGAGACTAGTTACAACTTGTGGAAAAATAAGATGAAAGATGTTTCCTATGTGAATGATATGCACATACTACGGGTGCACATGAATCAGATTGGATCTGACTTTACCGTAATCTATGTCCAATCCAATTTTAAACAACTATAACTTTTCTCAATCCAATCCAATCCATTAGATATTCAAATCCAAAACCAATTCGATCCACTGGATTACGGATTAGACCGAACTGGGTCGGATTTTTGATACTTGTGTATTCTTCTCCTCATGGTCTATTCTCATGTTAATAGTACTTACCATTTGGATTACGTTTCTGATGATGAATTGATGTAAGAAAGAGTGTTTACTACAATGAAATTAACCCAAATAATAATTCAACTAAAATAATGATAAATACTTTATAGAAGTACATAAAATTATTATATTATTGAGTTTTGATCGAAAATAAATGTAAATGAAAGGTAGCACACAACTAGGGAAAAACTTGGCATAGAAGACAACATTATCGCCATTTCGGTTGTGTTTTGTGGCTAGAAAATGAATAGGAATGAGGGATGTATCACGCATCTACGAACATCAAAACAATCCAGTGAAGGTGGCCCTAGGGAGTTGGGATTAGAGCATAGGTAATTGATTTAAGATGAAATAAGCTCCATTTGAGAAGGAGATGAAAGGTCCAAATGCTTGCATTGTCAATATGTGAAGTTGACTTGTGAGAAGTGAAATATGAAAGTTGGATTTTTTATCTTTTAATTTTAAAGTTACCTTTTTCCATTCCTGACATGATGTTACATATTAAGATAAAATAAAAGTACTGCTTCACTATTGGAAGATGTGGGCTACATCTGCACATCTAGTCACCTCAAGTGATGTATCCCTACTGAATATAAGGCACGAGCCAGGTGAAGTCTTCGGATACCTCAAGATCATATGGACAACATCCATATGCACCTTCCTGGGTTGCTCCATGAACTGACTGACTTTGCTAATTGCAAAAGCAATATCCGGTCTGGTAATGGTGGCATATAGGAGCTTCCCAACAAGCTCTCTGTATCTCCTCCTGTCAATCTCTTCTGTGTCGTCCTCATACAATCTCATGCTTGCATCCATATGAGTAGTAACATGTTTGCACCCTGTCATACCTGTCTCAGAAAGAAGGTCCATAACAAATTTCCCGAGTCATTACAAGTCCACGCTAGTTCCTGGCGAACTCCAATCAAAGAAAGTAACGAAGATTTCCAAGGTCCTTAGTCACAAACTGCTGACCAAGGAACTCCTTGGAAGCAAGAATATCCTGCTCATCATCCCCTGTAATGACAATATCATCCCCATAAACAAGAATAGCCACAATACCTCTATGTATCCTCTGTACAAACAGTGAGTGGTCCGCAGTAGACCGCACAAACCCTTTCTGCTTCAGGCCATACATCGCCTTATGAAGTCTGCACACCTTTTGAGACTCCCCCCAGTAACAAATCCTTGTATCTATTGCATATATACTTCCTCTTGTAGATCCACATAGAGAAATGCATTCTTCACATCAAGCCTGTACATAGGCTAGTCCTGTGAAACGACAACAGATAGAAGAATGCATAGAGTCGAATGTCTTGCTACAGGAGAGAAGATGTCCTGATAATCCACCCCATAGGTTTGGGTGAACCCCCGAGCCATAAGTCGTGCATTGAATCGGTCGACACTACCATCGGCCCTTTGCTTGACCATGAATATCCATTTGCAGCTTACAACAGATGCACCTGATGGAGCAGAGACAATGCTCCATGTGCTACGTGAGCGCAGAGCCGCCATCTCTTCTTCCATTGCAAGTCGCCACCTATTGTCTTGAAGCACCTTCTGATACATCCGTGGGATAGTAACAACAGATAGTCCCATTATAAATTTCTTGTAGTCCTGTGACAGATGATTCAAAAAACATGTGCATCCATAGGGTATGTGGCACATTGGCGACGAGGCTTCCTTAGCGTAATCCGTATCTCCAGGTCATTAACCTCATTGTCCTCTGCAAGTAACTCTTCCTGTACATTATTCAAATCTCCAGTTCCATCAGTAGAAATAACATGTTCATGGCATACCTGAGGTATGGTGGATGATGTGGATGGCGCATGAGCAGAGAGGCGAATAGAAGACCTGCGAGTATAAACATGGGGTACAAACGTAGAATCTGAGGTAGGTGGTGGCGGTGGGGGTGGTGGTGGAGGTGCTGAAGACCGAGGAACCTCACATGGAGCATGGGATGGAGAAGATGGAGGTGGAGGTACCGCAACATCCTCTCTAGAACCAGTACTAGAAAACCCGTCACCTGTAGGAGAGAAATACATAATAGACTCAAAAAAGGTAACATCAGCGCTCATTAAGGTTGCAAAAGTCGGCAGTCGGTGATCGGTCGGCCGGGTCACTGACTAAGGATTAATCGATAGTCGGGTGACTAATCGGATTTATTCGGACTTTAATCAGACTTGAACGTTTTGATAATTTAAATACATAACTCATTTTCATGCATATATTTACAAAGATTTTGTAACTTTTTATATTGTCATAATGAAATAAAAGAAGTAATTGGATTTAAATAAAACATTAAGCATATCATAATAAGATTTCTTTAAAAAAAGTCAAACATAAAAAAACCAAGCAAAAAATTGATTGACTAGTGTTCCTAGTTGGAATTAATTAGTACTTGGTCGGCCACCCCACTGACTAAACAAGTCGGACCTATTAGTCGGGCCAGTCGGGTGAATTTTACAACACTGGTGCTCACATAGTATTTTCTCCCAACAAGATCAAAACATCTATACCCTTTTTGGGTACAAGAATAACTAACAAAGATACATCTGACAGCTCTAGGTGAGATGCCACGACCGGTCCCGCTAACCGGAACGTGCAGCGACAGAGATCTTTATTCTCCTTTATCCTCAAAGTACACGTGGCAAATCTCAAACATATCATCATTGTATTTAAAGTTCACATAACAAAGAAGTGTCTTACACAAGTTCTATTACAACTCCTTACAAAACAACATACAGTACAAAAGAAAACGAAAACCATCAAACACCACCTCCTTCTAGTGTGTAAGCAGTCCTTTCTCCTTCTTGTCGTAATTCTGTTGATCTGTACATAATTACAATATAACGGGATGAGTCTAAACTCGTTTACGAGCTTAGACCCAGTGAATGGATCTCAAGCTTTTTACATATAGCTAAAAGTAGAAATATGAGCATCATGCCAAAATTTATGCTGAATACTTTGAAATAGCTTGAAAAGGAGACTTGATGACAGTAGACATATAACAACATGCTAGTTTTGCAATTAAACACTGAAGTTACTTCAAAAGAAGAAAAACTGAAACATAATTGTCACTATTAAGCTGTTTGCATTATCCACCACTGTGGCTAAGTTATCTACTCATGAATGCTGAAACAAAGCTAAATCATATGCGCAGACAGTCTCAAAGACCAAAAACACCCTGCATACGTCCCAAAGCCTATATGTATACAGAATGCGGACCAAAAGTCCTCTTGATACCATATCTAATGGTTAGCCATATCTAATGGCTATTTCAGGATCATATCTAATGATATCACCATATTTAATGGCTAGTTCATGACTTGTATAAAATAGCTAATGTGGTGCTTACTTTCTGATTCTGATTCTTTTCTTACCACTAATAATCCGTATTCTTGCTAATTCATGCTCATAACAGCTCTAATTCATGATCATATAACAATCTGGCATAGCATGCATATTCTTGCAACTGGAAACTATTAAGGACTTGAAAATTGATATATATTGCATAATGACTGTCCAAACATATTTCTTTTATAAAAGGCTCGAATCTAAGTAGTGAAACTTATGTTTAGTCTTCCACAAAGAACCATATGCTTGAAAACATGCTATCATGATAAAACACTTGAAACGATATCTGAAATACGTTCTAAGATCTGATTTCATATTAACTGTATACTACTTGTAATTCATATGTAAACACTTGAGAAAACACGATTGCATACTCGCTATTCAAAACCATGCATAAAAAGCTAAAGATTATTGCTTTAAAATAACGCTTGAGATTCCCTCACCTGATCGATATCTAACTCGAGTCGAGATCTCCTTCTTTAGTGAATCCCCACCTATAGCCGTCTTAGATTGAATACTACGGCTTGATGCGGACAGAACTTCGTTACGGTTTCTAATGCGCTCTTGGTCACCGACAGAGCTTCGCCGTAACTCCTATCGTGCTCCTCCAGCAACCTTGGCGACCTTGTGGCTGTAAGGTGGTGAGAGGGGTGTGGAATGAAGTGAGTAGAATGGTGGGGAGGTCATGGGTATATATAACCCTTCACCCCTTTACATGTTTGACATGTGTCAACATGTAAGGGAGGCTCCAAGACACATGTTGCCTCACCTCCATGTATGAAGACACATGGCAACACTTGCCATTCATACACTATGGCACATGTCTTATTCATGAGAAAACTTGTTGCACAAGTATGAGGCTACACTAGGACAATGTTAGTCTTAGAACGATGACACATGGTCCTCTTGGATATTGACACTTGTCCTGTATATGTAACGACACGTGTCCCATGATTTGCCCTTCATGCATTCTACTTTTGCTAATGACACTTAATTATCACTAATGATGGGTAATTAGTGCTAACCACGCTTAATTAGTCTTAATGATGTATAGGACACATGTTAGTCTTAGAATGATGACGCATGGTACTCTTATGCATTGACACATGTCCTGAATGTACAATGACACGTGTCCTATGATTTGTCTTCCAAGTGTCCTACTATTGTTAATGACACTTAATTATCACTAATGACTGATAATTAGTGAATCACGCTTAACTTGTCTTAATGGAATGATTATGAGCTAATGAGTATAAATCTATAACATTGTGGCCCTATACTAGTAGTGGATTCTACTACTTATGCTACTACCATACTTTTCGATTTCTAGATGTGGTACTATATTTGATGTGTTACAAAAATTCAGAGAACCTTTTTGAAGTCATATTTATATAAGATGGTCTCTGATTTACACACAACAAGTTTCCATAAAATCGTTGTATTAAGGCGAATCTATTGACTGTGTTAACCTTAAAGTTTGAATACTATCAATCCAATAATTCCTTCAAATAACACTTGCTAACATCCAAACATAGTATATATATATTCTACAAAAACTCAAGACTATATAAAACGTGTATTACAATTTCTCCCCTACTTGAAATAAATTCCGTCTTCGAAATTGTAGTCTTTGCTAGTTAGAAAATAAGTGGGGATATTGAGATCTCATTTCTTCCTCTCCTTCCCATGTCGCTTCTTCTATTGCCTGACTCCTCCATAAAACTTTAACTAAAGGAATCTTCTTTGTACGAAGCTCTTGTACTTTATAATCCAGAATTTCTACAGGAACCTCCTCGTATGATAGATCTTCCTTCAATTGAATATCTTGAAGTTGTATCATATGGGTTGGATCTGGAATATACTTCCGAAGTGTGGAGACATGAAAGACATCATGTATCCTTGCTAGTTTAGATGGAAGTCGAAGATGATAGGCCACACTTTCAATTCTCTCTGTGATCTCGTAAGGGCCAATATATCTTGGACTTAGTTTCCCGTTCTTCCCGAATCTGATTAGGCCTTTCCATGGAGATACTTTTAGAAACACATGGTCTCCCACTTGAAATTCTAAGTCTCTCCTGCACTTATCTGCATAACTTTTCTGTCTGCTTTGTGCTGCCTTCAAGCATCTCTTGATTTCCTCAACTTTTTCTATTGTGCTTTGTATTAAGTCAAGTTGAACCAATTTTCGTTCTCCCACCTCACTCCAACAGATAGGTGTTCTACATGGTCACCATATAAGGCTTCATAAGGTGCCATCCCAATACTAGCATGATAGCTGTTATTGTATGCAAACTCTATAAGTGAGAGATGTTCATCCCAGCTTTCTTTAAAGCTCAGTGCACAATCTCTAAGCATGTCTTCTAGATCTGGATAGTCCGTCCTGATTGGCCAACTGTTTGAGGATGAAAGGTTGTACTAAATTCTAACTTTGTTCCCATAGATTTTATGTAAGCTTGGCCAAAGCTTGGAAGTGAATCGTGGATCTCTATCAGATACAATTGACATAGGAGCCCCATGACGGCTAACGATCTCATTAACAAAGATCTTTCCCAAGCGGTCTAGACTGCATGTCATGTTAATGGCTAAGAAATGTGCATATTTAGTCAATCTGTCTACTATGACCCATATTGCATCGTGACCTCGACGGATCTTTGGAAATCCTGTAATAAAATCTATAGTGATGTGTTCCCATTTCCATTCTGGTATTGGAAGTGGTTGTAATGTCCCCGCAGGTCTCAAACGCTCTAGTTTAGTTTGTTGGCATATAGGACATCTAGAAACATACTCTGCAATCTCTCTCTTCATGCCAGACCACCAATAGTAACTCTTAAGCGTTCTATACATCTTAGTACTTCGTGGGTACATAGTATACATGGAGTTATGTGCCTCCTCCAGAATCTCAATCTTTATATCAAATTTGTTCAGAACACACATTCTTCCTTTAAAGAATAAAACCCCTTGGTCGTCTATTGTATACCCGGCTTCATCACCTCCCTTAATCTTCTCAATCATTCTACTGATTTCAGAATCATGGAGTTGTGTTTCTTTAATTTTATCATATAATATGGGTCTCACTTGTAAGGATGCTAATAAGACTCCATAGCTATTTATGTTTAACTTTGCACGTAACTCTTTCAAGTGTAAATACTGTACTTTTAAGTGAGATAGTTGACCCTTAGACATTCGACTGAGAGCATCGACTACGACATTGGCTTTCCCCGGGTGATATTCTATGGAACAATCATAATCTTTGATTAGATCTAACCATCTTCTTTGCCTTAAATTCAACTCTTTCTGAGAGAAAATATATTTCAAACTCTTATGATCCGTAAAGACTCGACAAGTTTCTCCATATATGTAGTGTTTCCAGATCTTTAAGGCAAAGACTATAGCTGCTAACTCATGGTCATGAGTTGGGTAATTAAACTCATGTTGTTTCAGCTATGTAGAAGCATAAGCATCTTGTCCAGATATGGACGGAAAACCCTATTCATCAAGTGAATAAAGCAGCTGGGGCATTTGTTAAGCCGAAAGGCATTACCAAGAATTCATAATGCTCATATCAGGTTCAGAATGCAGTTTTGGGGACATCTTCTCCTCTAATTTTTAACTGATGAAAGTCAGATCTTAAATCAATCTTGGAAAATACAGAGGCCCCTTGCAATTGGTCAAATAAGTCATCTATTCTGGGCAGAGGATAGTTATTGTGGACAATCACTTTGTTTAATTTCATGTAATCTATACAAAGTATCATTGAACCATCTTTCTTCTTAACAAATAGAACAGGAGCACCCCATGGAGACATACTGGATTGTATAAATCCCTTATCTGTCAACTTCTGCAATTGGGTTCTGAGTTCTTTGAGTTCAGCTGGGGCCATTCTGTAACGAGTTAAGGCAATTGGATTTGTACCCGGAGTGAGGTTAATAGTGAATTCAATTTCCTTATCAGGAGGAACTCCTGGCAGTTCATTTGGAAACACTTCTGGAAACTCCTTCACCACAGAGATATTTTGTAAACTGATGGCTTCTGCCTTAGTATTAAACACATAAGCAATATAAGAGGAATATCCCCTCCTTATCAACTTTTGGGTTAAGAGACAGGAGATGACATGGGTAGGATATATCCTTCTTTCTTCATAGAAAGTGAATTCGACATCACCTGGTTTTCTAAAAGTAACATGCTTCTTATGTCAGTCTAGAAGAGCATGATATACACTTAAGCAATCCATTCCTATGATAGCATCAATGTCCCTTATCTCCATAGGAAACAAGTCTACTTCAATATAATTTTCTTCTATCTTTACCAAACAATTTCAGAGGACATTCCTAATAATTTCTGGATGATGTATAACAATATCACGATTTTCATTTAGTGTTGATCTTCCCATAACACGACGGCCTTGGACAAGTGCGGGACAATTCTGACGTATGTGGCCCATCTCGCCACATTGATAACACCCAACGGTCCCCTTATGGCAACTTCCTGGATGAAACTTTCCACAGTTTGTACATTGTGGAAAAGAAAGTGTTTTCTTTTTAGAAGTCCCAACTGTAAATCTATTTGTTTGATTCCCTTGTACTATAAGAGCTGACCTATTATCTTGCCTTGAATTCCCAGCTATTCTTGGTTCTTTGTTTATGGTTCCTCTCCATAGGGGTCTATCTGCAAACCTTTCTTTCCGTGATTATTGCACTTCCTTCTTTTTATCACCACTTGTTCAGCCCTACGAGCAACCTCTACTAACTTTGCATAATCAGTATATCCCGTGGCCGAGATCATTTCCTTTAAGTCAATATGCATACCATCTTCTAAACGTCTACACTTTTCTTCCTCTGTTACAACCAGAGAAGCAGTAAACTTTGAAAGTTCTGTGAATTTCTTTTCATATTCATCAAACAAATTGCTCCCCTGAGTAAGGAATAGGAATTCCCTACGTTTCTCCACCTGATAGACCCTTGGGTAATATTTTTCATTGAACTCTTTCTCAAAGATCTCCCATGTAATGTGAGATGGGTTTGGATATTTCATTTTCACCGATGTCCACCAATCATCAGCGCTATCTTTCAGTAGAAATATTGTATACTTCAACTTCTGTTCATCCGTACAGTCCATTAAAGCAAATATTTTCTCCATATTCTTGAACCATTCCCTTGCCTTCTTTGGATCAATGTCTCCTACAAATGATTCTCCTCCCAGCTTCTTTACATGTTCAAATGGCAACTGGTGCTCAAATTCATGTCTTTTAACGGACTGGGCAGCCATGCCTCCTAGTGTTTGAGCTATCAAGGTCAACGTGTCATACACATTGTTGTTGTTATTATTGTCCTGACTAGGGCCTTAGGTGGTCGCTTCTGGCTGCTCTGCTGCCATTATTTCCTATAAAAATAAAACCTTAATTAGATCCGTCATTAACATAAATCCTCCAATAATGATTCCAAATATCCTCAAGACTATAACATAAATTTTCTTCAAAGTTCAAATCAAATTTTTATGACTAAATTGTCTTCCAATACCATAAATCAACTCCTAATATAATTCTTGCTTAAGGTCCTAAAACCATTGCTCTGATACCACAAGTTGCCATGACCCGTCCCGCTAACCGGAACGTGCCGCGACAGAGATCTTTATTCTCCTTTATCCTCAAAGTACACGTGGCAAATCTCAAACATATCATCGTTGTATTTAAAGTTCACATTACAAAGAAGTGTCTTACACAAGTTCTATTACAACTCCTTACAAAACAACAAACAGTACAAAAGAAAACGAAAACCATCAAACACCACCTCCTTCTAGTGTGTAAGCAGTCCTTTCTCCTTCTTGTCGTAATTCTGTTGATCTGTACCTAATTACAATATAACGGGATAAGTCTAAACTCGTTTATGAGCTTAGACCCAGTGAATGGATCTCAAGCTTTTTACATATAGCTAAAAGTAGAAATATAAGCATCATGCCAAAATTTATGCTGAATACTTTGAAATAGCTTGAAAAGGAGACTTGATCACAGTAAACATATAACAACATGCAAGTTTTGCAATTGAACACTGAAGTTACTTCAAAAGAAGAAAAACTGAAACATAATTGTCGCTATCAAGCTGTTTGCATTAATCATCACTGTGGCTAAGTTATCTACTCATGAACGCTGAAACAAAGCTAAGTCATATGCGCAGAAAGTCCCAAAGACCAAAAACACCCTGCATACGGCCCAAATCCTATATGTACACAGAATGCGGACCCAAAGTCCTCTTGATACCATATCTAATGGTTTGCCATATCTAATGGCTGTTTCACTGTCATATCTAATGACATCACCATATCTAATGGTCATGACTTGTATAAAATAGCAATTGTGGTGCTTACTTTCTGATTCTGATTCTTTTCATACCACTAATAATCCGTATTCTTGCTAATTCATGCTCATAACAGCTCTAACATGATCATATAACAATCTGGCATAGCATGCATATTCTTGCAACTGGAAACTATTAAGGACTTGAAAACTGATATATATTGCATAATGACTGTCCAAACATATTTCTTTTATAAAAAGCTCGAATCTATGTAGTGAAACTTATGTTTAGTCTTCCACAAAGAACCATATGCTTGAAAACATGCTATAATGATAAAACACTTGAAACGATATCTGAAATACGTTCTTAGATCTGATTTCATATTAACTGTATACTACTTGCAATTCATATGTGAACGCTTGAGAAAACACGATTGCATACTCGCTATTCAAAACTATGCATAAAAACCTAAAGATTATATCTTTAAAATAGCGCTTGAGAATCCCTCACCTGATCGATATCTAACTCGAGTCGAGATCTCCTTCTTTAGTGAATCCCCACCTATAGCTGTCTTAGATTGAATACTACAGCTTGATGTGGACAGAACTTCGTTACGGCTTCTAATGCGCTCTTGATCACCGACAGAGCTTCGCCGTAACTCCTATGGTGCTCCTCCAGCAACCTCGGCGACCTTGTGGCTCTAAGGTGGTGAGAGAGGTGTGGAATGAAGTGAGTAGAATGGTGGGGAGGTCATGGGTATATATAAGCCTCCAACCCCTTTACATGTTTGACATGTGTCAACATGTAAGGGAGGCTCCAAGACACATGTTGCCTCACCTCCATGTATGAAGACACATGGCAACACTTGCCATTTCTACACCATGGCACATGTCTTATTCATGAGAAAACTTGTTGCACAAGTATGAGGCTACACTAGGACACATGTTAGTCTTAGAACGACGACACATGGTCCTCTTGGATATTGACACTTGTCCTGTATATGTAACGACACGTGTCCCACGATTTGCCTTTCATGCATTCTACTTTTGCTAATGACACTTAATTATCACTAATGATGGGTAATTAGTGCTAATCACTCTTAATTAGTCTTAATGATGTGTAGGACACATGTTAGTCTTAGAGTGATGACGCATGGTACTCTTGTGCATTGACACATGTCCTGAATGTACAATTACACGTGTCCTATGATTTATCTTCCATGTGTCCTACTATTGTTAATGACACTTAATTATCACTAATGATGGATAATTAGTGCTAATCACACTTAACTTGTCTTAATGACATGATTATGGGCTAATGAGTATAATTCTATAACATTGTGGCCCTATACTAGTAGTGGATTCTACTACTTATGCTACTACCATACTTCCCGAATTCTAGATGTGGTACTATGTTTGATGTGCTACAAAAATTCAAAAAACCTTTTTGAAGTCATATTTATACAAGATGGTCTCTGATTTACACACAACAAGTTTCCATAAAATCGTTGTATTAAGGCGAATCTATTGACTGTGTTAACCGTAAAGTGTGAATACTATCTATCCAATAATTCCTTCAAATAACACTTGCTAACATCCAAACATAGTATATATATAGTGATATTCTACAAAAACTCAAGACTATACAAAACGTGTATTACATGAGAGCTTGTCACGGCCAGGAGTGAAGTCATGGACAAAAGCCACCAATCCGAAGACACATGGTGTAAGCGTGAATAGTTCCTTCTCGGGAAACACAATCGAAAAGGGACTCTTCTCTCCACGAATATTGGATGGCATGCGATTCACCAAGTAACAGGAGGTTAGAACCGCACCCCCTAGAAAGAATGAGGTGTACGAATGTGAATCAACAAGGTCCTTGTGATGTCTAAGAGGTGACGATGTTTACGTTCAGCAACCCCATTTTGCTGCGATGTATAAGTGCATGAAGTTCGATGAACTATACCCAGAGACCGAAGAGATTCTGTCAAGTGTAAAGTAGATAATTCCAAAGCATAATTAGTACGGATGTATTGGACTTTAGAAAAAAAGCTGTTAATCATAATAAGAAAGGCTTAATTATAGCACCTGCTTCAGACTTTTATGCTTTAACAAGAAAACCCAAGAAAGTCTAGAATAATCATCCACAACAACAATATAAAACTTATGCCCTTGATGAACAGGAACACGACTCGGACCCTAAATTTGAAAATGAATCAACTCAAAACACCGACTACTATTACGACTCGGACGACTCAGAAAGGAGAAGAGATGGTGTTTTCCAAGTTGACATGCGTCATAGTCCAAAGCAGTATGAGTAGATATTTGCGGGAGAACACGTATCATCTTTTGAAGAGGAAGGTGGCCAAAGCGAAGATGCCACATGAAAGGCGAAACTGATCCAGAGGGAAAAGAGGCCACCCCAGCATATGATGGAAGGGCAAGCTTACTCTATGCTCATGACCATGAATAATCATCCTGCCAGTTAGTATGTCCTGAAACATAAGAGAAGAGGGGTCAAAATGGCATGGCAGTCTAGATCTTTTGTAATCTGACTAATAGAAAAAAGATTCATTTGAAAGTCTGGAGCATGTAAAACATTCTGAAGATGTATAGAAGGGCCTAAAGTAATCTCCCTTTGTCCAACAATGGGTAGCTGAACTCCATTGGCAATGATCACAGATCGACTAGGAGGGATAACCCTGTATGAGGTAAACTGCGCCCGATCTACACACATGTGATGAGATGCTCTAGAATCCATAATCCAGTCGGTCACATCACAACTGCTACTACTGGTAAGCACATATGAAATACCTGATGAACTGGGCAGTGCTATGGCAGTGGCCGTTGCATCTGATGGGCCTGCAGTCTGAGTCACAGGGGTGGTCACCATCTCTCGAAGTCTCAAGACAAAGTCATCGAAACGTGCAGCTGTAGTGGCTATAGGTGAAGAGTCAGTCTGCTCAGTAACATGTGCAGACGTCAGAAAGCCATGCTTGTGAAAGCATGCCTCCTCTGAGTGACCAAGACGACGACAATAAGAACATGGACCACGCTGACGTCCTCCACCTCTAACACGAGGTCCACGGCCACGGAACTGATACGTACTACCTCGTCCACGAGAAGCATCCACCTCCGAGGACGTCGACTGTGGCGGGGATGTAGGGGTGGTAGTAATCCAGCTCATCCGTTTGTAGACCTCCTCCATTGGTGATATGGTCTCGCCAGTCAGAAGTTGAGTACGAGCTGCATCGTACTCTGAGTCAAGGGATGACAAGAAAACTCCAGTCATAGTGGCATTCCGATACGCCTGATGTTGTTCCACGCTGGTAGTAATAGGCATGAAACTGCGGAGTCGTTCAAACATGCCTCTTAGATGTGAGAACAGGGCATGGAGAGGCCGATCATTCTGCTTGGTCGAGAAAATGTCAAACTGAAGTTGGAGGATCTTGCTTTCATTCTTCGCCTGGCCGTAGGTAACAACCTATATATACCACATGGCCTTGGCAGTTAGCTGATTGACAATATCATTTGCAATCTTTGTGGTAAGTGTCCCAGAGAGTCAGATACGAGCATAGGCATCATCTTGCTTCCATGATGCATTTGTCCCAGTCTTGTCCGTCGGCTTCGAGTCAGTCAGAATATGTTCCTTGTTATGGCATTGCATTAGGGTATGAAACTGCATGGACCATAAGTCGCAGTTGGTCCCGTCCATCTTCACGATAGGTACCGGGCCCTAGAAGCCACCAGAAGAGGAGAACACATCACCTTTGTTTTCTGATATTCTTCAACAGGCCAAAACACGCAACAAGAGGGGACTATTTCAATAATAAACTTATCTACATCCTCATAGGAGGGATGAGTTGTATATGTAGACTTATACACTCATCCCGAATGCTTCGTTCGAAGTCTAAGTTCGTAAATTAAGAGATAAAACATTTTATATTACTTCTCGCGAACCAGTCTAGACATCGATGCGGCTGTAGAAGGGACCGTCGGGCTCGCACAAGGGGCATGGGGCCTCCAGAGACACACATGAACCCCTTTTAGAGCGGGCATCAACAACAAAGGAGGCGGGGTTGCGTTGCTGGAGCGACTGTCAGGGCTGGAAAGTGGCTCAGAAGATCCCGCTGGAGGGCGGCGACGCTGGGACCGTTGGGAGGGCGCGATGCTGGGTTGGGCCATTGGGAGGGTGCGACGGTGCGGGAGATGCCTCCAAAGGTACGACGACATGCCGAGAGGAAAGAGGGGGGGGGGGTAGGGCTAGGGTTAGGGTTTGGTACGAGAACCTCGGTCTAGAACCGTTGCTCTGTTACCAAGTTGGGATAAAAATGATTCATATGATAAAAGAGATCCTAGGGCTCTCTTATATTTGAGAAGAGCCATGAGTTAATTACATAAGTGATACCCAAAGAAAACATAAAATATAAACATGATTCGGTGACATACAATCATCTCAACATGTACTGATATGTAAGGTAGAAATTATGCCCTTCTGAATCATGTCTCTGGTGTAATGACAATCTACACGTCGTATTAGCATCTCCCTCCTTGAGCCAGTTGTGTCTAGATCTATGCTTCCATTCTATAACCTGTTTCATGTCTTCCATAATAATCTTGCTTTGCGCCTCCGCCCTCAGATCCAGCTCTGCAGCCGAAAGAGTTCTAACATCCTCTACCTCATCCAGTCTCGCAACCACTCTTTCAGCCTCAGCTCCCAGGATACACCGGGCCTCTCTTGTTTCCTTCTTGAATTAGCAGAGGCAAATACAAAGCGATTTTAGTTGGAAGTCAAGTGAACAATCTCACCGTGGCAGAACCGGACACAGGCGTGGAAGACCAGTGAGAAGAGACCAAGACTCTAAAAGATTCCTGCAAAAGCCAGGCCTTCTCAAACGTAAAGAAACCCCGAGGCAGGGCGACATCCCCCGAGTCCCATATAATTGGCGTGTGACCCTACTGGAAGAAAACGAGAGATGGAACAAACCAAGCAGTTCCCCCAAAGCCAGGAAGTGGTCAATTCGTGACCGCGAACCCGTCGATCTCCAATTATATTTTGTGTCAGCAACATCGAAAACTTCCATCCCCAAGGTATCAATCAACTTAAGAAAGTATGTAGAGCTTGGGTCTTGTCCACGATGAAGCTTCGGATGATCAGATGAGAACAAAGAGACATTGAACTCGCTTCCCACAAGCCAACACGTATTCAGGAAGGTGGATCTGGCTTCCCGCAGATCCAACCAGAGCCTATGGCGGGTTGCATGGAGGTAGGGCCCATATAAACAAGAAAATGCAAACAACATATTCAGTTGAGTATGTTCCAGTACCACTGTGAGCACATGCGTACCCTTCAGCTCTGCCCAAAAAATGAAACTCATTTCCTTCCAAGCCAGTAACAGACCCCCCGCGTTGCAAGAGGCATCAAGGGTGCGGAGACCCATGATATAGCCAGCAGCAAGGGAGTTCCATAAATTTGGGGGACACGAATCGAGTTTGGTTTCCTGCAAGAAGATAACATCATAACACTAATCATTGAACCTTGAACCCAATATTGATCTCTTTTATGCGTCACCTAGACCCCTCATATTCCAAGAAAAAAATCTTCATTCGGTAACCACCAACACCCCCTTCAAGAGGACCATACCCGCCAGCCTGGCCACTTCTGCCTTGCGTTCAGAGATCTCACGTATCACAGGGAGCCTCTGCTTCGCCTGTTGCCTTCTTCGGTATCTTTTATCGATTCTCTTATCGATGCAAAAGGTAGAGCCTCCCTCACTTTGCACTGTTTCAAGGGCCACAAGTTCATTGGCGTATTCACTCAGCACGAGGTTTGAAACAAGAGTCCCGCACACCTTGGACGATGGATTTTCAGGACGCTCTGGAACAGAGAGTCCCTACACAGGGGCATCCATGCACCCAAGGGAAGGTCTAGCACAACAAACCAAAGGAGGAGAAAGCAACAACGAGAGGACCTCCCCTGTAGTCTTGGAGATCAAGAGCCCAGGGTCTACTTGTGCATAAGGGGGCCATTCCGATACCAATCACGCTAGAGGGAGGGGGTCTGAGACAACGGAGGAGAGGAGAGCAAGAAGTAGCGTGAGCGTGAGCGACCCGAATCTTCTCAGCAATGGATCTGCCCGAAGGAAGAGATCAGGTCCAAAATGGAACCCCAATTAGGGAAGGCTCGAAAATCATCGATAGAATGAGTCTCGGGATTGACCCATCCCTCATGGTGTCAGGTTCGAAAGAGTCAAGAAGTTGAAGCGCCGGATGGGAGGCGAAAGGACGTTGGTCAAACCCGAAACCGAAATGATGTTTAGAAGTTGGCCTTGCTGCAGAGGCATGCTTTGATGATGCCTCAGGAGGCGGGATAGGCGAAATGGTCGAGTGCTGACGTGGTGCGACGTTCAGTGCCGAGGGGTAAGACAGAAGGACAAGGGCGAGTTCCGGCTTTAGTGATGACGGCAGAGGCGGAGCATGAAGAAAGGTCACCCGCAGAGGGAAGGAGAACCGTCCAAGCGATAGTGTAGCATCTGCTTCCAGCGCCGCCCAAGCAAGGAAATCCATCTGAAGAAGGGTTACGGATGGGTCTTCCTCGGGCAAACAACCATCGAAAAGGAGGCACTTCTTGTCCCTAAATGCGAAAGCACAATACCCATGCGATGGGAAGAGCGGGAGAGAAAGGGAACACCCATTACCCGAGCGACATGTGTTATCACCATATCCTCGGAACCATAAGCGAAGCGAGGAGCCCTCCATCAGATGTCATCACCATTCCCAGAAGATCAGATTAGACGTTCCACTTAAGAGAGAGAGACCACGAGCACATCATTTCTGAAAACCAATCGCCACCACATCCCCAGGGAACTCAACGCCGAGCAGGAGAGAAATACCCGCCCAAACCGAGGCCAGAGAAATGGATAGCTTTGTCTAGGATCTTATTAGGAGTTCATCTTTTGGCTCTTGTACCATCAAAGAAGGGCCTCTAACAACATCGTTAAAAGATTTTCCGAGCGAACCGCCGGCAGGCTGCGCCACCAACCCTCGTTTGCCATTTTGCATTGGTACACCTGTAGTAGAGGGGATCTCACTGGCACTTGTTGTTGAAGAACATCGTCTTAGGGTGCAGTCGTTATGGCGATGTCCTATCGCCCCACAAGAAAAGCAACGAGGAGGAGAGTTGCATGATGCCGCAACATGCCCCGTTCTGCCACACCTAAAGCAGCTGCGACCATGCATGCAGTGCGACATGACCAGCCAACCCTCCGTTGTTCCCTCCTTCACCGCTACCCGCTGCCGATCGGTGAACTGAACTTGTCTCCAAACCCGCTTGCCTTCCAGAATCGCCCTTTGCATCGCTTCTTTTCTCTATCGCTCTATATCATTCTTCCCTACTGATTTTTTTGGATCGTTAGCCCAAAAGAATATACAGTTGGCGGTAGTTGGATCATCAGCCCTCAGGCACCTAGGACTATGCAGTCTATACAGATGCCTTAGGAGAAGGTTTAGGAGCGATGATGATGCAGCGATGTCACGTGATTGCTTATGCATTATGTCATTTAAGGCCACGTAAGCAGAATTACCCCACCCATGACTTGGAGTTGGCAGATTTTGTCTTTGCCTTGAAGATCTGGTGCCACTATCTTTATGAGGTGAATTTTAAGATATTCGCGGATCACAAGAGACTGAAGTATATTTTTAGAAGGAGCTGAACACAAGACAACGTAGGTGGCTTGAGCTACTGAAGGATTACAACTATACGATCTCTTACCACCCAGGTAAGGCAAATGTGATGGCTAATGCGCTTAGCAGGAGATCTCATGCAGAGGGTACAACAAACTGGTTATACACATGGGATATGCTCGTAGCTTTGATTGATTGGTATCCTCAGGAGGTGCATCCATATATACTGTCATGCCTCCACAATTTAGCAGTCTTTGGGATCACATAGTAGAAGGACATGGGACAAATCTTTGGATTCGAGACATATATATGCGTACTGTCATGGACGAACTTGATGATTTTGTGGGGACCGAGTCAATTTTGTGGAAACCTGGTTGGGTTGTTGTGCCCAACAATGAACATTTACGTAGAGACATTCTTGATGAGGTACGCCATTCACAATTGTCTATCCATCCTGGTGGCAGAAAGATGTATTGTGATATGCGCCAACAATTTTGGTGGGACGAGATGTAGCACGATGTGGCACATTATGTTAGTAGATGCTTGATCTGTCAAATGATCAAAGCTGAGCATAGGAGACCACCAGGGATATTGCAACCTCTCCCATTCCTGAGTGGAAGTGGAGAGTATCACTATGGATTTCGTCACTAGACTGCCGAAAACACTAGGTGGCCATGATGCTATTAGGGTCATTGTTGACCGGTTGACCAAGTCAGCCCATTTCATACCTGTCAGCATGACCTACACTCCATCTAGATTGGCCAGGCTATATGTACAAAACATTATCAGATTTCATGGTAAACCACGTGACGTGGTGTCTGATAGAGACTCGAGGTTTATATATCACTATTGACACCAGTTCATGCCGGCACTACATACAGAACTGAAGATGAGTTCTGCATACCATCCATAGATCGACAGACAGAGCGAGCACACCATCCAGACACTTGAGGATTTGCTACGCCCATGCAACTTTGAGTGGAAAGGGTCCTAGAGGGACCACTTACCGTTAGTAGAGTTCACGTACAATAATAACCACCATTCCAGTATTTGCATGACACCATTCGAAGCCCTATACGGGCAGAGATGCCTAACGTCTCTCAGTTGGCATGAGATAGGTGATAACAGGTCTCTTGGAGAAGACTGCGAGGATTGTTATTTTGTGAGGCGGAAGCTTCTGATGACATAGAGCTGCCAGAAGAGCTATGCAGACTATCGGAGAAGATACTTATAGTTTCAGGTAATCCGAACATCATCTCTAAATCCATTTCAAATATGACTTGTTGAGATTTAACTTAATCTTCCAGACTGATGAAATTCCTGTAAATACAGGTGGGAGATTGGATATTTCTACGAGTATCTCCCATGTAGGGAGTGTAGAGATTTGATGTTTGTGGCAAGTTGGCACCACAATATGTTGGACCATTTAAGATTATTGCTCGTGTGGAGAAGGTATCCTATTGAATAGCCATACCTCCACACATGTCATCCCTATACGATGCCTTTCACATATCTAACCTAAGGAAGTACTCGCATGACCAACGATACGTCATCAACTACGAAAATCTTGACGTGGAGCCCAACTTGACATATACGGAGAGGCCAGTGCAGATACTTGATAGTGATGTGAAGAAGCTTCGCAGCGAAGAGATTCCCTTAGTTAAGGTAATATGGCACCGGCATGGTGTCGAAGAGGCAACATGGGAGATCGAAGCAGGCATGCAGGCACGATACTCGCAGTTGTTTTCAGGTAATCATCAAAACAAGCCCATTTAATTAAATATATTGAAAGAATTTGTTTTTCCTTTGAGGTTTTTATGGGTTCTAAACCCTTTAAAGTATTTTTATGCCAACACAAAACTCAAATAAAACACATAATGACTTCAACTCGAGTCTCGAGGACGAGACTTCCTTTGAGGTTTTTATATTTGTGACATCTGGAATCGAATAACCCGAACCCGACCTGATTATGGTCCAATTAATTTGATAAAACTATCAACCATTATTAAATGACCTAAATCGATCCATAGGTCGTAGATAAAAATTCGTTTGGGATCAATCGACTACAATTGTGCCATCCGAAAATCTATGATGTAAAATCCACCCTAAAAGTAATTCGAGACCATCGTAAAATTCGTCTCGACAAAATAAGACCAACAAAATCGATCGTTCGTCGATCGGAGGTTGTTTGGCATTTTGAAATCACAGAATTTAATTGTAGACCAAGACCGTATCTCGACAATTTCTGAATTCATCTCAGATTAGAAGTACATCATCATTTAGAGACGGTCAAATCAAGCGTTCTTCGACGAAATCAGAGACTCGAGTTGTAAATACATGTAACTTTGGTATTCCATGTATGAGAGAGAGAATGGTTTTAAAAAAATAAAAAAAATTAAAATTCCAGCCCAAGACCCCCTTCCTCCTCCATTTTGTTGCAAAACTGCTACTGGAGCTCCTTGCAGG
Organism: Ottelia alismoides; assembly: GCA_037367405.1. Lineage (NCBI taxonomy): Eukaryota > Viridiplantae > Streptophyta > Magnoliopsida > Alismatales > Hydrocharitaceae > Ottelia > Ottelia alismoides. The sequence goes on from JAZKJV010010113.1 coordinate 70,825, forward strand.
CATCTCTGCTGCCCAAAGCAGCAACTGAAGCTACTACCTTTGTCCAAGTAGCCGAGCAGCTGCTCCTGCAAGGCAGGAAGCCATCAAGCTGCCACTGCAGCTTCCAATTGTGCAGCTACTGCTGCGTTGGGATTTAATTGACGTAAATACAGTTGCTGCATTAGGTTATTGTGATATCATAATGGTTGTAGTGAAAGGAGATTAGCACAAAAGTGGAACCATGCTGGATTATCAATGTTGTTTTTGGAGGAAGAAAATGAGTGTTGGGTGAAGGAGGAAGGAAAGGATGGTGAAACATAGAGCGTGTAGATAGAGGGAAACTGTCTTACGTTTCTCCTGTCATTTCGACAATATACTATCTCGCTTGGTTAATGAATTTTATTGGTTAGGGCAAACTGATAAAATTTTTTAGTAAACGATATAATAGTTGCAAAGATTATACGGTTCGATATAATATCAAATTATGAAAGAGGTACACATTAGAAAATTCCAAGATTTTATTACTTTACCTTGCTACCGTTGATTTAAAACTCAAACAAGGAGTACTTTGATACGTAAAGCTAACCACACAAGATACCGTGAAATTGAATAAGTAATCAAGTAAATCTACATGGTTGTTGGTGAATCAATGATGACAATTAATAGTGCCGGTCATAGTGACCTTTATACCTGACCGTGCGAGGGCGCGATGAACCTCACCTGCGCGGGAGGAAGGAAGTCTAGTTACGCCAGCGGCCGCCCAGTGCATGGGTCTAGAATCTCAATCATTTGTATGGTTTTTATGCGAGCTCGTAGTATTTTTTACGCTTCGTTGGGATCCATGTTTTTTACCAGTTCCGCTGACCATTTTTCAGTAGGGTACCTAGGCAGGAGGAATCTTGGTTTTGGTTTTTAACGCCTTTTTTGCACATACTGGTCATGCCTATTTTCTGGACTGACTTAGTTCGGAAAGTCTCTCCCACTCACTTCACGGGCGTAGTTTGGGAGTGTGCCTAGTCCTCTCCTGGACCACACTTCCACCGGGAGTGCGATACAAAAGGGTCTCTTAGGAGACTTCCTCACTGCTTGAGTTTCGGTTACTATTCCGTCAGTAGTTTCTGGCAAAGAAGAGATCGTTGTCAGTTACAGTTGAGATTGGTTACAGTTGAGCCTGACAACAATTGAGTTTAGTTATATTTGAGTTAGTATTGTTCTTAAGAATGTTGTTCCACCGGTAGGAACTGACCAGGAAAAGATCATGAGATAGAAACATCAATCATCATCAATAATCAATGATCGACATTTGATCAGAATTTATACTACCACAGAAGTTAGGAAAAGCTAGTGATGTGTTGGGAACTTAGTTAGGATTGCATTATTGATGAGTCACTAAATACGTGATATAATTTGTACTCGTTATAATACATGTACTTAGCGAATCATGCATAACTGAATCAAGTGTCTCTTTTTTTTGAAGTCATGAATCAAATATATTTGTGAAGAGAAGTCGGCTTAAATTTATAAATCGGGCAAGTCCGGGTCCGAACATAGGGAGATAAAGGAACTTTGCGTTAAATAAAAAACTTAGGTCTAGGTTTCCAATGTGGAATTTTTTGTATTTTTTATGCCAAAATAAATGCGCATGCAAATTGGGGTTGAATTAAGTTAATAAAAAAACACACAACTTAGCAAAATTAATTTAATATGCAATTAATCCAATTTAGCCAAATTATATTTTTCCTAGAAACCTAATCCGGTGATGAATGCCAAACACATTTTTTTCGGAATTTTAAAGGTTAAAATGCAATAATGAAAAATGCAAACTTTTTATGGGTTTTAACGTTATTTTTCACACAAAAGAATGCAAAAATTATGAACATTTTACTGGAACTTAAACATGATGCAATGAGACTACAATAATTTTTTTGGAATTTTCTGACAATATGATTTTTTTATGGACTTTTTAATGAAAATATAGTGACTGCAAGTATTAAATTCCTAATAAATTCCATTCCATCCAGAGAGCTATTTATCTCAAAAAGATATTTTAACAAGTAATACATGAGAGTTGGAATTTCGTAAAAATAATGTGTGAAATTAATTAAAAATCATTTGCTAAAACCACTCTACAGTTTATTTAAAGCACATGACAAATCCAATTAACATGAAATTTTGATACAAATTAAACCACATTTCATGGTATCACCTTTGATTTTTGCATAATTTCTGGAGCAACCATTACTTAAATATGAACTTAAGAGCGTAAATTGGGTATAATATGTAATATTTCACTTAAACAATTTTAATTAATTACTCAAAGATAAAAAGACACAAATAAATAGCCAACTGATAGAGGATTAGTTGCTCGTAAGCATGACATATTTTATTAAATAAAATATTACAAAAGTGATGTCCAAATTAATACATGAACATAGAATTATCCATGCAAATTCAGAAATTTAAAGAATACAAACAAACTATGTACAAGGACTGAACATGCATGATAAAATGTGCAATATTTACAAAATTTAAAAAAAAATAAAAAGGGAAACCTTCTTCCTCTTCTGCGATTAGGGCATCGATGTGGGGGACAGGAGGAAGCGGACGCTTGGGTGGTGAGGACGTGCGGCGACTCACGAGCGGAGCAGGGCGACTGGAGCTGCCACTCGCGCGATGGGGCGGTGGGCGCCTGCGGCGCGCGAAGGGGCCGCAGCTGCTGCGGGTGGCCGAAGGTGAGGATGGCGGCTCTGTAGGCGATCGTGCTTGGAGAAGGGGATAGTGGCGAGAGCATGACCACGCATGCGGTGGTGGCCGGCGGTTTCTACTGCGGTGTGGAGGTGGGAGTATGGAAGATGCGTGGCCAACGGTGGTGGAAAGGGGGGGCGGCCACCTGCTTAATTTTTTATTTTTTTTATTTTTTTATTTATGCTGTTGTGATTTCGTATGTTTTTGTTTTCAAATAGGGAATGAAACAAATATGAAAAGATGATGGTGGTGTTATGATGTAAAAAACGAAGACGATTAAGACAAAAAAACTCTTAGATAATAATAAAAAATAAGAAGAAGATAAAAAACTTACCTAAATCACCGTCGGAAAGCGGAGCAGCTACGTTGAACTCCTATCATGGCCTCGAGTATGTGGTAGAGCATGTGAGGCTACGCACCAACCCGAAGAAAACTACGACGCGAAGAGGAGCTCTACGAATCTCGCCATAAAGGAGGTTGTCGCTTTGTATCATGTGTAATGTTGTCACCGATCGACCTCGATGAGGTCTCTCATAAGAATGGCGGATGAAGGGAAATGAAGAAGATGAGATGAATAAAAATAAGAATGAGAGTTAGAAAAATGGTGGAATTGTGGAGTTGAATGGGAGGTTAGAACAATGGTTACAAGAGTCATTTTGTTACGTTATTGATTTTATGACCATTTATTTGAGATTTTACTTAAGGATTTTGCAAAGATCAATATATTTAAATGAGGAATCGTGGATTCATCGCCCCCTGTACTTAAACTTTGCTAGTATTCGAGCAAATAACGAATGAATAAGTTGGATTTACCTCTGATTGTGCATGTGAATACAAGACTTGATCCATTCAAGAACTCTTAGTTTTAGTGATCTTGAAATTCTAAGCTAAACCAAGCTCTAGTTCAAATGTATCCAATTTCTCCAATCATCAGACTCTCTCTATATACATATATAATAGGGATATGACATTAGTCACAAGAGTTAGAATCGCAATGTCACCCAAGGTTTCAGTCCAAGAGACTCTTAAGAACCTGATCCTCAACACTAGGGAATAAACATTTCTTGCATCCAATCCACCATCTCTTTAGTTGTCAGACTTAAACGTATAGATGAAAAGCCGGTTGATGGAGGGCATAGCGTTGTGTCATTTCTTCTCTCCTTCTCATTGGAACACGGATCCTCTCGAGTGCCTTATTAACTCAACACATGTATTTTTTGGTTATTGATCATTGTGTCCGTCAAGAGAATTTAGAGTCGTCTACAGTTGTTTCCTGGGAGTACACCATGGTGTGTCTCTTTTGAGAATCTAAGATACCTTCGACACCCATACTTGTATCACTATACAATGCATAATCCTTTTTGGGTGCTAACTCGACTCCTGATCCTAATAGCGGTGGTCCAAGTGGACACTTTGAAATGGTTGGGAGCGTTCACCATTAGTGGAAGCTCTTTGATATTTGACTTTGTATGGTGGGAGCTTTTTTTTCAACTTTTCTTTCTTTCTTTTCATTGCTTTTGGCTAGCCCCAATGCTTTTATCAAGAGTTGGCACACACTGATCAACTTTTAGATTTCATCGCACCCTGGCACATAGATAGTCAAGAGATAGTACATGAACCATGTAAAGGTGCTGACACTCATGTTTCATGAAGTCTTCATCGATTTTATCCCATCCTCGAGCATCATCAAATCAAGTCCAAACTCAAATCCCTCATCGCAGTTCCTCAAGTGAAATTTCAACTCATCTCATCAAAACTGCAGTCGTGTATGTGAAGTGCTATTCATATTCTTTAAGGTAGAGACTAAGCATGCAATATAGCACACAAAACGTTCAAACCAGGGAGATGTGAATAATTAAGTCAAAGACCCTAATGACTAATGCTGGTTAAATCAAAATCTCAAGATCGCATAAATCACATGTTCTTGAACTCCACTAGTCTTGTGTGAATGTGTAAGCATCAGGGACTAAACCAACTTTTTAGTTAGTTTTTTTTATTTTGATTTTTGTAATTTTTTTTAAAAAGAAAGGAAAAGAAGAAAGATTTTTTTTCAAAAGTTTTTTAACAATAAAGGGAAACAAGAATGGACACTTTTTATTTTTTTGAAATGAAAGAGGAAGAAAGATTTTTTTTGGAAAGTTTTTTTGAAAAGAGATTTTTTTATTTTTTTTGATTTTTTCAAAAAGTGTTTTTCTAAAAGGAGAGATTTTAATTTTTTTGAAAAGCTTTTTTATGAAAAAGATTTTTTGTTATACTCCTTATTTACAACAATTTACCCATAACCTCTTAACTTTATACAAATAAGTCAAAGTACGAGCTATATGTAAAGTATATATGTAATATATATAAACCCCCTTATACTTAACATGTGCAATGTCCTCATGGCACTAGTTGACAAAAAGGCATAGCTCGTACTAAGCATACGTGGGTGAAAAAAATAGAAGAGAAAAAGAATATAAGAACATTGGAGAATACACAATGGGCATCGACCTCCCTATACGTAGTTCTGGTCAACCCAAGTAATGGAGAGAACACAAGATTGGGGGACCGATGAGGGTGGGAAAGAATATACAAAAAGAAAATAAAAAGAAGAGATGGAGCAACTCGGGTCACTTACCCTCCTATACTTAGGATCTAGTCATCCTAAATATAGGTACAAAATGAAAACGATACTGAACTGGGGCGAGTGATGCGAATCATGGGGGAGGGAGGGAAAAGAAAAAAAACTATACAAGGAGGAGTGGGAATATACAAGAATCAAGAAGGTTTGTGACGGACCTTCTTGCGGGAGCGAGGAGGTGGATAGTATACATATGTGTCGCTGTCAGAATCATCCTCAGGGGAATAATAGTAAGAGGTAGATACGTCCAACGAGGGTCGATACACGACTGCTTGCTCAAACCTATAAGGGAGTCTCGTCCTCGAGACTCGAGACAAGGTCATTAAGTGTCTTATTTGGATTTCATATGACCATAAAAACCTCAAAGGGTTTTGAACCCATAAAAACCTCAAAGGGAAAACAAGCCATATTCTTTTTATATGTAAATGATCAAATATGCTTGATTTAATGATTACCTGAGAAAAGCTGCATGTATCGTGCCTGCTTGTCAGCTTCCGTCTCCCACGTTGCCTCTTTGATGTCATGTCAGTGTCACAACACATTAATCAATGGAATCTCTTTATTGTGAAGCTTCATTACAACGTTGTCTAATATATGCACTATCTCTCTTCGAGTGGGTTAGCAAAATGATGTTGTTGTACTTCTACCAATTGTCGATGGTCCAAGCATGTGCCATCGTGAGATGGACGGTAGGTGGAATCTGACAGCTCATCATATCTGAGCTCCATGTCCGTCTGTCTGCGGGCAATCTCTGTCTGCTGAGCCAAAATCAGATCTTACTGATCTCTTATAGCAGCCTGATGCCGCTGAAGGTTGGTGAGAAAGGTCGATATGTGTGCTAACTGTTCAGTCGTCTCTTGGCGTGGTCGAGATGCCATGGCTCTGCATGAGACCATTTTTAGTTATAAAAAAATGCCATTCGCAAATACTTATCATATATGACTTTTCTCTTCTTGGATATAATATGAAAATTAATGAAATTAGTTACATTAGTGGTTATTGAATTTGAATGTCATATTTCCCTTCTCGGACTCACGACAAGTCGGAAGACTGTCGCTATCCGAGACTTAATATGATCGGAATTGTAATACTGCAAATGTGTGTATCGGACACGCTCTGATACCAAATTATCATACCCTCGAAGTGAACTCAGTCTCAGACAAGTCTGGAATACTAAAGACAACCGTCTTCCTAAAGCAATCAAATAGAGCATGATGAGCTGATAATGAATCCATGCCTAGAATCAAGTCAAACTCATCAACATGTAGGAGTAGACAATATGTGATCATCTCGTGATCGCCAATCTTTACTAGCAAGTGCTTGACTATAAAGGAAGTGATAAACAACTAGCCACCTGGCCCACAGATGTGATATGGAGAAGATAGGATCTCCGCGACTCTTCCCAAAGAAACTAGTAGTATCGAAGCAAGGAAACAATGTGTCGCTCTAGAATCAAAAAAAGATGTAAAGGTTGGCCCAAGACTAAGACCATGCCTTTCACCACAGTAGCTGTTGAGTGTGCCTGCTCCTCGATCATTGCATGTAGATGACCTTGTCTGGCTAGTGCGGTACTTGAACCTGCCACACTCTGTCTCTGTCTCTGCTGCTGCCTCCTGAAGTTGAAGTTCCTGCCACAGGAACTCCCTGTATGGTGTGCCCGTAGTTGTGATGATTGTGGTTGTGGGCGAGGCTCACAAGATTTTTGGGGACACTGATGCTGGCAATGTCCCCACTCATTGCACAAGTAACATCAGACTTGTCAGATAGATGGAGTGCTCGTATACGTGCTTTGAGCCGGTCCTACTAGGTGTCTATCTGCCCGCTGCAACCCAGATGGTCGAACGGAATCTGTGCCACATTTGACAAGTGCTCCTCCTAAGGTAGTTGATGGGGATGAGCGAGCATTGTCTGAAAATGCTGAAATTGTAGGTCGAAATCATCTGGCTGACCTCTGCTGCTGAAATGTTCGACGGATCAGTCCAAAAGATCATTGTGGTCTAGGTGCAGCTCCAGATGAGCTACCAAATCGTCGCTCTCGGATATCCTCAAACTTCTTCGCTGCGTCAGCAGCCTCGGAGATGTAAGTGTGAAAGATCAACAGGATCAGATTTTGGCTCAGCAGATAGAGATTGCTTACAAATAGACGAATATGGAGCTCATATTTGAGGAACTGTCAGATTTCACCTACCGTCCATCTCACGATGACATACGCTAGGACCAACGACAGTCGGTAGAGGTACATCAGCTTCATTTCGATGACCCACTCGAGGAGAGACCAGTGCAGATAGTAAACAACGTTGTGAAGAAGTTTCGCAACAAAGAGATTCCTTTAATCAAGGTGTTGTAGCACTGACACGACGTCAAAGAGGCGACGTAGCAGGCGAAAGCTGATATGCAAGCACAATACCCGCAACTTTTCTCATGTAATCATTAAAACAAGCAAATTTAATCATTTATGTATATGTTAAAAGAATATGGCTTGTTTTCCCTTAAGGTTTTATGGGTTCAAAACTCTTTGAGGTTTTTATGGCTATATGAAATCCAAAAAAGACACTTAATGACCTTAACTCGAGTCTCGAGGGCGAGACTCCTTTTGAGGTTTTCTTTTTTGTAACATCTGATTTCCAATCAAACCCGAACCTGATCCGATTTGTGTATGATTAACCCAATAAAATTATCATGCAGTATAAAAAAACTTAAATCAATTAACTGATCGCAAATTAAAAGTTGTTCATGCGAAATCGAATAAACGGTAACACTTTAAAGCGTGCGGCGGAAAAGCAACAACGTAAATTTGGAAAACACGAAATAGACTATTTAAAAGTTCGATTCGACAAAATAAGACCAACGGAATTGACCGTTTGTCAATCGGAGGTCTTTTAATATTTTAATTTCACGAAATTTATCCCAAACCAAAACCGTTTCTCAATAATTTCGAAGATACATAACCAATTGAAAGTACACCATTATTACACTCATATTGAACATCATTCAAAGGCGGTCAAATCACGATAATGTATATCCAATTCTGAAACTGGAGATGAGAATACAACCAACTTTATGTATGTCATATAAGGAGAGTTTCGGTTTTAAAAAATAATAAAAAATTAAGTCAGAAGTGACCATCGTCTGCCTAATTTTTATATTAGACTATATATATACTGAAATTAGGTAGTGCCTCTGACTTAATTTTTAATATTTTTTTAAAAACCAAAACTCTCATCGTATGACATATATAAAGTTGGTCGTATTCTCATTCAATTTTCAGAATTTGATGTACAATATCATGATTTGACTGTCTCTAAACAATGTTTTTACATCATATAGAAAAGGCTGACATTACATATGGTATCCTAACCATGTGCTGAAGAGAAAATGAACATTTACAATATAACTGAACAAAAGCCGACATAAAAATGACAAAAGAAACAGGACCATCTATTATAAACCCGATCACCAGAAGTCATCAACCTGCTATTGTATTGCAAGCTCCTTGCCTATCAAAACATGCAAGGAAGAAGAAACGTTACAAATGTGAATACAACCTGCAGTTTAAAATAACACGGAATTTACTATGTGGAAAAGAAAGCAAGTACATAGGCATGTATGAATGAAAATCTACCACTACTTGCTTAGAAAAATGTTTTCAATATATTTAGCATGTATTTCCCATTGATTATTCTCTGTCCCAATATTTCTCATTTATAACACTTTCCTACAGAAATTGAGGTCAGTAAGTATATTTTTTTCTTGTCATTGCGATCAGGTTATAAGTCTTAATGAGTTAGTGAGGTAATACTTTATTTTTCCTCTTAATTTATTGATTAAGATAAGGATAATATTTTAATCGGGTTTTCATTTCTATCTTTTTAAGTCTAGATAATAGTCTGTGGTCTTCATCTTTGTATAACTTCACACTATAACTCTAAAGCGTGAATAATGCCTTAGGGTTGAGGTGGCTCTGTAGACATGCAGTGTTGTATAATGCATCATAACTAAGTTCCCAACACATCCACTAGCTTATAGGGATTTTGACTCCAATTTAATTATCGTCATTCTAACCAACACAACTTATCATTGTTTTCAACTCTTAACCAAGATACATTATAACCCAATCAACTTTGATTGTAATTCCTTCAATCCACAACTGCAGCTGACTCAGATGTAACATTGCCAAGCCTATTGGCAGAAAAGTAAATAAACTCAAGAGGTGAGGTAGTCTCCTAAGAGACTCTTCCATCTCGCCTTCTTACTGGAAGTGCGCTCCAATAGAGGAAAAGGTCTACTCCAAAACTACGCCCCAGAGACGGGTGAGAGAGACTCTTCAGAAAAGTCACTATAGACGGACCCGATTGGTAACGGGCAAACGAGCTCGTAATAAAACTGAAAATCAAGGATCCCCCACATGGGTATCCTTAATAGAGGGTCAGCGGAACTGGTCAAAAGTCGGGATCCCAATGAGGTGTAAAAACACTGCGAGCTCACGTAAAACTGTGAAAGGACTGTGATCATAGACCTGCGTACTTGGCGGTCACTGCCCTAACGGGGCTTCCTATCTCCCGCCCATATGAGGGTCACCGTATCCTCGCACAGTCAGATGTAAAGATCACCATGACCGACACTAATCATTATTAAACATCACTAGTTTCCAACATCCTCGTTTGCTTGACTATGCATTTCTTTCTTAATCTTTTAAGTGGTTGGCTAAACAGATCTACGTCTTTTATTGACATCATTATTCAATAGCGATCTTAAGTTAGTGATCCAAACCTAAAGGGATTGATCACGTAGATTTTCAGTCATTACACACATATTTCTTTATTTAAAATCATGATATTAGAAGTCATTTGATAGATCTTGATCTAAGTTCAAAATAATGCAAATCTCCCAAGTATGGAATCATCAGAGGTTTCAAGTGAAAATGGAGCTACTGAAGTTTGTGCCCTTTCTCCAATTTGTCTTATAAAAAAATGATTGGAAACCACAGAATTGATGTCTAGTGTTTGTTAAACATGAATGGAGAAAGTATAGTTGCTTTTGTAAGCTCACTTGATGGATACAAAACCACAAGTCTTTATTGGGTAATTAGTGTAGATGTGAGTTTTAACATGATAAACTTTTTCTTCCGAAAAGTTTTCTCTAAATCCACTGAAAATTGTGAGGTTGATGAACTATAAGAAAAAGATGTTTTAAATGGAACATACTTATTTGTACATTCTACCATATGAGTTCATAATGAAGTAAAATATTTTACACCAATATTAACCTCACTAGTTCATCGCTCATGATGTGGCCATTTAAGAACTATAGATTCAATTTATAGCTTCTATAATGGAGATCCCTGTAGAGCAGGTTATCAGTTCTAAAAATAAATCCTAAGGAAAATATTTCAGAGAGGGTATACTACAGGTTTCCTCTCAATCCAGCTCATTCTATTTCGAGCATTGATTTTGATAAAGCTATAACTGACAGATCTTCGCGAGTTTTCTAAATTAATTAAGTTGTCCAAATTATCCTATTTGAACATATCCAAAAGATGAAACCTTCAAAGGAGGGAGGGGAAATAATAGTATGAAAATTTCTAAATGGTTAAAAGCATGGGCAGCAAAATTGTAAAGGCAAAAGCAGACTCAGTCTGTCAATTGCTCCTGTATCATGGGGAAGAGATATTAACGAAGGTACATCCACCAAAAATTTATAAGATTCAGCAGTGCAATACTTATAATCTGCACAAGATAAAGAAATAACTTCTTTCTTCCATTCTCTTAAATTAAACAACAGGCGAAGATGCTTCAACATGTGTGATACTTCATAAAAAATTTCAGTTCTCCAAACAACATATACTTCATGATAACAACATAATGTTGTACTATATGCCTTCTCCACATCAAACCACCTCAGCCAAGGTATGATAATCAACAAAGTCCTCTGCTCGAAGGTGAATCCACTTTTAATTTAATTTAAGGAAACATGCTCAGCAGCAAAGAGGAGGGAAAAAGGATTATGCATGTAATCAAGTATAATGTGCATGCATGGCAACAAGAAAGGAGGGAGTTGTACCTTTTCAAGGAAAACCTCAACATGCGATGGCTCCAAGATTACGTTACGGCTTTTCCGCGGCACGCTTTACGGTGCTACCAATTTTGATCGATTTCGCCCGAACAACTTTTGATTTGTGACCAGTTGATCGATATAAGTTTTTTTATAATGTCCGATAACTTTATTGGGTTAATCGGACACAAATCGGATTTGGTTCGGGTTTGGTTGGAAACCGGATGTTACAAAATTTGTCCTTGCCGGCTACTTTCAGCCGAAATGGTCAAAAAATGGTGAAATAACTAAAGAAAAATGTGAAGTGACCAAAGTTGGATAGATTCTTTGAATTTTGGACACACTAGGTATAGATTCTATGAAATTTGGACTCACTAGGAAACCTAGCTAATAGTTTAGACACATATAAGAAGATATTTTGGGTTTCATCCATATTATATTGGTTGTGGGCCCTTGATAAAGATTCTTTGGAGGCCTATAAATGGTGTCATCCATTGCCCCATTTCACCATACACACAACTCAAAAAGTTCTCACAACACACAATCCTTCTTACTCTCCTTGCTCTCTCCTTGACGACATGTCTTGTTGTGTTTGTGACTATATATAAGTACTTTCATTATAATTTTGTTGCTATCTACGATTAATTCTCAATTTCTCACAGCTCTAAATATGTAATGAATGCCTACTACACCATTTTGAAAAATTAGAGCAAATTTCTGATGTTGAAATCAACATCTAAATATACCTCATTTTTGACAAACACCACTACTGTTATCAAAGAATGCATGCTAAGATGAATAGCCATACAAGAAAAAAATTTTGGGACGGGGGCATTGGGTAGGGTATGGTGGCACGGGGGGACATCAAACCGTTCTACATGTGTTCAACAGAACATACTATTAGGAATCAGATTATACGATCCATATCAACACTTTGGATATCTTTAATGACAACTATATCTAATGACTCCCTTTTTGATAAATATTTCAGTGATGTTGGAGTATTTGATTGTGCGCCATGAGTTGTAAAAGGGTAAATGGATCCTCGAGAGATCCAATTACCCCATCCACATGTTTAGTCCCACCTACCAGTGGTGGGACTTGGAGGCTCTGTGGAGGCCATATAAGGAGCCCAAACCTCCTGTAACCATTGAGAAAAAGCAATAAGTGTACGCTTCATTGAGGGAGTAGGGTTCCACGTTAAATCTTGTGTTCTTCCAGTTTCATATTTCAAGATTTCTGCTTTGTTTACCATTCGCTTCCGCTTCCTATTTTCTAACATGGTATTAGAGCGAGTTCGGTTCTCGAGGAGTTATTTTATTGTTGTTAGAGATTCGATATCGATTCGGAGATTTGTTCTAGATTTTTTTTAGAGTTCGATTTCGATTTACATGTGATGTTCAAGTTCTGTGCGAGATCATTCAGCATCATGCTATCATGGCTAGGGTTTCGTTTTTGAAACCCTAGTTATACTGTCCAGTAATACAATGTCCAGCCCCATCGGCCAGGCCATCAAGTGCATAGTTCAGTCTTAGTGGCATTGCACATGTCCCAAGAAGCACCTAGGCGGTGCCACCCCAAAGGCCATGGTGGCCTTCTTCATTCTCCAAGCAGCTGGCCAGCCTCCTTCGCACTCCAGCATCATGCGTACGCCCCAATCTAGCGTGGATCAATAATGTGATCAGTGATTCACTCCAAAAAGTGGCAGTGCCCCCGCAGGCCGCACGAAGCCTCTAGGCGGAGCCCATGCGACCCTCCAAGGTGCTGGCATACTCTGGCGGCGCAACTCTAAGGCACAAGACGGTTCAACCACCCTCCTCCAACCGCATATGGCGACGCGACCAAAAAAAACCAGCACGTGTTGATCCCTTCACGTCGTCTCTCTCTGCCAACCCTGGCGCAAGCAGAAGCGGCGATGCTCCTCCTTCTCCTCTCCATGCGCAAGCGGCACGTTATCTTCTCCAGAGCGTCATGGTAGCGGGTCTCCTCCCTCGCACGAAGCTGGTGACATCTCCATCCAACCCAGGCCCTGGCGACATCTCCAGCCCGATCGCCCTTGCATGCGACACTCTAGGGTGTAGCACGTCATCGCAACACCCCATCTCCCGCTACGCGTGAACCACCGAGGCGCCCTCGGCCACTAGCAACGCAAGTCAGATCGAAATCCCATCAGTGCCCTCGATCACTCAAATCGAAACCCCAGCAAGGGCGGCAGTGTTGGATAATGGGAACCCTAGCGAAGGGAAGCAGAGGGCCCCATTTAAAAAAAAGTGTATTGCTAATCCCTGTGGACTGAATGCTCATTTAAATAAAATAAAAAAGGAGAAGGGGGATAGCTGTTGCAATGAAAAAAAGAGGGGGTTGTGTTCCAACGGCCCGTGGGCCAAATATTAAAAAAATCTGAAAAAATAGAGGTGAAGAGGAGGTGAAGAAGAGGTGCGCACAAAAAAAACCCGTACGCAAAAGTTTTTATCAAAGAAAAAACTGTGACAGCTATAAATAATGAAAAAAAAACAGACTTTGCAAAAAATGATTGAAGCAAGTAAAAAAAGCAGGCTCATGTGATGTTTTCCCCATTATCTTGTCTTCTCCCAACTTTGTCGATGTATCTGTTTCCAACAAGTATGGGAGAACATGGGAGTATATGTAGAGTCATAGGTCTTCTCCAGATTTTAGAGATGTCATATTCGTCAGATCAGGTAGAATTTCCAGACTCTACAAGTTCATATTATTCAGACTCGACGTCAGATGTTTTCCGAGTCTTCAGTTTCAGACACGCACATGGATGCAGTCTTTTCGGATGAGCAGATATTTGTCATCTTTTGTTCGTGATCCCCATCATCATTCTTGTTGTTTCGGCTAAAGCTTTCAAGTGAGCCATAGAGACTCCAGAGTATGGTACCATTCTCTGTGGCAGATGGGAGAGACTCAATTCTCCGGCGAGGAGACTTTTTGGACTCCATTCTCCAGCGACCGTGGACTCCGACGAGGATTGCACTTCCATGGCCTTTTCAGTTCGACCCTTTTCAGAGATCTCCAGCAGTTGTCCACATGTTGTGGCAATCTAGAGTACTCTGATGAGGACTCGGTTTCAGTTGCAGTGACTTTGACAGGTGTAGTTTAGAGTTCATGCTCTCTGACGAGGAGATTCAACAGGCTCACATTCCAGCCCGTTCGTCCTCCTCACCTGCACGACATGAGAAGCAACGTCCCCGACAACAATCGCCAGTTGTGCACGTTGAGTCGATATTATCCGTAGTGTCTTGTAGCGTGAGTTGAGTTTCTTTATATTTGTCCAAGCTGAGCATTGCATGCCCCAGCTTGAGGGGGTGTTGGAGTTGTGCGCCATATGAGTTGTAAGAGGGTAAATGGATCCTGGAGATATCCTTTTACCCCATCCACATGTTTAGTCTAGTGGTGGGACCAGGAGGCTCTGTGGAGGCTATATAAGGAGCCCCAGACCTCATGTAACCATTGAGAAAAATCAATAAAGCATACATCCCTTTTAGGGTTTCTCCCATGGTTTCATCCTGATCCCGCTCCTTAAGGAGTAGGGTTCCACGTCAAATCTTGTGTTCTTCCTGTTTCATATTTCTAGATTTACGCTCTGTTTATCATTCGCTTCCGCTTCCTATTTTCTAACAATAATTATAGTCAATAATTTATTTTAATTGGGTACAAATTAAGTAGATTGGTTTATGGATTTTACGTATCCATTTTTTTCATGTTCTTATCTTCATAATATCATCATATATTACATTATTAATTTGTTAATGTCAAGAGATGAAGATAACGACTTCTGACTTTGGTACCGACTCTCAATATGGGTTTGGGCAACCTACAATGGCTAGTGGAGAGATTGGATGGAAATATGCCACTGCTCCTGACGACAACAAGTCAAACCTCAGTACAAATTTTGTGGGACGATAATTGGAGGAGGAATCACAAGACTAAAACATCTCGTTGGCGGCTACGTGAATGTGGATAAATGCCCTACATGTCCAAAAGAGATCAGAGCTGAAGTGAAGGCTCACTTGGAAGGGAAGAATGAAAAGAAGGAAAAGGGGCGAAGAGATGAGGAGTTTAATTAATTCATGTTCCGTAGAGAGTTCAATGTCTTGTCTGATTCCGATGATGACGATATCCAATGTCCACAAGATATTCAAACATAGGCTGAGAGAAATGAATATAAGGCAGCATTACGCGACTCTATGAAGAGCAAGAATGAGAGACAGGAACTTGGTGGTCGTGGTGGCCTTGGACGTGTCGATGGTAATTCAAGGTTCCCGATAAATATTGGATCGAGAAGCGGGAATGGAAGAGGAAGTGGTGTAGCTATGGTGTCCCCAAAGAAAAAGCAAAAGGGCATAAAAGCATTTCCAAGAAGGAGCAGTTCCGATCACTATATTCCAAGCAAAGATCCGAAGTAAAAGACATTAAAGGGCATGTTCGGAAATATGAGGGAGTGGGTAAGAAGGGTTGTTACAAAGTTTTTTGTTGGATACGGTATTCCAGCAAATGTGGCAAAGGGACCCTCCCTGCAACACACAATTGATGAGATTGCTACATCAGGAGGAGGTGTGACAACTCCTACCCCGTACGAGATAATGAACAAGTATCTCCCCATTGAGAATGAGGAAATTAGAGAGTATATTACCGAATTAAAAAAGAAGTAGCCTGAGTATAGCATGACCCTCATGTGTGATGGTTGGACAAGTTATACAAGAAAGCAAATAATCAACTTCCTCGTATATTGTGATGGAAAGACGGTATTTATAAGATTTGTAGATGCATCTGAGCATGTCAAGACTCAAGAGTCACAAGTATATACTCTAACTCTTGAAAGATGTCATAGAAGAGGTCGGTCAAGAGAACATGGTTCAAATTGTGATTGATAATGTGAGTAATTTCAAGAAGGCCGGTGAGATGATCATGACTTCCAACAGGTATGGCATCTTCTGGACACCTTGTGTTGCACATTACATAGACCTGGTACTTAAAGATTTTGGAAAGAGGAAAACCCTAATGAATGTGGTTGATAATGCACGATCAATCACAACATTCATCTAAAACCATTCAAAAGTCCTAGCATTGATGCGAAGGATGTGTGGTGGTGACATCGTAAGGCCTGTAATTACAAGATTTGCAACCAATTTCATAGCATTGCAAAGCATGCAACAACACAAGGTTGGTTTAAAAAATGTGTTGTTCAGGGGAATGGTTTGAGATTCTCGAGGTTCTTTTGGATGTGGTATATTTCCAGATTATTATCCTGCAGTACCTTCATCTCAACCCCTTCAGATGGCTTCTCCTCCTATAACTCTTGCTCCATCTTCTTCATCTTGAGGTTCTCAAGTTGCATCCTCCTCGCGTCGACCTCCGTGTGATTCTGCGGCTTCTGCCTCTTCAGGTGACAAGTATCCTAGGATTGGCTTCCTTGCACACGTTACTGAGCATGAATACAGGGAGTATTTAATGGACTACAAAACCATGTACTCCTATATGATATGGGAGGATTACGTGGAATATAGAGACTCAATCAGGTCATGTTTTAGAGGAAGGAATCATAGATGGTACATGGAACTACCTAGGAATTCTTGGTTTGGATGGATGTCATTCCTAATATCCTAGATAAAGAAATGTGGTACTAGAATACGACTAGTAGTAAGGTAGTGCATCTGTGCATGCACATTATGTGTTTGAAATTTCATGTATCATGTTACGTAATCTTGTAGTTGTGGATTTTTATAATTATAATATGAATACATGATATTTCAATTTGAAAGGCATCTATGCATATAAAACCATTGTTTTTCTTTACTTCTTTTGGGCTTAAAGGAAAATTTCAATGTCAAAACTCAAATTTAATATTATGTACCAAAATTTGATTCCATCCAATCACCGACATAGTGACCAAAACCGATATTTAAGGCCTTGATCATGAAAACATCTTATTATTAGGAAAAAAACTTGTATTTCTATCCCATTTAATGATTGAACAACATCAGAAATCTTTATTTTATAAAAATTGAGATTTCAAGTCATTTCTAGAATTTCCGGTCATTTCACCTAAATTCCACCGAAATTCATTTTCCAGGCTTTACCGAAACGAAACCGAAATCCGACATTTGAGGCCTTGGTCGTATGTCTTCCGATTATAGTTAGTGGATTGAAAATCAATCCCTGGTTCCAGATCCATACATTGAGCTTGTATCTACCATCATGGAATCTTATCAACGTTTAGTAGTTCTTGAGTGAGTTGCCTTAACTGTACCTTACTTGTGGTGTCTTTCATTGGAATTCGTTCTATTAGTATCATATGGTTTATCTTAACACTAAATGGGAGGATTAAAGTGGACTATAAACTTTGTTTCTTTAGTAGTTTTCTGTTCGAGGAGCGTTCATGACCATTCTACACAATACAGGATGTGTTACATTTTGGTAGTTTTACCTGTACAGCTTCTACTTATGCTTTACTTTTATTTACTTGTGAGAGACAATTATGGTACATGTATTTTGTTATACTTTGATGGGAAATTCGAAACCGTGGATATAGTTGTTATATTTTGTGACATAACAATGAAAGTGAATGCAACATAGTATCATATCCATGTCTCTCCAAGTGTTAATATCATGGTTTGCATTGCAAGAACCACACCATCATCTGTAGAGCCTAATGTGGTACAACAATTGGCCTTATTGTTTCAGATCGTACGTGACACTGCAATGCTCTGTTGCTAGAGTAGAGGCCTTGGTAGCAGAACGACTCCTGATATCATCTATCCCATGAGAAGGATAGTGTCCATCATTCGATGTCTCTAGAGACAGAGGTGGTTGAGGATTTGGATGCTTTGGAAAAGCATGAGAGCATGTACTAATTGAGACCTTAATCGTCGCATTTGATTACCATCTCCATACCAGATGAGGTCGAGTTGTGGATGGACCACATGTCCAGGGTGTTAAGGATGATTCACGCACTAGATGATACAAGGAAGACTTTCCTAGAGTATTCGCTATTTGGCTATGCCGAGTGACGAAACTTGGTCACTAGGGAGCAAATGATATATGGTTGTTGTGGATGATTTCTCTAGATTATCTTGGGTTTTCCTGTTGAAGAATAAGTCTGAAGATGGTCCTGTGATATATGGTTATTGAGATCAAGAACATTTTTCAGCTAAAGTGAAATTTATTTATACTGACAATGCTTTGTACTTTTCTACTTTACAGTTGTCAGATTTCCTCAGATCTATTGTTGTTGTTCATCAAACTTCGCGTGCTTACACTTCATAGTAGAACGGTGTTGCTGAACGCAAACACCGTCATCTTTTGGATGTCAAGACAACTCTTTTGATTCAAAGTCAAGCTCCTCATTCATTTTGGGGGGGATGTGGTCTTCACTGCTTGTTACTTGGGGAACTGCATGCCGTCTACTATCCTTGGAGAGAAATTCCTTTCTTGATTGTGTTTCCTGAGGACTTATTATCCCTTACTCCCTAGCTATTTGGTTGTGTGGCTTTTGTCCACAATTTTGCTCCGGATCGTGACATTCTCTCTCTTAGAGCTACCAAATGTGTGTTCGTTGGTTATTCTCGTACCCAAAAGGGTATAGATGTTTTGATCATGGAAGGCCGTGTCGATATCGATATCGTTTTGGTCCTCCCAGAAATGGAAATATCGGGATATATCAACGATATCGGTGGAAATGTCGAAAATGGCTAAAAAATGCCAGTTTTTTTTGGCATTTTTTCAGAAATTATGGTCATCCAAGATATTAAAACAACAAATAACGATCACATACGCACTTATATCACACATATCGGTCCATTTATAGATTATATATCGCACATATCAGTATCGCACATATCGATCATGTCGATGTAAATAACTTAATGTTGATTCTTGACTTGTAAATATTGGTGTTAGAGATTACTTTATATTGTTGTTTCTTTATTTACCTCTATTTCCTTATGTACTGTTTCCCTATGTAACCCCACAGGGGTATTTGTGTAAGTTCTCCTCTGAGCACCCTAGGGTTTAGTCCTATATAAGGACCCCTAGACCTCCCAGAATAAACACACAATGTTCTTCTCTTCTTTTCTCTACATGGTATCAGAGCAGCGGTCTTAGACCGGTGTTCTGACCTAATTTTCCACCTACCACCGCCCGCCCCTTCTTCTTCTCTCCCATCCACGACGCCCTGCGTTAGGCGTGTACACCTCGGGCTCCTGTGCCTTGGGCTCTAAGCCCTAGGCACCTCGCGCCCCTTGTGCCCCTTGCGCACCTGCGCCCCGCGCCCCTGCATCGCGCCCCTGCACGCCCCTGCATCGAGCTTCTGCACGCACCTCGCCGCTGCAGCCCTAGGCCCCTGTTCGGCTCCGGTTTAGGGCATTCAACCTCCACAAAACTCTACTAATATGCAACTAAGGAGGCTCTACATATCAACTACAACTTCATCTAGGTCACTTTTTCTTGACCTAGAGACGCTATCATGACGTCCACCGCGACCAAGCCTATGTATCCACATTCTTCTCTAATGGTACAAGGCACATCTATCAAGTTGAAAGGCTCGGAAAACTATGTTCTATGGTCTTGATCCTTCAAGATATTTATTGGTGGCCAAAGAAAGGGTGCCATCCTCACAAAGACTCCTCCTGCTATCACTGATGCAAAATATCAAGCCTGGTTTGTCAACAATTGCCAGGTAATTACTTAGATGACTAATAGTGTAGATCCAAATATTGCTGCAAATCTCTTATATAAAGATACGGCAAAAGCCATGTGGGAAACTCTGGAGCACACATATTCCCAGAAAACAACCAAGTCTCGCCTCTCTGATATATATACAAGAATCTGGTCTACTAATCAAGAAGAGACTAGTCTAACTGAATACTATCGAACACTTACAAGCTTGTTTGAGGAACTTCTAATCTTTCAAGCTGCATGCTGTGAGAAATAAATAGGCGAACGTGTTGAGTGGCAGGTCTACAGGTTTCTCTCAGGACTTCAACCGAAGTACAAAATTGCAAAAGATCAATTTCTTATGGCAGATAAATTGCCTACGATCGAAACCATATTCGATCGACTACAAGAACTGGAAGCTCCGGTTCAAAATTCTCTGGTTCATTCTTCCACAGAGACAACAACCCACTATTCATCTGGGCAAAGAGGACGACAGTCCTATCCTAGAGGCCGAGGGCATGGCCGCAGACGTGACCTTGGACGAGGTCGTGGTCGTGATTCCTCTATTGGTCGTTATCCTGCATTCATACACTGTGGTCGCATGAATCATCCATTTGAACGTTGCTAGGCAACATTTGGCAGGCAACCAAGTGCTCATAAAACTTATGACGATGAATCACATGATACGAACAATGATACAACTACTCAGAGTACAGATGGACAACATACTCCATTCACTGCTTCTGAATATACTCGTCTGCGACAACTTCTAAATGATTCTGCTACCTCAACAAAAGATACGACTGCATCTGCTGCTACTGCTAGCCTTGCCACTACATCAGGTACAGTAGTAAACTCAGTTTCTGTTACCAAACATGCATGGATTATTCATTCTGGAGCTTCCACTCATCTAACGGGAGATGTAAGTCTACTCACCTCATCTCAACCCTTTACCTCTATAAAGAGCGTTCGTGTTGCCAATGGGGATCATTCTCCCGTTACTATTGTTGGAACTATTGAATTCTCCAACAAACTTCGATTGACAGATGTGCATTATACTCCTGCTTTCCTACTCAGTCTTTTATCTGTTCAGAAGCTATGTCGTGAGCTACATTGTCGTGTTATTTTTGATGAATTCTACTGCTATTTTCAGGATATCCGGACGAGGTAGATTTTTGGTGGGGGACATGAGAGGAATGGCCAATATTACCTCAATAACCCTACCACTTCCAACTTTGCTGACGCTACCTCCATCACTGAAGATCCCCTTCTATGGCATCTTTGTCTGGGACATCCTTCTGCCAAAGCTCTCTCTATGATGTTCCCTGAACTGTCTACGCTAAAACTCGTCGCACTACTCCTTTCTTCCTAATTCATTGTGATATTTGGGTCCCTGTCCGGTCAAAACCATTAGTGGTCATAAGTACTTTGCTATTTTTGTGGATGACTACAGTCGCTTATCTTGGGTATTCTTGTTAAAAGAACGTTCAGAAATTAATATCGTTGTCAAGAACTTCTTTCATTATGTCAAAAATTTCTTCTCTACTACCATTAAAATCTTTCGTTCTGATAATGCTCTGGAATTTACTACGAATGACTTGATAAGCTTTTTTGCATCCCAGGGAACCATACATCAAACATCTTGCCCATATACATCCCAACAAAATGAGGTTGTTGAAAGAAAACTGAGACACCTTCTTGATATTGCTCGAACCTTAGTCACCCATATGAATGTTCCCAAGATATATTGGGACAATGCTATCCTTACTGCTGTTCATCTTATAAACAGGGTCCCCTCTGCTTCTCTACATGGCTCTACTCCCTTCAACTTACTATATCCCAAGGAGAAACCTTTCCCTCTGCCCTTACAAATTTTTGGATGCACAGCCTTTGTCCATAATTTCCATACCACGGACAAATTATCTGCTCGTGCTATCAAATGTGTTTTTCTAGGGTATTCTCAAACTCAAAAAGGATACATATGTTACGATCCTACAGGACATCGTTATTACGTTTCTCTTGATGTCACCTTCTTAGAACAAAACAGCTTCTTTACTCATACAGTGTCCGATATTCCCCTAAAATTCCCCCTCCACCAATTGTGTATTGTTATAAAATATGAAGAATACGGAAGCGATAGATAAACAGAGCATATAAAGAAAAAAGATAAACATGGAACACCATGATTTTACGTGGAACCCTACTCCGTGAGGAGCGGGATGAAACCATGGGAGAAGCCCTCTAAGGGGCGTGTTTTTCTATTGACTTTCTCAATGAGTACAAGAGGTCTGGGGCTCCTTATATAGTCTCTCCAGAGCCTTCAAATCCCACCACTGGGCGATGTGGTACTAAACACTGGATGGGGTAAATGGATCTTCTCCAGGATCCATTTACCCTGCTACAATTCAATGGGCGCACAACCAAATACTCCAACACTCCCCCTCAAGCTGGAGCATGCAATGCTCAGCTTGGACAAACAGAAATAAACTCAACTCAACGCTACAGGACACTACAGACAATATCAACCCAACACGCACATTGCACCAGTCGAGGACGTTGCTTCTCATGCCGTGCAGGTGAGGAGGACGAACGGGCTGGAGTGTGAGTCAACTGAATCTGCTCATCGGAGAGCATGCGCTCTGAACTGCGCATGTCAGAGTCACTGCAACTGGAATGAGTCTCCTCGTCGGAGTACTCTGGCCCGCCACAATAATGTGGAAAACTGCTCCATCTCTGAAAAAGGGCCGAACTGAAATGGCCGTGGCTATGCAATCCTCGTCGGAGTCCACGGTTGATGGAGAATGGAGTCTGAAATAAGTCTCCTCGTCGGAGAACTGGGTCTCTCCAATCTGGCTCAGAGAATGGTGCTCTACTTTGTAGTACCTATGATACCACATGAAAACCCTTGCCCTCAATGGCATAGGGAATGGTCCTCTGCTCTGTAGTCCCTATGGCTCACATGAAAACTCTGGCCTGACAACTAGAAGAATGATGGGGATCATGAACAAATAATGGAAACATATGCTCATCTGCAAATGACCGCAAACATATGCGTGTCTGAAAATTAAGGACTCGGGATTAATCGTCGAGTCTGACAAAATCTGATCATCTAAAGAGTCTGAAATTATGAACTGGTCTGGAGACTGGACAGTCTGAATCTGGAGAATCTGAAATATCTGGATCTGGAGAATAGACTTGTGACTCTACACGATACTCCCCTTTCTCCCACACTTGTCGGAAAATATCATCAACAAAGTTGGGAGAAGACAAGATAAAATGGGGGGAAAAATCAAACATGAAACTTGCAGCTTTTCATTATAATAATTTTTTAAGCCGTCATCTTTTTTTCGTAAGCTGTTCTAGTTTTTTCGGCTTTTGCATCTTTTTTTTTGAAATCATTTTTTAATTGCGTACGGCTTTTCTTTTTGCTACATGTACGCACCTTTTTTTTGTTGCAAACATCTCTCTTTTTTTTGAACTTGCAACCTCCCCCTCTTCTTTTACACGGTCAAACATGACCCTCTAGTTTGATATTTTTTTAAAAAAAAAACACAACCCCCCTTTTTCAGCCCACTGTTGGGCTTTCAACATTTTTTTTAACTTGCGACCCAAATTGGGCCCGAAAATAATGGAGCCCCATCTTTTTTTTGGATAACCGTCAGCCCACTTGGGCATTTACAAGACCAATGATATTTTTTATAACGTGGGCGACTTTTAGGGTTCCCAACAGGGAACCCTTACTGGAAAAAATGCAGCCACCAAAATGGGGCCCCTACGCAGCCGCCGCTGGAGAGGGAGCGTTGCTGGAGCGAAGGGAGGCTGATCGGAGTGCGGATGCGAGATCGGTGTCGCCTGCTGCTGGGGACTCTCCATCGCCTGCGAGATGAACATTTGGGGGGCTCGCCCATCAGGACAGTGGCTGGCACAAGGGTGCTTCTATCACGCGCCACTAGGGAGGAGGCGACATCGTCTGGTAGTGCACGAGAGAGATGCGGGGGCTCATCGCTGCCCTGTATGGCGGGCTATCACACCTAGGGGCTTGGCGAGAAGAGGATCTGGCGCGAAGAGGAGGTCTTGTTATGCACGCCATCGGCCTGGAGGCATTGGAGATCACGCGCTAGGGTTCCGCCTTGGCCAGGAGAGTTGTTTGGGGATATGTGGGAGGCGTGGCGAGAGGCCTGGACCGCCATCGCCTCTGGACATGCCGCCAGGGGTTGCCAGGAAGGGTTCGCGCCGCCTGTGCGAGCCTGGGGAGCAGGGCTATTGGCTGGATCTACCGAATCTGGAGATGGGGTTGCGCAAGGAGATCGAGCTCCGCCTGTGTGGTGAGGGCAATTGCAGAGGGAGGGGGATCGGCTTCTTGTGAACCCTCGGAACATTGTTGGGCTAAGGCAGACGAAAGGCCCTAGAACTGAATTGGGGTTTCAAAAGAAACCCTAGAACATGAAACTTGAACAAATTACGAACATGATCTCCATAAAATTGTTCTTCAAGAACGATGAACAATGAATCTAATCTCGAACAAATAAAGAACAAAGAAAACTCTTCGCGAATCGACCCGCTCTGATACCATGTTATAAAGTATGAAGAATGCGGAAGCGATAGATAAACAGAGCATAAAGAGCAAAAAGATAAACATGGAACACCATGATTTTACGTGGAACCCTACTCCGTGATAAGCGGGATGAAACCACGGGAGAAGCCCTCTAAGGGGCGCGTTTTTCTATTGACTTTCTCAATGAGTACAGGAGGTCTGGGGCTCCTTATATAGCCTCTCCAGAGCTTCCAAGTCCTACCACTGGACAATGTGGTACTAAACACTGGATGGGGTAAATGGATCTTCTCCAGGATCCATTTACCCTTTTATAATTCAATGGGCGCACAACCAAATACTCCAACAATTGTGTATAAAAGAAGAACTGTGTCTAATCCTGTTCAGGTTCCTTTACCTATTCCTCTGTTGCAAGACACTACACCATCCTCGAATGCTCCCACCAATGCTACCCCGGATAGTCCTCAGGAGTTACCGATCGCACTACGAAGAACAAAGAGACAATGTATACTTCACCCAATATCTCATTTTACCTCTACTAATGGGTTATCTTGCTCTGAAAAAAGATATGCAGATGCCATAATGGCTATTTCTGTTCCCAAAGATCATCATAGTGCATTACAAGATGAGGGATGGAGAATGGCAATGAATGAAGAAATGGAAGAAGCATTACAGTCTCGAAAAACATGGGACCTTGTCAAATGCCCTCCTGGATGTAAACCAGTTGCATGTCGCTGGATCTTCACTACAAAGCAGTCCCCTGACGGTTCTATTGATCGTTTAAAAGCAAGACTTGTAGCAAATGGCTTTACTCAAACATACGGGGTAGAATACTTCGAAACATTCTCCCCTGTGGCAAGAATGGGATCCATACGAACTATCATCTCTGTGGCAGTGAACAAAAGGTGGCCTATGTTTCAGTTAGATGTCAAGAATGTGTTTCTATATGTAGAGCTTGACGATGAAGTCTACATGATACAACCCCCAGGTTAGAAGTCGAGGGGGAGTATGTATGTCGACTTCACAAAGCTATCTACGGACTAAAGCAGAGTCCAAGAGCTTGGTTTGATAGACTGAGTACAAAGATTAGCACCACGGGCTTCCATAAGACTGCATCTGACTATTCTTTTTTTGTCAGGAGGCAAAAGACTAGTGTTGTATTTCTTGCTGTATATGTAGATGATATGATTATTACTGGAGATGATGACCAAGGGATACTAGAAACCAATGCTTTCTTGCAAAAAGTATTCGTCACCAAGGATATTGGACAACTTCGCTATTTTCTAGGCATAGAAGCTATACATATTAATAAAGGCTTACATATGTCACAAAGGAAATACTGCCTTGACATACTAACTGAGGCAGGACTACTTGGGTGCAAACCCTCAGGAATTCCAGCAGAGCCTAGAAAACATTCTACATCCAATGATCCTCTCTTTGAAGACACTACACGACATAGGAGCCTGGTTGGCAAACTTCTATATCTTATAATTACTAGACCTGATATATCTTATGCTGTAAACAGAGCCAGCCAATATATAGAGAAACCATGCTACAACCATTGGCAAGATGTACTTTAAATCCTTCGCTACCTAAAAGACTCGCCAAGACGAGGAATCTTCTATGGGGCAAATGGTCACACAAATCTTACTGCATATGCTGACGCCGATTATGCAAGCTCTCCTGAAGACCATCGATCTACAACTGGATATGCCATGATGGTAGGAGGAAACCTGGTTAGTAGGAGAAGCAAGAAACAAGCGGTTGTTTCAAGATCTAGTGCTGAAGCTGAATATAGAGCAATGGCTCAGGCTACATGTGAGATCACATGGCTGCTCACTTTTCTACAAGAACTAAATGCTGCTACATCCACTCCTATTCCCTTGTACTGTGATAACAAATCAGCTACCTACATTGCTACCAATCCTGTGTTCCATGAGAGAACAAAACATATTGAGATTGATTGTCACTTTATCAGAGATGTTGTACGAGGAGGGAAGATAACCACGCCTCACATTCCAACAAATCTTCAACTTGCTGATATCTTTATCAAGGCAGTGACTAAGAAGCGGCTTTCCTGGATAACTTCCAAGTTAGGCATGATTGATGAATATACTCCAACTTGAGGGGGAGTGTTAGAGATTACCGTATATTGTTGTTTCTTTATTTACCTCTATTTCCTTATGCATTGTTTCCCTATGTATCACTGTTTCCTTATGTACTGTTTCCCTATGTAACCCCACAGGGGTATTTGTGTAAGTTCTCCTCTGAGCACCCTAGGGTTTAGTCCTATATAAGGACCCCTAGTCCTCACAGAATAAACACACAATATTCTTCTCTTCTTTTCTCCACAATTGGAAATGGATTCCATTTAAGTATTTATAAGTTTATAACATGAAATACTACGAATATACACTTCATAACACACTACACACATAGGTAATTTATGAGGGACTATGGTCCTTAAACTGCACATATCGGTCATACAATTGGAATATATAATGAGACAATCATTGTTTGGTATAAAGATTTATAAATATACATGATACAAGCTTACAACAATAAATGAGAAATATCCAATTCAATTTAACATTGTAAAATGAGATGACCTAAAACTAAGAATTCCGCGACGGATCTAAATCGGCCCCCTGCCCTATTGTCTCTCATAGCGGATTGCGGACTCAATGAACTCACAGTAGTTTTCCCATGTCATGTACGAATGTGTGGCCTTATAATCCATAATATACTGCCTGTATTGGTGATCAGCAATCCCTATGAGTATCCCGAGTCGAGGATAAGCATTGCTAGATCCGGTGTCACGAGGTGCACGTCGAGGTTGCGAAGTACTAGCTTGAGATCCTCGGGATGACGACGACGGAGCAGGAGAAGATCTCTGTGGAGGACCTGGAGGAGAAGCGTAATACTCAGGGAAGAAACTAAAACTGTCACCACCAAAGAAGCTGCCCTAGCTCCTTGGTAGTTCTCATTGTTGTAGCTGTTATATCCTCAATACCCACTGTTGCTACCATATCCATAAGATGAAGGAGAATATGCATGGGGAGGAGGAGGAGGTCCTGGTGGAGGAGCAGAAAAATATTCAGGGAAGATGCCAAATGATCTTTCATCTTGTGAGGTTCCATATCCGCTAATGGGACTGGGTGTTCCTCTACGGTATGGGCTGTCAATGTCCATGCAACTCAACGAACCTACAGATGATATCAAATCGTCCATGTAGCTATCTGTAGGATGATGGCCATGTCGTCCATATGCATCGTAATCTATAGGTCCTGGACTCGAACTTGGGACAAACTGCTCATATATGTTTCCATGTAGTTCCATGTACTCTAACCCTGACTCGAATCTTGTATCATCACGTGGTCCACGACCACCCCCTGCAGACCCTGGCCCCCCTAAATATGTCTCCTCATCACCTGATCCACCACGGCCACCAACAACATCATCATCATCGCTCCCACTGTCCTTTTGATTTAGATTTGGATTTCGATTCAGTAGAGAGAATGTCGTCTACAATCGCATCAAGCTCTACCCCTCCAAGAGGGTTCATGATTCACCCAGATCTGGCGATGTAGTCACCAACATCTGCTCCCATTTATTGGCTTATATTCTGATTCGGCCTGCCTCCTGGTTGATCGAGAAATGGAGCACCGTTGGAATCCAACCACCTCTGTAGAACATCTGCATCATCGTCGTGCATCTTGAAAATATATGCAAGATCGATTGGGTCTGTGTAGTCTTCTCTGTCATGCCCCTCTCTTGCATGTTTCATCTTCAACCTCAAGTTGTAGTGCACAAAAACAAGATCGTGGAGTCGTTGTTTTCCCAACTTGTTCCATCTCCTCGAATGGATCAAGTTGAATGTGCTCCAATTTATCTCCCAACCACCGGCAAATGCTGTTTGGGACGATACTTTCACAGCCACTTTGCGTAGGTTGGGAGTTTCCATCCCATACAGTAACCATCATTCGACTGCAGAAAATCCAAAGGAGATAAATCAATAACAGTCATATTGTTACACATCATAATCAGTAGACTTAGTCCCTACTAGGAAGAGTACTGTTGCGTCCATTAACCATGGTTACCCTACCGAAAGAACCCAAGGCATCCCTAAAGTATTTATTCTGCACATTGATCAAAACTTTAAGTCATAACATGGTTTGTGCCTTAAAATAATTCTAAAAACACTTTAATATTGTATGCTATTATAGATTGTACATTATGTGAGTGTTCTTACTTCTTAGTATTCTTACGATCTTACCTTATTCATGAACGAGATTTGTGCCTTCTCGTCCTTGACGAGCTTCTCCACCACAACTTGTACAGCTGTTAGAAGGTCAGCATTTGTACCAAGATTGTTCTTGTATTGGTACTTCATATTCAAGTAATATGCTGGAGACAAATAATTCTCAAATTTTAATCATTCTAAAGTACATACCTACGAAAATGGATTAAAAAATTTAATAGATAATAATACATACCAGCCTTGTGAAGAGAATGTGAGAGCATCTTGGACCATCATTCGTCTATGATGTCCAACCATGCTTTAAATCCTCTCTCAACTGCTACTCTAACCTTCCCCCTCATGCAGCGCATTGCCTCGTAGATGACTCCCATAGTTGGCTTCTTATCCCCAGCTACGATATGCAATGCAGAGACAACATGTTCCATTATCTTCGTGACCCTTGTCACGTCATCCTAGAAATGGAGATCATTGATGATTGTCTCCACTCTCATTCGTCCTTCAGTTCAAGCTTCTCGGTTCTCGAATCATTCACCTTGGCAGCACATGTTCTTTAACCCTGCCTTGTATTGTTTGAGGTTTTGTAACGTTATAAAATTGGATGCAAAGCGTGTGGCCTCACCAACTCATCATTGCATGTCCGCTTCATCAAGGGCAACACTTTGGAATGGTTGTAAATGAAAGTCGTGATTGCCTGTGCTTGTTCCATCACCTTCACACGAGCTTCCTCTTGCCGAAGTCCTTCAGAATCAGATCTATGCAATACGCAACACAAGGTGTTCAAAAAATACCATAGCTGTTGGATTTCATTATTGTTTCTCCTGCTTTCTTAAAGTTCAACAATAAATTAGACAATAATTTGAAGATTTATTTCTTCTATTTTCGGATTTAATAAATTACACTCATTTACTTAACTTAAATCATCATGAAATAATTTTCTCTAAGGCTAAAACATGAGATCCAAGTCCATCCTTCCATAACATCACCTAATAAACAAAAAAAACAAAAGCCCCAAAATTCAACAACAATTTAGTCAATAATTTGAAGATCTATTTCTTCTATTTTTGGATTTAATAAATTACACCCATTTAGTTAACATAAATCACCATGAAATAATTTTCCCTAAGGCTAAAACATGAGATCCAATTCCATCCTTCCATAAAATCACCTAATAAAGCCAAAAAAACCAAAATCCCCAGAAGTTAACAACAAATTAGTCAATAATTTGAAGATTTATTTCTTCTATTTTCGGATTTAATAAATTACACCCATTTAGTTAACATAAATCACCATGAAATAATATCCCCTAAGGCTAAATCATGAGATCCAAGTCCATCCTTCCATGACATTAAAATTAACCAAAAAAATCAAAAGCCCCAAAATTCCACAACAAATGAGTCAATAATTTGAAGATTTATTTCTTCTATTTTCGGATTTAATAAATTACACACCATGACTTAGCAAAAATCGTCATGAAATATTGTTTCCTAAGGCTAAAACATGTCATCCAACTCCATTCATTCCAAATTTTACATAAAAATGATTATGCACCAAATAACCACCGAGAACAAAACCCCTAACTAATTTTGAAATTTTATTCACTAATTAAGAGAAGATCATACTTTAAAATGCAATGGAATATGGAAGAAGGGAGCTTGGGAGCTTGAGATGTCGATATGGTCGAAATGAGCCGATATGTGGTTTTTATAACCGAAATTGACCCTCCATTCCGTGCAAATGAAGGAAGGAATATGCCAAGTGTCAGCGATATATCGTCTGATATAATAATGATATATCGGTGATATATCGACAATATATCATTGACACCTGGTATTTGGATATGCAAGCCAATATCGATATCCTCGACCCAGCGATACCGATATATCGCCGATATATCACGATACGACCTTCCTTGGTTTTGATCTTATTGGGAGAAAATATTATGTTGGTATTGATATCACATTTTTGAGTCTATTATGTATTTTTCTCCTACGGGTGATAAGTTGTCTAATGCTGACTCGGGTAAGGATATCTTTGTTCCTCCACCTCCGCTATCTCTACCACCATCTCCTCATGTTTGAGTCTATGTCACCTCCACCTCTACCGCCTCCACCACCTCTACCTCTATCTACCTTAACCCAGTTCCTACCTCGATTTTACATTGGCAGGTCTTCTACTCGCCCCTCTGCTCATGCGCCTTCCCCGTCATCCAGCACGCCCAGGTATGTAATGAACACATTATTTCTACTTATGGCACTAGTGCTATGCTTGATCCTCGGGATAATACCCAGGAGGTGCCGGTACCAGAGAACAGACAGGAAGATGGCCTCGATGTACCTATTGCCTTTAGGAAGCCGCATCGCAATCGTGCAATGTATCCTCTAGTTGCGCATATGTCCCTGGGACAACTTTCAGATGAGTACATGAGGTTTGTTATTGTCCTCTCACGAACATATCAGGAGGCCATACAGGATAGCAGTTGGCGACTTCCTACGGAGGAAGAGATGGTCGTTTTGCAGTCTCGTGGAACATGGAGTGTTGTTTCAACCCCTTTAGGTGCATCTGTTGTCTGGAGCAAATGGATCCTTACAGAGAAGCATCGAGCAGATGATAGTGTGGATCGCTACATAGCACGACTAGTCGCACGTGGATTCACCCAGACTTATGGAGTGGACTATCAGGATACATTCTCTCCTGTGGCCAGACACTCGACATTGCACGTTCTCCTACTAGTTGATGTTTCACGGGACTGGCCTCTTTACCAGCTTGAGGTGAAGAATGTGTTTCTATATGGACATCTATAGGAGGAGTTTTATATACAGCAATCGCCAAGGTTTGTTGCCGAAAGGGAGTCTCAGAAGGTGTGTAGGCTCCACAAGGCATTTATAGCCGGAAGCAGAGTTCGAGAGCGTGGTACCAAAATCTTTCAGAGTTGATAGAGCATCAGGGGTTCGTGCGTTCCACTATGGATCATTCATTTTTTGTTCAGAGGATACAGATAGGTATTGTTGATATCCTTGCCTATGTTGATGATGTTATTGTCACGAGTGATGATAAGCATGGCATTCAGGCAGGCAAGGAGTTCCTAGATCAGCATTCAGCAGTTTGTGACCAAGGACGTTCACAATCTTCGATACTTCCTTGGATTAGAGTTCACCAAGAACTGGCGTGGTCTCGTGATGACCCAAAGGAAGTTTGTTATTGATCTTCTACGAGAAACAACTATGACAGGATGTAAGCATGCTAATACTCCTATGGATCCAAGTATGAGATTATATGATGAGGACACTGAGGAGATAGATAAGAGGAGAAACAAGGAGCTAGTTGGGAAGCTCCTATATGCTACCATTACCTGGCAAAATATATCCTTTGCTTTGAGCAAGCTGAGCCAGTTCATGGAGCACTCCAAGAAGGTTCATATAGATATTGTCTATATGATTTGAGATATATGAAGTCGTCACCAAGTACTGATATTATATTCATCAGAGACACTTCTCTTGATGTGACAGCGTGTGCAGATGCTATTATGCAATATGCAGGATGCCCTATGTTGGAGTATTTGGTTGTGCACCCTATGAGTTGTAGGAGGTTAAATGGATCCTGGAGAGATCCATTTACCCCATCCATATGTTTAGTCCCACATCTACCAGTGGTGGGACTTGAAGGCGTTGTGGAGGCTATATAAGGAGCCTCAGACCTCCACGCGGCCTCATCGTACAATAACGATCAGATCCATTGGTCTCCTATCTCGCCATCAACTACGTCGATCGCTTCCTGTCAAGGCGCCAAATCCCCATTGACAAGCCTTACAGACAGAGCCCCTAGCATAGACTCGCGCAGGTGCGCAAGGCCCGCAGGCGGTGCTGCACCCAATTCCAGGCGGCGCGCACTTAAGCCCTTCCTCAATCTCGCTAGCCCAGGCGACATCCCCCACAACGTGCATCTCTTCAAGCCTTTCCAGTCCCGCAATGGCTCCCCTCCTTGCGCGAAGGCTCCGTGGGAGCCTCTTGCTCCTCAAGATCCAAGTGACGGCGCAACGCTGATCGCTGCCTCTACTCTCTTGCAACCTCCAAAATGGAGGCGACACATTCGCATTACAATCTACTCTCTTGCAACCTCCAACGAGGATCCGGATGCCCGTTTACGACACATTCGCATTACAATCTGATTCCAAGACAGGTTAGTATGTAATAAATGTCTATCTATATATCTATTTTTTTAACCATTTTCATCTATACACCATGATTCTATTTCCTAAAATTCTTTGGGACTTGTAACTATATGCATGCATGTATAACATTAGTTTAATCAATGTGTGGATTCTTTAATGTTTCGACCCCCATCAAAATAATGTAACTTACAATAATATAATATAATCAGCACAGACAGTACTATGATAATATACTTTTTTTAGGTAATATGATTCCTGATTTATGTGTATTCATATTTCCAAGTCCACATTTAACTGTCACCAACCTAAGCAAGGTTTTTTTTTCAGAATTTCATCTTATTATAGGTTTTACTTCATAAATTGCTTAACAACTCATCCAATCAGTTTGATATATCGGCTTTATACCACCCCAGAAATTTTCAAGTAGAGAGAACAACCACCTATAGCCTATTAACTTAGCCTGCATGTTATAATTCTTCATTAATTCCCTAAAGGACTATTCTAAAGAAAATAAAACCGATGTTGTCCCAAATAGTCAAAAGAAATATGAAGATTACTTAAATAATTTAACTTTGTCGATACGGTTAGTATAGAGATGCCTGGAACTTTATTTTCATCATGCATTTAAGAATTTCGTTTAAATGAATAATTTAATGTTGTCTGGGTTGGTAACATAGATATGCCTGGAAGTTTATCTATACAATTAATGAGGATAACAAATCCACATGAAGAAAACTTCTCAAGTCCAGAAACCGTTTAAACCACCCAAATGCTTAATATGAATATATGCATGCATACCCTAAAATTTAAGGTTAAATCAAAATATAGTATCTTCTTAGGATAAAAAAATGTAATATTGCATTAAAAAGGTAACAGGAAGGGTTTGATCATAATTGGTAGCAAGAAGAGGAGGGTGTGCACATGTATGACAGTAAGGAGGGTAGGAAAAAGGGATTGTACCTTTTTAGTTTTCTTCAGATTTTTGAAGAAGGAGAAGAACATTAGCAATCAGAATTGGAGGAAAGGCTGCTGCTGGAGGAGATTTGGAGGAGAGCAGCACCTCTAACAGGCTTCAAGGGCTGAGGAGGAATGTTGGAATGATAGTTGTTGTTGTATGTGAACTCAACTAATGGTAGATGGTCCTTCCAAGACCCTTTCTATTCCAAAGTGCATGCGCGGAGCAAATCCTCTAGTGTCTGAATGTCGCTCAACTAATGGTAGACGCTCATTCTGCCCGTCGGTCTGTGGATGATATGCAGAACTCATCTTCAGTTCTGTCTGTAGTGCTGACATCAATTGATGCCAATAGTGTGACGTGAATCTCGAATCTCTGTCAGACACCACTTCGCGTGGTATACCATGTAGTCTGATGATGTTCTGCACATACAGCTTGGCCAATCTGGATGGAGTGTAAGTCGTGTTGATGGTATGAAATGGGCTGACTTGGTCAACCTATCAATAACGACCCAAATGGAATCATGGCCACCCAGTGTCTTTGGCAGACCTGTAACGAAATCCATAGAAATGCTCTGAATGTCATATTTCCCTTCTCGGACTCACGACTAGTCGGAAGACTGCCGCTATCCGAGAACTTAATGCGATCAGAATTGAAATACTGCGAATGTGCATATCGGGGTACCACTGCTCTATATATCGGATAAAGTAATCTCTGGCTGTCATCTGTCCCTGACGAAGCTCTGCAAAAAGTCAGCGCTGAGACTCCTTCCACTTCGCCGAAAAGAAGTGGGCTCTGAACCTCGTCTCGAAATCGCCCTATGTAGGCTCTCAGCCTAACTCAGATACTACGGCCTCCCACCATCGCTCAGCAAAGTATGTCAGTGAATACTCCATGAAAGATAGCCACGTGTCTTGTAGCGTGCGAATCATCCTGAGAACCTTCGTTACTCTCTTCAGCCACTGGTCAGCAACATCTGGTGAACTTGTACCCTCGAACAAGGGTATGTTGGCCCGCTGATAGGAAGTGAAAACCGACTGGTGCCTGCCGATGCTGGAAGGCCGTAGTATCTGAGTTAGGTCGAGAGCCTACATGGGGCGATTTCGAGACGAGGTTCGGAGCCCAGTTCTTTTCGGCGAAGTGGAAGGAGTCCCATCGCCGACTTTTACAGAGCTTCGTCAGGGACAGATGACAGCCAGAGATTACTTTATCCGGTAACCAGAGCAGTGGTACCCCGATACGCACATTCGCAGTATTTCACATCCGATCGCATTAAGTTCTCGGATAGCGGCAGTCTTCCGACTTGTCGTGAGTCCGAGAAGGGAAATATGACATTCAGAGCATTTCTACGGATTTCGTTACAGGTCTGCCGAAGACACTGGGTGGCCATGATTCCATTCAAATTGAGATATCACGCATCGAAATCCGATGCTCGAGGTGCGAGTACGGAAAATTTTTGTATGTCTAATAGAAGAGAGAAAAATGTAAAAGTATAAAAATAATAAGTAAATAAATTTTGTGGATTCTGAGACAAAACAACTGGCCCTCTTTCCTTCTAATACTTGGAAAAATCCCACCTCCACTTGTCAGCCTATTAAGACCCCACTCCACCTTATAAGTGTTACCCCAAAATCCTCTATTTCTTTCCAATATACCCCATATTCTTCTCCCAAAAAGGCCCTCCGAATCCTCAGACGAGGAGACTCTGCAGCAGCTTCCTTTCCAGCCTACTGGAGCCTCTCGATGCAGGAATCACGACTGGCAAGAGGAGCCATTGTTGTTGTTCTTTCTTCTCCAGCAGGTCCTGAAGGAGCTGCTACTGCATGCAGTAGCAACCATTGCTGCTACTAATTCCAGACATCTTCTTTTCAAACTAGGAGACCCTAAAAGGTACCTCCTTCCCCATCATTTGCTGCCTAACCCCCTGTTTTCTGGAGGATAGAGCCCTAACTCCCGTTAACTGAAGCGAGCCCTTATATATCTATTCCGAGAGTTCTGATTCATGGATATTCAAAATCCCCCTTTCATTATTATACATGCAAACAGTGGTGTTCTACAATCTTGCATGTCAAGTTGGGGTTTTTGCATGATCAAACACATATGTGGGTATGGGGTTTATATTTCATTTGGATATTATTTCAAAGGGAAATGTAAATCTGGATAAAAAAAATGAGCAATTTATAATTTGTTGATGACATCATTTATTTATACATATATATGGATGTGTGCAACTGGGAAATTCTATATTTGATTATGCATGGATCCTACCCCTCTATTAATCTTGGTATTTAATTGAGGATAGGTTACAATCTACTCGTCTTATGATTTATATTTAGTTTGATCATTAGACCGCTCCGATGAGGCAACAAATTCATAGTAAACAATAAAAGTCATCAATCAAACATTTACAGGTACTGTATCAATGTGATTTTAATTCTTATAGTAGAAACATACTGTTCTCACAGATCCTATGTTATCCAATTAATTTGTCCCAAATATATCTAGATATATATATATATATTCCATGTTAATAATTAGTGTTAAGCAATGTGTGTGATCAAACAATAAGATTAATTACAGTTATGATGCAATTCAGATTTGAATTTCAACTAATATCCTGGAAATGTGAATATTGAGAAACTAAATAAAAAAACATAATAATTTCAACACATGAGTTCAGCCTGAAGTATATACATACTATTTAAACTCAAAACAAGGATAAATCAGTTCTCCTTACATGATTTTTCAGATGACAACATTATCAGTATTGATACTAAATATAATGTCTATACTCTAACATATAAGGCTTATTCATTGTTAAGAATACATACTATGGCAACCGAACCTTGAGTTAAGTAAGTTTACCTCAATCTAAATAATAAGTTGAGTGGCTTCATAAGATATCCACATCTTCACTAAAAAAAATCTTGGGATTAAAAGTAATATAACCCCATAGATGTTAGTATATTTTATGGAGATCTTAGTTCCTGGATTCTTGAACATATTAATAGCAATTTTGTTTTCCTTTTGATGACACATTGTGTTAAAAGATGTAACAAGTCAATAGGGACAACCGTGTATTAGTTTATCACTGCTCACTTATCATTAGATGCTTAATCTTTATGTGCCTCCACTTCGGTGGCATATGATTTCAATCATGGGTGGTGTTCAGATCATAAACTAGGAAGACCCATGTGGCTCTCACATAAAATGAGCTTATTCAACAAAGAATCTATAAGAAAATGTCAGAAAAGGTGTCAGTAAAATGAAATAATCAGTCTCAAGAATTGAACATTTTATTAAAAGATATTAAACTGACTGAGTATATGATTAAGATAGTGGATCACTGAGTATCTAATTAAATTAGTGTATCATCACTGAAGCCTTTTGATGTGTTAAGAGATGATGGATGCTCTGTGCCCTACATAATTTGATAAGTACCACAAATGCAATTTAAGGATCTTCTACATTCAATATAAATGAACCTCAACCTTCTAATTTAATTTTAAAATAAGACCTAATTGTAGGTTTCTAATTAGTCATTGACAACCTGGTTAAGATAGGAATAATTTCTAAAATTATGACATTATTAAAGAGATTTATATATATACTTTCACTCTTATGAAATCAAGAAATGATGTTATGAGATCATTATGAATATCAGTCTTCAATTAACTTGATCCTTTAGTATAATCGCCTAATTATCACTAAAGATAAAATGGTGACGAATACTTAGATCTATAAATCACCTATAAGAAGTGTTGAGAAAGGTTTGAATAATCGAGGAAAGTGCGAGATTGATGACTTACAAATTATAATGCCAGTCATGGTGACCTTTTCACCTGACCATGCGAGGGCGCGGTGACCCTCAACTGAGCGGAGGAAAGGAAGCGGCCGCTAAGTGCGCGGGTCTAGGATCCCAGTCCCTTCACGGTTTTTATGCGAGCTCGCAGTGTTTTTACGCCTCGTTGGGGGCCCGACTTTAGACCATTCCGTTGACACTTTGTTTTAGGATACGCCGGCGAGGGATCCTCGGTTTTAGTTTTCATACGAGCTCGGTTGCCCGTTAACGGTCGGGCTGTTTTTCTAGAGTGACTTTTCCGGGAAGTCTCTCTCACCCGTCTCAGTGGCGTAGTTTTGGAGTAGACCTATTCCTCTATTGGACCGTACTTCCAATTAGAGGGCGAGACGGAAGAGCCTTTTGTTGGCTACTTCACCGCTTGAGTTTTTTACTTTCGCCAACAGACTTGGCGATCCTACATCCAGATCATCCATATCTACATCTAAATCATCAAGAGTTGCATCAGAGAGAGTTACAGTCAAGGTTTGGAGGAAATCACAATTAAAATTGAGTTGATTAGAAAGTGGCTATAATCTGATTCGAAATCTCATTAAGTTAGTGGACGTGTTGGGCACTTAGTTAGGATGCATTACACAACACCGCATGCCTACGGAGGCACCCCAACCCTAAGGCACTTTTAATACCTTAGAATCATAGTGTGAGGTTATATAAAGACCAAGACCACAGACTATCCACTAACTCAAAAGAGTAAATAGACTTAAGAATCTAAATAAATCAAGAAACCATTCCAATCTCAAACTTTTCCATCATCATTCACGAACATGATCTCTGAAGAAAATGATGATATATACTTATACTCATACATTCATGAATATTCATGTATAATATAAATATGTCATATATGCGAAGTGTTGGGTTAATGGGCGATAATGAGAGATGCTTGCTCACAACTTGAAAACCATTTTTTTACTTGAGCAAGTAGATGTAAATTGTACTTATTCCACCTTTCTACTTGTTACTTTTGAACATATTAAATCCTTGTTTATGTTTATAAGTTTTTGGGAGGTACCAGCGCCCGTTGACGTCTTTTCTTTCGTAACATTTTTTGGCAGGCAAACAACCTGCTGTTCAGTAGCTATTGATACTTTCAGGAGACATGGTATATACTAGACGGTATGGTTTCTTTTGCGATTTTTGTTCGGTCGATAATGTAATATGCTTCTTTTCTCTTCAGTCAGATTTTTGGAAATACTGTATGTACTGTCAGCCATTGTACATGTTGTAAATTAAATGAAAGTTAATGAAATGAATTCTTGGTAGCATTTGTCTCTATTAGCTTTGTGGTTATGAATGTGAATGTGAATGTCATATGTAGCTTCAGCGCGAAAAATTTTCCAGCTTTTCTGTAACTTATGCGATCTCTAGCGAATGAAATGCCGCGAAAATGTCGTAAACGAGTACCCGGATCCTAGGGGGTTCAACAGGCATCCCCGTAGCCCCCAGGCAAAGCCCCAGCCAAAACCCACCAGCGGGCGGCACGCGGGAATCGCAGAACAGGAGGTGGCAGCCGACAGTTTGAGGACCCCCCCTACCCTGCAGCAGTCGATCCAGAAGCCCCCCCTTCATGGCGGTGGCGGCACCATCTACATGAGAGGAGCCCCTGTCGGGGGCGGCTTTCTTTTTTAAGAGAGTGATTTCCATACTCCTAAATAGGGTTTTCCCTTGAATGGGGGCCGCATATTTGTTATAAAAAAACTATTGTTAGGGCCCCGTTTAAGAAAAAAAGGGAGAGGAAAGAGTACCAATAGGTTCCAGCTTATGGGCTAAAATTTAAAAAGAGAGAGAGAAAGCAGTGAGGAAAAGACGCATACAAAAAATAATAATAAATTAAAAGCCGTACGTAATTTTAAAAAAATTGTTTTGAAAAAACAGGGAGCGCGTACATAAAAAAACGTATACAAATTTTTAAAAAAAATGGAAAATGAATAGTCGTTAAAGAAAAAAAACTTAAAACGGCCAAATGTTATTCTGATTTGAAAAGCTGAAAATGTGACGACTTAATTTGTTTTGTATCCCCATCTTTGGTGTCTTCTCCCAACTTGGTCGACATCTATGTTTTCCCAAAAGTATTGGAGAAAGGGGGAGTATATGTAGAGTCACAGGCCAGATTCTCAGATTTTCCAAATTCTCCAAACTTCAGATTGCAGGTCATTCGGGTTCCAGGCTCTATAGAGATAGTTAAGATTTCAGACTCGACATTCAGATTGGTCAGAGTCCAAGTTCGAAGCACTTCATGTTTGAGTGGCCCACTTTTCGAAATCTCCAGAGAGAGACTCATTTTTAAACATGCATGTGTTTGCGATCTTTTCAGATGTGCACATGTGTGCAATCATTTGTTTACGGTCCCCATCATTCTTCTTGTTGTTTCAGCCAAAGTTTTCATGTAAGTCATAGGGACTCCATAGCAGAGGACCATTCCCTATGCCATGTTGGTAAGGGTTTTCATGTGGTATTATAGGTACTCCAAAGTAGAGTACCATTCTCTGTGCCAGGTGGGAGAGACCCAGTTCTCCGACGATGAGACTTCTTTCAGACTCCATTCTCCAGCGACTGTGGACTTTGAGGAAGATTGCACTTCCACAGCCTTTTCAGTTCAGCCCTTTTCAGAGATGAAGCAGTTGTCCACATCTTGCAGCATGCCAGAGTACTCCGACGAGGAGACTCATTTCCAGTTGCAGTAACTCTGACAGGTACAGTTCAGAGAACATGCTCTCGGATGAGGAGATTCAACAGACTCACACTCCAACCCATTCGTCTTCCTCACCTGCACGCCATGAGAAGCAACGTTCTCGACAACAACAGTTGTGTGCGTTGAGTTGATATTGTCTGTAGTGTCCTGTAGAGTAAATCAAGTTTCTTTCTGTTTGTCCAAGCTGAGCATTGCATGCTCCAGCTTGAGGGGGAGTGTTGGAGTATTGTGTGCCATATGAGTTGTAGGAGAGTAAATAAATCTTGGAGAGATCAATTTACAACATCCATATGTTTAATCCCACATCTACTAATGGTTGGACTTGTAGGCTTTGTGGAGGCTATATAAGGAGCCCCAGACCTCCTGTAACAATTGAAAAAGTGCAATAGACACACCAGCCCTCTGAGGTGTTCTCTCATGGTTTCAATCCGCTCCTGAGGGACTAGGGTTCCACGTGAATCTTGGTCTTCCATATTTTATATTTCTGTTCTTTTGCTCTGTTTATCAATTTTGCTTCCGCTTCTTATTTTCTAATACCCTAGGGACATGAAGTCTACTTATGATTTTGTTATTTTCGTTGGCAGCACACTTGTGTCACAGAAAAGTAAGAATGAGACAGTGGTTGCTAGTTCAAGTCAGTTTGAATATAGGAAAATGGCTCAGGGAAGCGCATAGATGATGTGGGCTAGGTTGGTTTTGACTGATCTTACAGTTGATGTACCTCTTCTTATGCAGCTTCTATGTGACAATCAGGCAACACTTTTTATTGCAAATAGTCCTGCATTCCAAGAACGAACGAAGCACATAGAAGTGGATTGCCACTATATTAAATACATGATCCAGAAGGGTGTCCTATCCACCACTCAAGTTTCTACTGGAGATCAGACTGCTGATATATTCACTAAAGCTCTTACCGTAGGCCATTTCCAAAGATGATGTTCCAAGCCGAGCATGATATACATATATGCTCCAACTTGAGGGGAAGTGTTGAGATTATTATACATATTTGATCTTTATTCTATATTTATTTTTTATATGTATCTCTCATGCAATTTATCTAAGGGCTTTTCTCCTTTATAAGAGAGCCATGAGTTCTCATGAATATCAAGTGATTTATTTTTCCCAATAATAAGCACAAGAGGTCTGATGAACAATACCAAGAGCAAATAAATGTAAGGTGGAAAACTCCAAAGCATTGCCAGTACAAATAAATTTCACATTAGCAGAAAAGATATTCTTAACTTCAACAAGAAAAAATATAATGATATCACTCGCTTCAGACTTATGTTTCAATAAGAGCATCCAAGATAATCTAGAAAAGTCATCCACAACAACCATATAAAAACGGTGTCGTGATGATTGGGAACATGACTAGGACCCATATATCAAAATGAAACAACTCAAATGACTGACTACTATGATGACTCTGACAACTTGGAAAACAAGAACGATGGTGCTTCCCAAGATGACAGGCCTCACAGTCTAAGGTAGCACAAGTAGAGATACAAGGTAGAACATGACACATCTTCTGCAGAGGAAGGTGTCCAAAGCGAAGATGCCACATGAAAGGAGAAACAGATCATGAAGGAATAGTAGCAACCCCATCACACGATGGTAGGATAAGTTTGTACAATCCTCTCTGCTCACGGCCACATCCAATCATCTTGTCTGTGAGTATGTCCTAAAACACAAGAGAAGAGGGATCAAATATGGCACGGCAATGTAAATCTTTTGTAATTTGACTAATAGACAGAAGATTCATCTGCAAGACTGGAGCATGTCAAGCATTATGCAGATGTATAGACGGAGCTAGAACAATCTCCCCCTGACCAACAATGGGTAGATGGTCACCACAGATCTACCAGGCGAGATAGATGCTCCAGAGTCCCCTGACCAACACTAGACCTGTAAGAACTGAATTGTGCCTGATCGCCACACATATGATGTGATGCTCCATAGTCCATAATACAATCACCCGAATCTAAACTGCTACAACTGATAAGCACATAAGCAATACATGATGAACTAGACAAAGCTCTGATAGTAGTTGCTATATTTGAAGATCCTGCATCTGAAGTGGTAGGAGTGGTCATCATCTCTCATAATATGGAGACAATATCATCAAAGCGTGCATCATGAGCAGAGGCAGAAGTAGGCTCGGTCCGCCCAACACGAGCAGATGCATGATATCCATGCTTCATATAGCATGTCTCCTCAGAATGACTGGGACGGTGGCCATGTGAACATAGAGCACACTGACGTCCTCCTCCTAGACCACGAGGTCTGCGTCGGTGAAACTGTGAAGCCCCC
The DNA here is from genome assembly GCA_037367405.1 of Ottelia alismoides. NCBI lineage: Eukaryota > Viridiplantae > Streptophyta > Magnoliopsida > Alismatales > Hydrocharitaceae > Ottelia > Ottelia alismoides. Next base: position 113,696 of record JAZKJV010010113.1, read on the forward strand.
CTCTACCACGAGACACTGCCATAGAAGAGGGAGTATGGGTCGTAGTAGTAGATGAGGTAGTGATCCTATTCAATCTCTTGTAGACCTCCTCCATTGGAGGTATCGTCTCTCCAATCAGTAGTTGAGTACGTGTTTGATGAATCTGTGATTCATCACATCAAAAGTCAAAAATAGAGCCTTGTTCCCGAGAAAATAGAGGCATGTTTCCTTTTATCTTGCATAAATAACACTCATGCATGCATCCATAATTCATGCATTTTAGCAGCTCATCTGCATTTAAATAAGAAGCCAGAAATCCCCTGTAAAATACTTCTTCATCAAATAACTTCCTCTCTATATATATGTATATATTCCTTAATAATATAGGGAAGAATGCCAAAAACCACCCTTGTAAAATAGCCCAATTGTCCTGAGAGTCCTTGTACATTAAAACACACACAAAGCCCGCATACAAACCCCTATTTAGGTCTACTCACTCTTAGAATACTACATATCAAAAGACCTTCAAAATGAGACTAATTTCATTGAAATTGGAGCTTGTATGAGAAACTTGGGTTTTTGGGTCATTTTGTATACTACGTATGTATATTTATGTATCCTTGTATTTATGTACCATATTTGACCTCATCTCCGTCTTTGGTCAACATGAAACTTGTAGATCTCATCAAGATCTACAACTTTCATGTTTTGAGTTTTTCCAAATTCGGCCTCCTCTTCTCTCTACACGTGTTTTCCCTTCCAGCCATTCACAGTAGGCCACGTGGCGCCCTCTGATTGCGCCACGCGGCCCGCTGCCCTTCGCCTCGTCCGCCCGCGCCCTCCACCGTTGGATCGCGCTTCAGATCCAACGGCCCAGGCCTTTCCACACGCTTCCCTTCTCCTTGCCGTCCGATCCTCACCTCGCTTCATCTAATCCCTCCATTAGCGCCGCGCTCTCAGCCTTCCACGTGGCGGCATCTACGCCACTCGATCGCGCCCCCGATCCTCTCATCACAGCCGCCCATCTTCCAGCGAGTCTCGACCCTCCGATCTAAACCCTAATCTCATCCACACCACTCGCACACGCTTCGCTCACATCACGCCACGTGGTGGCTCCACGACCCTCAGATCGCCTCCCCTCGATCTGATCTCGCCCGCTCCCTAGTGATTGGATCTGGGCCGTTGGATCACAAGATCCAACGGCCAAGACTTCGTCTCCTACCTCCAGGCGCCCCTCTCCCCCACGTTCCTTGCCTTGCGGGAGGGGCGCCCCCTTTCCTTTTCTGGGCACACGTCAGCCACCTTCGCCGGCCGCTGACCTCGCCACTACGCTCTCCACTCGTCTCTCCCCCTCGCCAGCACCCTCAATCGCCACCACCTCCACCATATTCGCCCCACGACAGCCACCAACTTCGCCACTCACCCACTCCAGCCGTCACCTCCATCTTATAAATACGCCACCTCCGGCCACCTTCATCCGCATCCGCCACTCCAGGAGAAACCCCCGAGCTCAGAGCTCTCAATTGGTGACAGCAATTGGCCTTATCTTCGAGCGAAGACAGGCGTCTTCTCCGGCGAGATCCACGGCATCTCCGCCGTGTCGCAGCTGCCTTCCGTGACGCTGCACGAGCTCGGGACCGTACCGATCCCTCGAGCGACGACCCTGGAACTCAAATCCGAGCTCCAATCCCCAGGTAACTTCCTCCATCGATCTCCGATCTTCTTCTTCTTTTTCTTGCTTTTTCTCTATTTTTATTCGCTGCCATTGATCACCCTCGCACCTTTCAATCACCTCGCCGAGCTCCGCGTCGGAGCTCCGATCCTCGCTGACCCCTCCGCACCTTCCGACGACGCATACCACCTTCCTCCGACTGTAGCTCCGCCATTTGGCCGGAGCTTATTCGCCAGACCACCGCACTCCACCGTAGGCCTCGCCGCTCACTCATCTCACCTCCACGAACACCTGCACGCCTCGGCTATCCTTCTAACCTTTTGCAGGGACTCAATTCATCACTGGCCGGAGCCTCGTCGGAGCTGTCCTCGAGCTTCATCGACTCAGAGCTCCAGCCCTCCTCCAGTCATCCAGAGACCACCGGAGAGCTCGCCGTACACTTCCGAATCTTCCGAGCTCGGTGGGAGCTGACGGAGCTCATCACCTGAGCTTGGCAGCCGAGGCGGAGCTCAGCAGCCTTCACCGGAGCGCAGCCATCTCCTCCGCAGGCGGCGGAGGACCCGTTGAGGAGAAGAAGCAGTCGCCGTTCGATCATTCGATCGAACGGCCCACGTCCAGCCACGTATCCCTTCGCCGCCATCGTCCTCGACCGTCGATCACACCTCAGATCGGACGATCCACTAGCCGCCACGCGTCTTCATCGACATCCCTTGGATCCATCTTGATCCAAGGGCCTTCAGGCCGCCACGTCGCCCTATCCGAGCCTCGGCCTCCCAAGCCTAGGCTCGGGTACCCCGAAGCTGCTCCGAGGCTAGCCCGAGCCTCCAGAAGACCCGAACCTCACTCCAAGCCTCCGACGCCCTCCGAACCTAGGCCGCCCCACGTGAGGAGCACGTGCGGCCTGGGTTATTTGCACCGACGCCCCTGGAGCTTTCACAAATTGCAAAAAGGTCCCTGTGAAGCAGACATCACGTGAGGAGCACGTGCTTCGTGGAGAAATTGCATCCAAGTCCTGCATACTATTGGTAATTGCATTTTAGTCCCTGTCAGCACGTTTACTTATTGAAATTTTATTTTCCAGTATTGCATTGATACCCTTGTGTTTGCACGTGTCCATAGCATGCATTTTTCATCATTTTGAAATTCTAAAAATTGCAAGTTGTTGAGAATTTTGTCCTCTATCAGTTTGTACACGTGTTTGATTTTTGTTGGCTTTATTGAATTATCAATAAATTAATTGGTTCATTTGTGACATATTTTGCCCAGTGATGCCTTTTGATTTTTAATTAAATATCAGTGCCTTCAAAAATCACCAAAAATTCACAGTAGCTTAAGGACACCATTTTCAACACTCCATAAAAATTTCATGGCATTTGCACGCATAACGAGGCCTCAATAAATAGTTTAGTGATTTTCTTTAATTAATTTTAATTAATTCATCTCACAACAAATTTAGGTTCTGTCAATTTTCCTAGGTCCCTAATCATTAGACCTTCCTAGGATAATTTTAGTTCTTGAAAAAATTGTGATTTGATATTTATTAAAAATTAAACACTGAAAATCACTCTGTCTGTTTAGTTAATTCACAGAAAATTTATTTTGAGTCGAAAAATTCCAAAAAAATTAGTGTAGCTTAATTTCATTCCATTTCATAATCTGACCAAGTTTCATAATTTTTGGACTTCATTTGATATCTTAAATTGATTTAATCTCAACTTGGCTGGATTTTTGCATGTGTCTGCATTGAAAATTAAAAATACCAAAAGAATTGTTCCCCGAATATCAAACACTTGTAAATTGTTGTAATCAACCTAAGGAGACAGTTGCCTCCCTGAGATCGACCTTGGACTCCACCAAGTAAAAAAATATCACCGCTTAAAAATTGACCAACATCTGACTTAAGTGGTTTTTGATCAAACCTCCCGTATCCGACTGCAACGAACACTTAAAATTGATTTGGACCATTAATTAGCCCGAATTAACTAAGGGTGCGGGAGCGCTCATCAAAATGGCGCCGTTGCCGGGGAGGCACGGCTTAGGTTAATTTACATCATATTTTTGAGTGTTTGATCTTCTAATCCCCGGGTAGTCTGACCCCCGGTTTTTCTTGTGATTATTTCTCTCATTTATTTCCTTTGCATTATTTTATTTTTGTGTCACTCTCTGACCTTCATTTAATTTTTGTGCGAGGACCGCGAGGAGTCGGCGACGCTTCGAGGACTTAGCATTTAGATTGTGTGGAGAGAAAGAGAGGCATTGTATTCTTTTTAATTATTTTTCTTTTGCATTATTTCCAGCGGTTCCCGTTTGGGATCTCGCGCGTGTAAATATAGTGGAAAACTGTGTCCCGTGTGCTGTGTGGTTGAATGGTAATTTAGCATGCACTAGCGGCTCCTCGAGCCACTCTAGGACTTGTTTGTGCTCGTAATCAATAGGACCACACAACACACTTAAAAGACGCACCTAGACCGCAGGACTTAGTTCAAAATAAACTGGTCTTCACGCTAATAGAACTGCCTGTCTAGGAGCGGCTTTCATCGCTTGCATTTGCATGTAGAATAAAGTTTTCAATTCTGTATAGCATCCTGCATCAGCAAGCGAAGGGATCACTGTAAGTACTCTTTACTTAGCATACGCATCATTGATTTCAACCTTGCATCGGCTTTTCTCGATTTCCTCCCCTCTGATTTTCTCACTTAATTAAAAAAGGAAATTGGGACTGTACGATAGGCGTGCTTTGTGGTGATTAATTACAGTGATAACCTAACTTTAAAACCAGGACTGCTAACAGTATTGACCATAAAAAGGGAATAAAAGCTAAAAATTGTTTGCGGGAGACTAATCCCCGACCTTGTTTTCAGGCTGAGTGAGGGTACCTGAGTGTGTGTGAACACCCTAAGGTAGAGCCCAAATCCCCGTCTTCCATATCACGTTCTAACTGATCCGAGCAAATATCACGAGCCGAATATTTTCAGATTCTTTGACTAGTACCAAGTAGCCTCCGCCTGTCTCAGGTAGATAGGGGTGAAATTGCGGTACTTCGCGACAAGCTGCCAGTAACCCTCCGGGGCGAAGTTCCGGCCTTGTCAGCCTCCGCCTGCTTGCAGGTAGATAGGGGCATGGTCATTGAGTCCATCGGCTTGGGATAGGAGCGAAGAAAGGAAGAAGCGGCGGTATCTTAGACGACAGGATAGACAGGGAAGACGCATCCGGCTCTGAGCCGACTTCCCTCCAGGCCGCGTAATCCTTGCTAGATTTGCTTGAAAATCACACTTAAAAACTACAAGATAAATTGGACTCAACTTTGAGTCCTTCACTGTGTTGAGTGTGAATCCAGGGTCTTGGATTGATCTTGTGCTTGCTTCAGGTAGGAGTAAAATCCTATCTTCTTCTTGCTTCACCAAGATGAGTGACTGGGGAGATCTCGACGCACCGTTCACTGATCTCTCTATGAGTCCCCCAAGTAACTCGTTTTTTCCGGTCCGAGCGCACCTTGGACCACCCATGACTCATGACCCTCTTGAGTCCTGGTTCCCTCCTGCTCAGGGTGGTTACTCTCAAACCAACCCTTGTATCTCCTCTGAGATTACCGAGGAAGATCATTGCCTCGGTTATCCCTTCCTTGATTCAACCTCTAACACCGACCTTATTTTCCAATCCCCAGAAGTAGAGGAAGAAATGCCACCAAAGATGCCGCCTGATGAGGACCAGATGAGACAGATTCTAAGACGCCTTGCTGAAGCTGAACAGAAAAATGCTGATCTCACTGCACGAATGGGGCGGATAATAGTAGCTGAAGGGATCGACCGACCAATGGTCGATACCTATAACCCGGCGGAGAACGAAATCCAAAATTGGCTAGCACCTGCAGTTCCCGACCAGGCATTCGAGCTGAAGCCCCACTTCCTTAGCCTGCTGCCGAAGTTCAACGGAAACCTAAGCGAAGAGCCGTACACTTTCCTCCGTGACTTCGAACTAGTTTGCAATAATCTGAGCCATCCCAATGTTGGCCAAGATTATATCCGGCTGAAAGCCACCCCGTTTGCCTTAGGAGATAAGGCTGCACATTGGCTGAAAAACCTAGGGGTGGTATGTACTACCTGGATGCAGTTCAAGGACCTCTTCTTGAAGAAGTTCTACCCACTCAGTAGAACCAACCAGATGCGAACAAAGATTGCCAGCTTCGCCCAAGGACCCTGCGAACCGTTCCACGAGGCGTGGGACAGGTTCAATGACTTAGTACAGAAATGCCCATGCCACGGCATTTCTAAGGCGATCTTAGTCCAGACCTTGTTCTGCGGCCTAACCCCAGAGATGCAGGGGTTAGTCAGCGCCGCCTGCGGAGGAAGCTACCTGAACAAGAACGAGCACGCCGTATGGAAAATTCTAGAGCAGATGGCAGAAACCGGCAGGTCGCAGGCCACAAGGGCCTATCAGTCGTCTCCCTCGATTCTATCCAATGAGACGACTAGAAAGACTGTTGCAGATCTGACAGAGGACCTCATTCCCAGCATGGGGATGATTGCAGACAAGCTTACTATGGTCGAGCAGATCCACAAGAGAGTCGCGGAGATGGAGTCTCTTTCGAGCCTTCCCAAGAAGGTGGAGGAACTCTCTGAAAAGGTAGCCAAGATTAAGCTACCCACCCCTTCTGCACCACCTGTACCTGTACATCGAGTCCATCTTGTACAGGAACAGGCACCGGGGTCTCAGAGCAGCTGGGATCAGACTTACACCCAGCAGAACCATCATGCACCCCCACCAGTGGAGACAGAGTACGAGGAGCCTCCGCCCGTTTACGAAATCAACGGGCTCTGGTATAGCCGCGACCCACTAGTCCGGCAAATCGAGATGGGGAAGGACCAGGCACACCGCCCAACCCCAGTCTACCAAGAGACCAGGCCCGTCACAATCCCGCGATATCAGTCCAGGCCAGAACAAGGGTACCAGCCGCAGCAGCGCACCTACCAGCAGGGGCCAGCACCGCCCCATCAGCAGCAGTATCGGCACGGCCAGCAGGGCCAGTTCAGGACCGCATCCACTCAGCAGCCAGCCCAGCCCACCGAATTGGAGTCCCTCACCTTGGCGATCCAGACCCTGTCTGATAGGGTCCAGCAGATGCAGAACGACTACCTGGACATGAGAACCGACATCAATCGGGTCTCTCGTGCTCAGGACCAACAAATGGCGCCAAGGACTCCAATTCCCGCACAGGTTCAGGCCAACCCAAATAGCATACATCAAGGCCAGAACCGACCCCGAGATCAGGTATACTATTCAGATAATTATTTATCTGAACATGAGATCCTTTCGTATGATAATGTTAACCATATGTCCCTCAGGAGCGGAAGGACCGTGACCATACCTGATCGGGCACGGGCACAACAGGAAGGAACCTCCGAAATTCGACCTGAGGAGAATTCGGAGGAGGAAGAGGAGGAGCACCACCGTCACCGCCAGCAGAAGAAGAGGACATCTGAGTCCTCGAAGCACCAGCCCCGCAGTCATCCCGAGTCCGACGACACCGATGAGCCCGCACCTCCATCTGAGGAGGACCAGCCAGAAGAAGCGGAAGAAGCATCACCGGTTTCGCCCACGCATTTTCCCTTTCGTCAGAGTCAGAGTCAGAGTCTGTATAAAAGTCCGAGTCAGAGTCTTGTTCAGAACTCAGTTTCAGCAGCTAATGAAGATATTTCAGTTCCAGAACCTGAGTTAATAATCCCTTTCCCCCAAGCTCTCAAGGGTGGGAAGAAGAAAAACAAAAAAATCCAAAAAGATGACCCTGAGATGGCTGAGTTTTGTAACAAACATATCAAGGTCACAATCCCCTTTGACAAGTTCGTGGAAATGACCCCTGCATTCCAAAAATACCTTAAGGTGAGATGCACACCTACTAGGGTTAGCAGGAAAACCAAAAGCCGTGTTGAGAAACACATCCTATCAATAGCCACGACTTGTGCAATAAAGAACTCGTTTCCTCGGAAACGAAGAGACATGGGTGCACACTATGTAGTGAGTCATGTTGATGACATCGCGTTTGCACGCACTCTCCTGGACAATGGTTCCTCGATCAACTTGATGCCCACAGCCCTCTATGAGCGGCTCAATCTCGGACCTCTTAGGAAATCTAGAGCTATTCTTCAGTTCGCGGACAAATCCACTAAGAAGTCCCAAGGAGAGTTAAGGAACATTGTGATCAAAGTCGAGGGGCAAGAATACATGGTGGACTTTACTGTCCTCGATATGGAAACCCCTCGTAATTGGAGAGATTCCCAGATCATTTTGGGTAGGCCCTTCCTCAGAACAGCAGGGGCCTTATTCGATTATAAGAATGGGAAAATTCAGTTCCAAACTCCAGGCGGAGATGAGGAATTAGAGATGAAGCAGACGAGATGGCAGAGACCAGACTCCGAATCCAGCACCGAGTACTCTTCTCTCGAAACAGACCATGAACATGTAGACTTAGTTGGGCCATGGAGACAGAACCCAGCCAGCACCGATGTATCCATCTCCTTTGAAGATGATCCAGTGCATGAGTCAGTCTGCGAGATCCTCAGGAACGAGTACAGCTCTGAGCCTGCATCGCCCTACATCTTCGATGACACAGAGGCCCAAGTGGGCCTGTCAGTCCTTACATCCTTAGGACAATCGGAAGATGAGGATGACGAGTCGGACGAGGCGTTTGCCGATTGCATGGAGACCTTTGACGATCCGACTCCAGAGCCGAGCTTGGTGGCAGCCGCTGCAGAACAGGATCCAGCCACGTCCAACACCGAACCAGATCGGATTGAGCCAGACTTCTTAGACGATTATACCATCCCCGAGCTCAAACCTTTACCCACAACTCTGAAATATGCCTTCCTTACGGGCCAGGACAAGAAATTTCCGGTCATTATCAGTTCGCAATTGACCGAGGAGCAGGAGTCTCGCTTGCTAGAGATCCTGGAGAAGAACCGCAAGGCAATAGGCTGGAGCATTTCCGATCTCCACGGGATAAATCCCGCTCTGTGTTCGCACCATATATACTTGGAGAACGAAGCCAAACCCTCTCGTGAATTCCAACGTCGGTTGAATCCAAATCTACGAGAGGTTGTGAAGAAAGAGATAGAAAAATGGTGCGACGCGGGTTTCATTTACCCAATCTCCGATTCCAAGTGGGTGGCCCCAATCCATGTTGTCCCGAAAAAGTCGGGAATTCAGACGACCACCAATGAGGACGGAGAGGAGATCGTGACAAGAGTACCCACGTCGTGGCGCGTCTGTGTGGATTACAGACGCCTGAATGCCGCGACGAAAAAGGATCATTTCCCCCTGCCATTTATTGATCAGATTTTAGAAAGACTAGCGGGGAAAGAATTCTTTTGTTTTCTTGATGGGTTCTCAGGCTACAATCAAGTAGCCATAGCTCCGGAGGACCAGGAAAAAACCACGTTCACATGCCCCTTTGGTACCTATGCTTTCAGGCGCATGCCTTTTGGGCTATGCAATGCTCCAGGTACTTTCCAAAGGTGCATGATTGCTGTATTCGCCGAAATGGTCGGCGAATTCCTGGAAGTCTTCATGGATGACTTCTCGGTCCACGGCGACTCTTTTGATTCCTGCCTTAGGAATCTGGACCGAGTCCTCAAAAGATGTTGTGAGGTCAATCTGGTGCTCTCCTGGGAGAAAAGTCACTTTATGGTGACGGAGGGCATAGTGTTGGGGCATGTCATCTCCAAGAGAGGAATGGAGGTTGACCCTGCCAAGGTGGACGTGATCAGACGACTCCAGCCACCAACCAACGTAAGGCAGTTGCGGTCGTTCCTCGGGCATGTCGGATTCTATCGGAGATTTATAAAGGATTTTTCTAAGATTGCCCGACCGCTAACTGAGCTTTTAGGCAAAGACGCGGAGTTTATTGTCGATCACAAGTGTCTTGAGGCCTTTAAGCGGTTACAAGGAATGATCATGGACGCACCCATCTTACAAGCCCCAGATTGGTCTCTCCCTTTTGAGATCATGACGGACGCCTCAGATTATGCTGTTGGGGCTGTATTGGGACAAAGAAGAAATGGCGTCCCGTTTGCAATTCACTACGCAAGCAAAGTGCTTGATTCTGCTCAGCGTAACTATACAGTTACCGAAAAGGAAATGCTTGCGGTAGTGTTTGCCTTGGACAAATTCAGATCTCATTTAATCGGATCCAAGGTAACTGTGTTCACAGACCACACGGCACTACGATATTTAATGGAGAAGAAGGACGCGAAGGCGCGTCTTCTTCGTTGGATTTTACTTCTCCAGGAGTTTGATTTGGACATCCGTGATAAACCTGGAAAGAAGAACGTAGTAGCCGATCATCTCTCTCGTCTCGAAGATCTTAATACTTCCGAGGTTTCCCCGATTCGAGACTCCTTCCCTGACGAGTCGATTTTTGTTATCGACTCACTCCCATGGTATGCCAATATCGTGAACTATCTTGTCTCCAAGAAAGTTCCCGAGGATTGGCCCAAGAGCCAAATTGACCGATTAAAGTCGGACGCTAGACACTACCATTGGGAGGATCCGATCCTTTTCTTTGAAGGACCGGATTGTGTCTGGAGACGTTGTATTCCTCAGGAGGAATACCAGAGTGTCCTTTCTTTATGCCATAGCTTAGAGGCAGGAGGACACCACTCCGGGAAGAGGACCGCATGGAAGGTACTTCAATGTGGCTTTTACTGGCCGACTCTGTTTCGCGATGCCACCGCCTTCGCGAAGTCGTGCCCAGTTTGCCAGAGGATGGGAGGAACCGTTGGTTCCAAGGATGAGATGCCAATGCAGCCAGTCATCATTTGTGATGTCTTTGACGCCTGGGGCATCGATTTCATGGGCCCATTCCCTGTCAGCCACGGGTTTGAATACATCCTTCTTGCGGTTGACTATCTGTCCAGATGGGTGGAGGCTATCCCGACCCGAGCCGCAGACAGCAAGACTGTCTGTAAATTTATCAGAGAGCACATAATCTCTAGGTTCGGGATCCCCAAAATGATGATATCAGATGGGGGTAGCCACTTTGTGAATCGGGAGGTGAAGAAACTCCTGAAGGACTACGGCATCGAACACCGTGTCGCTAGCCCTTACCACCCACAAACCAATGGTATGGCTGAGGTGTCGAATAGGGAGGTGAAAACCATATTGCAAAAGCTCGTCCGCCCAGACAGGAAGGACTGGTCTCAGATCTTGGATCAAGTCCTCTGGGCGTATAGGACGGCTTACAAGACTCCGTTAGGCACCTCCCCATTCCGAATGGTATTCGGAAAGCCGTGCCATTTGCCCGCAGAGTTAGTGCACAAATCAGAATGGGCAATAAAGAAGGTCAACTGGAACACACACCTAGGCCAGAAACAGAGAGACATGGATCTGAATGAGCTTGTGGAAGTCAGAAACCGAGCATACGACAACAGTGTGGTGTACAAGGACAAGGTGAAGCGTTGGCACGATAGATATATCAGACGAAAGACCTTTGTTCCTGGACAGAAGGTATGGTTGTTCAATGCCAGGCTGAAGACTTTCCAAGGCAAACTAAAGTCTAAGTGGACGGGACCATTCGTTGTCCGAACGGTGCATGATAGTGGATGTGTCGAGATCTCTGATCTCGCAGATGACGCACCAACATTCCTAGTAAATGGGCAGCTGTTGAAGCACTTCGTCGAATCCAATGAACAGTTAGTCCATGTGGAGGAGATTGTATTCATATGCGAGACAGATACAGCAGATACATCTCAAGCCGCGTATGAGACCTTGCAACAATGAACTCCAGCCATCAGCAGCATCTTCAAAAGATTCAGACCGACTCAGCTGTATATATATCATTCTTCCTGTATATCCTATCCTTACCTTCACGATTCTAGTAACCCGTTCCCACATCATCGAATCATTATCTCGGACTGCACTTAGGATGACCAGATCCTAAGTATAGGGGGAAGGGGTCACCCGAGTCGATTCATTGTACATTCTCCAGATCACATTGGTCCTCTTACTCACTCTTGTCCTATACTTAGGCTGACCAGAGCCTAAGTATAGGGGGGACCGATGCCCACCGTGTATATATTCATTTATTTCCCCTCTTTTCCTCGTCCGCCCATTTCTGATCTTCTTCTACACTTAGGCTACCAGAACCTAAGTATAGGGGGGCGGGACGATTTCTATACTTTTTGTTATTTTAGCTCTCCTACGCTTAGTCCGAGCTATGTCTTTTTAGTCGCTTTCGTGCTCTGAGGACATAGCACACGCTAAGTATAGGGGGGCGTGTATATATTACATATATACTTTACCCATAGCTCGTACTTTCGCGTACTGTTGTATATATTTTGCGATAATTACGGGTGGGTAAAAATCGAAAAAACAAAAAATTTTTTTTTTGGTATACTTGTATAATATGTACTATATGAATAATACTTGTATAAAAAGTTGTAAAATTCTTGTAAAACATACTTTTGTAAATAATTTTTGTATACCAGAAAAATAAAACAAAAATAAAGGCTTCTTATTTACTCTTGCATATCATCCCTGCATAAAAAAATAATAAAAAGAGTCCTGCATCTTCATAGCATGACATCTCATCTCATCTGCATATCTTTGCATATGCAAAGTGAAAAGCTAGTGGGTTCTGAACCAAGTTATGAGTAGATATTGAGGATGGACTTGATTTGACCTTAATCCACCTAATTTCAGAGGAGCCTTATAGGAACTGGAGTTAAGATTTCTCAGGTCAAGAGACTTAATTCTTTGAGTCCGAAAGTCTATGTTCACATGTCATCTTAATTAGTCTAAGTAGAATATCTCGTGCATACGCAGGATTCTTTTAGATAATGACCTAACTTGGACAAGCACAATGCACATAGCTCTTCATTGATGAGGTGTTGAGGAAGTAGTTTCCTTTGACTTGGGGTAGCATATGAGGGTAGTACTTCTAGGCGGAACCTCTCTTCTTCTTATAGTGAAGGAAGTGCGTCTCAACTTGGTCTAGTGGTGATGAAGGCTAAGGACGGGATGCTGTGGGTTGCAATAATGCTTCAAAAGAGGGATAGTCTACTGGCTCAAGAGGAAAAACTCCTGATGTATATGCTGCACCTTGAATATAGTTCCAAAAAAAAAAAAATGCAAGAAAGAACTCCAAAAAAATCAGACAGGTCCAAGAAAAAGAATAATACCTGTCGGAGTATGTATATTAGCAAGGAAAATGCAGCTGGATGACTTGGCTACACTGGTCAGGCATCCCGGGATAGGTGGCTACACTGGCCACCGTCCATTCTTTTCTCTACCCCCTCCTCTTGAGTTGGTCGCACTTGAACTTAGAAGGGAATACCCCGCTCCTCGAGGAAAGAGTTACTGGACCAGGTTATTGAGTTACCTTGTTAGAGGAGGCTGGTTCTGAGTCATTTCTGATATGGAGAGCTATATCTCACTTACACAGTACAAGTAAGAATCATAGTCATCAGAAATTTGCGTTTGAGGAATTATTCTGACCTGACTGTTAAGGCGTCTTGAATAGAAGACTTGTGGAACTTGAAGTCTGTTAGGTCTTAAGTTCAGGTCCCAATAAGGTTCCGCCACACAATTAATCCAAAGGTCGAGTCAGGCTCCATTTTCAACTTTTGTTCATGACCTTGGTATGGAACCCAAAATCATTTCACTCTTGCATTTCATTTAGTTGCTCGGGGACGAGCAAGGTTTAAGTATAGGGGGTTGATGAATCTGTGATTCATCACATCAAAAGTCAAAAATAGAGCCTTGTTCCCGAGAAAATAGAGGCATGTTTCCTTTTATCTTGCATAAATAACACTCATGCATGCATCCATAATTCATGCATTTTAGCAGCTCATCTGCATTTAAATAAGAAGCCAGAAATCCCCTGTAAAATACTTCTTCATCAAATAACTTCCTCTCTATATATATGTATATATTCCTTAATAATATAGGGAAGAATGCCAAAAACCACCCTTGTAAAATAGCCCAATTGTCCTGAGAGTCCTTGTACATTAAAACACACACAAAGCCCGCATACAAACCCCTATTTAGGTCTACTCACTCTTAGAATACTACATATCAAAAGACCTTCAAAATGAGACTAATTTCATTGAAATTGGAGCTTGTATGAGAAACTTGGGTTTTTGGGTCATTTTGTATACTACGTATGTATATTTATGTATCCTTGTATTTATGTACCATATTTGACCTCATCTCCGTCTTTGGTCAACATGAAACTTGTAGATCTCATCAAGATCTACAACTTTCATGTTTTGAGTTTTTCCAAATTCGGCCTCCTCTTCTCTCTACACGTGTTTTCCCTTCCAGCCATTCACAGTAGGCCACGTGGCGCCCTCTGATTGCGCCACGCGGCCCGCTGCCCTTCGCCTCGTCCGCCCGCGCCCTCCACCGTTGGATCGCGCTTCAGATCCAACGGCCCAGGCCTTTCCACACGCTTCCCTTCTCCTTGCCGTCCGATCCTCACCTCGCTTCATCTAATCCCTCCATTAGCGCCGCGCTCTCAGCCTTCCACGTGGCGGCATCTACGCCACTCGATCGCGCCCCCGATCCTCTCATCACAGCCGCCCATCTTCCAGCGAGTCTCGACCCTCCGATCTAAACCCTAATCTCATCCACACCACTCGCACACGCTTCGCTCACATCACGCCACGTGGTGGCTCCACGACCCTCAGATCGCCTCCCCTCGATCTGATCTCGCCCGCTCCCTAGTGATTGGATCTGGGCCGTTGGATCACAAGATCCAACGGCCAAGACTTCGTCTCCTACCTCCAGGCGCCCCTCTCCCCCACGTTCCTTGCCTTGCGGGAGGGGCGCCCCCTTTCCTTTTCTGGGCACACGTCAGCCACCTTCGCCGGCCGCTGACCTCGCCACTACGCTCTCCACTCGTCTCTCCCCCTCGCCAGCACCCTCAATCGCCACCACCTCCACCATATTCGCCCCACGACAGCCACCAACTTCGCCACTCACCCACTCCAGCCGTCACCTCCATCTTATAAATACGCCACCTCCGGCCACCTTCATCCGCATCCGCCACTCCAGGAGAAACCCCCGAGCTCAGAGCTCTCAATTGGTGACAGCAATTGGCCTTATCTTCGAGCGAAGACAGGCGTCTTCTCCGGCGAGATCCACGGCATCTCCGCCGTGTCGCAGCTGCCTTCCGTGACGCTGCACGAGCTCGGGACCGTACCGATCCCTCGAGCGACGACCCTGGAACTCAAATCCGAGCTCCAATCCCCAGGTAACTTCCTCCATCGATCTCCGATCTTCTTCTTCTTTTTCTTGCTTTTTCTCTATTTTTATTCGCTGCCATTGATCACCCTCGCACCTTCCAATCACCTCGCCGAGCTCCGCGTCGGAGCTCCGATCCTCGCTGACCCCTCCGCACCTTCCGACGACGCATACCACCTTCCTCCGACTGTAGCTCCGCCATTTGGCCGGAGCTTATTCGCCAGACCACCGCACTCCACCGTAGGCCTCGCCGCTCACTCATCTCACCTCCACGAACACCTGCACGCCTCGGCTATCCTTCTAACCTTTTGCAGGGACTCAATTCATCACTGGCCGGAGCCTCGTCGGAGCTGTCCTCGAGCTTCATCGACTCAGAGATCCAGCCCTCCTCCAGTCATCCAGAGACCACCGGAGAGCTCGCCGTACACTTCCGAATCTTCCGAGCTCGGTGGGAGCTGACGGAGCTCATCACCTGAGCTTGGCAGCCGAGGCGGAGCTCAGCAGCCTTCACCGGAGCGCAGCCATCTCCTCCGCAGGCGGCGGAGGACCCGTTGAGGAGAAGAAGCAGTCGCCGTTCGATCATTCGATCGAACGGCCCACGTCCAGCCACGTATCCCTTCGCCGCCATCGTCCTCGACCGTCGATCACACCTCAGATCGGACGATCCACTAGCCGCCACGCGTCTTCATCGACATCCCTTGGATCCATCTTGATCCAAGGGCCTTCAGGCCGCCACGTCGCCCTATCCGAGCCTCGGCCTCCCAAGCCTAGGCTCGGGTACCCCGAAGCTGCTCCGAGGCTAGCCCGAGCCTCCAGAAGACCCGAACCTCACTCCAAGCCTCCGACGCCCTCCGAACCTAGGCCGCCCCACGTGAGGAGCACGTGCGGCCTGGGTTATTTGCACCGACGCCCCTGGAGCTTTCACAAATTGCAAAAAGGTCCCTGTGAAGCAGACATCACGTGAGGAGCACGTGCTTCGTGGAGAAATTGCATCCAAGTCCTGCATACTATTGGTAATTGCATTTTAGTCCCTGTCAGCACGTTTACTTATTGAAATTTTATTTTCCAGTATTGCATTGATACCCTTGTGTTTGCACGTGTCCATAACATGCATTTTTCATCATTTTGAAATTCTAAAAATTGCAAGTTGTTGAGAATTTTGTCCTCTATCAGTTTGTACACGTGTTTGATTTTTGTTGGCTTTATTGAATTATCAATAAATTAATTGGTTCATTTGTGACATATTTTGCCCAGTGATGCCTTTTGATTTTTAATTAAATATCAGTGCCTTCAAAAATCACCAAAAATTCACAGTAGCTTAAGGACACCATTTTCAACACTCCATAAAAATTTCATGGCATTTGCACGCATAACGAGGCCTCAATAAATAGTTTAGTGATTTTCTTTAATTAATTTTAATTAATTCATCTCACAACAAATTTAGGTTCTGTCAATTTTCCTAGGTCCCTAATCATTAGACCTTCCTAGGATAATTTTAGTTCTTGAAAAAATTGTGATTTGATATTTATTAAAAATTAAACACTGAAAATCACTCTGTCTGTTTAGTTAATTCACAGAAAATTTATTTTGAGTCGAAAAATTCCAAAAAAATTAGTGTAGCTTAATTTCATTCCATTTCATAATCTGACCAAGTTTCATAATTTTTGGACTTCATTTGATATCTTAAATTGATTTAATCTCAACTTGGCTGGATTTTTGCATGTGTCTGCATTGAAAATTAAAAATACCAAAAGAATTGTTCCCCGAATATCAAACACTTGTAAATTGTTGTAATCAACCTAAGGAGACAGTTGCCTCCCTGAGATCGACCTTGGACTCCACCAAGTAAAAAAATATCACCGCTTAAAAATTGACCAACATCTGACTTAAGTGGTTTTTGATCAAACCTCCCGTATCCGACTGCAACGAACACTTAAAATTGATTTGGACCATTAATTAGCCTGAATTAACTAAGGGTGCGGGAGCGCTCATCAAAATGGCGCCGTTGCCGGGGAGGCACGGCTTAGGTTAATTTACATCATATTTTTGAGTGTTTGATCTTCTAATCCCCGGGTAGTCTGACCCCCGGTTTTTCTTGTGATTATTTCTCTCATTTATTTCCTTTGCATTATTTTATTTTTGTGTCACTCTCTGACCTTCATTTAATTTTTGTGCGAGGACCGCGAGGAGTCGGCGACGCTTCGAGGACTTAGCATTTAGATTGTGTGGAGAGAAAGAGAGGCATTGTATTCTTTTTAATTATTTTTCTTTTGCATTATTTCCAGCGGTTCCCGTTTGGGATCTCGCGCGTGTAAATATAGTGGAAAACTGTGTCCCGTGTGCTGTGTGGTTGAATGGTAATTTAGCATGCACTAGCGGCTCCTCGAGCCACTCTAGGACTTGTTTGTGCTCGTAATCAATAGGACCACACAACACACTTAAAAGACGCACCTAGACCGCAGGACTTAGTTCAAAATAAACTGGTCTTCACGCTAATAGAACTGCCTGTCTAGGAGCGGCTTTCATCGCTTGCATTTGCATGTAGAATAAAGTTTTCAATTCTGTATAGCATCCTGCATCAGCAAGCGAAGGGATCACTGTAAGTACTCTTTACTTAGCATACGCATCATTGATTTCAACCTTGCATCGGCTTTTCTCGATTTCCTCCCCTCTGATTTTCTCACTTAATTAAAAAAGGAAATTGGGACTGTACGATAGGCGTGCTTTGTGGTGATTAATTACAGTGATAACCTAACTTTAAAACCAGGACTGCTAACAGTATTGACCATAAAAAGGGAATAAAAGCTAAAAATTGTTTGCGGGAGACTAATCCCCGACCTTGTTTTCAGGCTGAGTGAGGGTACCTGAGTGTGTGTGAACACCCTAAGGTAGAGCCCAAATCCCCGTCTTCCATATCACGTTCTAACTGATCCGAGCAAATATCACGAGCCGAATATTTTCAGATTCTTTGACTAGTACCAAGTAGCCTCCGCCTGTCTCAGGTAGATAGGGGTGAAATTGCGGTACTTCGCGACAAGCTGCCAGTAACCCTCCGGGGCGAAGTTCCGGCCTTGTCAGCCTCCGCCTGCTTGCAGGTAGATAGGGGCATGGTCACTGAGTCCATCGGCTTGGGATAGGAGCGAAGAAAGGAAGAAGCGGCGGTATCTTAGACGACAGGATAGACAGGGAAGACGCATCCGGCTCTGAGCCGACTTCCCTCCAGGCCGCGTAATCCTTGCTAGATTTGCTTGAAAATCACACTTAAAAACTACAAGATAAATTGGACTCAACTTTGAGTCCTTCACTGTGTTGAGTGTGAATCCAGGGTCTTGGATTGATCTTGTGCTTGCTTCAGGTAGGAGTAAAATCCTATCTTCTTCTTGCTTCACCAAGATGAGTGACTGGGGAGATCTCGACGCACCGTTCACTGATCTCTCTATGAGTCCCCCAAGTAACTCGTTTTTTCCGGTCCGAGCGCACCTTGGACCACCCATGACTCATGACCCTCTTGAGTCCTGGTTCCCTCCTGCTCAGGGTGGTTACTCTCAAACCAACCCTTGTATCTCCTCTGAGATTACCGAGGAAGATCATTGCCTCGGTTATCCCTTCCTTGATTCAACCTCTAACACCGACCTTATTTTCCAATCCCCAGAAGTAGAGGAAGAAATGCCACCAAAGATGCCGCCTGATGAGGACCAGATGAGACAGATTCTAAGACGCCTTGCTGAAGCTGAACAGAAAAATGCTGATCTCACTGCACGAATGGGGCGGATAATAGTAGCTGAAGGGATCGACCGACCAATGGTCGATACCTATAACCCGGCGGAGAACGAAATCCAAAATTGGCTAGCACCTGCAGTTCCCGACCAGGCATTCGAGCTGAAGCCCCACTTCCTTAGCCTGCTGCCGAAGTTCAACGGAAACCTAAGCGAAGAGCCGTACACTTTCCTCCGTGACTTCGAACTAGTTTGCAATAATCTGAGCCATCCCAATGTTGGCCAAGATTATATCCGGCTGAAAGCCACCCCGTTTGCCTTAGGAGATAAGGCTGCACATTGGCTGAAAAACCTAGGGGTGGTATGTACTACCTGGATGCAGTTCAAGGACCTCTTCTTGAAGAAGTTCTACCCACTCAGTAGAACCAACCAGATGCGAACAAAGATTGCCAGCTTCGCCCAAGGACCCTGCGAACCGTTCCACGAGGCGTGGGACAGGTTCAATGACTTAGTACAGAAATGCCCATGCCACGGCATTTCTAAGGCGATCTTAGTCCAGACCTTGTTCTGCGGCCTAACCCCAGAGATGCAGGGGTTAGTCAGCGCCGCCTGCGGAGGAAGCTACCTGAACAAGAACGAGCACGCCGTATGGAAAATTCTAGAGCAGATGGCAGAAACCGGCAGGTCGCAGGCCACAAGGGCCTATCAGTCGTCTCCCTCGATTCTATCCAATGAGACGACTAGAAAGACTGTTGCAGATCTGACAGAGGACCTCATTCCCAGCATGGGGATGATTGCAGACAAGCTTACTATGGTCGAGCAGATCCACAAGAGAGTCGCGGAGATGGAGTCTCTTTCGAGCCTTCCCAAGAAGGTGGAGGAACTCTCTGAAAAGGTAGCCAAGATTAAGCTACCCACCCCTTCTGCACCACCTGTACCTGTACATCGAGTCCATCTTGTACAGGAACAGGCACCGGGGTCTCAGAGCAGCTGGGATCAGACTTACACCCAGCAGAACCATCATGCACCCCCACCAGTGGAGACAGAGTACGAGGAGCCTCCGCCCGTTTACGAAATCAACGGGCTCTGGTATAGCCGCGACCCACTAGTCCGGCAAATCGAGATGGGGAAGGACCAGGCACACCGCCCAACCCCAGTCTACCAAGAGACCAGGCCCGTCACAATCCCGCGATATCAGTCCAGGCCAGAACAAGGGTACCAGCCGCAGCAGCGCACCTACCAGCAGGGGCCAGCACCGCCCCATCAGCAGCAGTATCGGCACGGCCAGCAGGGCCAGTTCAGGACCGCATCCACTCAGCAGCAAAAATAATGAAATCCAAACAAAATCAGACCATAGCGGCCTGTAGAAACGACCAAATTGCAGCAAGAACATGAAGGAGGGGTCGAACTGGTGTTGGGATTGCCTGGTCCAGTCACGTCAGCGGCTCCTGGTCAGCGGGCTATGGTGCAGCAGCCATTCGATGGCACAGGAGACCTCTCGGCTGCGGTGCAGCAACCTGTGGAGTTTTTGGGCAGCTGAGAGGGGATGGGCTGCACGCGGGTGTACTCGCAATGGTGGCGAGAGGGGGGTTGGGGGTTTCCGATGGCAGCGGGGGGGGGGGGGGTGGTACCGATGACAGTGACGAGAGGAGGGGTGCATGTTGGGTTAGGGTTGGTGGGATATGAGAATCCTGGTCTAAGACCATTGCTCCGATACCATGTTAGGAGAAAAGAAGAGAATAAATTAGATGAGATCCTAGGGCTCTCTTGTATAGGATAAAAGTCCTGGGTTAATTACGTGAGAGATACATAAAGAAATAGAAATGAGAAAAAAGATTATACGGGATACAAATATCTCAACAAACATCAGTCTGAGCTTCAGCCTGTGCAGTCAACTGGGTTCATTCACTTCATTCTGCTCAACTTGATATACCTTCTCATTTTATGGAGCCATCTCTGAATCAGACTTAGAGGAATGGAATACACATCGGTCTCTGGATCGACACGAGGGAATGTATCCGATCAGTCTAGAAATGTGCACCGGATGTAGAGAAGTGTTCGGAATTAGGGTCAATTCTAAACACTATTTGATTGGATAATGTATATGTAGATAGATTGGTCTCCATTTACAAAGGAGAAAATTCGGAACAAGAGCGATCCCGGTTATTAGGTGAAAAAGAGAACGAGGAGTCCTACAAGTGATTCGCAAAGTCCGAACCGGTCTCGTGGGAATCGCCTCGAATTATTGGAGATTTCAGAGTTGTGAAATCGATGTTGGTGTCCGCGAAGTCCGGACTAAGTCATCTAAGACCCGACATCTTGGAAAACAAACAGAAGTAAGATGAGGAATAGTAAGCATGAAGATACATAAGAAATAAAACAAAGAGAAAAACGAGAAAAGGCTCAAAATGAGCAAAGTGAAAAGAAGTGTAAAAAAAGGTACAAGTGTGCAGGACTGAGATCTTTAACCTAAACTAAATCCAGACAAACACCAATGCAAATGGGTTCACGAAATCAACACAGGTAAAGCTGTGAAAGTTCAACTTCTTATCTTGTTAGTTTTTATTTATTATAATCAAGCAATCTTTCAAACTTAGATCCTAAGCACTACTCCTATAGTCGAGTAAGTACTAACAGACAAGCATCGTGTACTTCTTGTTGCCTTCGTAACCAACAGTCTGCATTTTTTAAGGTCCTTGATATCGGATCTGGGCCTGCTACTTCGCCAAAGAATAGAAGGAGGAAGTCGATGTAGCGAATCAAATATTTCCCCTTTGCCATGTACTCGGACATGGAACAATGAGGCAGGGACCCGTCGTTGCAGTTCCCTTGTGCTTAAGTAATTCAGACTAAACCTACAAGCAGACTTAGCCTTACTCACCCACGCAATCCTTAACAGGCATGCCTCACTCAGTTCGGAAGGTACCTGAATATAATGTGGGCCTTAGGAATCCAAAACAATGAAGTCCGTTACAAATTCTATTTAGGTCAAAGTTTTATTTATAAGTTCTATTGTTTTAATTTTTAGATTTTCACCTTTTTGAGAATTTTTCAATAAATATCGTCTAATGATTTTTCTGATTTCCTTTTAATTTAAATACAAGAAAACATGGGGAGAAATTCGAAAAAGTCGATGCATGTCAATCTCTGAATGCATGTAAAGATAGAAATGTGTACCTTACTTCAAGACACTACATGCAATATGATCCATGAATATATTTTAAAACTAATCTATATGCACATGCAATGATGAAATCACCCTACATACAAGAATTGCTATTAGCGTGAAGAACGAGTTGATTTGACCAAGTAAGTCGAAGCGCAATAAATTATAGGAACATGTAGATATTAGGGCCTTGGACCTATATTATCGAATGATGAATATATGATTCATCACTCTAAAAGTTGAAAATAGAACTTTGTTCCCGAGTAACTAGGTGCATTTCTCCATTTCTTTTGCATTATTATCATCAATTCACTTGGAAATAATATTCACATTTTAGCATGCACAATTGCATTAAAAAAGAAGCCCAAATTCCATTGTAAATATCATATTTAATGTACCATATTTTCTCCCATTTTCATTAAGTTTTCACTAACTTAGATTAAAATAAAATCAGCTCTATAGTGTACATATTGCTAACACTAATAAATGAAAAATACCAAAAAAATACTAACTTGTTAATTTGCCAATAAAACCCAAACTCTAGTTATGAGACTAGAAGTCGTAAAAGTGGATATCTCCCTCATACAGTCTCCTATGGACTCCTACTGACATTTGAATTAATGTACATTCAATTACCTGTAAAACAAGACTAAATTCTAAAGAATCGAAGTTCATATGTAAAACTTGGGTTTTGGACCCTCATTGTATATTGTACAGATTAACCAATTAACCCTATTATTTTATGTACAAAAATAACTTTTTTTAGTTATTTCTTTCGCATTTATTTTTTTCGAGTTATGTTTTAATAAACTGTGTAAAAATCCGAATGAAAATTAAGGCAGAAACCTACCACTATTTTAATCAGAAATTCGATTTCAAGATCAAAGAAAATAAATCAACCTAGGTCTGTATATATAGAGTCTATGTATAGTCTATACATAAGTCCCCTCTATTTTATTCCTATTTAATTATTAAAAATTCAAAAAACATATTATTGTTCTAAATATCTATTTATATTTTGTCTAACTTTAATTTGATCTTTACCTTATTTCAAAATTACAAAAAATGCAAAATACAAAAATGTGGTATTTATATCTATAGAGTACCGCCAAAAAAACTTTGTGTGCAGATGATCTCTTTTAATTTTGGGTCCTTCAGAAAAGTTATAGATCTCATTGAGACAAGCAACTTTCATGTAGTTCACTTTTTGATTTGACTATGTTGCTATTTCCTTTTTATTTTCATTTATTTTGAATTTTCTAGTAGTGACACGTGGCAGCTCCTGGAACCGCCATGTATCACCCCAAATTTATTTTTATTTTCTTTTAATTTTATTTTAATTCTAATTACAATATAATTTTCCTTTATTTTTATTTATTTATTCATTTTTATTTATTTATCTATTTATTAATTTTATTATTATTATTTATTCTATTTATTTATATTCAATTATTATGTATTATTTATTTTTCTATTTGATTTATTTTTCGATCATGAGGTCGCACCTCCGCGCGCTACGTGACCCTCTGCCTCTACGGCCAGAATCTCGTGCCCGCACCTCCCCCGTCTTCGGTGGTGGTCCGCAACCGCCGTCCCCAACAACTGCATCCACCCTTCATGACGAAGCACATCTCCTACCAACCCCTCTGACTGCAACCACCTTCATTACCAGGTTTCCCTCCTTGCAATCGCGTGACCCAAACCCCCTCTCGCAACTGCGCCATCGCCATCGCAGTTCTCGCATCCTCTCGTAATCACCCATAAAAAGTCATCGATCACCACCCGCGCTGCCCATCTGCCGATATCGAGAGAGAGAAAGAGAGCGCTTCCTCAAGCATCTCCAGTGACAACAACAATCCAAGCACTCCATGAAGCTGTGCACCACCCTCGACACCGTCCTCGCCTCGATCGGAGCCCTCGCTCCTCCACCCCTTCATCGCTCACCATCGACGGTCCTTAGCTTCGACACTTCTACTCTAGCCGCCCGACTCCTTTGTTAGTCCGCTCCACCGGCTGATTGCTCCAGCTCTTTCGTAGACCTCCCTCCTCCAGCAGCTCTGACTTAGCCGTGCTTCCACTCCGCCATCTCTCATTGGGCGCCGTCGCACGTGGAGCAACACCTTGGATGCACCTCTGTCCTTACACTGCATCGGAGTTCTACAACCGATGTTCGAAGAAGCGACTCTCCAGGGAATACATATGCCGTCAGATAAAGAAAAAGAGATCTCGACCGTTCAAAAGTGCCCAAATCTCTCCCACTAGATAGATGAGATCTAACGTTCGACATCAAGCCTGAGCCTTTCCTCGAGCCTCCACCCTCGGGCTTAATCTAAGCACCATGAAGCACGCTACATCCAGCTTCGATTGACAAACCGACCCCCAAGCCGTAAGCATTTCACCGGCAAATCACACATAAAAGGGGAAATTTGCACCGACATCCTCTACCTTTCCGAATTCACAAAGGAGTCCCCATGCCCCCATGAGTTATTGTAATTACACGTAGATCTATTTCAGCATGTATTCCAGCATATATGATTTTGTAAAACTGCATTTAGGCGGCCCTTGTCTTTGGGCATTAATTTGAAAATTCATTTTGCATCGATTTTCAATTTCAAAAATTGCATTGTATATAGCATTTAATTTTCTATATTGTATGCGGTTATCGATATGTGCAATGTGATTGATTTGATATAATTAATTCAGTGGAAAATTGCATAATTTACCCATTACGTGATCTGAAACTTATATTCGATTGATTATTGCTCCAAAAAATCTAAAAAACTCACAATAGGTAGAATTAAAATGTTTACTTTATGCCCAAAATTCATCACATTTGCAAGCATATTGAGATCAGAATAAATTAAATGGTGGCTTCAGTAATTAGTTTTTAACAGGCTGAAGACCCATTATTTTTAGGATCTAACATTTTTCCTAGATACTTCTCATATAGACCTATATAGGATAATTTTATTTCTGAGAAACAATTAGGTTTTCTATTTATTATAATTAATTTACAAAAAATCACCCCATCAACATATATAATTCCGAATAACTTTATTTTGCATCTGAAAATTCAAAAAAATTAAAGTGCATTAATTTCATCATTTTTCACATCTTGCCAAGTTCTAGGATTTGTGAATATTGTTTCATTAAAAATTGTGTTTTAGCCCCTAAACTAGCCAAATTTTTATTTCATTATTAATGACTTTTAACCAACCTAAGGAGACAGTGGCCAGGCCTCCCTAAGTTCGACCATGAGATTGTCCAAGTAAAATAAAAATCCGACTGCTCACTATTAATAATAACATTAATTTAGAGGTTTTTTTGTTGATCCTAAGTGCCCGACTACTATAATAAAACGACAAATTAAAATAGAGTATTTCTGGATTTTTCTGATGGCATTGTTGTCGACGAGGCACGTCTTAGGTTGATTTTTAGAAAATTTAGATATTAGATTTTCCACCCCCGGGTAGTCTGACTCCCTTACTTTTTCTTATAATTATTACTCTCTTTTATTTTCCTGTATTTTTTTCTTTATTTTTTAAATTTATTTCTTTATTTTGTTTTGTGTATATCTCTATGGCCATCTTCTTGTTTTTGTGCGAGGGACCCGACACGACTAAGCTACTGCTAAGTTGGCCGAGCATCTCAGAAGCATTAGAGACCAGTTTTTCAGGGAAAAAGCTGACTGAAAAAATGCATTAAAATTAAGATTGAGTCGAGTCGTAGGTGAGTGTAAAGCCTTAGTACTTTATTTTTCTGCATTAATTTGATTTTTGTAATAATTTTTAATAATTGCATATTTCCAACGGATTCTGTTTGGAATCTTACGTATCTAATTTGAACTTTGGATACTTATTTTTTTGATGTGTCGAGACAAGTTTCACCCCCCAGTGAGGGTGGAGCTCGACTTGAGTAGCTCATAGGTTAGACCTCCACTTGTTACCCTTAGAGCTTTTTATTGAGGTCAAATCTCATTTATTTATGCTCGTGGAACTTAGGACCATAAATTTACATTTAATAATATGCACTAAGAACGTTCTACTTGGGCAAATAAAATTCACATCCTTTCCAACTAATGGAATTTCTTACTAGGTGGGGTTTATGACTTGCATTGTATTTAGCATAAAAAATCTTTAAATTTTGTATTGCATCCTGCATACAGAGCGTGAAGATCACAGTAAGTCTTCTGAACTGGGCAAGCACCATCAATTTTCTCGTTGCATCAACTTTTCTCGACTCCCTTCCCCTTGTTTTATAACTTAGGATAAAAAGAAATAGAGACAGCTCGTTAGGTGTGCTTGTGTGGTGGATTTAATTCAATGATTATCAAACTCAAAATCCGATTGTTAATACAATTTCGACCAAAAAATTTATTAAAATTGACCTTTATTTTGGGAGAGCACCCCGTCATTATACGCAGGTATCTAAAGTCTCCATTTCTGACTCTTACATATTTGAGCGTTGCAAGGGTTTGCCTTCAAACTTAATATACATTTTGGTTGTGTAAGCATATATGTCTCCTTTGGGTGTGATATTGAACCTAACAACTGATAACTTGCTAAATACGTGCCTTAATTTGTATCCGTTGTAGCAAATGCACTTAGCGAATCATGTAGAACTGAATCTAAGGTCTCCAAGAGGACTTGGTTTTAATTTTTACCTGGGAAGTACATGGTCAAACTCAAGGATACGAGCAATTCTGTGAATCAATTCGAATGTCAAATATTTAGCACAGCGATTTACTGGATGATCATTGGGAGCGAATTTACATGACACAAGAGAGACGTATTTTTAAAACTTTTTATACAACTTATATTTAATTAAGACAAATATGCACAAGAAGACAATCTGCATAACCACAATAAATAAAGGCACAACAGAAAACTTGTATCAATTTACATGAAATCCCAGGATTGATTTAGGGATTGTTAAAGCATGAATCAGGCAAGTGATGATCTCTGTCTCGGAAGCATTCAATAATAATCAATTCTATGATGTCACTTTGATGTTCAATTAATTAAGGAGTAATTAAATCAATTAATGACTTAATTATTTTATCAAAGTTAATTCAAATAAAGTCACTTAAATATTTAAATTTAATATCTAGTTCAATTTCTCAATACTTGTCCTTTTTCAATTTCTTAAACCAAAATTTGCAGTAAATCACGGTAAGATATAGAGCATCAAGATAGCTTTCGAAAGAATAAAAATCAATCAAAACAGATTCATATATAGAAATACATTAGAGGTTTAATCCAGGGACATTTCAGCAATAAAAATAGCAAGTTTCTATTACAAACAAGTCCAAAAATGGACTAAACTACAATAAAATAAAATCGCAAGGGCTAACATGCAAACTATACAAAAGAAGAAGGGTCTTATCTGCAAATAAGGAAAATCAGAGGATGGGTGCTGCAATTTGCACACGTCACGTGCACATTGCACGTGACCAGGGTAGGCTTGGATGCGGGTTCGGAAACAAGCCCGGACCCACGTGTCTTTACTGTGATGCTTGTTGCAGGCTCGGAATTAGTTCGACACTCGAACCTAAGGTACGAAACGTAGGCTCAAAGCAAACTTCGTGGTGCAATCCAGAACGTCGAATCTCGCTCAATTTAGGGAGATCGACGGTTGTTGATCCTCTTCTATTTTTCCTCTCCTCCGTTGGTGGCAGAGCTCAGACTGGGCTCCGGAAAGTGATTGAAAGCTCCTCTGGACTCCTTGTGGATGTTGAAGCATCAAGCACGTAGCTGAAGGCTTGGCGAAGACGATGATGTGATGGGGATTATCATGGTCTAAAGATGCTCTAATCGATGTCTGCTACTCGAAGATGAAAATCTTGAACGGGGCCTCGTTCAATTTTCGACCATTGAGGACATGCAAATGTTCGAGAAGAAACCCAAACCGAGGCGAACAAGTTGAACAAGTTGTGAGGCAAAGTGAGGGTTGATATGGAGGTGATGGAGTCAAACCCTAATGGGTTCCAGGCTAAGGTGAAGCCTGGAATGAATCGAGGCGTACACAATCATGGAGAAGTGGCATGAACACAAGGGGAAAATGCGTGGATGATTGAGGGATTGCAATGAAGTCAATGAGATCAGATCAGTTTTTGAGCAAGAAATGTATTCTAGAAAAATAGACTAATAATGAATGAAATAAAATCAAAAAGAACTTACCTGGAAGTTGATGATTATGGGATTGAGACATTGAAGAAGGCTCGCTTGTCAAATCGAAGCATCAGGAATTCGGATTGTCAACCAATTTGGCGAAGATTGGAAGCTTGATCAGCAAAGGTAATGGCTGAAACACAACATGCTTTGGTCGAGGATCTCGCCGGCGATAAGCCTCGGTCGTCGCTCTCAGTTCCGAGGTTCCACTGTCACTAGAAGGTGGACGAGGCTAGGAAGGATCGCACGGAGTGGTAGATTTTTTAGTAGAAGTTGATAAAGGGTGGTTGAAGGTGGTGGTTTCAACCACCACCTACGCTCAAG
Source organism: Ottelia alismoides (assembly GCA_037367405.1). Classification (NCBI taxonomy): domain Eukaryota; kingdom Viridiplantae; phylum Streptophyta; class Magnoliopsida; order Alismatales; family Hydrocharitaceae; genus Ottelia; species Ottelia alismoides. The sequence continues at coordinate 141,959 of JAZKJV010010113.1, forward strand.
AGAGAGAGAGAGAGAGAGTTGGGTGGAGTTGAATGGCTGGCGAAGAAGAGTGATGAAAGGTGATCAGTTCAATGACGGTTTCGAAAGAAGACGATGTAAGAGGAAGTTAGCGAAAATGGGAAGAGAAAGGCCGGCGAAGCATCGCATCACTGCAAAGCTCCAACAGCTGGAGGTTGAAGACGTACCAACGCCACTAGCTCATGATCCAATAATCCTAGTGCGGAGCGGATCAAGGGACTAGGCACGACCACGTGGGGGGCCCTGTTGGCACCACGTGGCCCAATAGGAAAATATATAATTGAATAAATACGAAATAAATTAAAAAAAATAGAAAGAAAAAGAATTGAAAAAACTCAAAACATAAAAGTCGCAGATCTTATCGAGATCTGCAACTTTCACGTAGAACTCAAGAAGAGCTGAGGTAATATACACAAGATAAAATTAAATATAATTTTAAACAATATAAAACATTTTCTTTCATTTTCTTTTGTTATTTTCTTTTATTTTTATTTTATATTTTATGCTAATTTATTTATTTACAATATTATATAAATTTTTATTTGATTTTTGATAATAAAGAAATACATAAAAGAATAACACAATAATATATAATATAATATAATTAGAGTCAATTATTTACAACACATAAATTAATAATTAGAGTTAATTGTCAATGAATCTTGTTGAACTACCTAAGCAAGAGAGATAAATATATTAAATTATGTTGATAAATCTAGGATTTATCACCCACTATACTTAAGCTAAGCTCATCCTACAACTAATAAATAAAGAATTAATTAGAGAGTTAGATTAATAAATAAAAAATCTTGTTGAATTCCTTGAGCATCATAGAAATCAAGTCCAAATTCAAGCCTCAAATACTAGTTTCCTCAGTGATATCTTGACTCATCTCAATCATGACCGCAGTAGTGCTTAGTGGGTAATAGTCCAATTCTTTAAAGGAGATTAAGCATGCAATATAGCATACATATCTTCTAACTAGGAGAGTATTAATTTTTAAGTCTAAGGCCCTGATTATTAAGAAAAGATAATTCTAAGTCTAATACTCTTAAACCAAGTGTTAAAAATCATCTCAAGCCTTGTGTGCATTGTTAAAGTGTCACGGAGAGACACCAATTAATAAGTTAGCAAGTTAGTTATTTACAAAAGAATTAAGGAATTATTAACTCTATTAAGGCAAGAACAAAACATTGGGTACCCTTAACAAAACAACACGGAGACAACACAAAGAATAACACTAGAATACCCAATACAATACTACAAACTTTAACTCCCAAAAAAAACAAGATTGAGTCTTCGAGGTTTGAAATCACAGGTTGCCTTATGCTTTATTTATTTCTTCCTCATAGAGAATACTTCGGAATCTGAATAGGAAAGATGCTCATTGACTTGATCCAACAATAGACTTCTGGATTTTCCTTAGAAGAGAAAAACTAGGCACACAAGGATGGCGTTGCAAGAAGGATGATAATTTAAGAACTGAATATCCTCAAGAAAAGGTGTTGGTACCTCAATATCTAATTCCTCTATCAATAAATCATCTCCCTTGATCGGCATCACTCTTTTCAACGAACTTTTGATCAATTTGGTCTTCCAAAATAAAGAACTGAAATAGAAACTTCCTCCATGTTGAACTCTGAAAGACTCTAAAACAAGACAACCTTATATAGACTAAGGACAAGATGGTTCAGTAAGCCATCACAACCTCTCGGGAACCTAATACTCAAAGAGATTGAAGAGACAAAACATATTTAATAATTTTTTATTTTAAAGATTAATTACAAGAGTTAGGTTAATTCCCGCACATTGTTAACTTTTGAAAAGAATTTTGAAAAAAAAATTACAAATATTGTCACATAAATATAGGTTTTCAAAATATTTTACAAATGATTTTTCAAAACATAAATTTACAAGGGTTCTCGCATAATGGACGCATGCGAGTAAAGAAGTTAGTCCAAAAGAGATTACAACGGAAGTTGCGGATTGGTAGTTGGAATATTGGCACTTTAACTGGAAAGTTGATGGAGATAGTGGATACGAGGAAAGAAGAAAGATTCATATATGTTATGCCTTCAAGAAACTAAATGGGTTGGAGAGAAAGCAAGGGAGATTGAGAAGACATGTTCATAAGGATTTGAAGGATTGTGTGGTTGAGGTGAAAAGAGTCGGGGACCAAATTATTTTGCTAAATATGGTGCTTGAAGAAGAACTTCTGAATATCATCTCAGTTTATGCACCGTAAATTGGTTTAGATGAAAGGACTAAACAAGCTTTTTGGGAGGATTTGGATAAGAGTCTACAAGGAATCATACAAAGAGATATGATTTGCATCGGAGAAGATCTTAATGGACATGTGGGAAAAGATGCTTCAGGGTATGCTAGTGTTCATGGAGGACATGGTTTTGGGGATAGAAATGAAGAGGGAAAAGCCATCCTGGATTTTGCAACGGCATATGATCTTTTCATAGCAAACACTCTCTTCAAGAAGAGGGAGGAACATTTAATTACTTATAAGAGTGGGCCAACTAGAACACAGATAGATTACTTTGCGCTGAGGAGAAGAGATAGGTTGTGTTGTAAAGACTGCAAAGTAACCCCAGGAGAGAGTTTGACAACCCAACATCTTTTGTTAGTATAGGATGTACAAATGAAAGGGTTGTTAAAGAAAAGGAGGGTTTCTCAGATAACTAGAACTAGATGGTGGAATCTTCCACTGAAGCAAGCGAGCTTCAGGGAGAAGGTTTTAGAAGACTTATCTTGGGATTGTAGCGGTAGTGCAAACGAGATGTGGGAGGCAGTAGCATCTTGTATCCGAAAGGTAGCTAAAGAGTGTTGGACATGTGAGCTCACGGCGAGCCATTATGCAATAAATGTTATTGTGAATATCATTCCCTGATCTGAAATGAAGAATAAATAATTTGCATAATAGCTCCCTCTGTACAATTAGGGTTATGTACCATGACTATCTTAATGATCATACAGCTGTTGATTCAATTATTGAATCATAGAGGCTGGTGCTTGGATGAATATCTAAAGAGTTAGATTGAGGACTCATCAAGCACCGTCAAATGATTGTTAAGATGTGATCTCCAGCCTGAGTAGGAGATGGCAATCCTTTCTCACATAGGCTGATATCTGACCGACCTCTTGATGCAGGTCCTCTGCATAGGAATAGAGATTCGGAGGTGTCAGATTAGTTAGGTCAAAGAGTTGACTTAACGAGATCGAGATAACCAAAGTCCTATGTTGAATGCTGTCACAGCATAGGCACGCATCCTCTGACCGGAGACAGATGTGTTACTATATGTCTGAGTGTGTACATTTGGCAGACCAATAGGTTGATGACCTAACCAAGGTCTATACACCAGCGCGCTGGTGTGCATGTAAGGGCATATGAGTAATACGATCTCTCAAAGGGATCATACAGGTTCACTACTGAACCGGAAGACATGAGCTCACTCATGAGATATTGGGAAGAATCAAATTCCGTTCACGGTCGTCTCGCTTTGGAAGCTTGACTGAATTTGTAGGTTTGATATATACTTTTAGAAAGTATATGATCAAGACCTAGGTATGATATATGCTTTTGGAAAGTATATGATCAATACCAAATCCCAATTATCAAATGAGAAATTTAGTGATCAAATCCTGAAGAAGACAGTATAAAATTGATCTTGATCTTCGGGTTGACCATGGGTCTTCCGGTATATCTGAGGGTGATGTGATCATAAACGATTGTATATCCATGACACTTCCATTCCGAGGGAGTGATGAAACAGGTGTGGATTTTAGTGACTCCTTCCAGTAGAGAAGCAATTTGATCTTAGTCCAAGTGTTGGACATTGGTCTGAATGAGATTCAGATTCAAAGAAGATTAGATTTGCGGTCTTGATTTAATCAAGCATCTGTGGGAGGTTCGTTCTGGATTTGAGATAATATCTCACCATCCAAGTCACTATACATGGAATAATACAATCGCCCTGTCCTTATCTCCAAGTATCTGCGGAGAAAGCACATTATTCTTGAAAGTGTTCAAGAATAATTCATTTGATGAAATACATATCCAAGCAAGAAGAACATGATGATTAAATGAGATTTAATTATCAAGCTTAAATATGAATATGATTCATATTGTGAGAATGATTATCTAAGATAATTAAATGGGATTTAATTATCAAGGATTAGAGAATGTTGATAATACTATCCATAATATTTGTGTATTATAAATATGATTTATAATATACATATATTGAAGAGAGAGAATTTATGTAAATAGCATTTGTTAATTAATAGTGTGGATTGGATTCACATTAATTAATCGGAAATGTAATTTACAAATTAGTTTGGGTTGTGAATTTGATTCACATAATTTTCAATGGCATAATTGAAATATTCACAAATTAATTTGGAATTAATTTGGTGGATATTTTTGTGATAATTGAGAGATAATGTAATATAATAAAAAGGAGAAATAAAGCCATCATTGTTTTTAGGAGGCAATATTATCTCCATTTTATTATGATGATTAATCTCTCAACTAACTTATTTATGTTAAATTAAAAATGTGTTGATAATGTTGCAACATATATTTAATTTAATCATAAATAAATGTTGTTGGTTTTAACCAACAATAACTATAGCTATTGATTTTACATGGACCAAGCCTGGCCGTTGGATCCATGTGTCCCATGGATTGAGATCCATTGGATCCTAAACTAATATAAAAGGAGGGCTAGGGTAGCCTTATAAGGTACATTATTAAGAGTTGTATAAGGTTACAACTCTCTCTCTCATGTTCTCGCCCTCTCTCTTTCTCTCCTCCATAAGATGGCCGTCCATCTTGTGTTGAGAAAGGAGAGACTCTCGGCTTCTTCTTCGACGACTCGAGGATCTCCTTCTTCTTTGGAGTTTCTTACTCTAAAGGAAGACGACGGATTTCGTTTGACGAAATCAGGAGATACATTGCTTGGATCTTCATCTAGGATTGCGGGACAGACGCGACTCATCATCGTGCCCGCGAGTGCGTTCTTCGTGGATCGGACTTGAGACAGGAGGATCTCTACTTTGAGATCTCACGATCACAACCACGCTTCAAGAGGTATTCCTTATACTTGGTGGTTTGATGAAACGATCCGAGAAGTGTTCTCGTGATCATGTGGTTTCATCTTTAGTTTTGAAAAATTTTAATTTCCGACGCATCTATCAACTAGTGCGACTAGTTGCTCCGATTGCATACGATGCAATCAACACGCTTCCGTGATGCGCTTAAGGATTCTCAATATCCTTCAAAGAGATGCTAGGCGAGTCAAAGGGAGGAGCTCCATGTCAAAAGGAGCTTGGTGGTGGAGTGAAGGGGTGCAAGAGAAGCTAAAAATAAAAAGAGCTTGCTTTGAAGCTATGTCTAAGGATAGAACAGAGGAAACTGTCACAAACTACAAAATAGTGAAGAAGGAAGCAAAGAAGGCTGTAAGCGAAGCTAAGTCAAAAGCTTATGAAGTTTTGTATAAAAATCTCAACTCTAAGGAGAGACAAAAGGATATATTCATGTTGGCCAAAGCAAGAGAAAGAAAAACCAAAAACCTTTCTCAAGTGAGATGCATTAAAGGCGAGGAAGGTCATGTGCTTGTTACTCAGAAGGATATAAAGACTAGATGGAGCAGTACATCCATAAACATTTCATTGGGGAAGGAAATAGAGATAACACTTTGGGTGATCTAGCTTGTAGTGAAAGTTACTTGAATCGTGCATGCTATAGACGGATACAAAGAAAGGAAGTAAAGGAGGTTTTGAAGGTTATGAGACCTGGAAAAGGTGTAGGACTGGATGACATCCCTGTAGAAGTATGGAGAGTTTTAGGTGAGCGTGGTTTGACTTGGCTTACGAATTTATTCAATGTTATTTGGCGAAGCAAGAAAATGCCTGAAGAGTGGAGGAGTATCGTGGTGCCTCTTTATAAGAATAAAGGAGACATTCAAAATTGTTCAAATTATAGAGGTATCAAGCTGATGTGTCACACTATGAAAATTCAGGAACGCGTGATCGAAAGAAGGTTGAGGCAAATTTCCTATATAAAAGAAAACCAATTTGGATTCATGCCAGGTCGCTCAACGACTGAAGCCATCCATTTGCTGAGGAGAACAATGGAGAATTATAGAGCTAAAAGGAAGAATCTCCACATGATCTTTTATTGATTTGGAGAAAGCTTATGATTTTGTCCCACGAGAGATATTGTGGAGAGTGTTGGAGAAGAGACAAATACCTATCCAATACATTAACCTCATAAAGGACATGTATGATAGGGCTTTATTTTGTGTAAGGACCCGTCTGGGAAGACTGGATATTTTGACATCAACATTGGTTTACATCAAAGTTCTGCTCTGAGTCCATTTCTTTTTACTTTGATTATGGATGAGTTGACCATTCACATTCAGGATGAGTTACCTTGGTGTATGTTATTTGCTTATGATATTATGTTAATTGACGAGACTAGAGATGGAGTAAATGAGAAGCTTGAGGTCTGGAGATATGAGTTGGAGACTAAAGGATTTCGTATAAATAGGGCTAAGACGAAATATATGGAGTGCACCTTTGATGGAAGCAATGGTGAAGGAATTGAGGTGAAGATTGGTGACCATAACATTCAGAAGAGAGATTCCTTTAGATATCTGGGATCTATTCTGCAACATGATGGGGAATTTGATGGAGATGTTACTAATAGAATAAATGTAGGCTGGCTAAAGTGGATAGGAGCCTCTGTTGTTCTCTGTGATAAGAAAATTCCTTTAAAGATTAAAGGAAAGTTTTACAAAACAGCCGTAAGACCTGCTATGCTTTATGGATCTGAATGTTGGCCAGTGAACCATAGACATGTGCAGAGAATTAATGTAGCAAAAATGAAAATGCTAAGGTGGATCAGTGGACAGACACGTAAAGATCGGATTCGGAATGATGTAATCAGAAAGAAAGTTGGCGTAACTTCGATCGAGGATAAGATGCGAGAAAACCGCTTAAGATGGTTTTGACATTTGTAAAAAATATCAGCTGACGCACAAGTTAGGAGATGCGAGTGTTGGGATGTTGAACCGGCTAAGAGAGGGCGAGGACGGCCCAAGAAGTGTTCGAAAGAGACCATACGAAGGGATCTTAGTTTTGTGGACATAAGCCCAGGATTGGCCCAAGATAGATCTGAATGGAGGCGAAGAATCCATGTAGCCGACCCTACTTGATTGTGGGAAAAGGCTTTGTTGTTGTTGTTGTTATTTTCCAAAACCTGTCAATCCGTATTTTCACAAACCACGTAAAACATTTGAAAACCATGTCAAATATGTATACAATTTTCAAAATCATTTTCAAAACATTTTGTACAGAAATCAGTTCCAAGAATATAATAAGATAATCATAACCCCAAAAAGTTTGAAAAATATGAGTTATGGCTAAACTAACTGCCCGTTAACCACATAGGAAGGTGCATTCTCAGAAAGCTTTGAAATCTCTACACGATCCTTTCCATGCTTTCCTTTACTTTAAAAGGACCTGTCCACTTTGATTTAAGTTTCCCGTGGAACATCTTTAGCTTTGCATTAAACAATCACAACTTTTGTCCCGTGGAAATCTCTTATATTGTTGAAAATCATCGTATCTCTTATCCATCCATGATTTATCCATTTTACTGCACAATCATAATAAAATCCACCATTGTGTTATTATACGCAACAAGTTTTCTACCCTACCATAATGAAGTATACAAAAATTATTACGCACAAATTATTAGGCTTATCGTGAAGAACCACAACCTAAGCTTATCGTGAAGCACCACAAATCTGTCATTCATCTCTAGCCTCAAAAAGTCCGGTCTTGGCTCACCCCTCCTCTGTGCTCAACACACTTGAGCTTAGGAGAAAGCGCTTTGCGGGGCTCGCTGTGGCACAAAGGCTAAGAGATAAATCATATCATCAACCTAAGCATATCTATTAAGCATATCATCAACCTAAGCATATCTATTAAGCATATCATCAACCTAAGCATATCTATTAAGCAACCTAAGCATATCATCAACCTAAGCATATCTATTAAGCAACCTAAGCATATCATCAACCTAAGCATATCATCAACCTAAGCATATCTATTAAGCAAACCTAGACATATCATAACTTGGGAAATCATGCAAACCTAAGCATATCTATTAAGCAAACCTAGACATATCATAACTTGGGGAATCAAGCAAATCTAAGCATATCATCAAGAAAACCTAAACAAATCAAGCAAACTTAAGCATATCATCAAAATAACTAAATCCAATGGGGAAAAACAATTCTAACAAGATTATCAAGCAAAATAAGCAAGAAGAAAAGCTAAGGAGTGTTGATACTTACCGGAAATGAAGATTAACGAGGTCGGAAAGCAAGGAGGAGCCGGAGGCGACGTCGGGGCGGAGAGGGCGACTTTGGGGCGGCGGCTTGGGAAGGGAAGAATGGGATGAAAACGCAGGTCGAAGGGGTTTTTTTCGACCTGACCAATGGGGACGGTCGTCGAAACCGTCTCCTTTGGTGACGATCGGCGACGGTTCACTAAAGACCGTCGCTTATGGTCTAAGCAAAGGGGACGGTCCATCACAACCGTCCCCTCTGGTTGTCCTCTTTGGTCCAATCGTCGGAGGCGACGCCAACAGAAGACATATGGGGACGGTCAGGACCGTCCCCAAAGCTCCTCCAGGAGGGTCGAAAGCGTCCAGTATCCTGGTAGAGGTATAGGGGACGGTCACTATAACCGTCCCCTCTGGTTGTCCTCTTTCGTCCAATCGTCGGAGGCGACGCCAACAGAAGACGTATGGGGACGGTCATGACCGTCCCCAAAGCCCTTCCAGGAGGGTAGAAACCGTCCAGTAGCCTGGTCAAGGTAGAGGGGACGGTCACTAGAACCGTCCCCTCTGGTCGGCCTCTTTGGTTCAATCGTCAGAGGCGACGCCAACAGAGGAGAAATGGGGACGGTTAGGACCGTCCCCAAAGCCCTTCCAGGAGGTTCGAAAGCGTCCAGTAGCCTGGCAAAGGCAGAGGGGACGGTCATTATAACCGTCCCCTCTGGTTGGCCTCTTTGGTCCAATCGTCAGAGGCGACGCCAACAGAAGACGTATGGGGACGGTCAGGACCGTCCCCAAAGCCCTTCCAGGAGGGTAGAAACCGTCCAGTACCCTGGTCAATCGTAGAGGGGACGGTCAGTAGAACCGTCCCCTCTGGTCGGCCTCTTTGGTTCAATAGTCCGAGGCGACGCCAACAGAGGACAAATGGGGACGGTCAGGACCGTCCCCAAAGCCCTTCCAGGAGGGTCGAAAGCGTCCAGTAGCATGGCAAAGGCAGAGGGGACGGTCATTACTGACCGTCCCCATTGAGTTAATACAGTAGGGACGGTAGTCCACCTACAGTCTCCAATTAAGGACTTGTTGGGGACGGTTGTCTGATGACCGTCGCTAAAAATAGGCATTAGGGACGGTCATTCCGAAACCGTCGCTAGTTGTCGTCCCTAAATGGGGCAATTCCTGTAGTGATCTAATATACGCATTATGCCACTTCTTAACTTCGTTCTTATAAATAAAGCTGTTGTCATATGCTTGGTTGTGAATTTCCACCAACTGGTTCAGGTCAAGGTCTCAACACAACTTTCCTAAGTGACAGATCCAGTTAATCTTCTTTATTGCCCACTCAGACTTATGAACCAATTCAACGGTCAAATGACATAGCTTGTCATATATCATTCTAAAAGGTGAAGTGCCAAGAGGTGTCTTGTAGGTCGTCTTGTAGGCCCACAGAACTTGGTCTAACAATAGAGACCAGTTCTTCCTATCGGGACAGACTAACTTTTGAAGAATGCTCTTCACCTCTCTATTTGAAACCCCGGCCATGTCGTTCGACTGTGGGTGGTGAGGATTAGTTACTCTGTACTCAAATCCATAGTTCTTTGCTAAAGATTTCACTTGTTTATTCACAAAATGGCTATGCCCATCAGAAATCAAAACTCTACGTACCCCGACCCCTGAGATAATATAATCCTTTATGAACTTGCAGACAGTCCTACTGTTTGCGGCTCGGGTTGGGATAGCCTCGACCCATCTCGACAAATAATGTACCGCTAAAAAGATGTACTCAAAACCTTTTCTATTAGGGAAGGGACCCATGAAATCTATGCCCCAAGATTAAAAAACATCATAAAGACTCATCAGTCGCATGGGCATCTTATCATTAGAACCAACTGTTCCTCCCATCCTTTGGCAAATAGGACATGACCGTACAAAATCAGTGTCATCTCTAAACAAGGTCGGCCAAAACAAACCACATTGTAACACCTTGTGTGCGGTCCTTTTTCCTGAATGGTGTCCTCCATCCTGTTGAGAGTCTGGTATTCCTCCTAAGGAATACACCTTCTCCAGACACAATCCAATCCCTCAAAGAAAAGGAATGGATCCTCCCAATGGTATTTTCTCGAATCTGACTTAAGTCAGTTATTACTGCTCCTAGTCCAACCATGGGGAACTTCCTTGGAGACAAGGTAGTTCACCATGTTGGCATACCATGGGAGTGATTCGACAAAACAAATCGACTCAGATGGGAGGGTTTCTCGAATAGGCTCAGAATTAGGGGAATCTTTTATCTCAATCCTTAAAAGCTGAAAAGTCATTACATTCTTGACTCCAGGTTTATCCTTAATTTCCAAATCAAACTCCTAGGGCAATAATATCCACCTAAGAAGATGCGCCTTCATGTCCTTCTTTTTCATGAGATACTAATGGTTGAATGATCGGTATACACTGTCACTTTAGAGCCACGAATTACAGACCTAAACTTCTCTAAAGCCCAAATTACAACAAGCATCTCTTTTTCGATTACGGTGTAATTTTTCTATGATGGGTCCAAAGCCTTGCTTGCATGGTGCATCGCGAACAGGATCTGATCTCCTCGTTGGCCCAATATGGATCCTATAGCAAAATCTGAAGCGCCAGTCATGATCTCAAAGGAAAGATACCAATCAAGAGCCTGTAGAATCAACAAATCACAGATCTTCTTAAGGAGCTCAATGAACTTAAGACAATTGTGATATACAAAGAACTCAGTGTTCTTTCCCAAGAGCGCAGTCAGGGGGCAGGCACTCTTAGAAAAATCCTTAATAAACTGTCTATAAAATCCAACATGCCCCAGAAATGACCGCACTGACTTTATATTGGTTGGCGAATCAAGTTTCTTTATCACATCTACCTTGACAGGGTCAACCTCCATTCCCTTTTAGGAGATGACGTGCCCCAACACAATACCCTCCTTCCAGGAGAGTACCAGATTCACCTCTCTACACCTCTGAAGGACTCGGTCCGGGTGCGCTAAACAAGAGTCGAATGAATCACCATGGATCGAGAAGTCATCCATCAAGACCTTCAGGATATCCCCTACCATTTCGACAAACACGGCAATTATGCACCACTGAAAAGTACCTGGGGCGTTGCACAGCCCACAAGGCATGCGCCTGAATGCGTATGTACCGAAAGGATATGTAAAAATGGTCTTTTCCTAGTCATCAGGGGCGATGGCTACTTGATTATAGCATGAGTATCCGTGAAGAAAATAGAAGAACTCTTCCCCCCTAATCTCTCCAAAATCTGATCGATAAAATGTAGGGGAAAGTGATCTTTCTTGATTGCGGCATTTAGACGTCTGTAATAGACATATACACGCCATGATGTGGGTACTTGTGTCGCAATCTCAACCCCCCTCATTGGTGACCACCTGAATTCCCGACTTCTTCGGGACAACATGTAAAGGAGCCACCCACTTGGAGTCAGAGATTAGGTAGATAAAACCCACTCCACACCACTTCTCAATCTCATTCTTAACTACTTATATATTTGGATTAATTCTCCTCTGGAACTCACAGGAAGGTCTAGCATTATCCTCAACAAATATATGGTGTGAATAAAGTGTGGGATTTATACCCACGAGATCCAACACCGCACATCCTAATGCCCTGCGGTTCTTTTTTAATACTTCTAACAACCTTGTTTCTTGCTCTACAGTCAACCTAGAGCTAATAATGACAGGAAACTTATTCTTTGGTCCCGCAATAAAGCAATACTTCAGTGTAGGAGGTGGTGGCTTCAACTCTGCCAAAGAAGAATCGTCAGGAACATAAAGTTGAATAACCATTGAATTTGGATATATGTATTGCATAATGGAGATGAACTATTTGTAATGTTGTCCACCAACTGTATGCGTCACTTATGTAATAAGTGGGTAAATGGATCCCTCCAGGATCCATTTACCCCACCACTGAGTTTAGTCCCACACCTACTAGTGGTGGGACTTCGAGGCTCTGTGGAGGCTAGATAAGGAGCCCCAGACCTCCTGTAACCATTAAGAAAAGTCAAGAGACAAATACGGCCCTCTGAGGCCTTCTCCCGTGGTTCCAACCCGCTCCTCACGGAGTACGGTTCCACGTTAATCTCGTTGTTCTTCGTGTTCTTTATTCCTTTTTCCATGTTCGCTTCCGCATGTTTATTTTCTAACATGGTATCAGAGCGGATCGATTCTCGAGGATTTTGTTGAACATGCGAGCCCACGGCGAGCCATTATGCAATAAATGTTATTGTGAATATCATTCCCTGATCTGAAATGAAGAACGAATAATTTGCATAATAGGTCCCTTAGTACAATTAGGGTTATGTACCATGGCCATCTTAATGATCATACAGCTGTTGATTCAATAATTGAATCATAGAGGCTGGTGCTTGGATGAATATCTAAAGAGTTAGATTGAGGACTCATCAAGCACCGTCAAATGATTGTTAAGGGATGATCTCCAGCCTGAGTAGGAGATGGCAATCCTTTCTCATTTAGGTTGATATCTAACCGACCTCTTGATGCAGGTCCTCTGCATAGGAATAGAGATTCGGAGGTGTTAGGTAAGTTAGGTTAAAGAGTTGACTTAACGAGATCGAGATAACCAAAGTCTTATATCGTATGTTGTCACGATACAGGTACGCATCCACTGACCGGAGACATATGAGTTACTATATGTCTAAGTATGTACATTTGGCAGACTAATAAGTTGATGACCAAACCAAGGTCTATACACCGGCGCGTTGGTGTGCATATAAGGGCATATGAGCAATACGATCTCTCTAAGGGATTATACAGGTTCATTTATTGAATCGGAAGGCATGAGCTCACTCATGAGATATTGGGAAGAATCAAATTCCGTACGCACGGTCGTCTCGCTTTGGAAGCTTGACTGAATTTTAGGTTTGATATATACTTTTGGAAAGTATATGATCAAGAGCTAGGTATGATATCCGCTTTTGGAAAGTGTATGATCGATACCAACTCCCAATGATTGAATGAGAAACTTACTGATAGAACCCTGAAGTAGACAGTATAAAGTTGATCTAATACTTCGGGTTTATTCTGAGTCTTCCATTATGCAGGACGTACAAGTATTGGGAATACCGGAGGGTGATGTGATCATAAACGATTGTATAACCATGACGCTTCCATTCCTAGGGAGTGATGAAACGGGTCTGGATTTTAGTGACTCCTCTCAGTAAAGAAGTAATCTGACCTTGGTCCAAATGTTGGACATTGATCTGAATCTGATTCAGATGCAATGAGAAGATTATATTTGCAGTCTTGATTTAATCAAGCACCTATAGGAGGCCCACGATCTGGATTTGAGATATGATCTCAATATCCAAGTCACTATACGTAGAACAATACAATCGCCATGTCCTTATCTCCAAGTATTCGCGGAGAAAGCGCATTATCCTTGAAAGAGTTCGTGGATAATTTCATTGTTGATATGAGTATCTGAGCATTGAGAAAATGGATAATTAAATTTGATTTAATTATCATGATTATAAAGAGAGCTATCTTAGATAATTAAATGTGATTTGATTATCAAACATGTAAATAATGTGACTATGATTCATATTATTTGAGCACATAAGAATAGAGATCGAAGATTATTAAATGTGATTTAATTATCATGGATATGAATAATGTGGATAGAAATATCCATATTAGTCATATATATTATAAATGTGATTTATAATATATAAGAGAGAGTAATTTGTAATTTACATTTGTTAATTAAATGTTGATGTGAATTGGATTCACATTGGACATTGAATTGAAAATGTAATTTACATTTTATTTTGGGTTTTGAATGTGATTCACAATTTTCCAATGGCAAGATTGCAATGTTTACAAAATAATTATGAATTATTTTGTATAAAAATTTACAACAATTTTTGTTGTAATAAATTGGAGATACATGGAATAATGTAATCAAGGGAGATTACATTTGGAGATGCTCCTTCCATAGGAGGGACGGACACCTATTCCTATTAGGAAAGGGAGGTCGTCCACTCCAGGTATATGGAGGAGGCATTCTCTCTTTCTCATTATCTCCATATTTGGTTGATTTAATTTGAGGATTAAATTATGTTGATTTATCAATATATATTTAATCTCAATTAAATTAATTGTTGTTGGTTTTACCAACACAAATCTTAGCCATTGAAAGAAACACAATCAATGAGAGTCATTGGATTTGTGTTGTCCATGGATTGAGATCCATGGATCCCAAAATATTATAAAAGGAGAGGCACCCCTTTGCTCTTCTTTACACGACACAATGCTTTAGAAGCACATCTCTCTCTATTTCTCTCTTCACGTCAGCCCTCTATCTTCCTGTCATGGTCGTCCACCATGGATGCCCTAGAGAGACTCTCCATCGCCGCAGCGTAATGCTGCCCAATCGTTTGCTCGTGGATCTCTGTCTCCTTCGGTGCGCCTCGCTCGTGAAGAAGACGATGGATCTCGTGTGTCGAGATCAGGAGATCCACCGCTTGGATCATCAACATGGATTGCGAGAAGCAAGCGGTTCATCCTCGCGCTCGCAAGCGTCTCCTCCGTCCGATCGGACTTGAGACAGGAGGTCTCTTCGTTTAGAGACTCGATCGCAACCACGCTTCAAGAGGTAATCCTATTACTTGTTTGTGGTTTGGACGAAATGATCCGAGAAGTGTTCTTGGATCATGTGGTTTCGTCTCATGAAAAAATTTTAATTTCCGCTGCATAGAACAACTAGTATGACTAGTCGTGCTTCATCGTATTCGATACGATGCTCACGCATCCGTGATGCGCTTGAGGATCTAACCATATCCTTCATATTTCAAGTTTTTGTTTACGTTCGAGATTGTTTTTTTATGTTGAAGATCTGTTGTTCGTCGAGATCTGTTCATTCTTGTTATACGTTAACTCTCTTGGCTGGATTCATGTTCTAGGGTTTCATTTTTTGAAACCCTATTTTCTGCACGGATGATCAAGTCCTCATACTGTGAGATCTCTCTTGTCGTCCCCATGCCAGGAGCTCTTGCTCCCAGGCTTCCGCGTGCAACCAGGCAGAGGCTCTCTAGCAGACAGGCACGTCAACCCCCAGAACAACTCCATGAAGGCGACACACATGAGCGCCACCACACCTGCCCTTTCCAAGTGCGCAGGCGGCGCACGAGAGCTTCCCCGATTCCCATCGAATCCCCAGGTATCCAGGCCACTTGCGCAAGTGGAGATCTCCATCTCAACAAAGCGCAGACCCACCAGGTTGATCTCCATCTTCAAGGCGCAGGCCCAGGCAAAGATCATAGCAGGCCAAGCGAGATCACAGGTGGTGATCAACTCTCGATAGGTAATCGCGGTCCTATCCCGAGAAGGCGGCACAACACCATCTCACTTCACCATGAGGAGCTCCAAGCGGCGGCGATGCCTAGTTGGCGGCGTATCTTCCAAGCGTCACCTGCGCGATACCCTTCTCCCTGACGCACACCTACGGCGCAGGCCCGCACGACAGGGGGGGGGGGGTTGCTCCCGATCTACAAAGAGATGGGTTCCCAGCGCGGGAACCCTAAGCCTGTGTGGGCCGTTATGAAAAAAAAAGGAAGGGGGAAAGCCCAATGTCATTTAAAAAAATATGGACTATTTGTGTGAAAGCCCAAGTGGGCTTACCTATTTAGAAAAAAAAGGGAAGGGAAGAGGGGGCCGTAAGTATAAAAAAATCTAATTTTGAAAAAAAAAGAGGCGCGCGCAATAAAAAGCCGTACACAAATTTTCTGCTCAAAAAAATAATAAAAACAATGAAGAGGCACGTACATTTACAAAAAAAGGGTCGTACACAATTTATAAAAAAATTGAGAAAAAAATGAGTTGCAAAAGCCGGAAAAAAAATGACGGAATGGCTAATGTTCAAAAACATGACGGCTATTTAAAAATATGATGAAAAAAATGGCCGCGAGAAATTCTTTTGACAATATTTATGTTTACGTATTATCTTATCTTCTCCCAACGTGGTCAACGATGTCATTCCGACCAGTATGGGAGAAAAGGGGAGTGTATGTAGAGTCACAGGTCTTGTTCTAAGATTCAGATGTCAGATTTTACAGATCAATCAGATGTTAAGACTCTACAATCTTCAGATTCAGACTCAACGACGACGTATGCCAATCATTTGTCATTCTTGTTGGTCGGCCAGATCTTTCAGGTGAGCCATAGGAACTCCAAAATAGAGGACCATTCCCTATGCCATTGAGGGCAAGGGTTTTCATGTGGTATCATAGAGACTCCAGAGTAGAGTTCCATTCTATGGGCTAGATGGGAGAGATCCAGTTTCACACTCCAGCTCGTTCGTCCTCCTCACATGCACGCCATGAGAAGCAACGTCCTCGACTGCAGCAGTTGCGCGCGTTGGGTTGATATTGTCTGTAGTATCATGTATTGTGAGTTGAGTTTCTTTCTATCTGTCCAAGCTGAGCATTACATGCTCCAGCTCGAGGAGGAGTGTTAGAGTATTTGGAAGATGCGTCACTTCTGTAATAGGTAGGTAAATGGATCCCTCCAGGATCCATTTTACCCCACCACTGAGTTTAGTCCCACATCTGCCAGTGGTGGGACTTGGAGGCTCTGCGGAGGCTATATAAGGAGCCCCAAACCTCCTGTAACCATTGCGAAAAGTCAATAGTCAAATACGGTCCTTTGAGGCCTTCTCCCATGGTTTCATCTCGCTCCTCACAGATTAGGGTTCCACATTAAATCCCGTTGGTCTTCGTGTTCTTTATTCCTTTTTCCATGTTCGATTCCGCATGTTTATTTTATAACAGTATTGAAGAATAGAAAGTCAGATCGCCAAATGTGATAATTCGGCCAAAGTCGCGTCTGACTTGTCATCTAATTCCCTTGATTGTTCCAAAGGAAAAGGAACTGATAAGTCCAAAGAGACTTCTAAGTCATCAAGAAAGCATGAAGATGCAAATCTCAAGAACTCTAGCAATGTCTCGTAAACTTCTTTGCATACATTGTCCTCTCCAGATGAGAGGGTCATGCTCTGTACTGTCGGATTCTGACTCCAAATCCCAACTATGCTAACTACTTTGCAGTCTACATCTGAACATGAAGAGAAATTTGTGCTAAACTCTGAATCAGTTCACTGTCATTTCGTCTGCTTCATCTGTAGTTCCACTTCTCCGACTGGAGAAAGGAACTTCATTATCCATGTCTGATAATCGAATGAAACTCTAACGATACTAAGAAAAGGCCATCCAAGGATAATCGGTGACTCTCTCTAATGATTGGGCATATCCATGTCAAGGACATTGAAGTCCACCCTATAGTCTTGTCCCTCAATTGAGATAATGACATTTTTGACCTCACCCTTAGCCTTTTTCATTGACATACGCAAACTGAAGTAATGCTCTAGATCTGCGTAAAGGTCTCAACTTCAGTTTCTCATATAAGGAATAAGATAACAAATTGATCGAAGAGCTATTATCTAGGAGAGTGTGTGCAAATGCTATGTCATCCATATGACTCATCATATAGTGTGCCCCTAAATCTCTCTTCCTCTGGGGCAAATGTTGGTTCTAGAGACAAAATGTAGTGGCAATCGAGAAAACATGTGTCTTGACATAACTGTTCCGTTTCTTCCTGCTAACTCTGCTAGGTATGCATCTCACATTCAAGTACTTCTGAAATGCAAGATGGCTGGCCACATACTCATCAAATGGCACCTTAACCATAATGTTATCTCTGCAAAACCATGTCATTTCGAGATCATATGTTTGAATCTTATTCACGATGCACTTTCCTGTCGTAAGAGCACGGGGGAAAGGGATAGCCATAGAAGAATGTGAAGACTTAGACTCATAAACAGAAACATGGACTTTATTATTCCTAGAAACTGAGTTTTTCACAAATGAATCTTTTACATTTAATTTGGAATGTAAAACTGAATCATCTACTACAAGTTGAGGAATGTGTGCTGAATGTGCATTCTCCTCAACCGAAGGTGCGAGGTCCTCCGTAGATTCTGAATCTGATGTGTGTTACGTTGTTGTCGTATTCCTCATTCTCCTTCTAGAAGTCTATGCTCAATAGTGATCATCACTGTGAAGATGCATGGCTTCATTGTCCTCTGAAGTCTCCTCAGGCTAAGCCTTAGAGTCAATCCTCTCCATGTCCCTTGCTCGATCAGGTACGACCACAGTTCGTCCACTTCTGAGAGACATATGATTGACACAATCAAACGGAAAGATCTTGCGCTAAAATTTGTGAGAATCTGAGTAGTATATCTGATCAAAAGAATGTTGTTGCTGCTAAGTCTTGTTCAGGCTATTGGGATTAGCATGAACTTAAGCAGGAATGGATATAGAAGGAGTAGTGTGCTCGTCGTGTAAACGGGAAAGTCGATTGAGATAAACCCTCAAATCACGTACCTCGTTCCTATACGAATGCAACTTCTCAAGAATCTGTCTCTGAAAATCAATGGGACCTCAAAATGAATGTTGTTGTTGTGAAGAAGGTAATGGAGAACATGAAGATTGGCCCTAATGACCATGGTACTGTTGTTGCTAGGTATGATGTTGAACATGCGGGCCCTGCTGGCACAACAGATACGTCTGTTGACGAACGTACTGATGTTGCTGCCTCTGTGCCTAGGACGCAATAGTCGCAGAGCTATGTAGTGATGGAAGAGGTGTAGAAGTAAATGATGTGTTGTAAAAAGTCTGAGGAGGCTGGTACGAGAAATAGTCCCCATAACTCCCCTGCCTGGCAGGTTCAATGGTATACTACACACCATTTACCTCCCATACCTGTGGAGGTTCCTCAGAAACTGTATCTACAAAAGGTGGGTGCTGCTAACAAGAATGGGCTAGAGACTAGTCCTCTACCCATGGCTGGAGTGACCCTGACATATGTTGCTTTTGAATATGGTGAACACGTTTTACGGGAGCTGTAGATGTAATCAGGTACCCTCAACTTGGAAACCTTCTCAGAAAGTTCCTCCATCTGCTTTGGTAGTATGGATAAGTTGTTGTCCAACTCATCCATCCCCTATCGATACTCTCAACTATTGTAAGTTGGTCTGCTATAATTCCCATGTCAAAAGGATCCATTGTAGCCTTTACTCCCCCGCTTGATAAGAATGGTATAGGGATCTCTAACTGAGCTCTACTCATGGCTTGTGCTCTACTAGTCTCGACCATCTTCTCGAACACCTTCCAGATGATGTCTGTACCTCGTGAAGTATAGTTGCCTCCACAAGTAGCACTAACCAAACCCTACACCTCAAGGTGTAGACCGCAATAAACTTATTGAACCATGATGGTAGGCTCTAAGTCGTGACAAGGACACTTCTGTAAGGTATCTTTGAATCTCTCCCATGTATCACAAAAAACTTCATTAGGAAGTTGGAAGAAACTCGTGATGCGTGAGAGCATCAAATTAGTTTTACTCAAAAGGTAGAACTTCTTCAAAAAGAGGTCATTGAACTGCACAAAGGTAGTTAACCCCTAGGTTCCACATCCAATAATTAGCCTTGTCCTTTAAGTCAAAAGGAAGGCTTTTTATATGGTGACTTGCAGGAGGAAGTCTACATGCAACAGCCACCTGGTTTTGCTGTTGAGGGGGAGTGTTCGAATGTGTATAGACTTCATAAGGCAATCTATGGCCTTAAGCAGAGCCCTAGAGCTTGGTTTCAGAAGCTTTCAAACTTGTTCGAAAAGCAGGGGTACAGACATTCCAATGCAGATCATTCCCAGTTTATATACAGAAACATCTAGAGGTATTATTGCAATTATGGTGTATGTAGATGATATTCTGACTAGAGCCAAATTCCTAAGTAGTACCTGGGATTTACTTAAATACCCAGGTTCTACAAAATATTTTTTTGCATAGAAACTACAGTGGTGTCGCATGTTGAACATGCGACACCTGGAAAGTTTTTTTTACCCTGTAACCACAGAAGTAGCGCATCTCCAATATGCGATATGTATAGCGCATATCCAATATGCAATATCTGGTCTAAATAAAAGTCGCACATTTCCTTCGGGCTCCCCACGCAACGTCAGAACCCTTCTCAAGCAGCTGCTGCCCGCGACCCCCCCCCCCAGTGGCACCCGCCGTCCTCGACCTCCCCCACTCCGAGAAACCTCATTTTTTATCACCCCTAAGTGCGGGAAAGACTTCTTTTCTGTATCTTCTTTGGTCGGTACCGTCCTAGCCTCCACTGCCTCCTACAAGGTCTTAGCCGTTCTTCCATACATTGGGACTTGGTAAAACATTTTTCCAAAGATTGTTGATGGTATAATTTGCATATGATTCTTCATTTCATGAATGTATTTTTTTTACTTGTATGTTGTGTCATGTATTAGGTCGGAATGGAGGCGTTGTATTGTATGTTTCATTTGAAGGGTACACTTATTGGCAGTTCGACGACCAACGTACGGGGGTTTGGATTAATGCCTAATATGACATTCGATGATAGTCAAAAAATCTGATTACTACATCGCATCCCTCGAGGCTCAGGGGAAGAACCGTTATTTTCCTCTATCATCGATGATGATGATGATGTGCAGGGAGTTTTTGTGTATGCTCGGACCATTGGGAAATCAAAGCCTACTGACATTATTGTTGAAGATGTCTCTGAGAGTGAAGTCCGCAATGTTGCTGATACAACGAGACCATCCGTTGTCCCGAGTACACAACCAACAGTTGTCGGTAACACACCACCAACAATCTTCCCTAGCATACAACCAACAGTTGTCCCTAATATGGAATCCTCCTTTGACGTTGATGTGCCTATAACGCAGCCATGTACGGATCAGGAATGGCGGATGAGTGACTCGTTGATGTGAGAGGTTAATCACGCTTTGGATGATTTCATCCCTTGGGGATCAGATGATGACCTGGAAGAAGGTAGTGACGAAGATGCCGATGATGATGCGGTAGACGAGGAGATCCCAGCTGATGAACAAAGCACGCAGCATATCGTTCCCCGTATACCCTTATTTGGGGTTAGAGGATCCAACCTATGAAGAAGACATTCGAAAGAAGTCTTGACTTGATGGTGTCGTTGACGAAATACGTAAGGTTAGAACCTTCAAAAGTAGGGAAGATTTGATTTACGCTGTAAAGAAGTATCACATCTGGCACACTATGACTTCATTGTCAAGGAATCCACCAGCTTGATATGGTCGGCTTTTTGCACACAGAGCTCGAATGGCTGTGTTTGGTATTTACGATGATATTTTAGAAAATTTGATGGATTGTGGGTGATCTCCAAGGTTGTTGGGGCACACACTTGTATAAACCCTACAGTTAATCAGGATCACCCTCAGTTGGACTACAAACTCATGTCCAGATCGTTGTTAACTCTTATTAGGGATGACTCTAATGTTCGTGTTTCGAGTTGTAGAGCTTACATCCACGAGATGTACAACTACTGGGTTACAAAGAAAAGGGCTTGGGATGCTCAGAGGAAGGCAATCGGAATTGTATTTGGTTATTGGAAGAAGTCATACGCTGAAATGCCTTATCTATTGCATGTAATGAAGGCTGCTATTCCTAGGACTGAAATTGATATTGAATACAGCGACCATCCTGATCCTCGGAAACCGCATTGCCGTAGATTTGAACGATACTTTTGGACATTTGGGCCTTCAATTGAGGCATTCAAATATTGTCGCCCTTTGATTAGTATTGATGGGACCCATTTGTACGAGAAGTTCAAACAGAAATTGCCCCTTGCATTCGGAATTGTTGACGAGGAATCTGGTCCTTTATGGAAGTGGTTTCTATCGTTGGTACGTATCAAGGTAATCGACATGCGAGCTGGGCCAATATGTATCATTTCCGACCGGAATTCTGGAATAAAATCCGCTATGAAAGATGCTGACGGCCAATATGTATCATTTCCGACCGTAATCCATCACCTTGCAGGACGTCGCATTCATCATGTGGCTACAAATTGATGGACCTTTGTTACTGGGGAGACTACACCTGGAGCCACATGGACGGATACTTGCGAGGAGTTGTTGGGTGTAAGGCCACTTCCATCAGAAATCGTTGGCAGCAGGATGTTAGCAAGTTGGTTATTCACCCATTTTGCAAACTTGCCAGAAGATGCAGACGAGGTGGTCTTACAGAGACATGCTCGAGTGTACATCTTGCAGTTGCTTGGTGGAGTACTATTCACGGACAAATCAGGATCGTTGATTTCCCTTATTGCACTACCACATCTGCATGATCTGGAGTACTCTGGGACGTTAAGCTGGGGATCCGCCATACTTGTGTATCTATATAGACACCTCTGTTTAGCGACGGATATGGCGGCCGAGGAGATTGGAGGCTCGGTCATACTGCTTGTCTGCTTCAGCTATGGGCATGGGAGCATTTCCCCCACATTGCTCATGTTGTGAGGGAAGGCAGACCGGGACGCTTTTGACATTCAATCACCTGAGCAGCTAATTTTACATCCACAAATTACTTCAATTTCAACCAAAAAAATTATTGATCTAAATACAATTTTGTCATTCAAGTATTGTGGATGCCGTATACCGAAGACATCCGCGCAAGTCTCCCTGCCAACTATATTGAGGGTACCGTTGATATACTTCCACATTATGGAATATTACTTCCCCGACAGATTCTTGAGACAATTTGGCGGCCGTCAGGACATTCCATGCCCTTGCTTTACCTTTCAGGACCTCCATGCAATCGACTTGAGGGGGAAGGTGCATGTGGATTGGAGGGCGAAACACTGGTTGTATATAAGCCAATGGGATGAGCGGGAAGATAGAGTCGTTGATATCAATCGGTCCAATGGGATCTTTGTGACGCCCTCCTACGAGCAATGGTATAGGACGATTACTAGAAGATTTGTTGGACGACTAGGTGCAACTCTGGCAAGCAACGCAAGTGCTCGAACAAACTTTGTTCTAAATTACTTCAAGAAGTTTCCATCAAATTTACCTCTATGTATTTTTTTTGGATGCAGCTTGCCAAGATATTGGACACGAGGAATGCCGCGAGATTGTGACACAAGCAAAAGCGAAAATGAAGTAGTGGTTGTCATTTCAATTTGCAGATGTCATCATAATACATGACGACCATGTTGATGTGGCTCAGGCAGAGGCCAGGCAAGGAAGAGCAAGAGGAATAGGAAGAGGTCGGGGAAGAGCGCGTGAACCAGTAGCGGAACCCATGGACCATGAGGCAGTCGTTGCAGTAGATGAGGATCTTGCGTCAATGTAATTGGGGACAGACTTCATCACACCGGTTGTCGAGCGACCACGTGACGATATGCCAACACCGCAGGAACCAATGAAGCAAGGATTCGACGCCAGAGGAAACACAACCCACTTACTGCACGCTCATGCCGCCACCGATGCCAACCTTCGACGAAGACGTTGCTGAGCCCTCGCAAATCAACATGATAGACGAGGCAAACCATTTGTCACCCTTCCATCTTCGTGATTCAACGATAACATACCATCATAGGAGAAAACGTTGAGTAGTACACTTTGTATTTGTTAATGTGATACAAAAATGAAAATATATATCCGTGGACAATTCAATATATGTAAATTGTGTGATTGTCTTTCTGCATCAATATATATCCTTTGTGAATGTATATGCATCCATAACCCACATTTGTGATTGTGGAGACATTTGTGAATGTGTGTGCATCGACATGAAAGAAGCACATAAATTGAGTAGAAAGAGCTGTAATAAGCTACGGTCTCAGTCTGGCAGAAGAGAAGGTTCATCTTTGGACTTGTCTGGTCTCTTGTCCTAAGAAGACTAAAGGCCACAAGAAGAGGTTCTTTCTTCAGACCTGGCCTGTCATTTTCCAGGAATGATCTCATATATCGCATGTTGAACATGCACCATATGAGAAGCTCCCTGGATTCGTTCCAGGGATAACCTCATATGGTGCATGTTGAACATGCACTATATGACATACTTCCTGGAATTGTTCCAGGAACATTCTCACATAGTGCATGTTAAACATGCTGTTGACGCATAGGCTATTTTGTATCTCTTTGTTATTTTATTTTCTTGTTATTCTCTTTATGTAATTTACCCATAGGCTACTCTCCTATATAAGAGAGCCTAGGGCTATGGAATAGAACATCTCATTCATGTTTCCCAACATGGTATCAGAGCGACGGTCCTAGACCGGAGTTCTCGAAACCTAACCCTAACCCTAACCCCACCCGCCGGCCTCTCTTCTCCGCGCCTCTCCGATCTGCGCATCTCCGATCTCCGATCTGCGGCGCCTCTCCGATCTGCGGCGCCTCCCCGATCTCTGCTCCTGCGATCAGCGCATCTAGCGCTACTCCAGCGCATCTAGCGCGCCGCGCATCGAGCGCATACAGTGCGCAACGTGCGCATCTAGCGCGCAACCTGCAGCGCCTTATCTCCGATATCGCGTGTATCTAGCGCGCAACCTGCATCTCTAGCGTACAGTGCGTCTCCACCGACTGTGCTCCTGCGCGTACCCAGCCACTGCGCATTCTTCTGTGTGCTGTGTACTGCGCGCACATCCAGACACTGCGTGCTTCATCCAGTTGCGCGTGCGCGTGCTTCCTGCACGTGCCTGCGTGCCACAAGCCCTAAAACTCTAGGGCACAAATCTTGATATACATGGGGTCAGTTGCCTGACGTCTACGCACGCAACTAATCCCATCTATGTCACTGTAGACGAAGATTGTTATCTCTCGGTCACTCCAGTCTTCCATCTCCAGTATGTCAGAAAGCAAGGCAGATACCCCATCTATGGGCGCATTTCGTGGTCCAACGCCCATCGTCAAGATGGATGGTACGAACTATGAACTGTGGGCAATGCAGTTCATGAGTATGATGAAGTCCACGGGCAAGAAGCATATTCTCACAGAGCCCGAGCCTGTAGAGAAGACTGGAGTTCATGCCTCATGGGAGGCAGACGACGCATATGCCAAGGTGTGGCTATCTGGCACATTGGCTATTGAAATCGCCAATGACATTCTACATCAACCCACAGCCAAAGACATGTGGGATATCCTCGCAGCGACCTATTCTCAGGCAAAGAATGAGACGAAGATCCTGCAACTACAACATGATATATTCACGATAAAGCAGAATGGCCGCCCGTTACATTCTCTCTATACATCTTTGAGAGGAATGTTTGAGAAGCTTTATAGCTTCATGCCTCTTACCGCCACACCAGAGCAGCAGAAGACATACAGAAATGCAACGATGGTGGGTGTGTTTCTCGCTGCACTTGATCCAGAGTATGAGGCCGCACGTTCACAGATCTTGGCGGACTCGACTATTCCTCCCATGGAGGAGGCTTTTCACAGATTGAGTAGGATAACTGTACCTTCAGCAGCTGCTAGTCAGAATCCCTCAGCCATGGCGGCCAACAGGGGCTGTGGTTCTCATTACCAGGGCCGTGGACGTACTCCCCGTGGAAGGGGTGGTCGCACTAGGCCTACATGCTCATATTGTCACCGCATCGGACATACTGAGGACACATGCTACTCAAAGCATGGATTTCCTGCATCTGCACGAGTCGCTGAGCAGATAGAGCCTCCTTCTGCTGCTTCACTGGATCAGCGTTTTGATGATCTGGTTGCCCGCCTCAGGGGCATTATCCCACCATCTGGCCCAGCACCGATGACAGAGAGTCATACTGATGTTGCTGCTCCTGCTTCTGCGTCTGCCTCTACGAGTACTTCAGGTAGTACACTTGCACTTCATAGTAGTAGATCGGATACATTGCCATGGATCATGGACTCAGGCGCTACACATCATCTATGTGGTGACCAGAGTCTACTTTCAGGATATACTCAGATCCCTCCAGGACGGACAGTAGTGATTGCCAATGGCACACATTCCCCCATCACGGGTCAGGAGGAGATTAGATTGACATCCTCTATGCAGCTCAAGAATGTTTTACATGCACCGCATTTTTCTATGAATCTTTTGTCAATCAGTCAGATTACGAAGGATCTCCAATGTCGAGCTATTTTTGATCCATCTTCTTTGATTTTTCAGGACATCCGTACGGGCAACGTGATTGGTCATGGCTATAAGCAAGGAGGCCTCTATCGTCTGAACCAGACCCCATTTGCCGGAATCACATCTTCTCCCGCTGGACAAGTATCTTCTCTCCTGTGGCATCTGCGTTTTGGTCATCTACCGCTTCAGAAGTTGCGTCTTGTCTTACCTTATAATTTTTCTCACACACCTATCTAGTGTGAGGCGTGTCAGTTGGGAAAACATCACAGGTCATCGTTTCCCAGTAGTCAAGGTCGGAGTAGTAACTCCAAATTTGAGTTGTTTTATGTTGATGTCTGGGGTCCAAGTCGTGTTCCCGATCATCAGGGGCACAGGTTTTATATTGTTTTTGTGGATGATTTCTCAAGAGCATCATGGGTATTTCTAATGAAAAATAAGTCTGAAGCTGGAAATATTATTATTCAATTTCTAAATGAGATTCAGAATGTTTTTTCCACAACTGTCAAATTTTTGAGAAGTGATAATGCCTTAGAGTTATGCACCAATAATCTAGCCAACTACTACTCCTCTAAAGGAATTGTTCACCAAACATCCTGTGCCCATACGTCTCAACAAAATGGGGTTGCAGAAAGAAAACACCGTCACCTACTTGATGTCACAAGGTCACTTCTCATTCAGAGTCATGTTCCGTATTCATACTGGGGTGATGCAGTCCTTACTGCATGTTATCTTATAAATCGTATGCCCTCGTCTGTCTTGAATGAACAAGTTCCTTTCTCACTGATTTATCCTGACAAGGATCTGTTCACTCTTACCCTTCGTGTGTTTGGGTCAGTCGCGTTTGTCCATCAGTTGTTGCCCGGTTCTGACAAGCTCTCTCCTAGGGGCTGTCAAGTGGGTCTTTGTGGGGTACTCCAGAACTCAAAAGGGGTACAAGTGTTTTGACCCTGTGCGTCGGCGGTATATGATCAGTGCAGATGTTACATTCTTTGAATCCATCATGTATTTCTCAGATTCTGGGAAGATGCAGCCGCCACCTATATCCCCTGACATTGTATTCATGGCACCACCAACATCACAACCGCCACCAACATCTGAACCACCACCACCACCGCCACCGCCATCAATAGTACCTCCGTTACCATTCCATTACACCCGGAGGCCGAATCAAAGCTCATGGTCCTGACCAGTCAACTAGCTCGCCTATGGTATGTAATGAGAATATTAATGTTGATGGATCTGACGACATTTCTCAGCAGGGTGCATTACAGGAGCATGGTGATACCACAGAGGACCTAGATGTTCCAATCGCTCTACGCAAGCCGAAGAGAAGCTGTGTCCAGTATCCAGTATCAGCAGTGGTGTCGTTTGAGAGGCTATCTGGACCATTCAGGACGTTTGCATTGGCACTTTCAGCTACAGCCATTCCACGGAACCATCATGATGCTATGCAGGATGCTAGATGGCGACTAGCAATGGAAGAGGAGATGGAGGCACTTCAGTCTAGAGGAACCTGGAGTTTGGTTCCTATACCTCCAGATGTTAGCCCGGTGAGTTGCAAATGGGTGTTTACAGTTAAGCACAATGCAGATGGTTCCATTGACAGGTACAAGGCACGCCTTGTTTCTCGGGGCTTCACGCAGACATATGGGGTAGATTACCTAGACACCTTCTCCCCTGTGGCGCGTCATTCCACTTTACGGATCCTGCTATCTGTTGCGGTTGCTAAAGACTGGCCACTCTATCAACTGGACGTAAAGAATGCATTTTTGTATGGAGACTTGCAGGAGGAAGTCTATATGCAATAGCCACCTGGTTTTGCTGTTGAGGGGGAGTGTTCCAAGGTTTGCAGATTGCATAAGGCCATCTATTGTCTTAAGCAGAGCCCCAGAGCATGGTTTCAGAAGCTTTCAGACCTCTTTGAGAAACAAGGATATAAACGCTCCAATGCTGATCATTCCTTGTTCGTGCAGAAGACGGCGAGAGGTATCATTGTAATCATGGTTTATGTTGATGATATCTTGATTACAGGTGATGATGACCAAGGCATTAAGCAAGCAAAGGAAAGGCTAGGGACCGAGTTTGTCACCAAGGACTTGGGAGTCCTTAGATATTTCCTGGGGCTGGAATTTGCTAGAAATCCATATGGATTAGTCATGACACAGAGGAAGTATGTCACAGATCTACTGAGTGAGACAGGTATGCTAGGGTGTCGACCTGCTACGACACCAATGGACCCTAGCATGAAGCTGTATGATGATGACACAGAAGAGGTGGATCAGAGAAGGTACAGAGAACTGGTAGGCAAATTATTGTATGTCACTATCACTAGACCTGATATACAGTTTGCAGTGAGTCGTGTGAGCCAGTTCATGGAGCAACCACGCCAGGTCCATATGGATGCCATACACATGATTCTGAGATATCTAAAATCATCTCCAGGTGCAGGCTTGATATTTAAGAAAGGAAAGGAGATTTCTGTTACAGGATGTGCGGATGCAGACTATGCAGGATGCCCCAAGGACAGGAAGTCAACATCAGGGTTTGCAGTCTATGTTGGAGAGGCTCTAGTTTCGTGGAAGAGCAAGAAGCAGACAGTAGTAGCTAGATCCAGTGCTGAATCAGAATATAGGGCTATGGCCCAGGCGAGCACAGAAATGATGTGGGTAAAATCCTTACTTGCAGACCTATGTATTGATATACCTCTTCCTATGATGTTGGAATGTGACAATCAGGCCGCCTTGTTCATTGCAAATAACCCAGCTTTTCATGAGAGGACCAAGCATATTGAGGTCGATTGTCACTACATACGTGACATGATTCAGAAGGGGTTCATTGCTACATCTCACGTCACATCAGAGAATCAGACTGCTGATATTTTCACAAGGCATTATTTAAAGGCCCATTCCAGAAGTGTGCGTCCAAGCTGAGCATGATTGATATCTATGCTCCATCTTGAGGGGGAGTGTTGACGCATAGGCTATTTTGTATCTCTTTGTTATTTTATTTTCTTGTTATTCTCTTTATGTAATTTACCCATAGGCTACTCTCCTATATAAGAGAGCCTAGGGCTATGGAATAGAACATCTCATTCACGTTTCCCAACACATGCGCTATGTGAGAAAGTTCATGGAACTATCAGGGAACATATACAGGGAGATCTATACATATCACATATTGGAGATGCGCTACTTCTGTGGTTACGGGGTAAAAAAACTTTTCAGGTGTCGCATGTTCAACATGCGACACCACTGTAGTTTCTATGGAAAAAAGTATTTTGTAGAGCCTGGATATTTAAATAAATCCCAGGTACTACTTAGGAATTTGGTTCATTCTGATTACAGGTGATGATGGACAAGGAATTCAGAGGGCGAAAGAAATGTTGGGTCGTGAATTTGTCACCAAGGATCTTGGAGTCCTTGGATATTTTCTGGGACTGGAGTTCGCTAGAAATTCACATGGACTTGTAAGGACCCAGAGAAAATGTCCTTGACCTGCTGAGTGAAACAGGAATGCTTGGATGTCGACCGACCACTACACATATGGATCTAAGCATGAAATTATATGATGATGACATTGATGATGTGGATAGGAGAAGATACAGAAAATTGGTGGGAAAGCGTCTGTATGTTACCATTACCAGACCCCATATTTCTTTTGTTGTTAGTCGGGTAAGCCAGTTCATGGAGCAATCACGTCATGTACATATGGATGCTATACAAATGATACTCAGGTACCTTAAATCATCTCCAGGTGCAGGTCTGTTGTTCAAGAAAGACAAGGAGATTGCTATTTCAGCATGTGCAGATGCAGATTATGCAGGATGCCCCAAGGATAGGAAGTCCACCACTGGATTTGCTGTGTATGTTGGAAACTCTCTCGTCTCATGGAGAAGCAAGAAGCAAACTGTTGTAGCCAGATCCAATGCTGAGTCTGAATACAGGGCTATGACCCAGGTTAGTACATAAATGATGGGGGTGAAAGTTGTTCTTACAGATCTATATATAGAGGTCCCACTTCCTATGGCTCTAGAATGTGACAATCAAGCTGCTATATTTATTGCCAATAATCTAGCATTTCATGAACGAACCAAGCATATTGAGGTTGATTGTCACTTTATACGAGATATGATTCAGAAGGGGTTTATTTCTACATATTAGCTCAGAAGACCAAACTGCAGATATCTTTACCAAGGTGTTACTTAGAGGGCCATTGCAGAAGTGCTCGTCCAAGCTGAGCATGATCGACAACTATGCTCCATCTTGAGGGGGAGTGTAGAGATATAAGTTATATTTTTTTGTACTGTTTCATATTTTTCTTTTCCTTTGGACTATTGATGTAATTTACCCATAGGCTACTCTCCTATATAAGAGAGCCCGGGGCATATGAAATAAACAAGTCTCTTATTTTTCCCAACAGTATTAGTCTAGGCCAGGACAAGGATACCAACCTCAGCAGCACCAGCATCAACAACGCACTTTTCATTAGGGCCAGTAGGGTCCGCCACAACCTTACATATCATAGTCACACCTACAATAGCAGTACCTACAGCGCCAACAGGGCCAATATATACAACAAAACCACCCATCCTCCAGCCAACAACAACAACAAACCCCACCCATAAGCGATTTAGTATCCCTCACCTTGACCATTCAGTCTTTGACAGAGAGGGTTTAGTAGATGCAGAATGATTATCAAGAAATAATGGCAAATCTCAATCGTGCCTCACATCACCATGATCAACAGATGGCACCAAAGACTCCAATTCCCGCTCAGGTTCAGGCCAATCCCAACAGCATGAATCAAAGTCAACAGTGACTACGAGATCATGTATACTATTCAGATTACTCCAAATCTGAACAAGAGATACTTTCGTATGATAATGTGAATCATATGCCCTTAGGAGTGGAAGGACCGCGACCATACCTGATCAAGAATAAGAGCAGGGGGAGGACGCCGCCAAGTCTCTACGTAAGGAACTTGGAGGCAGAGAAGCAGCATCATCACCACCAACACCACCACCTTCAGCAGAATAAGAGGGATGCAAATCCCCAAAACAATAAAAAACAGAATAACAAAAAGGACAAAAACACGGAGAGGAGCACAAAGAGTGAATCAAGTGAGCCTGATGAAGAGCTTGCACATCCATTTGACGAAGACGCACCACCACCAGCAGAAGATGCACCGCCTTTTTCTTTTCATGAATTTCTTTTCAAGCAGAGTCAGAGTCATAGTCCTGTACAGAACTCATTTTTTCATTTAAATGAATATATTTCAGTTTCAGAATCTAAGTTGTCTTCAATAATCCCTTTCCCACGTGCTCTAAAGGGTGGAAAGAAGCAATCCAAAAAATCCAAAAAGATGAACCTGAGATGGAAGAATTTTGTAACTACATCAAGGTCACAATCCCTTTTGATAAGTATGCGGATAACACACTTGAATTTCAGAATTACCTTACAGTAAGATGTACACCTACAAAGGTCAGAAGCCGTGTTGAGAAGTGCGTTCTGTCAGTGGCCACTACTTGTGTTATTAAGAATGCATTTCCAAGGAAACGAAAGGTCATGGGTGCCCATTATGTGGTGAGTCATGTCGATGACATTGTGTTTGCACTCTCCTTGATAATGGATTCTCAATTAACCTGAACCAACAACCCTCTATGTGCGGAGCACCAGTAGTGAATCAATCGATCCTGATGAAGAGCTTGCACCTCAATCTGAGGAGGACGCACCACCACCAGCAGAAGATGCACCACTTTTTTCTATTCATAAATTTCTTTTCAAGCAGAGTTAGAGTCATATTCCTGTATAGAACTCATTTTTTCGTTTGAATGAATATATTTCAGGTTCAGAATCTAAGTTGTCTTCAATAATCTCTTTCCCTCATATCGTACTCTTAAGGGTGGAAAGAAGAAATACAAAAAATCCAAAAAGATGACCCTCAGCAGAAATTTGTAACTACATCAAGGTCACAATCCCCTTTGATAAGTATATGGATAAGACACTTGCATTTCAGACATACCTTAAGGCAAGATGTATACCTACAAGGGTCAGAAGGAAAACAAGAAGCCGTGTTGAGAAGCGTGTTCTGTCAGTAGCCACTACTTGTGCTATTAGGAATGCATTTCTAAGGAAACGAAGGAAATGGGTACCCATTATGTGGAGAGTTATGTCGATGACATTGCGTTTGCAAGCATACTCCTAGATAATGGATTCATAATTAACCTGAAGCCAACAACCCTCTATGAGCGGTTAAATCTAGGACCTTTTAGGAAATCTAGAGCATTACTTCAGTTTGCTGACAAGTCCACTAAGAAGTCTAAGGGAGAATTGAGGAACATTATCATCAATGTCCAGGGACGAGATTACATGATGGACTTCACAATCCTTGCTATGGAGATCCCTCGAAATTGGAGAGATTCATATATCATACTTGGAAGGTCATTCCTGAGGGAAGCAGAGGCCTTATTTGACTACAACGCCAGAAGATTTAATTCCAAACTCCAAGCAGAGATGATGAACTGGAGATGAAGCAGACAAGGTAGCAGAGGCCAAATTCCGAAATCAGCACCGAGTACACCTCGTCAGAAGTAGATTGTGTTCAAGTAAATTATTGGAGTATTCGTTGTATGTGTCATCTATGAGGGGGATGGGTAAACAGACCCTAAAAAGATCCATTTACCCCATCCATATATTTAGTCCCACATCTACCAGTGGTGGGACTTGGAAGCTCTGTGGAGGCTATATAAGGAGCCCAGACCTCCTGTAACCATTGAGAAAGTGCAATGCATAACCTGACCCTTTGAGGCCTTCTCCTGTGGTTTCATCCCGCTTCGTAGGGAGTAGGGTTCTACATAAATCTCGTTGTTCTTATTCTTCTTTATTCCTTTTTCCATGTTTTGCATCCGCATTCTCTATTTTCTAACATGGTATCAGAACGGGACGATTCTCGGGGATTTCATGTTATTTTTTTATTTCAAGAATCAGTTTTTTATTATCATTGAAGATTTATTTGAGAAGATTTATGGTTCATGATTCCTCAAAGATCGTTCACATTCACGGATCATATATTGCTTGGAGAACTGTTCATTTAATATCTTCTCCGTTCGGAGATGCTGTCTATTCCAGGCCATAACGAATCCAGATCTAGCGAGAGGGCCATGGTGAAATAAAGATTCTGAAACACGATCGACATCAACAGGCCACGCTCTGATCTAGGGTTTTATGTACCCTAATTTCTCATGAGCACAATTCTAGGCAGAGATCGAGGGCCCCGGCGCGCATCTTCCTCTGTGCGCCCGATGACGAGGAGACTTCCCCTCCCATTCCAGCGGATTCTCCTATCGAGCAGCATCATCGAGCGGCGTGCCTCCTACTCCCATTCAGCGCACAGGCGGGGTGCTATATCCAGGAGGCACGGCCCAGTTCTGCGCAAGGCCCTTTCCCCATGCCACTGGCAATGCTTCTCTAGCCCACACAGTTCTCTCCATCATCCCAGTCATACAACGACCCTAGCTGCAGATCCACAACAGAGGACTCCCTGGCGGCACGAAGCATTCAAGCACACGATCAGACTCTAAGGCGGCAAGCTCCGCCTTCCTCTCCATGGCGATGTGAAGCCCCTTCTCCTAGCGGCACGATACCGCACCCAGGCGGCACACTCCAGATTGGTGATGTCACGCCCAGGCGGTGCTCATTCCTCGGTAGCTCCACGCGGTGTGAGATAAGGTTCCCCATCAAGGGGCGGCGGTTTTCCTTGATGAGGGTTCCCCTCTTGGGAACCCCAATATGAGATGGGGTTATTCAAGGGGCCCGAGCAAGCTCGAAGGCACATTTTGTTTATATATATATATATATATATATATAGGGGGCTTATCCAATGGGCCCTGTGCCCATTTGAGATGAGATGAGCCCACTCATATTTTATCTATATTTTCCATCATTTTGAGTTCAATGCTTATTTATTTACAATTGTTATATCATATTCTTACTATTAGTAACTATTTTCATATAAAGAAGATCTTAGATTCACAAGAAATGGTCATTAGTAAGAATAAAAATGAGACTAGTAATACAAATAATATTACAATCATCTTGTATGAATTTAAAGTTTTTTTCCTGAAAATAGTTACTAGTAGTAAGAATATGATATAACACTTGTAAACAAATACCTATTAAGCTCAAAAAGATAGGAAATAATGGTAAAAAATGAGTGGGCTCATCTCACCTCAAATGGGCACAGGGCTCATTGGATAATTTCCCTATATAATATATATATATATATATATATATTGTAGAGCCCAAACGGGAAGGGTCCGGATATTAAAAAAAGGGGGGCCTATAGTGGGCTGAAAATAGGGCGGGCCAGTGTGTGAAGTAAAAAGGGGCGCGTAAAAGTTCAAAAAAATGATGATGTGTTTTTTCCAAAAAAGAGGTGCGTACATGGAAAAAGTCGTTCACAGTTGAAAAAAAAGAGGCAGTAAAAAAAAGGAAACGGCTTAAAAATGATGATTTCAAAACAAAAAAAAAGGTGTCCAATGGTTATTTTAAAAAAAAATGGAAATAGCCGAGAGAAACAAAAAGAGAAGAAATTTTAGGAAGATACAACAACAACAAAGACTTTTTAACACAATTAAGTAGGGTCGGCTACATGCATTCTTCGCCTCCATTCAGATCTATCTTGGGCTAATCCCAGACTTATATCCACAAGAAATTTTATGAAGATAAAGCCGAAAAAAATTGTGAGTTCGACTTATTGGCTTCATGTTTTATTTCCCCATTTTCTTGTCTTCTCCCAACATGGTCGACGTCATTGTTTTCCGACCCGTATGGGAGAAAGGGGGAGTATATGTTGTCACAGATCTATTCAGGTCCTTCAGATTCAGAGGCCAGCCAGATTTCCACACACTACGGATGATAAATTATTTTAGACTTGGCGATTGTTTCCGAGTCCTCAGTTTTAGACACGCACATGTATGCGGTCTTTTCAGATTTGCACATGTTTGCCATATTTTGTCGTGGTCCCCATCATTCTTCTTCTTTTGTCGGTCAGAGTTTTAATAAGAGTCGCAGGGACTCTAGAGTAAAGGACCATTCCCTATACCATGTGGGCAAGTATTTTTATGTGGTATCATAGGTATTACAGAGTAAAGTACCATTCTCTGTGCCAGATGGGAGAGACCCAGTTCTCCGACGAGGAGACTTCTTCAGACTCCATTCTCCAGCGACCGTGGACTCCGACGAGGATTGCACTTCCACAGACTTTTCAGTTTGGCCCTTTACAGCGATTGAGTAGTTGTCCACATTATTGTGAAGGGCCAGAGTACTCCGACGAGGAGACTCATTTCCAGTTGCAGTGACTCTAACAGGTTGAGTTTCCTTCTGTTTGTCCAAGTTGAGCATTGCATGCTCCAGCTTGAGGGGGAGTGTTGGAGTATTCGTTGTATGCATCATCTATGAAGGAGATGGGAAAATGGATCCTGGAGAAATCCATTTATCCCATCCATATGTTTAGTCCCACGTCTACCAGTGTTAGGACTTGGAGGCTATATAGGGAGCCCCAGACATCCTGTAACTATTGAGAAAGTGCAATACATAACCTGGCCCTTTGAGGCCTTTCCCGTGCTTTCATCCCGCTCCTTATGGAGTAGGTTTCCACGTAAATCTCGATGTTCTTATTCTTCTTTATTCCTTTTTCAATGTTTCGCTTCTGCATTCTCTATTTTCTAACATAGACATTGTTGGGCCATGGAGACAGAATCTAGCTGGTACAAATGATTCCCTCTCATCTGAAGAGAATCTTGTACATGAGACAGTTTGTGAGATCCTTCGGAATGAACAAGGCGCGGATCACAAAGAGAGTGCATCCACCTACTTTGATGACATAAAGGCCTAACTGGGCATGTCAGTCCTTTCCCATTTAGGACAATCAGAAAATGAGGATGACGAGTCAGACGTGTCTATTACCGATTGCCAAGATACTTTTGACGATTCAACTCTAAAGCCGAATTAGTTCTGACAGTTCCTTCAGAGACAGATCCAGTCACTATCAGCATAGAGTCCGAGTTGATTGAGCCAGATTTGGTTGATGATCACACTTTATCTAAGCTCAAGAAATTACCCACAACACTCAAGTATGCCTTTCATGCAGGACAAGAGAAGAAGTTCCCGATCATCATCAGTTCGTGATTGATCAAGGAGCAGGAATCTTACTTGCTAAAGATCTTGGAGAAAGTCTGCAAGTCTATAAACTGGAGTATTTGCGATCTCCATGGGATAAATCGTTCTATATTCACATCATATCTACCTTAAGAATAAAGCAAAACCCTCTCATATATTTCAGCACAGGATGAATCCAAATTTGCGAGAGGCCGTGAAGAAAGAAATTGAGAAATGGTGCGACATGGGTTTTTATTTATTCCATCTTTGATTCCAATTGGGTGGCACCTATTTATGTTGTCCCAAATAAGTCAAGAATTCAGACAACCATCAATGAGGACAGAGAGGAGATCGTGACACGAGTACCCACGTTGTGGCATGTCGGTGTGGATTACATATGTTTGAATGACACGACGAATAAAGATCATTTTCCCCTACCATGTATTTATGAGATCATGAAGAGATTGGTAGGAAAAGAATTCTTCTGTTTCTTAGATGGGTTCTCGGGCTAGAACCAAGGAGCTATTGCCCCTGAGGACTAGGAGAAAATCGCGTTTACATATCCCTTTCATACATGTGCTTTCAAGCTCATGCTCTTTAAGTTATGCAATACTCTCGGTACATTTCAATGGTACATAGTTGTTGTATTCGCCGAGATGGTCAGTGAATTCCTAAAAGTCTTCATGGATGACTTCTCGGTCCACGATGATTCCTTCGATTCATGTCTTACAAATTTGTATCGAGTCCTCAAAAGATGTTGTGAGGATAATCTGGTGATCTCCTGGGAGAAGAGTCGCATCATGGTGACGGAGGGCATTGTGTTAGCACATGTCATCTGCAAAAGAGGAATGGAGGTTGACCCTTCCAAGGTAGACGTGATCACATGACTCTAACCATCGACCAACATGAAACAGTTGCAGTCTTTCCTCGGGCATTTCATATTTTACAAGAGATTTATAAAAGATTTTTCAAAGATCGCCCTGTTGTTAACTGAGTTTTTAAGCAAAGACATGGAGTTTATTGTCGATCACAAGTGTCTTGACACATTTATGCTATGGCAAGGGATGATCATGGATGGTACGATCCTACAAGTCATAAATTGATCTCTTCCTTTCGAGATCATGGCATGCCTCAAATCTTCCTTCCCGGCGTAACTATACGGTTACGAAAAAGAGTTACTTGCGGTAGTATTCGTCTTGGACAAGTTCAAATCTCATCTCATTGGATCCAAGGTTGTTGTGTTCACAGACCATACAACACTACGGTACCTCATGGAAAATGACACAACGACGTGTTTTCCTAGCTGGATTTTACTTATCCAGGAGTTTGACTTGGACATTAGAGACCTGGAAAGAAAAATGTAGTGGCTTGTAAATAGAGAAATTGTTGGAGTAAAAGTGGTATGCGCCCATTGAGTTGTAGCAGGGTAAATGGATCCTGGAGAAGATCCATTTACCCCCATCCAGTGTTTAGTCCCACACCGCCTGTGGATGGGACTTGGAGGCTCTGGGAAGGCTATATATGGAGCCCCAGACCTCCTGTACTCATTGAGAAAGTCAATAGACAAACACGCCCAATTCAGGGGCTTCTCCCGTGGTTTCATCCCGCTCCTCACGGAGTAGGGTTCCACGTTAAAATCCCGCATTCTTATTTGTCTTTATCTTTTCCATGTTACGCTTCCGCATTCTTCATATTTTATAACATGGTATCAGAGCGGGTTCGTTTCTCGAGGAGTTTGTTATGTTCATTATCTTTTCCGAGATTCGAGAGTTTTTTTTGGGGGTTTTCTGGAACCCTAGATTGTTCGAGAGTTTTATTTCGTGAAGATCTATGTAGCGCAAGGTTCTGCGTGCATCTCGAATTTTTTTTATGTTCAACTGCGTCAATCAACGAATTCCTGGGCAGCCATCTCCGTGCATCTCGAGTTCCAGTTTGATGTACAATCAACAGCCTGTGCGCAGATCTGGCACAGCCTCCAAGAGCCGCAAGGCGGACGAAGTCCCACGCGCACAGCCCACGGTTTCGTATGCTCCAGGCGCTGCAACCCATTTGAGCCTCCAAGTCCCACTGCTGGTCCATGTGGGTTATGGGCCCACCACGCTTCCGCTGCGCCTGTATGTATTGGGCCTAATTGGGCCACATTTAGTTTGTTAAAAAAAACGTAAAAAAAGTGAGTTGGGCCCAAGTGGGCCAGAAAAAAAAGGAGAGAATGATTTTTTTAAAAAAAAGGCGCGTACATTTGAAAGAAAAAGCCGTACGCAAATTGCAAAAAAAAATCAAAAGCCGAAAAAAAAAGAGAGTCAACGGCTTAAAAAAAATGTTTCAAAAAAAAATGAATGATGAGACGGCTTAAAAAAAATTGATGGAAAAGCCGCAAGAAAGTTTTGGAATATTCATGTTCTCGTTGTTTACCCCCTATATTGTCTTCTCCCAACTTTGTCGATGTTCATGTTCTGACAAGTATGGGAGAAAGGGGGAGTATATGTAGAGTCACAGGTCTTGTATTCCAGATCCAGATTTCAGATGCTAGTCTCCAGACCAGCCAGATGATCAGACTCTACAGTTCGGTTGTTCAGACTCGACGATTGTCTTCCGAGTCAGTTTCAGACACGCACGAGTGTGCGGTCATTGTCAGATGAGCATAAGTTGCCATCTTTTGTTTCACGGTCCCCATCATTCTTCTAGTTGTCAGGCCAGAGTTTTCATGTGAGCCATAGGGACTCCAGAGCAGAGGACCATTCCCTTGAGGGCAAGGGTTTTCATGTGGTATCATAGGTACACCAGAGCAGTGCACCATTCTCTGAGCCAGATGGGAGAGACCCAGTTCTCCGACGAGGAGACTTCAGGCGCAAGTTCAGACTCGATGGTCAGGTTCCGAGTCTTCAGTTGACTCACACTCCAGCCCGTTCGTCCTCCTCACCTGCACGGCATGAGAAGCAACGTCCTCGACTGCAGCAATGTGCGCGTTGGGTTGATATTGTCCGTAGTGTCTTGTAGCGTTGAGTTGAGTTTCTGTCTGTTTGTCCAAGCTGAGCATTGCATGCTCCAGCTTGAGGGGGAGTGTTGGAGTAAAAGTGGTATGCGCCCATTGAGTTGTAGCAGGGTAAATGGATCCTGGAGAAGATCCATTTACCCCCATCCAGTGTTTAGTCCCACACCGCCTGTGGATGGGACTTGGAGGCTCTGGGAAGGCTATATAAGGAGCCCCAGACCTCCTGTACTCATTGAGAAAGTCAATAGACAAACACGTCCAATTCAGGGGCTTCTCCCGTGGTTTCATCCCGCTCCTCACGGAGTAGGGTTCCACGTTAAAATCCCGCGTTCTTATTTGTTCTTTATCTTTTCCATGTTACGCTTCCGCATTCTTCATATTTTATAACAGAAATGAAGAAACTTTTGAAGGATTACGGTATAAGGCACCGTGTCACTAGTCCTTACTACCCACAGACCAATAACATGGCAGAGGTGTCAAATAGGGAGGTTAAGACCATATTGCAGAAACTCGTCCGCCCAAACAAGAAGGACGGTCCCAGATCTTAGATAAAATCCTTTCGACCTACAGGATGGCTTAAAAGACACCATTAGGAAACTTTCCATTTATGATTGTATTTGGGAAGCTTTGTCATTTGCCCGCAGAGTTGGTGCAGAAATCAAAATGGGCAATTAAGGTCAACTGGAACACACACCTAAGGCAGAAGCAGAGAGAGATGGATCTGAATGAACTTGTGGAAATCTAAAACCATGCATACGCCAATAGTTTGGTTTACAAGGATAAGGTTAAGAGTGGGCATGATAAACTTATCAGACAAGAGATTTTTATTCCTGAACAAAAGGTATTCTTGTTCAATGCAAGGTTGAAGATTTTCCAAGGGGAACTCAAGTCCAAGTGGATGGGTATGTATCTAGTCCATGTTGTGCATGACAGTGGATGTGCAGAGATTTCAGATTTTATGGATGGAGCACATAGATCCATGGTGAATGGGCAACTGTTGAAACAGTTTATCCAACCAAATGAACAATTAGTTCATATTGAAGTTCATGTGTGGGGTGGATTCAGAAGATAGTCATACTGATGAGACCGTTTTCATATGCAGGGCAAATTCACATAGAAATGTATATGAGGTCGTGCAACAGTGATCTCGAGCCATCAACAGCATCAACAAGATTCAGTTTGTTATCTCTTTGCACATTCCCCAATCTCATCGGTTCATCTATTCTTAGGATGACCAGAGCCTAAGTATAGGGGGACCAATACCCACACTGTCTATATATTCATCCGTTTCTCCTATTGACCTCAACCACCCATTTTTATCCTTCTGTTATACTTAGGCGGGCCAGAGCCTAAGTATAGGGGGCGGGTTGACTTTTATATTTCCATTCTTTTTACTCTCCTATGCTTAGCATGAGCTATATCTTTTCCTCACTTCTTGTGCTATGAGGACATAGTACATACTCAGTATAGGGGATGTATATATGTTACATAATACTTTATCCATAGTTTGTACTTTCGTGAATTTTTGTATATATTATTCAATAATTACGGGATGGGTAAACTTCGTAAAAATAAAATATATAATAAAAAATTTTAAAAATTGTAAACTTGTATAAAGTGTATATTGTATATAAGCTGTAAAATTTGTATAATGTAAATAATACTTGTAAATTCAAGTAAATAATACTTTTGTAAAATTTGTTGTCAACTAGGAGGTATACCAAAAAGAAGACAAAATAAAAAAACATTTGTCCAATAAAAAGGGCTTCTCATTCACTCTTGCATATAATCCATGCATTCATCAAAAAAAAGAAAAGAAAAAACAACAACAAAGCCTTTTCGAACAATTATGTAGGGTCGGCTACATGGATTCTTCGCCTTCATTTAGATCTATCTTGGATCAATCCCGAGCTTATATCCACAAAACTAAGATCCCTTCGTATAGTCTATTTCCAACACTTCTTGGGCCGTCCTCGCCCTCTCTTAGCCAGCTCAACATCCCAACACTCGCATCTCCTAACTGGTGCATCAATAAATCTTCTTTGCAAATGACCAAACCATCTTAGGCAGCTTCTCATATCTTATCCTCCATCGGAGCTACACCAGCTTTCTTTCTGATTGCATCATTCCGAATCCGATCTTTAAGTATGTGTCCACACATCCACCTTTGCATTTTCATTTCTATTACGACCATTCTCTGCACATGTCTATGGTTCACACGCCAATATTAAGATTCATAGAGCATAGCAGGTCTCACGACTGCTTTGTAAAACTTTCATTTAAGTTTTAAAGGAATTTTCTTATTACAGATAACAGGAGAGGCTCCTCTCCACTTTAGTGATCCTGCATTTATTCTATTACTAATATCTCCATCAAATTCCACATCATGTTACGAAATAGATCCCATATATCTAAAATAATCTCTCTTCTGAATGTCATCGTCACCAATCTTCACCTTGATTCCTTCACCATTGCTTCCATCAAACGTGCACTCCATATATTCTGTTTTAGCCCTACTTATACGACATCCTTTAGTCTCCAACTCATGTCTCCAGACATTAAGCTTCTCATTTACTCCATCTTTAGTCTCATCAATCAACACAATATCATCAGCAAATAACATATAACAAGGTAACTCATCATGAATGTGACTTGTCAACTCGTCCATAATCAAAGTAAAAAAATGGACTCAAATTTGAACCTTGATGTAAACCAATGTTGATGTCAAAATAGCCATTCTTCCCAGACGGGGTCCTTACA
The DNA here is from genome assembly GCA_037367405.1 of Ottelia alismoides. NCBI lineage: Eukaryota > Viridiplantae > Streptophyta > Magnoliopsida > Alismatales > Hydrocharitaceae > Ottelia > Ottelia alismoides. The sequence continues at coordinate 184,255 of JAZKJV010010113.1, forward strand.
CAAGATAAAGCCTTATCATACATGTCCTTTATGAGGTTAATGTATAGAAACAGGTACTTGTCTCTTCTCCAAAACTCTACAAAATATCTCTCAAGGGACAGAACCTTAAGCTATTTTCAAATCAATAAAGATCATATGAGGTTCTTCCTTTTAGCTCTATAAATCTCCATTGTTCTCCTCAACAAATGGATGGCTTAAATAGTTGAGCAACCTGACATGAATCAAAATTGGTTTTATTTTACGTTAGAAACTTGCCTCAACCTTCTTTCGATCACACGTTCCCAAATTTTCATAGTATGACTCATCAGCTTGGTATCTCTGTAATTTGAACAATTTTGAATGTCTCTTTTATTCTTGTAAATAGGCACCACGGTACTCCTCCAATCTTCAAGTATTTTCCTGCTTCGCCAAATAACATTAAATAGATTCGTAAGTCAAGTGAAGCCATACTTAACTAAAACTCTCCATACTTCTACAAGGATGTTATCCGGTCCTACATCTTTCCCAGGTCTCATAACCTTCAAAGCCTCCTCTACTTCCTACCTTGTATTCGCCTATAGCTTGCATGATTCAGGTAACTTTCACTACTAGATAGATCACCCAAAGTTATCTCACTATTTCCTTCCGCAATGAAAAGTTTAAGGAAGTACTACTCCAATCTAGTCTCTATATCCTTCTGAGTAACAAGCACGTGACCTTCCTCGTCCTTAATCCATCTCACTTGAGAAAGGTCTTTGGTCTTTCTTTCTCTTGCTTTGGCCAACCTGAATATATCCTTCTGACCCTCCTTAGAGTCGATATTTTTATGCAAAACTTCATAAGCTTTTGACTTAGCTTCGCTTACACCCTTCTTTGCTTCCTTCTTCGCTATTTTGTAGTTTGTGACAGTTTCCTATTCTATCCTTAGACACAGCTTTAAAGCATGCTCTTTAATTTTTAGCTTCTGCACCCCTTCACTCCACCACCAAACCTACTTTTGACCTTGAGCTCCTCCCATTGACTCGCCTAGCATCGCTTTGGCTACCTTTCGGATACAAGATGTTACTGCCTCTCACATCTCATTTGTACTTCCGCGACAATACCAAGATAAGTCTTCTAAAACCTTCTCCTTGAAGCTTGATTGCTTCAATGAAAGATTCCACCATCTAGTTCTAGTGAGCATAGGAACCCTTCTTTTCTTTACCAACCCTTTTAATTGTACATCCAAGACTAACAAGCGATATTGGGTTGTCAAACTTTCTCCTGGGATTACTTTGCCGTCTTTTCAACAAAACTGATCTCTTCTCCTCAACGTAAAGTAATCTATATGTATTCTAGTTGGCCCTTATAAGTAATAAAATGTTCCTCCCTCCACTTGAAGAGAGTGTTTACTATGAAATCATATACCGTTACAAAATCCAGAATGACTTTTCCATCTCCATCTCTATCGTCAAAACCATGTCCTCCATGAACACTAGCATACCATGAGGCATCTTTTCACACATGTCCATTAAGATCTCCATGTATGCAAATCCTCTCTCTTTGTGGGATTCCTTGTAAAATCTTATCCGGATCCTCCCAAAAAGCTTGTTTAGTCCTTTCAATTTAAACCAATTTATGGTGCATAAACTGAGGTGATATTTAGAATTTCCTCTTCAATAAACTGAGGTGACATTTTAGCAACATAATCCGATCCCCTAATCGTTACACCTCAACCACACAATCCTTCAAATCATTATGAACAACTCCAACATTGTTTCTACCCTTATCTTTACCTAAGTACCAAAGTTTAAACAGTGTCTTCTTAATCTCCATTGCTTTCTGTCCAACCCATTTAGTCTCTTAAAGACATAGTATACGAATCTTCCTTCTCTCCATCGTATCCAATATCTCCATCAAATTTCCAGTTAAAGTGCCAACATTCCAACTACCAATCCGCAACTTCCAGTGTAATCTCTTTGGGACTAACTTCTTTACTCACAAGTATCCATTATGCGAGAGCCCTCACATTGGAGATACAGCGGAACTAGCTTAACTACCTGCATGCGTTCCTAATGCAAGAACCCTTGCAAATATTGAACTACATCCAAGCTGCGATGTAGCGACCCTTACCAATTTTTCATTACATTCGCGTGATGCAAGGCGTCGCAAGTAGGGAATGCCCCAACAAAATATGTATGTTTACTTAAATCCAAGTTGAAAAGATCCGACCGTCATGAGGCAACTTCCTAAATAGTACTTTTAAAAAAAACTATTTAAGAAGTTGTCTCAACTTGCACTTCATTCATATGTACGTCATTTCATCTGCATTTCATTAGCATATCATGCATATATAAAGTGGAAAGTCAATGGGTTATGAACCGAGTTATGAATAAAAACCAACGATGGACTTCATTTGACCACTAAAATTTCAAAGAAACTTAATTTGAGAAGTATACTCTTGGATAATGAATTATTTTGTACTCTACACTGCGCACTTAGCTCAATTCAGTCGAGGTGTTGGAAGATCGTGTGTTTCTTTCTTTGGTAGCGTGGACATCTAAAGATCGGAGTACCATGTTAAAATAAATCTTCGAATGAGGGATGCACTGCTAGCACAATTCTTCTAAGATCTCAAAACATAAGCGGACCAAAAGACTATATCCGTCGAGGCACAAAAGATCCATGTAGAGCTACCACAAATTTCTACCAGAAAAAACAATATTTGACCAAAATAAGCAACACTTCAGATTGCATGCAGATCTAGTGGAGAGTTGACTACACCAGCCAAGCTTCATAGGAGAGTTGACTACAGTGGTCGCTCTCCACTTCTTTTCCCCTTCTTCTCTACTTCTCCCCTTGCTCGTTGTGAACTAGCACGTTCCATAACTTAAAAGGAAATATCTAACTCATCAAAGATGAGATACTGGAGGAGGAAACTGCATGATAGTCCGACATCTTGGGTGGGAAGAGCTAACCCCCTTACACACCAACGACAATTATTTAGTGTCCATATGGGAAGCTTAGGGGGCGTTGATTTAAGATGACTTCTGAGTCAGGTCGAGACATTGACTTGTGCAAACTTGGAGGTTGTTATTAAAACACTAATTCTCATAAGGTGTTCTGCCACGTTATTAACAGGGATCGCCATATCGCGATATATCATCGATATATCGGCGATATATCGGTATCGACAGGTCACCGATATATCGCCGATATGGACGATATCGGATATCGACAGGAGAAAATGCCTTGGTGGATACCAGGTTTCAGCGATATGCGTTGATATATCGTCGATATATCGGCGATATATCGGTATCGACATTGTATCGAAACGATATCGATACCGATATTTCCTTCCTTGGTTATTAATCCAAAGGTCAAATCCAGCTCCATTTTCACTTTTTGTTCTTGACCTTGGAATGGAACCCAAAATCATTTCACTATTGGATTTCATTTTAGTTGCTCGGGGACGAGCAAGGTTTAAGTATAAGGGGTTGACGAATCCGTGATTATCACTCTAAAAGTTGAAAATAAAGTAAATAGTTGCATGTCTCCATTTATTTTGCATTATTATAATGTAGGACTTTAGACTAATATTTGCAATTTAGCATGCATAATTGCATTGAATAAGAAGCTCAAATTCCTTTGTAAAATTCACGTGTATAATACAATATTTTGTCCCATTTTTTTCACTAACTTAGATTTAAATAAAATCAACTCCATAGTGAACACATTACTAAAACTAATAAATGAAAAATACTAAAAAAGACTAACTTGTAAATTTGCACAATAAAATCCAAATCATAGTTTTGAGACTAGAAGCAGTAAAAGTGGATATAATGCACGCTAAATTACCTACAAAACAAGAACAAATTCAAAACAATCAGAGTTCATATGTGAAACTTGGGTTCTGGGCCCTCATTATATATTGCACAGATTAACGAGTTTAACCCTATTATTTTATGTACAAAAAGAACTTTTTCATATTTATTTGTTTTGCATTTGTTTCATTGTGTTATGTTTTATATAAATTGTGTAAAAATAAAAAAATAATGTAAAAATCAAATAAAATAAATCAACTAGCCAGCACATATGTCAATATGTTCCATTTATTTTATTCATGTATTTTCGTAATTATTAAAAATTCAAAAAATAGATTATTGTTGTAAATATTTAGTTTATATTTTTCTCTAATTTCATCTTGATTTTTACCTTATTTATAAATAACAAAAAATTGCAAAATATAAAAATGCGGCATTTTATATCTATAGAGCAAAACTAAAAAAACTTTTTTTTACAAATGATATATTTTGGTTTTAGGTCCTACATGAAATTTGTAGATATCGTCAAGATGAGTAACTTTCGTGTAGATTCTTTTTTATTTGACTTCGTTTGTTATTTTCTTATTTTTCTTGTAATTTAATTTTCAAATTTTCTGGGAGTGAGACGTGGCCTCTCCTGGAGTTGTCACGTATCAACCCCATTTTTATTTTTATTTTATTTTTATTCTAATTACTATTATTATTGTTATTATTTTCTGATCTTTTTATTTTATTTATTTTATTTTATTTATTTATTAGTTTATTTATTATTTATCTACTATTATTTTATTATTTTTATTTATACTATTTATTATATTATTATTAAATTTATTTTTCAGCCACGTAGTCACGCCCCCACACGCCACATGGCCCTCCTCCTCTCCCCTGTGTCACGACTCCTGTGCATGACATGCACCTCCCCCGCCTTCGGCAATGGTAAACAACTGTTGTCCTCAGCAACTACCTCCGCCCTTCACGGCAGAGCACATCTCCTGCCACCCCCTCTGACCGCAACCATCTCCCTTACCAGGTCGCCCCCCTACAACCGCGTAACCTGGACCCCCTCTCGTAGCCGCACTTCTCGTACCCTCTCGCAGCCGCCCATAAAGGGTTGTCGATCACCACCCGCGTCGCCCATCCACCGATAGAAAAAGAGAGAGCTCCCTCAAGCATCTTTGGTGATAGCATGGATCCAAAACTCGTCGAGCGATGACCCCTTCTCTTCCAGGCGTGATCCAAGGTCCTATTGTGGACCTTGCAGTGGAAGGTGTTCTTACTGCACGAGTTTCCTCGAGCGCATCTCCCACTCGAGTCGAGTGGATGTGATGAAGAAAGGGTCATCGATCACCACTCGTGACACCCATTCGTCGATAACAGAAAGAGAGAGAGAGAGAGAGAGAGAGAGAGAGAGAGACCTCCCTCGAGCATCTCTAGTGATAGCAAGGAGCCAAAGACCCAAGATTGCTCGAGCGACGACCCCTTATCTTCCAGGCGCGATCCAAGGTCCAATCGTGGACCCTGTAGCGACAAGTTTTCTTGCCGCATGAGTTTCCTCGAGCCCATTGCCAGCTTGAGAGGAGGCGACGACCCAGAGAGCCCCTCCATGAGCTCTCGACTCTCCGATAAACCCTAAGTAATCAGACCCTCTTCCCTTCCTCTTCTATCCTTCTTCCATACTCCTTCCCCTTTTATATGTTCTTATTCCTTCGTATCGATTTTTTAGCCATTAGACTTGCCCGCGTGATCACACGCCACATCGAGGCACATGCCCACCGCCACCTACATCGTGTGTCGCCTCACCAGCGATCGTCATACTCCTCGTACCACCTCGAGCCCCATACGAGGGTCGCTCCATTGCTACCACGCTCCATCGTCATTTCCAACAGAGACACGTTGGGCTTCATGCTCCACGGAGCTCTATAATGCCTTCAACATCGTCTCTGCCTCAATCGGAGTCCCCGCTCCTCTGCCCTTCATCACTCACCATTGATAGTCCTCGGCTTTGATGCTTCGACTCCAGCTACCCGACTCCACCATAGGCCTTTGCTCCACAGGTCGATCACTCAGCTCCTTTGTAGACCTCCCTCTTCCAGCAGCTCCAACTCAGCCATGTTTCCACTCCGTCATCTCGCATTGTGCGCCGCTGCATATAGAGAAGCACCCTGGATGCACCTTCACCCCTCGCACTGCATCGAAGTTCCTCCAAGCGACGCTAGGGAAGAAGCAACTCGCCAAGGGATACAGATACCGTCAAATAAAGAACAAGAGATCTCGATCGTTCAAAAGCGCCCAAATATCCACCATTATATCGACAAGATCTGACGTTCGACACAAGCCCGAGCCTTTCGAAGCACCATCAAGCACGCCACGCCCGACTTCGGTTGACAAACCACTCCCTGAGCCACATCCATCTCACCTGCAAAAGCACATGCAAAAGGGGAAATTTGCACAGACATCGTCCAGCTTCCTGATTTTACATAGGAGTCCCTCTTGGCCATGGGGCACTTGCGCGGCACGTGCCCCTTGGAAAAATTGCATACGCCCCCAAAAGTTATGGTAATTACATGTAGGTCCATTTCAGCATATATTCTAGCATATTTGATTTTGTAAAACTGCATCTAGTCCCTTGTTTTAGGCATTAATTCGAACCTATATTTTGCATAAATTTTTTTATTCCAAAAATTACACAGTGTACAACATTAAATTCTCTATCTTGTGAGTGGTTATTGATATTTTTGTGAAATTTTATTGATTCGTTATAATTAATTAGGTGAAAGATTGCATAATTTACCCACTGCATGATGTGGAATTTATATTAAATTGATTATTGCTTCAAAATTCTAAAAAAAATCACAATAAGTACAATTAGAGTGTTATATTTTGTGTCCAAAATTCATGGCATTTGCATGCATATCGAGATCATAACAAATTGAAAGATGGTTTAAGTAATTAGTATTTAATAGGTCGTAGACCCATTATTTTTAGGATCTAACATTTTTCCGGGATACCTCTCACATAGATCTATCTCGGATAATTTTATTTTCGAGAAATAATTATGTTTGCTATTTATTATAATTAATTACAAAAAATCACCCTATTTGCATATTTAATTCGGAGTAAATTCATTTTGCATCTGAAAATTCAAAAAAAATACAATGCATTAATTTCATCAATTTTCACATTCTGGCCAAGTTTTAGGATTTTGGATAAAAATTATTGAAAATTACATTTTAGTCCCTAAACTTACTGAATTTGCATTATTAATTGCATAAAAATATTAAAAAAACATCTCTCTAAAAACCTAGCATCTAAATTGACTTTTAGCCAACCGAAGACGAGAGTGGCCTCCCTGAGTTCGACCTTGGGCTTGCCCAAGTAAAATAAAAATATGACCACTTCATATTAATTATAACATTAATTTAGTGGTCTATTTTATTGATCCTAAATGCCCCACTACTACAAAAGAACGGCAGAATGAAACAGGGTATTTTTGTGGTTTTCACCAACCAAGCAATCTTAAATATCTACGGGCTTAAAAGGTGGAGACATGAAAACAAAAGATGCCAAAAAATACAAATCGTGGGAATAAATGAAAATAAGGAGAAAATATGTAGAATAAAATAAAGAAGGTAAATAAAAATCGTAAAAAATGCATATGTCCCCAAGTGAACAAAAACTTGGTAAAATAAACCCAAATTGTGACACCCGAAATCGAATAACACGAGTTATGATCAAATAAAACTATCGATCGATATTAAATGATCTGAATCAATCCAAAGATCTTAAATTAGATTTTGATTGGGATTAATCGATCAAAAATCGATTACATCATTACTCATGTCATCAAAAAGACCGTGACGCAATCGAAAATCGCAAAAATAATCTGAGATCATTATAAAATTTGTATCAACGAAATAAGACCGACGAAGTCGACCGTTCGTCGATCAAATATCGTTTGATACTTTAAAATCGCAAAATTTAATAGCAAACCAAATCCGTATCTTGATAATTTCTGATTTCATTAAGTATATGAATATTATACTTGTTTCAATCGTCATTCAACGAGGATCAAAACAAACTATTATTCACCCAAATCAGAGATTCAAGATGGAAATACGAATGACTTTGATATTTCACATAAATAGGGGATAAAGAATTAAAATTTAATATATATATATATATATGTTAATTACAACCACACACGTGACCCCTTTTCTCCTCCACTTGTCAAAACCAAACCCCGTCCCCTTTCCATATAAATATTACCCTATTCCTCTCTTTATTTTCAATCATATTTTCTCCAAATTATTCCTATCTCTCCAACAGAAAGAGTGCCAGCTCTCCTCCATTTCAGCTACTGGAGCAGCTTCCATCAACAGCTCTCCTTGCTGGAGAAGTTGATGTCCAAGCAGCTCTGGAGCTGCTACCGACCTTGCAGCTGCTCCTTACAGCTACTAGAGCAGCTTCCATCAGAGCTCCTAGTTACTGAATTCATGATTTAAAGATCTAAAAGATTTGGAAATTTTGTATAGCATTGAACTTAAATACAGATCCAATGATTAGTTCTAAATCTCAATATTTAAAAATGAAAAGAATCGAGGAGTTTCGTATTAATCTAAAATGAAATCCTGGATCAGTTTCTAATCTCAAGATTTTAAAAATGATACCATTAAGGATGATGCATGAAATTGACTCTAAGTTATTAGAATCCAAGAATCTCAGTGTTTTATCAAGTAAAGGAACTTGAGTGATATTCATTACTGTGAGAAATCTGTGAGATATTTGGTTGTTATGAATAAATGATGACAATCATTTGTGCCAATCACATTGACCCTTACACCTGACTGTGCGACGATGCAGCGACCCTCAAATAGGGAAGCCTAGTTAAGGCAGCGACCGCCTAGAGCGCGAGACTAGGATCCGAGTCCGTCGTACGATTTTTCGCAAGCTCGCAATGTCTTTACGCATCATTGGGATCTAGGAGTTTGACCAGTTATGTTGACCCTTTTTTCAATAGGGTAGCTAGGCATGAGAGCCATTGGTTTTCTTTTCGAGCTCGTTTTGCACATACCAGTCGAGCAGTTTTGGAGTAATTCGAGATGGAGAGTCTCTCTCACCCGTCTCCAGGGGAATAAGTTTTGGAGTGCGTCTAGTTACACTGAGAGGACAAGACAGAAGAGTCTCTTAGGAGGCTTCCCCACCGCTTGAGTTTTGGTTACTATTCCCCCAGTAGGACCTGATGAGAAAAAGATCATTGTCAGATGGAGTTGAGTTTGGTTACTGGTTCTGCTCGTAAGGTGCTAGCAATGAAAGAGATTAGATCCTCGAAATCATCAATCATTAATTATCAATCATTAATCATCAACATCTAGTAAGATCCATTATGGCATCTGACATCTCACAACAATGGAAGTAAACGTAGAATCATCTATATCAAAGTAAGAAATATTTGTATGGTTGTTAGGTAAAGCTAGTGTAGGTGGTGAAAACTTAGTTAGGACGCATTATACTCCACCGCATGCCTACGGAGGCACCCCAACCCTATGACGTTATTCTTGCCTTAGAGTCATAGTGTGAGGTCTCACCCATACCAAGACAACGTACTATCCACCAAGCTTGAGTTATTTAAAAAGAATAGAATCAAATCATGAAACACATCATCCATATTAACTAAGATCCATCAACATGACTTATAATTCTGTGATTGTTAAATTGCGAATGTCATTGAAATGTGGAAATTTTTTCCTCATTTTCTAATACCTAATGAGATCGATAGCGACTGTGGTACTACGAATGTTGTGTAAACGGGTAACCTGATCCCAGGGTCGTCACAGTTGTGGTATCATAGCAGTGGTACCCCACTACACACATTCGCGGTATTAAAACTTATATCTCATTAATTTCACGGATAGCGACAGTCATCCGACTAGTGGCGAGTCTGAAAAGGGAAAGAATGACATTCAAATTCAATAACTACATGTGTCATCTTTTTGCAATCAATTCATATCGTGTTCGAAGAAGAGAAATATAGTTAAGGGTATTTGCAAACACTAGTGATGGCTACATTTCCCGAGGAGAATTTGGAGAAATTCATCAGCGGGATGAGGGAAGAGGTGCATGAGAAGATGGTCGGTCTACGTCTCCCATCTATCTTCGAGGCAATTGATGTCGCGAAGAAGTTTGAGGACAACAGAGAGACATTTTGGGAGATCCTCCGGAGCGGTACCCATACCACAGCGATCATTCGGATCGATTCAACGACCCATTTCTACATTGCTTCGAGATTACTAGCTTCAGTAGGTAGAGTTACAGAGGCCCTAGATCCTCCCATATCACATTCATGGACCAGGTGGCCAGTTATTCATCATTAGAATAATAGTTAAAGGTCTGCTAGTCTTGATTGGCGGACACGAGATGATCACAGACTGTCTATTACTACAACTCGACGAGTTTGACCTGATTTTGGACATGGATTGGTTGCCAGCTCATCATGTCCTAGTTGATTGTTTTAAGAAGATAGTTGTCTTCAAGATTTCAGACTTACCCGAGTTTACTTTTGAGGATACCATACACGACTCCAAAATGGACCACATCTAAGTATTGAGAGCTCAAAGACTTGTTGATCAGGGATGTGACACATCTCTAACATTTGTTCGAAAGACATCTGATAGAGAGACGATGACTCAAGACATCAAAGTGGTATCAGACTACCATGATGTGTTTCCTAATAAATTACCAGGTTTGCATCCTGAGAGAGATGAGTTTGAGATCACGTTACTGCAAGATACATAGTCGATCTTGATGGCTCCCTACCGCAAGGCACGAGCTGAGTTGAGAGAGATGAATGTGCAGTTACAAGAGTTTATTTGAGTTGGGTTTTGTGAGGCCGAGCACTTCCCATTGGGGTGCTCCCGTCCATTTTGTCAGGAAGAAGGATGAATGTCATGGATCGATGAGATTATGCATTGATTATCGACAATTGAATAAGAGAACAATGAAGAACTGTAATCCTCTGCCACGCATCAATGACTTGTTTGACCAGCTACATGGATCTTCGGTGTTTTTGAAGATCGACCACAGAGCAGGTTACCATCAGTTGAGGATTCGATAATCAGATATTCCGAAGATAGTTTTCAGGACTCCACATGGGCACTACGAGTTTGTTGTGATACCGTTTGGGCTCACAAATGCCCTTCCAGCATTCATGGATATGATGAACAGGATTTTCCGTCCATACTTGGACAAATTTGTGGTTGTGTTCGTTGACAATGTGCTAATATATCTCAAAAAGAATGAGATCAAGCAAATGATCTGAAGATAGTCCTAAACACTTTGAGAACACAAGCTATATGCCAACTGAGCAAGTGTGAATACTTGTTGTCCCAGGTCTCAATTCTTGGGCATGTCATTTCTAGAGCAGGTATCGCAGTTGATCCTGCGAAGATTGAGGCAGTTATTTCTTAGGAGAAGCCCAAGACAGTCACCCGAATTCGTAGTTTCCTTCGACTAGCAAGCTATTATAGATTCTTCGTCGTTTTTTTCCGAAGTAGTTCTTCCTTGACACGGTTGACACAAAGGGGATTTCCTTTCATTAGGGAAGATGCATGCGAACAGGCCTTCAGGACATTGAATGAAAGATTGATGACTGCGCCCATTCTTGTATTTCCTTCAGGCACTCAGGATTATGCAGTATACATAGTTACCTCAGGAGAAGATTCAGAAGTGGTTCTGATACATCGACACCACGTGATTGCATATGCATCACGTCAGTTGAGGCCTCATGAGCAGAATTACCTCACCCATGACTTGGAGTTGGCAGCAATTGTCTTCACCTTGCAAATTTGACGCTACTATCTTTATGGGGTAAACTTTAAAATTTTCACAGACACAAGAGTCTGAAATACATTTTCGATCAAAAGGAGTTGAACATGAGACAGCTTAGGTGGCTTGAGCTACTGAAGGATTATGACTGCACGATCTCTTACCACCCCCGTAAGGGAAACATGGTGGAAGATGCGCTTAGCAAGAGAGCTCATGCAGAAGGTAACTGGTTATACACATAGGATATGCTCGCAGCTTTGACTATTTGGCACCTCCATGAGAGCGCGTCCATATCTACTATCTTGCCTGATTCAACAGTCTATGGGATCGCATAGATGAAGGTCAGAAGACAGATCCTTGGATCAAAGAAAGATATATGTATGCTACCAAGGATGAATGTGTTGATATTGTGATAGCATCCATTTTGTGGAATACTGATCGGGTCGTTGTGCCCAACGATGAACAATACGTGGAGACATTCTTGATGAGGCACACAGTACAAGACTATATATTCATCCTGGTAGTATAAAAATGTGTTGCGATCTACGCCAACATTTCTAGTGGGACCGGATGAAGAGCGATGTGGCACATCATGTTAGCATGTGATTGACATGTCAGATGGTCAAAGATGAGCATAAGAAACTACTGAGGTTATTACAATCTCTCCTCATTCCTGAGTGGAAGTGGGAGAGTATTCTATGGATTTTGTCACTGGACTATCGAGGACACCGGGTGGCCATGATGTTACATGGGTCATGGTTGACAAGTTGACCAAGTCAGCCCATTTCATACCTATCAACATGACCTACACTCCATTTAGATTGGCCAGATTATATGTGCAAAACATTATCAAGCTTCATGGTATACCACGTGAGGTAGTGCCTAAAAGAGACTTGAGATTCACATCTCACTACTACCACCAGTTCATGCCAGCACTACAAACCAAGCTAAAGATGAGTTCCGCATACCATCCGCAGACTGACAGATAGAGTGAGTGTACCATTCAGACATTTGAGGATTTGCTACATGCATGTACAATTGAGTTGAAAGGGTTATGGAAGCACCACCTGCTATTGGTAGAATTCATGTACAACAACAACCATCATTCCAGCATCGGCATGGCACAATTCGAAGCCCGATTTGGGCGGAGATGCCTCATACCTTTCAGTATGCGTGAAGTAGGTGACCATGCTTTTTACTCCATAGATATCTTGGAGGAGACTGCGAAGGTTGTTGATCTCATGAGGCGGAAGATTTTGACGGCTCAGAGCCGCCAGAAGAGCCATGCAAATCGTCGGAGAAAAGATTTAGATTTTCAGGTAATTTGATTATCTTCTCTTAATCCATTTACAATCGTAACTTATTAAGAATTAACTTAATCTTTCATACTGGTGAGAATCCTGTAAATATAGGTGGAGATTGGATGTTCCTACGATTATTTCCCATGAAGGGAGTACAGAAATTTGATGTTCGTGGAAGTTGGCGCCACAGTATGTTAGACCGTTTGGGATCATTGCTCGTGTCGGAAAGATGGCATATCGAGTAGCCCTTCCTCCACACCTATCAACCATTCATGATGTCTTCCACATATGCAACCTGAGGAAGTACGTACACGACTCTCGACATGTCATCAACTACAAGAATCTTCACGTGGAATCCAACTTGACAAGTGAAGGAAAGGCTAGTGCAGAAACTTGATAACGTTGTGAAGAAACATCGCAGCAAAGAGATTTCCTTAGTCAAGGTGTTATGGCATCGGCATGGTATCAAAGACGCGACATCGAAGACAGAAGCAGACATGCAGGCACGATACTCGTGCTCTTTTCAGGTAATCGTCAAAACAAGCCCAGTTAATTATATACAAGACGAAAGAACATGGCTTGTTATTCCTTTGAGGTTTTTATGGATTCAAAATTTGAGGTTTATATGACAAGATGAAACTCAAATAAAAATATAGTGTTATTGACCCGAGTCTCGAGGACGAGACTCTCTTTAGATTTTTATATTTGTGACACCTGAATTCCAATAACCCAAATCCGACCCGATTAGGGTTCATATGATCCGATAAAACTATCGATCGATATTAAAAGATCTGAATCAATCCAGAGATCGTAAATTAGATTTCGATTGTGTTGGGATAAAAATAAGTCGTATATTAGAAAAGATCCCAAGGCTCTCATATATAGGAGGAAAGCCATGGGTTAATTACATGAGTGGTGCACAAAGAAAACATACACTATAAAATCGATACTAAGTGGTACAATTACCTCGACACTCTCCCTCAAGCTGGAGCATAAATGTCAATCATGCTCAGCTTGGAACAACACCTCTGAAAAGGACCTCTAGCCAGGGCCTTAGTGAAGATGTTTGCCGTCTGATCTCCTGTGGAAATATGAGAGGTAGATATAAGACCTTTCTGAATCATGTCTCTAGTGTAATGGCAATCCACTTCAATATACTTTGCCCGCTCATGAAAAACAAGGTTATTGATTATAAATAAAGATGCTTAATTATCACATAAAAACTTCATAGGAAGAGAAACCTCAACAGTAAGATCGGTTAGTACCGATTACCCACATCATCTCGGCGCATCCTTGTGCCATGACCCTGTATTCATATTCTGCACTAGATCTAGCCACCACTGTCTGCTTCTTGCTTTTCCATGAAACCAGCGAGTTGCCGACGAAAATATCAAAACCAGAAGTGAATTTTTTATCTTTGGGACATCTGTATAATTTGCATATGCATATGTTGTCACCTCAAGAGATGTATCCCTACTCAATATAAGGTCTGAACCAGGTGAAGTCTTCAAATATCTCAAAATCATATGGACGGCATCCATATGTAACTTCCTGGGTTGCTTCATGATCTAACTGACTTTGCTTACTACAAAAGCAATGTCTGGCCTGGTGATGGTAACGTATAAGTGCTTCCCAACAAGCTCTCTGTATCTTCTCCTGTCAACTTCCTAGTGTCCTCATCATACAGTCTCATACTTACATCCATAGGGGTAGTAGAAGATTTACACCCTATCATACTTGTCTTAGAGAGAAGATCCATTAACAAACTTCCTCTAAGTCATTGCAAGACCACGTTGGTTCCTGACGAATTCCAACCCAAGGAAGTAACGAACATTGCCAAGGTCCTTACTCACAAACTGTTGACCTAGGAACTCCTTGGCAGTATGAATGCTCTCATCATCTCCTATAATGATAATATCATCAACATAAACAAGAATAGCCACAGTACCTCTATGTGTCCTCTGAACAAATAGTGAGTGGTCCGTAGTGGACCGCACAAACCCCTATTGCTCTATCAACTCTGATAGCTTTTGGTACCAAGCTCTCAGACTCTGCTTCAAGCCATAAATCGCCTTATGACGTCTGCACACCTTTTGGGACTCCCCCTCAGTAGTAAATCCCGGTGGTTGTTGCATATATATTTCCTCCTGTGAATCTCCATAGAGAAATGCATTCTTCACATCAAGCTGGTATAGAGGCCAGTCTCGTGAAACGACAACAAATAGCAGAATGAGTAGTGTCGAGTGTATTGCTGTTGTAAAAAAGGTGTCATGATAGTCCGCCCCATAATTTTTGGGTGAACCGTCGAGCCACAAGCCTTTCCTTGTAGCGGTCCACACTACCATCTGCCCTCTTCTTAACCGTAAATATCCATTTTCTGCTTACAACAGAGGCACCTGACGAAGCATATACAATGCTCCAGGTACCACGTGACCGTAAAGCCGTCATCTCCTCTTCCATTGCAAGTCGCCGCCTAATGTACTGAAGTGCCTCCAGAAATGTTCATGGGATATTAACCACTGATAGTCCCACCACAAACTTCATGTAATCAGCTGAAAGATGATCCAAGGAAACATGCACAGCAAGAGGGTACGTGGAACATTAGCGACGAAGCTTCCTTAGGGCAAATAGCTATCTCCAGGTCATTAGCCTTATTATCCTCAGGAATCGACACTTCATGTGTATCAATTAAATCTCCAGTTCCATCAGTAGAAATAATATGATCATGACATACCCGAGGCATGGCGGATGATGCGGACGACGCATGAGCGGAGGGGCGAGTAGAAGACCTGCGATTATAAACATGGGGTAAAAACGTGGATTCGGTGGTAGGAGGTGGAGGAGGAAGCGGAGGTGGAGGTGGTGAAGACCGAGGAGCGTCATAAGGAGCATGGGATGGAGAAGATAAAGGTGGAGGAACCACAACATACTCTCAAGAACCAGCATTAGACAACTTGTCACATGTAGGAGAGAAATATATAATGGACTCAAAAAATGTAACGTCAACACTCACATAGTATTTTCTCCCAACAGGATCAAAACATCTATACCCCTTTTGAGTATGAGAATAACCAACAAAGACACATTTGACAGCTCTAGGGGAGAGCTTGTCACGGCCAGGGGTGAAGTTATGGACAAAGGCCACTGATCCGAAGACTATGGGAGTAAGAGAGAATAGTTCTTTCTCGGGAAACACAAACAAGAAGGGAATCTTTTCTCCAAGAATAGTGGATGGCATGCAATTCACCAAGTAACAAGCGGTGAGAACTGCATCTCCCCAGAAAGAATGAGGTGTACGACTGTGAATCAACAAAGTTCTAGCAGCGTCAAGAAGGTGACGATGTTTACGTTTAGCCACGCTATTTTACTGTGATGTATAAGAGCAAGAGGTCTGATGAACGATATCCAGAGACCTGAGAAATTCTACTAAGTGTAATGTAGAAAATTCCAAAGCATTATCAGTACGAATGAATTTGACATTAGCAAAGAAGATATTACTAACTTCAATAAGAAAAGCCTTAATCAAAGCACATGTTTTCAGACTTATGTTCCAACAAGAATACCTAAGAGAGTCTAGAATAATCATCCACAACAACCATATAAAAACGATGCCCCTGATGGTCAGGAACACGACTCAGACCCCAAATGTCAAAATGAAATAACTCGAAAGACCGATTACTATGACAACTCGGGCGACTCAGAAACGAGGAGCGATGATGTTTCCCAAGTGACAAGCTTCACAGTCCAAAGCAGCACGAGTAGATATCTGCAGGAGAACATGTGTGATCTTTTGAAGAGGAAGGTAGCCAAAGTGAAGATGCCACATGAAAGGGAGAAACAGGTCCAAAGGGAATAGAGGCCACCCCAACACATGAAGGAATGGCCAGCTTATATGATCCTCTCTACTTACGGCCATGACCAATCATCCTGCCAGTTAGTATGACATAAAATACAAGAGAAGAAGGGTCAAGGATGGCACAGCAGTGTAAATCTTTTGTAATTTGAATAATAGACGAAAGATTTCATTTGAAAATCTGGAGCATGTAAGATGTTCTGAAGATGCATAAAAGGGGCTAAAGCAATCTCCCCCTGACCAACAATGGGTAGCCAAACTCCATTGGCAATGACCATGAATCGCCCAGGAGGGATAGATCTGTAAGAAGTAAACTACGTCCGATCTCCACACATATGATGAGACGCTCCAGAGTCCATAATCCAATCGGTCACATCAGGACTGCTACTACTGGTAAGCACATAGGGAAAACCTGATGAATTGGACAATGCTCTGGCGGTGGTCGCTGCATCTGATGGGTCTCCCGTCGTAGTTGCAGGAGTGGTCATCATCTCTCGAAGTCTCAAGACAAGATCATCAAAACGTGCATCTGTAGTAGGTGCAGACGAAGAGTCAGTCTGCTCAGCAACACGTGCATACGCCGGATAGCCATGCTTCTGAAAGCATGTCTCCTCCTCGAGTGACCAGCACGATGACAATAGGAACATGGACCACAGTGACGTTCCTTACCCTGACCACGAGTTCCACGACTACGAAATTGTGAAGAGCTTCCGCGGCCACGAGAAGCTACTATAGCCTAGGATGTCTCTTGTGGCGTAGGGGTAGGTGTGGTAGTAATCCTGCTCAGCCGCTTGTAGACCTCCTCCATCGGTGATATGGTCTCGCCAATTAGAAGTTGAGTAAAAGCGGCATGATACTCTAAGTCAAGGGATGACAAGAAAACTCCAGTCATAGTGGCATTCCGATAAGCATGTTGTTCCACGCTGGTAGTAATACGCATGAAACTGTGGAGTCGTTCAAACATGCCTCTCATATTAGAGAAACGTGCGTGTAGAGGTTGACCATTCTGCTTGGTCGAGAAAATGACAAACTGCAGTTGGAGAATCTTGCTTTCATTCTTCGCATGTCTGCAGGTGTCAGCTAGTATATCCCACATGGCCTTTGCAATCGGCCGATTGACAATATCATTAGCGATCTCTGTGTTAAGTGTCCCAGAGAGCCAGATACGAGCATTAGCATCATCTTGCTTCCATGATGCATTGGCCCCAATCTTGTCCGTCGGCTCCGAGTCAGTCAGAATGTGCTCCTTATTATGGCACTACATTAGGGTACGAAACTAGATGGACCATAACTCTTAGTTGGTCCCGTCCATCTTCACGATAGGTGATGGGCCCTTTAAGGCATCGAAAAAGGAGAACATGTCACCCTTAGTCTCTGACATTTATCCAATAGGCCAAGACACAGAGCAAGATGTGAACTAATCAAGAATAGACTTGTCTACAGCACCATAGGAGGGATGAGTTGTATCTGTAAACTTATACACTCATCCATAGATCTTCGATCGAGGTTTAGGGCTGCACAACAAGGGACAAATCAAAGTATATCACTGTTTTCGAACCAGTCCATACCTCAAAGCGGCACAAAAGTTGCCTGCAGCAACCCCCGATGGTAGTGGGAGGGGGTCTACAATGGTGCCAAGGGCAAGGTTGAGCCTATGGCGGCGGGGCGATGCATAGGAGGCGTACCACTGGGGCTGGTCGCGCAGAAGAGCCCGCTAGGGGCTAGCGGCAGCGTTGGAACCCGCGCATGAAGGCCGTTAAAGAGCCCCTGGAAGGTCGTTGGGGCTGCATTAGGGCGATGTGGAAGGGCCCTTGGAGGTGTTGCGCTGGAAGGGTCGTTGGGGCGACGTGGAAGGGCCCTTGGAGGTGCGACGCTGGAAGGGTCGTTGGGGCGACGCTGGAGGTGCCGCAGGAGGTGCGGCGATGCGTCGAGGAGGGGGGGCGAGTGTAGGATTAGGGTTAGGGTTTTGAGTGGGATACGACAATCCCGGTCTAGGATCGTTGTTCTGATACCATGTTGGGAAAAAAATAAGTCGTATATCAAAAGAAATCCCAGAGCTCTCTTATATAGGAGAAAAGTCGTGGGTTAATTCCATGAGTGGTGCACAAAGAAAATATAAACTATAAAATCGATACTAAGTAGTACAATTATCTCAACAGTTTGTGGAATAAATCGATCAAAATCAATCGCATCGTAACTCGTGACATTAAAAAGGTTGTGATGCAATTAGAAACCGCAAAAATAATCTGAGACCAC
Organism: Ottelia alismoides; assembly: GCA_037367405.1. Lineage (NCBI taxonomy): Eukaryota > Viridiplantae > Streptophyta > Magnoliopsida > Alismatales > Hydrocharitaceae > Ottelia > Ottelia alismoides. Next base: position 203,268 of record JAZKJV010010113.1, read on the forward strand.
TATAAATTTCGTGTCAACGAAATCGACCATTCATCAATCGAAGGTCGTCTGATAATTTGAAATCGCAAAATTTAATATCAAACCAAGACCAAATCTCGACAATTTCTGATTATTCAAATCAAAAATATATGAATATTATACTCATTTTGATCGTCATTCAAAGATCAAAACAAGCTATTATTCACATGAATCAGAGATTCATGGTGGAAATACAAATGACTTTAATATTTCTCATAAATAGGAGATAAAGGATTAAATTTTAAAAATATATATAAATGTCAATTACAACCCCACACATGACCCCTTTTCTCCTCCGCTTGTTAAAAACAAACCCCTTCCCATTTCCTTATAAATATCACCCTATTCCTCTCTTTCTTTTCTCTCAAAGTCTCCCTAAATTCTTCCTATCTCTCCAACCGAAGGAGCTCCGACTCTCCTCCTTTTCAGCTACTAGAGTTGTTTCCATCGGCAGCTCTCCTTGCTGCTGAAGCTGATGTTCAAGCAGTTATGGAGCTGTTGCCGAGCTTGCAGTTGCTCCTTGCAGCTACTACTGCTGCCCAAAGCAGCAACTGGAGTTGCTGCCTTCATCCAAGCAGCCATAGTTGTTGCTGTGTCAACTTGCTGGAGCTCCACCTCTTCTCCTGGAAGTTGTTGTCCAGGCTCCTGCCAAGAGGAACTGTTGTCCAAATTGAAGCCAACTGTTAAAGCCATTTGCTGCTCCATTTGGGGTTGCTTCCAAGCAGTTAAAGAAGATGCTGCTCCTTTCACTTTTGAGGTTGTTGCTCCTTACCCTTTTGAAGCAGATGCATGCAAACTTGGATCTCCAAATCTTGGAGATCCAAAGATACATTTTACGGTGGAAATACGAATGACTTTAATATTTCACATAAATGGGAGATAAAGGATTAAAATTTAAAAATATACATAAATGTCAATTACAACCCCACACGTGAGCCCTTTTCTCCTCCACTTGTTAAAAACAAATCCCTTCCCCTTTCCTTATAAATATCACCCTATTCCTCTCTTTCTTTTCTCTCAAATTCACCCTAAATTCTTCCTATCTCTCCAACCGAAGGAGCTCCGGCTCTCCTCCTTTTCAGCTACTAGATCTGCTTCCATCAGCAGCTCTCCTTGCTGCTGAAGCTGATGTTCAAGCAGCTATAGAGCTGATGCCGACCTTGCAGCTGCTCCTTGCAGCTACTGCTGCTGCCCAAAGCAGCAACTGGAGTTGATGCCTTCATCCAAGCAGCCATAGTTGTTGCTGTGTCGACTTGCTGGAGCACCACCTCTTCTCCTGGAAGTTGTTGTCCAGGCTCCTGCCAACAGGAACTGTTGTCCCAATTGAAGCCAACTGTTGGAGCCATTTGCTGCTCCATTTGGGGCTGCCTTCAAGCAGTTAAAGAAGCAGTTTCTCCTTTCCCTTTTGAGGTTGTTGCTCCTTTCCCTTTTGAAGCAGATGCATGCAAGCTTGGATCTGCAAATCTTGGAGATCCAAAGATACAATTTACCGTTCTCTTGTTGTCTTACATGTAAAACTAGAAACAAATTCAAAATCCAAATAATTGCTTTTGAAATTTGATACAAATATGAAGTTATAAATGAAATTGATTATTATTTCAAATCACAAAAATTATGCTCCTTATTACATGACTTAAAAAGTGAATAATTTGGGGTATTTTGTATGCATAGGATCTAAAAATTAGTCCACTAAATATGTTTTCGATTGCATGTTTGAAAAATGAAATGTTGGAGATAATTCACAAGCATTGACTAATAAAATCAGACCTATAATTGTTCATGTTTGAAAGCATAAAAGATGAGAAATGTGTGATGAATTGCGTGCATTTGGTACCAAGTTCAGACCACTAATTAGCTACAGTTTTTAGCATTTGGAAGATGAAATGTGGGGGTGATTTGTATGTAATTCGATCATATTCAGACCACTATTTAGGATCAGATTTCATGACAAAATGTGAGGATTTGATGGTGATTTGCATGCCCAAATGATGAGGTTTTGAGAGTGATTTGATTGAAATTAAACATAATTTCATATTACTGTTATTGTATTGTTTCATGCCTTTAAAATTTAAAGAACTGGAAAGTTGGCATGAATGTGACCCAATATCAAACCATTATATGTCACAATTTTCATGTTTAAAAGAAGAGAAAAAGGAGGTGATTTGCATGTAATTGGAGTCTAAATTCAGACCACTAATAGATACAGATTTTCATACTTGGTTATGAGAGATTTGGGATGGATTAGCATGAAAATTGAGTCCAATTTCAGACTAATTAGTTACTGAGTGGATTTTCATACTTGGTTATGAGAGATTTGGGGATGGATTAGCATGAAAATTGAGTCCAATTTCAGACTAATTAGTTACTGAGTTCATGCTTTAAGAATGGAAGGATTTTGAGGTGATGAACATGTAATTAAGACCCAATTTCATATAATTAATTAGTCACTAATTTCATACCAAAATTGAGAGATTTGAGGGTGATTAACATGCAAATTAGACCCAATTTAAGATCGGTTATTTATCTACTAAATTCATGAACTAAAGATCTAAAAGATTTTGGGATTTTGTATAGCTTGAACTTAAATACATATCCAATGATTAGTTCTTAATTTCATTATTTAAAGATGAAAAGAATTGGGGAGTTTCGCATTAATCTTAACTTAAATCCATATCCAATGAACATCTTATAATTTCATTATTTTAAAAAGGGATATTTACACCCATAACCCTGAGTACCTCTATAATTACCCCAGGTACCCAAGATAACCACTAATTACATGAGAAACCCCGAGTAGTTACTCCGCCTCACATCTATAACCTTCTGTGAGTTTTAACCGTCAATCCTAACCAAACGATCGAGTTAATCTAACCTAGCATCAGAGAGGTTAATTTGGTACTCTCCTTGGAGAAAAGTCACTTTATGGTGACTGAGGGTATCGTGTTGGGGCATGTCATCTCCAAAAAGGGAATGGAGGTCGACCCTGCCAAGGTGGATGTGAACAGGAAACTTGAGCCACCAATCAACGTCAAGTCAGTGAGGTCTTTTCTAGGGCATGTTGGATTTTATCGAAGGTTCATCCCTGATTTCTGAAAGATCGCCCAACCACTGATTAAGCTCTTAGGAAAAGACACCGAGTTTATTGTAAATCACAAGTGTTAGAGGCCTTCGAGCTCCTGAAAAAGAAAATATGTGAAGCGCCAATATTACAAGCTCCCGACTGATCTCTTCCCTTTGAGATCATGATGCATCTGATTTTGCTGTCGGAGTTGTGCTTGGACAAAGACGGGATGGAATCCCTTATGCGATTCATTACGCGAGCAAAGTATTGGATCCTGCACAAAGAAATTATACAGTATCTGAAACGGAAATGCTCGCGGTTGTTTGGGCCCTTGAGAAATTCAGATCATACATATTGGGCTCCAAGGTGACAATTTTCACTGATCATACTGCAATAAGATATCTTATGGATAAAAAGGACGCCAAAGCACGACTTTTGAGGTGGATCTTATTAATCCAAAAATTTAATTTGGAGATCAAGGATAAATCTGGAATAAAGAATGTTGTTGCTGATCACCTTTCCCGAATTGAGCAAAATGATTATCCTGACATTGGACCAATTAAGGAGACTTTTCCAGACGAATTAGTTTGCGTTATTGATTCTGTCCTATGGTATTCCGACATAGTGAACTATCTTGTCTCCAAGAAAGTTCCCTTTGGTTAGACCAAGAGAATGATTGATCGACTGAAGTCGGATTCGAGAAAATACCATTGGGATGATCCTTTCCTTTTCTATGAAGGACCGGATTGCGTCTGGAAAAGATGTATTCCTCAGGAGGAATACCAGAATATCCTCACACATTGTCATTCTCCTGAGGCTGGAGGACACCATTCGGGAAAGAGAACCGCGCACAAGGTACTCCAATGTGAATTTTACTGGCGTACGTTATACATAATGTAACGTCCCGAGTTTAGGTCCCGGGTCTGTTATCAGGGAAAACTGGCCCTGTCAACTTGTTGGGCTCGAGCCTAATTGGACCCATTGACAACCACCCAAAATGCTTAAGTCCAAGTTGACAAGTAGTAGTCCTCATCACTTATAAATCACACACACACTTCGTGAGTTTTAGGTATGGCACTATGTTTTGGGGTATGGGTGTTACAACCTCCCCCACTTATATTCGCAACGTCCTCGTTGCGACATGACCCATTCACTTATTCCCAGTGACAGTGGAAGTTGCACGTTGTCATGATCAGTTTTCCTCGATAACAGACTGGGGACCTAAACTCGGGACGTTACAAATGGTATCATAGCAAAATCAAAATTAAAAATAAAAAGAATCCTCCTCCTCCAACAGCCCCTTGTTCCTCCTCCACCGAGCTCCCTGTTCCTCCTCCCCCCAATGCCCCTTCCAGGCGGTGGTGTGGCGGCTTTCCAGGCGGTGTTACACGGCTTTCCAGGCGATGGTGCCGCAGATGCAGGGGACGACGGCCTTCCAGGCGAGTGTTGCGGGCGGCCTTCCAGGGGGGAGGTGAGGAGCAGGTGATGGAGAAGAAGCGGGCCCTTCCGGAGGGGGGGTTGTGGTTGTTGCGGGCGCCCTTCCAGGCGGGTGTTGCGGGCGCCCTTTCGGGGGGGAGAAGGTGATGGCGGGGCGAGGGGTGGCTGGGTGGGTACCGGTGGGGGTTCCGGGGAGGGGAGAGGGGGTTGCGGGGGGCTTGGGGTGGATGGGTGCCTTCCAGGCGGGGCAGGGGGGGCCTGGGTTGCGGGGGGTGCGGGCGACCTTGTAGGCGGGGCAGGGGTGGTGGGTGGGTGGGTACCGGTGGGGGTCTTCCAGGCGGGGAAGGGGGGTACGGGCGACCTGGGGTGCCAGGTGGGTAAGCCTTCCAGGCAAGGCGCGCGGCGGGGAGGGAGGGGGTGGCGGCTGATGGAGAAGAAGCCGTCGTAGGCGGGGCGGGGGGGTTGCGGGGGACCTGGGGTGGTGGGTGGGTAAGACTTCCAGGCGGCTGATGCACCTTCCAGGCGGGGGAGGGGTGATGGAGAAGAACTCGATGCAGGTGATCGAAGGGAACGGCCTTCCAGGCGGGTTAGACGGGGTGTTCTTCGACGAGGGGAAGCAGCAGATGATGGAGAAGAAGCGCAGGAAGGTCGGTGGGGTGGAGCTTGCAGTCGATACGAGGGCCTGGTGGAGGCTCCGTTGAGAGGACGACGACGGAAGGACGGGTTGTATAGTCGGAGTCGGAGGTTGGGGAAGAAGGGGAGGAGTCATTTATAAATAAAGAGAAATTTGGGTGTAAAATGTAAAATTCTTAACGGATACCTTTATAGTTGACGGAAAATTCGGTGGCAATTAACCCGGGGTTATGAATGTAAGAGTTAAGGACTACTCAAGGTCCCGAGCGTAATTCGTTCTTATAGAGGGTTTCTTGGGTAATTATGGAATTACTTAGGGCTATGATGGAATAGCATCTTCTATCCGAAAGGTAGCCAAAAAGATTCTAGGCGAGTCAAAGGGAGGAGCTCCATGTCAAAAGGAGGCTTGGTGGTGGAGTGACGGGGTGCAAGAGAAGCTAAAAATAAAAAGAGCTTGTTTTAAAGCTATGTCTAAGGATAGAACAGAGGAAACTAATACAAACTACAAAATAGCGAAGAAGGAAGTAAAGAAGGCCGTAAGCGAAGCTTAATCAAAAGCTTATGAAGTTTTGTATAATAAATCTCGACTCTAAGGAGGGACAAAAGGATATATCCAGGTTGGCCAAAGCAAGAGAAAGAAAAACCAAAGCCTTTTCTCAAGTGAGATGCATTAAGGACGAGGAAGGTCATGTGCTTGTTACTCAGAAGGATATAAAGACTAGAGGGGAGCAGTACTTCCATAAACTTTTCACTGGGGAAGGAAATAGAGATATCACTTTGGGTGATCTAGCTTGTAGTGAAATTTACTTGAATCCTGCTTGTTATAGACGGATACAAAGAAAGGAAGTAGAGGAGGCTTTGAAGGTTATAAGACATGGAACAGGTGTAGGACCGGATGGCATCCCTGTAGAAGTATGGAGAGTTTTAGGTGTGTGCGTGGTTTAACTTGGCTTACAAATCTATTCAATGTTATTTGGCGAAGCAAGAAAATGCCTAAAGATTGGAGGAGTATCGTGGTGCCTCTTTATAAGAATAAAAGAGACATTCAAAATTGTTCAAATTATAGAGGTATCAAGCAGATGTGTCACACTATGAAAAATTGGGAACGTGTGATCGAAAGAAGGTTGAGGCAAATTTCCAATGTAAAAGAAAATCAATTCGGATTCATGCTAGGTCGCTCAATGACTGAAGCCATTCATTTGCTGAGGAGAACAATGGAGATTTATAGAGCTAAAAGGAAGAACCTCCACATGATCTTTATTGATTTGGAGAAGGCTTATGATTCTGTCCCACGAGAGATATTGTGGAGAGTGTTGGAGAAGAGACAAGTACTTGTCCTATACATTAACCTCATAAAGGACATGTATGATAGAGCTTTATCTTGTGTAAGGACCCCGTCTGGGAAGACTGGTTATTTTGACATCAATATTGGTTAAATCAAGGTTCTGCTTTGAGTCCATTTCTTTTTACTTTGATTATGGATGAGTTGACCAGTCACATTCAGGATGAGTTACCTTGGTGTATGTTATTTGCTGATGATATTGTATTAATTGACGAGACTAGAGATGGAGTAAATGAGAAGCTTGAGGTCTGGAGACATGAGTTGGAGACTAAAGGATTTCGTATAAGTAGGGCTAAGATGGAATATATGGAGTGAACCTTTGATGGAAGCAATATCGAAGGAGTCGAGGTGAAGATTGGTGACGATAACATTCAGAAGAGAGATTCTTTGTATATCTGGGATCTATTCTGCAACATGACGGGGAAATTGATGGAGATGTTACTAATAGAATAAATTGGCTAAAGTGGAGAGGAGCCTCTGTTGTTCTCTGTGATAAGAAAATTTCTTTAAAGATTAAAGGAAAGTTTTACAAAGCAGCTGTGAGACCTGTTGTGCTTTATGGATCTGAATGTTGGCCTGTGAACCATAGACATGTGCAGAGAATGAATGTAGCAGAAATGAAAATGCTAAGGTGGATGTGTGGACACACACATAAAGATCGGATTTGGAATGATGCAATCAGAAAGAAAGTTGGTGTAGCTCCGATCGAGGATAAGATGCGAGAAAACCGCTTAAGATGGTTTAGACATTTGCAAAGAAGATCAGCTGATGCACCAATTAGGAGATGCGAGTTTTGGGATGTTGAGCTGGCTAAGAGAGGGCGAGGACGGCCCAAGAAGTGTTGGAAAGAGACCATACGAAGGGATCTTAGTTTTGTGGATATAAGCCCAGGATTGGCCCAAGATAGATCTGAATGGAGGCGAAGAATCCATGTAGCCGACCCTACTTAATTGTGGGAAAAGGCTGTGTTGTTGTTGTTGTCATAAAATGAATAGCATAAATATACTACCCAATAGCATTAGTAGTGAATCAATAGCATATAAAAATAAATTAACCCGATGTGTATAGCAATCAATAGCATTAGCATTAATAATAATACATAACTAAATAGCAAAAACTATTAATATGCATTGAATCCTAACCACCTGTCTAGTCGAACTCAGTTGAAGGGACGAATGTCCCCCTCGTGCCACTGTACCCGCTTTTTTTATTTGGATATGTGGTTTCATTTACAACATAAACTAAATATACAACATGATAGTATAAACTAAATACACAACATAAATATGAGATACAAAGAAATAACATAAAAAGGGAGTCAACATGATATACTGACTTACTAACTATTGACTATTGAAAGTAAGTTACTAGCAATAATAAAAAATGAGAATAGAAATGTTGAGATAATACTTTCTTTGCACCCTTTCATGTATTTTATTTCTTTTCCAATCTATTATATAATTTGTTCAACAAGAGATCACATCTATATGTAAGAGAACTCCAGGGCTCTCTCATAATGTAATTCATTATTTTCTCTCCACATGGTATCAGAGCAATGGTCCAAGACTGGAGTTCTTGTACCCCATGCCCTAACCCTACCTGTCGGCCCTCCTATCTCCAACGCCTCCGTAATCCATGTACCGTCGAGCAGTGTCGTCGTATTGTACAGCCCTCCAAGCATTACAGCGCGCCTTGCGCCACCGCCACGCGCTTACTAGCGCCATCATGCGATACCCAACACAACCAGGCATTCCACAGTGTCATCGTGTGTGCTCCAATGGCATCAACAGTCGTTCCAATGCTGTCATAGGTGCTAGGATCCCGCCCTAAGCCTTCATTTCTTTCCTCGACATTGATTCAACGTTCGAGGATTATCTTCAATCTGATTTCGACCGAACAAAGGTGATTTCATACATATAAATCACCTCTCCAATCCTTGTGTGGATCCATAACTGAAGGGATGGTTGTTGTATGAGTCTACACATACAACCAATCCCTTATATGTTAGTGTATAGTCATTCAGATCGGTCTGGCACTAGTTGAGTTTCATTTCGACCCTCTTCTTCATCATGTCAGAGAGCAAGGTGATATCTTCTCTTCGTCTGGTATCTTCAAGGATATGGCTCCTATCATCAAGATGGATGGGACCAACTATGAGTTGGGGTCCATGCAAGTTTTTATCCTCATGTAGTGCAATAATAAAGAGCACATTATGACACAGCCAAAGCCAACGGATAAGATTGGGGAGAATGCTTCATGGAAGGAAGATGATGTGTGTATGCGTATTTGACTCTCCGGGACTCTCGCGACGGAGATTGCCGATGATATTGTAAATCAATCCACTAATGTGGGAAATCTCGGCAGCCACATACGGTCAAGCGAAGAGTGGGGTCAAGATTCTTCAGTTGCAGTTCGACATCTTCACTGCCATATAGAATGGTCGTCCTATACAAGTGAGGAATGGGACCAAGATTCTTTAGTTGCGGTTTGACATCTTCACTGCCAAACAGAATGATCGTCCTCTACACAGCGTCTCCTCTTTGCTTTGTGGCATATTCAAGAAGCTCCATATCACGCCAACAAATACATCTACTAAGCAGCAAATGGTGCAAAGGAATATGTCAATACAGTTGGAGTTTTTATGGTTTTTATGTCAGTACGAGGAGCACGCACCCAACTTCTCACTGATGCAGTTATCCCTCCCATAGAGGAGGCATATAGTGGTATCAGTAGGATCATTGTCACATATGTTGTCACAACACAGACCTTCTCAACAATGGTCACATCTCGCGGTAGGGAGGTACGTCTCAGTTGAGGGCGTGGTGTCCATGGCAGAGGAGGTTGACGTCAGCGTGGTTTATGCATCTATTGTCATCGTCATGGTCATGTGGAGAAGACGTGCTATTAAAAGCACGGAAATCACACATCTGTTCGTGTAGCCTAGCATGTTGAGCCCATTACCAATTCGATCCCTAATATAGATCCGAGGTTACACGATATTATCCCTCATTTGAGGGAGTTAATAACTCATGTTGTTGGCACTACCACATGTCCTTCAGATGTTGCAGCCTCTACCAGAGCATCTTCTAGTTCCTCGAGTATAGCATATGCTCTTACTAGTTGTCGTAGGCAGTGTTGCAATGATCGAACGACTACACCGAATAGTTGGTTCGACTATGCGGTGCGGTGGGGTCCCTGACTGAACAATAAATAGTTGGCCAATAGTCGGCTTGACCGAATAGTGGTCCAACTGTTCGGTCGACTGACCGACTGCTGAATTTATGTTATTTTATTTTTTGATTCCGAAGGCTTATCACTTATAGCAATATTACTAGAAAAGTTAAAGATTCATATATATCTCGTTAATTGGTTATCTTGTATTCTTGTTAATTGATAGTCACACACACACATATATATATATGTACAAGAATATATGTATTAAAATTAAATCTTATATCTAAAATAATTAAAAAAATATAAAACCGGATAATCTTGAATAGTCATCCGAATACTGATTATTCTCTATTTAGCGGCCCCTCCGACTAAATACCGAATATCGACTTCTGCAACATAGGTCGCAGACAGACATGACAGTGTAGATCATGGATTCTGGTGCATCTCACAATTTGTGTAGAGATAGAGCTCAATTTACTTTATACACATTTGTTCACCCTGACAGATCAGTTGTCATTACAGATGGCACTCATTTCCCCATTACATGACGAAGGGAGCTCTATTTAACATCGTTCATAAGACTATAAAATGTGACCAACATTTGCAATGAATTTGTTTATTAGTCAAATCAGATGTCTTAGCACCTCTCATATTATATATGACGATGAGAAGAAGGAATCTCTCGGTTCATTTTGAGGTCTGGGAAGATAAATAACCGCTGGGTAAAGATGCAGTAATGACTTGTGTCAAAAGGAGACTAGATCCAGCATAGACTGTCGAAAGTCAGATATACTCGTCCACCCACCCCTAGACCAGCTATGCAAAGGAAAGAGGGCAAAGTGCGTCATATATAGTAGCGGGGGATGATTTTCCGATCTGCTTGCTATAAGAATGGGTCGCACCTGAGACTATCTATACACTTCTCTCACAAAAGCAAGTCAATCTATGCACTGGCTTGCTGACTTTTTTGAGTAGTGTGTTTTCTGGCGGAACAATGCTATCATGTCATGACCCTGCGAATAGTGTGTTTCTGAGTACGAATTGGGATAAGCATGTTTATGTATATGTATAGATGTGACTAAGGATTTACATTGTCGTGTCACTTTGACACATCTTCTCTTGTGTTTTAGGACATACTCACATGTATGGTGATTGGATGTGGCCGTGAGCAAGGGGGCTCTACATAGTGGTCCAATCTCTATATGTCGGTGCTTCTTCTTCTATTCTACCGGAGTTGTCTCACTATACATGTGACATCTACGACACCTTCCTCTACAGATGTTGTGTCATGTCCTCCCACAGATATCCACTTAGTTGACCTTCCAGTGTGAGGTTGGCCAGCTTGAGAAACATCAGCGATCTTCTTTCCATGATCGTCAAAGTCAGTGTAGCAGTCATTTATTTGATTTAGCCCATTTTGACATTCACGTCCCAGTCGTGTTCCTAATCACTAGGGACACATGCTTTATATTGTACTTGTTGATGATTTTTCTAGGCTATCATGGATTTTTCTTCTGAAAAACAAATCTAGGGTCAGTCATATCATTCAATCTTTCGTTATTGAAATAACGAATATTTTTTTGCTAGTGTTAAATATGTACGCTCTAATAATGCCTTACAAATATGTTCTTTACAGCCTTCTTAGTTGTTCAGGTATCTTGGCATTATACACCAGACCTCGTATGTATATACTTCTTAGCAGAAGGATGTTGTTTAACACAAGCACCGTCACTTACTTGATGTAACCAGGACCCACCTAATTCGGAATCGTACTCCCCATTCGTTCTGGGACGATGAGGTTCTCAATTGCATGTTACTTGGTCAACAACATGCCATGCTCAATTTTAGGAGAGAAGATTCCCTTCTCGATTGGGATTCCCGATAAGGACATGTTCTCCCTTTCACAACGTGTTTTTGGCTCTGTGGCTTTTGTGTACTACATGACTTGTGGACCGCCAGTAGGTCTTGGTGAGGAAAAGATCGTTGTCAGATGAAGTTGAGTTTGGTTATTGTTCAACCAGTAGGTGATGGCAAGGAAAGAGATTAGATCCAGGATATCATCAACCATCAATCATCAATCATAATCATCAACATCTAGTAAGATCCATCATCACATCTGATGTCTCACAAAATGGAAATAAGCGTTAAATCATCTATATCAAAGTAAGAAATATTACTACTGTTGTTAGGAGAAGCTAGTGAACGTGCTGGGAACTTATTTAGGATGTATTACAGTCCGCTGCATACTTACGGAGGCACCACAACCCTAAGGCATTATTATTGCCTTAGCATCATAGTGTGAGGTCTAACCCAGACCAAGATCACAAATTATCCACCAATCTTAAAGAATTTAACAAGAAAAGAATTAGATCATGAGACACATCATCCATATTAACTAAGATCCATCAACATGACATATAAAGTAGTTATAGCCTAAATACGGATCTTATAAATAAACGAATGCAAATATCTCTTGGTGACACTTGTTGTTCTATGGTTGATTATTAAAGTGTGAATGTCATTCAACGCAAAAAATTTTCCCTCATTTTCTGTAACATCCGGATCGGCACAACCGATCCGGATGTGCCGATCAATTGTTTGTAAAGCAAAAGCCGTTCGGGCAAAATCGGTCAAAAATCGATCGCATCGTAATACGTTACCGAAAAAGCAGCGAAGCAAATTCAGAAACCGCGAAATAAATCGAGACCACCTAAATGTCGGATTCGATGAAATAAAATCAACGGAATCAACTGTTCGTCGATCGGAGGTCGTTTGATATTTTAAAACCGCAAAATTTAGCCATAAAACAAAACCATATCTCGAAATTTCGGGGATTCATCTTTGATCCAAAGTATATGAAATTATACTTATTTTGATCGTCGTTCAGAGACGGTCGAAACGAGTTGTTGTACATCAAAATCTGACAAACGATGTGCGTATACGATCAACTTCGACATTCTAAAAATAATAGAGTTATTGGTTAAAAACAAATATAAATAAATAAATTTTTTCAAACTGTACAGTACAACCACGTGACTTCCCTACTCTTTCTCCATGTGGCCCTTTCTTCCCACCACTCATCCAAAACAAGGACCCACCCTTTCTTTATTTATATCAGCACCTTTCCCTTTTCTTTCTCCCTTAATTTCCCTTCTTTCCTCTCTATTCTCTCCAGTTGACAACCGATGGAGTCCCAGTCCCTTCTCATTTCTGCATACTGAAGCAAGAGCTGCTGCTCAGCAGCCCTCAAGGATGGTTGCAGAAGCTGAAGGTTGGGAGCATTTGTTCCTCCCCCTTGTTGCTGGACAGCCGGGTTGCTTCATACAACCAAGATGAAGCCCATGTCCAGGACCAACAACCCCATTCCAAGTTGCTGGAGACCTCCCATTATAGTTGCTGCTCTCTCGAGCAAACACTTCACCAGCTAATGACACCAGGGTAGCAGCTCCTAGCAATGTTGTTGCATGAGCAGCAACCAATAGCTACTGCCATCATTTCTGGAAGGTTAAAGATGCTGTTGGGGGCACCTGCTCATAGTTTTTGCTGCCGTCTGCTGCATCCATTAGACCAGCCACTGCATGCAACTTACTTCTCCAATATTTTGAGCAAATCCAAGGTACAATCTAAAAAAAAGACCCATTTTACTGCTATCCATGTTTCTGTACAAGCTTTAAATCCCCTCTTTGTTGCACTACATGAATGTGTTTCCTTGTTGCTATCATGTGAGCCACCCAATTGATTGAAGTTAGAACTCAAAACTAAAGTCTAGAATTATTAAAAAAACATATTACTGCTAGATTTTTATTTAAAAAAAGGACTTTGTTATCACCTGCTGAACATGATGATAAATTTCTATTAGGTCTACATGATATGTGACAAAGGAGATGTACCTGGACTAATACTAGGATCGGGAGAATTGGCATTTATCTTAACTTCTTTTCCATCATCATTCATATCAGTATCTGAAATGCCTCTATAAATTTCAAGTTTTATCATCACCATGCTTATTTATAATAGTTGATAAATGTTCTTGTGATTCCATCTCTATATATCTTTCAGTCCCAGCAGTCTGCATTTCATCAACTCTCTCGGTTTTATCAGAAATTTTTCAACGGCAAATTCATAATGTTCTTGTTTTTTGTCACTTCTGTCATCATTTCCTAAATTATGATTACATTTCGAAGTACTCAAGACTATGTGATCTCCTTCCCCACTAAAATTTTGGAATAACTGATATGATTAATCAAGCAAACTAACAACAGTGGAGATTCTTTCTACTTTGATAAAGTATTCTTACAACTTTGGTTGAATGTTAAGGTACTCTATTCCGTTAGTTGCAGGTTCTCATGCCCTCTCCATACTTTGTTTTTATAACAGTATACCCATTAGGCTTACTGGGATATACAGTAATTCATGAGGAAGATTACATTTTCGCCCTTGGATGCAGGTCAAGTAAATCAATTCATTGGTCCATTGCTGTGACATTCCAGGGTTGTCTCCCTTAAGCTCTTGCTAGCTTGATCTGACATCGAAAGGGAGATAATGATACCGGGAATGATTGGAATCTGCAGATAGAATGAGACCGTCACTCTTACTAATGTTTTGATCATAATTTATATTTGACTGTTGGTTGTAACACGGGTGTTGGTGCGCTTGGTCGACTGGTTCTTGTCCCTGCGATGATTATTCTACTTTCCATCGGTCTTTTGGATTGTGTTCCTCCAAAAAGTCTAGTCTAAAACAAGACTCTAATTTCTAAACACATGCATCCCTTCCACAAACTTTTGTCGTCTTTTTCAAGGGTTTTTATCTCAATTTGTACGAACTTCAACCATTTCGTTTCCTACATGATGTGAAACGAACTTAGCAGATTTTATCATTTTAAAGATAAGCCACCATTCTCTTCTTATGTCCAGCTTATTGAGATAACTTCACAACTTTCCTTGATATAAAGATAACCACTTTTCCTCGTTATGAAGATAATCATTGTCATCTTCGGCTCATCGCAATACTTGTTCAACATCTAATAGGATCATCAAATTATGATGCTCTAAAAGGGTGCTACTAACATTGACATGTTCCATGTCAGCACAACGCTTCAATTTGAAAATTATTCTATATAGTTAAGTTTGAAATTCAAGTTGATTGGTGTTTAAACAATAGGGTGGATGACATATATGTACAATTGATCATGAATTAGATTGATTGATCTATAAATTAGATCTAAGGAGTAAACTCTAAATCTTACGATATATAAATAAGGAGTATTGAGAAATCTTGATTGATCCAGATCTAATGAACTTCTAATCTCATAATTTGAAAACCATTGATATATTTTCATACCAGCGACTTAGAAAATCAAGATTCAATATGCAAACCGCTAAATTAAGAAATAATCTATGATCAATGACTAAAAATCTTCATGATCTATTATTTAAGTATTAATCACTAATTATGGATCACTCTTTAATGAGATTGTTGACAAAGTTAACAACAAGAGAAATCGAGAGAGGAGGAATAAAGTCGGTGACGGTGCTTTAGCAATGACTGATAATCAAGAGTGCCAGTTATGATGACCCTTACACATGACTGTGCGAGGGTGCGGTGACCCTCAACTGGGCGGGAGATAGGAAGCCCAGTTAGGGCAGTGGCCGCATAGTGCGCAGGTCTCGGATCCCAATCTTTTCTCGGTTTTTCGTGAGCGCTCGCAGTTTTTACGCCGCTCTGGGATCCACTGGTTTTCTTTTAAAGACCAGTTCCGCTGACCCTTGCTCTTTAGGGTACCTAGGCAGGTCCGCCCTTGGTTTTAGTTTTTCGAGCTTGTTTGCCCATATCGGTCGGGCCGATTTTCTTCTAGAGTGACTTTTCCGGAAAGTCTCTCTTACCCTTCTTTGGGGCCTAGTTTTGGAGTAGACCTTTCCCTCTATTGGACCGTACCTCCAATTAGAGGGCGAGACGGAAGAGCCATTTGTAGGCTACCTCACCGCTTGAGTTTTATTTACTTTTCGCCAGCAGACTTGGTGATGTTACATCCGAATCATCCATATATACATCTGAATCCTCTATGACTACATATGAATCAGTTACTGTTGAATTTGGAGGAGTTACATTTGAGACTGGATTGAGTCACAAATGAGTTTGGCTAAAGTTGAGATGAATTATAGTTGAGTTGGTTACATGGGAGCTTGGTTACAGTTGAGTCGGTTATAATTGAGCTTAGTTTCCATTGAGCTAGTTACTGTTCCGCCAATGATTCCTGACGAAGAGAAAAGACCAATTTATGAAAATCATCCTTATCAGACTACGAGCTACTACCACAGTTGTTTGCAATAGCTAGTGGACGTGTTGGGAACTTAGTTAAGATGCATTTTACTCCACCGCATGCCTACGGAGGCACCTCAACCTTAAGGCTTCCTTACTACCTTAGAGTTATAGTGAGAGGTCTTACCCGAAACAAAACCACATACTATCCACTAAGCTTGAGAAATTTAACAAGAAAAGAATCAAAACACCTGACTCATCATAAGCATTTAATAAAGACAATGATTATATCAGAGACTCATCATTCACACTCCCAAGACACATCAAACATATATTATAATTAATAAAAAAGACAATGACTTAAATATGGATCATATAATATTTGTATAAAAATGATTAATATGGGTAATTAATGTAGGATGAGTAGATTGGGGTTTTACATACAAACAACTTGAAAACCTGTTTCATTACGAGTAGTTCTAAATTTTAGTTGTCAAGCCCAATTTACGTACTTTCTTTTGAAGCCACTAAAATTTCTTGTTACTTCTAATTAATAAGATTTACTCAACATTTGTTGATGTTCTTTTTCTCCCTATTGCATGGATTGCAGGCAAAATACATGCACCGTGGTATTGGGAGAGTTGAATCTCAGCTTCTGCAGTTACTATTGTCAGGTACGCATGCTATAGTTTTGTTCAAGGTATTATATATGATTTTATTTTTCTTCTGATATAATTAGGATGTATGTACATAATGCGATTTATGTTGTTACATATTAACTGCTATGGAAATTTATGCAATATAATTGTGACATATTGTAGTTATGTGGCTTATTCGTTAAATTTGAATGTCATTCATAAACTAAATGCAAAAAAATATTTTCCCTAAATTACAATACTCTGGTACGATCTTTGGCGAACAAGATATTACGAATGATGTGTAAACGGGTATCCCGGATCTGAGAGGGAAGGGGGATTACAGTTGGGTATCAGAGCAGTGGTACCCGCTACATATGTTTGCAGTTTTATAGTTCTGATCGCATTAGTTCTCGGATAGCGACAGTCCTCCGACTTGTCGCAAGTCCGAAAAGGAAATATGACAATTAAATTCCATAACCACATATGTCACCATTTGAAAATATTTTTCATATTATATCCTAAGAAGAGGTTGAAAATTATAGAGGTACCAAGCTGATGTGTCACACTATGAAAATTTGGGAACATGTGAGCAAAAGAAGGTTGAGGCGAATTTCCAATGTAAAAGAAAACCAATTCGGATTCATGCCAGGTCGCTCAACGACTGAAGCCATCCATTTGCGGAGGAGAACAATGGAGATTTATAGAGATAAAAGGAAGAACCTCCACATGATCTTTATTGATTTGGAGAAGGCTTATGATTCTGTCCCACGAGAGATATTGTGGAGAATATTGGAGAAGAGATAAATACATGTCCTATACATTAACCTCATAAAGGACATGTATGATAGGGCTTTATCTTGTGTAAGGACCCCGTCTGGGAAGACTAGATATTTTGACATCAACATTGGTTTACTTCAAGGTTCTGCTTTGAGTCCATTTCTTCTTACTTTGATTATGGACAAGTTGACCAGTCACATTCAGAATGAGTTACCTAGGTGTATGTTATTCGTTGATGATATTGTGTTAATTGATGAGACTAGAGATGGAGAAAATGAAAAGCTTCAGGTCTAGAGACATGAGTTGGATACTAAAGGATTTCGTATAAGTAGGGCTAAGACGGAATATATGGAGTGCACCTTTGATGGAAGAAATGGTGAAGGAATCGAGGTGAAGATTGGTGACGATAACATTCAGAAGAGAGATTTCTTTAGATATCTGGGATCTATTCTACAACATGATGGGGAAATTGATGGAGATGTTACAAATAGAATAAATGCAGGCTAGCTAAAGTGGAGAGGAGCCTTTGTTGTTCTCTGTGATAAGAAAATTCTTTTAAATATTAAAGGAAAGTTTTACAAAGCAGTCGTGAGACCTGCTATGCTTTATGGATCTGAATATTGGCATGTGAACCATAGACATGTGCAGAGAATGAATGTAATAGAAATGAAAATGCTAAAGTGGATGTGTAGACACTCACGTAAAGATTGGATTTGGAATGATGCAATCAGAAAGCAAGTTGGCGTAGCTCCGATCGAGGATAAGATACGAGAAAACCGCTTAAGTTGGTTTGGACATTTACAAAGAAGATCAGTTGATGCACTAGTTAGGAGATGCGAATGTTGGGATGTTGAGCCGATTAAGAGAGGGCGAGGACAGCCCAAGAAGCGTTGGAAAGAGACCATACGAAGGGATCTTAGTTTTGTGGATATAAGCCCGGGATTGGACCAAGATAGATCCGAATGGAGGCGAAAAATCCATGTAGCCGACCCTACTTAATTGTGGGAAAAGGCTTTATTGTTGTTGTTGTATCCCAAGAAGAGAAAATCATAATAGAAATATTTGTGAACACAAATAATTGCAATTATTAATATTGATTCTTATACAAAACCATGGTGTCTAGTGCCGACATTTCTATCTTTTAAATTGATTCTGGAGTGACGAATGAACTTTGAGTTTCTAGCTTCAGTAGGTAGATGTTGGGAAAATGAATAACCTTGTTTATTCCATGAACCCTAGGCTCTCTTATATAGGAGAGTAGCCTATGGGTAAATTACATAAAGCATACTATGAAGAAACAAAATAGAGAAAAGTACAGATACTACTATTATTGTATGTGTTAACACTCCCCCTCAAGATGGAGCATAGATATCAATCATGCTCAGCTTGGAAGCACACTTCTGAAATGGACCTCGTAGCAATGCCTTGGTGAATATGTCCGCATTCTGATTCTCTGAGGTAACATGAGATGTAGCAATGAACCCTTTCTGAATCATATCACGTATGAAGTGACAGTCCACCTCAATATGCTTGGTCCGCTCATGGAATGCTGGGTTGTTTGCAATAAACAAGGCAGCCTGATTATCACATTCCAAGTTCATAGGAAGTGGTACATCTAAACATAGGTCTGTAAGCACAGCTTTCACCCACATTATCTCTGTAGTAGCCTGGGCCATAACCCTATATTCGGATTCAGCACTAGATCTAGCTACCACCGTTTGTTTCTTACTTCTCCATGAGACTAGGGCATCTCCAACATAGACAGCATACCCTGAGGTGGACTTCCTATCCCTGGGACATCCTGCATAGTCTGCATCTGCACATGCTGAGATAGAGATCCCCTTTCCTTTCTTGAATAGCAGACCTGCACCTGGAGAAGATTTGAGATATCTAAGAATCATATGTATTGCATCCATATGCATCTGGCGTGGTTGCTCCATGAACTGGCTCACACGACTCACTGCAAATAATATATCTGGTCTAGTGATCGTGACATACAACAGTTTGCCTACCAGTTCTCTATATCTTCTCTTGTCCACCTCCTCTGTGTTATCTTCATAAAGCTTCATGCTGGGATCCATTGGTGTCGTAGTAGGTCGACACCTAAGCATATATGTTTCACTCAACAGATCTGTAACATATTTCCTTTGTGACATGACTAGCCCATATGAGTTTCTAGCAAATTCAAGCCCCAGAAAGTATCTAAGGACCCCAAGATCCTTAGTGACAAATTCACTACCCAGCATTTCTTTCGCCTGCCTTATGCCCTGCTCATCATCTCCTGTAATCAAGATGTCATCAACATAAACCATAATGACAATAATATACCTCGCGGTCTTCTGTATAAACAAGGAATGATCAGCATTGGAGAGTGTGTATCCTTGTTTCTCGAAGAGATCCGAGAGCTTCTGAAACCATGCTCTGGGGCTCTGCTTAAGGCCATAGATAGCCTTATGTAACCTGCATACCTTGGAGCACTCCCCCTCAACAGCAAAACCAGGTGGTTGTTGCATATACACCTCTTCCTGCAAATCTCCATATAGGAATGCATTCTTCACGTCCAACTGATGGAGCGGCCAGTCTCGAGCAACTGCAACTGACAGCAAGATCCGTAGAGTGGAATGACGTGCCACAGGCGAGAATGTGTCAAGATAATCCACCCCGTATGTTTGTGTGAAGCCACGTGCAACCAGACGCGCCTTGTACCTGTCAATAAAGCCATCTGCATTTTGCTTCACTGTGAACACCCACTTGCAGCTCACTGGGTTCACATCTGGAGGTATAGAAACCAAAGTCCAAGTTCCTCTGGACTGAAGTGCGCCATTTCTTCTTCCATTGCTAGCCGCCATCTACTATCCTGCAGAGCCTCATGATGATTCCGTGGAACATCTATAGCTGAAAGTGCCATAGCAAACGACCTGAAGTCTCCAGATAGCCGCTCAAAAGACACAGAGGCTGATAATGGATATTTGGCACAACTCCTCTTCGACTTCCGTAAAGTAATGGGAATATCCAAATCAGCTGTAGGCTCATCTGGCTCCTGCACCACATCCTGCTCAGAAATGTCGTCAGATCCATCAACATTAATATTTTCATTACATACCATAGGCGAGCTAGTGGACGAGTCATGACCATGAGCCAAGGCCTTAAATGTCGATTTCGGTCACCATTTCGGTACCGACCAAAACAGAATTTCGATGGAATTTCGGTGGAATTTCGACCGAAATTTCGGTCATTTCGGTCATTTTTTGTACTAGGACCCCCATATTTCGGTCAATTTCGGTCATTTCGGTCGAATTTCGATTTCGACTGGATATCGAAATTCGACAGAAATTCGACCGAATTTCGCTGAAATTTGAGGCCATGCCATGAGCTGGAGGAAGCCTGCGGGTATAATGGAACGGGAACGGTGAGATAGGTTGCTGTGGTGGTGGTGGTGGTGGTGGTGGTATCTGAGGTGGTGGTGGTGTCATGTATATGGCATCAGGTGGTATAGGTGGAAGCTGCTTGTCTCCTGATGCTGAAAAATACATAACAAATTCAAAAAATGTAACATCTGCACTGATCATATACCGCCGACGCAGAGGATCAAAGCACTTGTACCCCTTTTGAGTTCTGGAGTACCCAACAAAGATACACTTGACAGCCCTAGGAGAGAGCTTGTCAGTACCCGGCGACAACTGATGGACAAAAGCAACCGACCCAAACACACGAGGAGTAAGAGGGAACAGATCCTTGTCAGGATGAATAAGTGAGAACGGAATATGTTCATTCAAGACAGACAAAGGCATACGGTTGATTAGGTAACATGCAGTAAGAACTGCATCACCCAAGTAGGAATAGGGAACATGACTCTGTATAAGTAGTGATCTAGTGACATCAAGAAGGTGACGGTGTATTCGTTCAGCAATCCCATTCTGTTGAGATGTATGAGCACAAGATGTTTGGTGAATAATCCCTTTTGAGGAGTAGTAATTGGCAAGAGTATTGGTGCACAACTCTAAAGCATTGTCACTTCTCACAAGCTTCACAGATGTAGAAAAAATATTTTGTATTTCATTCAAAAATGGATAATGATATTTCCTGCTTCAGATTTATTTTTCATCAGAAACACCCATGACACTCTAGAGAAATCATCCACAAAAACTATATAAAATATGTGTCCCTGATGATCAGGTACACGACTCGGACCCCATACATCAATATGAAATAACTCAAACTTGGAGGTACTACTCCGACCTGGACGACTGGGAAAGGACGACCTGTGATGCTTTCCCAACTGACATGCCTCACACTGAATAGGTGTGTGACGGAGACCATAAGGTAAAACTTTACGCAACTTTTGAAGCGGTAAATGACCAAAACGCAGATGCCATAATAAGGTTGATACTTGTCCAGAAGAGGATGAGGATCCAGCAAAAGGAGTCTGATTCAGGCGGTATAGGCCTCCTTGCTCATAGCCACGACCAATCACATTGCCCGTATGGATGTCCTGAAAAATCAAAGAAGATGGATCAAAAATTGCCCGACAATGTAGATCCTTTGTAATCTGGCTAATTGACAATAAATTCATTGAGAAATCAGGTGCATGTAGCACATTTTTGAGCTGCATAGAGGATGTCAATCTAGCCTCCCCCTGACCAGTGATGGGGGAATGAGTGCCATTGGCAATCACGATTGTCCGAACTGGAGGGATCTGAGTGTATCCTGAAAGCAGACTCTGGTCGCCACATAAATGATGTGTAGCGCCCGAGTCCATAATCCATGGTAAAGTATCTGATCTACTACTGTGGAATGCAAGTATACTACTTGAAGCACTTGTAGAAGCAGAGGCAGAAGCGGCAGCATCAGAATGACTCTCTGTAGTCGGTGCTGAAGTAGATGGTGGAATAATGCCCCTCAGACGGGCAACTAGATCCTCGAATCGTTGATCCAGAGTAGCAGCATACGGGGGCTCTATCTGCTCAGCAGCTCGTGCAGATGCAGGAAATTCGTACTTCGAGTAGCAGGTATCTTCATTGTGTCCAACTCGGTGACAATATGTGCATGTTGGCCTAGTGCGGCCACCCCTTCCACGAAGTCCACGTCCACGGCCCTGGTGATGAAATCCGCGACCTCTGTTTGCTGCCATGGCTGAGGAATTCTGACTCACAACTGTTGAGGGAACTGTGATCCGACTCAATCTATGAAAAGCTTCCTCCATGGGAGGAATAGTCGAGTCTGCCAAAATCTGAGATCGTACCGCCTCATACTCTGGATCAAGTGCAGCCAGGAACACACACACCATGGTCGCATTCCTGTATGTCTTCTGCTGTTCTGGCGTGGCAGTAAGAGGCATGAAGCTATAGAGCTTCTCGAACATCCCTCTCAGTGATGTGTAGAGAGAATGTAAAGGACGACCATTCTGCTTTATTGTGAATATATCATGTTGAAGTTGCAGAATTTTCGTCTCATTCTTGGCCTGAGAGTACGTTGCTGCTAGAATATCCCATATATCCTTGGTTGTGGGTTGATGTAAGATGTCATTGGCAATTTCAATAGCCAATGTACCAGATAGCCAAACCTTGGCATATGCATCATCAGCCTCCCATGAGGCATGGACTCCAGTCTTCTCTGCAGGCTCAGGTTCGGTAAGAATGTGCTTCTTACCTGTTGACTTCATCATACTCATGAACTGCATTGCCCACAGTTCATAGTTTGTACCGTCCATCTTGACAATGGGCGCTGGACCACGAAATGCGCCAATAGATGGCATATCAGCCTTGCTTTCTGACATACTGGAGATGGAAGACTGGAGCGATTGACAGACGATGAACTTCGTCTACACTGACATAGGCGGGATTAGTTGCATCATGCATGTGTAGACCTCAAGCAACTATCCCCATGAAGATGTGTGTGCTACGGTCTTCACGCGCACAAGAGTCACGCACTGGATCACTAAGAAGATGCGTGCACTGGATCACGCACGCAACAGTCACGCACAGATTGTCACGCGCACGAGGCTGCGCACAGGGTTACGCACCAGAGAACGCGCACAGGTGCTAGCGCTATGCGCACAGGCGCTATGTGCGCACAGGCGCTGGAGGATGTGCAGACACTAGAGGGTGCGCAGGTGCTGGGATGCGCAGGCGCTACGTGCGCGCAGGCACTGGAGGCGCTACGTGCGCTATGTGCGCTGCAGGTGCGCAGGCGCTGGATGGTGCAGGCGCACGCACTGGCGCAGGAGAGGCGGCGCAGGACGCGCGCGAGCAGCAGCACAGCCGTGCGTGCGGCGGCGTAGAGGCGGCCCCAATCGAGAGGGAAGAAGAAGAAGAAGAGGCCGGCGGGTGGGGTGGGTTAGGGTTAGGGTTTCGAGAACTTCGGTCTAGGACCGTCGCTCTGATACCATGTTGGGAAAAATGAATAACCTTGTTTATTCCATGAACCCTAGGCTCTCTTATATAGGAGAGTAGCCTATGGGTAAACTACATAAAGCATACCATGAAGAAACAAAATAGAGAAAAGTATAGATACTACTATTATTGTATGCGTTAACAGTAGCGGTGTAGATGCCATAGATCATCCTTGTCACATTTATGGGCCAGGTAGCCAGTTGTTCATCATAAGACTAATAGTCAGAGAGTTACCAATGTTGAATTGTGGACATGAGAGGATAGCAGACTATCTGCTACTACAACTCAACAAGTTTGACCTAACTTTGGATATGGATTGAATGTCAGCTCATCATGCCATGGGTAATTACTTCATGAAGACAATTGTCTTCGGGATTCCAGATGTACCTGAGGTTACCTATAAGGGTACATTACATGAATCCGAAATGGAGTACATTTTGAATCATAGATCAAGGATGCAACACATTCCTAACATTTGCTCAAGAGACATCTGTTGGAGATTCGATGGCTCGGGACATCAGGGTAGTATCATATCATCATGATATATTTTCTGATGATTTGCCAAGTTTGCAGCCTGAGAGAGATATTGAGTTCGAGATCACCTTATTGTCAAATATACAGCCAAATCTCGATGGCCCTGTACCCCATTGCGCCAGCCAAGTTGAGAGAGCTGAAGGAACAATTACGTGAGTTACTTGATGTGGAGTTTATGAGGTCGGACACTACACCTTGGGGTGCTCCCGTTCTTTTGTTAAGAAGGACTAATCAACAATGTTATGCATCGATTTCTGGCAGTTAAACAAGAGAACAATAAAGAACCAATATCCTTTGCCACACATTGATGATCTGTTTGATCAGCTACATGGACATTCGATGTTTTCAAATATCGATCTCCAATATGACTACCATCAACTGAGGATTCAAGAGTTGAATATTTTGAAAACATCATTCAGGATTCGATATGGACTTTATGAGTCTTTTTTGTGATGTTGTTTGGGCTCACGAATACACATGCAATATTCATGGACACGATGAATATGATTTTCAGTCCATACTTGGATAAGTTTGTAATTGTGTTCATCAATGATGTTCTGATATATTCATGAAATAAATGGAATCATGCAAAGATCCAAAGGTAGTCCTTTACACACTTCAAGAGCACAAGTTGCATGTCAAACTGAGCAAGTGTGAGTTCGGTTATCCCAGGTCTCATTCCTTGAACATGTCATTTTTTAAGCAAGTATCGCAGTTGACCCTACGAAGATTGAGACAATCATATCTTGAGAGAAACCCAAGACAATCATTCAGATTCATAGCTTCCTTGGACTAACGGGCTATTACAGACGCTTCGTCAGTGGATTTTCCCGAGTTTTTCTTCCCTGACACGATTGGCACAGAAGGGAGTTCCATTCATTTAGGATGATCTGTGCAAACAAGCCTTCAAGACATTGAAGGAAAGATTGACGACTGCAAATATTCTTTCACTTTAGGCCCTCAAAATTTTCCAGTATATACAGATGCTTCAAGTGAAAGCTCAGGAGAAATTCTAATGCAACAAGGTCACGTGATTGCTTATGCATCATGTCAGTTGAGGCCGCATGCCTAGAATTATTCCATCTGTGACTTAGAATTGGCGGCAGTTATTTTCGTTTTGAGAATGTGATGCCACTATCTTTATACGATGATTTTCAAGATTTCATAGATTACGGGAGTTGAAGTACAGCTTTAGTTAAAAGAATTTGAACATGAGACAACGTCGATAGTTTGAATTACTGAAGGATTTGACTGTACGATCTCTTACCATCCTGGTAAGGGAAATGTGGTGGCAGATGCGCTTAGCAGAAGAACTCATGCATATACGACAAACTAGCTATACATGTGGGATATGCTCGCAGCTTTGACTAATAGCCATCCTCACGTGAGGTAGTATCTAACAGAGACTCGAGGTTTACATCTCACTACTGGCACTAGTCCATGACAACACTACATACAAAGTTGAAGATGAGTTCTGCATATCATCCGCGCACCGATGGACGGAGCAAGTGCACCATCCAAACACTTTATGAATTATTGTGTTCATGTACTCTTGAGTGGAAAGAGTCTTAAAAGGACCACTTGTTGTTGGTAGAATTCCCGTGCAACAACAACCATCATTTTAGTATTCGAATGGCACCATTCAAAGTCCTATACAGGCCGAGATGCCTCACACCTCACAATTGGCCTAAGGTAGGTGAACACGCTCTTTACTCTTTAGATCTCTTTGGGAAGGGACTACGAGGACTGTTGATCGATCTTGTAAGGGGAATGGTTCTGATGACTCAGAGCGGCTAGAAGAGCTATGCAGACCGTCAGAAAAGAGATTTGGAATTTCAGGTAATTCGATCATCTTCTCTTAATCCATTTAAATTGTAATTTATCAATATTCAATTTAATCCTTCATATTGATGGAAATTCCTGAAAACACAAGGAGATTGAGAGTCTCTACGAGTATCTCCCATAAAGGGAGTACAAAGATTTGGTGTTCATAGCAACATAACAAGTTAACACCACGAGATGTTGGACCATTTGAAATTTTTACTCGTATGTGTAAGGTGGTCTATCGAGTAACCCTTCCTCCAAACCTATCAGCCATACATGATGTCTTTCATATATCTAACCTAAGGAAATATGTGCATGATCCTCACCATATTATCGTTTACGAGAATCTTGCAGTGAAGTCAGACTTGATATACATGAAAAAGATTTATAATTTTATAAACTATTTTACATGATTTTTTATTTTTACAACTTAATTTATTTAGTGTTAATTTCTACAAGTATAAATATAGTATATTTCAATATGTTTACCATATTATTATTTTTATTTTGTATTTTTAATACTTATTATCATATTTGCATATTTTCTAAATTTATAACATTGTTAAATACAAAGTTACATATATTTGTTTCATTTTTATGATTTTATCTATATGCATAAATATTTGTATGTATATTTAACATAGGTAAAGTATACCTGCATATTATAATTTATTATTTATTTTAAGTATATTGTAATGATTTTATTTGTGTTCATATTTTTAATATGTTTAAATGATATATATATATATACAATAACAACAACAACAAAGCCTTTTCCCACAATTAAGTAGGGTCGGCTACATGGATTCTTCGCCTCCATTCAGATCTATCTTGGGTCAATCTCGAACTTATATCCAAAAAACTAAGATCCCTTCGTATAGTCTCTTTCCAACACTTCTTGGGCCGTCCTCGCCCTCTCTTAGCCGGCTCAACATCCCACCACTCGCATCTCCTAACCGGTGCATCAGTTGACCTTCTTTGCAAATGACCAAACCATCTTAAGCGGTTTTCTCGCATCTTATCCTCGATCGGAGCTACACCAACTTTCTTTCTGATTGCATCATTCCGAATCTGATCTTTACGTGTATGTCCACACATCCATCTTAGCATTTTCATTTCTTCTACAGCCATTCTCTGCACATGTCTATGGTTCACAGGCCAACATTCAGAACCATAAAGCATAGCAGGTCTCACGGTTGCTTTGTAAAACTTTCCTTTAATTTTTAAAGGAATCTTCTTATCACAGAGAACAGCGGAGGCTCCTCTCCACTTTAGCCAGCCTGCATTTATTCTATTAGTAACATCTCCATCAATTTCCCCATCATGTTGCAAAATAGATCCCAGATATCTAAAAGAATCTCTCTTCTGAATATTATCGTCACCAATCTTCACCTCGATTCCTTCACCATTGCTTCCATCAAAGGTGCATTCCATATATTCCGTCTTAGCCCTACTTATACGAAAACCTTTAGTCTCCAATGCATGTCTCCAAACCTCAAGCTTCTCATTTACTCCATCTCTAGTCTCGTCAATCAACACAATATCATCAGCAAATAACATACACCAAGGTAACTCATCCTGAATGTGACTTGTCAACTCGTCCATAATCAAAGTAAACAGAAATGGACTCAAAGATGAACCTTGATGTAAACCAATGTTGATATCAAAATACTCAGTCTTCCCCATCGGGGTCCTTACACAAGATAAAGCCCTATCATACATATCCTTTATGAGATTAATGTATAGGACAGGTACTTGTCTCTTCTCCAAAACTCTCCACAGTATCTCTCGTGGGACGGAATCATAAGCCTTCTCCAAATCAATAAAGATCATATGGAGATTCTTCCTTTTAGCTCTATAAATCTCCATTGTTCTCCTCAGCAAATGGATGGCTTCAATAGTTGAGCGACCTGGCATGAATCCGAATTGATTTTCTTTTATTTGGGAAACTTGTCTCAATCTTCTTTCGATCACACGTTCCCAAATTTTCATAGTGTGACTCATCAGCTTGATACCTCTGTAATTTGAACAATTTTGAATGTCTCCTTCGTTCTTATAAAGAGGCACCACGATACTCCTCCTCCAATTTTCAGGCATTTTCTTGCTTCACCAAATAACATTGAATAGATTCGTAAGCCAAGTCAAACCACGATCACCTAAAACTTTCCATACTTCTACAGGGATGTCATCCGGTCCAACACCTTTCCCAGGTCTCATAACCTTCAAAGCCTCCTCTACTTCTTTTCTTTGTATTCGTCTATAGCATGCACGATTCAAGTAACTTTCATTACTAGCTAGATCACCCAAAGTGATCTCTCTATTTCCTTCTCCAATGAAAAGTTTATGGAAGTATTGCTCCCATCTAGTCTCTATATCCTTCGGAGTAACAAGCACGTGACCTTCCTCGTCCTTAATGCATCTCACTTGAGAAAGGTCTTTGATCTTTCTTTCTCTTGCTTTTTCTAACCTGAATATATCCTTCTCGCCCTCCTTAGAGTTGAGATTTTTATACAAAACCTCAAAAGCTTTTGACTTAGCTTCGCTTACAGCCTTCTTTGCTTCCTTCTTCGCTATTTTATAGTCTGTGACAGTTTCCTCTGTTCTATTCTTAGACATAGCTTTAAAGCAAGCTCTTTTAATTTTTAGCTTCTCTTGCACCCCTTCACTCCACCACCAAGCCTCCTTTTGACCCGGAGCTCCTCCTTTTGACTCGCCTAGCGTCTCTTTGGCTACCTTTCGGATACAAGATGCTACTGCCTCCCACATCTCGTTTGCACTACCGCTACAATCCCAAGATAAGTCTTCTAAAACCTTCTCCCTGAAGCTTGATTGCTTCAGCGGAAGATTCCACCACCTAGTTCTAGTGATCTTAGGAACCTTCCTTTTCTTTACCAGCCTTTTTATTTGTAAATCCAAGATTAACAAGCGATGTTGGGTTGTCAAACTCTCTCCATGGATTACTTTGCAATCTTTGCAACATAACCGATCTCTTCTCCTCAACGCAAAGTAATTGATCTGTGTTCTAGTTGAGCCACTCTTATAAGTAATTAAATGCTCCTCCCTCTTCTTGAAAAGAGTGTTTGCTATGAAAAGATCATATGCAGTTACAAAATCAGAATGACTTTTCCCTCTTCGTTTCTATCTCCAAAACCATGTCCTCCATGCACACTTGCATACCCTGAAACATCTTTTCCCACATGTCCATTAAGATCTCCACCTATGCAAACCATCTCTCTTTGTGGGATTCCTTGTAAAATCTTATCCATATCCTCCCAAAAAGCTTGTTTAGTCCTTTCATCTAAACCAATTTGTGGTGCATAAACTGAGATGATATTCAGAATTTCTTCTTCAAGCACCAACTTAAGCAAAATAATCCGATCCCCAAATCTTTGCACCTCAACCACACAATCCTTTAAATCTTTATGAACAACCACTCCAACACTGTTTCTGCCCTTATCTTTACCTGAATACCAAAGTTTAAAGCATGTCTTCTCGATCTCCCTTGCTTTCTCTCCAACCCATTTAGTCTCTTGAAGACATAATATATGAATCTTCCTTCTTTCTATTGTATCCACTATCTCCATCAATTTTCCAGTTAAAGTACCGGTATTCCAACTACCAATCCGTAACTTCCTTTGCAATCTCTTTTGGACTAACTTCTTTACTCGCATGCGTCCATTATGCGAGAACCCTTGCAAATTTTGTATCTCAACCTCATTTTTAATCAATTAAAAATATAAGAGTAAAAATACAAAGAATAAAATTTATGAATATTATATACAATACACAGTACAATAGTACCCCAGAAAGTCGGCTTTTGTATCTCAACCTCATTTTTAATGAAACAACCTTCAGTAGATAGATAATTTAATTTGGA
This sequence comes from Ottelia alismoides, assembly GCA_037367405.1. Taxonomy (NCBI): domain Eukaryota; kingdom Viridiplantae; phylum Streptophyta; class Magnoliopsida; order Alismatales; family Hydrocharitaceae; genus Ottelia; species Ottelia alismoides. The sequence goes on from JAZKJV010010113.1 coordinate 233,236, forward strand.
ATACAGCGGAAGTATGTTTGGTTCAATTTGAGTTCATATGGAGAAGATATTGATCTGTGAAGTTGGATTTGTGGCTTTTTCATCTGTGTGTACAACTTGCATTGTTCATTATTTTTATTGGCAATTATTTTTATATTTTTTTATACATTTGTACGTACAAGATTCATGTTAAACATTTTATTATTTGGGGTGTATAAAATAAAGAATAAAATAGTGTAAAAATAATTGTTTATAGAGTATAAAATAAGGGTTTCTGTACAATGTATTGGCCCTTATCTCCCCCTACTTTACTCCTTGTCGACCAAGTCAATATTGACTTGGTCTCGAGATTTAGGGTTATTAGTATCTTTGATCTTTCATTTATTTTTTCTTTCTTTTCTTTATTCTTTTATTTTGGATTTAAATACAGGTGTATTTATATATAAATACAGTAATTACATATGAATAATGAATGTTAATTTGTACAAGTTAGCAATATTTACAGGTGTTTTGATAGGGATTTAAAGACAAAATGGAATAATAAAGGTAGATGAATGGTCATATCCTCAAATTTCAACAAAATTCCACCGAATTTCTCCAAAATTTCCATTTCTTTAGGTTATCGAAACCGAAATGCTACCTTAAATCTTTTTCCAGAACTTCAATGAAATATCACCGAAATGTCAATGAAATTTCATCGAAATTGCATGTCATTTCGGTGAAACAACAAAAATAAATGAATATACCATTCGCTTTCATCGAAATTTACATAAAATAACAAATTTTCACTTATTTGTTCATTGATGTGTTGAGTTGTTAGAGTGTTTTACATTGTTTGAAGAAGTTTCTTTATAGTTAGTTTCTAAATTTTAGATCTAAATCCCAACGAAATTAATTAGGCACAAGATTTAAGAGTTAAATGCATGTTTTAACCAAAGAGCTTTATTTTTTTGTTCTTTATTTATTTTGATATATATATTTTGATTAGTAGTTACTATATGTGTCAACTCATTCTTATTGACGAGGTGATTGTTATGGCTTTTGCTTCGAATTTAACAAACAATTTCGACAACAGGCAATATGTTGCTCTAAATATCAACATGTGTGATGATTATGATCGTAATATCACTTCAAAACTTATATTTACATTTCTATTTTACAAATAAATGTGCATTTCGGTTTTATTTAATGACTTCAGAATATTAAAAACCTTAGCTTTTGGGGAAAAAAAGTTTAGTGTAAAGTCATTTCCGAGATTTCCGATGATTTTGCCGAAATTCTCCAAAGGTTCTTATTCCGGACATGGCGAAACGGAATCGAAATCTAATATTTAAGGCACTGATTTACTACGGGTTTAGACTACTACAAGGAGTACGTGTGGCTGTACGAGTGCTAGTTTGTTAACAACTTTCCAAATATTAAGATTGTAAGTATTTGCCTACTATCAGGTTGGATATAGATTATTTTTGTGAATGTTATGTAATTTCTTGGTATTATCTTATTTGTTTGTGTCTTATATAGCACATATTTTACTATCACAAGATATACATCACATCTGTTGGACATACATGTTAAAAAGATTTGTTTTTGTGTGTATATGTATGTGTCGTATTTTATTTCTAAAAGTAAATATTTTTTCTGAGTTAAAAGTATTTTGATTAGACAGAAGTTCTAATCTATCATTTCAATCTTTAATTTCTTAAATAAAATAACATTTTGCTAGTACTATTGTTGACCTATATTTTTCTTTGTTATTATAACACATGTCATTATTCTTTTCAAATTTAAGAAATGAAACTAATGGCATCTAATTTTGATTTCAAATCTGGGTATGATTCGTTGCAGTAAACTACTTTTTTTATTGTTGGAGCGATTTGATGGAAATGTAATGTAATATATCATGTTATATCTTACTATTAGTAAAAATCTATGGATTTTTATATCATTTATTGAGTTAAAGAATATTAGAAATCTATATTTTAGAAAATAAATGAGTTTTCAAGTAATTTACCCAATTTCTTTCCATTTCACCGAAATTCCATCGAAATTCCACCGGATTTCTCTTTTTGCATCGACCGAAATGAAACTGAAATCCAACATTTAAGGCCTTGTGAATGGCTACTCATCAGGATGCATGTGAAGGAAGTTGGAAAAGGGGTTTTGTTCGGATGAATCAAGCGGTTGAATGGGCACTTTCAAGAACCTGGAAGGTGTAAGTTGGAAGAAGTTGAAGGGAGAAGTTCTAGCATGGATGAGGGTGGAAAGGACGGCAGAATGATACTAGAACTTAGGCTAGAGGACATGTGGAGAGGAGTGGAGAAATTGAAGAAGTTGACGTCGGCAGCAGTCACAACCCTTGGGGCTGCAACTATCCAAGGAAGACGACAACCAAAGATCGCTTGATCTTATGATGAAACTATGGAGAAAATGGCTCGTGCAGATGGTCCAGATCCACTTGATCAAATGATCAAGCAGACAGCAAAGAGGCGGGGCTGATGAGACATGGATCATCTGATCATGACTTCAAACGACCCATAGAAAGGGCGGTTGGGCGGTAAAGGTCGGCCACAAGTGGACTCTGATTAGGCCACTGACGACTCCGAGATTGCATTATTTAAAAATGTGTATGTCGTGTAATGGTCGTTTGTTAAAAATAAATGTGTCCTTTTGTTGTAGGCGGCAATCGGAATCGGTCCAGAAGATAGCCACAATTATTTAGTTATTTTTTCTAATCGTGTGATTTTATGTTTATTTTACTTGGGCAAGTCCCAAGGTCGAACACAAGGAGGCAAAGGAACAACCTACAATTATGTCCATCAAAGTTTATGTGCGGTTTTCAAAGCGGTCTTTAGGGACTATTTTAGGGATGCAATAAAGGATGCAAAATGCAATTTTGGCCTACTTTAGGGTCTAAAATGTAAATGTCGATCAAACGATGTCCGAAAAATATGAAACTTGGCCAAGATGATATATGTGATGAAATGAATGCACTATATTTTTTTGGAATTTTTGGATGCAAGATGAATTTTTTATGAATTTTTAAATGCAAACAAAATGAATTTCAATATTTAATTATAATAAATATTAAACCTAATTATTTTCAAAGTGATAAAATTATCTAAGATCTATCACTAGTGATTGATCTCAGAAAAATCCTAAACCTAGAAAATACCAATTTCAATGCCTATTAAAATCAATCATTGAAATATACAAATGATTTTTATATGACAAAGTATGCATGCAAATGCAATTCTTTTTGGGCACAAATTTAACACAATTAATTATACAATCAGCGATTTTCGAGAAATTTTTAGAGCAACGGTTAATCAATGACAAATTTCAGAGCACAAAATGGGCAAAATATACAATTTTCCACAAAACAATTAATTATTAATTAATCATTGATCACAAAAATGTCTACAATATGTCATAATGTAGAGAATTAAATGCGAAACAAAATGTTATTTTTGAATAATAAAATGATGTAATGTAGCTATCCAAAATAAAGGGGAAAGACAGGGGTATGACTGCAATTATAATAAATATACGAAAGCTAAAAGGGGACCTATGCATAATTACCAAGAATTTAGGGGAGTCTATTACAATTTTTCCAGAGGGGCACGTGCGTGACACGTGCCCTCTGGTCGGTGGACTGGATGGCGATTTGGCGAAATGGTAGGGGGTCTTCGCAATTTGCCCATGGGCACGTGCGTGACATGTGACTCGGGTGTGACGGTGGTGCTGACGTCGTTCCACCGCCTCCACGTGCGTAGCACGTGGCAGGGGCCTCGGGTCTGAGCCCGACCGGCGGTGCTGCTGAGGTGAGGAGGAGCGCCAGGCCCGTTGGTTGTCGAGGGCTCGACAAAGGCTGATGGGGGGGCGGTGCTGCGGAGGTGAGTCTCCTGGCGTCACTAGAGTAGATGAAGTGGTCCCCGACGTTGCTTCTAACGGTTGGTGGAGAGCGGAGCTCCTGGGCGGGGAGGAGGTTGTTGACGTTGGTGGCTTTGGTGGCGCTTGCGGCTTCGTTGGTGATTGAGACGCGACGGAGGTGGTGAGGTAGTCGAAGACGTTCTTTGGAGAAGTCGTTGGCTCGGCGGTGTTCCCGGAGCGAAGGCAGTACGGCGGAGAGCTGCTTCTGCAACGAGGGCCGGTGGACCCTCGGATCTCGCCACGAATATAGCCGGTCTGTCACCCCGGTAGCAGTCGGTGTATCAGCGGATGAAGGCGAAGGGGAGCGGCGGCGTTCCTTAAATAGGGTCGAGGGGTCCTCCGGCGATGGAAGGTCGCGGATTGAAAGGTGGGTCGATTCGATAGGGATTTGATCGAGGAGATGAGGATCCGATGGATATTTGGAGATGGCAGAAGAGATCTGGGCGAGATTCACGGACGTTGACGAAGATCGGACGGGGATTCGAAGAGTGGTGGCGCGAGGCGATCGCGACCGAGATTTCGCGGGCGGCGGGCGGCCAGAATTGGGAAAGGCACCTTGATGAGGAAGATGGCCACGAGCCGTCCGATCGGTCGAGATCGGACGACCCATGTTGCGACGCGTGGCAGCTGGGAGGCACGTGCGACGCACGTGCGGAGCTTTTTAATTTTTTTATTATTTTTTAAAATTTAATTTTTTTATAAAAAATGAATAATAAAAACCTCAAAAATGGCTGACATGTGGCGGCTCCAGGAGTTGCCACGTGTCAGCACCACAAACATCGAAAGATAAATACTTTGTAAAATCCAAAATAAATACTAAACGACTTCGGATTGAAAAATTTGTTCACGAAAATTGCTCGTATTGATGAGATCTATAGTTTTCATGAAGACATCAAAAAAAAATCGATCATTTGCACAAATCGATATTTTTGGGGTAACCCATGTACATAGAATACCTTGATTTTTGGGTTTATAATTATTTTGTCATTTTCAAACCAGATAAAAATCTGAAAAAAAATATGGTAAAATCAAAGATAAATATTTACTCATTAATCTAATTTTTTTGGATATTTATTTATTAAGAAAAAGAAGAAATAAAATAAAACACGAAAAAGACCAATTTTGTACGGGCAGTTAGTGAAGACTTGGACTCAATTCATTTCTTTGATTTCAAGCTCAGTTTGGATTTAGATTTTTGTGCATTTTAATAAAACTTTTATCAAAGAAGACAAATGAAAAAGAAATAAACTAAAATAGGTTAATTATGTACATAAAATACTAGGTCAAAATCAGTTAAAATACAAAATGTACAAAAGAGACCCAAAAGCCAGTTTTTACATACGAGCTCCGATTTACTTGAACTTCGTCTTGTTTTGAAGGTAATTGAATGTTCATTCTATCAAAAGTGAGTAGGATCAAAACGGACACTGAATGGGGAAGATATGAGGGTTTTAGTCCGGAAATCCTGAAAGTATGGTTTGGGTTTTGGTCCACTTATTTGGGTTAGTGATTTTTTTGTATTTTTTTTATTTATTCTTGTGAGTGATATGTACACAGTGGAGGTAGTTTTGGGACATTCGGAGTTAGCATGAATTAGATAAAATCAGGGAAGTTAGCCTATTTAGAGGTCAATTTTAGCTGGGATTTTTGGCTTCTTATTTTGTGCAGAAATTAGTGATAAAATGCAATTCTTATCAAAACATGCATGAATGGTAATTATGCTAAATAAATGAAGATATGCTGATGATTTTGAAGGATTTGATCTTAATTAATGAGATTTAGAGTAATGAATCTGAGATTCTTCATGCCCCTATACTTAAACCATGCTTGTCCCTAAGCATCAAAAACAAATGCCATGAGGTGAAATGAGATTGGGTTCCATACCAAGACCATGAGCTGAAGGTGAAAATGAAAGTAGACCAGACCTTTGGATTATTAGTTTGGCGGAACTTCTGTGAGACGTAAAATTTTAAAATCAACAGCCTTCAAGTGCTACACATCATTGTCGCAGTTTCAGCTCAGAAGTCATCTTAGATCAATCCTCTTCCCAAAGCATACCCTATGAACATTGAACAATCGACTCATGTGTGTGAAAGGTTTTAGCTCTTCCCATCCAGAATGCCGGACTACCATGCAAACCTCCGCTCCAATAACTCATCCTCGGGGAGTCAGGTATTTCCTTCTAAGGTTTGTCTCATCGAATTGGGAGGAGAAGTTAGAAGAAGACGAAAAGAACTGGAGGGTGGCCAGTGTAGTCACCTCTCCTTGTGAAGCTGGCCAGTGTAGCTGAGTCTCCACCAAGATCTGCAGGTTTTCTAGAAGTTTGGACCTTTTGGTCAGATTTTTATTTGGTAGAATGCTTATTTGTATTTGGAATTTTTGGTGGTTCTGCTTGGATCTCCTTGTGCCGGATATAGAATCTTTTTGTTTCCGTACATTTTCTGGAGTCTTAGAAAAATTGTGCCCAGACGTCCATCCCTATTCCGAAGCTTTATTTCAACCTGTACTCCGATCTTTAGAGTTCAACGCTACCAGAAAAGAAACTCAAACATTTTTCCAACATCCCGTCAGAGTTGAGCTACGTGCATAGTGCGTGAGTACAAATTAATTACCTATTCCAGAGTTGTACCCAGAATGAAGAGACCAGATTAGACACTAAGAGTCAAACGATGTTCATTGTCATGTGTAACTCAAATAATTAAGTCAAAGACCTGAAGCTTCTAAATCCTACTTCTCGGTGAAGTTCCTCTGAAAATTAAGTGGATTAAGGTTAAGTCCAGATCACTCTCGGTTTCTGCTCATAACTCGGTTTAGAACCCAAAGACTTTTCACAGATGCAAATGAAATATTGGATGAAGTACATGTGTGTGAAATGTTGACACATTTTTTATGATTATTTTATTTTGCATGTATGATAGAGCTTTATCTTGTGTAAGGACCCCGTCTCGGAAGACTAGATATTTTGATATCAACATTGGTTTACATCAAGGCTCTGCTTTGAGTCCATTTCTTTTTACTTTGATTATGGACGAGTTGACCAGTCACATTCAGGATGAGTTACCTTGGTGTATGTTATTTGCTGATGATATTGTGTTAATTGACGAGACTAGAGATGGAGTAAATGAGAAGCTTGAGGTATGAAGACATGAGTTGGAGACTAAAGGATTTCGTATAAGTAGGGCTAAGACGGAATATATGGAGTGCACCTTTGATGGAAGCAATGGTGAAGGAATCGAGGTGAAGATTGGTGACAATAACATTCAGAAGAGAGATTCCTTTAGATATCTGGGATCTATTCTGCAACATGATGGGGAAATTGATGGAGATGTTACTAATAGAATAAATGCAGGCTGGCTAAAGTGGATAGGAGCCTCTGTTGTTCTCTGTGATAAGAAAATTCTTTTAAAGATTAAAGGAAAGTTTTACAAAGCAGCCGTAAGACTTGCTATGCTTTATGGATCTGAATGTTGGCCAGTGAACCATAGACATGTGCAGAGAATTAATGTAGCAAAAATGAAAATGCTAAGGTGGATGTGTGGACAGACACGTAAAGATCGGATTCGGAATGATGTAATCAGAAAGAAAGTTGGCGTAACTTCGATCGAGGATAAGATGCGAGAAAACCGCTTAAGATGATTTTGACATTTGTAAAAAATATCAGCTGACGCACCAGTTAGGAGATGCGAGTGTTGGGATTTTGAGCCGGCTAAGAGAGGGCGAGGACGGCCCAAGAAGTGTTGGAAAGAGACCATACGAAGGGATCTTAATTTTGTGGATATAAGCCCGGGATTGGCCCAAGATAGATCTGAATGGAGGCGAAGAATCCATGTAGCCGACCCTACTTGATTGTGGGAAAAGGCTTTGTTATTGTTGTTTTATTTTTCATGCAAGGGATTTTTGTTGTTTTTTTGTTGTTTTTTTATGCAAAAATGAATAAGAAGCCTTTTTTCAATAATTTTGGGTTGGGCACAGTTAGGGCTAGTAGCAAAACTCTCTCTTTTTCTTTTGTTTTTTTTTATTTTTTTTGTTTTTTTTAAATAATTACTCACCCCGTAAATAAATATAGACTAACACGAAAGTACGAGATATGGGCAAAATATATACAAAGTATATATACAGACCCCCTATACTTAGCGAGTGTTGTGTCCTTAAAGCACAAGAAGTGTAAAGAAGGACATAGCTCGGGCTAAGCGTAAGAGAGTGAAAGGAAAAGAAAAAGAACAAGATACATTGGTCCGCCCCCCTATACCTGTGAACAGTCTAAGTAAGGAAGAAGAACGAAAGAATGAGGCGGTCGGGGTATGTGAATGAGGAGAGTATATACAGATGGTCATCGGTTCCCCCCTATACTTAGGCTCTAGTCAGCCTAAGTAATAGAAGAAGGGTGGAAATGAGGTGATCGGGACAAAAGGAGAATGGTATGTACAGATGGCATCGGTCCCCCCCTATACTTAGGCCTTGGCCTAAGTAAAGGAAGAAGATGTACAAGGAGACCGATGTGGTCGGGAGGGAGGGTGGGTAGCCAATGATTAAGGCGGTTTTCGGCTGATCTTTTTGTGAGCCTGTGGTGAGAGATCGTAATGATGAGAAGGAGATGAAGCATATGATTCCCAACTATTATCAGTGTTTTCCTCAGAAAAGACATGATGGATGGTAGATGAAGCGTTTGAGTCAGATGAAAGGTAACCATCATCAAAGTTATCCTCAAAGGAATAGTATTGAAAGTGGACACACTCCAAATATTCTTATCTTTCTGTTTCTTCAGTTGTTTTCTCAGAATTCGTTCCTTCTTGGGATCAAGCGGTTTGTCCTCGAATGAATATTCAGAAGCACCGATCTCAGTCAGCTCATAAGAAATAATTCCAGTGTACTTGATGAGGGCAGGAGCATCAGCTTTGGATGAATAATAGTTAGGAACGGGAGTTGTCCAATGAGAATCAAATTTTGGATCCTTGCGAAGATATGGTTTTAGAACTGTCGAACAGACTTCACTCATGTAGATTATCTTTTCCGGACCTGATGAAGGATCATCCGTTGATTTCTCTTTCGGAAGGTCAAAGGTGACTTTCTTTTTCTTGTTTCATGAAGGTGTCGGTCCCCTTGAGTATCCAGATGAATAACCATTGGAATTCTTCTCCTTGGTCGGTGTTCGGCCTGCGTGTTTGTTCTTAGTCTTCTTAATGTCGGTGCACTCGTGATTTGGGATGATTTGGTCATGGTATTCAGAAATGTTGCTCCAGGGTGCGACCATGCATAAGTCCCCGGATCATATATTTCATATACTTGATTCTCTATGTTAAGAGCAACTGGAAATGGAGCAGGGGGAGGAGTCTCTAAACCAATAGTCTCATCAACAACCGCTATCTCAGGTGTAACAATGGGGTAGGGCTCTTCTACCGCTTGGTGGTTACGATTGTCGAGGACTTCGTGGGTTGCCTCAGAAAATCGTGGTTTTTCGAATATTGGGTGAGATCGAAGTGCTTGCAATGCTGTAAAATTGATTCCCGAGTCTCACACTCCACTAATTGCCTTAGCCAATGCTAAGAATGGCTTTCCGAGAATAATTGGAGATTGGGTAAATTCTCCTTGATGCTCAATATCAATGATCGTAAAGTCTACTTTGAGCGGCGCACCTTGGAATGTAATGATGACAGAAATGATTCCTCTCGACTGTTTTATCGATCGGTCAGCCAATTGAACCAATCTCTCGTATCTTCCTTATCGGTCCGAGTTTGAGTTTGTGAAACACAGAGATCGGGAAGATATTGATTCATGAATCGTCATCAATTCAAGCATGAATGAAAATTGTGTCTTTGATTCCACAGTCAAATCTGGGCAACCGCTTCACTATACGGCTCTTGGTTTTTCTCCTCAATATCAAGGAGGCCATTGACAAGATGTCTTTCAGTCTTTGTTCTAATCCTGCCCGACTTTTTCATCATTAATTTATCCATTACAAATCCTTTAAGGTCGGGGAAGTGTTCAATAGCCTGTATAAAGGGAAGTTCAAATATCAATCTTTTATTCCATTGCTTCCCGTAAAGCAGGATCCAAATTCTTTAGATCTTCTTCAGTTTCGATTTTTATGTAATTTTCTGGATTTTCGATTTTTTTGGTGTTTTTGAATATTCTAATTTTTTTGGTATTTTCTGTTTGGTGTGGTGATGTGGTGGTGTCTTCTATAGATGAGAAGGGGCTTTGCTGTTGGGAGTAAGAGTCAGCGGCAAAGTCGTTTCTAAGGGAATAATATGCAGAAGTGTCACTGTCAGATTTGTCCCTAGGTTCCTGAATATCCTCAAATTTTCAAATTAGATCCAATATTTTCCTCATTCATTTTTATGTCCGAGCCACCAGAGATTAAAATTAATTGATCAATGAAATTTTCGAAATCTATCCTCTATTAAATCAAATTTCTTATTTATCCTGAAATATCATCCTCCAAAATCTTTTCATGACCAATCATGCGAGCAGTCGAGTTGTGTTTTTGTAATTTAGATTCAATAATTTCATCTTCCATTTGCCTGTATGTGCTAGGAGGAAGAGTCTATCTAATATATGATCGTTATTTTCTGAAAATTTCTCCTCAAAATTTATGTAAGGAGGCTGCTCATATAGTCCATGCATGTGATGTTAGTCTGAGTAGAGTTCAACCCTTTAATCATGGTTGGTCTAACTTTGGTATTGTGGAGTCAACATACAGGGGTTATGTGTTTCTATATTATAGTCCAGTCCTCTGTATGAGTGTCATGTCTGAAGATATGGTTGTCATAGTCAATCCAAGATGATGCCTGATCAGTTGTGTTCAAGGATCGGGTAGATGGGAGATGTGAAGAATTGTTAAATTCAATCATGTAGTTATAATCTCCCATGAATGATGGATTGACATTTACCGAATATGAAAGATAAATTGTGTGATCGGAGTAGAGAGGATTGACATATGAAAAAGTGGAGACCTCAGTCAGTTGTTGGTTTGTATGATCCGAATACAAAGGGTGTCATTTATGAAGTAGAGATCGGATTTGTAGATAGTGTTGGATCTATGGTGGTGGAGAGTCTCTTACGGAAGTGGGATGGTGTGTAGTTGGAGGAGGTTTTGAAATTTTTAGGTCTAACCGATACGAATTCATTTTCGTAATATAGCTCTGATGGATTTTCGAATAAATGTTCGGCCATTTTTGAAAGAGCTGAAATGAATGATAGTTTGGGTTTGTTCGAGACGAATTGATTTTCAGGATCTGGAGTATTCTTGGATAAAAGTTCCATGATTTTTCAATTGAGGTTTATTGGTTGACAAATTCAAGGAGAGAGAAGGCACAATTGTGTGGCTTTTTATTTTTTCATGTACGCAAATCAAACTCCACATTCACCAACTCACACAATGAAGCCGTAAGAGTTCGGCTATTATCTTTTCAATTTTAGTTGGTGATAAGACAATCTTGGAAAATAATTAGCGAGTTGTTAAGTGCCGAAGAATTTCTTAAAGACTGTCCCGAATTCGTACGACTAGTTGTACCGTAAAATGGCTACCCGTGTTACTTAAGGACAGAGCCTTACGTAGTGTCCTTTAAACCACCACTCTACTAAGGAAATCCGAACCATTTATCAGCTACCCGTATTCCTCAACTGAGAAGTAGCTAATCATTTTTTAAATCAGTAGCCTAAAAAAATGTTGGATCTGGGCTCTAACCTTAAGTGTCGTCTTTCGCTCACTCAGAAAAATAAATGCATCTAAGGTCGGGGTGCTCTCCTGCACAGATTCTTGATTTTATGGGTTATTTAAAGTCGGCTATATTTAGTAGTCCCAATTTTAATTAGGTGATCACTGAAGAAGTAAATGAGCAAAAATACACGTATACCGTAGAGTCTCAATTTCCTTTTGAAATTATGTGACAAAACAAGATGGGAAGTTCGAAGAAGCCGATGCACGCGAAACAATGATGTATGCTCAGTTAGAAGACTTACAGTGAATCCTCGCAATCTCCATGTGGTATGCAATACATAAATTTAAAAATTTACTCTAAATGGATGCAAGCCGTTAAAAAACCGCAACTAGCAGAAAGTTCAATTAGCGGGAAAGAATAGAGTTACATTTGGCTAAATTGAACGATTTAAAGTGCGGCTCAATTAAATTGCATGTGGCCTTAGATTCTACGAGCACAATCAAAATTAAAAATGCTTAAGAGCCGTAAGTGCAGGTCTATCCTAAGCGACAGTCAAGTCGGGCCCCACCCTCACCGGAGAGTGAAACAGGCAACAACACACCATAAAAAAAAGTTCAAGGTCTTTTTACACACACGAGAGTCCAAACGGACACTGTTAAAAATGAGCAATTATTTACATTAAATTTAAAAATTGCATAAAATAAAATCCAGACTCTACGATCTCCCATGACTCGACTCGATCTTAATTTAATTGCGGCTTTTCGAAAGTCGGTGAAGTTGTGTCGGTTCTTTGAAAAACCGCTCCATTTACGCCGGGTACCTCACAAGAAAATAAGAGAGAAAATGTAAGAGAGTGATTCAAAAATAATAAAATAAATAAGAAAATGAATGCTGAAAATAAATGCAGAAAAAATAGAATTTACAGTGGAAAATTTGGGGTCAGACTACCCGAATGCGGAAAACCGAATAAAATTTTGACAAAAAACTAAGTCATTTCCCTCCCTGGCAAAGGCGCCATCTAACGAGTCCGAGATTGCGCTATTTAAAAATGGTGTATGTTGTGTAATGGTCGTTTGCTAAAAATAAATGTGTCGTTTCGTTGTAGGCAGTAATCGGAATCGATTAAGAAAATAACCACAATTATTTAGTTAATTTTTTTAATCACGTGATTTTATATTTATTTTACTTGGGCAAGTCCCAATGTCGAACACAAGGAGGCAAAGGAACAACATAGAATTATGCTATCAAAGTTCGTGCGCGGTTTTCGATGCAGTCTTTTTTTGTATTTTTAATGCAATAAAGGATGCAAAATGCAATTTTGGCCAATTTTAGGGACTAACATGTAAATGACGATCAAACGATGTCCGAAAAATATGAAACTTGGCCAAGATGATACATATGATGATATGAATGCATTGTATTTTTTTTTGGAATTTTTGATGCAAGATGAAATTTTTATGAATTTTTAAATGCAAACAAAATGAATTTCAATATTTACTTATAATAAATATTAAACCTAATTATTTTTAAGGATAAAATTATCTAAGATCTATCACTACGTGATTGATCTCAGAAAAATCCTAAACCTAGAAAATACCAGTTTCAATACCTATTAAAAAACAAATACTGAATTAAGCAAAATGATTTTTATATGACAAACTATGCAATGCAAATGCAATTCCTTTTGGGCACAAATTTAACCACAATTAATTCTACAATCAGTGATTTTCGGAGAATTTTAAATCAACGGTTAATCAATGACAAATTTCGGAGCACAAAATGGGCAAAATATAAAATTTTCCACAAAACAATTAATTATTAATTAACCATTGATCACAAAAATGTCTACAATATGTCATAATGTAGAGAATTAAATGCGGAACAAAATGCTATTTTTGAATAATAAAATGGTGTAATGTAGCTATCCAAAATAAAGGGGAAAGACAGGGGTATAAATGTAATTATAATAAATACAAAAATTTAAAAGGGGACCTATGCGTAATTACCAAGAATTTCGGGGGGTCTGATGCAATGGATGGCGATATGACGAAACGGCAAGGGGGTCTTCGCAATTTACCCACGTGCACGTGCGTGACACGTGACCCGGGTGTGGACGGTGGTGCTGACGTCGTTCCCCTGCCCCGACGTGTGTGGCACGTGGCGGGGGCCTCGGGTCTGAGCCCGGCCGGCGGTGGTGCCGAGGTGAGGAGGAACGTCAGGCCCGGTAGTTGTCGAGGGCTCGGCAAAGGCTGGTGGAGGGGCGGTGTTGCGGAGGTGAGGCTCCTGGCGTCGCTGGAGAAGATGAAGTGGTCCCCGGCGTTGCTTCTAACGGTTGGTGTAGAGCGGAGCTCCCGAGCGGGGAGGAGGTTGTTGACGTTGGTGGCTTCGATGGCGCTTGCGGCTTCGTTGGTGATAGAGATGCGACGGAGGTGGTGAGGTAGTCGAAGAAGGTCGTTGGAGAAGTCGTTGGCTTGACGCTGTTCCCGAAGCGAAGGCAGTGCAGCGGAGAGCTACTTCTGCAACAAGGGATGGTGGACCCTCGGATCTTGCTGCGAAGATGGCCGGTCTGTCACCTCGGTAGCAGTCGGTGTATCGACGGATGAAGGTGAAGGGGAGCGGCGGCATTCTTTAAATAGGTTTGATGCAGCGTGACCCCAAATTATGGGGCCACATTTATTTAATTAAATAATTATCAATTTTATTTACGTTTTTAGCGGTCGTATTGGGTCTAATTAAATAATTGAGATCACATGTGATCTCAACGTTTATTTCGTAGAGTTTAATTGTAATTCGAGTCAATTAAATAATTTAGAGTCCAATTAAGGTAGTTAGTGGTCAATTAGGATTAAATTAGTTGTTAATTTGATTTATTTACTATTTTTGTAAACCCTCTCTCCTATATAAAGAGAGGGTAGTCCATTGTTCTAGTCGGTGAATTATGAAGTGAAATTTGAGATTTTATCTCGTATCTCTCTCTTATCTCTCTTCTCCCTCCACGCGATCTCCGCGGTTCTTCTCCTTCAACCTCTCGCATTCCCGGCGAGTTTTCTTCCTCACAATCCCTCCATTTCTCTTCTCAACCATTCTCTTCTCTACCAAAATCCACCAAAAAAATATATTCTTATTTTACGACGACGCGCCGAAGCCGTTTGCATCAATTGGTATCAGAGCATGGCATTTAGATCGTCCTCACGATCTAACGATCCGCCTCGGCGTCCGCACCGACACCATCATTCATCCGAACGAAGACGGCAAGCCAATGAAGCCTACGACAAGGAAACGAAGCGCATGTTATGTATTTTGCAGAACAACTTCCGAGCCCCGTCTTCAATGTTTCGGGACTTCACGGCCGACCTTGAGGCCTACCGTGACGCCCAAGCAAAGCCGCCAACCTCCGAAGCCGTGGTCGTGAGTTTTGACGACGAAAAACTCGCCGTGGAAGCCGATCAAGCCGCTGTCCAGATCCATTTAGAAGAGAAAATAATCAATGAATCGGCGGCTGTCCAGCACCCTCCAGAACCATGTTCGCCACCGAAATCGACGCCGCTACCCCCGCCGACCATCCCGGCACCCCCCCAGGCCGCCCAGGTATTTCCCTTGCCCTCCCCGGTCCGCGCAGCCGCCAGCCGCACACTACAATCGCCGCTCCTCCCCTCCCGATCCCCCTCTACCCCAGGTTCACCGCGCCGCCACCGTCCCCGCGGCTTGCCCTCCCGCACACCGGCCTTTCCCAACCTCGCCGCCAACCCTCGGCGCCTCTCCACCCGACCCCACCTCGCCTCCTCACGGGCCAACTTCCCCCCCCATCGCCCCACCGAGTCTCGGTGCCGCCCTCCTCACCACCTCCAAACCCCCGCCGTACTTTCCCCTCCCCCACCGCCACTTCACCGCCCCCCCAACGCCTCCCCTCTGGGCACCGCCCCTCGCCCCCGGACCACCCGAGACCTCCCTCGCCATCTCCCCAGTCCCCCTCCGCCCCCCATGCGCCTCACCCAAACCCCCAGCAAGGCCCCCCTTCTCCCTCCACTCGCAATGGCCTTCCCTTCCTTCCCACCGACTCCGCCCAGCCCCACTTGCCCCGCCGCCATGACCTTGACCTTCCTCGCACACGCCCCAACCTCCGAGCCTCGCGAAACCGCCCTCGCCGCCGCCACTGTCACCGCAAGGAGCCCCGCCAACGATGCCGCCTGGAACCCCCGACCCGCCCGCCTTTGGTTAAAGGAGAAACGAAACCCTATCGGGTTCTCAACAAGCCAAATCCCTGAAATTAAGGGATGGGACAACTAATTGGAAAAATTACAAAATTAAAGGCCCCAAGTTCTCTATTTACAGAAAGGTCCAGAGCAGTTTAAAAAGAAAGAAAAAGAAAGAGGTGCGGAAATTGCGCCAACGACCCCCAGCGGCCGAAATCTTTGAAAAATAAGGCTGTAATTGGAAAATCAGGGCTACTCCTTATCCAAATAGGACTATCATCTTGGGTTCTCCCTATTTAAGGACCCCATGGCTCCAATTCTTAGACACATCTCCCCTTCTCCTCTCTTTGTGCCATTGCTTCATCATGGATCATTCAAGGGCCATATTCTCCATGCCGCATCAATTCTTTGAGCACCATGGGAAGAAGACGACGATTGAGACGACGCCACCGTACGCACCGCATATGTTTTTCAACCACGGGTAGCCGCGCCTCTCCCGCCCGCACATGGATTCCGCCATTCATGCCCCACATGTTCTTCCAGCAGACAATTGAAGCCGCCGAATCCTCCTCCAAGCCAGCCGTTCACGCAATTCGTCAGGAGCCGAATTTTTAAAGCGGTGGAGAGTTGATGCAGCGTGATCCCAAATTATGGGGCCACATTTATTTAATTAAATAATTATCAATTTTATTTACGTTTTTAGCGGTCGTATTGGTCTAATTAAATAATTGAGATCACATGTGATCTCAACGTTTATTTCGTAGAGTTTAATTGTAATTCGAGTCAATTAAATAATTTAGAGTCCAATTAAGGTAGTTAGTGGTCAATTAGGATTAAATTAGTTGGTTAATTTGATTTATTTACTATTTTTGTAAACCCTCTCTCCTATATAAAGAGAGGGTAGTCCATTGTTCTAGTCGGTGAATTATGAAGTGAAATTTGAGATTTTATCTCGTATCTCTCTCTCATCTCTCTTCTCCCTCCACGCGATCTCCGCGGTTCTTCTCCTTCAACCTCTCGCATTCCCGGCGAGTTTTCTTCCTCACAATCCCTCCAATTTCTCTTCTCAACCATTCTCTTCTCTACCAAAATCCACCAAAAAAATATATTCTTATTTTACGACGACGCGCCGAAGCCGTTTGCATCAAGGTTCGAGGGATCCTCCGACGATGGAAGGTCGCGGATTGGAAGGTGGGTCAATTCGATAGGGATTTGATCGAGGAGATGAGGATCCGATGGAGATTTGGAGATGGCGGAGGATATCTAGGCGAGATTTGCGGACGTTGACGAAGAACGGACGGGGATTCGTAGAGAGGCGGCGTGCGACAATTACAGCTGAGATTTCGCGGGCGACGGGCGGCCAGAATTGGGAATGGCGCCTTGACGAGGAAGATGGCCACGGGACGTCTGATAGGCCGAGATCGGACGGCCCATGTTGCGACGCTTGGCGGCCGAGGGTAAGGGGGGCAGGGCACGTGTGTGGCGCGTGCCTAGGAGGCACCTGCGACGCACGTGCGGAGCTTTTTATTATTTTTTATTATTTTTATAATTTAATTTTTTATAAAAAATGAATAATAAAACCTCAAAAATGGATGACATGTGGTGGCTCCAGGAGCTGCCACATGTCAGCACCACAAAAATCGAAAGATATACTTTGTAAAATCCAAAATAAATAGTAAACGGCTTCGGATCGAAAAAGTTTATTCACGAAAATTGCTCGTCTTGATGAGATCTACAACTTTTATGAAGACATCAAAACTAAAATTGATCATTTGCACAAAGTGATATTTTTGGGGTATCCCTTGTACATAGAATACCTTGATTTTTGGGTTTTTAATTTTTTGTCATTTTCAAACCAGATAAAAATCCGGAAAAAATATGGTAAAATCAAAGATAAATATTTACTCATTAATCTAATTTTTTGGATTTTTATTAATTAAGAAAAAGAAGAAATAAAACAAAACACGAAAAAGACCAATTTTGTACATGCAGTTAGTGAAAACTTGGACTCAATTTGCTTCTTTGATTTCAAGCTCAGTTTGGATTTAGATTTTTGCGCATTTTAATAAAATTTTTATCAAAGAAGACAAATGAAAAAGAAATAAACTAAAATAGATAATTATGTACATAAAAAACTAGGTCAAAATCAGTTAAAATACAAAATGTACAAAAGAGGCCCAAAACCTAGCTTTCACATACGAGCTCCGATTCACTTGAACTTTGTCTTTTTTTTTTTGAAGGTAATTGAATGTTTATTAGTTCAAAATTGAGTAGGATCAAAACGGACACTGGATGGGGAAGATATGAGGGTTTTAGGCCGGAAATCCTGAAATTAGGGTTTGCGTTTTTGGTCCACTCATTTGGGTTAGTGATTTTTTTGTATTTTTTTATTTATTCCTGTGAGTGATATGTACACAGTGGAAGTGATTTTGGGTCATTCAGAGTTAACATGAATTAGTTAAAAATATGGGAAGTTAGGCTATTTACAGGTCAATTTTTGGCCGGAATTTTTGGCTTTTTATTTTGTACAGAATTAGTGATAAAATGCAATTCTTATCAAAACATGCATGAATGCTAATTATGCTAAATAAATGAAGATATGCTGATGATTTTGAGGGATTTGAGCTTAATTAGGGAGATTTAGAGTGATGAATCTGAGATTTATCAACCATGTAGCCCAATCAAAATAAAAAGAAATGAAATAAATATTCTAAAATAGAAATAAAATACCAAAAGGATCCAAATGAAAAATTATTCAACATAAAAGTTATGCATCTTTTCAAGATGTAGAACTTTCATGTAGAACTCAAAGTCAAAATACATCATATTTACATACTTATACTTTTGTAATTATCTTTAATGAATAAAATACTTTTATTCTTTTTTTTATTTTTTTAGATTTTTATTTAATGAATAATATACTATATAACATATACACTATTAAACTAAATTTTATGGGATTTTATTAATAAGAAAACGCAGAAAACAAGTGTCACTATAGACACATAAATATTCTTTATTTTATGTACAATAATTAGTCTTAATTATTTATAAGGTATTAAAAGTTAATTTTACTTAATTAGGTGTTATGTTAATTGATTAGTTTAAGATAAAGGCTAATTAATCGAAATAATGATGATGAATCCACGAGGGATTGTTGAACCCAGTCAACTTTCCCCCCTGGACCACTTCCTTAGCGGATCTGGTTTTTGACACGTCTTCTTCGAATTTTTCCAAATCAATCCGCCTACCATTTACATTGATTCGAGGCTCCGACTACCGAGGATGGACCCGTGATTCACGCCCGGCATCATTCTTAGGGGGTCGCTCCTCGGATTGCGCACCCGAGCTCTATTTCTGTCGGATCTCATCGAGTATAAGTTCACCTGGAGCTGCCACTTTCATTCATCTCTGGCCACCGGCTCCAGTGACCTCCATCCTCCTTCCTTGAGTGACAGCTAGCGAGGGAGTGTGTAGTAGCGAAGGACCGAGGCTTCTAGCCTCAGATCCGGCGAGCTCCTCGCCGTGCTCTACCACCGATGAGCACAAGCCTCTGGACACGTCGCCCCGTTGAGGCAAAGACCCCAGGAGGTTGCTGACCTCCAGCCCAGACTGAAATAAAGATCAGGGGATCGGGCGCAAGTTACCCAGCCAAAGCGCGTGCGGGGCACGTGGGGGCCAGGTGTCAGGCGGTGGATGGTTGTGGATGTGCAGCTCTGATTACGCCTCCGGGCAGATCTGACGGTCCAGACGAGGGGGCGAACGTGGGGTGCACGTGGCCGTCAGATCGTGGATCTAACGGCCTGATCCTGGCAGACCTCGAACGACAGTACGCGGCTTATTCTCGATGAGAAACCAACCATCTCTTGTCGGCCTCTCTCTTTGCCTTACCATCTCGCCTTCACACTCCATGTATAGTCTTTTGAAAAATATATCAATTTCTTATATTGTATTTGTTTCCCATGATATTGTTCCCTTGCGCTAATCATCTAAAAGTTGCAATTTCATAAAACATAACTAATGAAATGTTAAGGCATGTGATTTGACATTACCTTTCCTTCTTCAGCCTGTTTATGAATGATTTTCAGTAGTTCCTACATACATAAAAGCAGTCGTAGATTAAATTGGTTCCACTTTAGTAAGATTAGCATGTTTATATAAATATTTAATCTAGTATTAACAAGCTAATTTGTTATAAATAATAACTCTAGACAGAATATCATATGCATATCGAAATGAGTCAGCATGAATTTGATGCAGAATAGAAACGAAAAGGAAAACTATGAACTCTAATTAAAAAAAAACTAAACTCGCCCGACATGTGTCTTCCATATAATCTTGACTGAAAATGTAAACATACCGACCAAATCTATTCACAAAAATCAAAAACAGAAAATTATTCTAAACTAAAAAATTTCCAATTACAGAAAAATTGTAATTATATGTGATTCTATACCTCTAAGAGTTGATCAAATGCACATGGTATTTCAGTTTTTCTAGGAACATGATTTCATTGGTATTAGAAGTATAATAAAAGCTATTTAGAAAATAAAAAAAAAGAAAATAATAAAAGAATTTCAAATCAATGTCCCACTCTCCTTCACTAATCCCCCACCGTACACAATCCATTACCATTCTTCCCAACCTCATCCATGCTCTCCTATCACTGTTGTGAATACCCGTAGGGCCAAAATACTACTAGAGGGGGGTGAAGGGTAGTTTACGCAATCTATAGTAGTTAAACATAAATAGTGAAACTAAACAATCTCAAGAAAAAAAGAGCAAACAAAATAGTTAACTGTATTTATATCTCATTATATTTATTTTGTATTTTCTTATTTCTTCTGTGCACTTTACGTAATTTTCCCTTGGAGCTTTTCTCCTATATAAGAGGGCTCTAGGGCAAGTATGAATGCAATCTTTTCATCTCACGCCTTTCCACATGGTATGAGAACGACGATCCTAGACCGGAGCCTGTGCCCAAGATACCCCACCCTACCAAAACCCTAGTGCATCCCGTGCATCTAGCCGCCACGGCCAGCCGTTCCCGTGGAGCCGCCACTGCTGGCTATCCCACGCAACTACGCAGTAGAACAGCTACAGTAGCCGCGTCGGTCGCCACACAACAACGGTGGCAGCAACCGCTGCCGGACCAGTAGCAGCAGTCCAGGACACTACCATTGGTGCCTCGGTGGAACCCTAAGGTCGTAGTGTCCTCTCCCGCGTCCCTTGTTGTCTTATGCGTGCTTTGTCTCCTATTAGGTCTGTTTATGGGTTTATATAGTATGACTTGATCATCTAAAAACACCCTAGTTACCCAAAGAGGCCTCAAATGGATGGAAGAGGTTGTGGTATGAATCTACACCCACAACCATCTTCTCGTATGTCAATGTAGACGCAAGTATTTCTGTCTGCAGACACAGTCTTCGAGAATGTTATCATCATGTGAGACAACAAAGCAGATGGTTCATCCCTTGGTGCCTTCAAAGGTCCAGCACCCATCGTCAAGATGGATGGAACAAATTATGAATTATGCGCCAAGCAATTCATGAGACGAATGCAATGTAATGGCAAGAAGCACATCCTCACGAACGAGGATCCAAGTGAAAAGACTGGGGTTAATGCCTCATGGGAGGCAGATAACGTGTACGCGCGTGTGTGGCTATATAGAACTGTGTCAATGGAGATAGTCAATATATTGATTCAGCCTACTGCAAAGGTTGTGTGGGACATTCTCGCTGCTAGGTACTCTCCAAGGAAAAATGAGTCGAAGATACTGCACCTTCAGCATGATATCTTCACGTCAAAGTAGAATGATCGTCCTCTCCACGCCCTTTACACATCTCTAACAGGTATGTTTGAGAAGCTCCATGATTTCATTCCCTTGACTACCACATCAGAGCAACTCAAGGCGTACAGAGATTCTGTGATGACTGGAGTTTAATAGAGGCTCTTGATCCTAAGTATGACGCTGCTCGAGCACAAATTCTTATTGATGCCACCATACCTCCAATGAAGGAGGCATATCGCAAATTAAGCAAGCTATCCATATCTCCTAGTGGTATTCAGCAGTCTCGGACCTCTTTAGCTATGGTTGCATCTCGTGGTAGGGGAAGCCCTACACAGTACCATGGTCAAAATAACCGTGGTAGGGGAGGGGGTAGTCGACCCCGTTAGCCGTGCATCTACTGCCATTGGTCAGGCCACTCTGAAGAAACATGCTACTCTAAGCATGGGTTTCCCACTTCAGCATGTGTTGCAGAGCAGACTCAACAGGTTGGGGGTCCATTACCTGCATCTGATCAAAGATTCGATGAACTTGTAGCATGGCTCAGAGAGATTATGCTAGCTCCTGGGTCAACTAGCTCTCCCTCAGGATCCTCAGAGGTAGTTGCTTCAACATCAGCTTCCACATCAGGTATAGCATATGCTCTTACTAGCTATTATACGGCAAATTTGTCAGAATGGATTAGGGATTCAAGAGCATCCCATCATCTTTGCGGTGAAAAGGACAGTTTAGTACTTACAGTCTGACTCAGTCAGGGAGATCGATTGTAATAGCATAGGGGACACACTCTCCCATCACTGGTCGGGAGAGGTGCAGTTAACTCCTATAGTGCGACTTCAGAATGTTCATTATGCTGCTGAATTTTCTATGAATTTACTGTCCATTAATCAAATCACCAAGGATTTACATTGTTGTGCCATATTTGACCATATGCTCTTGTGTTTCAAGACATTCATACGGGCAGGGTGATTGGATCTGGTCGTGAACAAGGAGGTCTCTATAGACTGGTACAATAATCATATGTTGGTGCTTCTTCTATTCGCACTAGATATTTTCCCCTATATGTGGCATCTTCAATTTGGTTATCTTCCTCTGCAGAAGCTTTGTCACATTTTTCCACAGATTTCTCCTCACTCTACTTTTCAGTGCGAGACCTAGCAGCTGGGGAAGCATCATCGGTCTACCTTTCATAGTTGCCAGGGTCGAAGTAGTCATAGTCTTTTTTTAGTTAATTCATTTCGATATTTGGGATCGAAGTCATGTCTGAGACTACAAGGGGAATAGGTTTTATCTTGTTGCTATGGAAGAGTTTTCAAGATTGTCGTGGATCTTTCTTGTTAAAAACAAGTCTAATGATGGTCATGTTATTTGGTCTTTTCTTTTATTAATGAGATAAGGAATGTTTTCTCTACAAATGTCAAGTATATTTGTTCACATAATGCATTAGAATTTTGCAGTACTCAATTCTCTCAATTTCTAAGAATATATGGTATTGTTCATCAGATTTCTTGTGCATATACGCTTCAACAAAATTGGGTGGCTCAACGAAAACATCGCCACCTTTTGGATGTTACCAAGACCCTCGTGATTCAGAGTCGTAATCCTCATTCTTATTGGGTGGATGCGGTTCTAACTGCTTTCTACCTCGTGAATCTTATGCCCTCATCGATCTTGTGGGAGAAGATCACATTCTCGATGGTGTTTCCATAGGCGGATCTTTTCTCTCCTACGCCTCGTGTTTTTGGGTCGATTGCTTTTGTTCATGAGACGTCTCCAGGTATTGATAAGATCTCTCCTAGAGATGTCAAGTATGTTTTTATTGGGTATTCCAAAACCCAAAAGGAATACCATTACTTTGATCTTGTTCGACGAATGTATTATGTAAGTGTGGATGTCACCTTCTTTGAGTCCATTATGTATTTCTTCCCTACATGTGACAAGCTCATTTCTTCGAAGAATGGAGAAGTATGCATGCCTCTACCTCTGTTTTCGTCTACTCCAGGCTCCACTTCACCATCACCACCACCACCTCCACCACATCCTCTACTACCTCCTCCACCACCTGCCACACCTACTTTCCTTCCGCAAGTTTACCAACACAAACCTTGTGCTCATGTTCTAAGAAAATCATCCAGCACGTCGTAGGTATGTTCTGAGCATTTGAGTTCCACTAATGGCACTGGTAATTTGCGTATACAACATGATAAGCAAAAGGCCTTAGATGATCCAGTCTAAGCTACTGAGGAAGCTGAGGAACTTGATGTGCCTATTGCCATACGGAAGAAGAGGCGTACATGCACCATGTACCATCTTGCTTCCCATGTTTATCTAGCACGACTCACAAAGGATTTTCAGAGGTTGGGTCTGTCAGCCGTGGAGATACCACGGTCGTATCAGGAGGTGTTGCAGAGTAGTCAGTGGCGCCTGGCTATGGAGGAGATGGCAGCCTTACAGTCTCGCGGTAGTAGAAATATTGTACAATCTCCCGCTGGTGCATCTGTTGTTGGCAGCAAATGATTGTTTACAATGAAACACCGTGCGGTTGGTATTGTGGACAGGGATAAGATCAGATTACTTGCTCGTGGGCTCACCCAAGCCTATGGAGTGGATTCTCATGATACATTTTCTCCAGTTGCTCGTCATTCGATGCTGTGGGTTCTGATTGCTGTTGTTGTGGTAAATGACTGGCCACTATACCAATTAGATGTCAAAAATGGATTCTTGTATGGGGACTTGCATGAGGAAGTCTACATGCAGCAGCCACCTGGGTTTGTTAATGAGGGGAGTCTCGTATGGTATGCAGACCTCACAAGGCCGTCTATGGCCTTAAGCAGATCCGAGGGCTTGGTTTCAAATGCTCTCAGAGTTGATTGAACAACAAGGGTTTGTCAAATCTACTGCAAACCACTCTCTTTTTGTTAGGAGAACCCACAGAGGTACCGTTGCTATTCTGGTCTATGTTGATGACATTACTATTACAGACAGGCTTGAACAGGGCATTCAAGTAGCTAAAGATTTCCTTGGACAACAGTTTGTGACCAAGGACCTTTCTCCGTTATTTTCTTGGTCTGCCGCAAATCCTCATTACGTTCTTGGTCTATATTTTGTAAGAAATCACCGTGGTATGGTAATGACGCAGAGGAAATATGTCACTAACCACTATCTAAGACAGGCATGACAGAATGTAGACCTGCCACTACTCCAATAGATTCCAATGCTAGGCTCTATGATGATGATTCTGAGGAGGTGGATAAGAGACGATACAGAGCTAGAAGGGAAGCTGTTGTATGTCACTATCACTAGGCTTGATATATCATTTGTTGTTAGTAGAGTCAGCCAGTTTATGGAGCAACCCATGCAGGTTCATATGGATGCAGTTAACATGATCTTGAGGTATCTGAAATCTTCTCCAGGTGCAGAGCTTTTGTTCAGAAGAAATGTGTCTCCCACAGTTACTAGATGTGCTGATGCAGAATATGTTGGGTGCCCCGAAGACAGGAAGTCCACATCAGGCTTCACTGTGTTTGTACGTAGCTCGCTAGTTTCATGGAAGAGTAAAAAACAGACAGTTGTGGCTAGATCTAGCACTTAATCAGAGTACAAAGCCATGACCCAAGGAAGCACGGAAATGATGCGGGTCAAATCTGTCCTGAGTCTCTAGCTGACCTAACTATTGAGGTGCCTCTTCTAATGCACATCCAATGTCAAAACCAAGCCATTTTATTCATAATTAATAATCCAGCCTTCCATGGAAGAACAAAGTACATCGAAGTGGAATGCCATTACACTCGTGGTCTAATTCAAAAGGGACTTAACCTCCCACGTTGCTTCAGGTGACCAGATTGCAGATATGTTTACCAAAGCTCTTGCTAGGGTCTTTTTCACCGTTGATGTTCCAAGTGAGCATGATAGACATATATGCTCAAGGTTGAGGGGAAGTGTTGAGATCTTTATATTTCATTATCTTTATTTTGTATTTTCTTATTTATTATGTCCACTTTATGTAATTTTCCCTTGGAGCTTTTCTCCTATATAAGAGAGCTCTAGGTCTACGATGAATGCAATCCTTTCATTTCACGCATTTCTACAATAACCATGTGCATGAAGATGTTAACGTGGAAACCCAAAAGGGTTAAAACCATGACACGAGTCCGTGACTCATGATTCCCAATCAGTCATGCCAATCAAATAATTCATAACACAAGTTATTTAATGCAGATAACTCAACTGTTTACAAGAGTCTTGGATCAGATACCAAAATACTTTACAACCTTGAATCAAACACCCAAGTCCTTGCTCTGTATCAAATACCAAAGCCTTCACATGCATATCAGACACCGCGACACCATCAAGGATGGATCAAACACCAAAGTCCTCAAACCTTCATGGGACAGATACCAAAGGACATTCACATTTTGTCAGATACCAAAGATTTTTGACCTTTTTGGATCGAACACCAAGACGTGCAGAATTGGCTATCTAAAGAACATGATAAACAATAAGTTGATCTTTTTTTTAGCCAACCACAGTGAAATCCATGGAAAAAATTTGAAAAAAAAAATAAAAATAATTGGGCAAAATGGGACGGGGGGAGCAAAGTTAGCTCCCCCATGGGGGCAGCCCCATTTTACCCTATATATATGGGAAAAAGGAGTATGCTCCCTGGGTGTAGCAAACTTACATGCTCCCACTCCTTTTGCCATGTATTTTTTTATTTTTCTAAAATGAAATCTATTGAATATTAGATCACAATATGTCATCATGGTGTCATTCAAATTTGACTTAATTCAATACTCCTATCCCCTCCATCAAGACTGTCAAATTTTAACGGTCTCAGAATTGCTGAAAATGACCCCCTTCAGATGGAGGGCATTGGAGTCTCTATTTCTGACGAAACTTGAATAACATGTTAGAGGGATATAGTGATGAATATACATACTTTTTTATTTCAACAAAAAATAAAAAATTGGGGGAAAATGAAGGTGCGAGTAGTCAATTGGCTACACCCAGTGTGTAACCACATTTAACCCTATATATATATGAAATCCATAGATGTTGCTTAGATACTTGTTTATATCATAGTCTAACAAAAGATAAAAGAACTTTTTAAGTTTAAATCCCTAAATGCATTAAGATGTCGTTATATCCTAATTGGTTTGAACTCATCAATATTCAATTTTATATAAAATGAATTGTGATTAGTCAAGGATGAGCATCCTTTCATATTCTATTTATAGAATCCATAGAGAACATAATTAATTGGAGATCTAGACATCCACCTGTATAAAGCAAGCATTGTTCTTCTTCTGGTGATAGTATTCACAGACTTACCAGCAACAGTGAGCTCATACCCATAAGATCTGAAGAGAACATCAATATTCTGCAAGTTTAGTTTCAATTACATATTGAATTGTTAGTTGTTCGTTTAGGTCCTTAGTTAAATCACGTCTTTATGAGTATCTCCAGTGTTAACTTCAATTCATCTTCATTTTACACTAATGTATCAACTGTCTATTCTATCACCAACTCATGTTACAAAATTTAGTTGTTGCTAGATGGTTGTTAATATAACTGGGACGCTCATTAAGACAAATTCATCAAACTATGTGTGCTAGCGTAATCTTGACTGCTGACTATAACACTATCGATTTTCAAGGTGGAGTAAAATTTCATGGAATGATTAAAGGGATCGACTAGGCTCAGTTCTTCTGGCTAAAATTTTAAACCGTTGTTGAACTGAAAGTATTGCATAAAAGAGAGTTTTATATTTGCATTACATTGTTGAATGCCAAATTTATTCAACTATGCCGTCGACATAAAAGAATCTTGGAGTGTGGGATCCATCATTATAAAGCCACTTCTTCACAATATGTTCTAGATGGCAAGCATATGTTATAAGATGGCAAGCATATGTTATGTATCATCCCATAGTCCAGTGGAGTATCTTTAAGAAAACGTAACACCTCAGTGGGTTATAAATAGTTGTGAATCAATAAAGATGGATATATGTGCCGGTTATGGTGACCCTTACACTTGACTGTGCGAGGATGCAATAACCCTCAACTAGGCGGAGGAAAAGAAGCCCAATTAGGGCAGCGGCCGCCAAGTGCGCGAGTCTACGATCCCAATACTTTTTATGGTTTTTACGCGAGCTCGCAGTGTAATTAGGCCTCGCTGGGATTTCAACTTTTGATCGGTTCCACTGACCTCTGTTTTAGTGTACCTAAGCTGGGGGTCCCTTAGTTTTTAGTTTTTCATACGAGCTCGTTAGCCCGTACTAGTCTGGCTAGTTTCTAGAGTGACTTTTCTAGAGATTCACTCTCACCTGACTCAGTGGCGTAGTTTTGGAGCAGACCTATCCCTCTAATGGACCGCACTTCCACTTAGAGGGCGAGACAGAAGGGTCTCTTAGGAGATGATGCAGCGTGATCTCAAATTATAGGGCCACATGTTTAATTAATTCTAGCCGTTATTTTTATTTATGTTTTTTAAGTTGTCGTAATTTTATTTAAGTAAGGAGATCGTGTGTGATCTCGAAATTAATTAGTTAGTTTAAATTTGATTTTCGAATTTGAATTAGAGTCAAATTAGGATAGAGGTCGATTTGAATTTTAATTCAAATCAATTAGGATCGAGTGGGATTTGATTTGCTTCTATTTTTGTAATTCCACCTCTACTATATAAAGAGGTTGGTGGCCTATTGTAAGGGACAGTGAAGTATTAAGAAAATTTGAGTTTATCTCATTATCTCTCTCTATCTCTCCCTCTCTCCACGCGATCTCCGCGGTTCTCCTCCTTCAACATCTCGTATTCCAGACGAGTTCTTCTTCTCAACCCCTCCCTTTTCTTCTACCAAATATTTTTCCACCGTTCAAATTATTTCCCGCGCGACGCCGAATTGCAGTTTGCATCATTTGGTATCAGAGCATGGCATCTAGGTCGTCCTCACGATCTAACGATCCGTCCAGGCGCTCGCATCGGCATCACCGTTCATCCGAACAAACACGACGAGCCATCTCCACCATCGACGCCTCCTTCAAGGATACGGAGCACATGATTCGTGATTTGCAAGCCAACTTCAACTCCCTGTTTCGAGATCTAATGGTTAACTTTGAGGCCTATCGCGACGCCCAATTAAAGCCGTCAACCGTTGAAGCCGCTGCCGCGAAGTTTGACGAAGAAAAACTCGCTGAGGAAGACGATTCGTCCGCTGTCCAGCACCTTCCAGACCCGATTTTGCCACCGGAATCGGCCCCGTTGGTCCCGTCGACCGTCCCGGCACAACCCCAGCTTTCCCAGGTAACTCCCCTACCCTCCCCGGCCCGCGCGGCCGTCATCCCCACCCCAACAACCCCTCCGACATCCCCATACCTTCCCACGGCTACAGCCTCGCAACCCTCCCTCGCTCTGGCCTACTCCAACCCCCGAAGCCCAAATCCCAGCCAAACCCGCAAGCCCCGACTTCGTCATCCACAACCCCGCGACATTCCCCTGTACACCAGCAGGCCACCCCTCCCGCCGGCGCCCCCGCTTCCCCTGCCTCCCCCACACCGCTCGACCTCGCCCCCCGTGGCCTACCCTCATCCCTACAGGCCAAGCCACCACCCCCACGCCGCCACAACCGAACCCCATCCGAACCACATGCGCCCACGCCCCCC
This sequence comes from Ottelia alismoides, assembly GCA_037367405.1. NCBI lineage: Eukaryota > Viridiplantae > Streptophyta > Magnoliopsida > Alismatales > Hydrocharitaceae > Ottelia > Ottelia alismoides. Next base: position 262,445 of record JAZKJV010010113.1, read on the forward strand.
TCTCCCTCTCGCAGACCTCCCCAGGAACCCCCTCCTCCTCCCGCTACCCTACGACCCCTCCCTTCCCGCGATCGCCTCGGCGGTGCCCCGCACCAACCCGCGCCTTCCCCACGCGCAGACCCCCTCGCGTCGCCCAGCTCGTTGCCGCCCCACGCCCCGCCTGTGCCCCTTACTCCGGCGCCGCCCCTTATCAGGAAGGCGTGGAGCCCTAACGAGGAATGCGGAAGACTCTCCCATCGAATCCCCTCAATTGAGGGGAGGGATATTTTGGAGAAATTGCATAATAAAAGTTCCTAAAATCCATATTTGCAGAAGGGCCCAAGGCAATTGGAATGTGAGGAAAATTGAAGGGGTACAAAAATTGCAGAGATGCCCCCCAATTGGAAAAAACTACAAACGTAACGTTGAAAATGATCGAATTGAAGGAAATTGAAGCCACAATTCAAGGATGAATTCTCCAACGCGCATATACGTCAAGCAATTCGTCGGGAGATGAATTTTTAAAAGCGGAGGAGAGTTGATGCAGCGTGATCTCAAATTATAGGGCCACATGTTTAATTAATTCTAGCCGTTATTTTTATTTACGTTTTTTAAGTTGTCGTAATTTTATTTAAGTAAGGAGATCGTGTGTGATCTCGAAATTAATTAGTTAGTTTAAATTTGATTCTCGAATTTGAATTAGAGTCAAATTAGGATAAAGGTCGATTTGAATTTTAATTCAAATCAATTAGGATCGAGTGGGATTTGATTTGCTTCTATTTTTGTAATTCCACCTCTACTATATAAAGAGGTTGGTGGCCTATTGTAAGGGACAGTGAAGTATTAAGAAAATTTGAGTTTATCTCATTATCTCTCTCTATCTCTCCCTCTCTCTCCACGCGATCTCCGCGGTTCTCCTCCTTCAACCTCTCGTATTCCAGACGAGTTCTTCTCAACCCCTCCCTTTTCTTCTACCAAATATTTTTCCACCGTTCAAATTAATTTATCGACGCACCAAAAAGCCGTTTGCATCATTTGGTATCAGAACATGGCCTACAGATCGTCCTCACGATCTGACGATCCGTATCGACATGTGCGCCGACACGCGCCAACACAACATCGTTCATCCGAACGAACACGACGAACCATCGCCACCATTGACGCCTGCTACAAGGAGACGGAGCACATGATACGTGATTTGCAAACCAACTTCCAATCCATGTTTCGAGATCTAATGGCTAACTTTGAGGCCTTCCGCGACGCCCAATCAAAGCCTCCATCCGTCGAAGCCGCTGCCGCGTGTTTCAACGAAGAAAAACTCGCCGTGGAAGACGATTCGTCCGCTGTCCAGACCGTTTTAGAAGAAAAAAATGAAGAAACGATGGTTGCACAGGTATTTTCAGAGTCACCAACTTTCCCGAACTCGACCCCCACCCCATCCGCCCTTGCGCGGGCCCCACGCACCATCCAAGCCGCCCCTACGGCCCCCGCCCAGCCCCCAACCTCGCCGACGGACATCCCTACGACTCCCAACCCCACCGGTGGCACACTCCCATCCACCGCCTTTCCCCTCCACAGCCCCAAACCACCCACGGGCCCGCAACCACCGCGCATCACCTCCCGCACCCACCCACGGGCCCGCAACCCCTCTGCGCGTCACCGCCTACCCCTCTTCCCCTGCCTCCCCCGCACCTCTCGGCCTCGCCACCCGTGACCCGCTCCCGGACCGCCCCTTTTTCCCACAGGCCGAACCACCACGCCCAAAACCCCCGCGCCGCCGCCCCCAAACTCCATCTGAGCCGCCTACGCCTCCGCCTCCCTCTCCCTCTCGCAACCCTACCCAGGAACCCCCTCCTCCTCCCGCTAGCCCACGGCTCCTCCCTCGCCATTCCCTCGTCCCACAGAAACCGCCGCTCCAGCCAGTGCCACCAAATCGCCGTCGCCGCCAGCATGTCAGAGATACCTTGCCGCCCTCCTGCGCATAAAAAGAAGGCTCCAACCCTAACAGAACCGAGATTGACGGTACCCGTATCCCTGGAAGAATGGGATTGGAAAGCAAGGGGAAAATTGTAAAATTAAATTCCCTAAAACCCCTATTTGCAGAAAGACCAAAGGCAATAAGAATGAGGGGGTGCGAAATTTGCACCCACACCCCTGGCGGTCGAAATATTTAAAAAAAAAGGGCTACAAATCAGAAATCCGGGGATCTTCCTTATCCAAATAGGACTAGGGCCTTGGGTTTCCCCTATCTAAGGATCCCATGGCTTCATTCCTTGGACACATCTCCTCTTCTCCTCTCCTTGTGTTATTACTTCGCTATGGATGCTCCGAAGGTTATGTTGTTCATGCCCCATCAATTCTTCGGTCACCACAAGGAAGAAACCACAATCAAGAAGACGCCGCCGTTCGCGCCGCACATGTTCTTCGACCACGACGACCGCGGCATCTACGCCCGCATCTGGTCTCCGCCGATCGCTCCGCACTTATTCTTCCAGACAATGACTGAGCATGCCGGATCGACCTCCAAGCCTGCAGATTCAGCAATTCGTCGGGAGACGAATTTTTAAAGCGGAGGAGAGTTGATGCAGTGTGGATCCGAAATATAGGGCCACCTATTTATTTAAATTATGGTAGTTAATTTTATTTACGTTTTTTAGGTCGTCACAATTTTAATTAAATAATTGAGATCGCTTGTGATCTCCAACGTTTATTCGTAGATTTGATTTTAAATTTGGTCGGTTAATTAGTTAGAGTCCAATTAGGATAAATTAGTGGTCAAATTAAATTAGTTTTCTATTTTTGTAATGCCCTCCCTCCTATATAAAGGGATGAGGGTCCAGTGTTTTTATTCAGTCAAGTATTAATGAAATATTGAGATTTATCTCCTTCCTTTCTCTTCTCCCTCTCCTTCCACGCGATCTCCGCGGTTCTCCTCCCTCAACCTCTCGTATTCCCGACGAGTTCTTCTTCTCAACCCCTCTCTTTTCTTCTACCAAATAATTTCTACCATTCAAAATTAATTTATCGACGCACCAAAAAGCCGTTTGCATCATTCGGAAATCAATCTGAATGTTGAGTATGAATCTAAATTGTAGATTCTAGCAACTAGCCTAGAATATGAAGAATCTGATATCTGAATTCGACATGTAACTCTACACAATACCCTCCATATCTCACATACTTGTTAGAATAAATGACATCGACCAAATTGGGAGAAGACATGAGGGAAAAAAACAAATGAATAAATAACAAAACAACAACAAAGCCTTTTCCCACAATTAAGTAGGGTCGGCTACATGGATTCTTCGACTCCATTCAAATCTGTCTTGGGCCAAACCCGGGCTTATATCCACAAAACTAAGATCCCTTTGTATGGTCTCTTTCCAACACTTCTTGGGCCATCCTCGTCCTCTCTTAGCCGGCTCAACATCCCAACACTCGCATCTCCTAACTGGTGCATCTGCTGATCTTCTTTGCAAATGTCCAAACAATCTTAAGCGGTTTTCTCGCATCTTATCCTTGATCGGAGCTACACCAACTTTCTTTCTGATTGCATCATTCCGAATCTGATCTTTACGTGTGTGTGTCCACACATCCCAACACTCGCATCTCCTAAATGAATAAATAAGGCATCATAATTTTTTCTTGATTTTTATTCTTCCATTTTTTTAACATTTTCTTCGTACGGATTATTTTTCTACGATCCTTTTTCCCTCAACTATTTCTCTATTTCTCTTTAATAACCGTCTCTCCCCCGTTTTCTTTAAAGCGTACGCTTTTTTGTACCCACATCTTATTTTAACTTGACCCTTCCTTTTCTTTCTTGGGTCCTCACTTTTTTTGGTTTTATTAAATGACCTCACAACCGACTTGGGCCCTTATAATAGCATCTACCTGTTTTTTTTTGTCGTAGCCCGTAGCTACACTTGGTCGTTTACCCAATTTTCATAAAAAATCTCACATGACCTATTTAGGGTTCCTGAGTGGGAACCCATCTCATGAAATTGGAATGCCCCGACGGCGATGTTGGCTTTTGGGAAGCACGTTGAAGGTGGTCAACATTGCCCTTGAAAAGAAGAAGACACGTTGCCTCCTAGAGAATAGCTAGGGCTCCTTCTGGAGCCTCCTGGGATGCCATTGCATGGAGCGTTCAATGCTGCCACATATGATGCACAAGGGAGAAGATGTGGCTGCCACATGGAGGGGAGCACCTTGCCTCGTCGCCGCCCGTCAGATGCGGTCAGGCACCGTCGCTTGAGGCTTGGAGAGATCGGTTGAGGGAACAACCATCCTGGACTTGGAGAGAATGGTTGAGGGTGCCGCTACCCTCGCAATGACTCGAGGAGAGGATGCACCGCCTTCTCTAGCCGTTAGGGGGAGGAGATCTGATTGCCATGGGAGAGGAGCAACAAAATCAACAGATCGAGCTCCTTGACCTTGATGTGGAACAACGTGAGGGTGAGGGTGCTTCTTCGTGTGTGGGGGGGGATCAACAGCATTAGGGTGGCTGGACGGTTTGATAATGTCGCCAACGGAGCCGCCAATGCTAATAGGTGGCGGTATGATGTTGCCTGGAGCTTGGACTCGCTGGAAACCCTTGTTGGAGATGCTCAAATTAGGGTTCTAGAAATTGAACCCTAGGAACAAACCTTGCTCAGTATTAGGGTTTTAGAAACCCAAAATCCTAATAAGCTCGGCATCGACAACAGATAATTTTTCAGTTGCAGGGTTTCAAGAAACCCTAAATCTAAGTTTCGAACTTGATCACACACCTAAATAAATAATCGTCAAGAACAAGCAAGAAATCGAATATTCTCTATCAATCGAATCTCGAATATATCAAGAACATAAAATTCTCAAGATGTGGTAATTGGACCATGGAGGGATTCAATTACCCATCTGCACATATGACACCTATGCTCCAACATGCATGATGCTCATTCAATTATACGGGAAGCGAACCACTAGCCGTGTTACATAAGTCGGTATTTAGCATTTAGTCGGAGGGTTCACTGAATAAAGAGTATTCAACATTCAGGAGAACATTCATGATTATTTAGTTATGTATTTTTTAATAATTTTAAATATAAAGTAATGTCTAATATATATAATCTTATATATCTATACAATTTTGGTTATCAATCAACAAAAATCTAACATAAAAGTACTAATAATAAGTTACATATATGGAGCTTTAATATTGGTAGTAATGATGTGATAATGGGAACCTTTACAAAGTAAAAAAAACTTAGTAGTTTGTTGTAGTAGTCAGTCGAATATTTGGCCACATACTTAAATATTTGGGTTGAATAGTCGGTTAGATATCAACCTAAATGATATTTAGAAAGGATTGCCATCTCCTACTCTTGCTGGAGATCATCTCTTAACAATCATTTGACGGTGCTTGATGAGTCCTCAATATAACTCTTTAGATATTCATTCAAGCACCAGCTCTATGATTCAATAGTTGAATCAACAGCCATATGTTCATCAAGATAGCCATGGTACATAACCCTAATTGAACTAAGGGACCTATTATGCAAATTAATTATTCTTCATTTCAGATCAGGGAATGATATTTGCAATAACATTTATTGCATAATGGCTCGCCGTGGGCTCGCATGTCCAACAATCTACCACTAGCCCAAAGAACCATTAATGGGCTAATCATTTAGACCCGCACTCATGTGACAATCATAGGCTATTAAGAAAATAGCTAGGTAAGCTGATCAGTCACTCTGTTCCCACGAGACTACGCCAAGTCCTTTTACGGCACTTGCATATCCCCCGTAACAGTGCTCGCATCCAATGCGAATGTTGCATCTTATGCAACCAATACTCAACCCTGTTAGTTACAGTGTCCTTGACACTACAGCTTAACAATTATCATAACCAGTATTTCCATAATCCTTATCAGAATACCCTTATTCCCGGATATCACTATCTCTTAAGGTATCCACAATTAAGATCTTTTAGATCACTATCTATAAACATGATTTCTAACGATGAGTCTGAAGATCTATTGATACAGGGATTGCAACAGGATGACGTTCATGAGAACCTGGACGTTCCTATCGCTATTCGGTAGCAGAGGCATATTTGTGCATCCTACCCAATTGCCTCTCAGGTTTCCTTTCATCGTCTTACAAGCGATTTCCAGAGATTTGCAGTTGCTCTGTCTGCCGTAGAAGTTCCACGGACTTACCAGAATGCATTGCAAGATAGCAAATGGCGTCTTACTATGGAAGAAGAAATGGCTGCCTTGCAGTCCCACGACACATGGACTCTTGTTTCTCCTCCTCCTGGAGCGTATGTTGTTAGCTGCAAGTGGGTGTTTACTATTAAATACCATGCAGATGGGAGCCTTAATCGTTACAAAGCAAGGTTTGTGACATGCGGTTTTACTCAGACCTATGTAGTTGATTACCTGGACACGTTCTCTCCGGTTGCTCGACATTCAACTCTACGTGTCCTTCTCTTAGTTGATGTAGCACGTGATTGTCCCTTATTCCAGCTTGACGTCAAAAATGCATTTTTGTATGGAGATCTACACGAGGAGGTCTATATGCAGCAGCCTCCGGGGTTTGCTGCTGAGGGAGAGTGTCAACAGGTTTGTAGACTCCAAAAGGCAATATATGGCCTTAAACAGAGTCCTAGAGCTTGGTTCCAAAAGCTTTCTGATCTGATTGAACGGCAGGGATTCAAGAGGTCGAATGCAAATCATTCTTTGTTTGTGCAGAAGACGCCTAGAGGTACAATCGCTATCATGGTTTATGTTGATGACGTAGTTGTTACAGGAGATGATGAGCAGGGAATCAAGATGGCAAAAGAATTTATGGGCAGTCAATTTGTGACTAAGGACCTGGGCACCCTAAGGTATTTCTTGGGATTGGAATTTTCTAGAAATGCACAGGTCTTGTGATGACCCAAAGAAAGCATGTTACAGATATGCTTGCCGAGACGGGCATGATTGGATGTCGACCCTCTACTACTCTTATGGATCCTAGCATGAAGCTATACGATGATGATACAAATGAAGTTGATAAAAGAAGATACAGAGAGATGGTGGGAAAACTTCTTTATGTTACAATCACCAGACCGGATATTGCATTTGCAGTGAGTCGAGTGAGTCAATGTTAGCAATGTGAGCCCCGGGCGAACCATTTCTACAATAAATATTATTGTAATGAATAAAATATCAATGAAAATTATTGATTATTTTTCACTCCCTTTCTGAGATTGAATGAATGAATGCACTATAAGGTCCCTCTATACAATTAGGGTTATGTACCATGGCCAACTTGATAATCATACAGCTGTTGATTCATTGAATGAATCATAGAGGCTGATGCTTGGATGAATATCTAAGGAGGTAGATTTAGGACTCATCAAGCATCGACAAATGATTATTAAGTGATGATCTCCAGCCTGAGTAGGTGATGGAAATCCTCTCTCAGACGGCTGATATCTGACTGACCTCTTGATGCAGGTCCTCTGCATGGGAATAGTGATTCAGAGGTGTCAGGTTAGCTGAGTCAATGGGTTGACTTAACGAGATCGAGATAACCAAAGACCTATGTTGAATACCGTCACAGCATAGGCATGCATCCTCTGACCGGAGACAGATGTGTTGCTATATGTCTGAGTGTGTACATTTGATAGACCAATAGGTTGATGACCTAACCAAGGTCTATACACTGACGAGCTGGTGTGCATGTAAGGACATATAAGTAATACGATCTCTCAAAGGGATCATACAGGTTCACTTGTGAACCGGGAGACATGAGCTCACTCATGAGGTGTTGGGACAGAACAAATTCTATGCATGGTCGTCGTGCTTTGGAAGCATGACATGAATTTGAAGGTAAGATATATGCTTTGGGAAAGCACATGATCTATACCAATTCCCAATGACCAAGATTGAGAAACTTAATAATCAAACCCTGAAGATGACAGTATAAAAGTGATCTTTATCTTCAGAATGATCATATGTCTTCCAGTATGCAGGATGTACAGGTATTGGGAATACCTGAGGGTGATGTGATCATAAGCGATTGTATAACCATGACGCTTCCATTCCGAGGGAGTGATGAAACAGGTTTGGATTTTAGTGACTCCTCTCATTAGAAAAGTGACCTAATCTTAGTCCATGAACTGGACATTGATATGAATGAGATTCAGATGCAATGAGAAGATTAGGTCTACGGTCTTGATTTGATCAAGCACTAGTGGGAGGTCCATGGGATCTGGATTTGAGATATGATCTCAACATCCAAGTCACTATACGTGGAACAATACAATTGCCCTGTCCTTATCTCCAAGTATCTGAGGAGAGATCGCATTATTCTTCTAGGGTTCGAGAATAATTCCATAAGATCTAAGCAATGAAGAACTAATGATTAAATGTGATTTAATCACTTTGATCTGTAAAGAAATTATCCAATATAATTAAATATAATTTAATTATTATGTATAAGAATAATGTTGATAGAAATATCCAATTATTCATAATATATTATAAATGTGATTTATAATGTATCAGAGAGAGCTATTTATAATTTATATTTGTTGATTAATTATTATGTGTATTGGATACACATTGTTTAATTATTTGACAATGTAAATTATATGTTGTTTTGGGTTGTGAATATGATTCACAATTTTTCAATGTCAGGATTGCAATATTCCTAAAATTAATTGTGAATTATTTTTGGTGAATAAATCCCAACAAAATTTGTTGGAAATAAATAATAGAGAAATTCAAGGAGATATGCAATCTCATGGAAATCCATGAGATTGCCCCATTTAGGAATAAGATGGGTGGCACTCAATTCCTATATGGAATGGGTGGCCGTCCACCATATTTCATGGGGATGCATGATCTCCTTTGTAATCTTCCGTCCCTATTTATTGGTACAATTTAGGATTGATTTATATTTGAATTTGTCAAATATATTTTTGTAAACATATATTAGTTACTTTTGTACTTCTCTGTTATTTTCTTTTCTACCGTATGCTTTATGTAATTTACCCATAGGCTACTCTCCTATATAAGAGAGCCTAGGGCTGATGGAATAAACATCTTTGTCTCTTTTCCCAACATGGTATCAGAGCGACGGTCCTAGACCGGAGTTCTTGAAACCCTAACCCCTCTCTCTCCGCCGCGCGCGCCGCCGGCTGAGCGCCTCGACCCCCTCGCGCGCCGTCGGTCGTGCACCGCCCCGTGCCCTAGCGTGCCTCCTCTGCGTTGAGCCCTGTGCCTCATGCGACTCGCCTGCGCCCCGCGCGAGTCGCCTACGCTCCAGCGCGCGTCTCCAGAGCGCTTCACGCACAGATCCAGTGCGTCTCGCGCGCATCCTCCAGTGCTCCTGGCCGTGCGCTGAGCGTGCATCTCCTGCGGATCTAGCGCAGACTCCAGTGCATCCCCTCGCGCGACCAGCGCACGCCTGTGCACTCTCTCGTGCGACCTCTCGTGTGCTCCTTGCGCGCTATATCGCGTGCCCCTTCCTGTGCGCATCTAAGCCGTGAATCAGCCCGGCATCTTATCTAGCGCGCACAACTCCAAAAGAATGGGTTTGGTTGCTTGAAGTCTACACCTTGCAACTAAATCTGTCTATGTCCGTGTAGACGATCTTATCTTCAGTCTATCGCTCCAGTTTTCTGTTTCCAGTATGTCAGAAAGCGAGGCGGATATTCTATCTATAGGCGCCTTTCGTGGTCCAGCGCCTACCGTAAAGATGGATGATACAAACTATGAACTGTGGGCGATGCAGTTCATGAGTATGATGAAGTCAACTGGTAAGAAGCACATTCTTACCGAAGAAGAGCCTATTGAGAAGACTGGAGTTAATGCCTGAGGAAGATGATGCATACGCCAAAGTTTGGTTATCTGGAACTTTGGCGATCGAGATTGCCAATGATATTCTTCATCAGCCCACGGCTAAAGATATGTTGGATATTCTGGCGGCCACATATCCTCAAGCGAAGAATGAGACAGATTCTGCAACTCAAGCATGATATATTTACCATTAAGCAGAATGGCCGTCCTCTACACTCACGCTACACATCTTTGCGTGGGATGTTCGAGAAGCTATACAGCTTCATGCCCCTGACAGCCACGCCAGAGCAACAGAAGACCTACCGAAATGCGACTATGGTAGGAGTTTTCCTTTCTGCCCTTGATCCTGAGTATGAGGCAGCACGGTCTCAGATCTTGGCGGACTCTACTATCCCTCCTATGGAGGAAGCCTTTCACAGGTTGAGCCGGATCACTGTTCCCTCTACGACTACGAATCAGAATGCTTCAGCCATGGCTGCCAACAGGGGTCGTGGATTTCATCATCAGACCCGTGGTCGTGGACCTCGCGGTAGAGGAGGCCGCACTCGGCCAACATGTACTTACTGCCATCGCGTCGGACACAAAGAAGACACATGCTACTCTAAGCATGGATTTCCTGCATCTGCACGAGTCGCCGAGCAGATAGAGCCTCCATCTGCTGCCTCTTTGGATCAACGGTTCGATGATCTAGTTGCCCGTCTAAGGGGCATTATTCCTCCAACTGGCCCAACACCTACTACTGAGAATCAATCTGATGTTGCTGCATCTGCTTCTACGTCTACCAGTGCATCAGGTAGCACACTTGCATTCACTAGTAGTAGATCAGATACTTTACCTTGGATTATGGACTCGGGCGCCACACATCATCTATGTGGCGATCAGAGTTTACTTACAGGATACATTCAGATCCCTCCATGCCGAACAATGGTCATTGCCAATGGTACACATTCCCCAATTACTGGTCAGGGGGAGATTAGACTGACATCTTCTATTATCAATCAATCAGTCAGATTACAAAGGATTTATTATCAATCAGTCAGATTACAAAGGATTTACAATGTCAGGTAATTTTTTATCCATCTTCTCTTGTTTTTCAGGACATCCTTACGAGCAACGTGATTGGTCGTGGCTATGAGCAAGGAGGCCTCTATCGCCTCAATCAGACTTCTTTTGCTGGAACCTCATCCCTACCTACTGGACCCGTATCTCCTCTACTATGGCATATGCGCTTTGGACATCTACCGCTTCAGAAGTTGCGTCGTGTGTTACCCCAGGGTCTGCCTCACACATCCATCCAATGTGAGGCTTGTCAGTTGGGAAAGCATCATCGGTCTATCTTTCCTAGTCGTCAGAGTCGGAGTAATACCTCCAAGTTTGAGTTATTTCATATTGATATCTGGGGTCCGAGTCGTGTTCCTGATCATCAGGGACACAGATTTTATATAGTTATTGTGGATGACTTCTCTCGTAAGTCATGGGTATTTTTGTTGAAGAATAAATCTGAAGCAGGAAATATTATTATTCATTTTCTTAATGAGATTCGTAATGTTTTTTCCACATCTGTTAAAATTGTAAGAAGTGATAATGTCCTGGAATTGTGTACTCATGTCATAGCCACTTACTACTCATCCCAAGGGATTATTCACCAGACATCCTGTGCCTATACCTCCCAACAAAATGGGATCGCTGAGAGGAAACATCGCCACCTACTAGATGTCACCAGGTCACTTCTTATACAGAGTCATGCTCCTTATTCTTACTGGGGTGATGCGGTTCTCACAGCATGCTACCTAATTAATCGTATGTCGTCCTTTGTACTAGGTGAACAGATTCCTTTCTCCCTTATCTTTCCTGGTAAAGATCTGTTTTCCCTTACTCCTCGTGTGTTTGGTTCGGTTGTCTTTGTCCACCAGTTGTCTCCTGGTACTGACAAGCTCTCTCCTAGGGTTGTCAAGTATGTGTTTATTGGGTACTCCAGAACTCAGAAGGGGTACAAGTGCTATGATCCATTGCGCATGCGGTATCTTGTTAGTGCAGATGTTACATTTTTTGAATCCGTAATGTATTTTTCATCCTCAGGTGATCAGTTGCTACCTCCAGTTACTACCGATGCCATCTATGTGACACCACCACCACCACCAGTACCACCACCACCACCACCACCAGGTCCTTTACCATCATCTACACCTCCTATTACTATCCCTGTTTCACCACTACCATTTCATTATACCCGCAGGCCTACTCCAGCTCATGGTCATGACTCATCACCTAGCTCGCCTAAGGTATGTTCTGAAGATATTACTCTTGATGGATCTAATGATGTTTCTGAGCAGGATGTATTACAGAGGACAGATGAGGACATAGCTGATTTAGATGTTCCTATTGCTATATGCAAATCGAAGCGAAGCTGCGCCTCATATCCTTTAGCAGCTTCTGTGTCATTTGAACGACTATCTAGGGATTTCAGGAACTTCGTGGTTGCTTTGTCAGCTATAGATATTCCACGGAATTACCAAGATGCTCTCAAAGATAGAAGATGGCGTCTAGCAATGGAGGAAGAAATGGCAGCACTTCAATCTAGATGAACTTGGAGTCTGGTTCCTATACCTGCAGATGTGTCCCCAGTGACCTGAAATGGGTATTTACAGTCAAGCAGAATGCAGATGGCAGTATTGACAGATACAAGGCTCGCCTTGTTGCTCGTGGCTTTACACAGACATACGAGGTGGACTATCTTGATACATTCTCGCCAGTAGCCCGTCATTCTACTCTACGGATCTTGTTGTCAGTTGCGGTTACTCGTAAGTGGCCGTTTTATCAGTTGGATGTGAAGAATGTGTTCTTATATGGTGACTTACAGGAGGAAGTCCACATGCAACAGCCACTTGGTTTTGCTGTTGAGGGGGAGTGTTCCAAGGTGTGCAGACTTCATAAGGCTATCTATGGCTTTAAGCAGAGCCCCAGAGCATGGTTTCAGAAGCTCTCAGACCTCTTTGAAAAACAGGGATACAAACGCTCTAATGCTGATCATTCCTTGTTTGTACAAAAGACTTCAAGAGGTATTATTGCAATCATGGTTTATGTAGATGACATCTTGATTATAGGAGATGATGCACAAGGAATAAAGAAAACGAAAGAAATGCTGGTAGCGAATTTGTTACCAAGGACCTTGGAGTTCTTAGATATTTTCTGGGGCTGGAGTTTGCCAGAAATCCGTATGGGTTAGTAATGTCGCAGAGAAAATATGTTACGGATCTGTTGAGTGAAACAGGAATGCTCGGTTGCCAGCCTGCTACAACACCAATGGACCCCAGTATGAAGCTATATGATGATGATACAGCGGAGGTGGACAAGATAATATACAGAGAACTGGTGGGCAAACTGTTGTATGTCACTATTACTAGACCCGATATAGCCTTTGCTGTGAATCGTGTGAGCCAATTCATGGAGCAACCACGTCAGGTTCACATGGATGCCATACATATGATACTCAGGTACCTCAAATCATCTCCAGGTGCGGGTTTGCTATTCAAGAAAGGCAAGGTGATCTCTATCTCAGCATGTGCAGATGCAGATTATGCAGGGTGTCCCAAGGACATGAAGTCCACCTTTGGGTTTGTGGTTTACGTTGGAGATTCTTTAATCTCATGGAGGAGCAAGAAACAAACTGTGGTAGCCAGGTCTAGTGCTGAATCTGAATATAGGGCTATGACTCAGGTTAGCACAGAAATAATGTGAGTAAAGGATGTGCTTACAGATTTATGTTTAGAAGTCCCACTTCCTATGACCATAGAATGTAACAATCAGGCGGCCTTGTTCATTGCAAACAATCCAGCGTTCCATGAGAGAACCAAGCACATTGAAGTTGGTTGTCACTTCATACGTGACATGATTCAGAAGGGATTCATTGCTACATCCCATGTTAGTTCAGAGAATCAAACTGCAGATATATTCACTAAGGCATTACTACGAGGCCCATTTCAGAAGTGTGCGTCCAAACTGAGCATGATTGATATCTATGCTCCATCTTGAGGGGGAGTGTAAACATATATTAGTTACTTTTGTACTTCTCTGTTATTTTCTTTTCTACCGTATGCTTTATGTAATTTACCCATAGGCTACTCTCCTATATAAGAGAGCCTAGGGCTGATGGAATAAACATCTTTGTCTCTTTTCCCAACAATTTTAATCTAAATTTGTTGGTTTTACCAACAACAATCTTGACTATTGGATTAGACATAAATCAATCTCATCTATTGATTTTATATGTCCCATGGATTGAGATCCATGGATCCCAAAACCCTATAAATAGAGAGGCATACCATGCTCTCTAGGTACATGAAATATTGAAGCTCTCTCTCTCTCTCTCTTTCTTCATACACCGACATCCCTCTCTCCCTTTATTTGGTGGCCGACCATCAAACCTTAGAGGAGAGGCTCTCGTCGACGCTCTCGCCACCGCGTCGCCGCTTCGACGTTCTTCGGTTCTCCGTCTTCTTGGAGTGCTACGCTCACGAAGGAGACATTAGATCTCGTACAACGAGATCAGGAGCAACCGTGCTTGGATCATCTTCTTGGATTGCGAGGACTACGCGGTTCATCCCCGCGCTCGCAAGTGGTCTCGCCGACGATCGGACTTGAGACAGGAGATCTCTTCCTTTAGAGGCTTGATCAACAACACTTCAAGAGGTATTCTTCTATACTTGTTGTGGTTATAGATGAAACGATCCGATAATCGTTCTTGGATCATGTGGTTTCATCGCATGAAAAATTTTTAAAATTCCGCTGCACAGAACGACTAGTACGACTAGTCGTTCTTCGTCGTATCCGATATGACGATCACGCTTCCGTGATGCGCTTGAGGATAATTCAATATCCTTCAAGTGGTATCAGAGCCAGGTTGACGGTTACAAATATAATTCGCAAACCGAGGACGACTTGGGTTCGTTAAGGTCGCGAAAGTTTTTATCGCATTTGATTTCGCAGATCTGTTTAGTAAATAATTTCGGCCATGTTTAAAATGTTTAAGCACGAATTATTTACTTGGATTTTGTTCCCCATTAAATAAGGAAAACATATGATCTGAGTTTGCGTAAATCGGATTTCGTATGCTCGAGATATGGTTGTTTTAATGGACATGTATGCACTGTTGCGGGAACTGTAGATCTTAACATGATTAAAGAGTTAATTACTGTTTAGATCCGCCTCAAAATGCATGAAACATCACTTGACTTCTGTCCTAAATCAAGTTAGCAATCTTTGAAATTTGAGTTTGTCTAATTTGGATTTAAATTGATTGGGATATGTTAATTTTAGTGAGTAGGGGTCACTATTAAAATTGCAGTCCTAATCTAGAACCAAGTGATTGTCAATTAGTGAAATTAATTGTTAATTTCATGAAATAATCATGAAATAATTTCAGAAGCAGGACATCTATGCTTATTATAGCAGGTATCTTCAGATTGTCCCAAGCGATTGTAGGCAGTGCACTACAGTAGAGGTCGACCACTTCCTCGATGACAAACACTGCCACATCCTCTAAACTGAGCATGCCCTCCTCTGCCTCGTGAAGCAACCATTGCATAGAAGGCCTATGGTGTAGGTGTAGGTAGTACAAAGATTCAGCTGAGACGATTATTTGCCTCTTCCATAGGAGGGATGGAGACACTAGATAGGAGCTTGTACCAACCATTGTAGTTTTCTTGTATGCTAGTTGCTTCTCAATAATGGGACTTGGGGCATGTAATTGTGCAATTTCTCGAAAATGCTCATCATACTAGAGTCGAACGAGTGGAGAGGACGACCATCCTGCTTGGTTATGTATACGTCATGCTGAAGTTGAAGAAATTTTGTTTCTTTCTTCATCTAAGAATATATTGTTGCCAGAATGTCTCATATCACTTTCATATTGGGTTGATGCATGATCTCACTAGTAATCTCTATTGTTTCAAAAGCCGTTACTTCGATATTCAGTCATAATTGAACAAAGAATAAATATTATTCATATGGTAATTGGAAATATTCAATTATGTATTTTTAATCATTTAAAATATAAAAAGTATGCTTAATACATATAATCTTATATATTTATACATTTATGGTCATTTATTAAAAAGATAAAAGTACTAATTAATTTATAACCAAACTTTACACATCTAACATTTACTTTACATTAAAGAAAAGCATTAAAAACCCTAAAATATATTTTTCATTACCCGACCAACTATTCGGTCTGAGCTATTCTATTCGGTCACCCCACCAAATAGAATAGTTGGACCAACTAATCGATCCAACTGGGCGACTATTGCAACACTGATAATCTCTATCGTAAGAGGTCTCAATAACCATACACGAGTTCATGCGTTATTCTATTTCCATGTAGCATTCTTACCTGTTAGAGTATTTGGTAGTGCGCCATGTTGAGTTGTAGCAGGGTAAATGGATCCTGGAGAAGATCCATTTACCCCATCCAGTGTTTAGTCCCACACCGCCTATGGGTGGGACTTGGAGGCTCTGGGAAGGCTATATAAGGAGCCCCAGACCTCCTGTACTCATTGAGAAAAAGCAATGAAGCATATGCCCCTTTGAGGGCTTCTCCCGTGGTTTCATCCCGCTCCTCACGGAGTAGGGTTCCACGTCAAAATCCTTGTTCTTATTGTTCTATATTTATTTCCGATTCCACTTCCGCATTCTTCATATTTTATAACATGGTATCAGAGCGGGTCCGATTCTCGAGGGTTTATTTTTTTTCCTGATTTATTCGATAATCGATTGATCGAGAAGATTCAGTTCTTATTTATTCTGGAAGATTATTATATTGTTCGAGATTTCGTCAATTCTAGGGTTTTATGAAAACCCTAAAGATCATCATCAAGTTCGTGTTATGGAAGATTGTCGATATGCATGCCTCCCTTCTCTCTTCTTCTCAAGAGGAGTCTCCAGCATACGGCGGCACGGTTCTCAGCGCACTCGGCTCCAGTGCATTACAGATCTAGGGTTTCTGAACCCATGATCTCGCCGCAAGAAGCTCTCAATGCACCATGGCATCGCTCTATGCGACATAGACTCCTCCAGGCGTGCACCATGCATCGCTCTCCCCAGAGCAGTGCCCTGTCTTGTGCGCATCTCGAAGCACTCCAGTACAGGCGACCCAAGACAGCCACGAGCGTCGCGCGTCATCACAGCCCAGGCGGCTCCAGATCCATCCCTGGCGCAGGCGGTGCCCTTCCAAGTCTCGCGTAGGCGCGAGGTGGTCTCCCGACCACCAGGCGGCGTCGTGCGCACATGTGCACCATCTCTCAGGCGGCGATGCCGCAACCACCAGGCGCTTCCGCCCCTAGCCTTCCTCCACCAGTCACGGCGAGCCCACCTCCTCAGTCCGATCTCGTCGCACGAGCAGCGGCATCAAGCGGCGACTCGCGCCGCCCCTAGAGCTCCAGGCGAAGCCCTCTCGTCCGAGGCAGCACGATCTCCCGGCGACGCTGCTACCCCTCGTCGCCGAGCCCTTCCATCAAGATCCTAGGCCCTTCCCGCGACTCGAAGGCCTCCTGTGCTCCTCCCTGGCGGCGCATCTCGCAGGGGGGCGTGATTATGAAGAGGGTTCCCACATTGGGGAACCCTAAAGGGCAGCGGGCCCGTGATTAAAAAAAAATATGTTGTGTGGGCTATTTCTGTGAGAGCCCAAATGGGCTGGTTTTTTTAATGGGGGTTTGAGTCTTGTAAAGTCCAAGGGGGCTGAGTTTGAGGCCCATATTTGGACCGAGTTTTTCAAAAAAAAAGAGAAAGAAAAAAAAAGAAAAAAAAGGGAAAGAAAAGAGCACGTGCTAAAAGGAAAAAAAAAAGAGCCGCATGTAGTTCAAAAAAAATTTCAAAAAAAAAAGAGGATGATGAATTTTTTGAAAAGGGGCGTACAAACAAAAGCCGTACGCATAGTTGAAAAAAAAAATGTTGATGGAAAAGCCGAAAAAAAAGTCAACGGCTTTAAAAAAAATTTCAAAAAAAAATGATTGGACGGCTTTAAAAAAAATGGAGAAAAGCCGTAAGTGTTTGGATGTTCTTGTTTACCCCCATCATTGTTATCTTCTCCCAACTTTGTCGATGAGTTTCCGACAAGTATGGGAGAAAGGGGGAGTATATGTAGAGTCACAGGTCTGTTCATGATCCATATTCTAGATGCAGATTCAGATTTCCAGACCAATCAGATTTCAGACTCTACGGTTCAGATCCAGGTTCAGACTCGACGATTGTCTTCCGAGTCTCCAGTTTCAGACACGCACGAGTGTGCGGTCTTATTGTCAGATGAGCATATGTTGCCATCATTGTCAGAGGTCCCCATCATTCTTCTAGTTGTCAGGCCAGAGTTTTCATGTGAGCCATAGGGACTCCAGAGCAGAGGACCATTCCCTTGAGGGCAAGGGTTTTCATGTGGTATCATAGGTACACCATAGCAGTGCACCATTCTCTGAGCCAGATGGGAGAGACCCAGTTCTCCGACGAGGAGACTCCAGGCGCAAGTTCAGACTCGATGGTCAGGTTCCGAGTCTTCAGTTGACTCACACTCCAGCCCGTTCGTCCTCCTCACCTACACGGCATGAGAAGCAACGTCCTCGACTGCAGCAATGTGTGCGTTGGGTTGATATTGTCCGTAGTGTCCTGTAGCGTGAGTTGAGTTTCTTTCTGTTTGTCCAAGCTGAGCATTGCATGCTCCAGCTTGAGGGGGAGTGTTAGAGTATTTGGTAGTGCGCCATGTTGAGTTGTAGCAGGGTAAATGGATCCTGGAGAAGATCCATTTACCCCATCCAGTGTTTAGTCCCACACCGCCTGTGGGTGGGACTTGGAGGCTCTGGGAAGGCTATATAAGGAGCCCCAGACCTCCTGTACTCATTGAGAAAAAGCAATGAAGCATATGCCCCTTTGAGGGCTTCTCCCGTGGTTTCATCCCGCTCCTCACGGAGTAGGGTTCCACGTCAAAATCCTTGTTCTTATTGTTCTATATTTATTTCCGATTCCACTTCCGCATTCTTCATATTTTATAACATTACCCGTTTTAGCGACTGGCTCTGACTTCATCAGAATGTATTTGTGTTGAGGCTTTCCATGATGCTCATGAATTGCATTGCCCACAACTCGTAGTTTGTCCCATCCATCTTGACCAAGACAAGGGCCCTTTATGGTCTCAAAAGATGGAGTAGCATCTACTTTGCACTCTTCCATGATGGACAAACGTAGCTCGAGGACAAGACTAGGAGTTAAGTGGATTCTTGTCTACAATATCATAGAAGGGCGGTTGTGTATGTAGACTTAGATAAACAACCCTCTCGTCAATCTTTTAGGTGCTTTAGGGGCCCAAAGTTTGGATTACAACAACAAGATGAAAGCCTTTTCCCACATTAAGTGGGGTCGGCTACATGGATTCTTTACCTCCATTCAGATCTATCTTAGGTCATTCTCGAGCGTACATCTAAAAAACTAAGATCCCTTCGTATAGTCTCATTCCAACACTTCTTGGGCCTTCATCGACCTCTCTTAACCGACTCAACATCCCAAAATTCGCATCTCCTCATTGATGCATCGACTGACCTCCTTTGCAAATTGCCAAATCACCTTAAGAATTTTTTTCGCATCTTATTCTCGATCGGAGCTATACCAACTTTCCTTCTGATTACATCATTCCAAATCCGATTTTTACTTGTGTGTCCACATATCCACCTGAGCATTTTTATTTCTACTACTGTTATTCTTTGCACATGTCTATGGTTCATAGGTCGACATTTTGATCCATAAAGTATAGCAGGTCTCACGGTTGGTTTGTAAAACTTTTTTTTGATTTTCAAAGGAATTTTCTTATCACACAGAACAATAGAGGCTCCTCTCCACTTTAGCCAACCTGCTTTTATTTTATTAGCAACTTCTCCATTAATTTCACCATCATGTTGCAAAATAGATCCAAGTATCTAAAAGAATCTCTCTTTTAAATGTTATCGTCGCCAATATTTACCTTGATTCCTTCACCATTGTTTCCATCAAAAGTGCACTACATATATTCAGTCTTAGTCCTACTTATACGAAATCCTTTAGGCTCCAATGTGTTTCTTCAGACCTCAAGCTTCTCATTTACTCTATCTCTAGTCTCATCAATAAACACAATATCATCAACAAATAACATATAAGGTATCTCATCTTAAATGTGACTTGTCAACTCATCCATAATCGAAGTAAAAAGGAATGAACTCAAAGATAAACTTGATGCCGACCAACCTTGATGCAGACAGCAGACCAATGTTGATGTTAAATAGTCAGTCTTTCTAAACTGTATCCTTATACAAGATGAAACGCTATCATAAATATCTTTTATAAGGTTAATGTGTAGGACATAAGGCCCTAAATGTCGGTTTCGGTCGTATCGACCAAAACGGAATTTCGGTGGAATTTCGACCGGAATTTCGATCATTTTTTGTACTAGGACCCCCATATTTCAGTCATTTCGGTCGAATTTCGATTTCGACTGGATATCGATATTCGATAGAAATTCGACCGAATTTCGCTGAAATTTGAGGCCGTGGTAGGACATGTACTTGCCTTTTCTGTAAAAAACTCTACAATATCTCCCATAGGACTGAATTATATGCCTTCTCCAAATCAATAAAAATCATATGGAGGTCCTTCCTTTTAGCTCTATAAATCTCCATTCTCCTCAGCTAGTGGACAACTTCAATAATTAAGCGACTTGGCATGAATCCGATAGGTTTTGATTATTTTGAACAAATCCAAATCGGGCTGTAAGATCCCTCGTATTAGGAACCCATTCATTCTCAAATTCTGATAAATCTACATGCTTCTTGCTTTTCCACGAGACAAGTAAATCTCCTACAAATATAGCAAATCTTGTTATGGACTTCCTGTCCTTGGGACACCCTGCATAATCTACGTTTGCGCATACTGAGATAGTGATGGTACCACCACTTTTAAAATTCAACCCTACACCTGAAGGTGATTTAAGATACCTTAGTATCATTTGTATAGCATCCATATGTATCTGACGAGGTTGTTCTATGAAATGGCTCACACGACTGACAACAAATGAAATATCGAGTCTGGTAATGATAACATAAAGAAGCTTTCCCACCAACTCTCTGTATCTTCTCTTGTTAACCTCATTAGTATCATCATCATCATATAGCTTCATGTTTGGATCCATGGGTGTGGTGGCAGATCGACATCCAAGCATACCTGTGTCACTCAACAAATCATTGGCATATTTCTTCCGAGTCATCACTGTTGATTTCTGGCAAACTCCAATTCCAGAAAGTATCTAAGAGGTCCAAAATCATTAGTAGCAAATTCACGGCCCAGAAATTCTTTTGCTCACTTTATTCCTTGCATGTCATCTCCTGTTATAAGTAATCAACATGCATTATAATAGCAATCATACCTCTGGAGGTTCTCTGTATGAAAAGAGAATAGTCTGCATTCGACCATCTGAACCTCTACTTCTCAAACAAATCTAAGAGATTCTAGAACCAAGCTCTTGGGCTCTGCTTATGGCCATAGATTGCCTTATGAAGTCTATACACCTGTGAACATCAGCAACAAACCCTGTCAGCTGCTGCATGTAGACTTCCTCGTGAAGATCACCATACAAAAAGCAATTCTTGACATCAAGTTGAAATAAAGGTCAATCTCGAACAACAACAACTGATAAACGAATCCGTAGGATAGAATGACGAGCAACATGAGAGGTGTCAAGATAATCCACTCCATATGTCTGAGTAAAGCCACATGCTACTAGTCGAGCCTTGTACTGATCAGCACTGCCATCTGCATTCTGCTTCACTGTAAATACCCATTTGCAACTTACTATAGACGCCCCAGTGTGGTCGGGACCAGACTCCAAGTACCTCTGGATTGAAGAGATGTCGTCTCCTTCTCCATATCTAGATGCCCCATGCTATCTATTAGTGCCTCATGGTAAGTCCGTGGTATGTCCATGATGGACAAAGCAGAAACAAACCTCCAAAAATCAGCCGTCAGACGCTCGAAGGTGACATGAGAAGCAATCGGATATGAGGCTCAAGAACACTTCTGCTTCCTAATAGTAATAGGTAAATCAAGATCATCATTCCTGCCCAACCTGATCATCAACCTCCTGAGATAACCCTGCTGAGAAACAATATCGGTCCCATCATGAGAAATAATGTTATCAGAACAAACATGAGGTGTGCTGGATGATGGACCATGAGCATGAGTAGGAGCTAGCCGTCGGTTGTAGTGATATGGTAGTAGAAACCAGAATAGTTGGAGGTGGTGGGGTTGATGGTGGTGATGTTGGAGGTGGTAGTGAAGATGGTGAGGAAGGTGGTTGGCACATGGGTGGAGGTGAAATTTCATTAATCCGAATCTGAAGGTGTCAACCTATCACCTGTAGGAGAAAAATACATGACAAACTCAAAAAATGTGACATTTGTGTTGACATAATATCTCATATGTAACAAATCATAACAACGATAACCCTTCTGAGTTCTGGAGTACCTGACAAAGACATATTTGACATCCCTAGGAGAGAGCTTGTCAATCCATGGAGACAACTGATGGAAAAACACAAAATATCCAAAAATACAAGGGCTAAGAGAGAACAACTCCTTGTCAGGAAACACATGTGAAAAAGGAATCTTCTTCCCCAGCATCGACAAGGGCATACAATTAATGAGATAACATGCCATGAGAACCACGTCACCCTAGAATGAATGAGGTGCACAACTCTGGATCAAGAGTGTATGGGTGACATCAAGAAGGTGACCGTGCTTTATTTCAGCAACTTCATTCTGTTGAGACATATATACACATGATGTTTAATGAAGAATACCATGAAATGATAAGAATTGAGAGATCACATGAGTACATAATTCTAGCGCATTATCTGTCCTTACAATTTTGACAGAGGTGGAAAACACATTTTGCATTTCTCTAATGAAATTTATTATTGCATTTACAGCTTCAAATTTATTCAACGAGAAAACCCAAAAATATGACTAAAATCATCCACTTCAACTAAATAAAATATGTGTCTCTTATGATCAGGAACACGATTTGGACCCTAAATGTCTACATGGAAAAGCTCAAAAGGGAAGCTATTGTTCCGACTCTGACGACTAGGGATCACAAACTGATGATGCTTCCCTAACTGACATGTCTCACAGTTGAATGGCGAGCGAGGTGAAATCTGAGGAAGGACTTGACACAATTTCTGAAGTAGTAGATGACCGAAGCGGTGATGCCAATGAAAGGGAGAGATCGGTCCATTGGAATAGGAAGATAGTCCAGCATACGATGTCCGGACGAGTCGATAGAGCCCACCCTGCTCACAGCCACAACCAATCACCCTACTCGTAAAAATGTCCTGAAACACAAAAGATGGTGGGACAAATATTGCTCTACTATTTAAATCCATAGTAATCTGACTAGTAGATAGTAAATTCATTGAGAAATCAGGAGCATGCATCACATTCTGTAACTGCATAGAGGGTGTCAAGGTAATCTCCCTCTATCCTATGATTGGGGAATGAGTCCCATCTGCTATGACCAAAATCTTTCTTGGAGAAACCCGCCTATAGGCTATAAGCTGATTTTTATCTCTACACAAATGATGTGTTGCACCAGAATCTACGATCCACTCTGACATATATGAACCGTGATAAGAAGTAGAAGCATGAACACTACTTGAGGTACTAGCTCCTATAGTTACAGCAATGTCTGAGTTGTTCTCTGAAGCAAGTGAAGAGGCACTAACTGGGGGCATGATGTCTCTCAGTCGAGACACAAGGTGAAGTGTCTCATCGATCCATCCTTCTTCCTTGTTCAGCTGCCGATAATTAATGCATAATCTCATCGATCCATCCTTCTTCGTGACAAATAAAACTGGAGCACCCCAAGGTGAAGTGCTCGGTTTCACGAATCTCAAGTCAAATAACTCGTGTAACTGCACCTTCAACTCTCTCAACTCAGATGGGGCCACACAATATGGTGCCATCGAGATCGGTTGTGTATCTGATAACAATGTCATCTCGAGCTCGATCTCTCTTAGGAGGTAATCTTGGTAGCTGATCAAGAAACACATCTGGGTAGTCTGATACAACTCTGATGTCATGTGTCATCGTCTCATGATCGGATGTCTCTCGGACAAATGCTATATATGAACCACATCCCTGATCAACAAGTCTTTGTGTTCGCAACACTGAAATATACTCCATTTTGGAGTCATGTAATGTACCCTCAAAGGTGAAATCATGCAAATCTGGAATCCTGAAGACAACTGTCTTCCTAAAGCAATCAACAAGAGCTTAATGAGCTAATAACCAATCCATGCCTAAAATCAAGTCAAACTCATTAAGCTGTAGTAACAGACAATCTACGACCATCTCGTGAATGCCAATCACTACTGGTAAGTGCTTGACTATCAGTGAAATGACAAACAACTGGCCACTAGAGCCACAAATGTGGTAAAGAGGATATAGAGCCTCTTCAACTCTACCTAAAGAAAGTAGTAGCCTTGAAGCAATGAAAGAATGCGTAGCTTCAGAATCAAATAAAACACGGAAAGGTCAGTCCAAGATTAAGACCATATCTTTCACCACAGTAGCTGCTGATCGTGCCTGCTCCTCGGTCACTGTATGTAGCTGACCCTGCCTGGCTGGTGAAGTACTAGAACATGCCACACTCTATGTCTGTCTCGGAGGCCTCCTGAAGTAGTTCCTGCCACGAAAACCCCGTGCACTGTGCTTGTGGCTGTGTAGGCTATGGTTGCGATCGAGGCTCTCCAGAAGCTTGTGGGCATTGAGATCGGTAGTTTCCCCACTCATTGCACAAGTAACATTTCACATATCTGGTAGTCGTGGTTGCCTATGCTTTGAGTCGATCCTGTTAGAGATCTGCCAACTCTCTGTGACCTAGATGGTCGTGTTGAACTCATACCATATACGACAAGTGCTCCTCCTAGTAGTTTTGGAGACGAGCGAGCACTGCTTGAAATGCCAAACTTGTAGGTTGAAATTGTCTAGCTGACCTATGATGCTGGTATGGTCGACGTATCAGTCCGAATGATCGCTGTGGCCTAGGTGTCGCTCCAGACGAGCTCCCAAAGCGTCTTTCTCTGATGTCCTCAAACTTCTCCGTTGCATAAGTAGTCTCGAAGATGGAAGTGATACGCAATCCTGCTAGCTTCTCCTGCTCCTCTCGCATCCCTCTAATGAACTTTTCCAGATTCTTATCTGGAAATGCGACAACTGCTGGTGTGTATCGAGACATGTCAGTGTATCGAACGAAGTACTCTCTGACTATCATCTGTCCCTGTCGAAGCTCTGCAAATAAACGACGCTGGGACTCCTTCCACTTCACAGAAAAGAAGTGGGATCTGAACCTCGTCTCAAAATCATCCCATATGGGCTCACGCCCCAACTCAGAAACTACTGCCTCCCAACATTTGTCCGTGAAATCTGTCAATGAATACTCAATGAAAGATAACCACGAATTTTGTGTTACGCGAATCATCCGTAGTACTTTCATCACCCTCTTCAGCCACTGCTCAGCCTGGTCTGACGTCCCGATGCCCTCGAACATGGGCTCATTGGCCAGTTGATAAGATGTGAATACTGACTGACTCTTGTAAATGATAGGATACTCGAGTGCATCCTCATTTGCAAAGTATACAGGGTCCTGCTCCCTGTCATAATCTCCATCCTCTACTCTATATATTGATATCTCCTTATGTGGATCATCAATGTGAGGTTGTTATACCTCAACCGACTGTGGCTGGTCCTGTCGTGTCCCATCCTGAGATGGATAGTATGTGTAAATCCGACTGCTCCTCGAACCTCATCTCCATATCTGTATGCTTGTCAGCGATCTCTGTCCACTGACCCAAAATCTGATCCTGCTGACCTCGCATAGCAGCCTGCTACTGCTGGAGGTCCGTGAGTGCGGTCATAATGCGCTCCAATCGATCGATCATCTCCTGGTATGGCCTGGTAGTTCTGCATGATCATCTCGGGAGCATCCTCATTTGCAAAGTATACAGGGTCCTGCTCCCTGTCATAATCTCCATCCTCTGCTCTATATACCGATATCTCCTCATGTGGATCATCAATGTGAGGTTGTTGTACCTCAACTGACTGTGGCTGGTCCTGTCGTGTCCCATCCTGAGATGGATGGTATGTGTAATCCGATAGCCCCTCGAACCTCATCTCCATATCTGTATGCTTATCAGTGATCTCTATCTACTAAGCCAATATCTGATCTTGTTGCCTCGCATAGCAGCCTGCTGCTGCTGGAGGTCTGTGAGTGCGGTCATAATGCGCTCTGATCGCTCGATCATCTCCTGGTCTGGCCTGGTAGTTCTGCATGAGAACCAAAATCATTAATCATAACAGTCAATGTTTGTTGATCATGCTTTTCTTCATAATTTTGTTGGTAGATGGGACCCATTCCCTCATCATTGGACAAGGGGAGAACACCTTCTATGCGTCTACAGAATGTCTTGCATGCTCCATATTTTTCAATGAATTTACTATCTATCAGTCAGATTATTAAGGATTTGCACTATCGCATTATTTTTGACCCATCGTCTCTTCTTTTTCAGGACATTCTTATGGGCAGGGTGATTGGCTGTGGCCGTAAGCAAGATGGTCTCTATCGGTTGGTCCGAACTCTTTATGTTAGTGTCTCATCTCAGTCCATTGGAACAATCTCTCCTTTTACTTCATAATTTTCTCTCTCTATATATATAGCATTTTCATATATTAATTGGTGATCCATATGTGTATGTATTTTCTTTTGTTATTTCAGAATCATGTTTAGAAATCTTAATAATGAGAATGACGAGGTTCTGATCTGATTCGTGATTCTATCTAACCTTTCAAGTCTAGTGGATAGTTTGTGGTCTTGGTCTGAATGTGACCTTACACTATGACTTTAAGGCACGAGAGTGCCTTAGGATTGGGGTAACTTTGTAGGCATGTAGTGAAGTGTGATGCATCCTAACTAAGTTCCCAACATGTCCACTAGCTCACCTTATCACTCAAACTAGTAATTCTGAGATCCGATGAATTCCTGTTGATTGAGGATTTATGATAAATGATAATTCTGTACTAAATTCAGCTATTAGTCAAACAACTGTGAATAATCGCAATACTAGCCCAACACAATTGTAATTGATCTCATCTCTAAGCCAACTCCAATGTAATTCATTTCAATGCCTTATACCTCCTTCATATCGAACTATAACTGATTCCGATGTAGCCATCGCTAAGCCTATTGGCGGAAAGTAATCAAAAACCATGCGGTGAGGAAGTCTCCTGATGCAAACTGCAATTCGGCGTCGCGCGGGAAATAATTTGAACGGTGGAAAAATATTTGGTAGAAGAAAAGGGAGGGGTTGAGAAGAAGAACTCGTCTGGAATACGAGAGAAGGAGGAGAACCGCGGAGATCGCGTGGAGAGAGAGGGAGAGATAGAGAGAGATAATGAGATAAACTCAAATTTTCTTAATACTTCACTGTCCCTTACAATAGGCCACCAACCTCTTTATATAGTAGAGGTGGAATTACAAAAATAGAAGCAAATCAAATCCCACTCGATCCTAATTGATTTGAATTAAAATTCAAATCGACCTCTATCCTAATTTGACTCTAATTCAAATTCGAAAATCAAATTTAAACTAACTAATTAATTTCGAGATCACACACGATCTCCTTAAATAAAATTACGACAACTTAAAAAACGTAAATAAAAATAACGGCTAGAATTAATTAAACATGTGCCCTATAATTTGAGATCACGCTGCATCACCGAATCTTCAGTTTGATGCGTACATGTATTCGATCATCAGTTGTGTGGTCTCCATCTTTGTTTTTGGTCTCAGAGTTTTCATGTGATCCATAGGGACTAAAGAGTAGAGATCTCTTCTCCATGCCATTATGGGCTAGAGTGTTCATGTGGTTTCATAGGGACTCCAGAGTAGAGATCTCATTCTCTTAGCCACTATGCGAGAGACCTGGAGTACTTTGACGAGAAAACTCATTTCAGTTTCAGAGACTAAACAAGTGCAATACAAAGCACATGTTCTCCAACGAGGAGACTCAGTTCGACTCGCACTCCATCCCATGTGTTCCTCCTCACCTGCACGGCGTGAGAAGCAACGTCCTTGACAACAACTAACAATTGTGTATGCATTGAGTTGATATTGTTCGTAGTTCCTTGTATTGTGAGTTTGAAATTTCTTTCTATTTGTTCAAGCTGAGCATTGCATGCTCTAGCTTGAGGGGAAGTGTTGGAGCATAGGAATCATATGTATAGATGGGTAATTAGATCCCTCCATGGTCCAACTACCACATCCAGTGGTTTAGTCCCATACCTTATAGTTGCGGGACTTGGAGAGTCAGTGGGGCTATATAAGAAGCCCTACACCACCTAATCACCTATATCAGATGAGAAAATTGAACGAACACGTCAGCCTTTTGAGGTGTTCTCCCGTGGTTTCATCCTGCTCTTAACGGAGTAGGGTTCCACGTAAAAATCTCGGTGTTCTTTCATGTTCTTATTTTTTTATCTCTGATATTACGCTTCTGCATTCTCATTTTCTAACAATGCCATTGCTAATGTCTATGTACATATCATAGTTATTAGTGTTATCTTAATGGATTTCTACTGAGAAATTTTGTGTACTAGAAAGAAATGATCACAATGTGCGAGCTAACTTAGCATAGCCATTAACGACCATTATTCTATCACTTTTTTATGCTTGCCTTAAAACATGGCACTGCATAGCAATACTTTAACTAAGATTATATAGCCTAATTCTTAGTTTGGGTTCACATCCTTTGGATATAAAGTTCAAAGACCTTGGCTGGTCATAATGCGAAGAAGTAGCTTTGACAGAATAAAGATAGCTTGGATTATAAGCATCTCCAAAAAAATGCTAAACAAGGGAGACCCAATTTATCCTCTCCTCGCTGACAACAAAAAGGCATTTTCAGGTGGTTGGCTAACTAGGATCAATCTTCAAAGTTCCTCCAAAACACTTGCTCCTGAGAGATTTTGGTCATAATCATATCTTTTTTCCCTACGCGAACTGAGATCAATTAGATGCATTATTTACCTCCAGTTCGGTTTTTTATCGAGAGAAACGTGGACTTAGCTACAAACAAGCAACGTGATCCACACCATATTCCATTCAATATATCCTCTATTCTCCCAAAACTTCCTCAGCAAGGTTCAATATCCAACTTCCACATTTTTGAATAAGAGAATCGATCATTAAAGAAAGCACTCGACCAAACTTGCATCTTTTTTGGGAGTTCAAAATTCCAATCTTCAACCCTCAGGTGAAAACGAGCAACCGGCTGGACTACTAATTCGTTCTTATTCTCCTTGTACAAAAGAAATAAGTAAGTAGTGCAGAAGCAAACAAGAACACGCCTCAGCATAACAAAAATGCAGTAGAATTGAGCATCTCTGCTAATGCAAATCGGCAGAGTGGATATAACTCAAAAAATTGTAAAAAAAAGAATAACGATTCGTGGGATCACCTTTCAGGCTTTTGGTGCACGAGAGGAATGGACGGGAGACGGGTGAGAGAAGAGAAAACGAACCCTTTGCGGCCGTAGTTCGACGGAGGTAGAACACCGAGGGAACCCACGATCGTGGTGATATAGCGCCAGCGAAAGAGGGGCGAGAGAAAGCTCGCAGTTCCATGGCTGGGGGTGAGGTGGGTGGGAGAGTGGGAATCGAGGAGGAGGCGACGGGTCTGTTCAAGCTGCCTGTTGCTGTGAAGGACGTGTGTCGTACCAGACGTCACGAAGGGCTTCATGTTTTTCATTGTCGTTGTTTACCTTGGGAAATAAAAATAAAAAGAAACTAATAAGAGTTTTGGTATTCGAACAACACCAATAAAAAATGATTGTATCGTGAATACATTATCAATTATGTCTTTTGTTTCCTTAATCATCAAACTAATCAAGTAACGACATCGGATAAACATTATTTATTCTGTATTCGTCATTTGTCCTTATCCTTCTTGCAAATGACATGATGGACAATATCCTGAAATTGTAAGTCGTCGTATAAAACAAATATATATGTGTCATTTTTCTTTTCTTTTTATTACAAAAATAGAAGGTGAGACACCGTGCAGCATGTGTGTCCTTTTTCTTGTATATGACCATTTTTCGTAGATCTATGGAACTACATACTTATTTTTTGATTTTAATGCCTAATTGCACATATCTAGATATTTTAAGTTCAATCACATCTTTCAGATGTAATTCGAGGATAAATCGTGCTTTAATTGCCTTCCATTTTGTGTTACTTTGAACTACATTTTCATATATTTTTTTTGTTAGAATTTTGATGGTTAAAACATAAAACAAAGAGGTGAGATATTGGATAAATCTGTCGGATATGTAGATTAATGTATGTAATAGTGTGAGAAATGAACCAAAAACTCGTTATACTTGGCACTATTACAAACATCAGTCTACTAGTTCCCCATGCATTCCACGTGCACATATCTTAGTCGTATTGGTCACAAGTATGCATAAACAACATACAGTAGTAAAAGACTTCACTTTTTCCACGATGAGTAATGTGAGCATTAGATAAAAAGTATGGATGCCATAGTTTTGCTTTCAAATTTTAACACTAGACCAAGTATTCAATATCACTTGGTAAAACTCGAAGTCGCATTAGCATGCATTAAAGCATGGGACGTACTTATGACATTGTCAATTGCGCAACATCATCTATAAAAAGTGAAGGGACTTTAAGATGAATAAGATGAAGAGTTAATGTGAAATACAAAAAGCCATTCTGGAAAATTAAGTGTTGGACATGCGAGCCCACGGTGAGCCATTATGCAATAAAATGTTATTGCAAATATCATTCCCTGATCTGAAATGAAGAATAATTAATTTGCATAATAGGTCCCTTAGTACAATTAGGGTTCTGTACCATGGTCATCTTGATGATCATACAATTGTTGATTCAACTATTGAATCATAGAGACTGGTGCTTGGATGAATATCTAGAGAGTTAGATTGAGGACTCATCAAGCACCGTCAAATTATTATTAAGAGATGATCTCCAGCCAGAGTAGGAGATGGCAATCCTTTCTCATTTAGGCTGATATCTAACCGACCCCTTGATGCAGGTCCTCTTCATAGGAATAGAGATTCAGAGGTGTTAGATAAGTTAGGTCAAAGAGTTGACTTAACGAGATCGAGATAACCAAAGTCATATATCATATGTTGTCATGATATAGGCACGCATCCTCTGACCGGAGACAGATGTGTTACTATATGTCTGAATATGTACATTTGGCAGACCAATAGGTCGATGACCTAACCAATGTCTATACACCAGCGCGCTGGTGCGCATATAAGGGCATATGAGTAATACGATCTCTCAAAGGGATCATACATGTTCATTTACTGAACCGGAAGACATGAGCTCACTCATGAGATATTGAGAAGAATCAAATTCTGTGCACGGTCGTCTCGCTTTGGAAGCTTGACTGAATTTGTAGGTTTGATATATACTTTTTGGAAAGTATATGATCAAGACCTAGGTATGATATATGCTTTTATAAAGTATATGATCGATACCGACTCCCAATGATCGAATGAGAAACTTACTGATACAATCATGAAGTAGACAGTATAAAGTTGATCCAATACTTCGGGTTTAATCTGAGTCTTCCAGTATGCACGATGTACATGTATTGGGAATACCTAAGGGTGATGTGACCATAAATGATTGTACAACCATGACGCTTCCATTCCTAGGGAGTGATGAAACGGGTCTGGATTTTAGTGACTCCTCTTAGTAGAGAAGTAATCTGATCTTGGTCCAAATGTTGGACATTGATCTGAGTGTAATTCAGATGCAATGAGAAGATTAGATTTGCGGTCTTGATTTAATCGAGCATCTATGGGAGGCCCGCGATCTGGATTTGAGATATGATCTCAATATCCAAGTCACTATACGTGGAACAATACAATCGCACTGTCCTTATCTCCAAGTATTCGCGGAGAAAGCGTATTATCCTTGAAAGGGCTTAGGATAATTTCATTGTTGATATGAGCATCCGAGCATTGAGAAAATGGATAATTAAATATGATTTAATTATTATGATTAATATGAATTCGATTCATATTATAAATAGAGCTATCTTAAATAATTAAATATGTGATTTATTATCAAAGATGAAAATAATGTGAATGTGATTCATATTATTTGAGCACATGAGAATAGAGATCCAAGATGATTAAATGTGATTTAATTATTATAGATATGAATAATATGGATAGCAATATCCATATTAGTCATATATATTATAAATGTGATTTATAATATAAGAGAGAGTAATTTGTAATTTACATTTGTTAATTAAATGTTGATGTGAATTGGATTCACATTGGACATTAAATTGAAAATGTAATTTACATTTTATTTTGGGATATGAATATGATTCACAAATTTTCAATGGCAAGATTGCAATATTCACAAAAAAATTATGAATTATTTTTGTAGAGGATAAAATTGCCACCTTCCTAATGGAGGAGGGTGGACGGCCACCACTGCTATTAGGAAAGGGTGGTCGTCCCCTCTCTCCGTATGGAAAGATGCATTCTCTCTTCCATTATATCCATGTATTGTTGATTTAATTTTATGACTAAATTGTGTTGATTTATCAACAAATATTTAATCTAAATTAAATTAATTGTTATGGTTTTTACCAACATAAATATTAGCCATTAAAAGAAACACAATCAATGAGAGACATTGGATTTGTGTTTCCCCATGGATTGAGATCCATGGATCCCAAAATGTTATAAAAGGAGAGGTACACCTTTGCTCTTCTTTACACACAGAAGAGAACATAAGTCTCTCTCTCTCTTTCTCTCTACACGTCAGCCCTCTCTCTTCCTCTCTCATGGCTGTCCACCATGGATGCCCAATAGGGAGTCTCCATCGCCGCAGTGTCGTCATTATGTTGCCCGATCGTTTTGCTCATGGATCTCCGTCTCCTTCGGTGCGCCTCGCTCGTGAAGAAGACGTCGGATCTCGTGTGTCGAGATCAGGAGATCCGTTGCTCGGATTATCAACATGGATTGCGAGAAGCACATGTTTCATCAACACGCTCACAAGCATCTCCTCCATCGAATTGGACTTGAGTTTACGTAATTTGGATTATGTATGCTCGGGATATGGTTATTTTAGTGAACATGTATCCACAGTTTCGGGGATTGCGAATCTTAACGTAATTAAAGAGTTAATTTCAGATTTGAAATGCCTGGAAATTCATGCAAATCACTTAGGTTCTGTTGTAAATCAAATTAGCAAACTTTAGGAACTTACTTTGCTTAATTTGGATTTAAATTGATTGAGATATGGTATTTTTAGTCAGTGAGGGTCACTGCTGGAAATACTTTCCTAATCAAGAACCTAGTGATTGTCATTTAATCAATTAGTGAAATTAAATTGTTTAATATCCTGAAATAATTGTGCATAAATATATGTGAAATATTTGATGATAATTATTCCCTTAAATGACTAATTGGTTACATGATCTACATGATTGCCTTAACCAATATTTGATTAGATGTAATCTAGGTCACTAATTGGTTACATGATCTACATTCCAACAAACATGTTGCTTGAATAGGATTTGGGATTTGTTTAGCAAATCTCATTATAATGTTAATCAAAATTGTTTTGATTATTATTATATGGTGTAATTTCGGTTGAAGAACCGATGATCATCTCAAGTACAAAGTGTTCTATTTTGCATTATCCTTTCCCGAGGTGGATATGGTGTCTAGTTGGAGAGCATTGGGGTAGCGGGTTGCAATGTATGTGGTCCGTCCCACTCTCGTCGGTACTGGTCGTGACAGCGGGTAGGGTTAGTATAATGCTTAAGAAATCATGATGTATTTCTAATTATTAAAATTCGAAATAATACGTATTTGAGATAATACCTTGATTCAAGTAACAATAAAGAATGTTTGTTGGATATTAATTGGATCATTAATTTAATATGATTAGATTAATTGGAATCCAATTAAAATTAAAACACTCTATTATGAATAGAGATGTTATTTCCCTTGAAAGAATTAATCATAATGAATATGATTGATAATGATTAATTAGAATTTGAATATGATATGGAGGATCACATAAGTGACATCCATGGTCTCCCGTCAAGGCGGAGGGTTCCGTTGCTAGGGATTGTATGTAGGAGACGTTTGTCCGAAGTGACAGCTCATGTATGCAAGCGCATCTGGATCGGGCTCTTTGCTTCTCGAAAGAATAAGGCCGTATACGTAGTGACCCCAATATCGGATCTTCGTATTATTGGGGCGATATTGAATTGCGTATAGCGAGTACTATTCCTGTTGACGGTTGGTTCAATTAATGATGGGTCAACATGGCCTTAGGGGTGGGGGCCCAGGTGTTAAAGGCCAAATGAGGAGATGCAAGTTGGACTTGCAAGGTGGAATGTGTTCCCTCTTCTTTTTATCCGAGTTGCAGATTCTCATATTATTGGGATGTAACAAAGATAAGGAAGGAGATCCCAGATCTTGCTGATATATGATGGTAAGTATATCTCTTACATTGAAAGTGATTAAGGGAATGAACTTTCATTGTTGACAAGGCAAGACAACTTTGATATAAAAATTCCTAAATCAAAGTAAAATATGTATATATATATATATATATAAATATATACACTTATGCAAATTTCTTATTTCAGATAATCCTTCATTAAACCCACTCAATGTTGTACTCAATAATAACTAGTAAAATATCATGGATTGGACTCATGATCCAGATATTGTACTTGCAATTGGACACATAATGTATGTGGTTGCAATGTGCAAGTTTCCTCACAATAATGTGTAATGACAATTAAATAGACAATAGATCTACAACCCTAGGGTTTGTATGACTCTATAGTCTTGATCTTTCATCGAATGTACTTTGGAAGTGACATGTCGATGATGATCGCAATTGTCAAATAATCCTTATAAAATCAATGAAGATATTCTGGCATACATATGTGTACTTGACATTTATCATGAATGACATGGTTCACTGCATCATGCAGAATGGTAGCTTCATAAGTGATGATGTATTCAAAATGTTTGAATATCTACCTGAACCGGTGTTTTAAGAGTTTAGATGGATGTGGATATGATGAGTGTCATCGTTCTACTATCTATACTCTAATCATTCATGAAGCTTCGTAATATTCATATTGTATGAATTTAATGAAGCATGAATAAATGTTGAAATGCTCTTACAATGAATTCTTTTGAATTTATCATAAGAGATCCTTAGTCTTAAGCAATGGTTATTTATAGATAAAGGAAACGGAGTGGAAGCATGGGTTGGACCCAAGTGATAAGTACAGTCAAAGAGTTGGTTGTACTTCTGTGACTTCCATATGACATCCAAAGAGTTGGATGAATGCCAATACTGCAATACGTTGATGTGTTGGTAGTATGACTATCAAATGTATCTATAATCCTCAAAGAAGGAATCAGATAGTACATCAGAATAATCTACATATAATCATTGAAATTGACTTACTTATTTGATAAGATAAAGTCTAATAATTGTATCTCAATATTCTAATGACACTTGCAATTGGTTGCATATGTATTAGATTATTAGAAATTTGATCTTAAGGTTTGATGGTCATCCACATGGATATTGATGCAATTGTTGTAACAATCTCTGTTGGATTGATAGACTTCTTAATTTCAGTGGGAGAGCCCTTAGTCTTAGAGAATATCTCCATGACCTAGATATTAGAATACACTCATTGTTTATTTCTAAATGTTGGAAATAAACATGAATTATGTAATAAATCTATCATAAAGAGTTATGATGGAGATATTTCAGATAGTAATCTAAAATCTAGTGGACTCCACTAAATTAGAAAATTAATGAATGGTTCATTAACATTTTTAATACTGAAACTAAACCTTAAAAGATCAATAGGAGGATAAAGATCATTTGATAATGATCTGGCATCAAGCCTTGGATATTTGTCTATTGATTTGATATATAGACTAGTGAGAGATGAAACTTTAGATTGTCTAAAGGTTCAAATCTTACATACTTGTGAATATTGTATTCAAAGAAAAATGTCCAATACACCCTTCTTTGGGAAAGGTGTAATATGTCAAGGTATTCAGGATCTCATACATATTGATGTATGTGGATCATTTATATCATAGTAAACATTATGGATATGTGATATCTATTGATGATTATGTATGACATGAGATTTCTTCTCTTCACCTAAAGAAACCTTTGAAATGTTCAAATATTTCATTTTTTTGGTTTACAACAAAAGTTTGAAGGAAGATAAAATGGATTTGATCTAATCTAGGTAGCATGTACCTGTTAGATGAATTCAAAGGATACCATTTGGAGATATGAATATCATTTCTATCTCAATCCTCCCAACACACCTTAACTCAATAGAGTTACAGGGGGATACAATTGGATCATGTGTGACATGATCTTATCAATGATGAATTTTAGCATAATTATCCCTTAGTTTCCAGGTATATATGTGTAGTACAGACTACAATGTATATCCTTAATAAGGTTCTATGCATGCCGGAATCTAGCACTTGAGAGTGCTGCTTCATTAGAAAATAAAGGATGGTATTGGATACCTACTTTATGATCTTGAGATTCTTAAAATATCTCATCTCTGAGAATGTGATTCTTAGAGGTTGAGACGCTTGAGAATCAAGATGAAAATGAAGTGTAGGAAATCATTTAATCTCGAGAAGATAATGAGACTCCTGAAATTGGAAACTAAAATGATAATTAAAGATGAAACACTAATACCTCTTCAAATGAGTTTGAGGAGGGATTCCATGTGTCAGAGAAATCTGACAATGATCGGACTTCATGTGATGAAGCTCCTAGGATCATGACATGGAAAGATGGATGTTAGCAATAAATTCTAAAGTAGACTTCATATACAAGTGTTGTATATGGACCCTCGAGGATCCACCTATATGGGTGAGACCCATAAAGATGTAAATGGATCTTCAAGAGAAAGAAATCAAGATTGCATTCCTCTATGAATACCTCTCTGAGGATATTCACATGAAGTAGCCCCAGGGCTTCGTGGTTGAGAAGAGCAAGATGTGAAAGCTAAGGAATCTATGGACTCAAATAAGCTTCTTGAAGTTGGACCATAAGATTTGATGAAATTATAAATGTTATGATTTCAGATAGAATCTGGATGAGCCATGTGAAGCTTAGTGGGAGTGCCTTTGTGTTCATCATGCTAAATTAAGATAATATCCTAATCGTTTTAAAATGATATAAGGATAATAATAAGTGTTTTATTATCTGGTTGTTCCATAACTTGCGATATGATCTCAAGGATACCTCTTGGATCTTAGTTCTGATGGTGTTCAGAAGCAAAGAGAAGAGGGTATTGGGACTGTCACAATAGTAGTACACCTTGAACATATTCCATTCTATGGAAAATTCCAAGAAAGTATTCCTTCCCTTTAAGATATGGTACTGCCTTATCTAAAGGGATAGCACCTTAAAGAGTTGAGGAAGTGAATGCTAGAACTACTTGCACTTGTGCATTAGTTATGAGAAGCTGAGTGTATGTTAGATGTGTACAAAACCAGATATCTGCCATGCAGTGGGAGTTAGAAAGTGTTGCTAATCCTACTATGGAGAGAAAACACTTGATTGCAGTAATAATAAAATCTTCATAGATGACAAGATTTTTGAGATAGTGATCTCAAAGTCTTATCTTCAAAACTTAAGACTTTATAGATAGTGATCTAAAAGATCTTAACTGTGGATACCTTAAGAGATAGTGATATCCAGGAATAAGGGTATTCTGATAAGGATTATGGAAATACTGGTTATGATAATTGTTAAGCTATAGTGTCAAGGACACTGTAACTAACAAGATTGAGTATTGGTTGCATAAGATGCAACATTCGCATTGGATGCGAGCACTGTTACTGGGGATATGCAAGTGCCGTAAAAGGACTTGGCGTAGTCTCGTGGGAACAGAGTGACTGATCAGCTTACCTAGCTATTTTCTTAATAGCCTATGATTGTCACATGAGTGCGGGTTTAAATGATTAGCCCATTAATGGTTCTTTGGGCTAGTGGTAGATTGTTGGACATGCGAGCCCACGACGAGCCATTATGCAATAAATGTTATTGCAAATATCATTCCCTGATCTGAAATGAAGAATAATTAATTTGCATAATAGGTCCCTTAGTACAATTAGGGTTATGTACCATGGCCATCTTGATGATAATACGGCTGTTGATTCAACTATTGAATCATAGAGGTTGGTGCTTGGATGAATATCCCAATTTTTTCTTCGACCAAGACTTTCATCCTTTTGGCTCGAGCCCTCGACTTTTCTTCCTCAATCATCGTCCTTTCACATGCATACTTCTCCTCAGTCGATAGATCATTGCATCGAGTCAAATCCTTGGTCAAACCATCACCTGTACATATGCCAAGATCCTCCCTCATTCTGAATTTGATCCTGCTCTATCCTTAAAACCCTGATATTCCTTATGTTGGAGGTTTATGGTAATAGCGGCAACTTCGTCGAAGCTTTTGCGTTAAGGAAAAGACCCGGAGGTGTCGATTCGAGCTCGCCAGAGTACCTTCAGGAGAAGCACCTCCTTGGCTCACTGCTCTGCTGGTAAGAGACCTATTTTTCACTCCTTTCTTAGCAATTCAGATTCCTAACATTAGTTGTTGGGTAGTTTAACATTTCATTTCTTTAGATTTTGTCAATCAAACCTTAAAATCTCAAAATCAAAGTTTGCTAGAGCGAGAGCTCCAGCCTTTGTCTCTATTGTTCCAGCTCATGTTTTGATCCACCAATACATTGTATATGTTCCCCTTCACATTCTCTATGAAACCCCACATCAGATCACCCTCGATTATGTACGAATCGAGCTCCGACAAAGCTTCTCTGCCACTCATCATCGGAGCTTCTCCACCTCGTTCCATCTCATGTTCTATCTCCTAGATTTTGCGTTTGAGAGCTTCTCTCCCATGTCCCGATGCTAACCCTGCAGGTTTTTAACCAAATGGACCCCATCTGGGGCTGACTCAAATAAGGAGAGCAAGCTTCAGGTTGCGAGAGCACATCGAGACACCATGACCCCATAATCATTGGTTCATGTATCGTTTTGAGACCTCTAGCCAACACAGAAGGCTCCCAAGAATTTTTTGGGCCTAGTGGTGTGGATAACAGTGACCAGAGTCACCAAGGAGATGAATCGAAGCTCATCGAAGAGCGATTCTTGCAGTGTTCTTCCAGAAACTCCCATAATTGTTTGATCTAGAATCGTTCATCTAGGACAACATCGTTTGTTGGATCAAAGCGCCATCAACCGTTAGATCTCAACTGAAGTTCTAATCTAAGCCATCGACGGGAACCTTCATTGTGCACCCAAAGCTCGAGGTGGGGCAAGCGACTTGATCGCCGCCATCCATGCATGCACGTGGGGGTAGTTTTTCTTGTATACCCCTACCTTTTGTATTTACTTTTTATCCTAGAAATTTTCCTCAGCAGTTCAAATAATTTTGTAATATTTGCAGTTCAAACCTTATCTTTATTTTATTAAAACTTAGGTCCTCCTCCATGTCACCTCATGTGTGCACATGTGAAGCGATAGGGCATTTTACAGAGGACCCACTCTGGGACAGTTTATTTATTTTTTAGTCCTATAACTTTTATATTAAGTGTTATATTTTGTGAAAATTGGCATTTAGGACATGGACATTTTGTAATCTTAAAAATTCCCCTACTAGTATTGAATTTTCTTTTCGTTGCTTTTATTTTTATTAGATGTCTCTGATGCTCTAAAGGCTTTAGGAAAATTAGGATAGATGCTTGATATTTAGCTTCATCACATATATTTTTGTGGATGCTCTTTATTTAATTTTTCGAATTATTAAAAAAACCATTTGTGCCCTTTCTACTTAAAAATACAAAAAAAGTCTAAAATCACTTTTAAAAACTCCAAAAAGTAGAGCATCTTTATCACTATATCATATACTTCGAACTAAAATCACAAAAAATGCAAAAGAAAAAATACTAAAATAAAAACCCAAAATCCTTAAAAAACAGTAAAAATTATATAAAACCCCAAATTTTTATACTTAGGATTATAAAACAGATGCAAAAAATTGCATACATGAACAGAAGTACTAGAATCAATGATCCAACTAACTCCATGTACAATAACGATGTATGGACCTAAAGGATCCACCTAAAGGGATAAAACCCATTGGGTGTAAATGGATATTCAAGTGAAAGAGGGGATCTGATGGGAAGGTACAGACCTTCAAGGCATGGCTCGTAGCCAAGGGCTACACAAAGAGAGAAGGCATCGACAACAATGAGACATTCTCTCCGGTGGCTTGGCTTAAATCCATCATGGCACTGCTAGATATAGAAGTATATCTTGAATATGACATCTAGTAGTTGTAAATCCATCAAGACGACATTTCTGAACGGACGCATTGAGGAGGATATCTATATGGAGCATACCCAAGGCTCCATAAATGAGGAAGGACAAGTATGCAAGCTGAAGAAATTCATCTATGGGCTTAAACAAGCTTCTAGTAGCTGGAACACCAGATTAGATGAAATCATGAAGACTTGTGATTTTGTTCAGAATCCTAATGAACTGTGTGTGCGCAAGAAGCTTATCCAAAACCTTGCTCCCATAGGGTTTGGATCACATACAAGGCCTTTGACAAAGGCTCTGATACCACTTGAAGGTGAGGGTTTTGTTATATGTGAGATATTATTGTAATATTTGACATATCAATAAAGGTTATTGATTTATTTCACTCCGTATCTGATATTAAATGAATGTGGTTATAAGGTATCATTGTACAATTAGGGTTATGTACCATGGTCATCTTGATAATCATACAACTGTTGATCTAACAGTTGGATCATAGAGACTGGTGTTGAGATGATATTTGTAGAGTTAGATTGAGGACGCCTCTAGCACCATCAAATGATTATCAAGAGAGCATCTCCAGCCTGAGAAGGAGATGGCAATCCTTACTCCAAAGGTTGATATCCGACTGACCTCTTGATGTAGGTCCTCTGCATAGGAATAGAGATTCATAGGTGTTGAATAAGTTAGATCAAAGGGTTGACTTATTGAGATCGAGATAGCTAAGACCTATGTCGCATGTTGTCACCATATAGGTACACATCTTCTAACTGGAGACAAATGTATTACTATAGATTTGAGTATGTACATTAGGCAGACCATTTGGTTGATGACTGTTGAACTAGGAAAATCAAGGGTTTTATTTAATTGAATTAATGGAAAGAGTCTATGTAACCCAAATTTTCCCTCAACAACATTTTCTTTAAATGAGCTCTCAAGCAAAGAAAATAAAAGAAGAAATGTGAGCAAGAGAACTAAGTTTGCTATTTATTTACATGTATAGCGTACAAGATCGAACTCAAAGAGGCAACAAATCCCAAGGGTTATTTAAATCCAAAAAGAAATCAATGACATAAAAGAATTCCTTTTTATGCAAATTCTTGGTCTTTTTATGGATTTTAGTATTTTTATTTACGGTTTTATGGTTTTGTAATTTTTAATAATGTTAAATTTTTCGAATTTTTATATTTTAAATTTTTAAAACAAATAAAATAAAGAATAAAAACAAACAAAGCAAAAAAACTCTTTTATCTTTTTAAAATAAGGAAAAAATAAGTTAAAAATCACATAAAATATTTTTTAGTTTTTGATAATTTTTCTATTTTTGTGATTTTTTTGGTATTTTCAGATTTTTTAGGATTTTTAAAACAATTAAAACATGAAAAATAACAAATATCAAAATAATGCAATTGTTTTTGGGTTTTTAAAATAAGAACAAATTGAAAACAATGGAAATATGTGTAAACACAAAGATGAATGTTCAAGCTTTATTTAAAGCTATTTTAAATTTTTATAAATTTTCTGTGATTTTTAATGAAATCTTTAATGTTTTAGTATTTTGTGATTTTTTTTTGTTTTTACAAAGAATAAGCAAATGAAACTTCTATTGTAAATAAAATAATTAAAACATACAAACACAATTTTTTTAGAATTTTCCAAAGTTTTTTCAATTTTTTATTAATTATCTAACATACATGAAATATTTTGGTGGTTTTCAAATCATTAAAAAATAACTAAACTAATTAAATTGTTAAACTGAAATTAGGGGAAAATATTAGATAAGCATGAGTTAATTACAATTTTTATGGAATTTTTAAGGTGATTAAGGATTTATTAAAAGAAATTAACAAGA
The DNA here is from genome assembly GCA_037367405.1 of Ottelia alismoides. NCBI lineage: Eukaryota > Viridiplantae > Streptophyta > Magnoliopsida > Alismatales > Hydrocharitaceae > Ottelia > Ottelia alismoides. The sequence continues at coordinate 304,671 of JAZKJV010010113.1, forward strand.
AAATAAACAAAATGCTTCATAGGGACTAATATGCAGACAAAAAAAATTGTTGGAGTAAAACAATAACAAAGTAGAGAAAAAGAGGGGTATAGCCGTAAATTTTGCATTAAATGTTAGTGCGAGCGTACGTGAATCACGCTGGCACGAGTTTAAACGTGAATATTTATTTTCAAGAACTAATACATAATAAGAATGCATAGGGTTGTCCATGCGGAGCTAAAATGAAAAATTTTCAAACAACATGAGTCTCACACGTATCCCCAAAGGGACTTATTCACAAATAAAACAAACGGAATGGTAAAGGTGAAAATAATCATTGATGTAGGTACAAGGCACGTGAGATGTTGACACTTGGGATATGATCTGGAAAGCTTGATCCACTGCTGAAATTTGGGGCAATGAAAACGCTACGATTGGAAGTGAATGATCTTGATTCGACAGCTTTGAATAGTGTTGGAAGAACATGTATGAAGGGCAAGATCCGTGACTTTTTTGTTGGTCATAGATCGGCTGATCTAGATCGCTATCTCCTCTTGAAGATTTAAATAGGTCCATGTGGAGCTCCTCCATCTATTGGATGTGCTCTAAAGGCTCGACGATGGTCAAGTCAAGGATCTGGAGCTGAGAAGCTCTGAAGGTGAAGTGTGACACCATATGTGTTATCTCATGCTTCCACCATGCTCAACACATGTAGATCAGTTATTCTTGCTCGGAGAAGGACTCTGGCCATGTTATTAACTGTAAAAACACAAAGGAATGGATGTGGTTGGTGTCTCCAGCGAACGTGATCGGAGAGGAGGCCGAGGTCCAGATCCAGCAAGATATGGGCAGATCAGATATGGGAAGAAGGATGGAGAAGATCGTGCGATGGTTCTCGGAGTAATTGTATGTGAAATCAATGATTGGAGGTCCTCCGATCATGAAGATCAGAGATGGAAGGATGAAGATCACATTTACACTAGGAATAACATTAGATGCAGAAATTAAGAACTAAATCGAACGAATATTACCTATGATTACCTACAGGTGGATGGACAGGGGTCATATCCTCAATCTTCAATGGAAGTCAGAGAAGCTCAACATTGTGGTGGAGCTCTGGCAACGTAAGGCATCACGCTTCCCAAGAAATTTACAATGCTCTCGGTTGTGGAGGTGGTGTATTATCACTACAAACACTCTCCCGAACTCAGCCATGGTAGAAATTGCAATAGAAAATGGATCGGTGGAGTAGGAGACGATCTACAACTATAAATAGGCTTAGACGACTGACGGTTTTGAATTTTGAAAAATATGCAAATCGAGGCTGGAAAATATGGGTCAAAGATCAGGCGATGAAGTGCTAAAAGATTAGAGAAGAGTTCAGGTCATATCGATGATCATAGTGCTCCATAAAAAATGGTAAAGAAGGTCCAGTAAGCGAAATAATCGAGCGGGCTTGGAACATAAGTAGTTGACCCGGGTGAACAAACACAGGACATCCAATAGGAGCGCAACCTAGTTGTAAGACAAATGCACTAGACGATAAAAAAGGAAAAAAGTGAATAATAAATAAAATAGAAAATGATTTCAAATGAAAACATTTTGAAAATATAAAATGTTAGAAATTAAATAAACTTATTTATGGTGATTTTTAATAAATTTAAATAATTTATATACACTGATATAAATAAATAAAACCTTTTCTTATAAATAAATAAAACCTTTTCTTCATAGGTATATAACACATATATACAACAAAATTATTTTTACAAACATATACTTAATTACATAATTTATTATTTTTCAACATTTTTCAGGGATTTTAAAAGTATTTTTGTTTGATTTGTATGAATAGATTTATTAAGTTAAGTAAATAGTGATATTTATAGTATAAGTATGCGGTACATATACAATATATACATGGTTTTACTTTTGGTTCTTTTTGGTTTTGTGATTTTTATTTGCATTTTATATAAATCAAATACAATATATAAATAGTTAAAAATACAATTTATACAAAAATACAAGGAAAATAAAATATATATAAATAATATACATATGTATAATATATAATGATACCCCAAAAAGCCACATTTCACATCTTAACTCCAATTTTCAAGAAACCACTTTCATTTTAAGGATTATTTAATTTGGAATACAATGACAATGAGTTTAATTTATTTTGAATTTTTGTGGAGAAGATGATGATCTGACAAGTTGAGATTTGTGACTTTTCAAAGTGTTGTTATTTATAAATTGTACAATGGTTCTTCTTGCAATTATTTTTAGTATATACAACTTATTTTTACATACAAGTTCCAAGAAGAAAATATTTTTATTTAAGATGAATTTGGTGATACATAAAATAGTAGAAAATTATATAATACATACAATGATGTACAAGTGATGAACATACACAAGTTAGGATTAGTTTTATTAAGTATTCCAGTTAATAGGCCTTATCTCCCCTACTCTATTCCTTGTCGATCAAGTCAAGTCTTGCATTCTCTCAGGGTCAGAGTCAACATGTATTTATTGCATATATATAGACTTCTTATTTTCTTTATTTTTAAGTTATTATTTATTTATTTATTTTAGGTTAAAATAGTGATAACTATATAATATATACACAAGAATGAGGATTTGTAAAAGGAGAGAGTTATTAATAATTACAACTGTTTTATAAGGGATTTTAAGCGAAAACAATGAATAATGATGATGAAATGCATATTCATCATCCCCCTATGTTTTACCTTTACTAGTCCCTTAGCAAACACTTATTTGAAAAATAAGTGACTAAAATATAAATAAGAAATAAAGAAGTTAGAAGAATATTGATAATTAAACATTTCCTCATAAAATCAAAGTACGAAGCTCAGTCAGACCTTTGGATTGTTAGTTTGGTGGAACCTTATTGGGAATAGGATTTAAAACTCAACATCCTTTAGGTTCCAAAATTCTATGTTCAATTCACCTCAATAGTCAAGTCAGAACAAGTATGCATACGCAAACTCTTACGACTATGAATCTTTTCTTGTACTGTGTAAGTGAAATATAGCTCCCCACTTCAGAAATGTTAAAGAAACAACCTCCTCTAACAAGGTAACCCTAATACTCTGGTCTAGCTACTCTTTCCCTGAGGAGCAGGGTAGTCCCTTCTAAGTTTAAGTACAATCAGCTCAAGAAAATGGGGTAGAGAAGAGAATGGATTGTGGTTAGTGTAGCCACATATCCTTGGAGCTTGACCAATGTAGCCAAGTCTCCAACTATAGGCTTCCTTGATATAAGACTTTGAAACATATGCCTTGCTTATGATGCTTTTTTATCTTCTTCCTTTTTTTTAACATATACAAAAGTGCAGCATGTACATAAGGAGTTTTTCTTCTTGAGCCAGTAGACTATCCCTCTTTTGAAGATTTATTGCAACGCACATCATCCCGTCGTTAGACGTCAGCGCCACTAGACTAGGTTGAGACACACTAGCCACTTATTGTGATTGTGAATGTTTCTACCCGCACGTTTCCCAAAGACAAAGGATTCTGCCCCCTCACCACCTTATACATGTTCAGCTACGTGAAGACTGCTTGTCCAAGTTAAGTCACTCTCTAAAAGGGTCATGCACGTGTTGTTAGATAGTCTACTTATACCAATCAAGATGACATGTGAATAGCCTTATGAACTCAAAGAATTAAGTCACTTGAACTGGAAAGTCCTAACTCCAGTTCCTTTAAGGTTCCTCTGAAATTATGCGAATTAAGGTCTTAACCAAGCTCCATTCTTCGGTTTTATTCCAGAATAGTTTAAATGTCAATACCACTCTAAAAGAAATGCACAAGCAAATCAAACATATTTTTGCGAAACAATTTTATTATTTAAAGTTTTTTATAGGGATTTTCAAATAACATTTTGCAAATTTTTTATACATTTTTGGCATTTTGATTTATTGATTTTTTATTTTTCCAATAAATAAAAGAGTTAGTGGATTTAATTATGTACAAGGATTAATAAAGATTATGTGCATCTTTACAAGTGTTTTATACAAGTATAAATATAAGGATTATACAAAATTTTATTTTACAAGATGATTTTTTACAAGTTTTAAATACGAATTTTATTAAAGAATTTTAGATACAACAAAAAATTTTACTTACATAAGTAGAAATACATACAACTTTTATACACATGTGGATTTTACAATAAACATATATATCCCATAATTTATATCCCACGTGACAAAATAATTTTACAAAAAAATACAAACCTTTTCAAATCATTTTACAAAATATTTTACAAATATTTACAAATTATTTTACAAAAGTTTTACAAAATTTTCAAACTATTTTACAAACATTTACAAATCATTTTTCAGACAATTTTATAAATGGGTTTTTACAAACATTTTAGTTTCAAATATTTTAAAAATATTTTGTACAATATATTTTAAAAATATTTTGTACAATATATATAATTTTGATACAAAAATAATTTATAAATCATTTTACAAACAAACAATTACAAAAACACTTTTATAAAAAAATTACAAACATTATGCAAACAGTTTACAACCAATTTTGCAAAAGTTTTTATAACATATTTTACAAAACAATTTTTCAAACTATTTTAAAAAAGATTTTTGCAAATAATTTTACAAAGCATTTTTCAAAACGTTTTTGTAAATAATAAACATATTATTAACAAACAAAAGTACATGCTATAGCTAAAATATATATACAATATATATGATACTCCCCTATACTTAGCTCGAAATATGTCCTCATAGTGAAAGAAACGAAAAAGATGGCATAACTCATGCTAAGTATAGAAAAGTGAAAAGAATCATATGCTACAATGACTCAAAGAATGAAATAAGATGAAACGAAGTTTGTGATCCCCCCATACTTAGGATCAAATAATCCTAAGTATAGAAGATTGTACAAATAGGGAAAATTGAGGAAAAAATGAACAAACTTAACGACTCAACTTGTCATCCCCTATACTTAGGGTAGTAAATCTCTAAGCATAGAAAAAGAATATCAACAAGTTGAAGGACAAGTGAGAGAATAAAATAAAACAAAAGAGAAATGAACGACGTCACTCCCCCCTATACTTAGAGTAAAAGGATCCCTATGTATATGCAAAAACAAGAGTGATGAAACATAACAAAAATGTAACAACTTAAGTCATTCACCTCCCCTATACTTAGAATAGAGTATATCCTAAGTATAGCACACTTACGGAAAAGAGGTGATGATAAAAACGTAAGAAGAATGAATAAAAGGAAAGGAATATATGCAAGAGAATATCATCTCATGTATCAGATACAGGAGATGTCAATGGATCATCGTCTAATACCAAATGGATGGAATCAACCATGGACAGGAATGTATCATGATGTAGATATGGCTTCAGCAACTATCCGTTCACAACAAAAGGGTGCGCGCCAAATGACAACCTAGATATGACAATACTACCATTGTCACGCACAGCTCGAATAATAAACGGTTATGACCATGTGCTTTTAAGTTTGCTGAGTAACAACTTCAACTTCACACCAAACAACCAAACTTTCTGATCAGGGATGAAAGTTTTTCTCCTAGTGTATTTGTCATTCCAATGCTTGACTTATTCCTTATACATAAGTGTGTTGCATAAGCAAAATCTTGGAATTCCAATAATCTGTTCAGATCCACTTTCCTGCTATATCCTACTCTCTCATAATCCAAATTGCATACACGGAGTGCCCATAATGATTTTTGAATAATCTCAACTGGAAAGTGGCAAGGCTTTCCATAAACCAATATATAAGGAGACATACCCAATGGAGAAGTGTACGTCGTCTAATAAGCCCATAAAATTGAATCAAGTATCCGAGACTGGTTCTTCCTATCTGGACGTATAAGTTTATGAAGTATCATCATGATCTCCCTCTTTGAAATCTCAGCCAAGCCATTAATCTGTGGGTGGTAAGGAGACGTAACTCTATGCTCATGGTGTACTCCTTCATAAGCGTTCTAACCTCTATTGATAAAATGGCTTCCCGTCATCAGAAATGAGAATCTTGGGTATCATGAACCGCGTAATAATGTTGTCCTTGAGAAAGGAACAAATCATACGACTATCAACAGCTTTGGTGGGGATAGCCTCCACCCAACAACTAACATATCCACAACAAACAGGATGTACTGAAATCCCTGACTGATAGGGAGTCAACCCATCAAGTCTATGCCCCAAGAATCAAAAACACCTGAAATCCGAATATATCTAAAGGGCATCGTATCCTTGGAACCATCGGTTCCTCCCATTCATTGGTAATCAATACAACCTCAAACATAATCTGTAGCATCCTTAAACAAAGTTGGCCACAATAGGGTGCATTGTAAAATTTTTGTTGATGTACACTTCCCCGAATGATGCAAACCGGACTCTAATCCGTGACAATGCTCAATCACACCAGTGTATTCATCTTGAGGAATGCACCTCCTCCAGATACAATCCGCACCCTCATGAAATAGGCATGATCCTCCCACTGATAAAAATGAATCTGTGAAAGGAATTAGTCTACCTTGTGCTTTAGCCAATCTTGTGAAACTTTCTTGGATACAAGATAGTTCACAACATCTGTGTACCATGGGAGTGAGACAACAGACAAAATAGCCTCATCTGGAAAGGTCTTGAAATCGGAAATGTTAACTGCTTAGCGGACTCTGCATCCGTAATCCAAGGTGATCTTCCAGAACATTTTTCAGTCCAAGTTTATAATCTCTAAATCAAACTCCTTAAGAAGTAAGATCCATTTTATAAGGCGTGATTTGGCATCCTTCTTTTCATGTAGGTACCGTATGGCAGTGTGATCCATGTAAATAATAACTCTACCACCCAGTACATAAGAGCAAAACTTCTCTAAAGCAAACAACATGCTAACGTCTCCTTCTCTATAACTGTATAATTGTGTTATGCTTCATCCAGAGTCCTGCTAGCATAATATATGGCAAATGGTATCCCATCCCTTCTCTTCCCGAAATAGCCCCAACTGCATAGTCTGACGCGTATGTCATGATCTCAAAGGGGAGAGACCAATCAGGTGGTTAAAGGACAGAAGCTCTAGTGACCATGTCTTTCTTATGATGAAATGCAAGGAGGACTTTCTCATCAACTATAAACTAAATCTCCTTGCATAGAAGCTCAGTTATAGGCATGGCAATCTTGCTGAAGTCCTTAATGAATCGCCTATAAAATCCAATGTGATAAAGGAACGACCACAACTACTTCAAATTTTGCGGTGGCTCTAGCTTGGAGATCACATCAATGTTAGTCGGTTAAACTCCATACCATGTTTAGAGATGACGTGGCCCAATACAATTCCATTAGTCACTATAAAATGACTCTTCTCCCATGAAATCACTCTAAAACGTAGCGGGGGCGTTACACAATCCAAAGAGTATCTTCCTAAAGGTGTAGGTGTCAAACAAACAAATAAAAGTAGTATTCTCCTGATCCTCGGGAGCGATTGCAATCTATTTTTATCCCGAGTCCCCATCCAAGAAATAAAATAATTCCTTCCCTACCAACCTCTCAATAATCCGATCAATAAAGGGCAGTGAAAAGTGATCTTTCTTGGTCACTGAGTTCAGACACCGAGCAAACATGCCATGAAGTGGGTACACACGTCAGAATCTCCTCACCACAGTCATTCATCCCAACCATAATCTCATATTTCTTCGAGACCACATGTAACGTGCTGACCCACTTGGAATCCGAAATGGAATAAATAAAATAGCATCACACCATTTCCTGATATCTTTCATGACAGCATCCTGGAGATTAGGGTTCATACGACGCTGACACTCACGGGTTGGTTTGTTGTCATCCTCTAAGTGGATACGATACGAGCACGAAGCTGGACTAATCCCACAGAGATCAAAATATTCCAGCATATGGCCTCGCGATTTCTCTCGAGAACCTCTAGCAAGCAAGATTCCTGATCGTCGGTCAACTATGAACTGATGATGACGGAAACATTTGGGATGCAACTGTAAGGAAGGCATACTTCAGTGTCGAAGGTAAAACATTGAGATCAGGTGGGGTATGAATCTTCTCTACAACAACCTCTGCAACTGCACTATTAGGAGGTATATGATATGTACTATGTGTACTGTCCACGATGGCTATTGTATGCTTATAATTAAATGTCTCAAAGAGGTCTGCAATGAATAATCTTTGCTCATGTAGGGACTCAATAGGATGCTCAAAGATCTCAATATACTCATCAAATACATATCTCAGAAAACCTCAGTAAGAGGTTTCTCATCAGTAATCTCAGAGGAATATATCTTAGGAATCTCAGAATGTACCTCTGAAACTAACTCATAATGATCCTCTGAAAATAGCTCAAATAATACATCAACTAACAACTTAGTATCATCAAGATGGTAGCAAAAATCACTTGTGCTTTCTAGAGGTTCCTTCGCGGAAAGGAACTCATGTGTGTCCATGAATTCAGTAAAAAGATCTGCATCGCATATCTCGGCAAGAAATCAGTCCCCAAAATATGTTGTAATTGTCTCTCTCTCTCTCTCATCTACTTTTGGTGGCGGTGAAGGCCTCAGATATGGGATCGTCTCAATCCTAACCTTATCATTGAAGGAGTGAAAGGTTATCTCTCCATTACCATAATCAACTACCGCTTCGATCATTCGAAGGAATGGCTAACCAAGTATGTTAGGGTATGGAGTAACGGTGCAGAGGTATCCATATCCATGACGAGAAAATCCATCGAGAATCACATTCCTTTCACAGTTACGATAACATCTTCAAGAATGCCCCTCGGCCTCTTAATCGATTTATCATCAAATTGAAGGATCATCTAATGGATAGGCCCCAACCCAAACTCAGTGAGTAGCGACGATGGCACGAGATTGATGGAAGACTCGCTATAGAGAAGAGTGTGATCAAACTCTTGATCAAAAATCTGACAATGAATGTGAGGTTCTCCCTTATCTTTCTTTTTGGGCGGGAGGTTGCTGATGGCATGAACTGTGGCCATGGTTAAGATGTGCTTTTCAGTTTTTGGACGCCTGTTCTGCTTGGGGTGAGGTTTCCTAGTACATGATTCTTTCATATCGTTTTTAACTACGGGCATGTACGTCATGGCCTTAAGGAGTGGAATCTCTAAAAAGAAGTTTTGAAGTATCTCTAAGACTCCTGGATCATATAGTGTTTTTTTTTAGTTTTTGAATTTTTCTAGTTTTATTCAAAGCATCTAGAATTGTAACATAATCAGAAGAAACATCAAAAGTGTTCATTTCTCTTATTCAAATCAGAATCATCATGTACATGTGGATGATCAAATTCCATCTCTACAATATCATCCAATACAGGTGTAGAAGAAGAAAAGGGCAAAACTAAACGGGATGCTCGGTCTACCGGTGCTGAAGAAGACTCCACAACAGGAGTGTTCTCCTTCGTGGTTGACTCAACAATGCATCTTCCATTATGATCTTTTTGGATTTTCTGGATAATGATGGTGATGGTGGTGAAGAAGAAGGTGATCCTCCATGCTCTACAACACTAGATCACTGCTCAAATGGTGAAAAAGATGAAGAAGTCGATGTTGCTCGATCAGTGGCTCGATCTCCCAATCCCAATTGTTATGCGGGTGGTTGCAATCTCCTACCGATCCTAGATGAATGGTGTCAGATAAACAAGTAAAATCACAAGCCATACTGTTTCCAGGGTGGATGGATCATGGGCTTCCTGCTCCTTACATCTGAAGTTGTTGGGATTGGCTTCGACCTGGGATGGTATTAATGTCTTCATGGTGGGCAGATCGTTAAGCTTCTGATTCAGATAATTCATATTCTTCATCAGGAGTGCAAGCTAATCTAAAGCTGGGTTCATCGAAGGTGCCTCTAAATGCTCAGTTAATGGCTGTCGTTGAGACTGGTATTGTGGATGTTGATGATACCCATAATACACAGACTGTGGCTGATATGTGTAAGTAGGAGGAGGGTGCGAGAATTGTGTAGATTACTGTGGATAATAAGGCCGATAAGAATACGCAAGTTGTGTCTATTGTTGTCCATGTCTTTATGTCTGAAAATGTGGTGGAGACAAAAAATGAGGTTGTGGATGCTGGTGTTGGAATTGATGTGGCTTACCACCCTGAAACTAGTGAACTGACCTCTAGCTGGCCTAGGTACCGAACTGTCCCTGCTCTAATGGACAGGTCTAGACATGCTCGGGACCGCTCCAAATGTCATTCACATCCTGAATGAGAGGTGGAGGTAGAAATTGCTGCTCAGAAATGTAGGGATGCTCATGGTAGTGCGATATAATGCATGTTGGAGGTAATTGTCATGGGATCAGGGTCTACACATATTAAAGGTGTTGAACAGTGGACAGTGCTTTGGTACTCTGTTGTGTTGAAGTCGTGGAAGAAGTCTTCTCAAGGGTAGTAAGTATCGGGTATGGCAGTGCACTCCAACATTAATGAATCGTACTGACAAGAAGCTCCAAATGCTTCGTAGTCTCATCCAGCTTATCCAATTGATTTGTCCTCTGCTCGATCACATGTAATTTTTCAAGCTCTTTTGATCGTTTTTCTATTATATCTACTTTCGATAGGTGATTTCCTATGATGGTCAGATCTGCACTGTCAACCCTATCCACATTGCGAGATGTTGTCATGTTTATGGCCTTGTGGGGTACTTAAGGAGTATAAGGATGTTTCTGAAACGTATGGGAAGAAAATAGAGTAGTCAAGATCTCCTCCATTTCCTTAAAAATATGCCAAAGGACATCCTCATATTTGTTGAAATGTGACCCCCCCACAAGTGGCATCAACCAATCTCTATTTTTCTTAACTCAAGCCCTCCAAAGAAATTATGCATCAGGCTCATTTTTGGTATATCGTGATGGGCAAACTTCTCCGTAAAATCTCTAAAACATTCCCATGCTTCGTAAATCGGCTCATGGGATATATGGGAGAAGTTAGTTATCAATAAATGCATCTGATTAAGTCGTACTAGAGGATAAAACTTGCTCAAGAAGGCTGACCTCAATTCCTCCCACGACGTGACAACTCTTCCTAAATAATTAATCCAATGCAATTCCTTGTCCATCAGACGCAACGGGAAGGTTGTCAACTTCACTACCTCTAACAGAATGTTAGGGTAGTGTATAGTGCTGCAAATGTGGTCGAAGTGTTGGAGATGTATGTAAGATTCCTCATGTATGTATCCATGTAATATAGGGAGTGTATGTATCCATGTAATATAGGGAGTAAAGGAACAATCGTGGGCTTCATCTCGAAATGCCCATGAACTGTTGGTATATGATAACATGTAGCTGAGTGTCCTGCACCTGGGTTATAGGAATCCCTAAATGTGATCTTAGACATAGGCTCAAATAATGGATCTGCTCCTCCCCCTTTCTCACCTCCATTCATTTGCTCACCCTCCTCTCTCCTATATGATATATCATTCCTTAGCTCAAATGTCATATCTCTCAATCCGACATAGATGTCAACCTGCTCAGTCAATTGTGCCTTAATAGTCTGAATAGAAGATAACATTGTATTATTGATCTCACTATGCTCTGCCATGGGATTCTTGCCCTTCGGTGGCATCAAGTGCTCAGAATCTATCTCTAAAAATGTACACAATATTTGATCAGTCCTCAGAAATGTTGGAGTCTCAAGTGTAAATTCGAAATTAGAGTCAATCTCAAACACATGATTTATTGGTGAAAAAACTAGTGACGTGGAGAAAGAGGGACACTCAGGAAATTAGTCCTCCCGAATATAAGATGATCGAACTGGAGTATGAAAAGATAAGCTCGCAAAGTCTGAACAAGAAGTACTCCAATCCGACATCTTCGATGACAAAAGGAGATATGTGAGAACACGATGTCGAAACAAGAAGAAAGATGAAGAAAAGGCACAAAGTGCGTGGAGGGATCTTTACACTAACAAACAAACCTCTGATTCACCAACTGAACACAATGTGAGGACAATAAGAGTTTGGTCATTTATCTTTTCAATTTTAGTTTAGTGAATCTACATAAAGTAACTTACTACCAAGCACACAAAGTGGTGTCGCCTTATCGCCCAGCGTACGTCTTCAAATCTCCCCGAATAGTGGAACCATCTGCACAGGCTGTCGAGTTCAATATCAGGCCTAAAGGGAGAAGCGGAGCACACCAAAATGATTTTCTGAGGTAGGAGGCAAGTGCTTACAGCTGCGACCGCGGAGCACACCAAAATGATTTTCTGAGGTAGGAGGCAAGTGCTTACAGCTGCGACCATACACCGAAAAGTGATTTACATGTGCTTAAGGCACAAATCCGAGTATTTGGGCTCTATCCTTATGGCAACATCCTCACCCACTCTATTAGGAGGTAAGTACCTGCAAACAAGGAAGAGGTTACTCTCCCCAAAACGATGATGATATGATCGTTACATTTAGTTTTAAGTCAAGTATGATTAGCAGCCCCTTTTTTATTGGGTTATCACTTTTTTGGATTTTTTTCAAAGAAGCAGTCTAACAAATTTTCCAGTTTCTTTATTTCCTAAGTTATAAAAACAAGGGAGGAGATCGCAAAAGCCTATGCGACAAAAATCAATGATGCATGCAAGAGATAGAAGATGTGTACCTTACGCAAGGAGTCTACGTGTAAAATGATCCTTGCATAAAAATAAAGACAGAAAATAAACTAATCTAAATGATGCACGAGAAGCGTCCTAGCAGTAATTTCTATTAATGGGAAAGAACCAATTATTTTTCACTAAGTCCAATCCTACGATCTCCTTTATAGAAGTAGATATTCTTGTTTAGGGGATTTGGACCTAATTGGTTACCTGACTCAACCAAGAAAATAGAACCTACCTCTAAGGGCTCTAACGTACAAAAACTGCTATAAAAAAATAAAAATAAAATCAAGAAAATAAAAATGATGAGGTCCCCCAAGTGCATCGACAATTGGTGAAACAGACCACGCAATCCATGAAGTGTCTAATGTCTAAATAAAAATAGAAAAGGAGGCAAGTGCCAAAAAATTATTACAAATTACTTACAAAAAATGTGGAAATAAAAGACGAAATAAACAAAAGATAAATGCTTCAAGAATCTACTCCAAGTCTTTTGCTCCTCTCCTACACTCTCCTACTGCTCGATGAAGAAATGAGCCGCCTCAGCTTTACTCGGGTGCGCCAGCACTCCTAAGAATGTCACCCTCGTTCCTCGAGCTCTTACAAGAAAGAGAGAAGTAAAAGATATGTTAAATAATGGTGATGAAAAAAAGAGCAAAAATAAAATAGATAAATAAATGACGGAAAACCAAAGACAAAAATAAAAGAAAAGAAACAATTATAGACAAAAGCCAAGAATAGAAGGCAAAAATAAGAACCTAGCTACCATCACCGTGCCTCTCATGCAACAACGCCATTTGTTGAACTAGGAAAATCCAGTGGTTTTTTTAGTTGAATTAATGGAAAGTGTCCTCTCAAGCAAAGTAAATAAATAAGAAATGTGAGCAAGAGAACTAACTTTGCTACTTATTTACCTGTATAGTATATAGGATCAAACTCAGGGAGACTACAAATCCCGAAAAAAGAAATCAATGAAATAAAAAGATTCCTTTTTATGCAAATTCTTGGTCATTTCTATATTTATTTCTTTTTATTTTTATGCAATTTTAATTTTTATATTTTTAATGGCTTTTTATTTTATGTTTTTACTGATTTTCAATTTTCCTAATTTTATATTTTAATATTTAAAACAAACAAAATAAAGAATCAAAATAAAGAAAGGAAAAAGTTACTTTTGTATTTTTAAAATAAGGTAAAAATATGCTAAAATCAAATAAAAAAACTTTTGGGATTTTGATATTTTTTACTGTTTTGTGAAATTTTGAGTATTTTTAGATTTTTTAGGATTTTAAAAACAATTAAAACTGGAAAATTAAAACAACATAAATATTTTTGGATTTTTAAAATAATAATAAAGTTAAAAATAATGGAAATATGCACAAACAGAATTTGAATTTTCAAGCTTTGTTTAAAGCTATTTACAATTTTTTATGAATTTTATGTCAATTTAATGAATTTTTTAGTATTTGTAGTATTTTGTCATTTTATTTTTTATAAGGAATAAGCAAATGAAAAATAATGTGCATTAATAAATAAAAACATGCAAGCACAATTTTTTAGAAGTTTTGCAAAGTTTTTTCAATTTTGCATTAATTATCTAATGCAAACAAGGAATATTTTTATGGTTTTTTGAATTATTAAAAAAAATAAACTAATAAAATTATGAAAGACAAAATAAGGGAAAAAGATCTAATTAGTAGGAGTTAATGATAGTTTTTGGAAATTTTTAGTGTGATTAAGGATTATTAAATGAGATTAATAAGCCAATCAATAAACTGCTTCACAAGGACTAGTATGCAAATAAAGTAACTTGTTGGAATAAAACTATAACAAAATAGAGAGAAAGAGGAGTACAGTCTTAAATTTTTTACACTAAAAGCTTGTGCCAACGTATGTGAGTCACATTGGCATTTACATGTGGATATTTTATTTTCAGGACCTAATATGTAATAAGAAAGCACAGAGTTGTTATTGCAAAATATCCACAAAAACATGTGTTATGCACATTTATGTTGTTCAAACAGGGCCCAATAGCAATTAAAGTAAATAAAAAGGGCTCAAATGAAAAATATTTAAATAATATAAGCATGACACATGCCCCCAAAGGGACTTATTTACAAATAAACCAAACAAAAGGGTAAAGGTGAAAATGATCACCGATGCGGGTGCAAGGCACGTGTGATGTGGACGCTTGGCATCTAATCTGGAAAGCTTGATCCACGGTTGAAATTGGGCGCGACCATATGGTTGCGATTTAATTTGGAAGTGAATGATCTTGATCTAATGACTCTGAGTAGTGCTGGAAGAACAAGTATGAAGGGCGGCACCGGTGACTTTCAATTGGTCGTAGATTAGCCGATATAGATCGCTAGCTCCTCCTGAAGATCTGAATAGTCCCTACGGTGCTCCTCTGTCTATTGGATGTGCTCTGAAGGCTCGACGACGCTCGAGTCATGGATTAGGAGCTCATAAGCTCTAAAGGTGAAGTGTGATTCCATATGTGTTATCTTCTGCTTCCGTCGCATCCAACACCTGCAGATTACCTATAGGTGGGTGGATGGGGGTCATAGCCTCAATCAGCGACGGAAGTCAGAGAAGCTCAACATTGTGATAGAGCTCCGGCAACATAAGGGATCACCTTCCCAAGCGATTCACATCGCTCCTAGCATAGAGGCGGTGTGTTGTCACCACAAACACTCTCCAGAACTCAGCCTCAGGTGGAAATTGTAATAGAACATGGATCAGTCAGGGCAGGAGGTGATCTGCAGCTATAAATAGGCTTACGTGACCGGTGGTATTAAATTTTGAAAAACACACAAATCAAAGCCACAAAATAGGGATCAAATATCAAGCGATGAAGTTCGTTATTGGAGCTAACAGATTGGAGAAGAGATCGGGTTGAATCGATGATCATAGCACTCCAGAAAAATCAGTGAAGTAGGTCTGGTGAGCAAAATAATCGAGCGGGCTTGGATGATATGGAGCTGACTCGGGTCATCAGATAGAAGCGTGGCCCAGCTATAGGACAAATGCACTAGACGATAAAGAAGGGAAAAAGTTAAATAAATTAAAAATAAAATATAAAATGATTTCAAATAAATTTTTTTTGAAAATAAAATGTTAGTAGTTAAAGAAATTATTTATGATGATTTTTAATAATCTAAATAGATTACAAACACATGTAAAAATAAATAAAACCTTTTGTTCATAGGTATATAATACATATATATACAACAAAATTATTTTTACAAACATACACTTAATTTTATAATTTATTTATTTACAGTATTTTCGGGTATCTTAAAGGTATTTTGTATGATTTTTATGAATTGATATATTAAGTTAAACAAATAATGTTATTTACAATATAAGTATATGGTACATATACAATATATACATGATTTTATTTTTGGTTCTTTTTGGTTTTGTGATTTTTATTTATATTTTATATAAATCAAATACAATACATAAAAATAGTTAAAAATACAATTTATACAAAAATACAAGAAAAATAAATATACCTAAGTAATATACATAGGCATAATATACAATAGCACCCCAAACAACCTTATTTCACATCTTAACTCTGATTTTTATGAAATCGCATTCATTTATAGATTATTTAATTTGGAATACATGAAAGTGAGTTTAATTTATTTTGAATTTTTGCAGTGAATATAATGATATGGCAAGTTGAGCTTTGTGGCTTTTTCAAAGTGTTGTTATGTACAAATCATACAATGATTCTTCTTGTAATTATTTTTAATATTCACAACTTATTTATATGTACAAGTTCCAAGAAGAAGAAATTTTTTAGATGAATTTGGTGATACATAAAATAGTGTAAAATATATAACATATATAGTGATGTGCAAGTGATGAATATAACAAGTAAGGATTGGTTTTCTTGATTATTATGGTTAATAGGCCTTATCTTCACATACTTTATTCCTTATCGACTAAGTCAAGTCTTGACCTTCTCTTAGGGTCAGAGTCATCCTATATTTATTGCGTATATACAATCTTCTTATTTTCTTTATTTTTCCTTTATTTATTTATTTTAGGTTAAGATGGTGATAACTAAACAATATTGACACAAGAATGAGGGTTAGCAAAAGAAGATATTTATTCATATTTATAAGTGTTTTATAAGGGGTTTTAAGCTAAAATAATTGAATAAAGATGATGAAATGCATATTCATCAATGACCTAATCATGTCTATACACAGGTGAGCTAGTGTGCATACAAGGGCAAATGAGTAATACGATTTCTCAAAGGGATCGTACATATTCACTATTGAACCAGAAGACATGAGCTCACTCATGAAGTATAGTGACCACTCAAATTCCGTGCATGGTTGTCTTTCTTTGGAAGCATGACAAGAATTTGTAGGTATGGTATATACTTTTGGAAAGCATATGGTCGATGCCAACTCCCAATGACCGAATGATAAACTTAATGATAAAACCTTGAAGAAGACAATCTAAATATGATCTAAACCTTCGAGTTTATTCTAGATTTTCTAGTATGCATGATGGACATGTATTAGGAATAATCAAGGGTGATGTGATTGTAAACATTTGTATAACAAGACACTTCCATTCTGAGGGAGTGGTGAAACATGATTGGATTTTAGTGACTCCTCTAAGTAGATTAGTAATCTGATCTTGGTCCAAATGTTGGACATTGATCTGAATGTGATGTGGATGCAATGAGAAGATTAAATTTATAATTTGATCTAATCAAACATCTTTGAAAGGTTTACTTGATCTGGATATGAGATACAGTCTTAGTACCTAAGTCACTATACATGGAATGTGCAACCGCACAGTGCTTATCTCCAAGCATCCGCGGAGAAAGCACATTATTCTTGACAGAGTTCAAGAATAATTCCATTGTTGATGATGTATCTGAGCATTGGGAAATTGATGATTAATTGTGATTTAATTATCCTTAATAATATGAAATGATTCATATTATTTGGACACATGAGAATAGTCATCTAAGATAATCAAATATGATTTAAGTAACAAGAATATGATTTATGTGGATATTACTATCCACAATAATCATAATAATTATAAATGTGATTTACAATATATTGGAGAGATTGAGTCCTAATTTAATGTGGGTGTCCACTCTATGTTAAGAAGAAGGCTTGTCCTCTTTCCAATTATTTCACATTAATTGATTTAATTAAAACTAAATTATATTGACGAATATTCAATATATTTAATATATACATTAAACTAATTATTTGTTGTTGTAAATTTATGCAATAACATCATGACCATTGTTCTGAAAGCACTAAATAATCTACACCATCAATTATATGCGCACATGGATTGAGATCCATGAACATCCAATTTGTTATAAAAGAAAGGCTAAACCTAGTCTTTCTCTTACAACAAATGCAAGCAACAAATCTCTCTCTCTCTCTCTCTTCTCATACATGCCCAAACTCTCTCTCTCTCTCTCAATATTGTAGTCGTACACTATATTAACCTAGAGAGCCTTGTAGCCGTCACATCGCTATTATGTTGTCGAATCGACTACTCATGGATCTCCGCCTTCTTCGCTACTCCATTCTTGGGAGGAAGGCCAGAGATTTCATGATACGAAATTAGGAGGTTCTATGCTATGATCTTCGACTCAGATTGTGGGAAGCATGTGTCTCATCCGCGTGCCTGCAAGTGCATCCTGCGTCGAATCGGACTTGAGACAGGAGGTCTCTTTGTTTAGAGATACGCAATCACAATCATGTTTCAAGAAGTAATCCTTTGACTCATTTGTGATATTGATGAATCGATTCGAGAAGTGTTCCCATATCATGTGGTTTCATCTAATTAATTTTTAAATTCCGCTACATGTTGCAACTAGTATGACTAGTTTCTTGAGATCATATTTAATGCAATTTACACGCTTCTGTGATGCGCTAAGTTCTAAACCCTATCCTTCAAATGTGAGAATGGGATGATTTGGGTTTCTTATTGGGTTTGCAAAGTAGAAGAAGTTGCGTTTGAGTTTTAAAATAGAATATAACAAGAAGGAAAATGACGTAATAGATAAATGGAAGGGAAAAGAAAAGAGAAGAAATACAAGGGATGAAATAATATACCTTGATCTTCGGAAGGTATGGAGCTCGAAGTAACTCCGTCATGGCCTTGAAGAGATGGGTGATTACTCTGAAGCTGGAGCAGATGTTGGGAGCAGTTGCTACAAGGTGGGTGATCACCTTCGATCATGTTGCGAAGATGGTGAAGTCATCGTCGCTCGGGATCCCTCACCCCATGTTGTCACCGCTAGAGGAGGGAGAGTTGGGCCTCTCCCTCTCTCTTTAATCTGAAAAATGGCAAACATTGTGTGCATGAGGCAGAGGAGGAGGTTTTAAGGAGCCGTTGTTCGGGCTCGCACAAGATGGCTGCCAAGGTGGTGATGTGGGTGAGCGGAGGTCATGAAGGAGTGATAGCTATGGAGGAGGTGGAGCAGTGAGATGAGAGAGGAGGAGGCGCATGTTGTTGGGGTGGAGGAAGCAGAGGCGAGAAGACAGGTTCTTGATCGTTCGATCAGTCGAGATCGAACGATCGAAGGACCACAAGGAAAATAAAATTAAATCAAAAGAAAAATAAAATAATAAAATAAAAACAAAAGGGGAAAATAATATAGGACATTTATGAAGGGATATCTCATCCAACAACCGAAAGTAAGGGAAACTAAGAGGGGATAAGTGGGGGGCATGTGGTCGCTCTTGTAGTTGCCATGTGTCGCCTCCACAAAATTCAGAAATGAAAACCAAATAGAATTGAAAATAAAATAGTAAATGGGCTCAAATCGAAAAATTTCCTTCATGAAAGTTGTTCGTCTCAATGGGATCTACTACTTTCGTGACAAAATCAAAAGATATCATATGTACAAAGAGGTATTTTTGGTGGTATCCTATTTACATAGAAAGTCGTATTTTGGTATTTTTATATATTTATATGATTTTTAAATAAAAAAATTAAAAAAAACTTGTAAAATATAATAGAAATATATATACATTAATATATATATTTTTGGCATTTTTAATAATTAGAAAATAAAGAAGTAAAATAGAAGGGACTTATGTCAAATTATATACATTGACTTAGAATAATTCATTTTCTTTGATATTTAACTCATTTTAGATTCATATTTTTGCATACTTTATTAAAACATAAATCAAGGAATAGAAATGAAAATAAATAATAAAAAGAGATAAATTTGTACACAAAAATGATAAGTCAAAGATAGTTAAAATACAAAATATATAATGAGGACCCAAAATTCAAATTTCGCATATTAACTCCGATTCTTTTCAATTTGGTCTTGATTTGTAGGTAGTTGAATGTGCATTAACTCATAAGTGAGTAGGGCTTCATAAGAGACTGTGTGTGAAAGATATTTGACTTTGTTGCTTTTTGTCTCAAAACTAGGGTTTGATTTTGTTTGATAAATACACACGTTAATATTTTTATGGTATTTTCCCTTTATTAAAGGGATATTGTTTTGATATACATGTGATTATTTATGCATAATTTGTGGCCTTATTAATGCAATATGAATAATACATTATGGGTACTATACACACATGCATGAATGCTAATAATGCTCTATAAATGGTTAAATGCAATTAATCACTTGGGAACAGAGTTCTATTTTCAATATTTAAAATGACAAATCACATATCCATCACCAGCCTCTTACTCCTGACGAGCTCTCATCCTCCTCCCTCTCTCTCTTCCTCGACCATCTCCTCATCGACCACTTCTTCCTTATTCTATCGTCTCTCTATGTCGCACCACCTCTTTGTCCCTATTGCGATCCCTAAATATAACCCATCAAAACTTGAGCTCGGAGCACCATTCTGATTATCCACCTCTCTTACGGGGGGAGAGAGAGATTTAGCTAGCCCCTAGCTTCTCGTGAATCTCAGTGATCGCAAGGATTCAAGGATTGATGGCAATGATGAGGAGCCTCTTCGAACTACCTTGCAGCAGCTCCTCCAGAGCAACTCATCTTCAAGGTCCTACCTCGTCGTACCTTTATAGGTGAAGACCAACCAAGATCTTCTGATCTCAATCCAACCATCATCGGCGATTCACCTTATCAGGTGTGCACTCCATCCTACTCCAGGTAGAATTCGTCTCATTACCATTCCCTTTTCATTTGTTTGATTTTATTTGTTTCCATTTGGTTCTCTTAATCTCTTCTATTGCCTCTTCTCCTTCATGTGAATTGCATCCAAATCGATAACCTATCTCACTGCATCCATACCATATCCTTCACCCATGACATCTTTCGGCCTCGCACAAGCTGGAGCATCGTTCCACTCTGCTTGTCCCCTCCCCTTGTTCTCCCATGTTCTAACAGTTGTAGGTAGTCCGAGCTCACGCATCCAAAGTGATCATTGTGGATTCTATGTCTCCAGCTCCATCATCACCATCTTAAGATCAAGAGAACCAACAGCCTCCCCATTGTGCTCAGGCCTAACCACTTGACCTCCTCCTCTTCAAGGGTCAGCACATTAGTAGACGATCGTGTGTCGACTGCCCCACTCTCCTCTGACCCGCGGTAGCACGTTAGGCTCTTTGAGCTACAACATTCACTTTGCTACCAGACCTCCTCCTTCGTGTTCCTCTGCCCAATCCCCAGTTGTGTGTCAACCGGGAGGAGTCCCCACACCACGCATATGATCCTTGAACTCCAAGAATCCAACTTCTAATCCTTAGTGTGAGGAATAGCAACAAGAGATGCATTGCCTCCATCTACTTAAAGTTTCTTCTTGTTGCCTTTTCTTCTCATTTCCATCTAGAGTCGTAACTCAACAGACTTTGATTTAGGGATTTCACTTTAGATCAAATGACCTGCAGAGCTCCATGTCGCCTACAATGACCCGAAGTATGAGCCGCAAGCCTCAAGCACCCGAAGCTTCGTTAGCCACATAGAAGAGCGGTGTGAGTCTCTCCACCTTAGTTGCAACACCCATGTGCAATGCACATGGACTTAGGCCATTTGCGCTTTACGCCCCCGTTGACCTCTGGATTCACACCAATATCCTAGCCTCGAGCATTTTGTACACATTCCCTTAGATGGAATTAGTAATTTACTTTTAGTCTTATTTGCATTTGGTTTGTTTATTTTTATTGTCTATAATCGCATTTAGACCCTCATGCTTGGACCTTAATTCAGAGTACCATTTGTCATCTTTTTATTATTCTAAAAACTACATGTTGAAGTGTATTAAATTTTCTATCTCGTGATTAGTAATTTGCAATTTTGTGAGATTTCTATTACTATATCATAATTAATTTGTTATAGATTTACGTAATTTACCCCTTTTCATTGTTAATCATATTAAATTGATCTTAGCTCTAAAATTCTCCAGAAAATAAAGAAGTTCGTCACATTTGCATACATGTTTCACTCTAAATAATTAGATTGGACATTTTTGTAAGTAAATTTAGTTGATCATCTTTTGGGTATTATAAGAAACAAACCTTTATTCTTGATTACTTTTAGAAGCTCTATATAGGATATATTTGTCTCTAGAAAATACTTGCATTGGATATTTATTAA
The DNA here is from genome assembly GCA_037367405.1 of Ottelia alismoides. Lineage (NCBI taxonomy): Eukaryota > Viridiplantae > Streptophyta > Magnoliopsida > Alismatales > Hydrocharitaceae > Ottelia > Ottelia alismoides. Next base: position 326,894 of record JAZKJV010010113.1, read on the forward strand.
AAAACATTTATTCCAAATCACCAATCTTGCATCGTTTAATTCATAGTGTATTCATTTCTCATCAAAAAATTCTAAAAAATACAGGAGATTAATTTTGCATCACATAACATTTGCTAAGTTTCATTGAGTTTGGACTTTATTTGTTTGGAAAATTATGAATTGACCCTTAGACTTAGCCGCATTTGTATCTCTTCTTTCATTAGATATAAAAAGAAAAAAAATCTCCCTAAAAAACCCAATCACTAAAGAATCTTAAAATTAACCGTAAGATAAAGTGGCCTCCCTGAGTTTGACCTCGAGCTCGTCCAAGTAAAAAATAAATAGACCGATTTACATTCGACATTGATTAATTGATTTAATCGATTTTTTTATTAATCCTCAATTTCTTGACTACAACAATTTTACATTATTAACTAGGGCAATTCAAAGCTCGTCAATATCCTTGTGCAACTAGTCTTGCCTTCTTCCTGAAAAATGTCCCTAACTCATCTAATTGTTCTTAAAGACCCGTTTGGTTCCAATAACCATGTCATTCTGATGTATGGATACAAGCCCCTGTACACGGATCCTTTTGAATTGGACGCGTTCATCTTTCATTACCATTAACCAAGAATCAATGTTGCAAGCCTCGCGATAGACTTTATCTCAACTAGGGATACGAAGGCATATAAAGCAAACGAATTTATGTGTGATCTGGTTTGGATTTCTTTTCACATATCCCCAACCATAAACTCCTTAGGATCATCAATAGCAAAGATGAAGTCCTTTGGGTTATATCGCGATAATTACCCTTCTCAGGTAATACTTAAAGGATCAACTTAAGTGCCTTCCTCATTTTCTAATTTACATAGTTAGGGATTCTTTCTCAAGTTCTCATCAAAAGAATTATTATCTACTTCCATGATAGTTATTTTTTTTCTTAATTAAGAGCATGTAAGCTTTGCTACATGAAGAATATCATAGGAAGATATCTTTATCACTTATAGAGTTAAACTTGCTAAGATTTTCCTTAGTGTTAAGAACAAAATATTTACTTCAAAAGGCATGATACTAAAGGAGTCTCCTTTAATTATAAGTCATGTTTAAGATATAACAACATGTATTTATGGATTCTGCCTAAAAAATATCTAGGCAAGTCATGTCTACTTAACATTGTGTGGGCACATTCCTGAAGAGCACGATTCTTTTGGCCTCCTACGTTGTTATGAGATATTGTCCTAAGTGCAATAAATTCATAATTGATCCCATCCTTTGCACAATACTAGAAAAAATATCATTCTCAAACTCCCTGCCATGGCCACTTCTTAACTTAGTGAAAGTGGTTCTCTATTCATTTTGAATCCACTTAAAGATCTAGAGGTGCTGATAAACTATTTGCTTTTTAGCATTGTTGTATGGAGTTTCTACAATTCGCATGCAGAGCATTTGTCCATCTTCTCGTAGGAAAGCTTAGGTAATTATTTGAAGTCAAGTTTATTAAGCCTATTTGTTAGTTTCATGTGAATGAGACCTAATCTTTTATGCCATGACAAGGGTTCTTCTTATGATGCCAACAAACGGTCGAATGACAAATGCCCATAAAACATAAGCGTGTAAATACTTTTGTGCTTATCCTCCCTAAGCAAAACTTCTTGTGTGTCTACTTAATACGTTCAAAGCAATCTTTAGAAAACATCACTACAAGACCTTTGTCACATATTTGAGAAACACTCAGCATGTTGTGTTTCATACCTTTAACAAGTCTAACATGATTAATATAAGTTAGAGAATTTTCGATCGTACCTTCACCAATAGTCATACCTTTGTAGTTATTGCCAAAAGTGATCGTCCCATAAACCTTGTCTTTGATATTGAGGAAGAGATCCTTGTCTTCAGTCATATGAGTGGAGCACTCGTTGTCCATGATCCATTTGTCATTCCTTTCGTGCTTGGTGTCTTGCAAAATATAGTTTGGTAATGATTTGAGGCTCACAATGTCTCTGTTTCTAAGATATCATTGGTTTTGCAAAACAATTGACTAGATTCTTTGGCACCCATTATTTTTGGGTCCTGGGAGGGTTAGGGTGGTTCCTCAAATTTCTCCTTGGTTCTGATACTTAGTAGCTTTGACTTGACTAGAGTAAACCTTAGTAGATTTTTTAGCATATTTATTTATTTTAGCAGTTTTAGAACTACTTGCTACATTGGGTTCATAACCAATCTCAAACTTTGTTTTTATTTGGTAATTAGAACATTAATAGCTTGGCTAGGTTTTCCTTACCATTAGCGAACTTTAATAGATCATTAATTAGAATGTTTACATTTTTCTCTAATTTTTTAATAGTTTTTTCTAGATTATATATGTTATTCTTTAAATATATAATAGTATTTTCTAGATTATCTACGTTAGTTCTAAGAGATTATTATTGTGTTGAGAGAAACAATCGCTAAGTTTTTAAATATTTTCTTTAAGTAGACCTACTTCATTTTCATGCTTATCTATTGTAGTGTGTGTGGTTGATTTTAACAACTTATTTTCATTTTTCAATTTAACAACTAATTCAATCATAGTTGAAATAACATATGTAATTCTTCTAAAGTGGGTTTATCAGTAATTACCTTGTTGTTGTTGTTGTCAAGTGCCATCAATCCAAGCATGGTCTTTTCTTTGTCGGAGGTGTCTAAGTCACTTCCGGAAGAACTGAAGGAGTCGGGAAGATTCTCAAGTTTCTTGCAATGCTTTTCTTTTTGTATGCTTACCCTAGTGTTTATGGAGTCCTCTTCTTTTTTCCTTCTCATTCCCTTTTCCTTTGGATAGATTCATTGTTCTTTGACGCTCAATTGTTGCTCTTCATGAGGTGCAGACAACCTTTCTTGAAATATTCTTTATTCTTGCAGTTGAAGCACCCTAATATATTTTCCTTCTGACGATCACTACTTGTGATAAATCTTTTGAATTTTATGGTTAGCATATCTAAGTCATCATCAAAGCTTTCCTGATGATGTGTCTTTGGTTGCTTGGAGAGTCACATTCTGTTTCTTCTTGAATTCTTACTTTGTTCCTACAACCTGTGTCTTCTCAACTTCATATAAGGGTATTTTTCTTATCAACTAATTAACATGCAGGTTGTTGGCATCATTCACTTCCTTAATGATTGTTGCCATTATGCTCTATTTTAAAGTGAGAGATCTTAGGATCACCTGATCCGGTTCGATAATCTCTACGTTGAGATTTTGAAGATTGTTGATGATATAAGAAAATTTGATATACATCTCCCTGATGGATTATCCTAATTCTTATCCTAATTCCATCTTGAGCAAATCATACCATTATTGATGAAGATTGAATTGTGTCTCCTTTAATTTGTTGGGACCTTTGTACGTAATACTGAGCTTATTCCATATTTCCTATTCAGTCCTGCATGTTAAAACACGTTTGAACTCTTCCTTGGTTATTGCATAAAATATTGTGTTCATGGCCTTTGAGTTGTAGGTTTCTCTCTTCTTGCTAATGTCTGACATTGTTACACCTTCAGTTGGCTTGGGTGTTGTGTACCGAGACTATATGGTGTTCCTAACATCTATGTATATTGATTCAAGAAAGATTTCTTTCTACCCTTCTATCAGTTATAGTTGGCTTTGTCGAAATGATGAGGCATGATAGTGGACTGACTTTCTTGTGAGTTCCTGAGGTTCGAGATAGTGCTAGTGGGTGAATAGTGTATCAATGGTAGTCTGAAATCTTTTGCAGAATAATACCAAGAATAACACAACCAATCAATTACCTAGATTAGCACATAGCACACAATGTTAACGTAGAAACCCAACTGGTGAAACCATGACCTCAGTCACCTGACTCGGTATTTTCGGTTAGCTGAGCCAACCAATTGCTTGAGATATTTATGTGGACTTCTCAACCATTTATAAACCTTCTAGCTTAAAAACTTTGAACAAACTCCAAAGTAAACATTAAAATCAAACTCTATTGCAACTGTCAAGGGTGGATGAACTCTAGCTATTCTCTAACTTCTTCGAGAAGAGCTTACTTCGTTAATCCTATAACTTCCTATAAAGTCAAGGATTAAACACTAAAACTTCTTGTAGAGAGAAATTTCCACATATTTTTTTCAAAAATATTACAAATAACTCTATTATAACAGCATCGTATCTTGATTAAGCAGCATCGAGAATAAATACAAATATATTCTAAAATATAGGCATATGAAAATTATATCATATATATTATATGTGAATAAATAAATAAATTATATAATAGTGTGCTTGTAGCTTGCCAAAAGAGTTATGATTGCTATAAAAGAACTCAAATACCTGGAGGCTATCAAATGATGCTTTCTTGATAATTTTCTCACACAAAGCTATCTTCAGAATATATTCTCCTCAAAATATCGAAGAACTCAAAGAATACGAGAGAATTATAAAATATCACTTTGAAAGAATTCTTTTCTGCACCATAGAGAGTAAGAGTGAATTGATATGTGTTCAGACATAGGTATGAGGCTATAGGGGTATAAAAAATATGACCATTGATAACAAACCTGGCAAAAATCACAAATATTTGCCAACTTTGATCGATCACTTAAACTAAGTTGATCGATCATGAAAAAGTGTCGGTCGTTCACGACTGTTAGTGGATCCTGAATTTAAAATATGATCAATCATATAAGAGAGTTGGTTGATTGTGGGTGGTCGATCAGTAAATCTTGTTGATCTATCAAGGCTGGTTGATTAATGTACAATCATGATTAATCAATGCTGAGTTATTTGACTTGTCTTGATTTGGAAAGTGCTCAATATATAGATGATATTACAACTTTCTCAGATACAATGTAAAAGTCAACAATACACCTTTTGAAATAATAAAAAATACTTTAAGCTCTTGCACCTTCATCACTAAAGTTTACTTCACGAGACTTCTTTTATGGAAACATCCTTTGGTCTTATAAACAAATTCAAGCAAGCGACTGCAAAATATGTGTGCCATCTTTAAAACCAACCCGGAAATAAATAATTAATTGAAAATTAGAAGCTTATATAATTTCTTGACCTTTCTCCTTCCTTTGAAAGAACGAACACTTTCGAGATCCTTACTTCATGTCTACTTCCTCTTTACTTGTGCAACCATTGCGAAGCTTGAGGGATTCTTCTTCTTGATTACGTCCTCAATGGACATCATCAGGGAGTAGTTCAACATTTGTAACCTTCAGCTTGCCTAAATGTAATGGTGCAATGAAGTTTGTGATAGACATGGGAAGAGACATTAGAATAAAATCGGTTTGCATATCTATATCTATTTCAGCTCCTGAAAACTTTCCAATATAGGGATATGCTAAATATTTTAAGTGCATGTCTTTAACTGAGCTTCCTTCTCTCATCTTTGCAGCAAAGCATGTATTTTATAACATTGAGTGTGGTTCATAATGAATCCAAGATTCAACTCCTTTATTCTTTCATTTTGACCAAATATGTTTCAATATTAAATAAAACAAATGAAAGAATCAAGTCACATAATGAAACCAAGTTCATTTACTCAAGAAACATATCTTTCAAATTCAACATATTTCGAATTAGGTTTTCTATTTTCTTGGTATTTGTGCACCTTATGATTTTTGGCTTATTTTTTATTTTTATTCACATTCGTATTGAGATAGTTAAATTAGGATCAAGTCTATTAGAGTTAGTATGAGTTTTATAAAAAAATAGAGAAGATTATCCACTTATTCAATGTTTGTATATGTCTAATGTTTATGTGCAATAGTGGATCTTTTATTTTATTTTTTGGAATTTTCATTAATGGAGTCGTTTATATATTATTCTTGTTTAACTAAACTAATTTTTATTTGTCAAGCATTTTAAACTATCTTGTTATTTTTTGGGATTTATATATGTACGTGTATTATCTATGGAATCTAGGTCAAAATTTAAGTATGATGAAGATGAAACAAATATCATCACCCTCATCATATATACATATGCAAAATACCAATGGATGCATCATCGTTACATTTACATCATTATAAGGGTGCTTAATGAAGGATATGGTTAGATCCTCAAGAGAATCACGGAAGCGTGAGCATCGTATCAAATACGATGACGAACGACTAGTCGGACAAGTTGTTCTATGCAGCGGAAATTAAAAATTTTTCATGCGACGAAACCACATGATCCAAGAACACTTCTCGGATCGTTTATTCTAAACCACAAAGAAGTAATAGGATTACCTCTTGAAGCGTGGTTGTGATCGAGTCTCTAAACGAAGAGACCTCCTGTCTCAAGTCCGATTCGACGGAGGAGACGCTTGCGAGCATGTTGATGAAACACGTACTTCTCGCAATCCATGTTGATGATCCAAGCAATGGATCTCTGATCTCGACACACAAGATTCGACGTCTTCTTCACGAGCAAGGCGCACCGAAGGAGACGGAGATCCACGAGCAAACAATCGGGCAGCATAACGACGACGATGCGGCGATGGAGACTCCCTCTAGGGCATCCATGGTGGACGGCCATGAGAGAGGAAGAGAGAGGGCTGACGTGTAGAGAGAAAGAGAGAGAGAGAGAGAGAGAGAGAGAGAGACTTATATTCTCTTGTGTGTGTAAAGAAGAGCAAAGGGGTGCCTCTCCTTTTATAACATTTTGGGATCCATGGATCTCAATCCATGGGACAACACAAATCCAACAGCTCTCATTGATTGTGTTTCTTTTAATGGCTAAGATTTGTGTTGGTAAAAACCAACAATAATTAATTTAATTTAGATTAAATATATGTTGATAAATCAACACAATTTAATCATAAAATTAAATCAACAGTACATGGATATAATGGAAGAGAGAATACCTCCTTCCATGTGGAGAGAGGGGACGGCCACCCTTTCCTAATAGGAGTGGTGGCCGTCTACCCTCCTCCTTTAGGAAGGTGGCAATTTTATCTTCCATGTAATCTCCATGATTTGCAACAACTTTTTGTTGCAAATTATTCTACAAAAATAATTCATAATTATTTTGTGAATATTGCAATCTTGCCATTGGAAATTTATGAATCATATTCACATCCCAAAATAAAATTTAAATTACATTTTCAATTTAATGTCCAATGTGAATCTAATTCACATCAACATTTAATTAACAAATGTAAATTACAAATTGCTCTCTCTTATATTATAAATCACATTTATAATATATATGACTAATATGGATATTGCTATCCATATTATTCATATCCATGATAATTAAATCACATTTAATCATCTCGGATCTATATTCTCATGTACCCAAATAATATGAATCACATTCACATTATTTTCACCTTTGATAATCAAATCACATATTTAATTATCTATGATAGCTCTCTTTGTAATATGAATCGAATTCATATTAATCATGATAACTAAATCACATTTAATTATCCATTTTCTCAGTGCTCGGATACTCATATCAACAATGAAATTATCCTGAACCCTTTCAAGGATAATGCGCTTTCTCCGCGAATACTTGGAGACAAGGATAGGGTGATTGTATTGTTCCACATATAGTGAATTGGATATTGAGATCATATCTCAAATCCAGATCGCTGGCCTCCCAAGATGCTTGATTAAATCAAGACCGCAAATCTAATCTTCTCATTGCATCTGAATCACATTCAGATCAATGTCCAACATTTGGACCAAGATCAGATTAGTTCTCTACTGAGAGGAGTCACTAAAATCCAGACCCGTTTCATCACTCCCTGGGAATGGAAGCGTCATGGTTATACAATCGTTTATGATCACATCACCCTCAGGTAGTCCCAATACCTGTACATCATGCATACTGGAAGACTCAGATTAAACCCGAAGTATTGGATCAACCTTATACTGTCTACTTCATGGTTTTATCAGTAAGTTTCTCATTCGATCATTGGGAGTCAGTATCGATCATATACTTTACAAAAGCATATATCATACCTAGGTCTTGATCATATACTTTCAAAAAAGTATATATCAACCCTACAAATTCAGTCAAGCTTCCAAAGCAAGACGACCGTGCATGGAATTTGATTCTTCCCAATATCTCATGAGTGAGCTCAAATCTTCCGCTTCAGTAAATGAACCTGTATGATCCTTTTGAGAGATCGTATTACTCATATGCCCTTATATGCGCACCAGCGCGCGGTGTATAGACCTTGTTAGGTCATCAACCTATTGGTCTGCCAAATGTACATATTCAGACATATAGTAACACATCTGTCTCCGGCCAGAGGATGCATGCCTATATCATGACAGCATATCATATAGGACTTTGGTTATCTCGATCTCGTTATGTCAACTCTTTGACATAACTTATCTAACACATCTGAATCTCTATTCCTATGCAGAGGACCTGCATCAAGAGGTCGGTTAGATATCAACCTAAATGAGAAAGGATTGGCATCTCCAACTCTGGCTGGAGATCATCTCTTAACAATCATTTGACGGTGCTTGATGAGTCCTCAATATAACTGGACTCACTACTACTATGGCTAATATTACATACAATCCTATTACAACAACAAAGCCTTTTTTCCACATTAAGTATGGGACGGTTACATGGATTATTTGCCTCATGCATATATATCTTGGATCAATCTGGAACTTAGATCCAAAAAACTAAGAACCCTTCGTATAGTCTCATTCCAACACTTCTTGGGCATTCCTTGTCCTCTCTTATCCGGCTCAACATCCAAAACCCGCATCTCCTAACTGATGCATCAACCGACCTCCTTTGTAAATGGCCAAACCACCTTAAACGAATTTCTCGCATCTTATCCTCAACTAGAGCTACACTAACTTTTCTTATGATTGCATCATTCCGAATCCGGTTGCTATGTGTATGTCCACATATCCATCTTAGCATTTTCATTTCTGTTGCTAACATTCTCTGTACATGTCTGTGGTTCACAGGCCAACACTCGGATCCATAGAGCATGGCATGTCTCATGGGTGCTTTGTAAAACTTTCCTTTGATTTTCAAAGGAATTTTCTTACCACATAGAACAATAGAGACTCCTCTCCATTTTAGTCAACCTCCATTTATTTTATTAGTAACATCTCCATCAATATCCCCATCATGTTGTAAAATAGATACCAAGTATCTAAAAGAATCTCTCTTCTAGATGTTATCGTCACCAATATTCACCTCGATTCCTTCACCATTGTTTCCATCAAAAATACACTCCAAATATTCAGTCTTAGCTATACTTATACGAAATCCTTTAGTCCCCAATGCATGTCTTTAGACCTCAAGCAAATCATTTACTCCATCTCTAGTCTCTTCAATCAACACGATATCATCTGCGAATAACATACACTAAGGTTTCTCATTCTAAATGTGACTTGTCAACTCGTCCATAATCAAAGTAAAAAAGAATGGACTCAATGTTGAACCTTGATGCAAACCAATGTTGGTGTCAAAATAATCACTCTTCCCAGACCAGATCCTTAAATAAGATGAAGCACTATCATACATATCCTTTATGAGGTTAATGTAAAGTTACCTGTCTCTTCTCTCAAACTCTCCACAATATCTACTGTAGGATAGAACCATAAGCCTTCTCCAAATCAATAAAATCATATGAAGATTCTTCCTCTTAGCTCTATAAATCTCCATCATTCTCCTCGATAAGTGGATGGCTTCAATAGTCGAACGACCTGGCATGAATCTGAATTGGTTTTCTTTTACTTTGGAAACTTGCAGCAACCTTTTTTCGATCACACATTCAATGTGACTCGTCATCTTGGTATCTTTGTAATTTCAATCATTTTGAATGTCTACTTTGTTCTTATAAAGATGCACTGCGATGCTTCTCCTTCAATCTTCAGGCATTTTCTTGCTTTGCCAAAAAACATTAAATAAACTTGTAAGCCGAGGTGCTAGGTTCTGAGGGAAATAGGACGTTGGGGGCGAGGAGTTGACCTGGGTCAATGTGGACTTGCCTCCCATTGATCCACGTCAGCCGCTAGCAGACAAAATAGGGATTAAATACCTTATTAAATAGATTTAAAATAATAAATTACTCTATTATTTTATTAAAATATAAAATGTATTTATTATTTTGTGTTTTTATTGTAATATTTATTTTTTTTCAAATTAAATTGTTAGGTGTTAATTTTTACATATAATTATATATATACACCTATATATGATGTATTTGATTTTTATTTTGTATTTTGTATTTTTATTATTTTTTATATTTTATATTTATAACTTATTTAAATACATATGTGTATATTTTATTTTATTTTTCTAAAATTATTTGTTTACTTAAATAATTAAGTATTTGTAATATATATGCATATTTATAGTTTTCTTTACTTATATATTAATGAATTTTATTTTATTTTTGATGGTTTTATTTTATTTTTTATGTACATATATTTTGAATAAAATTTACAAATTTATAAAAATATAAGAAAGTGAAAATATAAAGAATAAATAATGAAATATTTTATACATGTATATTACATAATGGGGGGCCCAAAAGCCAACTTTTGCATCTTAACTCTAAATTAAATAAAACCATCTTAAATAAATAGATAATATTATTTTATGAATAATAAAGGTGAGTTTAGTGAATTTTGAGATTGTATGGAGAAGATATAGGCTTAAATGTTCTCTTTGCGGCTTTTATTTTGTGTCTCGAGCACACTATGCGTTATTTTTGAATGAAATAAATTTTGTTTTTTTCCTAGTATTTTTATGTACAAGTTTCATATGGAGGGTTTTATTATTTGATGTATAAAAATAGGAAAACAAAATAGGTGCTAAAAATCTATCAATGATGAATTAAATTTAGGGTTTTTTGTGCAATTACTGGCCCTTATCTCCCCATACTTTATTCATTGTCGACCAAGTCATCATGATGACTAGGTCTCGGGGTTTAGGGACACTCAGCGTTTTCGACACTTCATTTTTTTATTTTCTTTTCTTCCCTTTATTATTTTATTTTGGCATTAAATATAATATTTTATATAAGATTTGTATATTTATTTATTGATTGTTAATTTTCCCATAATAATGCTATATGCATGCATTTAACTAGGGATTTAATTCCAAAATAGGAGAATAAAATTGATGAAATGGAGATTCATCACACCTATACTTGCCTTAGATAGTCCCTAGCAAACACTTATGCATATAAATGTTGAAAAAGAAAATAAAGAAGAAAAAAAAGAAAGAACTTAGAACAATGTTTGACTTTTGAACTTGTCTTACTAAATCAAAGTTTGGAGCTCAGTTAAAACCTTTGGATTCTTGGTTTGTTGAGAACCACGTCAAGGTTTGGAAATATAACATAACAATCCTTAGGTTCCATAATCCTATTATTCCATTCAATTCTTAGTCTGGTCAGAACCATCCTCTTAGTGGCATACTCTTGCAACTTTGAAATGATAGACCCATGTGTGTAAATTTGCAAGCTCTTCCCATACAACTCACTAAACCATCAAAGAGTCTAGTCCTCTGATAACATATCCTTCTGAAGACATATATTTCCTTCTTAGGACATGTACTTCTAGTTTCACAACCGAGAGAGGGAGAAGCTAGAAGAATGGGAAAAGAAGTGGGAATGGACCAGTTTAGTCGCATTCCCTTGCAAAGCTCAGTCGGTGTAACCGAGTATTTACCAAGAAGCATGATTTTTCTGAAAGCTTCATTTTTTTGTGGAATTTGTGGTATAGGCTGTTTTTGGATTTTTCTTTGCTTTGCGTTTCTATGCATTCTTGTTTTAGCCCTGAAGGATATAGAATCTTTTGGTCCGCCCATGTCTTGGGATCTTGGAAAAATTTGTACTAGGAAATCATTCCTCATCCGAAGCATTGTCTCAATCTAGTCTCCAGTCACTAGATACCTTGGCTACCATGAGAAGTGGGTTGGAGTATCAGTTTTGGTAAATACCCAAGAATGTTTCCTTCGCCACACTTAACGAAGTAGCTTAGCATCATCCCAACTTAGACTCCAAGATTTTCCAACAATCCAACTAGGTTGAGCTACATGTTAAGTGCAAAGTTTCTAGTCAAGCCACCATCTCAAGTGGCGTACGGATGATATGAAAGGATCTAGTTAGACCCAATGAATCGACTCATGAAATAGTCTCATGGAAACTAAAGAATTAAGTCAAGGTGACCTTAAGTAACTCAATTCCAGTCCTTAATGGGTTCCTATGAAATTAAGTGCATTGAGGTCTATACCAAGCTCCAATCTTCACACTTTCTTTTAGACTTGTGTTCTATTTCTAACTTTTTATTGATTTTTGGGAAAACCTTTTGCTATTTTTTGCAATTGTTGAATGCATTTTTGCAAAATTTTATGGATTTTATTTTTTCAAATTTCTGGGGATCTTTGAAAAAGAAAAGGGTTAATAAAAGAATTATGTGTATATATTTACACAAGAGTGCTTCTATATTTTCAAGAGTTAGGGTTTATTATACACTGGGAATTTACAAGTTGAATGTTAGTTGTTATTTACAAGTTCTATATACGAGTTTAATACAGCTTTTACAAGAACTTTTATTTGATCTATTATCTACACAAGGTTTTAAAAGCTTTTGAAATCATTTTCACATACATTTTGAAAACTTATTTTGCAAATAATTTGACAACCATTTTTACAAACATTTATAAAAGTTAAAAATTGCAAAGATATTTCAAACATCATGTATATATTTTTTAGAATATTTTTACAATCATTTTTCAAATCATTTATAAACAAAATTTCCACAAATTTTATTTAAACAAATAAAAAAATATTTTTGGAAACCAAAAGTTTATAAAAAACATTATGCAAAAGTCTTCCAAATGATTTTTCAAAAGATGTTTCAAGATAATTTTCAAATCATTTTGCAAAGATTTTTAACCAATTTATTAACTTGTATTTACAAAGAATTACATGTATTTAGGTTTTATTATTTAGCCATATTATTGAACATACCAAAGTATGAGTTATGGATAAATTATGTACAACATATATACAACCTCGCTATACTTAGCTTAAGTTATTTCCTCATAGATCAACAAAAAAAGGAAGATGTAACTCGTGCTAAGTTTAGAAAATCTTGTACTACAACTAAATAATGAAAGAATGATAAGTTGATCGTCCCCCCTATAATTAGGATCATATAATCCTAACTATAACAGACTGTATACAAGGACGGGTGGGTCAAGGGTGGGAGTTTATGAAATCATCGGCTCGACCTGTCTCCCCGTATACTTAGGGTAAAATGTCCCTATGTATAAATAGAATATCAAAAATTTTGGAGAGAAGCGAGGGATCAAAAAATGAACGACTAGAGGAACTCACCCCTCCTATACTTTGGACAAAGTACGTCCTAAGTATAGAAGTGATGAAGGGGACGAGTATGTTTCAAAAGATTCAGAAATGAGAAGAAGGAAAAGAATAGATGAATAAAAGGAGAAAATAAAATTTTATCTAATTTTGAGCTTGAGTATTTGATCCATCTATCCCTGTAAGCTCTTCTCGAAATACCACTTGGATTGAGTCTACGAGGGAGATGAATGTATCATGCTCTAGGTCTGGCTTCAACAACTGTCCATTTACCGCAAAAGGTTGTGCGTTAGGTGACAATTCAGATATGAATAGGCTTCCACTGTCAGGCACAGTTCTCACTAAGAAAGGTCCAATCCATTTGCTCTTCAGCTTGCTAGGAAATATTTTCAACTTAGCATCAAACAATCAAACCTTTTGTCTATGCTCGAAAGTCTTCCGATGGATATGCTTATCGTGCCATTTCTTGACTTTCTCCTTGTACATGAGGTTGTTATTGTATGCATAGTCTCTGAATTCAAGCTAGCGGTTCAGGTCAACTTTTCTATTCTTTCCAGCTTTCTCGGAATCCAAGTTACAAATATTCAGGTTCCACAATGATTTATGAATGAGCTCCGTGAGCAAATGACATGGTATGCAAAGTAGGGATACATGCATAGGGGATACTTGTATGAAGTGTGGTATGCCTAAAGAACTGAATCGAGCAACTGTGACCAGTTATTCCTATCATGGTGTACAAGCTTCTGAGAACTGTCTTTATCTCTCTGTTTGACCATTCACCTAAGCCATTAGACTATGGGTTGTATGATGCTACAAAACGATGTTCGATGATGTATTCTTTGGCCAGTTTCTTGATCTCTTTGTTTATAAATTGTCTTCTTGTTGAAATACCCAGAATAATGGAGATCCTACCGCCTGGTCTTGGAGGGCCTGTGGTGCATGACAAGTTGGGTTCGACAATCATTGTGTTGGTGCCTCTCGTAGTACTCAACTAACAAACCACTCTGATAAATCAATAATGATCGAAACTCATGGATGTGTATGTGCAAAGAGATCATGCAGTGTGTGAGTGATGAAATTTAATTAACTCTACATGAAATGTATAAGGCAAGCAGGTAGAGTAACATCTACGGGAAAAAACGTGGAAAGTTCACAAAAATGAAACCCAAATCAAACAATCAAGCACAAGTTTATGTTGATTTTTAAACCAATTAGGTTTTTATTTATTTTCGTGGGTTTTTAATTTTATGTTTTTATTTAATTTTTAATTTTATATTTTTTAATATTTTTGACTTTGCAAATGGTTTTTAATTGATATTTATAATAATATATAATATGATATATGTGAGAGACGTAAAGAAAGAAAAAAAGGATTTTTTTGTATTTTTAAAATATAGTAAATAATGTCAAAATACAAAAATTAGAATGTTTTAGATTTTTATATATTTTCCATTGTTAATGGTATTTTTAGGGTGTTTTTGAGCTTTTTATGGATTTTTAAAAATAAAAATACACAAAATAAATTAAATAGAAAATACAAGAACTTAACAAAAAGGATGCAATTTGTTTTCCTGTATAGTAAATAAAACAAAGAATGTTTTAAGCTTTCAAACATATATTTTTATGATTTTCTACAATTTTTTTATTTTTTCTGTATTATGTGATTATAAGGTTTTTGTTTATTTTTTTAATGAAATTTGGTTATGTGATCAAATACAATAAAACACACTTACTCTATTTTTGGTAATATTTAAAGATCTATTTTAATATTTATGATTTTTATAAGTTAAAGAGTAAAATATAGCTAGTTTTGCAATTTTTTAAATTGAAAAATGATGATAAATACCTTAATAAAAATATATGCGATATAATATCATATAAGACATTTAAATAATTTTCTTAGATTTTTTAAAGTTTATTAGATAATTAGTATAATTACAATCAAAGCAAACATTAATAAAACAACACTGGACCATTTTGTAAATAAATAAACGCTAGGTATGCATCTATAACAAAATAGCAAAGTCCAAGGGTCAATCCACAATTTATCCAATTAATTAAGCAATTAGAAAATGCTTAGAAGGGGTATTTATACAAATAAACTAAAGTTTAGAGCTATTTATGCAGATATCCCAATAAAATATTAACTCGCTTAAGACTGGTATGGACCAAAATGTGATTCTAAAAATATCTTCAAAGTTTCAAAACAAGTCAAAGAAACCACCGTACATAATATGCAAAACACCCACAATGCCACGATATCCGAAATCTTAGGGCCTAGACTAAAATGCAAATATCAAAAATCTTAGGTCCAAAGTTTCAAAATATCCCAAAGTTTTTATACTATAATAAATATTTACATGTCCAAAATGTAAATTCCAAAAATATGAGGGGTTAGGTGCAAAATTACCTCTCCTATCACGCGACTGAGATTGATGCACTTAAAGTGATCAACGCTTGTGAAGCAGTGGTACGGGTTCGAGTACGTATAGCCAATATTAGATCTGATACCTGATCTTATGGTTGGAGAAGCCCTTAATCAGATGATAACTATTCATTCTGGGAGGCTATTCTTCATCAGACTACGGATAGGACCTATGGGAGAACTGACAAAGAACGACTTGACACGCTTTGATGTCCACTCTTAAGTAGTTCTGGCCACCTCCCGCCTTGCTCATGGTTGGGAAACGCTCCCGGGATGTGTCTGAGCTAGTTGATGGTCTGAATCAAGTTTGGAACCCACTGATTGGGTCCTAGAGGTCGAAGATGGAAGCTGGGACCTGAAGTAGCTTCTTTTGGACTTGGGACCCTCTAGATGGGGTCCTCTGTAGTTGGAGCTTGTACAGTTAGAACCAGGGCCTAGAAGCAGAGTTTCCAGACCTAAAAATTTGCAGAAGGAAATCATCGATGTGATGGTCAGAGTGTAAGTGATCGGAGATAAGTGCCTAAGATTGAAGCTTCGATGAAGAACTATTTTTGGAATTTTGAGTAATATAAGAAAAATCAAAGTAAATAGGAAGTAAATTTACACTACTGCTAATCTAAGGAATGAAAATATGTAAAGAAAGAGACGCTCATCAAGGCGGAGCACCTGGGAAAGAGCTCCGGTGAAGTGGATGTGCCACCTCCTCCTTTGTCCACACCCAAGAACCAGTGTTTCACCTTCCTGTCATAAAGGAAAAGCTCCCTGTGGGTTCTAGGGGGTTAGAGATGGAGATGGACGATCAAGGGAGTAAAGGAGAAGTGGGAGGTTATTTTATACCGACTAGAAAAGTAAAAAGGTATAGTTAGTGTTATGGTCAAATCGATGGACAAAGATCATATCAAAGTGATCAGTGAGAAAGAGCATGATCCGATCTTCGATTTTCAAGAAGGAATCGAGCCCAAAGGAATAATGAAACTTACGTGAAAAATCAATAAAGTCGAAACATTGATCAGATCTGACAAATAGTAGAGGGGGAGGGGGCGTTGACCTGGAGTCAACACTTCAATGCACATAATTGGGCTACGTAGGCATCAGACACACATAAGACAAGAAAACCGAAAAAATAAAAGAAAATTAAATTTACAATAGAATATGACTTTATTTAATAAACTTAAAACATGAAATATGTTCCACATTTAATAAACTATTTTTTAGTTTTTTTATTTATTTTTATAAGTTAATTTATCAGTAATTAGTTTTTACATGCAATATTATAACTCTAAATACCTGTATATACTATATTTTATTTTTATTTTTTGTTTTATGTTTTATTATTTAATATACATAATTTTTATATGTTCTCTATATTTAAATACATATGTACATATTTTTATGTTATTTTTGTGAACTTATTTATATACTTAAATAATTGTATATACATATGTTATATGTATTTTATAAATATGTTTACTTTGTAATAAAGTACATTATTTATTTTAATGAATTTTTAATGATTTTATTTTTATCATGTACATGTATTTTAAGTAATATTTGCAAATTTATACAAAAATAAACATGTGAAAAATATAAAGGGAGAATATATTAAATATTATATATAAGTTTATTGCACAATGAGAGCCCGAAAGCCAACTTCTGCATCTTTAGTTCAAATTGAATGAAACCCTCTTTATTAATTATATAATTTTATTTAATGAATAATAAAAGTGAGTTTGGTGAATTTTGAGTCTGTATGAGAAGATACACATCTGAGAAGTTTTCTTTGCAGCCTTTTATCCTGTGTGTATGATAAATCCCAGATTTATCAGCTTAATCTACTATATTTATCTCTCCTGCTTAAGTTAATCACAAGATTCATTGACTAATTAACACTAATTACTAATTCGTATATTGTAAATAATTAACACTAATTACATTATATTATTATAACACTAGTATGGTGTAATATTTTGGGTATCTATTTCTTATTAAAAATTAAATAAAATGTAGAATAACATTAGGTATAAATAAAATAACATAAAAAATAAAAATACAAAAATAAGCAAAAGAAAAATCAAAGAAAATTGCTTTATATGGTTTTTATTAGTATTTAATTTTTGTCTATGTATAGATGACCTCTGATCTCTTTGACTTCTACATGAAAGTGGTTGATTTCATCGAGATATACAACTTTAGTGTTTATGACTTTTCTTAATTTCCATTTAACTAATTCCTTTTGAATTATCTTTGAATTTCTGAATTCTCCTCTTTCCGATTGGGCCACATGGCACTTCAGACGCCTGCTACGTGGCCTGTCCCTATTTCTGCCAACCGCCGTTGCTTTTGACCATCTGATCAAATTCTAATCAGGAGCATCTCGCCTACACGTTTACATCTTGTCCTAGACCACTTGATCGTCTTGATCAAGCTGATCCAAACCTTCCATGTAAGCCTCTCTAGCAACCGTTGGATTGCGTGATCCAACGACTATTGCACATCGTCTTCCTCCAACCGTTATGCCTCATCGTTTCAACGACTCAACT
Source organism: Ottelia alismoides (assembly GCA_037367405.1). Lineage (NCBI taxonomy): Eukaryota > Viridiplantae > Streptophyta > Magnoliopsida > Alismatales > Hydrocharitaceae > Ottelia > Ottelia alismoides. Next base: position 345,153 of record JAZKJV010010113.1, read on the forward strand.
TCACATAAAATTTTGAACCTCCTCAACCTTCCCTTCCGACCAACCTCCACCCCTTTTACATTATCCTAACTACCCTCGTCCACGCCATTTCTTTAAACCACCTCCTTCTCCTAACTTAAGCAAGATGGTGGCAAGTGAAACTTCAAAATCCACATAATATGCCACCATTTCCTCTTCAAAACCTCCTTCACTGTCACTATTAAGGCCTGTCAACCCTTGCACAGAGTATCCCCTAGCCACTCCTCTTCGTGACAGGAAGGAGTAGACTTTGTGCAATCAAGGAGGTTCACTCCTGGTTCGACCCATGGCGAGCATGCCAAGCTATGACCGCTTATGATGTCGTTCAAGCTTTCTCCATGGTTGAGGAGATCAAGCGATGGCCGGAGTCTCAGATCGAGCCTCAGCCCATGCCAAATTCGACTCGTCTCTCTTCCTCTTCCAGAATCTATACATGTCTTCCATTCTTGTTCCTGACATGTCCCTCCACATTCTTCATCTACTGGATCTCCATTTCATTCACATTAGGCACGTACTACCTATGTTTGCTTCAGCGATTATTGTGCTAATGCATGTAGGTGTTGAGTCCTTTAATGACCAGAATTTGAAGGGAACCTCCGGTCTAGATCTTTACATCTGACATATCTTCCTTGCCACTTTCTTCCAGATGCTTACGGACTGTCTCTAATGTTGTATCATTTTTGCAGACTTTCTACGGATCTTCATCGAGCATTAGAGACTCTTTATGGGCATGGTGGTGAGATGGGGTGTTCGCCAGAGCCCAACCTCATATCCACCATGCACGACGGTGCTCTTCTGAGGAGACGACACTGTCGCCATTGGATCGCACCAAATCAGACGCAATCTAACGACCAAGAATGGACCACATCGACTACTCTCGAGCCTGTAGTCTCGAACTTTCCATACCATTACCAAAGCACAAGACACTACTGCATGGTCCGAGCCTCTGATCTCCATCCAAGCCTTGAATGCACGTGCTTTGTAGTCTGGGAAAATTGAAGTTTTCCCCATCTAATTTCTCATATTTGCATAAATGCCCATGCACAGGGGGATTTCCATAATTTCAAGAGTCGATTTATGTTATTTGTATTTTAGTCCCTCCAGGGACCTATTTGTAAGGATTTCTATATGTTTTTATCATAGTTATGCCCCTGCAGTCAAACTTGAATAGCTTTACAATCATATGTCCAATTGAAGTAATTTCAGTGGCACTTTAGTCCCTGTTTCATTATCTTTCTTATGATTTCATTTAATCTCTGATTTGATTCTCATTATTTGATTAATTAGTTATATATATTATTGATGCCATCTGTCACATGAAATGAATTTTAGCTTCTAATTAAGCACTCAATTGAACTTAGATCTAAATTGCATAATTGCTTAAGATTGAGTAACCAACTTAGGTCATATTAGTGAGTTTATTTGCATGTGTTAGTGTTTTTTCATTCCATTCTTTATGTCATTATTCCTAACATGCACTAATGTTTTTAAAATCCCAATTCATCTCATTGATGCATGCATTCGTGATGTGCATTTCTCTTGCATTACTTCTTGCATTGTTTTGTTTGTTTTGATCTAGATGAACTATCAAACACTTAACCTAGATATTTAAATACTTAAATAATTGTATTATTGCTCGTGTCCTTGTGCTCGACCTTGGACTTTCCAGGTTAAAACTAAAACCGAATCCTCCTTTTAGAGATCATTTATTCGGTTATGTATGACACGCTAAGTGCCTATGCTACAACGGATCTATACATGCATTTAGTGGTTCATAAATTCCCCAGGCACACTGTGCATTATTTTTGAATGAAACAAATTTTGTATTTTTCTTTATATTTTTATGTACAATGTTTATGAAGTTTATTAATTTGAGGTATACAATATTAAAAAAATAGGTCCCAAAACTTGTATATTTATAAGAAGACTTATGGTTCTAATTCTAATTTTTATGTAGTTTCTCTGCCCTATCTCCCCCCACTTTATTCCTTGTCGACCAAGTCACTGCTTGACTTAGTTTTGGGTATCAGGGTTAGTCATTATCTATGATACCTCCTTTATTTTTTTTTCATTTTTTATTCCTTCATTTTTGGGTTTAATTACATATATTTATATGTACTATATTGGTTAATATACAAGTGTTAATTCATGTATATTATTGATATTTACATGCATTTATCTAGGGATTAAAGATTAAAATGAATGAATAAATATGCATGAATGACAATTCATCACTCCCCTATACTTGGCTTTGCTAGTCCCTAGAAAACACGTATGATAATGAGCGCATGAAAAGAATGAGATGAAAAGAGAGATAAAAAACTTAGAATGATAATGATTCTTAACTTATCTTCATAAATTCAAAGTTTGGAGCTTAGTTATACCTTGGGATTATTAGTTTGTCGGAACCTTAATGGGAATAGGATTTAAAACTTAATAGCCCTTAAGAACTACAATCCTCTGTTCAAGTCTCCTTAATAGTCTGATCAAAACAAGCCTTTTCTTACACAAACTCTTATGACTATGAATCTTTCTTGTATAGTGTCAGTGATATGTATCCCCTCTCAGCTAAAGAGGTAAAGAGACATTCTTTTCAAACATGGTGACCCTAGTTCCCCAATCCATCAATTTTTTCATCGAGAAGCGGGATATTCCATTCTAAGTTCAAGAGCAACTGAGTCAAGAAGAGAAGGTGGAGAAGAGAATGGACGATAATCAGCATAGCTACTTATCCTGGGTTGCTTAAGTAGTGTAGTCAAGTCATCCAGCTGTAGGATCACATGAATAATTTCACTTTGAAGCATAAATTGGCTTATTGAGCACATACTCCGAAAGGGATTGTTTTTTTTTATTTTTGCCCATCTATTCTTTTTGGAGTTTTTGGTTTTGTATTTTTAGGAAATACTATATATAAAAACATTTACATAAGGACCTTTTCCTCTTAAGCCAGTAAATTATCCCTCTTTTGAAGCTTTATTGCAATCCACAACATTCTTTTTTAGACCTCGCGTTGCTATTGGATCGGGTTGGGGCACAATGGCCACAGAATTGTGACTTCGTATGTTTCCATTCGCTTGTGACTCATGCCGGCAAATCCAGCACTCTACTACTTCAACCGAGTTTAGCAAAGTGTAAGATGCATGTGTCCAAGTTAGGTCATTATCTAATAAGTCACGCGTGTGTCTCAAAATATTCTATTTAGGCATACCAAGACGTCATGTGAACACAATCTTCCGATCTTAAAGAATTAAGTCAAGCTTACCCGAGAATCCTTAATTCCAGTTCCTATAGGGTTCCTGTGAATTTAAGTGTATTAAGATAATAATCAAGCTCCAATCTTCAGATTTTATTTAGACTAATTCAATAGTCAATATCATTCTTAAAATACAAGTGAAAACGCAAGGTTTTTTTATGGAATATATTTTCTGGTTTTATACTTTTTGTGGGATTTTTGAATAGGTTTTGCAAATGTTTAAAGATTTTTCAAAAGTTGTTGCAAAATTTTGTGAATTTTTTGAATTTATTTTTCAAATTTCTAGGGATTTTTGAAAAACAAGAAGGTTAATGAAAGAAATATGTGTAGATATTTAGACACGAGAGCATTATTATTTACAAGAATAAGTTGTAGAATCTACATTTGAAACTTTATTCATAAATAAGTCAATTGTATCTACAGATTTGTCTATACATGGTTCCTGTGAATTTAAGTGTATTAAGATAATAATCAAGCTCCAATCTTCAGATTTTATTTAGAATAATTCAATAGTCAATATCATTCATAAAAATACAAGTGAAAAATGCAAGGTTTTTTTATGGAATATATTTTCTGGTTTTATAATTTTTGTGGGATTTTTGAATAGGTTTTACAACTGTTTAAAGATTTTTCAAAAGCTGTTGCAAAATTTTGTGATAATTTTGAATTTATTTTTCAAATTTCTAGGGAGTTTTGAAAAACAAGAAGGTTAATGAAAGAAATATGTGTAGATATTTAGACATGAGAGCATTAATATTTACAAGAATAAGTTGTAGAATCTACATTTGAAACTTTATTCATAAATAAGTCACTTGTATCTACAGGTTTGTCTATACATGGTTTTGTAAAGATTTTAATTTTCTTATGATTATATGTAAGGTTCCCAGAATAGTTTGAAAATATTTTTCTCAAACATTTTGAAAATATATTTTACATAGAGTTTTGACAAATATTTACAAAATTTAAAAATCATTCTGTAAAGATTTTTCAAACAATATGTATAAAAATTTTAAAGTATTTTTGCAACCATTTTCCAAACTATTTACAAATAGATTTTCAAAATATTTCATTCAAACAAATAAAAGAGCTTTTTCAAAATTATTGATGAAACCGGACCGGGGAAAGCTTACACCCAATTCCTATAATGATGGATATAAGCGCAATTGAAGTTCTTTTTTACAAAGGTTTGCAAACATTTTACAAAAAGTTTTCCAAGCATTTTCAAAAGATTTTTCAAATATTTTTTAACCATTTTTCAAATCATTTTGCAAAATATTTTTGACTTGATTTTATAATCAGTACACACAAAGAATTTTCGAAGTATTTTTATACAAATTTATTAATTGCATATATATTATCCATATTATTTAAAATATACAAGTACGAGTCATGGCTAAAGTATATACAATGTAAATACGACCCCCTATACTTAGCCTGAGCTATGTCCTCATAGATCGGAGAGAAAATGAAGACATAACTTGTACTAAATATAGGAAATCCTATACTACAATGAGTAAAGAATCAAAGAATAAGAAGTTGACCATCCCCCTTATATTTAGGATCAATTAATCCTAAGTATACCAGACCGTACACAAAGTGGATATGGATGAGGGTTTGAATATACAAAATCGATGACTCGACTTGTCCCCATTATACTTAGGATGAAATATCCCTAAGTACAAAAAGAATATAAACAAATTAGGAGACAAGGGAGGAAAAGAATGAGCACTTAGCACACTCACTCCCTTATACTTTGGATAAATTTGTCCTTAATATAACATTGATGATAGGGATGAGTGAATAAATGGAAGAAGGAATGAAAGAAAATTAAAAGGTAAAGCAAAAGAATAGAAATGAAAAAGTATTTTTGCGCTCAAGAGTTTGAATCCTCTAACAGTTCATTTTCTTCATGAAATACCACTTTAACTGAGTCAACCAGAGATAAGAATGTATCATGATCTTTGTACGGCTTCACCAATTGTCCATTGACTACTAATGGTTGTGTTTCAGATGAGAACACTGATAAGAGAATGTTGCCATTGTCACACACAACCCTCACCAAAAATTGTCCTTTCCACTTGCTCATTAATTTTCCCAAGAAAAGTTTCAATTTTACATCGAACAAGAAAAATTTCTGTCATGACTCAAAAGTCTTCCTCCGGATATGCTTGTCATGCCATCTCTTGACTTTCTCCTTGTACACCAGGATATTGCCATATACATAATCTTTGAATTCCATGAGTTTGTTCGGATGTATCTTGCGATTCTGACCACTAAGTTGTGAGTCCAAGTTATAGATGTTAACTACCCAAAGTGATTTTTGAATTGTCTCAACATGCAGATAGCATGACTTACCATAAACAAGCTAATAGGGATACATACCCAATAGAGTCTTGTAGGCAGTTCGATATGCCCATAGAACTGAATCAAGGAGTTGAGACCAATTCTTCCTATCTGAATGTACAAGAATATGTAGAATAGTCTTGATGTCCCTATTAGATAACTCAACCAAACCATTTGATTGTGGGTGGTAAGGAGATACGTCATGATGTTTTATGTCGTACTCCTTCACGAGATTTTTAACTTATTCTCAAAATGGCTTCCCCCATCTAAAATAGGAATCTTGGGAATACCAAATCGTAACATAATGTTGTCCTTGAGAAAGCATTAAACAATACAATTATCAACGGAACGAGCGAGGACAATCTCCACCCACCAACTCACGTAATCCACGACAAGCAGAATGTATTCAAATAATTGATTGTTAGGAAATGGGCCTATAAAGTCAATTTCCCATGCATCAAATACGTTTAAAATTTGGATGAACTTGAGCGGCATAAAATCTTTGGAACCAAGGGTACCTCCAAATTTCTGATAGTCGATGTAGCCTTTTACATATGTTGCATCATCCTTGAATAGTGTAGGACACTAGAGACCACATTGCAATACTTTCGATGCCGTACGATGGCCCAGAATGGTGTCCTCCTGCTTCAATCATATGGTAGTGACACTGGTGTACTCTCGAGGAATGCACCGTCGCCAAATGCAATTCATGCCTTCCTTGTAAAGGTACGGATCTTCCTACTGGTAGAAATGGATGTCAGATAGAAATTTGTCCTTATTGACACAAGTTCAATCTAGTGAAACTTTCTTAATCACGAGATAATTCACAATCTCAACATACCATGGGAGAGAATCAACACTGAAGATCGATTCATCAGGAAAGGTCTTTATGATAGGTATAATGCTCAAGGGAGTGTCTGAACATTCTAGCCTAGACAAATGATCTGCCACCACATTCTTAACTCCAGGTTTGTCTCTTATTTTCAAATCCAATTCCTAGAGCAAAAGGATCCAATGGAGCAGTCGTGACTTAGCATCCTTCTTGTCCTGTAAATACCTGATAGTAGAGTGATCAGTGTAGACAATGATTTTTGAACCCAAGATATGGGATCTGAAGTTCTCAAGGGTGAACACAATAACCAACAACTCTTTCTCTATCACTGTATAGTTTCTTTGGGCACCATCCATGGTACTTCTAGCATAGTGTATAGAAAATGGAACTCCATCCCTGCTCTGACCCAACACAACCCCAATAACAAACTCTGAAGTGTCTGTCATGATCTCGAATGGGAGAGACCAATCAAGCAGCTGAAGGATATGCACTTGAGCAACCAATTTGTTTAATGTGTTGAAAACAAGGATAACCTTGTCATTGAAAATAAATTAGGTACCCTTGCTCAGAAGCTCGATAGGAGGTCGGGCAATCTTGCTGAAGTCTTGGATAAATCACTTGTAAAATCCAACATGCCCTAGAAAAGACTTCACCTGCTTCAGTGTTCTAGGTGGTTCAAGATTTGCAATGACATCCACCTTGACCGAGTTGACATCCATACCTCTTTTTGAGATGATGTGGCCTAACACAGTTCCATCAATAACCATGAAATGACTCTTTTCGCAGGAAAGCACAAGATTGATTTTGCAACATCTCTTAAGCACTCGATCTAGATGCATCAGACATGGATGATAATCATCACCATAGACTGAGAAATAGTCCATAAACACCTCTAGAAAACTACCTACCATGTCGGCAAACACAACCAACATATACTTTTGGATGTAGTGGGAGCGTTACACAATCCAAAGGGCATATGTCCAAAGGCAAAGAAGCCAAACAGACAAGTAAATGTAGTCTTCTCTTGATTCTCAAGGGCGACTACCATTTGGTTATACTCGGGTAACTATTTAATCGCCATTTATTATACCCAAAGTAACCATCCAAGAAATAAGAGAACATTTTCCCTGCTAGTCTTTTGATGATCTGGTCAATAGAGGGCAATGAAAAGTGATCTTTCTTGATTGCTGAGTTCAGGCGTCGATAATCTACACGGACACACCATGACGTAGGTACTCGGGTCGAGATCTCCTCTCCTTTCTCATTTTGACCACATTGATTCCAGTTTTATTAGGAACCACATGCAATGGGATAACCCATTTTGAATCAGAGATGGGATAGATAGAGCCTGCCTCACACCATTTCATTATCTCTTTCATGACAACTTCTTGGATATTAGGATTCTGCCTGTGCTGAAACTCATGGGACGACTTGCTGTCATCCTCTAAGTAGATGTGATGTGATCACAAGGCCGGATTTATCCTCTAGACATCTGAAATATTCCAACCAAGGGGCTTGCGGTTTTTCTCAAGAACCACGTGCAAGTGAGATTCTTGATCAATGGTCAATCACGAACTGATGATGTTTGGATACTGTTTGGTCTCACTCACAAGGAAGGAATACTTAAGAATTTTTAGAAGCAGCTTCAGCTCGGATTGAATTAGATACGACTTCTCAATTACTTCTGAAATTGTACTTACAGTTGGTGAATGTTTACTAATGTTTTTGGATCCACCTCTATTACTCCCAGTTCAGACAGTGCGACACCGAACATATATGTAATTATTTCCTCTTGTTTGGTGTGGGATGGATATTCTTGAAACAGATGGAACAACTCTTCAGATTCTACCTCATCCATGGCAATGGAGCAAAATTCGACTATTCTTTCAAGGTATTCATCTGGGAAAGGAATTCCTTGGTCTCGATTTCAGTCCACAAACTGTATGTGTCTCTGATTTTCTCAAGTATGTCACAGTCGGCTGCATGAACATGCATCCTTTTCTCTGATGTGTTGTTCTGATTCTTTGGTCTGCACACATCTCTATGGTTACCTTGTCACTGCTAGAGTGAAAGGTGATCATTCAAGATCCATAATCAACCATCGCCTTGACTATTTGGAGGAACGGGCGACCAAGTATGATCGGTGTCTAGAGTAACTGTATCGAGGATTTCATGCACATGACAATAATGTTTAGTGGGAATTTCATACCTTGGACTGTTACGATAACATCTTCCAACACTCCACATGGTTGCTTAATGGATCGATCAACAAACTGAAGGATCATTCTAGTTGCTTTGAACAAATCAAGCCCAAATTCCTTGGACAAGAAAGTGGACAGGAGGTTGATAGAAGACCTGTTATCAAGAAGAGTGCGATCAAATATCTGATTGAAAATCTCACATTGGATCAAAGGGGTTCCTTTGTCTTTCTTATTCCGCGGAAGGTTACTGATCCCGTTGATAATCACCGTGATGAGGATGTGCTTCTTTGCTTAGTTGTGTCAGTTCTTGTGGGGTTGTTGCTTAGATGTACATGCCTCTATTAGACCCTTTTTGACATTGGACATGTATTCCATGGCTTGTAATAAAGACATCTCAAGCATGATATTCTTCAAAATCATAACAATGGAAGAACTAGACAAAGTTGTTTTCAATTTTCTAATTGTTCTGTTTTTCATTGATTCTGAAAAAGGTATAGGCACATTCTCAAAAGCAACATTTTTTTCATTAAAGGAATCAACTTGTACATCTGGACAATTAGAAATGATACAGTCATCCAATACAAGGGGTGAGGTAAAAAATGGAAATTTAGCCTCATCGGTTCGTACTGGAGTTACTGTTGGTCATGGAATCTCCTTGGCTACATCGCCTGGGATTTTGCTATTATTGCTGTTTTTTTTCTTTTTCTTTTCTTTTTTTGTGTTTTTGTTGATGCAAAGTTGTCTCCTCCAGGTGCATCTATTCCACGATTCTGGGCTGCCTTGGCTATTGATGTAGAAGACTCACCCGTAGAAGCTTTATTTTTCCCCTTTGCAGCTGCAGATTGCTATAATATCCTACCTCTTCTGAGATTCACACCATTAAATAACATAAAATCAAGTGTTCCAGAATCAAAGGGTGGTGGGACATTACAAGCTACATGCTCCCTACGCCTGAAATTGTTGGGATTTCCCTCTACCTACACTGGTATGATCGTCTTTGCAGTAGTGAGGTCATCTATCTTCTGGATCATCTCATTCATATTCTTGATCAACTGAGCTAAAAAATCCAAAGCGGGATTCACAGGAGAAGATTCTGATGATTCAACAATAAGACGTTGTACATGCGGGTAGTAGTAAGGTTGCTGTAGGAGGTTTTGATACTGATGCTGAGGGTACTGATGGTACTAATATTGAGGAGGGAAATTCTGATACTGGCACATCCACTGTTTGTGATAGAATGGTTGGCAATATGCCGACGGCTGGAAGTTCTATCTCCATGTGTAGTTTAGATGCAATGGAGAATAGTAGTGTGGTTGTTGTTGGTGCTGCTACTGCTGGAAGACCCCTCTACCATGATTCTGGTGAATGGCCGGTTGGCCTTTGCTTGACCCTGTTGTTGTCCACCAGGATGGGTCTAAGATCGTTCAATTGCTCAAATGGCATCCACTTCATGGATCTGCAGGGGTGGAGGTGAAGTAAATGGCTCAGAATAAGATGGGGCTTTTGGATGGTAGACTACAATCTCTGAGTGTTGCATTAATTGCTAACCCTGGTCTGGTGCTAGCATGTAATAAACATGCTGGACCACAGGTTGTTGTGCTGGAATCTACTGCTGCGATGATGGAGAAGATGTCTGCACTTTCATCTTAGCTTCAGGTGTCTCGATAGATGTGGTCTCAGCATGGACGTCATTGATGGTGCCGATAAGATGTTCCAACTACCGTATAATCAGATCGAGATTACACAGCTGCATTATTCTTTATTCAATCACGTAGAGTTTTTTGAAGTTTTGTGATCGTTTATCAATTATAACCACCTTAGAAAAATGGTTCTCGATTATGCTCAAGTTGGAACTCTCATCTTTCCTGCCTTCTTCATACTGAGCCGCCGTCATGTTGATGGCCTTGCTAGAAATCTGTGGATTCTTCTGAAATGCACGAGATGAAAACAATGATACTGATCCTTCAACCATTTCTTTGAATATATGCCAGACCATGTCCTCATGTTTATTGATGTGTCAGCCTCTACAAGCCGCTGGCTCTCCAGTTGTAATCCCGCCAGAGAAGTTATGCGCTAGGCTTGTCTTTGACAAATCATGGTGGGCCACTTCTCCTAAAGATCTCTAAGTCGTTCCTAAGCCTTATGGAAAGTCTCATGGGATACTTGTGAGAAGTTGAAAATGAGAGCTCTCGTCTGATTGAGGCGAACTTGGGGATAGTACTTGTGTATAAATTCATATTTAAGCTCTTCCCAGATCTTGACTACCTTCCCCATATGATTAATCCAGTAGAGATCCTTATATTAAATGCAAAAGGGGAAATTAGTCATCTTCAACACCTCAAGTGGTATGTTCGGATAATGCATGGTACCCTAAATGCGGTTGAATTGCTGTAGATGAATATAAGGTTCTTCATTGGCGTTTCCATGGAAGGTAGGTAGAAGAGGTAGTAGTGATGGATTCAACTCAAAGTGAACATGAATATGTGGAATATTGATCTAGTTTGTGATCTGCCCTACTCTAGGGTTGTAGGTCTACTAAATAATTCTCTTAATTTGAAATTGAAATCTTCTTCATTAAAATTAAATAGTCATTCTAAACAATCAATAGTTATGAGTTCTAGTTATTTATTAAATTAATCAATATGAAAATAAAAAGGTCCGGTTGCTTACTCGATTGCTTATATTATATAAAAATTAATAATTAGTAGTTGATTTTGAATTCAAAGATTTATATTTGTCTATTTTGGTTTGCCTTGATCTTCCTCTCCACCATGGTTTCCTTCTGTAGCTCCTCCTGCTCCTCCATGTGCACCTCCTGGTTTTTCTCCTCCTCCATTTGCACCTCTTGGTTGTTCAACATCATGTTCACCTTCTCCTTGGTTTTCACAGTCCCTACTCATCTCCATTACAATTTCCTAGAAAGCACCCAAGGCATTTGCGTGATTGATTAACTATTGTTGAATGAGCTAAATGGATGCAAGCATCTGATCATTAACCTTATTTTGACCCACACCATGGTAGTATCCCTGGCCCTTTCCCTATCCTTGAGGAGGTATCTCTGAATCAGTGCTGCTATCTGACTCCAATTTGGGATTGTGATCTACATCAGAAAATGATCCCTGATCAATCTGTCGAAATATTGGAGTCTGAAAAGAGATTTCAAGCTTAGAGTCAAGCTCGAACATCAGATTTATTGGTGAAAGATGTGTACTGAAAAAAGAGAATTCAGGACGAGAGTCATCCCGAACCTGAGGTGGAATGAATATCGGGGGGCTCATAAAGAGGTTCGCAAAAGCCGAACAAAATTCTCTGAGATCGCCTTGGTGAAGCGGCAATGTCAGAATCATGGGGTTGATGTAGGCATTCGCAGAGTCTGAACGAAACCCTCCAAGATATTACATTGTGATGGCTAGAGAAGTGATATGATGACGGCATAAGAAGAAAAGATAGAAGAAGAAGAATTCAAGATCAATTGAGAAGAGAAGGCTCGAAGCGAGCGGGTTGAAAGAGAAGAGATATAAGAAGAGAAGTAGAGATGGAAGGGAGCAAATTGCGCAAATTTTTGATATTGACCTATTTTTATTTAATTTAAACATATCTCAAAACTAGGGTTGATTTACAAACTCAACACAATGATCCGTAAGATTTTGGAAATTACGTTGTTAATTTTATTGGTTATTTTTAGGAAATTATCTTTTCAGGTATCCTTAGATGGCTATCAATATAGGCGAGTGAGTACTATCTGACAAGCGTCATGTACTTTCCATTTCCTTTGTAACCTGTGAGATGTGATCTTAGTAGGTATGCAAATCATTATGGATATATCCGTATCCGATCTGTCACCGTATCCGTTTTATATAGATTTTGACATCCATATCTGTATCCATTTTAAAATGGATACATACGTGGTTATCTTTTTGATATCTGTAAACAATCATTCTCAACAATCAATAGTTATGAGTTCCAGTTATTGATTAAATTAATTACTATGAAAATAAAAAAGCCCGATTGTTAATATTATATAAAATTTAATAATTAGTAACTGATTTTGAATTCAAAGATTTATCTTTATCTATTTTGATTTGCCTTGATCTTCCTCTCCACCATGGTTCCCTTCTGTAGCTTCTCCTGCTCCTCCATGTGCACCTCATGGTTTTTCTCCTCCTCCATTTGCACCTCCCGGTTGTTCAACATCGTGTTTGTTCACCTCCTCCTTGGTTTTCACAATCCCTCCTCATCTCCATTAACATTTCCTAGAAAGCACCCAAGGCATTTACGTGAGTGATTAACTATTGTTGAATGACCTGAATGGATGCACGCATCTGGGCATTAACCTTATTTTAATCCACACCTTGGTCGTATCCCTGGCCCTTTCCCTATCCTTGAGGAGGTATCTCTAAATTGGTGTTGCTACCATTTTTTAAGTAACAATAAAGAATACTCTATTAATTGAATATTAATTGGATATTAATTGGATCATTTCATTGATATAATGTGAGTAGATTAATTGGAATCTGATTAAAATTAGAATACTCTATTATAAATAGAGTTGTACTTCTCTTGGAAGAATTAATAGTAATAAATATGATTCATAATGATTAATTAAAATTTGAACATGATATATAGAATCACACAAGTGACATCCATGGTCTCCCGTCAAGGTGAAGAGTTCCGTTGCTAGGGATTGTATGTCGGGGATGCATGTCCAAAGTGATAACTCCTGCATACAAGTTCATTTGGATCAAACTCTTTGCTTCTCGAAAGAGTAAGGTTCTAGACGTAGTGAACCCAATATCGGGTCCTTGTATTATTGTGGGGATATTGGATAGTGCATAGCGAGTTCTAATCCTGTTGACGGTTGGTTCAATTAATTATGGGTCAACATCATCTCAGGGGTGGTGGTCCATGGTGTCAAAGACCGAATTGGGAATGCAAGTTGGACTTGCTATTGGACATGGGAGCCCATGGCGAGCCATTATGCAATAAATGTTAGTGTGAATATCATTCCCTGATCCGAAATGAAGAATAGATAATTTGCATAATAGGTCCCTTGGTACAATTAGGGTTATGTACCATGGCCATCTTAATGATCATACAACTGTTGATTCAATTATTGAATCATATAGGTTGGTTCTTGGATGAATATCTAATGAGTTAGATTGAGGACTCATCAAGAACCGTCAAATGATTGTTAAGAGATGATCTCCAGCCTGAGTAGGAGATGGCAATCCTTTCTCAGATAGGTTCATATCTGATCGACCTCTTGATGCAGGTCTTATGCATAGGAATAGAGATTCGGAGGTGTCAGATTAGTTAGGACAAAGAGTTGACTTAACGAGATCGAGATAACCAAAGTCCTATATCGTATGATGTCACGATACAGGCATGCATCCTCTGACTGGAGACAAATGTGTTATTATATGACTGAGTATGTACATTTGGTAGACCAATATGTTGATGACCTAACCAAGGTCTATATACCGGCGCGCTGGTGTGCATATAAGGGCATATGAGCAATACGATCTCTCAAAGGGATCATACATGTTCATTTACTGAACCGGAAGGCATGAGCTCACTCATGAGATATTGGGAAGAATCAAATTCTGTGCACGGTTGTCTCGTTTTGGAAGCTTCACTGAATTTGTAGGTTTGATATAAACTTTTGGAAAGTATATGATAAAGACCTAGGTATGATATATGCTTTTGGAAAGTATATGATCAATACCAACTCCTAATGATCGAATGAGAAACTTATTGATAAAAACCCTGAAGTAGACAATATAAACTTGATCTAATACTTCGGGTTTATTCTGAGTCTTCCAGTATGCAGGATGTACAGGTATTGAGAATACCTGAGGGTGATGTGATCATAAACGATTGTATAACCATGACGCTTCCATTCCTAGGGAGTGATGAAACGGGTACGGATTTTAGTGACTCCTCTCAGTAGAGAAGTAATCTGATCTTGATCCAAATGTTGGACATTGATCTGAATGTGATTCAGATGCAATGAAAAGATTAGATTTGCGGTCTTGATTTTATCAAGCATCTATGGGAGGCCCGCGATCTGGATTTGAGATATGATCTCAATATCCAAGTCACTATATGTGGAACAATACAATCGCACTGTCCTTATCTCCAAGTATCCGCGGAGAAAGCGCATTATCCTTGAAAGAGTTCAGGATAATTTCATTGTTGATATGTATATCCGAGCATTGAAAAAATTGATAATTAAATGTGATTTAATTATCATTAATAATATGGATTTGATCCATATTATAAGGAGAGTTATCTAAGATAATTAAATGTGATTTAATTATCAAAGATGTGAATAATATGAATGCGATTCATATTATTTGGGCACACGAGAATAGAGATCCAAGATGATTAAATGTGATTTAATTATCATGATTATAAAAAATGTGGATAGCAATATCCATATTAGTCATATATATTATAAATGCGATTTATAATATATAAGAGAGAGCTATTTGTAATTTACATTTGTTAATTAAATGTTGATGTGAATTGGATTCACATTGAACAACTAGATGAAAATGTAATTCACAATTTATTTTGGGTAGTGAATGTGATTCACAATTTTCCAATGGCAAGATTGCAATATTCACAAAATAATTATGAATTATTTTTGTAGAATAATTTACAACAAGTGTTGTTGTAAATCTTGGAGATTTCCATGGAATAATGTAATCTCATGAGATCTCATGAGATTGCCACCAAATCCAATATTATGGAAGGAGGCAATCTTCATTCCATAATCTCCATGCTTGATTGATTTAATTTGGGATTGATTTATATTGATATATCAATATAGATTTAATCTAAATTAAATTAATTGTTGTTGGTTTTTACCAACACAAATCTTAACCATTAAAAGAAACACAAATCAATGAGAGCCATTGGATTTATGTTGCCCATGGATTGAGATCCATGGATCCCAAAATATTATAAAAGGAGAGGCACTCCATTGCTCTTCTTTACAAAAGTGAGACAACAAGTCTCTCTCTCTCTCTCTCTCTCTCTCTCTCTCTCTTTCTCTCTACATGCCATCTCTCTATCTCTCTCATGTGGCCGTCCACCATGGATGCCCTAGAGAGATTCTCTATTGTCGTAGCGTCGTCTTTATGATGCCCGATGGTTTGCTCATGGATCTCCTTCTACTTCGGTGTGCGTTTCTCGTGAAGAAGACTTCGCATCTCATTTGTCGAGATCAGGAGATTCGTGGCTTGGATCATCAACATGGATTGCGAGAAGCACGCGTCTCATCCACGCGCTCGCAAGCGTCTCCTCCGTTGGATCGGACTTGAGACAGGAGGTCTCTTCGTTTAGAGACTCGATCACAACCATACTTCAAGAGGTAATCCTATTATGTTTGTGGTTTAGATGAAATGATCCGAGAAGTGTTCTTGGATCATGTGGTTTCGTCGCATAAAATTTTTTAATTTCCGCTGCATCGAGCAACTAGTCCGACTAGTCGTTCTTCGTCGTATTCGATACGCTGCACACACTTCCATGATGCACTTGAGGATCTCTCCATATCCTTCAAGTGGTATCAGAGCCAGATCGGAAGGTTTTGGATGCGATCCATGAATCGAGGACGACTTGGGTTCGTTAGGGTTTGCGAAAGTTTTCCCGCATTTCATTTTCGCATCTCTATTTTGAGATTATTTTCGGTACTGTTTAAATTATTTAAACACAAAAAAAATAATTGTATTTTGTTCCCCATTAAATAAGGAAATCGTAGAATCTGAGTTTACGTAATTTGGATTCCGTATGCTCGAGATATGATCATTTTAGTGAAAATGTATCCACAGTTTCGGGGACTGGGAATCATGACTTAATTAAGATGTTAATTGCGGATTTGAAACGCCTTGAAATGCGTGCAAATATTTAGGTTCTGTTGTAAATCAAATTATCAAACTTTAGAAACATATTTTGCTTAATTTGGATTTAAATTGATTGAGATATGGTATTTTTAGTAAGTGAGGGTCACTGCTGGAAATACTTTCCTAATCAAGAACCTAGTGATTATCATTTAATCAATTAGTGAAACTAAATTGTTTAATTTCCTGAAATAATTGTGCATAAATATTTGTGAAATATTTGATGATAATTATTTCCTTAAATGACATTGCCTTAACCAATATTTGATTAGATGTGATCTAGATCACTAATTGGTTATATGATCTACATTCAAACAAACATGTTGTTTGAATATGATTTGGGATTTGTTTAGCAAATCTCATTATAATGTTAATCAAAATTGTTTTGATTATTATTATATGGTATAATTTCGGTTGAAGAACCGATGATCATCTCTAGTACAAAGTGATCTATTTTGCATTATCCTTTCCCGAGGTGGATATGGTGTCTAGTCGGGGAGCGTTGGGGTAGCAGGTTGCACCGTGTGCGGTCTGTCCCACTCCCGTCGGTACTGGTCATGACATCGGGTAGGGTTAGTATAATGCTTAAGAAGTCATGATGTATTTCTAATTATTAAAATTTGAAATAATACATATTTGAGATAATACATAATTCAAGTAACAATTAAGAATGTTTGTTGGATATTAATTGGATCATTAATTTAATATAATTAGATTAATTGGAATCTAATTAAAATTAAGACACTCTTTATAAATAGATGTGTTATTTACCCTGGAAGAATTAATCGTAATGAATATGATTCATAATGATTAATTAGAATTTGAATATGATATGGAGGATCACATAAGTGACATCCATGATCTCCCGCCAAGCCAAAGGGTTCCGTCGCCAGATATTGTATGTAGGAGACGCCTGTCCGAAGTGACAGCTCCTGCATACAATCCATTTGGATCGGGCTCTTCGCTACTCGAAAGAGTAAGGACGTATGCGTAGTGAACCCAATATCGGGTCCTCATATTATTGGGGCGATATTGGATTGCACACAGCGAGTTGTATTCCTGTTGAAGGTTGGTTCAATTAATGACGGGTCAACACCGCCTTAGGGGTGGTGGGTGATGAATCTCCATTTCATCACATTTATTCTATTATTTTGGCCTTGAAAACCCTAGCTAATGGATGTAAATAACATTAATTTGTCTATAATAGCATTCATTATTCATTGCATTTATTGTACATAAATAAGGTTTTTAATGCCAAAATTATAGAATAAAGAGAAGAAAATAAAAAGAAATAAATATTGCAAATATTTTATGACCCTGACCCCGAGACCAAGTCCAGAATGGAATTGGTCGACACGAAATAAAGTAGGGGGAGATAAAGGCCGTAAATACAATAAATATTTCATTTATTCATTCTTGATTTATGCATTTTTCTCACCTATTTTGTATCTAAGTAGTTACTCATCAAATAAAGAAACTTTGTACATAAAAGTCGTAGACAATAATGTAAATAAAAATACAAAATTGAGTTTGTACAAAAATGGTACACAGTATACATTTTATACCCAAAATAAAAAGCCAGAAACCAAACTTCACAGACCCATATCTTCCAAATAAAAATCAAAATCTATCAAAATCACCTCTAATTGTATATAACTTTTCATGAGCTATTTAATGGTGGAGGTTTTGTATTGTTTGAAGTTACTATGCAAAAGATAGGTTTTGGGCCCCTATTGTACATAATATCGATTAAAATATTCAATTTATTCATCACTTATTATTTTTACAAATTCATATTTTTATAATTTTGTAAACATTATCTATAATCTTCGTGTACATCAAAATAAAAAAAATAAACTAACAAGAAAATGAAAAATGAAATAAAGTTGTATAAAAACATAAATGAAATACCTATATGTATATAAATAAAAGGAATAATATTCTTTAATTATTTTCTTCTTTCATATTTTTAGAATATTGTCAATATCATTTATATTCTATTAAAAATACAAAACAAAAATAAAACCTATTAAAATACATTAAAATAAAAAGAAGTATACAAAACGTAGGCAAAATACTTATACCTATACAATTCATACACCTATTTATTTGAATATGCAAATAAACTCATAAAAATTAAATAAAAATTTATTTATACTCACAAAAGTAAGTTATAAATATATAAAATAATAAAATAAAATAATAAAATAGAATATATAAAATAAAAATAAAATACACAAAACATAGGTAAATATATCTATAAATACACTAATAAAAATTAATTACTAATAAATAAAGCCAAAAAATTAAATAAAAATCATAGTAAAATACTACATAAAATAATAAACAGTTTTTATTTTATACTCAAAAAATAATAAAGTCATTTACTAATTTAAATAAATTATTCTTTATTATTACATCTTGTTTTATCTTCTAGCGGCCTGCGTGGACCAATCGCAGGCCGCCAAGGTTGACCGCGGGTCAACTCCTCAGACCCTAGCCTTAAGACTCTGAAAGATCACGAGAGCTCAGTTTCTCCAAATTTTCATGCAATTTGTGTAGCTCGAGAATGATAAGACTCTTCAGGAAGATTATTCCTTGTACATCATAGATATACGCCCGACCCCATGATTTTTTGTACATGGTGTCGATTCGATCCAAAATGGCGACCAATAAGCGTGCTCGAATACGTGTATAAATAAACACCTCTGTCCTCCTTGAATTCTTTGGTCATCTTTTGCAATCTTCTACTCTTGACATCAGCCTAGACAGGTCCCTTGTGACAGGAGGAACCCTCTTGAGGTGCAAATCGGTCGGAGGAAGCAGGGGTGCACCCACGGCGGAGCTCCGACGAAGCCCTGCTCCCTGGTGTTTCACCAAGTATAAGATTTGTTTTACCTAGTTTAATTGCTTAGTTTTCTCTTCTAGAGTGTAATCCAATAGTTAGTTTAGTTATTATGATAGTATGTGCTCGATTAGAGCTAGATCGAAGTTCGCTGGAACCCCGCTCCGGCGAACCCATCCAAGCTGATTTACTGGTACCCCAACCTCCTGCTCATCATCATTTCGACCCCCCTACGCTTTCTCCATCTCACGAACACCCCTGATCAACTGGAGCAATTCTTACTCCGCGAATCGAGGTCCTACTCCTCCGCTTCACCGGACCTCGCCATCCACGTCACTTTTTGACTCTGAATCCTAAACTCCTAGCCGAGGAAAACCCCCTCGAGCCACTCTTTCTTTTGGTGTAGGTCAGAGGCTAAAAGGAATCCTTTGGGACTCAAATCTATCGACCGCAATGTTCCCAGGTCCCCTTTGCTTCTCCGAGCTCGCTTGACCGATTCACGGGGTCTTGGGCCTTCTTGTGCACCCCAGAAACTGCGGAGGACATTTCCAGACGTGTGGAGTCCATTCCCATCATCGAAGACCGTCAGGTGAAGGAGGAATCAAAGATCGAGGGCAGGGAACATCTGTGTTCTTTCTTGTTCTTCGTGAACAACAGCAGCCGTTAGATAAGGAAGGCATCCCAGGTCGAGCCTCAGCCGTTGGATGCCGAGCATCAGAGCCGTCAGATCAGCAAGGCTAGTCTAATCTCCACCCTCCATCAGCGAAACGTCATCGGGCACGGAGGAGGCGACGCGTGGCAAGTAAATCAGATCCAGCCGTCCACCCGCGCCTCGTTAGGGGTAATTTGGAAATCTACACCCCCTCTTTTTGGATTTTATTATTTAATCATGTAAATTAAATGCCATGAGTAAATAAAATAGGGAATTTTGCCTTAGGACCCCTGTATTTCTTTTTATTACAAATTGGTCCCTCCCCGTCTCACGTGTAGTCCCATGTGAGGTGCGTGAAATTTGCATGCAACCCCTGGTAGTTTTTGTAATCTTAAAATAACTTCATATATTTAAATAAATGTTGTTTCATGAAGGCAATATTGCAACTGAGTCCCTGTATGTTTTTTATTGCATTTTCCCCCTATCAGGCTGTGTTATTTTATGTGTTTAATGTATTTATTAAAAATACCTAGCTTGCTCCTAAAAATCCACAAAAATTAGGATAAATGTGTTGTGCTTTGTAGATCCACGATTTACATTTATTTGGCCATTTTGTGCATTTTATTCATTTTTTAAAATTGAAATAGGAGTCCTTTTTGCCCTATTTTCATTATAAAACCCTAGAAAAATATAAAAACTTCTTGAAAAATTCAAAAAAAAATATATATTTTGTGTCTTTTAGTGTGTTTGATCTTCTTTCCAAAAATCACTAAAAAATATAAAACAAAACTCCTAAAAATTAGACAACCCCAAAAACCTTCATAAAAATATTAAAAATCCTAGAAAAATCATAAAAATGCAACGTCTATTTCTGATTTTTTTTATGTTTTATTATCATTGTTTTAAAATTAATTTGAGGAATTTTTGACTCTATTTGATATTTTTCATCCTCATTTTAATTTCAGTGAGCCATTTGTTTCACTGTTTACTCGTATTTTTAATTTTAAAAATACCAAAAAATAGGAAAAATCTAGAAAAATCCCAAAAAACATTAGAAAAATACCAAAATCATAAAAATATGTTAATTACTGTATTTTGAGTATTTTCCCTATTTTCATCTCTCTCTTATATCTCTTTTATTACTTATTCTATGTAGTTTTCTATTTTATTTCAAAAAGAAAATATAAAAACATAAAATATAAACAAAAAAAATAAAACTAAAAATCAAATAAAAATTCTAAAACCAAAAATAAAATAAAAAAATTAATTAAAAACCCCACAAAAAGACTTGTGTGCATACACGACTAACTTGTATATCAATTATTGTAGGCTACTTGTTTTTGCTCTCTGTGGTTCGATCTCTACATACTTACGCACTATGCATCATTATGGTAGAGTTATAATAAATTTTCATTCACTTTTTTGGGACTTAATTGCTTTATTCTGATCGTGGGTTAATTGCTGATTAATTTGGGTTTCGTGAGCGGTCACCTCAGCGACTTCGTCTCCACCTTGTGTGAGGTGTATTTTGATCCTCGCAAAATCCTAGTTATCAGTGGGCCCGGGTGTTAAAGACCGAATTGGGAGATGCAAGTCGGAGTTGCAAGGCGGAATGTGTTCCTGCTTCTTTTTATTCGAGTTGCAGGTTCTCATATTATTGGGATGTAATAAAGATAAGGAAGGAGATCCCAAATCTTGCTTGAGATATAATGGTAAGTATATCTCTTACATTGAAAGTGATTAAGGGAATGAACTTTAAGTGTTGACAAGGCAAGACAACTTTGATAAAAAAAACTCCTAAATCAAAGATAAATATGTATATATTTTAAATATATACACTTATGCAAATTTCTTATTTCAGATAATCCTTCGTTAAACCCACTCAATCCTATTCTCAATAATAACCAGTATGATATCATGGATTGGACCCATGATCCAGATATTGTACTTGCAGTTGGACACAATGTATGTGGTTGCAATGTGCAAGTTTCCTCATAATAATGAGGAATGACAATTAAATAAACAATAGATTCACAACCTTAGGGTTTGTATGTCTCTATAGTCTTGATATCATCAAATGTACTTTGGAAGTGACATGTCAATGATGATCATAATTGTCAATTAATCCTTATAAAAATCTAAGAAGATATTCTGGCATACATATGTGCTCTTGACATTTATCATGAATGACATGGTTCACCGCATCATGCAGAATGGTAGCTCTATAAGAGATGATGTATTCAAAATGTTTGAATCCATACCTTAACCAGTGTTTTAAGAGTCTAGATGGATGTAGATATGATGAGTGTCATCATTCTACTGTTTATACTCTAGTCATTCATGAAGCTTCAAATATTCATATTGTATGAATTTAATAAAGCATGTATAAATGTTGAAATGCTCTTACATTGAATTCTTTTGAATTTAACATAAGAATTACCTTAGTCTTAAGCAATGGTTGTTTATAGATAAAGGGAGCGCAGTGGAAGCATGGGTCACACCCCAGATGAGAAGGATGGTCAAAGAGTTGACCGTACTTCTATGACTTCCATATGACATCCAAATTATTGGATAAATGCCAATACTGTAATAATTTGATGTGTTGATAGTATGACTATCAAGTCTGTCTAGAATCCTTAAAGAAGGATTCGGGTAGAACATCAGAATAATCTACATAAATCATTGATATTGACTTGCTTATTGAATAAGATAAAGTCTTATAATTGTATCTCAATCTTCTAACAACACTTGCAATGGGTTGCATATGTTTTAGAAGACTGGAGAATTTGATCTTCAGGTTTAATAGTCATCTACATGGATTTTGATGCAATTGTTGCAACAATCTCTATTGGATATACAGACTTCATTATTTCAGTGGGAGCCCTTAGTCTTGGAGAATGTCTTTATGACCTATACACTCATAGTTTATTTCCAAGTGTTGGAAATTAACATGAATTCTGAAATAAACCTATCATAAAGAGTTATGATGGATATATTTCAGATAGTAGTCTGGCATCTAAAGTGGGATCTACTAAATTAGAAAATTAATGAATGGTTCATTAAGATTTCTAATATTGAAATTAAACATTTAAAAGATCAATATGGGGATGAAGATCATTTAACAATGATTTGGCATCAAACCTTAGACATTTATCTGTTGATTTGATCAATAGATTGGTAAGAGTTGAAACTTTAGAATGTCTAAAATTTCAAAACTTACATACTTATGAATATTTTATTCAAAGTAAAATGTCCAATACACCCTTCTTTGGGAAAGATATACGATGTCGAGGTATTCAAGATCTAACACATATTGATTATGTGGATCATCTATATCAGAATAAACATTATGGATATGTGATATCTATTAATGATTATTTGTGATATAAGATTTCTTCTCTTCATCATTAGAAACCTTTGAAATGTTCAAAGATTTCATAATTTTGGTTTGGAACTAAAGTTTGAAGGAAGATGGAAATGAATTTGGTCTAATCTAGGTAATCAATACCTATTAGATGAATTCACGGTATACCTTATGGACAAAAGAATATCATTCCTATCTCACTCCTCCTGATAAATCTAAACTCAATAGAGTTGTAGGGAGATACAATTGGACCATGTGTGACATGATTTGATCAATGATGAATTTTAGAAAATTTTCTCTTAGTTTCCAGGTATATATGTAGTAAAGACTACATTATATATCCTTAATAAGATTCCATGCAAGTAAGCTGGAATTGAGCACTAGAGAGTGATACTTCATTAGGAAAATAAAGGATGGTATTGGATACCTACTTTATAACCTTGAGATTCTTAAAAGATCTCATCTCTGAGAATGTGATTCTTAGAGGATAACTCTCTTGAGAATCAAGATAAAAATGAAGTATTGGAACTCATTTAATCTTGAGAAGATAATGAGGCTCCTGAAATCGGGAATTAAAAGGACAATTAAAGATGAAACACTAATACTTCTTCAAATGAGTTTGAGGATGTATTCCATGTGTCAGTTAAGTCTGGCAATGATCGGATTTAATGTGATGAAACTCCTGAGGATCATAACATGGAAAGATGGATGTTAGCAATAAAGTCTAAAGTAGACTTCATATACAAGGGTTGTATATGGACCCTCGAGGATCCACCTATATGGGTAAGACCTGTAAAGGTGTAAATGGATCTTCAAGAGAAGAGGGAACCTGATGAGAAGGTAGAGACTTCAAAGCACGGTTCGTAGCCATGAACTACACACCGGAAGGACTACATTTGTTGCGATGAGACTTGCTCTTCGGTGACCATGCTTAAAACCATCAGAATATTGCAAACTATAGATACACAACTTGACTTTTACTTCTTCATGATGGAAGTCAAAATTGCATTCCTCTATAAATTCCTCTGATAAGGATATTCACACGAAGTAGCCCCAGGGCTTCATGGTTGAGGAAAGCAAGGTGTGCAACCTAAGGTATCCATCTATGGACTCAAATAAGCTTCTTGAAGTTGGACCATAAGATTTGATGAAATTATAAATGTTATGATTTCAGATATAATCTTGATGAGCCATGTAAAGCTTAGTGGGAGCGCCTTTGTGTTCATCGTGCTAAATGTAGATGATATTCTAATCATTTAAAATGATATAAGGATAATAATAAGTGTTTTATAATCTGGTTATTCCATAACTTGAGATATGATTTCAAGGATATGTCTTAGATCTTAGTTCTGAAGTTGTTCAGAAGCAAAGAGAAGAGGGTATCGAGACCGTCACATTTTGTAGTACACCTTGGACATACTCCATTCTTGGAAATTCCAAGAAAGGCTTCCATCCCTTAAGATATGGTACTGGCCTATATAAAGGGATAACACCTCAAAGAGTTGAGGAAGTATATGCTAAAACTGAATGCCCTTGTGCATCAATTACAAGAAACTGAGTGTATGCTAGATGTGTACAAAAGCCAGATATCTGCCATGCAGTGGGAGTAGTAAAGTGTTACTAATCCTACTATGGAGATAAAACACTTGATTTCAGTAATAACAAAATCTTCATTAATGACAAGATTTTTTGAGACAGTGATCTGAAAGTCTTATCTTTAAAAACTTAAGACTTTATAGATAGAGATCTAAAAGGTCTTAACTGTAGATACCTTAAGAGACAGTGATCTCCAGGAATAAGGGTATTCTGATAAGGATTATGGAAATACTGGTTATGATAATTATTAGGCTATAGTGTCAAGGACACTATAACCAACAAGATTGAATATTGGTTGCATAAGATGCAACATTCGCATTAGATGCAAGCACTGTTACTGGGGAATTGCAAGTGCCGTAAAAGGACTCGACGTAGTCTAGCAGGAACAGAGTGCTTGATCAGCTTACCTAGCTATTTTTCAGATAGTCTATGATTGTCACATGAGTGCGGGTTTCAATGATTAGCCCATTAATGGTTCTTTGGGCTAGTGGGAGATTGTTGAACATGCGAGCCCACGACGGGCCATTATGCAATAAATGTTATTGCGAATATCATTCCCTGATCTGAAATGAAGAATATATAGATTGCATAATAGGTCTTGTGAAGATATTTGTGTTTTTATATTTAATATGTATTTATTTCTTATTTTCTTTTCCGGTTGTCTACTTTATGTAATTTGCCCATAGGCCTCTCTACTATATAAGAGAGTCTAGGGTTCTCAGAAATAAACAAGTTCTCTTATTTTCTCCAACATGGTATCAGAGCGGCGGTCCTAGACCGGAGCTCTCGATTCCTAGAAATCCTATCCCCACCGCTAGCCCTTTCTCTCTCTCTCTCTCTACCCGTGCGTCGTCGCCCTCTCGCTCCCTCACCTCGTTGTCGACGTTGCAGTCTAGCGCACCGCCACAGCAAAGACTCTGTGCACGCGCTCGCCGCGTACAGTGCACCGCGCCTTTTCTCCTTCGTGCGCACACCTCTTTACGCGCACAGCGCACCGTACGCTAGCCCCCTTTCACATGCACTGTGTGCCCTTCTCGCGCGCACCTCAGCCTAGTCTCACGCGTCGCGTGCTGACTTCACTTGCATGCCACCTCAGCCTCGGTCGTTGATTGATGGGTTGGTGTGCATGAGTCTACACATGCACCCAAACCCATATATGTCTATGTAGACACCGTTAGCTAGAAATCTGGCTTCAGATGACAACTCGGATATGTCTATGTTGTCGTTGTCATACACCTTTCTGATTACATGGGAGGCTGATGATGCGCATGCTAAAGTCTGGCTATCTAGGGCGTTGACGACAGAGATCGCCAACGATGTACTACATCAGCCCACGGCTAAGGCTATGTGGGATATTCTAGCAGCGACATATTCACAGGAGCGGAATGAGACCAAGATACTTCAGTTGCAACATGATATTTTTACAGTCTAACAGAATGGGTGCCCTCTTCACTCACTATACACATCCCTGAGAGGCATGTTTGAGAAGCTCCATAGCTTCATGTCGTTGACGGCCACTCCTGAGTAGCAGAAGACGTACAGGAATGCTACCATGGTAGGAGTACTCCTGGCTGCCCTTGATCCAGAGTACGATGCTGCCCGATCTCAGATTCTTGTTGATGCTACTATTCCTCCTATGGAGGAAGCTTTTCGCCGACTGAGTCGCATTACTGTCCCAAGCTCTACTGCCAACTAGACATCTTCAACGATGGCAACCTCTAGAGGAAGAAGTTGATCGTCTACCTTCCGTGGTCGTGGTCCCCGGGGTCGTGGGGGTAGAATTCATCAACCATGCAGCTATTATCGTCACCCGGGTCACTCCGAGGATACATGCTACTCTAAGCATGGCTTTCCTGCATCGGCTCGGGTAGCAGAAAAAGTTGAGTCTTCTACACCTTCCTCATTGGACCAACGATTCGATGATTTTGTTTCCAGACTGAGGAATATCATGCCTCCTTATACAGCTCCTGGAGGTCAGTCCGATGTGGTTGTCTCTGCCTCTGCTAGTTCACCTGCCACAGCTAGTACCTCATGTAGTTCCTATGCTCTCACCTTTTGTAATGGATCTATGATTACAAACTGGATTATGGATTCTAGAGCGACCCATCATCTTTGTGGGGACAAAGAATAGCTCACTGTATATAGCCCGGTCTCTTCAGGATGAACTGCGGTGATAGCCAATGGGACACATTCCCCGATGACAGGATAGGGGAAGGTTCACTTGACACCTTCCATGAGACTGCATAATGTGTTATATGATCCCGATTTCTCTATGAATTTACTGTCCATTAGCAGATTACCAAGGATTTGAACTGTCGAGCTATTTTTGACTCATCGTCTCTTGTTTTTCAGGACATACCCTCGGGCCAAGTGATTGGCTATGGCCGTGAGCAGGTCTCTATCATCTGGTCAATACTCCCTATATCGGTGCATATCTCCAATCTACAGGATCAGATTCTCCATATACCTGGCATCTCCATTTTGGTCACCTTCCTCTTCAGAAGTTGTGTCGTATCCTACCCTAGATCTCTCCGAAGTCATCTTTCCAATGTGAAGCATGTCAGTTGGGAAAGCACCATCGATCTACTTTCCCAGGTTGTCAGAGTCGGAGAACTAGCTCCCTCTTTGAGTTAGTCCATATTGATATTTGGGGTCCAAGTCGTGTTCCTGACCACCAGGGACACATGTTCTATATGGTCGTAGTAGACAATTTTTCCCGTTTGTCTTGAGTGTTTTTACTGAAAAATAAATCTCTAGCAGGAAATGTGATTCAAACATTTATCAATGAAGTTCAAAATGTTTTCTCTTCTTATGTGAAAATTATGCGGTCTGACAATGCCTTGGAGTCTTGTACTAGAACTTTGTCCTTGTTCTTTTCATCTCGTGGTATAATTCATCAAACTTCATGTGCTTACACTTCACAACAAAATGGTGTTGCAGAGCGAAAACATCACCATCTATTGGAATCCACTCGAACCTTACTTATTCAAAGTCATGCTCCAAACTCGTTCTGGGTGATGCACTTCTCACAGCCTGCTACTTAATAAATCGCATGCCCTCATCTATCTTGGATGAGAAAACTCCTCTCTCTCTATAGCATTTCCTAAGAAGGAGTTGTTCTCTCTTCCACCTCGTGTCTTTGGCTGTGTCAGTTTTGTCCATTAGTTGGTACCAGGTCTTGATAAGCTCTCTCCCAAGGCTATCAAATGTGTGTTTGTCGGGTACTCCAGGATTCAGAAGGGCTATCAGTGCTTTGATCCGCTGCGTCGAAAATATTTTGTTAGCGTCGACGTCACATTCTTTGAATCTGTCATGTTTTTCTCTCCTACAGGAGACCGAATGACTACTTCCGTTCTGTTACTGAGGTCTCCTACATGTCACCACCTCCTATGAGTCAGTTACCTTCCATGCCATCTCCACCACCACCTCCACCTCTACCACCTCCAGTAACCACTGTCCCACCGTTGCCAAAGTACTATACTCGTCGGTCATCCTCTGCTCAAGGTCATGGCCAGTCATCCAACATCCCTCAGGTTGATTCTGATAACTTGATTACTAATGATGAGTCTGAAGATCCATTGATACATGAAACACAGCAGGATGATGATCATGGAGACTTGGACGTGCCTATCTCTATTAGAAAGCAGCGGCGTACTTGTGCTTCCTGTCCACTTGCGTCTCATGTCTCATTTCATCCTCTAACGGCCGACTTCTAGAAATTTACAGTATCCCTATCTGTCTTTGAGATTCCACGCAATTATCAAGAGGCACTCCAAGATAGCAAATGACGCCTTGCTATGGAAGAAGAAATGTCTGCATTGCAGTCCCGTGGTACGTGGACACTTGTTTTGCCACCACCTGGAGCGTCTATTGTGAGCTACAAGTGGGTATTTACGGTTAAATACCATGCCGATGGAGGCCTTGATCGGTATAAGGCAAGGCTCGTGGCACGTGGTTTTACTCAGACCTATGGAGTTGATTACTTGGACATGTTCTCCCCAGTTGCTCGACATTCTACTTTACGCGTTCTCCTCTCAGTTGTTGTAGCACGAGATTGGCCACTATTTCAGCTTGATGTGAAAAATACATTCTTATATGGCAATCTGCACGAGGAAGTTTATATGCAGCAGCCTTCGGGGTTTGCTTCTGAGGGGGAGTTTGCCCAGGTTTGTAGACTCCATAAGGCGATATATGGCCTTAAACAGAGTCCTAGAGTGTGGTTTCAAAAGCTTTCAGATCTGATTGAGCGACAGGGCTTCAAGAGGTCAAATGCAGACCATTCCTTATTTGTGCAGAAGACGTCCAGAGGTACTGTGGCTATCATGGTGTATCTTGATGATATTATTGTTACAGGAGATGATGAGCAGGGAATTAAGATGGCTAAAGATTTTCTGGGCAGTCAATTTGTGACGAAGAATCTAGGTACCCTAAGGTATTTCTTGGGGTTGGAATTTGCTAAAAATGCACAGGGTCTTGTGATGACCCAAAGGAAGTACGTTACAGATATGCTTGTAGAAATAGGAATGATGGGATGTCGACCGTCCACAACTCCTATGGATCCTAGTATAATGCTATATGATGATGATAGTGATGAAGTTGATAAGAGAAGAAACAGAGAGTTGGTTGGAAAGCTCATTTATATTACAATCACCATACCTGATATTGCATTTGCAGTGAGTCGAGTGAGTCAATTCATGGAGCAACCTCGACATATACATATGGACGCACTACATATGATATTGAGATATCTGAAATCAACTCCAGGCACAGGTTTACTATTCAAGAAAGGAGACACACTCTCTGTATCTGCATATGCTGACGCAGATTATGGAGGCTGTCCTAAGGATAGGAAATCGACTTCAGGATTTGCAATATTTATTCGCACTTCCCTTGTTTCTTGGAAAAGCAAGAAACAAACTGTTGTAGCAAGGTCTAGTGCTGAGTCTGAGTACAGGGCTATGGCTCAAGCTAGTACAGAGATGATGTAGGTTCGAGCAGTGCTATGTGATCTACATGTAGAGATCCCTCTACCCATGGAGTTACACTGTGATAACCATGCTGCCTTATTCATTGCAAACAATCTAGCATTCCATGAGAGAATAAAATATATCGAGGTGGATTGCCATTACACCAGAGACATGATTCAGAAGGGACTGATCTCTACTTCCCATGTTAGCTCTGGAGAGCAAACCGCAGACATCTTCACCAAGCCACTGCCCAGAAGATCATTCCAGAAGTGTTCATCCAAGCTGAGCATGATCGATATCTATGCTCCAACTTGAGGGGGAGTGTGAAGATATTTGTGTTTTTATATTTAATATGTACTTCTTTATTATTTTCTTTTCCGACTGTCAACTTTATGTAATTTACCCATAGGCCTCTCTACTATATAAGAGAGCCTAGGGTTCTCAAAAACAAACAAGTTCTCTTATTTTCTCCAACAGGTCCCTTAGTATAATTAGGGTTATGTACCATGTCCATCTTAATGATCATACAAATGTTAATTCAATTATTGAATCATAGAGGCTGATGCTTGGATGAATATCTAATGAGTTAGATTGAGGACTCATTAAGCACCGTCAAATGATTGTTAAGAGATGATCTCCAGCCTGAGTAGGAGATGGCAATCCTTTCTCAGATAGGTTGATATCTGACCGACCTCTTGATGCATGTCCTCTGCATAATAATAGAGTTTCGGAGGTGTCAGATTAGTTAGGACAAAGAGTTGACTTAACGAGAACGAGATAACCAAAGTCCTATATCGTATGCTGTCACGATACAGGCATGCATCCTCTGACCGGAGACAGGTGTGTTACTATATGACTGATTGTGTACATTTGGCAGACCAATAGGTTGATGACCTAACCAAGGTCTATATACTGACGCGCTGGTGTGCATATAAGGGCATATGAGCAATACGATCTCTCAAAGGGATCATACAGGTTCATTTACTGAATTGGAAGGCATGAGCTCACTCATGAGAAATTGGGAAGAATCAAATTCCGTGCACGGTCGTCTCGCATTGGAAGCTTGACTGAATTTGTAGGTTTGAGTTTGATATATACTTTTGCAAAGTATATGATCAAGACATATATGATCAAGACCTAAGTATGATATATGCTTTTGGAAAGTATATGATCGAATGCGAAACTTACTGATTAAACCCCTGAAGTAGACAATATAAAGGTTATCTAATACTTCGGGTTTATTCTGAGTCTTCAAGTATGCAAGATGTATAGGTATTGGGAATACATGAGGGTGATGTGATCATAAACGATTGTATGACCATGACGCTTCCATTCCTAGGGAGTGATGAAACGGGTACGGATTTTAGTGACTCCTCTCAGTAGAGAAGTAATCTGATCTTGGTCCAAATGTTGGACATTGATATGAATGTGATTCAGTTGCAATGAAAAGATTAGATTTGCGGTCTTGATTTTATCAAGCATCTATGGGAGGCCCGCGATCTGGATTTGAGATATCATCTCAATATCCAAGTCACTATACGTGGAACAATACAATCGCACTGTCCTTATCTCCAAGTATCCGCGGAGAAAGCGCATTATCCTTGAAAGAGTTCAGGATAATTTCATTGTTGATATGTATATCCGAGCATTGAGAAAATTGATAATTAAATGTGATTTAATTATCATGAATAATATGGATTTGATTCATATTATAAAGAGAGTTATCTCAGATAATTAAATGTCATTTAATTATCAAAGATGTGAATAATGTGAATGCGATTCATATTATTTGGGCACACGAGAATAGAGATCCAAGATGATTAAATGTGATTTAATCATCATGGATATGAATAATGTGGATAGCAATATCCATATTAGTCATATATATTATAAATGTGATTTATAATATATAAGAGAGAGCTATTTGTAATTTACATTTGTTAATTAAATGTTGATGTGAATTGGATTCACATTGAACAATTAACTGAAAATGTAATTCACATTTTATTTTGGGTTGTGAATGTGATTCACAATTTATTTTGGGATGTGAATGTGATTCACAATCTTCCAATGGCAAGATTGCAATATTCACAAAATAATTATGAATTATTTTTGTACAATAATTTACAACAAGTGTTGTTGTAAATCTTGGAGATTTCCATGGAATAATGTAATCTCATGAGATCTCATGAGATTGCATGAGATTGCCACCAAATCCAATATTATGGAAGGAGGCAATCTTCATTCCATAATCTCCATGCTTGATTGATTTAATTTGCGATTGATTTATATTGATTTATCAATATAGATTTAATCTAAATTAAATTAATTATTATTGATTTTTACCAACACAAATCTTAGCCATTAAAAGAAACACAAATCAATGAGAGCCATTGGATTTGTGTTGCCTATGGATTGAGATCCATGGATCCCAAAATATTATAAAAGGAGAGGCACTCCATTGCTCTTCTTTACACAAGTGAGACAACAAGTCTCTCTCTCTCTCTCTCTCTCTTTCTCTCTACATGCCCTCTCTCTATCTCTCTCATGTGGCCGTCCACCATGGATGCCCTGGAGAGATTCTCCATCCTCGTAGTGTCGTCGTTATGATGCCTGATGGTTTGCTCGTGGATCTCCGTCTACTTCGGCGTTCCTTACTCGTGAAGAAGACTTCGTATCTCATTTATCGAGATCAGGAGATTCATGGATTGGATCATCAACATGGATTGCGAGAAGCACGCGTCCCATCCACACGCTTGCAAGAGTCTCCTCCGTTGGATCGGAATTGAGACAGGAGGTCTCTTCGTTTAGAGACTCGATCACAACCACGCTTCAAGAGGTAATCCTATTACTTGTTTGTGGTTTAGACGAAACGATCCGAGAAGTGTTCTTGGATCATGTGGTTTCGTCACATAAAATTTTTTAATTTCCGCTGCATCGAGCAACTAGTCTGAGTAGTCGTTCTTCGTCGTATTCGATACGATGCACACGTTTCCATGATGCGCTTGAGGATATCGCCATATCCTTCACTTGCAAGAAGGGATGTGTTCCTGCTTCTTTTTATCGGAGTTTCAAGTTCTCATATTATTGGGATGCAAAGATAAGGAAGGATATCCCAAATTTTGCTTGAGATTTAACGGTAAGTATATCTCTTACATTGAAAGTGATTATGGGAATGAACTTTCAATGTTGACAAGGCAAGACAACTTTGATATAAAAAATACTAAATCAAAGTAAAACATATATTTATATATATTTATGCAAATTTCTTATTTTAGAGAATCCTTCATTAAACCCACTCAAAATTATACTCAATAATAACTAGTAAAACATCACGGATTGGATACATGATCCAAAAAATATACTTGCAGTTAGACACATAATGTATGTGGTTGCAATGTGCAAGTTTCCTCATAGTAATGAGGAATGACAACTAAATTGACAACAGGACAACAACCTAGGGTTTGTGAGTCTATATGGTCTTGATCTCTCATCGAATGTACTTTGGAAGTGACATGTCGATGATGATCGTAATTATCAAATAATCCTTACAAAATCTAAGAAGATGTTCTGGAATACATATGTGCTCTCAACATTTAATCATGAATGACATGGTTCTCTGCATTATGTCGAATGTTGGCTCGATAAGAGATGATGTACTCAAAATGTTTGCGTACATGCCTGAACCAAAAGATTTTAAGAGTTAAGATGTATGTAGATATGTTGAATGTCATCATTTTACTATCTATACTCAAGTCATTCATGAAGCTTTATAATATTAATATTGTATGAATTGAATGAAGCATGTATAAATGTTGAAATACTCTTACATTGAATTTTTTTGAGTAATGGTTGTTTAGAGATGAAGGGGGTACAGTGGAAGCACGGATCTTATCCATGTGAGAAGGAAAGTCAAAGAGTTGACTTTACTTTTGTGACTTCCATACATATGACATCCAAAGATTTGGATGAACGCCAATACTTCAACAAGTTGATTTGTTGATAGTATGACTATCATGTCTATCTAGAATCCTTAGAAGAAGGGATAGTGTATCAAAATAATCTACAATCTACATAAAATCATTGAAATTGGCTTTCTTATTAGATAAGATCCAAGTCTATTAATTGTATCTCATTCTTCTAATGACAATTGAAATTGGATTCATATGTATTAGAAGACTAGAAAATTTGATCTTATGATTTTAATAGTCATCTACATGGATATTGATGCAATTTTTGCAAGAATCTCTATTGGATTGATAGACTTCTCAATTTCAATGAGATTCATAGTCTTAGAGAATGTCTCTCTAACCTAGATATTAGAATACACCCATTGCTTATTTCTAAATGTTAGAAATAAACATGAATTTTGGAATAGACCTATCATGAATAGTTATGATGGACATATTTCGGAAAGTAATCTAACATCCAGAGGACTCTACTACATTGGAAAATTAATGAATGGTTCACTAACATTTCTAATACTAAAAATTAAACCTTTAAAAGATCAATAGGAGGTTGAAGATCATTTGACAATGATTTAGCATCAAGCCTTGGACATTTTTCTGTTGATGAGATCAATAGACTAGTACGAGATGAAGCATTAGAATGTCTAAAATTTCAAATCTTACACATTTATGAATATTGTATTTAAAGTAGAAAATTTCCAATACACCCTTCTCTGGGAATGGTCTTAAATGCCAAGGTGTTCAAGATCTCCTACATATTGATGTATGTGGATCATTTATATCATGATAAACATTGATGATATGTGATATCATTCGATGATGATTTGTGATATGAGATTTCTTCCCTCACTTTAGAAAACTTTGAAATGTTCAAAGATTTCACAATTTTGGTTTAGAATCAAAGTTTAAGGGAAGATGAAAATGAATTTGATCTAATCTAGGTAGTCGGTACCTATTATATGAATTCGTGGAATACCTTATGGAGAAAGGAATATCATTTCTATCTCAATCCTCCTAATGCACCTAAACTAAATAATGTTGTAGGGATATACAATTGGATCATGTGTGACATGATTTAATTAATGATTAATCTCAGCATAATTATCTCTTAGTTTCTAGATATAAATGCAGTAGAGACTACAAGATATATCCTTAATAAGGTTCCATGCATGTAAGCTGGAATCTAGCACCAAAGAATGCTACTTCATTAGGAAAATAACGGATGGTATTTGATACTTACTTTATGACGATGAGATTCTTAAAAGATCTCATCTCTGAGAATGTGATTCTTAGAGGATGACTCTCTTGAGAATCAAGATGAAAATGAAGTGAAGGAACTCATTTAATCTTGAAAAGATAATGAGGCTCCTGAAATCCAAAACTAAGAGGACAATTAAAGATGAAACACTAATACCTCTTCAAATGAGTTTGAGGATGGTTTCCATGTGTCAGTTAAGTCTGACAATGATCTGACTTCATGTGATGAAGCTTCTGAGGATCATGACATGGGAAGATGGATGTTAGCAATAAAGTTTAAAGTAGACTTCATATACAAGTGTTGTATATGAACCCTCGAGGATCCACTTATATGGGTAAGACCTATTAATGTGGAAATGGATCTTCAAGATAAAGAGGGAACCATATCAGAAAGTAGAGACCTATAAATCACGACTCATATCCACAAGATACACGTGAAGAGAAGACATCGCTTGCGATGAGACTTGCTCTTCAGTGACCTTACTTAAACCATCAAAATATTTCTAACTATAGCTACACAACTTGATTTTGACATATTCAAATTGGAAGTCAAGATTGCATTCCTCTATGAATTCCTCATCGAGGATATTCATATGAAGTAGCTTCATGGCTTCATGGATGAGGAAAACAAGGTGTGCAAGATAAAGACTCCATTTATGGACTCAAATAAGCTTCTTGTAGTTGAAACATAAGATTTGATGAAATTATAAATGTTATAATTTCAGATAGAATATTGATGTATCATGTGAAGCTTAGTGGAAGTGTCATTGTGTTCATTATGCTAAATGTAGATGATATTCTAATCGTTTCGAATGATATAAGGATAATAATAAGTATTTTAAAATCTGGTTGTTCCATAACTTGCTATATGATCTCAAGGATACCTCTTGGATCTTAGTTCTGAAGGTGTTCAGAAGCAAAGAAAAGAGGGTATTGGGAGCATCACATTAGTGGTACACCTTGGACATTTCCATTTTCTGGAAAATTCCAAGAAAGGTGTCTTTTCCTTAAGATATGGTACTGACCTGTCTAAAGGGACATCACCTCAAGGAGTTGAGAAAGTGAATACTAGAACTGATTGCCATTGTGCATCGGTTATGAGAAATCAAGTGTATGCTAAATGTGTACAAAAGCCAATTGTCTACCATGCAGTGGGAGTAGTAGATGTTACTAATCCTACTATTGAAATACAACACTTGATTGCACCAATAACAATATCTTCAAAGATGACAATTTTTTTTGAGATAGTGATCTCAAAGTCTTATCTTCAAAAACTTTAAACTTTATAGATAGTGATTTAAAAGGTCTTAAATGTAGATACCTTAGGAGTTAGAGATCTCCGAGAATAAGGTAATTCTCATAAGGATTATGGAAATACTGGTTACAATAATTATTGAGTTGTAGTGTCAAGGACACTAGAACTGAGAAGATTAAGTATTGGTTGCATGAGATGCAACACTTGCATTGGATGTGAGCACTGTTACTAGGGGATATGCAAGTGTCGTAAAAGAACTTGGCGTAGTCTCTTGGGAATAGAGTGACCGATCAGCTTACCTAGCTATTTTTCTAAATAGCCTATGATTGTCACATGAGTACTGGTTTAAAGATTAGCCCATTAGTGGCTCTTAGGGCTCGTGGGAGATTGATGGACATGCGAGCCTACGACGAGCCATTATGCAACAAATATTATTGTGAACATTATTCCTTGATCTGAAATGAAGAATAACTAATTTGAATAATAGGTCTCTTAGTACAATTAGAATTATGTGCCATGGCCATCTTAATGATCATACAGCTGTTGATTCAATTGTTGAATCATAGAGGCTAGTGCTTGGATGAACATCTAAAGAGTTAGATTGATGACTCATCAAGCACCGTCAAATGATTATTAAGAGAGGATCTCCAGCCTGAGAAGGAGATGGAGATCTTTTCTCTAAAGGTTGATATCTGACCGACCTCTTGATGTAGATCCTCTACATAGGAATAGATTCGAAGGTGTCAGATTAGTTAGGTCAAAGAGTTGACTTAACGTGATCGAGATAACCAAAGTCCTATGTCGTATGTT
Source organism: Ottelia alismoides (assembly GCA_037367405.1). Taxonomy (NCBI): domain Eukaryota; kingdom Viridiplantae; phylum Streptophyta; class Magnoliopsida; order Alismatales; family Hydrocharitaceae; genus Ottelia; species Ottelia alismoides. Next base: position 382,418 of record JAZKJV010010113.1, read on the forward strand.
GACATGATATAGGCACGCATCCTCTGACCGGAGACATGTGTGTTGCTATATGTCTAACTATGTACATTTGGTAGACTAATAGGTTGATGACCTAACCACGGTCTATACACCGGCATGCTGGTGTGTATGCAAGGGCATATGTAATACGATCTCTCAAACAGATCATACAAGTTCATTTACTAAACCGGAAGACATGAGCTCACTCATGAGATATTGGGAAGAATCAAATTCCGTGCACAGTCGTCTCGCTTTGAAAGCTTGACTGAATTTGTAGGTTTGCTATATACTTTTGGAAAGTATATGATAACACCTAGGTATGATATATGTTTTTGGAAAGAATATGATTGATACCGACTTTCGAATGATCAAATGAGAAACTTAATGATAAAACCCCGAAGTAGACAGTGAATAGAGATCTAATACTTCGGGTTTATTTTGGGTCTTCCAGTATGCATGATGTACAGGAATTAGGAATACCTGAGGGTGATGTGATCATAAACGATTGTATAACCATGACGCTTCCATTCCTAATGAGTGATGAAACGGGTCTGGATTTTAGTGACTCCTCTCAGTAGAGAAGTAATCTGGACTTGGTCCAACTATTGGACATTGATCTGAATGTGATTCATATACAATGAGAAGACTAGATTTACGGTCTTGATTTAATCAAGCATCTATGAGAGGTCCGCAAGATCTGTATTTGAGATGTGATCTCAATATCCAAGTTACTATACGTAGAACAATACAATCTCCATATCCTTATCTCCAAGTATCCGCAGAGAAAGCGCATTATCCTTGAAAGAGTTCATGGATAATTTCATTGTTGATATTATATATCCCGCATTGAGAAAATTGATAATTAAATGTAATTTGATTATCATGAATAATATGAATTTGATTCATATTACAAGGAGAGTTATCTGAGATAATTAAATGTGATTTAATTATCAAAGATGTGAATAATGTGAATGTGACTCATATTATTTGGGTACATGAGAATGAAGATCCAAGATAATTAAATGTAATTTAATTATCATGGATATGAATAATGTGGATAGCACTATCCATATTATTTAGATATATTATAAATGTGGTTTATAATATATAAGAAAGATTCTATTGTGATTAATATTTGTTAATTAATTATTGATGTGATTTGGATTTACATTGGATGATTAATTGAAAATATAATTTACAATTTATTTTGGGATGTGAATGTGATTCACATTTTTCCAATGGCATGGTTGCAATATTCACAAGATAATTATGAATTATTTTTGTGAGATAATTTACAACAAATGTTGTTATACAACTTGGAGATATCACGAGATAGTGAGATCTCATGAGATGATAAGATCTCACAAGATAATGATGAAATTGACCCAATCCACCTAAGAGGGTGGATGGCAACCAAATTCCATTGGAAGGGGGTGGTCATCCCCCTTTTAGGGGTTAGGTCAAATTCTCTTATCTCTTATCTTCAAGTTCAAAGTAATTTAATTTTGAATTGATTTACAAATATATGTTAACTAAAATTAAATTAGTTGTTGTTGTGTTTTTACAACAAGATCATGGCCATTGAAAGAAACACAAATCAATCTCATCCATTGGATTTATGTGCACATGGATTGAGATTCATGGATCCCAAAATACTATATAAGAAGAGGCATCGCTTGCTCTTCATAGAACATCATCAACAATCACACGCACACACACACTCTCTCTCTCTCTCTCGCATTCTCTACACGTCAAGACTCTCTCTCTCATAGTGGCCATCCACCATGGAGCCCTTGTGAAGTCGTCATCACCCAGCATCGTCATTATGCTGCTGGATCGCTTGATCGTGGATCTCCATCTCCTTCGGCGTGCTTCGCTCGTGAAGAAGATGTCGGATCTCGTGCGACGAGATCGGAAGATTCACCTCTTGGTTCATCAACATGGATTGTGAGGAACACGCATCTCATCAACGCACTCGCAAGTGACTCCTCCGTCAGATCGGACTTGAGACAGGAGGCCTCCTTGTTTAGAGACTCGATCGCAACCACGCTTCAAGAGGCAATCCTTATACCTAATTGTAGTTTACATTAAATGATCCAAGAAGTATTCTTTTATCATGTTGTTTCATCACATTAAAATTTTTAAATTCTGTTGCCCGAAGAAACTAGTGTGACTACTCGCTTCTGATCGCATTCGATGTGATCCTCATGCTTCCATGATGCGCTCAAGTATCTTCTCATATCCTTCACAAATACACAATAAAAACCATATTCTTTTATTCATCAATGAAGCATTTTTAGAACCTATTTTATTCTTTATTATTTTTCCATCAAATCAATAAACTTTGTACATGAAAGTCATAGATAATAATAAGCAGAAAAATCTAAAATTAAGTTTACAAAAAATAATATACAATGTACAAATTATACTGAAAATAAGAACCCAAAATCTCAACTTCCGAGACCCGTATCTCCGAAATAAAGACTCAAAATGTATCAAAACCACCTTTAATTGTATATAACTTTTAATAAGCTATTTAATGAAGGTGGTTTCATTTAATTTGGAGTTAGTATGTGAAAGTTAGGTTTTGGACCCCTATTGTATAGTATACATGATTAAATTTATTTACTCTTTATTATTTTTAAAATTTCATATTTTTTAATTTTGTAAATATTATTTATAACATGTGTACATAGTAAAACTACAATAAAACAATAAAAGAATAAAAAAATAATTAAGTGAATAAAAATATATAGGTAAAATACTAATACGTATACCAGTATAATAAATACCGTTATTTATTTAAACATACAAATAACATCAGAAAAATAGAATAAATATCATTGTACATAAAAATAAGTTATAAATATATAAAATAGGAGAATATAATAATAAAACTAAATATATGAACTAACAATAAAGGATACAAAACATAGGTAAATATATCTATAAACATACCCTTAAAAATTAACTTGTAATTAATAAATCCAAAAATAAATAAAAATCATATTAAAATACTACATAAAATAGTAAACATGTTTTTATTTTATATTCAAAAATTAATAAAATCATTTACTATTTTAATTAATTAATTTCTGATAAATCATGTTGTTTTGTCTTTTTGTGTACAATGTGGACCAATCCCGGTGGTTTCATTTGTTGACCCCTGGTCAACTCAGTCTCCAGGTGCTCTGCTTCTGTCTGAAACGTCGTCTTTCACATTTCCTCCCTTTCTCTTGGGAATCATATCTATCGATTTCATCGATTTTTCACGCAAAACACAACTTCAATAATTCCAGATCCATGCCCAAGATCCAAATCCTTTGTGCATAGCTTTGATTCTTCCTAAGACGCCGCTCAATAAGGGTCTCTACCTCGGTCTATAAATAAATCTCTCTTCCCCCATATCCAATTTGACCCCCCTTGGAGCTTTGTCCCCGATACTTGAGTGTGCGTAGAAGGTCGGGTGACATATGAATCCCTTACCCGAGCTAGGAGACGGCGGAACGAGGAGAAGGAGGAGATCCACGGTGGTTCCGGCCACCCTGCTCCTTAGTCGTCTGGCCAGGTATAAGAGTTGTGCTTTTTATGTTTTCTATGTAGATTTCCTTGTCGCATTTTTAATTCTGTATTTAGTTTAGCATTGTATCGATTAGGATGGCTAATTTCCAATCTAATCGTTCGTTGGAGTTGATAGGGCTCCGGCCATCCCACCATAAACTAGACTAGGACCGACCACATCGTCCACCTCATTTTACTCCTCGTCCATTTCTTCATCAAGTCGACTCATTTACTTCACTTGATCTCACTCAGACTAATCTGAATACACTCCTCCTCCGCCTCTTGTCGAAGCACACCCATCTCGCCCCATTTCAACTCGATTTTCATACATAAGGGCCCAAGAACCTTCATATTTGTCTTGCAGTGCTTCGGCACGAGTTTGCAAGACCTGAAAGGGGCGTCCGAGCCCAGTCGTGACTCAAAAACTCAGCTCAAGAACTTCACGCTCAAAGACCCCCTCTGATGGGACCCGAATACTTTTTAGGCATCCTTCAACTGCAAAATGACCCGACGAACACGTCAAGCACATCAGCAGCCTATCGGAAGCTCGGAGCACTGAGGAGCGGATCGAAGATCACCACAACGGTGTTCTGGACCTATTCTTCTAGGGAGGGTCAGGACCGTATGATGAAGATGCCCGTTCCAGATGTAGCAAGGATCATTGGATGTACCCCACATTCAACCGTCATATCTCATCTGAGATCTAATATCGACCATTTAGCGAGAACCGTCACCAAGCTTCCTGGACGTGACACGCATCAACTAACTCGTCTGCCGTCATCCGATGAAGCGCTATTTGGGGGTAAATTACAAACTCAATCCCCGCATTTTTGTAATTATGTATTAGTCCTAGAAATGTGGAAATTCTTCATAGAGACCTCTGAGTTTATTATAAATTACAAATGGGTCCATGCCAGGTCACCTCACATGTCGTCTTACATGAGGTGGCCGAATTGCATTTATGCCCCTAGTAGTTTTTGTATTTACTCCAATAAAATTGAATATACTTTGTATATTTCTAGGAAAAGTGCACGCATGCCCCTGATGTTTATTTTATTTGCAAAAATTCCCTTCCTAGTTCATGTATTTTTGGTGCTTGAATTTCATTTATTAAAAATTGCACATGTGCTCTAAAAATTATGCAAAAATAAGATTAGATTTTTGCTAACATGTATTTTCACGCTCTAATTATATTTTAGCATTTTAAAACATTTTATTTTTTTTATTAAAAATCAAATGAGCATGTTTTTGGCCATGTCTAATTTATAAAATACCAGAAATGGGAAAATGCTTTGAAAAAACCCAAAAAATTGTATTTGTCTATTTTAGTATGCTTTCATTCCAGACCAAAAATCCTTAAAAATAGATAATGAAAAAGCATAAAAATTAAAAAACTCCAAAATCCAATAGAAAATATTAGAAATCACCAAAAAAACCCAAATATATTTTTTTCTTAGACTATTTATTGAAATTGACTTAGAGAACTTTGGAGTTTATTTTGCTATTTTTAATCCCCTAATTAATTTGGTATATTTATTATTTCCCTGATTTGGAATGTTTTGACTTTAAAATCCATAAAAATTAGCAAAAATCCAGAAAAATCATAAAAACATTAGAATATTATATAAAATCAAAAACATTGCTTTTTCTGTATTTTGTTCCTTTTTATTAGTATTTATGATAACTTTATCCTATATTGTATGTATAACCATATATATCCATATTATATACTTAGTCGAAATATAAAAAACAAAAAACATATTATTATTAATATATATTGAAAAATTCATTTTTATATATGTAAATATGTGAATATCTTACGTGTTCATTTTCAATTATGTGTATATATATGTATATAAGTAATATATATATTTTATTATTATTATTATTATCCCTATATAATCATTATTAATTTTATTAAAAATTATATATATAAATAAACAAAATAGAACCCACGTAATGAATAAAGACATACCTATACATAATATACATTGATTAAAATTAATCGTAGGCAAACTAACTTGCTCTCAGTGGATCGACGTCTACATGCTTGCATGTTATACATTTAGTGTTGTAGAGAATAATAAATTTTAACCCACATTCTTGCTATTTATTGAATGATTTATATTGTGGGTTAACTGTTGATTGACTTGGGTTTCTTAAGAAGTCAATGCATCGACTGCAGTCTCGCCTTGTGAGATTGTGCGACTCTCGAGAAATCCTCTTCATCAATACCATATATATTTCATATATACTTTAGCCAAAGCTCATGTTTTCAAACTTTTTGGGCTAGGGTAGAGTATCTTTTGAACTAATTTGTGTAAAATTATTTGTAAAATGATTTGAAAATTTTTCTAACTATATGACATTATCTTTGAAAATTATTTTACGATGTTTTGAAAAATAGAGATTTGACTTGTTTTGAAAATCCTCTTTAAAATGTTTTGAAAATTTATAATATGTGACATGATTTGTAAAACTTTTCAAAAATCTTTTCAAATATGAGGGTGAGAGTGAGACTAGCATGTGTTTGGAAATAAATTTAACGCCACTGAAAATAAAAAAATAAAAATATATATAAAATCACAAAAACACTAACCTAATAAGTTGGTCAAATCCCTGACATTTTCACTATCACTCGAGACTTGAGGAATAAAGAAACTTTAATTTATGAGGTGTTAGGATTCTAAGTTAGCCAACATTAGTCATTACAATTCGAGACTTTAATTATTCACACTTCCCTATTTTGAAAGATATGTATGTTATATTGCATACTTAATCTCTGCCTTAAAGAATATGACCCGCACATCCATGCACAACTACATTGATGATGAGATTAGTTGAGGTTTCACTTAAGAAACTAGGATGGGAGATTGAGTCTGGACATGATTTATGATGCTCAGGAATGGAATTAAATTGATGACAGCTTCACGAAGCCTGAGTGTCAGCGCCTTAAGCTTGTTTGAGAACAAGGTTCTAGTACCAATCTCTTGATAATTACCCAAGTGCTAGGGTGTGATGAAATCTAAAAATAGTTGATCAGTGTGTAACAACTTGGTAAAAGCAATGGAGCTAGGCAAAAATCAAATCAAAATAAGGAAAGAGAAAGAAAATCTCTTACACTTCAAAAATAAATTCAAAGAGCTTCCACGAACAGTGAGCGTTTCCACTCTTTCAAAGTATCCACATGGACCACCATCTTAGGCTTTTATGAGTCGGGCTAGTATCCAAAAGAAATTTTGCATCATATAGTAATACAAGTTTGGGTGTTGATGATATAATAGATACTAAAAAAAGAGACACCTCAGTGCATTTTCAGGAAAACAAGTGCAGAAGGCTCAACATTCTCTTGACGGACATATTGATCAACACTAAAAATATACATGTGCTGATTGAATAAGGAACTTGAGAGGATCCTTATTTCGATGAGAGTGAGAGAAGAAAAGACACCAACCTATGCCCTCCATTAACTAGCCTTTCACCTTCACTTTCAAGTTTAACAACTAAAAGAGACGGGTATATTGAATGCAATAAATGATTTATTCCCAAATATTGAGGATTGGGTTCTTAGGAGAGCCTCTTGGACTAGTACTTTGAGTGATGTTTCGACTCGATTCTCATAAATGCAGTTCACACTTAATGTTGTATCCTTATTGTTGGAGGAAAAATGAATTACTTGATATTCATGAGACCCCAAGGCTCTCTTATACAGGAAAAACACCCCTTGGGTAAATTGCATGAGAGGTACACGAAGAAAAATGAAATAGAAAATAAGACCAAAGATGTATAATAATGTAAACACTCCCCTCAAGTTGGAGCATATATGTCAACCATGTTCAGCTTGGAACAACATCTATGGAAAGGACCTCAGTAAGAGATTTGGTGAATATGTCAGTAGTTTGATCTCTAGTAGAAACATGAGACGTGGATATGAGACCCTTCTGGATCATGTTTGGTATAGTGGCAATCCACTTCTATATGCTTCGTACATTCATAGAATGTAGGATTATTTGCAATAAAAAGTGCTTCCTGATTGCCACATAGAAACTGCATAGGAAGAGGTACATCAACTACAAGATCAGTCAAAACTGACCTAACCCACATCATCTATGTGCTTCCTTGAGCCATGGCCCTGTACTCGAACTCTGCACTAGATCTAGCAACCACATTCTGCTTCTTACTTTTCCATAACATAAGTGAGCTGCCAATAAAAATAGCAAAACCAGAAGTAGACTACCTATCACTACGACATCATGCATAATATGCACCTGGACATGCCGTCACATCAAGAGAAGTGCCTCTGCTGAATATAAGATCGGTACCTAGTGAATACTTCAGATATATCAAAATCATATAGACATCATCCATATGAACCATCATGGATTGCTTCATGAACTAGCTCACCTTGCTCACAGCAAAGGATATATCTGGCCTGGTGATGGTAGCATATAGGAGCTTCCCAACCAGCTCCTTGTATTTTCTCTTATCTATCTCCTCAATTTCATCCTATTATAATCTCATACTTGGATCCATAGGAGTAGTAGCAGGCTTGCACCCTGTCATACTTGTCTCTAATAGAAGATTAGTAGCAAACTTCTTTTGGGTCATCACAAGACCACCCTAGTTCCTGGTGAACTCTAATCGAAGGAAGTATCGGAGATTTCCAAGGCCCTTGGTCACAAACTGCTGTCCTAGGAACTCCTTGGCTACCTGAATGCCCTTCTCATCATCACTCGTGACAATAATATTGTCAACATAGACAAGAAAAGCAACAATACCTCTCTGTGTCCTCTGAACAAAAACTAAGTGATTCGCAATGGACCGAGCAAACCCCTGAATCTCTGTCAACTCTGAAAGCTTCCGGTACCAAGCTCTTGGACTTTGCTTCAGGCTGTAAATTGCCTTGTGGAGCCTACATACCTTCAAGACTCCCCCTCAATAGTAAAATCCAGTGGTTGTTGGATATACACCTCCTACTGTAGATCTCTATATAGAAATGCATTCTTCACATCAAGCTGGTAAATAAGCCATTCCCGTGAAACCACAACTGATAGGAGAATGTGCAATGCCACTGGAGAGAAGGTATCTTCATAGTTCACCCCCTAAGTTTGGGTGAATCCACGTGCTACGAGCCTTGCCTTGTAGCGATCCACGTTGCCATCTGCTCGCTGCTTCACTGTGAAGATTCATTTGCATCCCACAATATATGCACCTGGAGGGGCAGAAACAACACTCCATGTACCACAAGACTGCAAAGCAGTCATCTCCTCCTCCATGGAAAGTCGTCAAATACTATCATGTATTGCCTCCTAGTATGTTCGTGGAATACTAACAGCTGAGAGGGCCATAACAAACCTCATGTACTCATCTGAAAGATGATCCAAGGAAACATGCATAACTAGCTGATATGTGATGCAGTTATGATGTGACATCCTCAAGGCAATAGGTACATCGAGGTCATCAACCTCTCTATTCTCTAGTTTTAACACCTCCTGTGTAGCATCCCGTGGATCAAGCATATCACCAGTGCCATCCGTAGAAATATTGTGTTCATGACATACCTGGGGCGTACTGGATTACGGGGAAGACACATGAGCAGAGGGGCGAGTAGAAGACCTACGAATGTAAAACCGAGGTAGGGATTGTGTCAGGGTAGACGGAGGTGGAGATGGGGGAGGTGATGGAGGTGGAGGTGAGTGGAACTCAACATGAGGATAAGGTGGTGGGGATAACGGATGTGGAGGAATAAAGATATCCTCAATAAAGTCAACCTTAGACAACATGTCACATGTAGGAGAAAAATGCATAATAGACTCAAAAAATGTAACATCAGCACTAACATAATATTTTCTCCCAACATGATCAAAACATCTATACCCTTTTCGGGTACGATATAACCAACGAACACACATTTGACATCTCTGGGAGAGAGCTTGGTCACGACCCAGAGTAAAATTATAGACAAAAGCCACAGATCCAAAGACCTCGGGAGTAAGGGAGAACAAGTCCTTCTTGGGAAACACAATCAAGAAAGGAACTTTTTCTCCAAGGATAGTAGACAGCATACGGTTCACCAAGTAACAAGTAGTAAGAATCGCTTCACCTCAAAATGAATGAGGAGCTCGACTTTGGATCAAAAGAGTCCTCGTGAAATCCAAAAGATGACTGTGTTTGCGCTCAGCAACACCATTTTGTTGTGAAGTGTAAGCACACGAAGTCTGATGAACAACACCAAGAGATCTGAGAAAGTTAGAAAAACGTAAAGAAAGAAACTCCAAGGCATTGCCAGTGTGAATAAATTTCACGTTAGCAGAAAAATATTCTTTATCTCAATAAGAAAACATTTAATAACAAGACAACCATCAGACTTTCTTTAACAAGAAAACTCAAGATAATCTAGAAAAATCATTCACGGCAACCATATAAAATGGATGTCCCTGATGATCGGGAACATGAATAGGACCCCAGATATCAAAATGAAACAACTCAAACAGTTGACTATTGTGATGACTCTGACGACTCGGAAAAGAGGAACGATGGTGCTTCCCAAGCTGGCATGCCTCACACTCCAAGGTAGTACGAGTAAAGATCTGTGGGAGAACATGACAAAACTTCTGCAGAGGAAGGTGTCCAAAATGATGATACCACATGAAAGGAGAAGCAACTCCAGAAGGAATAGTAGAAGCACCAGCACACGGAAGTTGAACAAGTCTGTAAAGCCCTCTCTGCTCATGTCCACATCCAATCACCATGCCTGTGAGTATGTCATGAAACACAAGAGAATACGGACCAAATATGGCATGACAATGTAGATCTTTTGTAATCTAACTAATCGACAAAAGATTCATCTGAACTATTGAAGCATGTAAAACATTCTGCAGACACATCGAGGGAGCTAGAACAATCTCCCCCTGACCAACAATGGGTAGACGATCCTTATTAGCAATCACAACTGATGTACCAAAAGGTATAGATCTATAAAAAGTAAACAGTGCTCGATCATCACACATATGATGAGATGCTCTAGAGTCCATGAACCAATCAGACAAATCTGAACTGCTACTATTGGTAAGTGCATAAGCAATACCTAACAAACTTGAACAAGCTCTGGCAGCGTGTGCGACATCAAAAGGTCATGTAGTTAAAGTGGTAGGAGTGGTCATCATCTCTCTCAATCCGGAAACAATATCATCAAAATGTGTATTATGAGCACGAGTAGGAGTAGGTGTAGGAGTAGGCTCGATATGCTCAGCAACATGGGCAAACGCAGGATACCCATACTTCAGATAGCATGTCTCCTCAGAATAATGGGGACAGTGGCAATGTGAACATGGACCACGTTGACGTCCTCCTCCTCGACCACATAGTCCTTACCTGCGAAACTGTGAGGTACCCTCTCTGCCACGAGAAGCAGCCATAGCAGAGGGAGTCTGAACTGCAATAGTAGATGAAATAGTGATCCTGCTCAACCTCTTTTATTCCTCCTCCATTGAAGGTATCGTCTATCCAGTAAGCAGTTGAGTGCATCGTACTCCAAATCAAGTGATGGAAGAAAGACTCCTATCGTAGTGGCATTCCGATATGCCTGTTGCTACTCAGCACTGGCAGTAATAGGCATGACGATATGCAGACGCTCAAACATACCTCTAAAATGAGAGAAGTGTGCATGAAGAGGTCAACAATTCTTCTTGGTCGAAAAATCATCAAATTGCAATTGTAGAATCTTGCTCTCAGTCTTTGCCTACCCATTTGTCCTCTAAGATGTCCCACATAGCCTTTGCCGTGGGTTGATTGACAATATCATTGGCAATCTCCGTGGTGAGTGTCCCGGAGAGCCAAATGAGAGCATAGGAATCCTCCTGCTTTCAAGAAGCATTAGCCCCAGTTTTGTCTGACGGCTATGATTCTGTTAGAATGTGCTTCTTGCTATGGCACTCCATTAGGGTGTGAAATTGCATGGACCACAACTCGTAGTTGGTCCCATCCATCTTTATGGTGGGAATCACGCCCTTGAAGACACCGGAAGAAGAAAAAACATCACCCTTGTTCAAGAAAAAACGTTACCCTTGTTCTCTGACATGGTAAAATGAACGTCGATAGCTGGAACAAAATCGAGGTGTAGACTAGTTCGAGAGAGTCTATACAACCATATGGAGGATTGGTTGCACGTGTAGACTTATACAACCATCATCATGGATTGTTGGTGTGTTTTAGAGTCAGAAGACGTGATTTATATGAAGAAAATCATGAATCCCGAACCAAATCAGGCCTTCTCAACCCTCTGAAACGGCCGAACTGCAGCAGAATCAAGTGTTATACATTGGAAAAGGGTGGTTCTGCAAATGTTGGACACCAGCCACTGGGCAAAGAGGCTTTTGGGTGACTGGTTGCAACACAATCGTCGTTGGGAAACGCTGGAGAGACCCCACGGGGGCTGCTGCACACGATGACGACACACACAAGGAAGGAGGGGCACGCAGGGCAGTGGGGCGACGGGGAGGGATGTGCGTGAGGGTGTGCGCACTGGGCAGGGGTTGTCGACGGCCTGTACGGAGGGTTGCAACGTGTAGGGTTAGGGGTGTGATATGGGAACCTTGGTCTAGGACCGTTTCTCTGATACCATGTTGGAGGAAAAATGAATTACTTGAGATTCATGAGACTTTAGAGATATTTTATATAGGAGAAAAATGCTTGGGTAAATTGCATGAGAGGTACATGAAGAAAAATGAAATTGAAAATAACACCAAAGATGTACAATAATCTCAACATTTATGCTATATATAAACGGAGAATCGGATAATTAGAGAAGCTGGATTCCTTTTTCACTAGAGCATGGTTCAACTTAGAATTTTTAGGATCAGTAAAATCGAGGGAGCATAATGAAATAAGTCTTAAACATTCACATGCACAATCATGGATTAATCTGACTTGTTCATTCTCTGATTTCTCGAGGACGGGCAAGGTTTAAGTATAGGGGGTAATAAATATGTGATTTATCTCATACTATTTATTTATTATTTTTTTAGGAGAATGAGGGTCTATTACCAAGATTGGAACACACCGTAATTTTATTAAGCTAGTTCCAGAGTATAGATAAATTACAACTAGAAATTACATGCTATGCCATAATGACATGGGTGCCCTATAATGCCCCAAAACCCTCCCACAGAGAAAAGGATGCCCCCGAAAGATTTTCTCATTTTTAGCTCACCAAATGGCCCAAAGCGGGGCAAAAGGACTAGTCGCATCCTCCTGAGAACTTCCACAAGCCGCTCTAACTGACGTCCAGTACGACCCGTTGTCCACGGAGTGAAGCCAGGGCACAGCCGCCCTCTACCATATCATAGCTGAGGTCCAACAACCAAAAAAGAGATATTCAGAATCCTCTTGCTCAAGACCACATCTATCGCATAAGATCTCCCTGGTACCTTGCAGCATTGCCTTGCGAGCCTTTGAAAGCAGCCGCATGTGTCTTGTCAGCCATATGAAAACCTTAATCCGTATAGGAACCCTACTAGCCCAAATAATTCTATTGTCCCAAGCAGACTCCTTCTGAATACCCTACGCATAATGGTGAATGACCGATATGCCTTCTTCACCGAAAAACTTCCCTCCTTCCAATAAAAATGGTCCCTACCCTCGCCAAGGCCATCAACATCTGCCAAATCCCTCAAGAGGGTCATGATCTCATTGCACCTCTGGTCCGACAAAGCATAAGAGAATGTTGGACACCAAGAGCCCGCCGACCAAACCTGATGCACCACAGTATTCCTGTCACCCACGATGGTGAAGAGGCACATGTATCTCTCATTGAGAGGACCCAACCCCAACCAATTATCTTTCTAGAAGCCAAAGCCAATCCCATCGCCCAACACCAGTCTCACGAGAACACCCAGCTCCAGCAAGACAATAGGGACCCCCTCCAATGCGATGATGGCAGCATGTGTGTCTATGCTCTCCATGAACTATGGAACCCAATAGATGTTCCGCATCACCCTGCAAACCAGGTCATCAGACCTCCCCCATAGCCTGAAGGCCCACTTCGCCAGCATCGCCTTATTCATGAGTTCCAAACTGCAGACACCAAGCCCCCCTCTTAGTCATCGTAGTCGTGCCCCATCCTACCAAGTGCATTCCCCTACCCTCCTGTTGCCCATCCAACCAAAAGACGGTCTTCATCATCCCTTTCACCATCGGTATCACCCATATAAGAATCAATCTCATTGAAAATAAGAAAATTGGGATAGCAAATAGAGTGTGCTTGAAGATGACCAGCTTCGCCCCCATAGAGCGTTCTTACCTTCCAACCTGCCACCTTGCTCTCCACTCTGTCAAGAATCACCTTCCAATCCGCCACACCCAACCGCCCAGCAACCAAAGGGAGCCCCAAATATGTGGTCAGAAAAGATCCCCCCAGACAGCATAAGACACAAGGAAGCTCTTGAGCCTCCTCCTATGTCACACCAAATAGGATGACCCTGGACTTGTCTTTGTTTAATCTCAGACCCAAGACCTTCCCAAATATATGCATAATACATGAAGCTTGTCTCGCATGCTTCGTCAGTGAATAGAACTGTCTCGTCGGCATACTGCAGAATGGGGATGGAAGTGTTGCCTCTCATGTAGCCAACACAAAAACCGTCAGTCGTTGCAAACCTCATCAACACGGACAACATGTCTGCCATAATCACAAAAAGAAGTGGTGCTAGATGGTACCCTAGTCGCACCCCCCATTGGGGCTGGAAAAATCCCCCCTCTAGCATGCCATTCACAGGAACCGAATACTACGTCATCATGATGCACCTCTTCACCCAACCAATCCATTTGTCAGGGAAACCTCTCTTTTGCAGGGACTGCCAAAGAAAGCGTCAATTGACACAGTCATAAGCCTTAGAGAAATCCACCTTCTAGAGGACTCCCTTATGTTTCTTCCTCTTCTAATCCAACACCAATTTCAAAGCTAGCACCCAAGAGTCTGTCATATGCGTACTTGGCACAAAAATTGTCTGCTCAAGAGAGATGATACCCCCTAGGATACCCGCAAGTGATTCGTCAGGACCTTGGCAACAAGAAGGTAGATCGCATTGGATAAAGCGATAGGTCTAAAATCCTCCACACATACGGCCCCCTCCCGTTTGGGCAGCAGAAATAGGAGCGACTTCTCGAGGTGCTCAAAGTTGTGATTGCCTTCCTCCAACTCTCGCAGGACCGCTACCACATCCTCCTTCACACACTTCTAGAACTCCCTGAAAAAACACACCGAGAAACCATCTGGGCATGGGGCCCATCCGCTTTAGCTGCCATAGAGTCCGCCTAGCCTCTTCCTTTGAAATGGGTACCACCCTATAACTTAAACAATTCAATAAAATGTAAAGCTAATTAACCAAAATTAACAATTAACTAGAGATCTCTCTTTACCAATGGTCCACCTCACTATACCAGTGGAGATTTAACACATAAATTTGTATGGTCCCCCTCATACGAGCAGAGCGAGTGGAGCGATGAGTGCGAGTACGAGGTGTGAAGCGAGTGAGAAGGGGAAGGGGTGCTCGTCTCAGGGGAGGGTGAGAAGCGAGGTAGAGCCTACGAGGGGGAGCCCCTGCCAGGTGAGGGTGGGGAATGGATGAGTGTCACGCATAAGAAATCTGGGCGGAGGTGCTTCCGTTGTGGGATTAGGGGGCATGTTGTCCCGTTCTGTCCTTCACCCCCTAGGTGTTTTTCTTGCGGAAAGGTGGGGTACCGTCAAGTAACTTGCATGGAGTTTCATGGAGCAACTGAGGCGATAGTTCTCGAGCGGCACTGGTCTTTCCTTCGTGGCCGATACAACATGCATGCGACTGATGTTCGTCGGGGGGGGGGGGGGGGGGGGCATCGTATGCGGACGTGGTGAGGAAGGAGTTACGGGGCGATACTGTGGCAAAGCCTGTGGGTACCTCTACTGTTCTGGGAGGGAATGGTGGCGCTCAGCGTTCGAAGAAGGGAAGGGAGGACACGCGTAGGTCGCGTTTGCATGCGCTGATCGGGTACGCGGTGAGGAGCGTTATCGAGATGGACATGGTGTTTTTGCATCTGCGTAGGTTCCTTGGCCCGCAGTTCGCGGGGGACGTAGTGAAGTAGGATGCTCGAAGGTGTTGCGTTCGTGGTTTATCGGATGTTCAGTGGGAGTGGCTGCTTCACAATGGGGATGTCGGCAACATCTGTTGGAGGAGATTGCGTTTTGCCGATGGTTCCTGTGCGGAGATGGAGGTCTGCATGGCTAGAGTGAAGGGTGTCTCCTTCCTCTCTCGTTCGGCTGGTTGCTTACGGAAGGCCTTGCGTTGTTGGGGAACGGTCTGGTTCACCTGTGGAGGACACGACGATCCTGTTTGAATGCAACAAGAGCTTCCTCGACGAGGTCGGAGGGCGAAGTACTTTCGCGGATTTGAAGGTGGGTCGTTTCTCTTTCAGCATAGAGCTTTTGATCGAAGAATCTCCACCTCCGTCGGAGGTTACGAGGGTGGTGGCCGGTGGAAGGGTAGGGGATGCTTCGGGCTCTGCATTGGCGGTTGTTTTTCCGAGGGGCCCCCTCGATGGGCGGGAGCGAACGACTCATTGCATGTGGTGCTTCATGAACTCACCTCAAGTGCTTTACCTGCCATCAAGTTTATTTCCTTTCCAGGGTGACGTGGGAAAAAGGTTTCTAGATTCATCATCGGCTACGCTCGAATCGGAGGTGGACATGGGTCCGATTGCGGGGCCCGGTTACGCAGACCTGCTCGCAGATCCGGGTACGGTGACTGGTTTTGTGGTGGATCCATGGGGCTTTATGAGTATGGATGTCGGTCAGGCGCTCTCGGATCCTGCGAGGCTCTTGCCGGCCGTGACATCTTCGGGTTCTTCGACATGGTTTTTTCCTTCCTGGAGTTTTGGCGAGGCGCTTGCTAGCTCTCCGCAGATGATTTCTCTCTCCCTCTTCGCTCCTTTCACAGCGGAGGGGAGGGCTCAGGCTCAACCTTCCTCCACTGCGGCCCCTACGATTTCTTTGACCAGCTCGGAGGGCCTTGATCGGGCTGAGGTGGATGTCACGGATGATGATTTTTAGGATCATGTCTCAGATGTGGGGCCTAGCGACAAGAGAAGTGGTAAGAGGTACAGAAGAAGAAACAGAGCCAGGGCTTCGAGGGCGGAGGTGCAGCCCTGCCCTCCCATGAAACTTCGTGTGGCGGAGGTTGCGGGTGTGGCCCAAATCCAAGGGAATTCTGGTGGTCCCAAATGAAAATCCTATCTTGGAATGCCCGTGGCCTCGGGGATCCGGATAAGCAGAGGACTGTGGGCTCAAGATTCCTAGAATGGGGATGCGACATCATTATGCTTCAAGAAACAAAATTGCAATCTTTGTCGGACGACATGTGGAGGTCTTTTCGCGCGGGTGGCATTGACCAGTTCAGGTCTTTGGACGTGACTGGATCCTCGGGGGGGGGGGGGGGGTTGCTCGTGGCTTGGCGCTCTTCGGCCATGTCCTTCGTCTCGATGAGTCGCAGGAGACACATCTTGATGGTGTCCTTGGTTTGTACAGCCTCTTCCCTCCAGGTGGTTGTATCTTGTGTCTATGGTCCTTGTAATGGTGGTTTACGGGAGGAGCTTTGGGAGGACCTTCTTGCGGCTGGTTGATCTGTCGGCGGGGTCCCTTTGTTAGTTGGGGGGGATTTCAGCGTTACCCTTCTCTCTTCAGACAGACCCGGGGGCAGAGGGGGACAAGACCTGGTCTCCCTTGATTTTGTGGACACCGTTGACGTGCTGGGCCATGAGGTGATGGACGTCGAGGACATCGCGTATACTTGGAGGAGTTCCGGCGCTCGGTCACGTCTTGATCGCTTTTTCATTTCAAATGATCTTATGGAGGGATTTGCCTTAGCCTCGGTGGAGGCCAAACCGCGGTCTTGTACAGATCACAACCCAATCATATGGTGCTTTGGGGATGCCCCATTGCAGAGGGGGCTTTTCAGGTACGAGAAGTGCTGGTTGTTGGAAAATAACTTTAGGGAGCTAGTGGCGTCACATTGGTCGGAGATGGTTCCCGAAGAGATTGGTAGAGTCTACGAAGGGTCTCGGGATCCGCTGCTTCTCGGTTTGTCCAAAAATTATCTTCGTTGCGGGTGCGGTTAGCAGCTTTCAAGAGAGAGACAAGGGCTGCCAGGTGCACTACTAGGAAGGATGCGGAGGAGGTCATTCGAAATTTGGATGCGCTGGAGGACCTCAAGGAGCTAACGGATATCGAGCTGGAGTTCCATGCGGCTGCTCAGGGGAAGGTTTCATTGGAGGAGGAGAAGCACGTCACGGAGTGGAGGTAGAGATCGAGAAATGTTTGGCTTCGGGAGGGGGACGCGAATACGTCTTTCTTCCATCGTATTGCTAGTGGGAGGCGCAGATCCAATGCGCTTCGTCCCATCGTTATTGATGGGGTTCACATGGAGGGGAACAAGGACATGGGGAGAGCTATTGCGGCTCATTTCAAGAACGCCTCGTCAACAACTATTCCCCGGAGGTGGAAGTGGCTGGGCCGGGGTACTCGTGCTGTGGCGGGTCATCCTATAGTGATCTCATTCGTGATGTAACCTTGGAGGAGCTTAAAGATGTTGTTTGGGACCTGAATGCTGAAGCTGCGCCTGGCCCCGATGGTTTTCCAGTGTCATTTTATAGAGACTTTTGTGACCTCGTGGGTCAGGAGGTGTTAGAGGTGGTCTTGGAGTTCTGTCAAGGGAAGATGGGTTTTGATCGAGTCAACCGCGCGCTTATCATTTTGCTGCCCAAGTCTTCTGCGTCGACTTCCATCGGTGATTTTCGCCCTGTTGTGGTATCAAACGCCCTTTATCTTATAACTGCGAAGGTTCTTGCTGCCAGGTTGAACATCGTTCTTGGGAGCGTTATCTCCCCGATGCAATCGACCTTCGTTCTCGGGAGGCAGATCTCCGACTTCAACACTCTGGCATCCGAAATCATCGTCGATTGGCAGAGGAGGGATATGAGTGGAGTCCTTTGGAAGGTTGATTTTGCGAAGGCTTACGATAGCTTAGATTGGAGATTTCTTTGGTCGGTGCTGAGGAGGAAGGGGTTCCCGGAGAAGTGGATATCTTGGATGCGGCGTTGTGTCACCACGGCCTCTTTTTTCGGTCATGGTGAATGGTCGTCCGGAGGGGGGCTTGATTCAACCACGCATGGGGTGCGTCAGGGGTGCCCCCTGGCGCCCATGCCCTTCATCCTTGCGGCCGATGTTCTGTCCGATATTGCGACCTGTGTTGTCAATTGTGGCCTCTCTTGTGACTACTCGAGGGAGGGTGTTATGGTTCCGATCCTTCAATACACCGACGATACCCTTTTCTTCATTGAAGGGTGTGTGGAGGAGGCTAGAGGCATGGCCGTGGCTTTGGAGATCTTTGTCGAGTTGTCTGGTATGTTTAAGAACGACAGCAAGTCCATGTTCGTCCCTTTCGGCCGTGCGGTGCAGGAGGCTGACAGGTTGTCGGTGGTGTTGGGGTCGAGCCGCTCTAACTTACCGATGGACTATTTGGGAATGCCCTTGTCCCTGGGAAGAACAAGGATGAGGCATTGGTTGAGGGTGGTGGAGAAGGTGGAGACGAAGTTGGTTGGTTGGAAGGCAGCTATCCTATCGAGAGGTGGTCGACTAGTCCTGTTGAAGGCTGTCCTCTCGTCCATTCCCATCTTTTTTCTTTCCAACCGTTAGATGACTAAGGGGATTCGGGCTCGGCTGGAGAAGCGGATGCGCGATTTTTTATGGGGGAAGCATACGAGTGGGGGCAGAGGGGTCCACCTTGTGGGATGGGAGTATATCACGCACAGGAAGGATCAGAAGAGGATGGGGGTGAAGTCGCTCGAGCAGATGAATGAGGCGCTTTTGCTTAAGTGGGCTAGCAGGGTTTGGGGGCCAAGGGAGGATTTCATTTGCGATGTAGTTCGAAGGATCTATAATGTATGGGGGGTGCCGCTGTCGCATCCCGATCAGCCTGCTACCACCACCCCTTTTTGGCAGGGTGTCGTGAAGGTTTTTTTGAAGAACATTGCGTATTTTAGGCCGGTCCTTGTTGGGGGGGACTCCTCTTTTTGGGCAGATGATTGGATGGGGGGCCTCTGCTCGCGCTTCCCTCGTCTGTATGCTCTGGCGGAGGAGAAACATTGCTCGGTTGCGTGGTGTCCAACTTTCTCCGCTAATTTCTCCGACCATATATTAGAGGAATTCTTGGCACTGCTTGATGTCGTGAGGGAGGTGAGGTGCCCATGCAGGGGGCGGGATCACTGGTGTTGGCTGGAGGGGCCGTTCTCGGTCAGGAGGGCTTATGGGGCCATCTCCAGGCCGCCGCCGTCACAATAGGAGTTGCTAACCAGGGATTGTGCCATCATTTGGGCTCTCAGGCTTCCTGAGAGAATTGGATTCTTCCTTTGACTGCTCAGGAGACAGAGGCTGATGATGAGTGACCGGTGTGCCAGGCTTCTGGGCGGCGCGTCTAATAGGTGCATGTTGTATAATGACGCGATTGAATCCGTGGAGCACCTCTTTTTTTCATGCCCCATGGTCACTCAAATTTGGCAGGAGGCTCACTTGGTGTGGTGCTACAATGGCGACCTTCAGACTTTCTGGAGTGCAATCCAGGCAAATAAGGATAGGCCAAGGAGGGAGCTGATCTATCCGATGGCCAATCTGTGGGCGGTTTGGCAGGGAAGGAATGACTTGTTGTTCTCGGGCCAATGATTCTATAAGGAGAATGTGGGGTCGTTTGCCAAACACATGGTGGAGGATTGGGTGGTGTAATGGATCTTTGGTGTCGGCGTGTGTTTTGCTTCTCCCCCTTTGTATTTATTTTTTCTTTTTGAATAAATAAGCATGGGGCGAGCACCGTCGAGTGTTTCCCCCTAGTTTTTGGATTTCAAAAAAAACATTAACAATTAACCATTTGTAAATAATTTACCATTATTAACATAGATAAATAATTAATTAATGTGCTTTTTATTTGTTTTATTAGTTATTAAAATCCCAAAAAATGAGATAAATATTTATTTTGACATTAATTACAAATTAAAAATACAAAAAAAATTAACAAAATAAATTAAAAATAAGGATTTTTAAATAAAAATACTTACAAAAAATATATTTACAAATATATGACCTATTCGGACTTTGTATTCAACATGAAACTTATAGATCTCAAAACGATCTACAACTTTTATGCTTTACATTTTTTCGTTTGGAGCTTGTAATTATTTGTTTTTTATTCTTTGTCTATATCATTTTTATTTTTCCTATTGGACCGTATGGTGCCTATAGAGCTGCCCATATGGCATGCCTCTTCGTCTCTACCCGCCCCACTCCTCAACCGTCCGATCATCCCACCAGATTTGATCTTGGTCGCCCATTCCTGCACTCCTGTCATCCCTCTGGTTAGATGATCATGGCACATCTGGGTCGTACCCTCCCACCGCTTCTTGAGCCATTGGATCGCCAGATCCAATGGCTCTGCACTTATCTTCTTCCTCTATAACCATCCTCCCACACGTCTCCAAGTATCCTTCCCACAACCCATCCATGCCCTGACGTTAACCTCACACTCCCCTCACACGCTCTAATCCTAAAACTAACACAACCTAGCCGATCGGGTTTCCATAGCGGTTACTAACTCCACGAAATTACTTCATGTAACCATGATCTCCACCTTTAAATGGACCTCCACCTCTGCCTTCACCTTTGTCCACCCTTCGTGCAAGGTGCTTCCTATCCTTCTTCTCCTCCAATTACAGCAGGGTTGAATCGAAGAGCTACAATGGGAAGCAACCCCTGATGCTGACCCATGGTCTCCTGGTAATGCTACGATCAGCCATGGTCGTTCGAGCTTCAAGGCATGGCTAGCCTATTTAAGCGAGGAGCTCGGCCCAAGCCCAACATCCACCTCCAATGACCTCTTGGTCTCCAGGTAAGATTCCTTAACATTCATGTTTCTTCCTTTTAATCAGGCACACACATGCGCGTTCACCCCCAATTGAATGCACCTCTACCTTTGTCGTACTTTACTGATCTTCGTGCACCACTCCGATCCTCTTATTCCCATCTCCATAACCTCCTTCACTCCAGTCACCTTCCTCCTCCTGTACGGAGGAGGAATCCATTAGGGAACTGCCTCTATATGACGATGTCCCTCCATTTCACTCCTTACGTACACACCATATCGCTTCGGCTATGTTGTCTCTAGCACTTGCATGTTGAGTCGTTCATTGGCTGGAGCTTTGGATGAGTCTTTGATCTAGAGCGGCAACTCCGGTGAGCCTCCATCACCTCCCTGCTCAGAGCTTCCTCGCCAACCATTCGACCTCCCAGGGCCTTTGCTAGCACACCACGAAGGTGTTTGGACCTTCCATGTCGTAGATCAACGAAGGAGGAGGGATGGAGACCTCGTTGGAGCACAACCAAGTTCG
This sequence comes from Ottelia alismoides, assembly GCA_037367405.1. Classification (NCBI taxonomy): domain Eukaryota; kingdom Viridiplantae; phylum Streptophyta; class Magnoliopsida; order Alismatales; family Hydrocharitaceae; genus Ottelia; species Ottelia alismoides. Next base: position 404,435 of record JAZKJV010010113.1, read on the forward strand.
TCATAGAGAAACGTCTTAGCGGAGGAGATTTGACGTACAAGCATCGTCTGATTATCTCAATCAAACGGCTCAGATAATATCCAAGCCTCTTCTCCAAAGCCTACATGCTCGATGGAATCGAGCCTCGTACGACACAACTCGAGCCACCCATGTCGCTCGAGCCACCTGCCTCAGCCTACACCTCACTCTGAGCCTCTACATATGTGCTTCATGCATAAGGGGATTAGGAAAATATAGTTGACTCCCCGCCCGCTTCTCTAAATTGTAAACAGTTCCAGAAGGCACGTGTTCTATGTGCAGTGCCTGGAGAAATTATGTTGGGGTTTTGAGTGGTTCTTGTAACTGCAAATATGCCCCCACGTATTTGGAAAATTAAAGGTAAAGCCCACCATGTGCTTAATATTATACTTTTGCCCTCCCAAGGACATGCTTGTGATGTTCTATATATTTTTGTTATGTTTTCTTGCAATTATACTCCTAGACTATTTCTTGAATATCATGAGCATATGGATTCGTTTTTCAGTAATTTCTTTTTCATTTTGATGCTCTTTTAACTTTCTATCTAATGACATAGCTTACTCACTGATTTGACACCTTTAATAGTATCAATTCAATTGGATATTTAATGTGTTATGTGCTTGATAATTAAATTCCATTGAATGGAACTAGATCTAATTTGATGCATCGAATGTTAGGAAATTGGATCTAGTTTATAACTCAAGGTATTTGATCTTTTTAGGGGGGCTATTATTGTGCCTATATATTAATTTGCATGTCATTCATCTTTTCTCATTTTCTACATAATTAACTTGCATGAAACCATGAAAATTTGTATTTTTTTCATGCATCACATATTGCATCATATTATATGCATTATTTGGTGACCTAGGTAGATTGATAATCACTTAACTTAGGTATTGATTATTAATCATGAAGGCAACTTATATCCTTAAGTTTAATCATGGACTTCTCAGGTTAAATATTTTGATTAAATCGAGCTCCTCCTCATAAAGATTATTCAAACTCGATTTCTCATAGACCGCTAAATGGCCATACTACAATTCAATATTATTAATAATGCCACTTAGTGGTCCATTAAGTATTTATAGGGAGTTATTTGGTCTCATAAAAAAAGGAGACTGTGGTTTCTAGGTTTAGTGCTGAGTCTGAATACAATGCTATGGCACAAGAGAGCACTGAGATGATGTGGGTTAGATCTGTTTTAACAAACCTAACTATTGGTGCACCTATTCCCATACGGTTGCTTACGACAATCAGTTTGATCTATTCATTGCCAACATCCAACTTTCATGAGAGGACCAACCACATATAGGTAAATTGCCATTAGACATAAGATATGATACAAAATAGCTTTATCTCTACTTCCCACATCAGCTAATGAAAATAGACAATAGATGTTTTAACCAAGGCCTTAGCAAGGGAGTTGTTCCAGAAGTATTGTTCCAAGCTGAGCAAGATTAACATCTATGTTGCATCTTGAAGGGAAGTGTTGAGAGTTATTTCGTATTCATCTATTTCTATATATTTCTTATGCAATCTGCCCTCTGGGGTTTCTCCTCTATATATTAGAGAGTCATATAGACCCATGAATAATGAATTCATTCATTTCTTTCCACATCATTTCAAAATGGATTTAAGGAAACATTTGGATTTTGTTGAAATATTTCCTACTAGCGATGTGTTGCATCACCTGAATGCAATGAAAAGTTTGCAAGGGACACTACATCAATGTCCGAATGTATTTCAAAATTTGCAAGGGTTCTCGCGTGAGGAATACGTGCCAATAAATAAGATAGCTCTGTTGCATTATTGCCCAGAAGCAATCCAAAAGTTGCAGGGGCTCTCGCATGACACTTGCGAGTAAAGAAATAAGTTCAAAAGTGGTCGCAAAAGAAGTTATGGATATGTAATTGGAATATTGGCATTTCGACTAGAAAATCAATGTAGATACTAGATACGATGGTAAAAAGGACGATTCAGATTATATGTCTCCAAGACATAAAATGTGTTGGAGAGAAAGCAAGGGAGATCGAGAAAACATGATTTAAATCATGGTATTCAGGTAAAGAGAAGGGCAAAATAGTACTGGAGTGGTTGTTCATAACAATTTGAAGGATACTGTAGTTTAGGAGAGGATCGGATTTTTTGCAAACATTGATGCTCGAAGAAGAAATTCTAAATATTATCTCAGTTTATGCACAACAAATTGGTTTAGAAGAAAGGATTAAACAAGTTTTTTAAGAGGATATGGATCAGATTATGTAAGGAATCTCAGAAAGAGAGATGATTTGCCTAGGTAGAAATCTTAATGGACATGTGAGAAAGAATGCTTCATGTATGTTAGTGTTCATTGAGGCCATGACTTCGGGGATAGAAATGAAGAGGGAAAATTCAATCCGGATTTTATAATGGCTTATGATCCTTTCATAGTGTTAGAGTTATGTTGCTATTGGGCCATTTATTGAGTCATGTAACCCTTCTAGGTCTTATGTAATTCTCTTTTTATCTCTCTAGGATTTCACGCTATATAAGAAACCATAGACCCTCCGAATAATTCAATTCATTATGATCTCTTATATTTTTCCACATGATATATGCGGAGATGAAAGAATCAATTGTATTACTGAGAGGCCTTAGGGCTCTCTTATATATGAGAGAAACATGTTGGGCAAATTAAAAGAAGACAAAGAAAATAGAATTACATAAGCAATATAAAAAATAACAAATATTTCAACACTCTCCCTCAAGTTGGAGCGTAAATATCAATCAGGCTCAGCTTGGAAAAACATCTCTGATAAGGCCCTCTGGCTAAGGCCTTAGTAAGTACATATGTTGTTTGGTCTTTAAAGCTACATGAGTAGTGGTGATAAGACCCTTCTATATCATGTCAAGAGTGTAGTGACAATCCACCTCTATATGCTCTGTCCTCGTATATTAAAAGTACACTCTGGGAAGGCAGCGTTGTTTGTAATACAAAGAGCAGCCTGGTTGTCGCATTAGAGGTGCATGGGAAAAGGCACCTCGATAGCCAGTTAGTAAGAGAAGATCTCACCTGCATCATCTCTATGATGACCTGCACCATGGCCATGTATTCTGACTCAGCACTAGATCTGACAACAATAGTCTGGTTCTTGCTCTTCATGATATAAGGGAATTCCCTATGAACACTGTGAAGTCTGAAGTAGACTTCTGATCCTTGGGACACTCAGCATAATATGTATCTGCACATGTTGTAACTAAAAGGGGTGTACCTCTGCTGAAAAGAAGTCCCATGCCAAGTGATGCCCTCGGATACCTCAAAATCATCTGGACTGCATCCATATGTGCCTGTCTAGGTTCCTCCATAAAGTGGCTCACTTTGCTCATAATAAAGGATATATCTGGCTTGGTAATGGTCACATACAAGAGCTTGCCAACTAACTCCATGTATCTCCTCTTATAGACCTTCTCAGTGTCATCATCATAGATCTTCATGCTCGGGTTCATAGGAGTAGTGGTAGGTCTGCAATTTGTCATGTCTATCTCAAAAATGAGATCTGAAATGTACTCCTCTGGGTCATCACAAGACCTCATTGGTTCCTAGCAAAATACGGTCTAAGAAAGTAACGTAAACTACCAAGGTCCTTGATCACAAATTGCTGATCAAGAAAATCCTTGGCAACCTGAATGCCCTGATCATCCTTTGTAACAATTATATCATCAACATAATCAAGAATGATGATGGTACCTCTGTGAGTCTGTGTACAAACAACGAGTGATCAGCAGTCGATCGAATAAACCCCTATTGCTCTATCAAGTTCGAGAGATTTTGGAATCGTGCTCTTGGGCTCTTCGTAAGGCCATAAATAGACTTGTGTAGACTACAAACCTTCTGACACTTCCCCTCATCAGTGAACCGATGTGGTTGTGCATATAGACCTCCTCATGTATATCACCATATAGGAAAGCACATCAAGCTAGAAAAGGGGCCAATCTCGTGTCACAGCAACAGATAGGAGAATACATAAAGTAGAATGTCTAGCAACTGGAAAGAAAGTATCATGATAGTCCACCCCATATGTCTGGGTGAACCCTCGTGCCACAAGTCTCGCCTTATAGCGATTTACACTGCCATCTGCACGGTGCTTCATAATAAACACTTCCATCCCACAACGGATGCGTCAACTGGAGCTGAAACAAGACTCCAAGTGTCACTCGATTGTAGCGTGTAGCCATCACCTCCTCTATGACCAAACGCCATTGACTGTCCTGAATAGCCTCCTGATATGTCTGTGGTATCTCCACGATTGATAGTGCCAAGGTAAACCTCCCGAACTCATCTAACAGCCTGCTCGTGGAAACATGGGCAGCGAGAGGATATTGTAAGATTCCATCTTGAGAGGGCACATGATCATCTTGTAGAGAATCCTAATGCACAGAAAATTTAATAGTGTCATCAATAGAAACAATGTGCTCATTACATACCTGAGGCGTGCTGGATGCCTGTGAACAGGAGGAACATCTGAGTAAACACACCTGGAAAAAGCTCAATAAAAATAGGTAGTGGAGGTGGTAGTGATGGCGGAGACGGTGGTAGTAGAGCTGGAGTAGGTGTAGGTGGTGTTATGACGGTAGGAGGTGGAGGCATGTATAACTCCTCATCAGAGTTTGATGGGGCTAGTCCGTCACCTACAACAACAACAAAGCCTTTTCCCACAATTAAGTAGGGTCGGCTACATGGATTCTTCGCCTCCATTCAGATCTATCTAGGGCCAATCCCGAGCTTATATCGACAAAACTAAGATCCCTTCGTATGGTCTCTTTCCAACACTTCTTGGGTCATCCTCGTCCTCTCTTAGACAGCTCAACATCCCAACACTCGCATCTCCTAAGTGGTGCATCAGCAGATCTTCTTTGCAAATGTCCAAACTATCTTAAGCAGTTTTCTCGCATCTTATCCTCTATCGGAGCTACACCAACTTTCTTTCTGATTGCATCATTCTGAATCCGATCTTTACGTATGTGTCCACACATCCACCTTAGCATTTTCATTTATGCTACATTCATTCTTTGTACATGTCTATGGTTCACAGGCTAACATTCAGATCCATAAAGCATAGCAGGTCTCACAGCTGCTTTATAAAACTTTCCTTTAATCTTTAACGGAATTTTCTTATCACAAAGAACAGCAGAGGCTCCTCTCCACTTTAGCCAGCCTGTATTTATTCTATTAGTAACATCTTCATCAATTTTCCCATCATGTTGCAGAATAGATCCCAGATATCTAAAGGAATCTCTCTTCTGAATGTTATCGTCACTAATTTTCACCTCGATTTCTTGACCATTGCTTCCATCAAAGGTGCACTCCATATATTCCGTCACCTGTAGGAGAAAAATACATGACAAAATCAAAGAGAGTAACGTCAGCATGGACAAAATATTTCCGCCGAAGCAGATCAAAGTAATACTACTCATTTTAGGTATGAGAGTAGCCAACAAAAACACACTTGACAACTCTAGGGGAGAACTTGTCACAACCTAGTGAGAAATCATGAATCAAAGCAACCGAACCAAACACATGAGGTGTAGGGGAGAACATATCATTCTTGAGAAACATAATCCAGAAAGGGATCTTCTCTTCCAATAAAGCATGTGGTTCACAAGGTAGCAGGAAATGAAGACCGCATCACCCCAGTAAGCGTGAGGAGCACGACTCTGAATCAATAAGGTTCTTTTCACATCAAGTAACGGTGTTTGCGCTCAATAATACCATTCTGATGGGATGTATAAACACACGAGGTCTGGTGAATAATGTCAAGAGATCTAAGAAACTCATAAAGATGAATGTGCAAAACTCTAAGGCATTATCAAGATGTAGATATTTGGAATTTGCAGGAAAAATATTCTTTATCTCATTAATGAAAGATTGGATAACATATCCAGCCTAAGACTTATTCTTCACTAAGACAACCTAAGAAAATCTAGAAGAATCATTAACAACGACCAGATAAATGATGTCGTTGGTGATCAGTGGCACGACTCGAACCCCAAATATCTAAATGGAGGAGCTCAAACAAGTGAGAACTGCTCCGACTCTAGAGATGGAAAGGAGAAATGGTGGTGCTTCCCAAGCTGAAATACCTCATACTAGAGGGAAGATCGTGTGAAAATCAGCGGGAGGACATGGCACAGCTTCTGTAGAGGAAGGTAGCCCAACTGAAGGTGCCATAAATACGGTGAGATAGATCCAATTGCAATTGTGGAGACACCATCATGAGGAGGCTAGAGCATCCTATAAAGCCCATGTTTCTCACGACCACATCCAATCACTACGCCCGTGAGTATATCCTATAACACAAGAGGCGGAGGGTCAAAAATGGCAAGATAATGCAAATTTGTAGTAATCTGACTAATGGAAAGTAAGTTCATCTAATTAAAAGCGCATGGATGGCGTCAGATGCACCTCCCTTGTCATGTGATGGGTAAGTGGACCCCATCAACAATAAAAACCCATCCACCATGAGGTATAGTCCTGTAGGACCTCGGTCAGGCTCTGTCTCCACACAGCTGGTGGGATGCACCCGAGTCTATGATCCACTCTGTCATATCTGCAGATTATGTTGGGTGTCCCGAGGACAGGAAGTCCATTTCAGGCTTTATTGTGTTTGTTGGTAGCTCATTGGTTTCATGGAAGAGTAAGAAATAGACAGTTGTTTCTCGATCCAGCATTGAATCATAATATACGAACATGGCCCAAGGGAGCATGGAAATGATGTGGGTCAAGTCAGTCCTGACTGACCTAACTATTAAGGTGTCTCTTCCTATGCATCTCAAATGTGATAATCAAGCAGCTTTGTTCATTGCTAATAATCCAGCCTTCCATGAGAGAACGAAGCACATTGAAGTACATTATCATTACACCCATGATTTGATCCAAAAGGAGCTTATTTCCACATATCATGTTGCATCATGCGATCAGATTACAAATATGTTTACCAAATCTCTTGCGAGGAGTCCTTTTCACGTTGTTGTTCCAAGCTGAGCATGATAGACATATATGCTCCAAGTTAAGGGGGAGCGTTGAGATACTTATATAGCTACGTCTTTATTTATGTTTTTCTATTTCTCCAGTTTATTTTATGTAATTTTCCCTTAGAGATTTTCTCCTATATAAGAGAGCTCTAAGGCCATGAGGAATATAACTTTTTCATTCCAACCCTTTCCACAGTCCGAAAAGGGACAAAAAATCCTTGTCGTTTCATATGCACAAGTAGTACGAATTCTGATGTATGCAATGGTACATATGGCCATAAGGAAACAAAATATCGCATAATTTCCAATGTATTTTGATTTGTTGGGAAACTAATGTAAGTTATTATTCTTGGGAACCCTAGGCTTTTTATATAGAAGAGAGACCTATGGGTAAATTACATAAGATAGACATATATAAAGGAAAATAAGCTAACGGTACATAAACATAAATATATCTCTACACTCCCCCTCAAAATGGAGCATAGATGTCAATCATGCTCATCTTGGATGGATACTTCTGAAACGGTCCTCTGAGCAAAGTCTTGGTTGAGATATATGCAGTTTGATCTCCTGAATTAATAGGAAAGATAGAAATAAAGCCTTTTTGAATAATGTCCCGTGTATAGTGACAAACCACTTCAATATGTTTAGTTCTATCATGAAATGCAGGATTGTTTGCAATAAATAGAGCGGCATGATTATTACATTGTAGCTACATAGGAAGAGGTAAATCTATATGCAAGTCTGCCGGCACTGTTCAAATCCACATCATCTATGTGCTCCCTTGTTCCATAGCCCTATATTCAGATTCAGCAATTGACCTAGCAACCACAGTTTGCTTCGTTCTCTTCCAAGAGACAAGAGAACCGCCAACAAATATAGCAAAGCCCGAAGTGGACTTTCTGTCCTTAGGAAATATTGCATAGTTTGCATCTGCATATGTTGAAATAGTAAGAGTTGTTCCTTTCCTGAATAACAATCATGCATCCAGAGATGACTTTAGGTACCTCAATTTCATATATATAGCATCCATGTGTACATGTCGGGGTTGCTCTATAAACTGACTCGCCTGACTAACTGCAAAGGAGATATCAGACCTAGTGATAGTAACTTAAAGAAGCTTTCCTACCATTTTTTGATATCTTCTCCTGTCTACCTCATATGTATCATCATCATCATATGGTCTCATATTGGGATCCACAGGAGTAGTAGCAGGTCAACAATCCAATCATGTCTGTCTCAATTAGCATGTATGTCACATACTTCCCTTGGGTCATCACAAGACCCTGTTGATTCTTGGCAAACTCTAACCCCAAGAAATACCTTTGGGTGCCAAAATCCTTGGTCACAAATTGGCATCCCAGAAATTCCTTTGTCCCTTTTATTCCCTGCATGCCATCTCCTGTAATAAGTATGTCATCAACATAGATCATAATAACAACAATACCTCTGGGGCTCTCTTACAAACAGTGAATGATCTATATTTGACCTCTTGAACCCATGCTTTTCAAGTAAATCCGAGAGCTTCTGAAACAATGTTCTTGGAATCTGCTTAAGGCTATATATTGCCTTGTGAAGTCTTCAAACTGGATGACACATCCCCTCACAGCAAATCGAGGAGGTTGCAGCATGTAGACTTCTTCATGGAGATCACCATACAAAAATGCATTTTTAACATCAAGTTGAAACAAAGGCCAGTCGTGTACCACAACTACTGTAAGAAGAACTCAAGGAGTGGAGTGTCGTGTAACAGGGGAAAATTATCCAGATAATCCATCCCATACGTCTGAGTAAAACCTCGTGCAACCAATTTGACCTTGTTGCAATCAAGGCTCCCATCTGCATGGTGTTTCGGAGTAAACACCCATTTGCAACTGACTATGGACGCCCCATTGGGAGCGAGGACCAGGCTCCAGTTACCATGCGACTATAGTACAACCATCTCCTTTTCCTTGACTAGACACCAACGATTATCCTTTAAGGCATCTTGGTTTTTCCGTGGTATGGCCACAACAGATAGAGTAACAGCAAACCTCCTGAAATCACCTGTCTAACGATCAGAGGAGACCTAGGAAGCAATAGAATATAAGACATAGGTACGCCTCTACCTCCGAAGTAAAATTGGTACATCAAGATCATTGGGAATTCCTTCCGCCTCATGGACATCAGCTTTCTACAAGGGTCCCTGCTGAGACACATCTATAGATCCACCATTAGAAATATTGTATTCAGTACAAACCTGAGGCGTGCTGGATGATGGGTAGTGAACATGAGCAGAAGCAGGCCGAGGCTATAGTACTGTGGCAAGGGTGGGACTGGGACAATGGGAGGTAGAGGGACTGGAGGAGGCGATGGAGGCAGTGATGGCAACTGTGGAGGTGGCAGCGATGGAGGTGGTGACGATAATGGCGAACTTATAGGTGGAGGTGGCGTGTAGACCTCATTATCTGAATTTGAGGAAGTCAACTTGTCACCTGTAGGGGAAAATACATCATAGATTCGAAGAATACAACATCTGCACTAACATAATACTTCCTTTATAATGGATCATAACATCTATAACCCTTCTAAGTCCTGGAATATTCAACAAAAACACATTTGACAGCTCTAGGAGAGGTCTTATCAACACCTAGAGACAACCTATGCACAAACGCAACAAAACAAAAAACACGAGGAGTGAGTGAGAACAACTCCTCTGGAAATGCCAATGAGAAGGGATTTTTCTCACCTAAAATAGACAAAGGCATGCGATTCACAAGATAACAAACAATAAGAATCGCATCACTCCGGAACGAACGTGGTACACGACTTTGAATAAGAAATGTGCAGGTAACATCAAGTAAATGGTTATTTTTTATTTCCGCAATGCCATTCTGCTGAGAAGTGTAGGCACATGATATTTGATGAATAATATCACAAGATGAAAAGAATTTTGAGAGTGCACGAGTACAAAATTCTAATGCATTATTAGTTCTCATAATTTTGACAGAAGAAAACACACTCTACACTTCATTGATAAATGTTGTAATTAAATTTCCAGCCTCAAATTTATTCTTCAACAAAAAACCCATAATAGATGAGAAAAATCATCAACAACAACTAAATAAAACATGTGTCCCTGATGATCAGGAACACGAATTAGACCTCAAATGTCAACATGAAATAACTCAAAAGGAGAGCTACTGCTCTGACTCTACCGACTAGGAAAAGTAGACCGATGGTGCTTTCCCAACTGAATTGTCTCGTACTCGAAGGAGGAGCGAGGTGAGATCTGAGGGAGAACTTGACATAGCTTTCATAGGGGAAGGTGAACAAAGCGCAGGTGCCACATGGAAGGAGAGAAAGATCCAGTGGAATGGGAGGAAAGACCAGCATATGGAGTTCGGACCAGTCTGTAGAGGTCGTCCTGCTCACGGCCACAACCAATCATCTTGCCCGTAAGAAATGTCCTAAAATACAGGAGACGATGGATCAAAAATATCTCAACAATGCAAATCCTCTCTAATCTGACTAATAGATAATAAATTCATAGAAAACTCAGGTTCATGAAACGCATTCTGCATATGCATCGATAGCGTCAAACTAATCTCCCCATGTCATGTGAGGCGTGAGTCCTATCAGCTATGACAACAATTCTTCCTAATGGAACCTATCTGTATGTTGTAAGTTGATCTCTGTCTCTACATAAGTGATGTGTCACCCGAGATTCCATAATCCATTATGTAATATTAGGTCCATGATAAGAGGTAAAATCATGAATGCTACCTTAGGTACTGACACCGGTAGAAGCAACAATATCTGAGTTGCCCCCCTAGAGCAGGTGAGGAAGCACTGGAACTGGCAGGAGGCAAAATGTCCTACAATAGAGAAACAAGGTCATCATATCTTTGATCCAAAGAAGGGTCTGCAGGGGAGTCAACATGTTTTGGTACATGAGCTGATGTCGGGAAACCATGCTTGGGGTAGCATGTATCCACTGTGTGACCAGGTAGATGACAGTAAGTACAGGGCTGACGAATATGACCTCTACCATGAGGTCCACGGCCACGGTGAAGAGCCCCTCTATCACAGGAGGATACCATCGAAGAAGATGACTGAGAGGAGGCTGGTGATGAGATGATAGTCATGTTAAGTCTGCGGAAAGCTTCCTCCAAGGGTGGAATAGTAGCATTCACAGGTATCAGTGAATAAACAGTCTCGTACTGTGGATCACGTGTTGTTAAGAATACAGTAACCATCGTGGCAATCATGTAAGTCTTTGTTGCTCAGAGTGGATGCAAGAGGCATAAAGCTGCAGAGCTTCTCAAACATTCCTTGTAGGGACGCATATAAAGAATGAAGGGGTTGTCCATTCTACTCGATGGTAAAGATGTCATGCTGGAGCTACAGAATCTTCGTCGCATTCCTCTCCTGTGAATAAGTAGCTGTAAGAATATCCCACAACCTTGGCGGTGGGATGGTATAATACATCGTTGGCAATCTCTGGCGTTAATGTACCAAATAACCTAACTTGTGCATAAGCATCATCTGCCTCCCACGAGGCATTGATCCCAGTTTTCTCAAATGGCTCTTCCTCGATAAGAATGTGTTTCTGACCCATTGACTTCATTAGGCTCATAAACTGCATAGTCCATAACTCGGAATTCATCTCATCCATCGTGACAATTGGCGTTGGACCTCTGAAGCGCTTTTGGCAGGGATACCAACTTCGTTCTCTGACATATTGCCGGATGAATAAAACTAGGATTTTGTATATCAAAAGAAATATGTTTACATAGACATATAGTGATTTGATTGCATGCGTAGAATTAGAATGCAATCAAATCCATCAACACGAGCGAACCTCCATGCAAGAAGAGAGGCTCGTGGAGAGGGTTGACGGCGGTGGAGAGGGTTGACAGAAGCAGTAGAAGGGGTTGTCGGCGACAGCATAAGAGAGGGATGGCGGCAAGCGAGGTATCGACGGTGGTGGAAGAGAGGGCCGACAACAGGCGGCGGTGCCCGAGAGAGAGAGAAGAGGGCCGGTGTCGAGCGGCGACACCCCAAGAGAGAGAGTAGGGCTAACGGGTGGAGTTAAGGTTTTCTCGAATATGAGGGCTTTGGCCTAGGAACCATTTTGATATCATGTTGGGAAAATAATGAAGGCTATCATTCATGGGAAGTGGGAAGCATAGGCTCTCTTATATAGAGGAGAGACCTGTGGGTAAATAAAACATGCATAAATAAAGGAAAAATAACTAAAAATACAGAAATATAAATATATCTCTACATGTTTCTTACCCATAGACTTCATGAGCCACATGAACTGCATGGCCCATAACTCGTAATCCATCTCATCCATCTTGATAATTGGCACTAGACCTCTAAAAGCAACTATGGTGGAGATATGAACTTTATTCTCTGACATATTATCGGATGAAGAAAACTAGGGTTTTGTACACCAAAAGAAATACATCTACATAGACATATAGGGATTTGATTGCATATGTAGACTTAGAATGCAATCAAATCCATCAATATGAGTGGACCTCGAAACGAGAAGAGAGGGTCGTGGAAAGGGCCAACGACGGTGGAGAAGACAGGTGATAGTGGCAAAAGGGGGTGTCAGAGGCGGCGGAAGCGAGGGATGGCGGCAGGCGGGGTGTCGGTGGTGGTAGAAGAAGGTGCTGGCGGTAGGAGACGGTGCCGAGAGAGAGAAAGATAGAGAAGAGGGATGGCATCAGGTTGCAGCATCCCAAGAGAGAGAGAGAGAGTAGTAGGGTTGGCGGGTGGAGTTAGGGTTTTCTTGGGTATGAGAGCTCTGGCCTAGGACTGCTGCTCTGATACCATGTTGAGAAAAGAAAGAAAGTTATTATTCCTGGGAACCATTGGCTCTCTTATAGAGAGGAGGGTAAATTACATATAAGATAGACACACAAAGGAAAAATAAACTAACAGTACATAAACATAAATATATCTCTACATGATTAATAAATAAAATAGAAATAAACATTTATTTCCTAAATAAGTTGTCTAGCTACAAGCATTTATAATAGAATTGTCATCATAATCACTGTACAGTTTAATACGCACCAAGAAGTTTAGTCATGTAGAACACATAAAAAAGTTGAAATAATGAATAACACACTCACAAACTAAAAAATCATAATAAGTTGAACACCCTATATATTACATTAACAACATATTTCATGAACTTGTTGAGAATCTCTAGACACATAAATCGTAAATTATCTGTTCAAACTTCAATCAAACACATTGCAAACCTTAATGTACAACCTGGAATTGTGTCGAGTCTAGATGGGGGATCTTGCTACCCGGTCAACGAGCCTAAGTTAGTTTCGTGTATGCGTGTATTATATATATTATGATTTACATATATGTTCAATGGGAAGGCTAATCAAGTGATATGGGCGAAATGAAACAGAAATATTCTAAATTTCCCTTAATAATTGAATGAAGTTGGCAATGTTTCACTATCATATGGGCGATATATCTCCTATTTGTGAGAAACCAATAGTAATCCTTGGTTCAATTTCCCAAGTTGTAAGAAACCAAAATTTCACCAATGCCATGACGCATACAATATTTAAGCTGGCTTTTCTTGTAACCATGATAAGTTGATGTCAAATTAATCTCGAACCGTGAAACTATAAAGAGGGTTGTGTGACACTTGAAAGGTATTGTACAATCAAGATTAGTTTGTCAGATAGATTACTTAAGGTGGTTGGCTACTCTGATGTAGATTTTAGAAATTATTAATGATGGAAAATCTACATCAGGTTACCTTTTCACGTTAGGTGGAACAGATATTTCTTGAGGAAGCGAAAAACATATAAAAGAAGGAAAGCACTATTTACAAAGCAAAAAAAAAGTAAAACTTGAATTCGATCATAAATAACAACATACTATACAGTGGATAATTGTGGTATATATGTGATGGATTTGCAAAGCAAAAACGATAGGATCATGCAATGACTATTTGGTGTCTGGTTGTGATGAATATAATTAACAAGCTTGATTTTGTCAGAAAAACTTGAACGGAGAAGGTAAAATAAAAGCAAAGGTTTTACCCTTCCAAAATTCAGGAAATTACCTATGGTGAATGCATGTGGAGCAAGGAAGGATGTGATAGATGATTCGATAAGAACCGAAGATGGCATGAGACCATATGCAATGCCGAAATAGAGTCAGCAACAAGATGCTTAAGCTAGGTACAACTACTCTAGAAGATCGAAGATGCAACAATGATCGAAGGCATGACAGGAGTGATGATATCAAACACTTGACGTCGTCGAAATCTAGGAGGATCGCATCTGCTCTAATACCATATGAAGGAAGGACACGACAATATGTATTTTTGGGGGCTCCTAATACTCATTTTTTGTTCTTGTTATTGTGTTTTTCTCGATGGGAAGAACATTCATATTAAGGTCTTCTAGCTGCATGTATACCCACAAATAGATGCCCATGATTTTGTAATACCTTCAAGGTAGATATTACAATATTCATAATAGATATTCATGGTTGTATTCATGACCATTGGAGGTCTTTGTTTTCTAACAGCTCAACAAGATCCAGTCATATGGTGATTTTCCAATGATAGCCAAAAAAGGTTGCCCTGCCAACAATTTTTAATGAACAAGGATGGGGCAAAGAAGATCCCCTCAATATCCACCACCATGTCTAAGGGAGATTCATTGGTCTACCAACACCTCCTTCACCATGCCCACCGGAGACATCGCCTTCCATAGGAAAGTCATGCCCCCCAAACGAAAGGGGACCCTTCAACCTTAAGGATCTTTCTATTACTAATTCTTTTTCTGGATAAATTATGTATTTTTGTGTTTCATCTCTCATAATTGTTGATGCCTTTGTGTTCAAGTCTTTTAAAAATACCTAATCAATCCAATATTTGAGTTTCCAATGGATCTGTAATTATCATCAACTGGACTAGCACCATTTAAACTTGAATCAGTTTATTTGGTTAATTTGATGAGGTTCAATGTAAGATTTTTTGGGGAAGAATGATATATGGTAAACCTCAATTAATGAGGTCGTCATTCTTTGCATCCTCTGTATAAAGAGGTCTAAAGTCTTTAAGTGGATGTAGTTTTTTGGACATTTTTTTCCTATGTTGAGAGTGGTTTAATTAGGGTTTTACACTATTTTGTCTCCCAAAAGAAACAACAAAGAATATAAATGGAGAAATTCGAGTAAAACAGGAGGATGCTCACCAGTGGTATCCAGCAACATGCTCATACTTGGGATTAGGACCTACCTTCACGAATTCCCCATTCAGGCATTCCTATACCATTAAAAGCATATGCAAATTATTAAACTAAATTGCAGAAATCCGCCATGTTAAGTAGACCGCCATGTTAAGTAGAAAATGGAGGGAGCTGTAGAGTTTGTATAGTACAAACTGGTTTTCTTTCTTTTTCACGTTTTCTATTTTCAGCTCCATATTTGCTTTTATTTTGTGGGAAATGGATTTTTTGCTAACTTTGGCAATTGAAGTTTCAAGTCTCTTGCATGTCATATAATACAAAAAGAAAACAAATAATACACTTTTATAGGAAATATTATCTGTCTTTTCTTTATATGATATTTCATTTTCTCTATGTATTTCCCCATTAGTTATTTTGCTCTTTAAGGTTTCTCCTCTTTTTTAAAAGGAGTCATATGGCCTCTGAATAAACATCGATCATTCATTTCTTTCCACATGGTAACAGAGCAGCGATCCAGAACCAGAGATCTATTTCCTTTTGATACCTAAATACCCACCTGTCATCCTTCTCCTCGACCTCGTGGATGAAATAAACAACCAAGTGGCTACTGATTCAGCAGTCTGTCGTAAAGTAAAAAAATGTTATTGTTATATATATTTAAAAAAATCTCGTAAATTTAGAATACCAAAACCGTCCGCATTCGCACTCCAAGTGTTGGATTTTGGTGTACAATAGCTCATTTTGATCATCTCTGAATGACGATCAAAATGAGTATAATATTCATATACTTCAGATCAAAGATGAATCCCCGAAATTTTTGGGATAAGGTATTGATTGGTCATTAAATTTTATAAATATCAAACGACCTCCGATCGACGAACGGTCGATTTCGTTGGTCTTATTTTGTTGAATCGGATTTTTGGGTGGTCTTGATTTGTTTTGCGGTTTCCGAATTTGCATCGCGGCTTTTCTAAGGCATGCATTACAATGCGACCGATTTTTGGTCGATTGCAACCGAACATGATTCGATCTGTGATCGCAATATCTGTTCTCACAAATTTCGCAGAGGAGGAGAAAACATTCTGAGCTTCATTGATAAAAATTTTGATCATATCCCCGACTTCATATTTATTTTTCAATAAGAAAATCCATGACAATCGAGAGAAATCATCTACTGCAACATGATAAAACATGTGTCCCTGATGATCAAGAACATGACTCGGACCCCAATATCAACACGAAATAATTCAAACAAGGAGCTACTGCTGGACTCCGATGACTAGGGAAAGACGATCGATGATGCTTCCCCAACTGACAAGCCTCGCACTGTAAGGAGGAGCCTGGTGAGATCTGTGGCAAAATATGACTCATGTTCTGGAGAGGGAGATGATTGAAACATAGATGCCAAGTAAAAGGAAAGACTGGTCCTGCGAAAATAGAGGACAAGCCTGCATAGGGAGTTTGGACCAGTCTATAGAGACCACCCTACTCACGGCTACAACCAATCACCATGCCTGTAAAAATATCCTGAAAAACAAGAGATGATGGGTCAAATATAGCTCTGCAGTGAAAATCTTTTGTAATCTAACTAATGAATAACATATTCACAGAAAAATCAGGGGCATGTAACATGTTCTGTAGAAGCATTGAAGGCGTCAAGGTAATCTCCCCTTTCCTGTGATCGGGGAATGCGTCCCATCAACTATCAACACAATTCTTCTTGGGGGAACCTATCTGTAGGCTGTAAGCTGGTCCTTGTCTCTGAATAGATGGTGTGTCACCCTAGAGTCCGTAATCCACTCTGTAATCTTAGATCCATAACAGGATGTAATGGCATAAGTACTACTTGAGGTGCTAGCCAGAGCAGAAATACTGGCGGAAGCAGAAGCTGCAACATCTAAATGGCCTCCAAGAGATGATGAAGAAGGAGGCATAATATCTCACAGTCTGGCCACGAGGTCATCAAACCTCAAATCTGGAGTAGAAGCAGCAGGAGGCTCGACCTACTCCACTATAGGAGCTGATGGGGGAAAACCATGCTTGGAGTAGCATGTCTCCTCGGTATGACCTGGACGATGGTAAAATATGCTGGGCTGACGGCTACGGCCTCCTCTACCGCGAGGACCATGACCACGAAAGAAAGAAGCATCTCCTCTGCCTTGGGAGTCTGCCATCGCCGAAGAATTCTGACTAGCGGCAGATGACGGAACATTGATCCTACTGAGCCTGCGGAAAGCTCCTTCCATAGGAGGAATGGCAGTGTTCGCAATAATCTGGGAGCGAGCAGCGCCATATTCAGGATCTAGAGTTTTAGAAAGACACCAACCATGGTAGCATTATTGTATGTTTTCTGTTGCTCCGGTGTAGCCAAAAGAGGCATGAAGCTGTGAAGCTTCTTAAACATCCCACACAAGGATGTATACAACAAATGAAGAGGCTGATCGTTTTGCTTGATCGTGAATATGTCATGCTGAAGCTGAAGTATCTTGGTTTCATTATTCACCTAAGAATAAGTATCTGCGAGGATATCCCACATAGCCTTAGCAGTAGGCTGGTGTAAAACATCATTAATGATCTCTATCGTCAATGTCCCTGATAGCCAGACTTTGGCATATGCATCATCTGCCTCCCAAGAGGTGTTCACCCCAGTCTTCTCCACCGGTTCCTCCTCAATAAGAATATGCTTCTTACCATTCGACTTCATGAGGCTCATGAACTGCATAGCCTAAAGCTCATAGTTCATCCCGTCCATCTTGACTCCAGACGTTGGACCTCGAAAGGCACCTGTGGCGGGCACATCAATTTTGTTTTCTGACATGTTCTTGGTGGAAGAATACTAGGGTTACATAGACCAATGAATAGGTGTCTACACAAACATGTATGGATTTGAATGCATATGTAGACTTATGGACCCCAAATCCATTATTCCAAGCTGAACTCCTGTGATGCGACAAAAGGGGTAGTCGGCGACTACAAAGGCCGACGACCGAGGATGAGATACCATCATCAGGGCCACTAGGGCACCAGCGAACCGACATGAGAGATGCGGAGATAGCTGTGGTGCTACTGGGCTGCACCTGCGGTAGCGACGGAGCCACTGGGCTGCTATGGTGGCAGTTATGGTGCCGCTGGTTGGCTACGGAGGAAGCAACGGAGCCGCTGGGCTGAACGACCATGGGGAAGGAGGGGGGCAGAAGCCGACGGTGGCAACGGAAGGAGAGAGAGTGCCGATGGTGATGGTAGAAGGAGAGAAAGAGAGAGAGAGAGGGCCGACAAGTGAGGTAGGGTTAGGATGTGGAGCACCGATCTAGGACCACGGCTCTAATAACATGTTAGAAAAAACAGAAGACTTGTTTTTTCCATAGAACCCTAAGCTCTCTTATATAGAGGAGAGACCTATGGGTAAATTACATAAGATAGTCATGACAAAGATAAAATAAGCAACTACTACTCATAGTACATAGAATTATCTCTACAGATATGACTACTACGCCTACCCAGTCAAGCCGATGTTTCTTGTGCAACCAATGGGGTCATTACCGGTCTCAGTGCCCCCATGCTTCGGGTGTACCTCAGCCGTAGCCACAGCCTTTACAACCACAAGTACAACGTACAGGGAGTTTCTGTGGCAGGAGCTCCAACTTCAGGAGGCCATAGAGAGAGACACTTAGTGTAACCGGTTCGAGCACCATACCAACTAGACAAGGTCAATATATGCAGTAATTGAGGAGCATGCCCTATCAACATCTATTGTGGTGAAAGGTATGGTATCAGTTTTGAGTCGACCTTTCCATGTTTTATTTCATTCTGGAGCGATGCGTTCTTATAGTGCTTCGAGATTACTAGCTTCATTAGATAGAGTTGCAGAGGCCATATATCCTTCTTACCATATCCATGGGCCAGGTGGCAAGTTGTTCGTCATTTCATTTATAGTTAGAGACTTACCAGTATTGATTAGCATCTACGAGATGATCGCAAACTGTCTGCTATTATAGCTTCACAATTTTGATTTGATTTTAGGCATGGATTGGTTGTCAACTCATCATGCCTTAGTTGATTGTTTTAAGAAGACGGTTGTCTCCAGGATTCCAGGATTACCCAAGTTTACCTTTGAGGGTACGTTACATGACTCCATAATGGAGTACATCTCAGTGTTAAGAGCTCAGAGACTTGTTGATCAAGGATGTGATTCATATTTATGATTTATTCGAGAGACATCCAATCATGAGCCGATAACCCAGGACATCAGAGTAGTATCAGACTACCCAGATGTATTTCCTGATGATTGGCCAAGATTATCACCAAAGGAGATTGAGTTTGAGATCACATTGCTACCAGATACAAAACCAATCTGGATGGTTCTCTATCGCATGGCATCAGCTGAGTTGAGAGAGTTGAAGGTACAATTGCAGGAATTTCTTGACTTAGGTTTCGTGAGGATGAGCACTTTACCTTGGCGTGCTCCAATTCTTTTTGTCAGGAAGAAGTATGGGTTGATGAGATTGTACATTGATTATATGCAGTTGAACACGAGAACGGTGAACAACCCTTATCCACCGCCACACATCGATGACTTATTTGATCAACTACATGGATCTTCGGTGTTTTCAAAGATCGATCTTCGATCTGGCTACAATTAGGTAAGGACTTCTGAGTCAGATATCATGAAGACAATATTCAGGACTTGAAACGAGCACTATGACTTTGTGATGATGTTGTTTGGGCTCACCAATGCCCTTGCAGCATTCATGGACATGATGAAC
This sequence comes from Ottelia alismoides, assembly GCA_037367405.1. Classification (NCBI taxonomy): domain Eukaryota; kingdom Viridiplantae; phylum Streptophyta; class Magnoliopsida; order Alismatales; family Hydrocharitaceae; genus Ottelia; species Ottelia alismoides. Next base: position 424,458 of record JAZKJV010010113.1, read on the forward strand.
ATGATCATTCGTCTATACTTGGACAAATTTGTGGTGGTATTTATTGATGATGTGTTGATTTATTCTCGAAATAAATGAGATTACGCGAATGATTTGAAGTCTTGGACACATTGCGAGCACACAAGTTGTATGCCAAGCTGAGAAAGTGGGAGTTCTGGTTATCCCGGGTCTCATTTCTTGGGCATGTCATTAATAGAGCAGGTATCACAGTTGATCCTGTAAAGATTGAGGCAGTCATGTCTTGGGAGCAGCTCAAGACAATCACTCAGATTCGGAGTTTCCTTGGATTAGCGGGCTAATACAGTTGGTTTGTCAGTGGGTTTTCACAAGTTGATCTTCCCTTGCCACGATTGATACAGAAGCGAGTTCCTTTTATCTAGGATGATTCATGCGAGCAGGCCATCAAGACATCGAAGGAAAGATTGACGAATGTGCCCATTCTTCCACTTCCTTCAGGAACTTAGGATTATTTTTTTGAAGACTAAAAAGGGGGTGGCACGTGATGGTGAAATGCCCCTTGGAGATTAATTAATTAAGAAGAAATAAAAGTACAAGTATAGTGCTACAACATCCATGATTCCATAAACCCCTTGTACTAGATATGAACAATTTCGCTATAAAATCTTTGACCCGAGAAAAGGAGAGCATTCCTAGCAATCCAAATGAACCAAATAAGCGCCAAAGGCTTCAGCAGCTCCTATCTTGATCTACGTAGCAACCCCTGTAAAGACATCCATAATGCTTCAAGAGTATGGGTACAGACCCAGTGAAGGGTAGAATCCTCCCAAAAAGGTTTAGTCCAGGTACAATGGAAGAAAAGATGTTCTATAGATTTAATCTCAGATCCGCAAAGTGTGCATCTATCAGAAACCAACCCAAAGAATCCGGCGCATTGGTCTCTTGTCACCATTCTTTTCCTACTAAAAATCTATAAGAAAAAACCTATCCGTTCTGGTAATCCAATCGTCCAATAAATCTGCAGTTTCTAACCAAGTCATCCGTCCTTGAAGGGGGAGGTCTACAAATTTCCCGTAAGCTTTTTTAATCGAGAAATTGCTCCCTCTCCAAGCTCAACAGTCACAGCCCGATGACAGACCCTCAAAATGATGCAAAGGATCCAACCAAAGTAGGAATTCCTCCAGCCATTGATCTGAAAAATTAGTCTTAAAATTAGGCATCCATTTTCCATCGGACAAACAGTCTGCAACCCGCACTTCACGATCCGAGGCTAAAGCAAAAATCTGAGGGTATCGAGCGCATAACAAACCCTCATCAATCCAGTCATCGGTCCAAAAAGCAAAGGATTCCCCATTCCCTAGGATACACATGAAAAGCTCTGCAAAACGTGGTAAAACCTTCAGAATCCCATTCCAAAAAGCAGATGGCCTAAACCTCCCAGAGTCAACCTGCATCGACGATCGAGAAATGCCATAAATGTGCCTGATGAGAGAGCAACTGAGATCTTTGTCTCTCCCCCATAATTTGCTGATCCATTTCACCAATAAGACTTCATTGAAAGAGTCTAGTCGCTTTATTCCCAGACAACCGTGCACCTTTGGAAGCATAACTGACTCCCAGTCAACCAGATGCATCCCATTACCATCCACACTAGATTTGTTCCACAAAAAACTTCTCATGGGTCTCTCAAGATGTGTCCTGATCCCCACAAGTAGGAGTCGAGAGGACATGAAATAAATTGGGATCACAGAGAGCACCGCCTTCACTAGCACAAGGCGCCCCCTAGAAAGGATGGAAGCCTTCCAACCCGAGAGCCTCCTTTTCATTTTCTACACAACCGATAGCCAATCAAACAATTTGATCCTGCCTGAAGTCAGTGGAACGCCCAAATCCATTCACCAAAACCGCCAGCAACACGTTGGTGATACAACATTTCATCCAAAAAACCCAGATCTTCGGAAAACCATGCTTGTGAAGGGCCGACCAAAGAAAACACCAATCTAGCATGTCATAAGCCTTTGCGAAATCAACCTTCCATAGCATAGCTTTCTTCTTATTTCTTTTCCATTCAGCGATGATCTCCGAATCAATAACCAGACTGTCTGAAACCTGTCGATTCGGAATGAAAGCTGATTGGAAAGGGGAAATAATATGTTCAAGGACCCTGCTAGGTCTAAGCAAAAACCTTCACGACGATGAGGTAAATAGAATTTGAAATTGTAATGAGCCTGAAATCTCTGATTTTTTCGATTGTATCACACTCTGGAAGCAAAAAGATAAGGGCCTTGTTCAACTTGTCGAAGCCTGCATTGCACCGGCAACACTCCTCTACCACCTCCAGCACCTCATTGCCCACGAGATCCCAAAAATCCTTGTAAAAACCAACAGGAAAACCATGCGAACCAGGTGAACCATCCACATTAAGGTTCCAGACTGCATTCTTCACCTCCTCTAGTGTCACTTTTTGGATAAGACTTGTGGCATGAGCCTCCGAGAACCGAGAGGCACCTTCACCACACCACCTCCAAAGCCTCACTAAAGTACGTCTAGAGGTCATCAGAAAATGATCTGCAATCGCACACCCCATCCGTCTATCACCCTCCACTCTTATGTCATTAACTAGAATCGAATGAATGGTATGACGACGATGCCTCCCGTTGGCCAATCTTTATTCAATCTTATTGAATTATATATAAACTCACAGACTCTTAATCGAGTTGGGTTTGGTTTGTTTGATCACACCGCCTAGGTGTGAGGCTCCTTATCAAGGATCACGATGGAGTACTTGTAGATCTGGGGCTAAGCCACCTCGCTCGGGTAGCTGGTACCGACAAACTCGATGTTGGAGGCTTGCGTGCACACCACGAGTTCCATGCGGTTGGGGTAGGACTTGTGCTGGTAGAGTTGCGCCTGCAGTCCGCCCTCCTTCCGGATCTTGTCATAGACCGACAGGAAGTAGCCGACGACCTACGGGGTGAGTTCGATGGACCGTCATCTATCTTTATATATATACATATGAGAATAAGAAGGAAAAAAGGGGGTGAACGGGTGAACTACATACCAAACAGTTGAAAACCATTCTCATCATACATGCCTTTCTACTTGCTTTTGAAAATAATTAAAAGCCTGCTTTTTATAAGTTTTTGGGAGGTACCAGCGCCTGTTGTTGCCTCTTCTTTCCTAACATGTTTTGGCAGGCAAACAGCATGTTGTTCAGTAGTTGTTGATGTTTGCAGGCGATAAAGTATATACCAGACGGTATGTTATTTTGTTGTAGTTTTTGGTTTACTTTATAATGTAAATGTGTTCTTTTCTATATAAGATTTTGGGATATATTGTATGTGTACTAGTAGATTTCTTGTAGATGATGTAATTATATGAAATTTATAAAATGAAATGGTGATGCTTCTTGTTCTTATCTTTGTGGTTTATGCAAAGAATGTAAATGTCATATACAAATATAGCAGCGCAAAAAAATTCCTTGTTTTTCTAGCTTGTGCGATCTCATGCTAATGAAATGCCGCGAAAATGTTGTAAACGGGTACCCGGATCCGAGGGGGTTCACACCATGTCAGAGAGATAATGCTAATAGGGAGCACTTTCATTGCAAATGCGGCATAGGATGCCAATTAGTTAGCCCATTAGCATATCCATGGCCCGAATACTATCACCGAATCAATTTAAGACAACGCAATTGGTACAAATTACACTAAGAGGTTTTATTGGCCATATGCTCTTGATGACCGGCATGATATTATATAGTATTCACCTAGAATTATTAAGCATCTTAAAACATGCTAAAGATCCTAAATTTCTAGTTATATCAAGCAAGCATGTTTCGTTTTGCATGTAAAAGTTTACCTACAACTATTGAAGGTTAAACTGGTGTTTTTGTCATGAAACATTCATTTAATGGTGATTATTGTTTTTTTATTCAAATATTTCCATAAATATGTGAAGCATCAATTAATCAATGTAAATTCACAATTTCCTTGATTGAAAATGAATGCTAAACATAATAAGATAGTTCTTGTGATGATCTAATCATCTTCTGACCCATCTCCACTAAATATGGAATATATAGGGAAAATGGAGTCGGAATCGCATGAAATAAATTCAAGTGGCTTGTTGGTTTATTTCTCTACTTAATTAATGTGTTTCTAATATATTTCATGACTAGAAAATAATAACCAAAAATTAATTTGCTATAGATCCCTGATTACATGCAAAAATAATTTCACAACAGGAACTTTTTGAATCTAAAACAATGCACCTTTGGTGCTAACCTTTGACAAATATTTGGGAACATATTTAGACATTCTAAAAACATTTAAGTACCCAAAAAATATTCAAATATAACACAAATAGTATCTTTTCATTTTAACGAAAAACGATTCGAAACAAGCATCTTATGCATAAACAACGAGTCCTCGCGCAATAGATATATAAAACAGTATTCCCTTAAGATTTGGATTAGATCCAATATACAATTTGAAGGCTAAATTTTCGACATTAGCACATCACAGAAGCTTGAAGATCGCATTACATGCGATCAAGAATAACTAGTCATACTAGTTGTAAGGGACATCAGAAATTAAAAATTTTAACAAAGATGAAACCACTTGATATGAGAACCTTTCTGATATCATTTCATCAAAATCACAAACGAGTAAAAGAATTTCCTCTTGGAGTGCGTTTGCGATTGCGTGTCTTTAAACGATGAGACCTCCTGTCTCATGAAATCCATAGCCTTCCTCACGAGCATAGAGCACCGAAGAATGCAGAGATCCACGAGCAATTGATCCGATAGCACAACAACAGCACGACGACGGCAACGTTCTCAAGAACCACAAAGTAGATGGCCACTAGGGTTGAGAGAGAGCCTATTGGACGTGTGTGAGAAGAAGAGAGATTTGTTGCTTTCGACTTATATTAGAAAGAGGTAGGGTTAGCCTTTCTTTTATTACAAATTGCATGGTGGAGATGCACTTCTAATTGAAATCAATGGCCATGATTTTGTTGCATAAATTTTGCAACAACAATTAATTAATTTAAAAGAAGTAAATATGTTGAAGAATCTTCAACAATTTAAATTCAAATATATCAATTCATATGGAATAATAAGGAAAAGAGGAAAGTTTCTTTCCATAATAAGGGGGACGGGCACCATGGAGAGAAACTTCAAGTGGTCGTCCACTCTTGTTATGGAATGGAGCTCTCTCCTCTCCAATATTGATGAGATCCTCATATCTCATCAATTATTCCACATGTGCAACAACTATACTGCTTAAATTTTCACCAAAAAATTCAAGCATTGTGATAATTTCAATCATGTGATTGACAATTACAAGTCATATTCAACTACCTAATATAAAATGTAAATTACATTTACAATTAATTACACAATGTGAATTCAATTCACATTAACATTTAATTTGTAAATCCTATTTACGATAAAATCTCTTCATATATTATAAATCACATTTATCGTATATATGATTATTATGGATACTGATATCTACATTAATCAAATCATTGATAATTAAATCTCATTTAATTATCTTAAATGACTATATTCATATGTTCAAATAATATGAATCACATTCACATTATTTATGATAACTAAATCATTATTAATCATCAATTTTCCAATGCCCAGATATATCAACAATAGAATTATTCTTGAACTCTTTCAAGAACAATGTGCTTCTCCGTGGATAATTGAATATCAGGACAAGGCGATTGTACATTTTATGTATAGTAGCTTGGATATTGATATCTTAACTCAAATCCAGATCTAGGTAGCATATCAAAGATGTTTGATTAAATCAAATCGTAAATCTAGTCGTATCATTGTATCTGAAATATATTCAAATTAATGTCCAACAATCGGACTAAGATCAGATTACTAATCTTCTGAGAGGAGTCACTAAAATCTAAACATATTTCATCACTCCCTCGGAATGGAAGTGTCATGGTTATACAATCGTTTACAATCGCAGCACCCTCGAGTATTCCTAATACCAATACATCCTGCAAACTAAAAGACCTAGAATAAACCCAAAGTTTTAGATCATATTTGAACTGTTTTCTTTAAGGTTTTATCATTACGTTTCTCATTAGATCATTAGGAGTTGGTATCGATCACATGCTTTCCAAAAGTATATATCATACCTAAAAATTCCGCCATGCTTCCAAAGCAAGACGGGTATGCATGGAATTTGGTTGATCTCAATATTTCATGAGTGAGCTCATGTCTTCCGATTCAGTAGTGAACATGTACGATCCCTTTGAGAGATCGTATTGCTCATATGTCCTTGCATGCACACCAACTCGTCGACATAATGGTCCATCATCATAATGGTCCATCTAATTTACATACATAGACATATAGTAATACATTTATCTCTGATCAGAGGATACATGCCTATATCGCGATAGCATATGACATAGGTCTTGGTTATTTTAACCTTGTTAAGTCAACTCTTTGACCTAACTTATCTGACACCTCTGAATCTCTAATTCTATGCAAAGGACCTGCATTAAGAGGTCGGTCAGATATCAATATTTAGAGAAGGATTGCAATCTCATTCCCAGTCAGGAGATCAATCTCCTTCTCATGCCGAAGATCCTTTCTTAACAATCATTTGATAGTGCTTGATAATCAATCTAACTGTTTAGATATCATCCAAGCACCATGCTCTGTGATTCAACCATTAAATCAACAGTTGTATGGTTATTAAGATGGTCATAGTACATAACCTTAATTGTACAAAGAGGCCTTATAAGTGCATTCATTCATTCATTTAATCTCATATAAGGAATGAATCGAATCAATAATTTTTATTGATATATCAAAAGATTACAATAACATTTATTGTAGAAATAGTTCATCCAGGGCTCACATGTCTAACAGAAGTATGATTACCTTGTCTCCCATCTGAGTAAGATCATAGGCCCTTCAGCTGGTACAACTAGTAATTCTCCGACTTAATCTGACATTTTTGTCTCTGCAAGCACCTCGAGTACTGGTTATGCTCTTAAAATATCTCACAGTATGGACTCTGGAGCATCTCATCATCTCAACGGTGATATAGATAATCACATCCTACAACACCATTTCTCTCTTTGACCTTAAAAAACATCATTTCTCATTATGGATCTGTAATCATTATGTGATGGGAGATATTTTCCTATTACAAGATAAAGAGAGATTCAGTTGATGCTTTCCGTGCATCCGCATAGTGTATTGCATGCACATGAATTATCTATGAGTTTATTGTCCATCAATTAGATTACCAAGGACCTGTACCATCGTGTTATTTTTTACCCTTATTTTCTTGTGTTTTAAGATATACTCAAGGGTAGGGTAATTGGATGTGACAGTGGGCAAGGGGATCTCTACAGATTGGTCAACTCCTTATGCTAGCAGATCTTTCGTCTCTACTAGATCAGTTCTCTCGTACTTTTGACATCTTTGATTCGATTATCTTCCTTTGCATAATCTATGTAAAGTCCTCCCTCAAATATCTTCTCAATCCAATTTTCAGTGTGAGGCTCACTTGGAAAGCATTATCCTACCAATTTTCTCGGTTATCAGTCGTAGCAGTGCTTATTTCTTTGTGTTATTGCATTTTGATTAACTCAGCCATGGTCGATCCCAAGCGCAGGTAAATGAAGAGGGATGCGTTAGGTAGACGACAACCAACATAAAATAGTCGGAGACAACTTCCTAGATAATATTTTTAAAAAAAATTATTTAGGAAGTTGCCTCATGATAGTTGGATCTTTTCAACATGGATTTAAGCAAACATACAGATTTCGTTGGGGCGTTCCCTACTTGCGACGCGTTGCATCACCCGAATGCAATGAAAAATTGGCAAGGGCCGCTTCATCGCAGCCTGGATGTAGTTTAAAATGTGCAAGGGTTCTCGCATGAGGAACGCATGCGGGTAATTAAGCTAGTTCCGCTACATCACTGCCCGGACGCAGTCTAAAATTTGCAAGGGTTCTCGCATAATGGACGCATGGGAGTAAAGAAGTTAGTCCAAAAGATATTGCAATAAAAGTTATGGATTGGTAGTTGGAATATTGGCACTTTAACTGGAAAATTGATGGAGAATGTGGATACGATAGAAAGAAGGAAGATCTATACACTATGTCTTCAAGAGACTAAATGGGTTGGAGAGAAAGCAAGGGAGATCGAGAAGACTGGCTTTAAATTGGTATTCAGGTAAAGATAAGAGTGGAAACATTGTTGGGGAGGTTGTTCATAAGGATTCGAAGGATTGTGTGGTTGAGGAGCAAAGATTTGGGGATCGGATTATTCTCCTAAAATTGGTGCTTGAAGAAGAAATTCTGAATATCATCTCAGTTTATGTACCGCAAATTGGTTTAGATGAAAGGACGAAATATGCTTTTTGGGAGGATATGGATAAAATTTTGCGAGGAATCCCACAAAGAGAGATGGTTTGCATAGGTGGAGATCTTAATGGACATGTGGGAAAAGATGCTTTAGGGTATGCTAGTGTTCATGGAAGACATGGTTTTGGGGATAGAAATGAAGAGGGGAAAATCATTTTGGATTTTGTAACAGCGTATGATCTTTTCATTGCAAACACTCTCCTCAAGAAGAGGGAGGAGCATTTAATTACTTATAAGAGTGGGCCAACTAGAACACACATAGATTACTTTGCATTGAGGAGAAGAGATCGGTTGTGTTGTAAAGACTGCAAAGTAATCCCATGAGAGGGTTTGACAACCCAACATCGCTTGTTAATCTTAGATGAACAATTAAAAGGGCTGGTAAAGAAAAGGAGGGTTCCTAAGATCACTAGAATCAGATGGTGGAATCTTCCACTGAAGCAATCGAGCTTCAGGAAGAAGGTTTTAGAAGACTTATCTTGGGATTGTAGCGAAAGTACAAACGAGATGTGGGAGGTAGTACCATCTTGTATCCGAAAGGTAGCCAAAGAGATGCTAGGCGAGTCAAAGAGCAGAGCTCCAGGCCAAAAGGAGGTTTGGTGGTGGAGTGAAGTGGTGCAAGAGAAGTTAAAATTTAAAAGAGCATGCTTTAAAGCTATGTCTAAGGATAGAACGGAGGAAACTGTCAGAAACTACAAATTAACGAAGAAGGAAGCAAAAAAAGGCTGTAAGAGAAGCTAAGTCAAAAGTTTATGAAGTATTGTATAAAAATCTCGACTCCAAGGAGGGACAGAAGGATATATTCAGGCTGTCTGGCCATAAGCAAGAGAAAGAAAGACCAAAGACCTTTCTCAAGTGAGATGCATTATCAGAAGGATATAGAGACTAGATGGGAGCAATACTTCTATAAACTTTTCATTGGGGAAGGAATAGAGAGATCACTTTGGGTGATCTAGCTAGTAGTAAAAGTTATTTGAATCGTGCAAGCTATAGACGGGTACAAAAAAAGGAAGTAGAGGAGGCTTTGAAGGTTATGAGATCTGGGAAAGGTGTAGGACCGGATGACATCCCTGTAGAAGTATGGAGGGGTTTAGGTGAGCGTGGTTTGATTTGGCTTACGAATCTATTCAATGTTATTTGGAGAAGCAAGAAAATGCATGAAGATTGGAGGAGGAATATCGTGGCGCCTCTTTATAAGAATAAAGGAGACATTCAAAATTATTCAAATTATAGAGGTATCAAGCTAATGAGTCACACTATGAAAATTTGGGAACGTGTGATCGAAAGAAGGTTGAGGCAAGTTTCCAATGTAAAAGAAAACCAATTCGGATTCATGTCAGGTCGCTCAAATATTGAAGCCATCCATTTGCTGAGAACAATGGAGATTTCTAGAGCTAAAATGAAGAACCTCCATATGATCTTTATTGATTTGGAGAAGGCTTATGATTCTGTCCCACTTGAGATATTGTGGAGAATTTTAGAAAAGAGATAAGTACATGTCCTATACATTAACCTCATAAAGGACATGCATGATAGGGCTTTATCTTGTGTAAGGACCCGTCTGGGAAGACTGGTTATTTTGACATCAACATTGGTTTACATCAAGGTTCAGCTTTGAGTCCATTTTTTTTACTTTGATTATGTATGAGTTGACAAGTCACATTCAGGATGAGTTACCTTGGTGCATGTTATTTGTTGATGACATTGTGTTGATTGACAAGACTAAAGATGGAGTAAATGAGAAGCTTGAGGTGTGGAGATATGAGTTGGAGACTAAAGGATTTCGTATAAGTAGGGCTAAGACGGAATATATGGATTGCACCTTTGATGGAAGAATTGGCGAAGGAATCGATGTGTGATGTTACTGCACAAATACGGGCATCTCTTAGATGTTACCATGACTCTTTTGATACAGAGACATGCTCCTCACTCCTACTTGGGATATGTTGTCTTCACTACTTGTTATCTCATCAAACATGTCTTCCTTGTTAGAATAAAAGGCTCCTTATTCGATTTCCATTCTCGAAAAGGATATGTTATTTCTAATACCTCACATCTTTAGTTATGTGACCTTTGTCCTTCACTTGACCCAATGTCGTGACAGTCTCTCCCATATATTTGTCAAATGTGTTTTTGTTGGCTATTTCCAAACTCAAAAAGGATATGGATGCTTTGATCTTGATAGGAGGAAGTAAAATGTTAGTGTTGATGTCACTTTCTTTAAGACTGTAATGTATTTTCTCCACAGTGGCATGGTGACACCTTCTGAGTATGAGAGGAGGTTTGCATTCCCCCTCTGTCTCCTACTCTTATTATGCCTTCCGTTGTACAGACTTCGCCTCATGTGTATGTTCATACACCTATTGCAACTCAAACAATCATGCTTCATGTAAATATTGAACATTTAGTTTTTATTGGTATCACTATTGATGCTTTTGTACAACATGAGACAACAGAGGATGAGAGTGCAACTACTTAGGAGATTATTCTACAGGAGGTTGATCCTTTAGAGGATCTGGACCAGCCTATTGCACTTTGAAAGAGGACGTGTACATGTGCTAAATACTTTCTCTTAGGAATTGTTTCATCGAGCATATATCAAAAAACTTCAGCAAGCTTGTGGTGGGATTTCCAGCTATTATAATACCAAGCACATACCAAGAGGCTATCGAGGACAGGTAGAGGCATCTTGCTGTGAAGGAAGAAATGACTTCATTATAGTCAAGATGTACATGAGGCCTAGTTACTGTCCCATCAGGGCCTCTATGGTTTGCTGCAAATGGATATTCACAGTAAGGCTAAACTTGTGGCATGTAGGTTCACTCAGATATATGGGGTGGGCTACCAGGACACTTTCTTTCATATAGCATGTCACTCCACCCTTCGGATCCTCCTTTCTATTGTGGTAATGAGACACTGGACACTTTCTCAACTTGATGTCAAGAATGCCTTTCTGTATGTAGACCTGTAGGAAGAAGTATATATATATAGCAACCACATGGGTTCGCTATTAAGGGGGAGTGTCAGAAGGTATGCAGACTTCATAAAGGTTATTTATGGCCTTAAGGAAAGTCATAATGTATGGTTCCAGAAGCTTTCAAACCTTATAAATAAGGGTAGTAGGGTTTCAAGAGATTCAATACATATCACTTGCTTTTTGTATACACAACATCATGTATACTGTCATTTTTAGGGTATATGTTGATGATATTACAAGAGATGATTTACAAGGGATCAGTGTAGCTAAGAAGATCCTTAGACAACAATTTATCACAAAGGACCTTGGAGAACTATTATACTTCCTTAAGCTTGAATTTGTCAGGAATCAAAGGGGATTTGTGATAACTCAAAGGACGTACGCTATAGATCTCCTTTTCGAAACCAGGATGGAAAATTATAGACATGCCACAACTCATATAGTTCCTATAATGAAGCTTTATAATGATGGTACATATGATATGGATACGAGGAGACACAAGAAGCTCGTTGGGAAGCTTCTCTATGTGATTATCACTAGGCCATATATCTCCTTTGCAGTGAGACAATCAACCAATTTATGGAGCAACCTAATGTATCTATATATTCTCGAGATATAGGGTTGTTATTCAACAAAGGGGACATCACGGTCTGTGCAGATGCTGACTATGCAAGATGTCCAAAAGACAAGAAGTGCACCTGTGAATTTGTAATATTCTAATTGACCTAACCATTGACAAACCTCTTCACATGCAACTGCCATGTGATAATCAAGTTGCATTATTTGTTGCCAACAATCCAACATTCCATGAGAAGACCAAACACATCGAGGTGGATTGTTGCTATACTAGTAGAGAGAATGGTACAAAAGGCTTCATGTCGACAACTCATGTCAGTTCGGCAAAACAAACTACAGATACATTCACTAAGGCTCTAGCCAAAGGACCATTCCAGAAGTATTCTTCCAAGCTGAAAATGATGGACATCTACAATCAAGCCCAAGGCGGAGTGTTATAGGAAATACTAATTATGTCATTTCTTTAGTTGTTATTTCCTTTTTCTCTGTGTATTTTCCTTTCTGTTATTTTCCCTTTTAAAGTTTCTCCTCTATATAAAAGAGCCCTAAAGATCCCTATGGCATCTGAATAAACATCTGTCATTCTTGCATTCCCGCATGTAAATTATGACTTCAATCCTAAATACAATTGCAGTATCTACATATAAGCACTAATTGATTTGAATATGCAAGAATACCCCAGTGAAACTCTCATTTTGACATGTTTTTGCAATATTGCTTCCTTAAAACATATTCTTGCCCAATGACTTCTATGAAAAGGTTCATTAAATTATTTGATAAATCGGTTTAGGATGTAATCACAATTTTAACTTTCATCTTCAGCACATATCTGTTCATCTAAATAGAGGAACTCTAAGCAGGTATAAATACGAAAAAATGTGAGCATTATAAAAAGTTTATAAAACGAATTTTAGGGGAGCATAAGTAATATCAAGTATTTACCAAGGCCTGAAACCCTGAATTACATAGAAAATAGAAAAAAGAGAATTTTCTGCTGATCCAGTTAAAAAAAAGGCTAATTTGAATCCTTTCATTATCTTATGCTGGAGTTTTAAATATAGGTATTTACCTCCTCCATGTTTCCATCTGACCGTTGCCTTCCCAGCCATGATGCAGAAACATGTTGTTCATCCTCCACCACTTCACAGCGTCATAAAGCATATTTGCTTGAATTCAGAGAAAATCTTTTGCCAGCTCTCTTCTTGTAAGATCGTACTTTTTTCGTTGTCGGGCCAATAAGATCTCAATCCCTCAAGTCAAAAATGATGTTATTGGTTTATAAAAAAAATCAGAAAAATGAATCAATATATTGTCGGTTTGATTAGTATAATATAAAAACAAATATGAGTTTGCTCTATCGTATACTTATGTATATAATGAAAGTGATGTAAAGAGATATATGTGACATATATAATTAATAACGTTAAGGATAGGTATTAATACTGTAATTGACAACTAGGGTTGTTAAGGTGGTGCTTCATAGGGAGCAACAACGATGATATCTTCTTGATATGGAGGTAAGGTTGTCGATAGGGCGAGTATCTGACTCATTTGATTGTGACTCGTCCCAACTCGTTGTTATTAGGTCATGGGTCAACTCACTCCATTCCAACAGATACCCGGTTAATACCGAGGAGTAATGGGTACTCACGGGTACCCGTGGAAGTACTACCTTTATTAAGAGGAGATTACCTATTTATTAGATAAATATTAATCAAGGGACAAAATTGATAATTTTTTTCATAAACACTATTTATCAACTTTAAAACTCATGTTATATTTTTGTCATCAATGACGCACTCTCATTTTTCTACTTAAATCCAAAATGGAAAGTGAACCTTTATTTGTATGAATTTTGTATTTTGTTTATGGCCCAAAATGTTGATTTACCAACATACCGTCAGGCAAAATGACATATCGGCGATATGTTGGTGAAATAACGTCCACATTTTGTTGAATCCGGCCACAAATTAACACTGAGCACCGAAAAAGGTATAGAGCGAATTTCGCCATTTCTGTGGCATTTTGTCATATCGACAAAATCGATATTTCAACAACACTGAAATTCGACAAAAAATTGAGTTATGATTTTGTTTGGGCCACTGATCTATCCCATCAAAAACGGGTGCATATGCAGATGTGCTGTATATGAACCATCAATTACATGCAATTTAATCTATTTTTGTATCATATTAAACTTTTTTGTTTTTATATTTGATTTTTATCTATTTCATTATATGTATCCTTTTTAACAATTCGATAATACATTTTTCATATTTGTCAGTATATGTATTGGCATCCATGTTTATATTATAAAAGAGATATCAACAATGATTTTATATCAATATGTTTGTGTCTTTTTGAATAAATCGATAGCTTCTAAACTCCCCCCCAGGGTCCTACTCCTCTCCGTCGTCGTGCAGATCCGTTGTACGAGTTGATTTTGACCGAAGAAGGTGATTTTTTACTGGTAAATCACCTTTTTATCCCTAAAACAGATCGAGGATTGACGAGCATGGTTGTATGAGTCTACATGGACAACTAATCATCTATATGATCATGTAGACTCGCTCGGATAGATCTACTACCCTAGTCGAGTTCTGTTTCAACATCTTTTTTCTTCATCATGTCAGAGAGCAAGGATGATGTCTTCTCTTCCTCTGTTGACTTCAAGGTTCCTGGATCCCTTCGCGAAAACGGATGGGACAAACTATAAGTTGTGTTCCACATGATTCTTGACCCTTCTGCAATAGAATAACAAGGAGCGCATTTCGACACAACCGGAGTCGCAGATAAAACTGGTGAGAATGCTTTGTGGAAGCAAGATGATGTGTATGCTTGTATTTGGCTCTCTGGTATGCTCAACATGGAGATTTCCAATGATATTGTGAATCATCCCATAGACAAGGCAATGTGGGATATCTAGGTGGCCGCATATGGCCAAGCGAACAAATGAGGCCACGATTCTTCAACTACAATTCAGCATCTACATGATCAAGCAGAACGGTCGTCCTCTGCATAGTTTTACCCTTTGCCATGAGGCATGTTCGAGAAGCTTTACAGCTTCATGCATGTGACCACATCTACCGAGCAGCAGATGGCGTACAGGAACTCCACGATGGTGGAAGTTTTCCTAGATTCTCTAGACCCTGAGTACGAGGTAACTCATACAACTTCTTACTAATGTAGCAATGCCGCCCATAAGAGACACCTGCAATCACCTCAGCAAGATCATTGTCTCACCTCCAGCCACCACACATACCTCCTCATTGATGGACACATCTCACGACAAAGAGTCTACTCAGCTTAGAGGATGTGGTCTCCATGGTAGAGGAGGAGGGTGTCAGCAAGCTCCCCACCATTTGTGTGGCGATAGAGCACAACTCAGTTCATGTAGATATATTCCCCCTAGTAGATCGATTGCCATTACGAACATGGTTTGTTTACCTATTATAGGATATGGGGATGTTCATTTGATGTCATTTATATGCATGGAGAATGTGCAATATGCACCTGATTTTTAGATAAATTCAAGGCCTTAAATGTCGGATTTTGATTTCATTTCGGTAATCCTGGAAAGTGACAATCGATGGAATTTTGATGAAATAGCTGAAAATCGAGGAAATTAATTGAAAACTGGTTTTTCTAAATTTAAGATATATAATATTTATTAACTTGATAAATGAGACAAAAATGTACAATTTTTTGTTAATAGTAAGATATTAACATGATGTGTTACATTAAATTTCCATCTAACTGCTCCAACAAAAAGCTAGAATATTGCTTCGAATAAGAAACCATATTAGGAACTGAAATTAGAAGCCATTAATTTCATCTCTTGAATATCATTATAATGCTGACACATGCAATAATAACAAAGAAAAACATATGCCAACAAAGAGCACTTGCATAATGATATCTTATGTAAGAAATCGAAGATCGAAATGATACAATAGAACTTGTATCTAACCAAAATCCTTTCAACTTAGAACAATATTTATATTTAGAATAAAATAAAATAAAAATAAGGCACATGCATACATACATAAATACAAATATTTCTAACATGTATAATAGATGCATTGTATAGCTTGTGACCATAAAATATATGCTAAAGAAGACTCAAACAAATCAATTTATACCATGAAATTACGTATCAATCACAACTACAATCTATACCCTACCTGATTGTAAGTAAATAGTTATAGTCACAAGATTTGGAAGGTTGCTAACAACCTAGTGATGAATCTCCATTTCATCGCCTTTATTCTATCATTTTGGCCTTAAAAACCCCAGCCAATGCATGTAAATAGCATCAATTTATCTATAATAACATCTATTATTTATTGTATTTATTGTACATAAAATAAGGTTTTTAATGCCAAAATTATAGAATAAAGAGAAGAAAAGAAAAAGGAATGAAATATTGCAAATATTTTATGACCCGAACCCCGAGACCAATGCCACAATGGAATTGGTCGACAAAGAATAATTAGGGGGAGATAAGGGCTAGTAATAAAATAAATTCATCATTTATTTATTCATCCATTTATTCATTTTGACACCTATTTTGTATATACTTATTAATTCATCAAATAGAAATACTTCATACATGGAAGTTGTAGATAATAATGTGAATAAAAATACAAAATTGAGTTTGTACAAAAATAATATACAGTGTACATTTTATACACAGAATAAAAAGCCAGAATCTCAACTTCACAGACCCATATCTTGCAAAAAAACTCAAAATCACCCAAAATCACCTTTAATTGTATATAGCTTTTCAAGAAATATTTAATAAAATTGGTTTCACAATTTTTGGAGTTCATCTATGAAATTTAGGTTTTTGGCCCTCGTTGTATAGTCTGCCCGATTAAAATATTAAATTTATTCATTATTCATTATTTCTATAAACTTATATTTTTAGAATTCTATAAAAAATATATATATATATATAATACATGTACCTATTGAAATTAGAATAAAATAAAAAAGAACTTGTAAAATAAAATAAGTCTATGAAATACATAGACAAAAATACCTATGTCACCTATGTATATAAATAAAAAGGAAATACATTCTTTAATTATTTTATTATTTCATATTTTATAATATTGTAAATATTATCTATAATATATTAAAAATGTAAACCCAAAATAAAAACAAATAAAATTCATTAAATAAATAAAATGTATGTAAAATATAGGTAAAATACCCGTAAGTATACCTACATAGTATATATACCTATTTATTTAAATATGTAAATAAACTCATAAAAATTAAATAAAAATATATTCATATTCAAAAAAATAATTTATAATTTTATAAAATAATAAAATAAAATAATAAAATAAAATATACAAAATAAAAAATAAATATACAAAGAACATGTAAATACACTTATAAATACGACATTAAAATAAATTCATAATAAAACACATCAAAAAAAATAAATAAAAATCATAAATAAATACTACATTATTTAATAAACATTTTTTATTTTATAAGCAAAATTTAATAAATTCATTTATTAGGTTTAAATAATAGGTCAACTTCTTGCTGATTTGGACCAATCAGGCCCCTCCGCGCGTTGACCGCTCGGTCAACTTTCCCGTCTGGGACCTGGCGCGTCAGAACCATCTCATCCCCGATTTTCTTGAAATTTTCATGGGTGTCTCGTCCATCTTTCGACGTTGCTTCCTTAAGACAAAATGCTCTCTGGTCATTGTACAGCCACGTCCAAGTGTTTAATCCCTTGTACATAGCCTAGATTCTCCGCTACGGCCCGGTCAATAAGGGTGCCCAGCCTGTTCCTAAATAATGAACCTCCACCATTTCTCCAAGTTTGGTCAGCCTTTATCCACTCCCTTCCTCGCATTCGGTCCCGGCGAAGTTCCTTGTGACAGGAGGAGCCCGCTGGCGCTTTGAATCGGTCGGAGAGGCAGAGGTTGCACCCAAGGCCACCGCTCCGGCGAGGCCTCTGCTCCCTGGCGTTCTTCCAGGTACGAGCTGCGCATTTTACTCATTTTAGTTAGGATTTAGTTTTAGCATTTCAGTTCCGTCTTCATATTAGTGTTTAGCCCTTAGGTGTAGCGTTAAATCGTCCACCCGTAGTTCGTCGGAGCTCCGCTCCGGCGAACAACTCCACCTCCATTTTGCATGCTAACAGCTTCATCCTTGGGCCGAGGAGTATTGCCTCGAGCCGAGTGACCTTCTTGAGCAGGTTAGGTGCGTTGATAAGCACCAGGGGGAGCCATCAAGAGCCGTCGGAGGCACCTGGAACCTCACTTCTTCCCCGACCTCGCGGAGGAGCTCCAGTGTGTCTTCGTCCAATCCGAGACTCCAGCAGCCAGAGCCACCTGCCAAGAACGATTTGGGACCCTTGGGAGCAGCAAAGAGCGACAGAGAGGAGAGATCTCGCCGAGAGAAACTCGCCAGCGGTGAGTTCTTCCCATGTTCTTCTCGCACCTCTCCTCGCCATCGGATGAAGATCAAGGTCCCAGGTTTAATCACGGACGTCCGATCTTCCAGAGCCTCAACTGTTGGATAACGTGAGTGATCTAATCTCAGACGTCAGATAGCGAATCGGTATCGGCTCCTGGATGGGTGACGCGTGTCAAGTGAAGAACAAAGAGCCGTCGGATCGTGCGCCTGAGGGGGTAATTTACACTTGAGCCCCCTCGCATTTTTTGTATTTAATGTTTAATCTTGTAAATTAAATATCACGTTGTAAAATAAATGGGATTTTTGCATCAGAACCTCTGAACTTTTGGAATCACACTTTGGTCCCTCCCAGACTCACGTGGAGTCCCACGTGAGGCGCGTGATTTTTGCATTGTAACCTTGGCGATTTTTGTTAATTGTAAAATAGTTCTAAAAATTCAAATAAATGTTTTTATTGTTGGTATATTTGCACTATGCCCCCTGTCATTTATTTTTATTGCATTTACGCCCCTACCAGGCTGTTTAATTTTTGTGTCTTTTATGTATTTATTAAAAATACCTATGTTGCTCCTAAAAATCCACAAAAATTAGGTTAGATGTTTCATGCCTCCTATTCACACGCCACATGTCCATTTTTCATTTTTTGCATTTAACCTTATTATAAAAAATGAAAAAAGAGTCATTTTTGTACTATTTAATTTATAAAATACCAAAAAAATATAAAAACATTTTGAAAAATTACAAAAATATTATATATGGTATATTTATATATATATTGAGTCCAGAAAATGAAAAACCCTAAAAATAACAAAAAGAAAATATAAAAATTTCAAGAAGCTCCAAAATCCTAAAAAATATAAAAACCCTTGAAAACACCAAAAATATATTTTTCTCTTTTACAATTATCTATATATTATTATTTACATATTAAAATTAATTTGGGTAATTTTGGGACTTATCTTATATTTTTAAAACCCAAATTAATTTCAGCCTATTTAATTAGTCCCATATTAGGGACATTTTTGGAATTAAAAATACATAAAAATTAGTAAAATTCAGAAAAATAACCAAAAAAATATAAAAATATAATAAGCCAAAAAATATTATATCTAATATATATATATTGAGTATTAATATAAATATAAATATCGTTATATTACTTCTCCCTCTTCTCTTATAGATATATATCTCTATATATATATATATATTATATAATTAAAAATATAATAACAAAATAAAAATAACAACAAAAATAAAAAAAATATAAAATCAAAAACCCACAAAAACAATAAATTTTGGACATGATCTTAGAATTGAATAATTGCGTAACAAATTTTCACCACACAACCATTCGCCTCCCAGTGTTCGACCTCTACTCATGCTTACACCTATACACATTTGCATGTAGAGTTATAATAAATTTTAACTCCACATTTTTTATATTTAATTGCATATATTTTATTGTGGGTTAACTGTTGATTGATCGAGGATTATTGAGCGGTCACCGCATCGACTATGGATCCGCCTTGTGGATTAATACGACCCTTAATTTTTCCCCAGTCATCAAATTGCGTCGTTGCCGGGGAGGCAACGGAATTTGTATGGTTGTGAATTCATTTATTTAATTCTTTGTTCATGTCCAATATTAATTTATTTATTTGCTTTTTATTGAGATTATTGAGAGTGTTCTGACCCATCTCCTCTATTTGTCTTTGATGCGAGGTGAAGGATATAGTTAGATCCTTAAGCGCATTACGGAAGCATGATCGTCGTATCGGATACGACGAAGAACAACTAGTCGCACTAGTTGTTCTATGCAGCGGAAATTAAAATTTTTTATGCGACGAAACCACATGATCCAAGAACACTTCTCAGATCGTTTCGTCTGAACCACAAACAAGTATTAGGATTACCTCTTGAAGCGTGGTTGCGATCAAGTCTCTAAACGAAGAGACCTCCTGTCTCAAGTCCGATCCGTCGGAGGAGACGCTTGCGAGCGCGGGGATGAACCGTGTGCTTCTCGCAATCCATGTTGATGATCCAAGCGGTGGATCTCCTGATCTCGACACACGAGATCCGACGTCTTCTTCACGAGCAAGGCACGCTGAAGTAGACGGAGTTCCACGAGCAAAACATCGGGCAGCATAACTACGGTGCCGCGGTGATGGAGAGCCTCTCTAGGGCATCCATGGTGGACGGCCATGAGAGGGAGAGAAAGAGAAAGAGAGAGAGAGAGATATGCTTCTCATGCATTATGTGTGTTCTATGTGTAAAGAAGAGCAATGGGGTGCCTCTCCTTTTATAGGGTTTTGGGATCCATGGATCTCAATCCATGTGTCAACACAAATCCAATGGCTCTCATTGATTGTGTTTCTTTTAATGGTCAAGATTTATGTTGGTAAAACTAACAACAATTAGTTTAATTTAGATTAAATATATGTTGATAAATAAACACAATTTAATTACCAAATTAAATCAAGATCTCTTGGAGATCATAGGAGAGAGAGTGCCTCCTTCCATGTTGGAAGGAGGGGACGGCCACACATTCCTAATAGGAGTGGTGGCCGTCCACTCCATATACATGGAAGGTGGCTCTCATCTCTTTAATGTAATCTCCAAGATTATGCAACAACTTTTGTTGCAAATTATTCTACAAAAAATAATTTACAATTATTTTGTAGACATTGCAATCTTGCCACTAAAAATTTGTGAATCACATTCACAACCCAAAATAAAATGTAAATTACATCTCAATTTAATGTTCAATGTGAATCCAATTCACATTAACATTTAATTAACAAATGTAAATTACAAATAGATCTCTCTTATATATTATAAATCACATTTATAATATACATGACTAATACGGATATTGCTATCAACATTATTCATATCCATGATGATTAAATCACATTTAACCATCTTGGATCTCAATTCTCTTGTGTCCAAATAATATGAATCGCATTCACATTATTTTCATCTTTGATAATTAAATCACATTTAATTATCTTAGATTACCCTCTTTATAATATGAATCAAATTCATATTACTCGTGATAATTAAATCACATTTAATTATCCATTTTCTCAATGCTCGGATACATATATCAACAATAGAATTATCCATGAACTCTTTCAAGGATAATGCGCTTTCTCCGCAGATACTTGGAGATAAGGACAGGGCGATTGTATTGTTCCACGTATAGTGACTTGGATATTGAGACTATATCTCAAATCTAGATCGCGGGCCTCCCATAGATGCTTGATTAAATCAAGACCGCAAATCAAATCTTCTTATTGTATCTGAATCACATTCAGATCAATGTCCAACATTTGGACCAAGATTAGATCACTTCTCTACTGAGAGGAGTCACTAAAATCCAGACTCGTTTCATCACTCTCTAGGAATGGAAGCATCATGGTTATACAATCGTTTATGATCACATCACCCTCAGGTATTCCCAATACTTGTACATCCTGCATACTGGAAGACTCAGATTAAACCCGAAGTATTAGATCAACTTTGCATAGTCTACTTCATGGTTTTATCAGTAAGTTTCTCATTCGATCATTGGAAGTTGGTATCGATCATATACTTTCCAAAAGCATATATCATACCTAGGTCTTGATCATATACTTTCCAAAAGTATATATCAAACCTACAAATTCAGTCAAGCTTCCAAAGCGAGATGACCGTGCACGGAATTTGATTCTTCCCAATATCTCATGAGTGAGCTCATGTCTTCCGGCTCAGTAAATGAACCTGTATGATCCCTTTGAGAGATCGTATTACTCATATGCCCTTACATGCACACCAGCGCGTCGGTGTATAGACCTTAGTTAGGTCATCAACCTATTGGTCTGCCAAATGTACATACTTAGACAAATAGTAACACATCTGTCTCCGTTCAGAGGATGTGTGCCTATATCATGACAGCATATGATATAGGACTTCAGTTATCTCGATGTCATTAAGTCAACTCTTTGACCTAACTAATATGACACCTCCGAATCTCTATTCCTATGCAGAGGACCTGCATCAAGAGGTCGGTCAGATATCAGCCTTCAGAGATAAGGATTGCCATCTCCTACTCAGGCTGGAGATCATCTCTTAACAATCATTTGACGGTGCTTGATGAGTCCTCAATCTAACTCTTTAGATATTCATCCAAGCACCAGCCTCTATGATTCAATAGTTGAATCAACAGCTGTATGATTATTAAGATGGCCATGGTACATAACCCTAATTGTACTAAGGGACCTATTATGCAAATTATTCATTCTTCATTTCAGATCAGGGAATGATATTTGCAATAACATTTATTGCATAATGGCTCGACGTGGGCTCGCATTTCCAACAATCTCCCACTAGCCCAAAGAGCCATTGATGGGCTTATCATTTAAACCCGCACTCATGTGACAATCATAGGCTATTTAGAAAATAGCTAGGTAAGATGATCAGTCACTCTGTTCCCACGAGACTATGCCAAGTCCTTTTATGACACTTGCATATCCCCAGTAACAGTGCTCGCATTTAATGCGAATGTTGCATCTCATGCAACCAATACTCTATTTTTGTTAGTCATAGTGTCCTTGACACTACAGCTTAACAATTATCATAACCAGTATTTCCATAATCCTTATCAGAATACCCTTATTCCTGGAGATCACTATCTCTTAAGGTATCCACAGTTAAGACCTTTTAGATCTCTATCTATAAAGTCTTAAGCTTTTGAAGATAAGACTTTGAGATCACTATCTCAAAAATCTTGTCATCTATGAAGATTTTGTTGTTACTGCAATTAAGTGTTCTATCTCCATAATAGGACTAGTAACAGTTTACTACTCCTAATGCATGGCAGATATCTGGCTTTTGTACACATCTAGCATACACTCAGCTTCTCGTAACTAACGCACAAGTGCAAGTAGTTCTAGCATTTACTTCCTCAACTCTTTGAGGTGCTATCCCTTCAGATAGGTCAGTACCATATCTTAAGGGATGGAAGCCTTTCTTGGAATTTTCCATAAAATGGAATATGTCCAAGGTGTACTACTAATGTGACAGTCATAATACTCTCTTCACTTTGCTTCTGAACACCTTCAGAACTAAGATCCAAGAGGTATCCTTGAGATCATATCTCAAGTTATGGAACAACCAGATAATAAAACACTCATTATTATCCTTATATCTTTTTAAATGATTAGGATATCATCTACATTTAGCATGATGAACACAAAGGCACTCCCACTAAGCTTCACATGGCTCATCAAGATTCTATCTGAAATTATAACATTTATAATCTCATCATATCTTATGGTCCAACTTTAAGAAGCTTATTTGAGTCCTTAGATGGATTACTTAGCTTGCACACCTTGATTTCCTCAACCATGAAGCCCTGGGGCTACTTCATGTGAATATCCTCAGAGAGGTATTTATAGAGGAATGCAATCTTGACTTACATCTTGAAGATGCAATAGTCAAGTTGTGCAGCCAAGGTTAGCAATATTCCGATGATTTTAAGCATGATCACTGAAGAGCAAGTCTCATTGCAAGCAGTGTCTTCTCTTCCAGTGTGTAGCTCATGGCTACGAACCGTGCTTTGAAGGTCTCTACCTTCTCATCAGGTCCCCTTTCTCTTGAAGATCCATTTACACCTTTACAGGTCTTACCCATATAGGTGGATCACGGGGTTCTATATACAATGCTTGTATATGAAGTCTACATTATACTTTTATTGCTAATCATCCATCTATCCATGCTATGATCTTCAGAAGCTTCATCACATGAAGTTCGATCATTGTCAGATTTCTCTGACACATGGAATCCTTCCTCAAAATCATTTGAAAAGGTTTTAGTGTTTCATCTTTAATTGTCCTTTTAGTTTCCAATTTCAGATTCCTCATTATCTTTTCAAGATTAAATGAGTTCCTATACTTCATTTTTCATCTTGATTCTTAAGAGTCTCTACCTCTAAGAATCTCATTCTTAGAGATGAGATATTTTAAGAATCTCAAGGTCATAAAGTAGGTATCCAATACCATCCTTTATTTTCCTAATGAAGCAACACTCTCAAGTGCTAGATTCCATCATGCATGGAACCTTTTTAAGGATATACATTGTAGTCCCTACTACACATATATATATATACCTGGAAACTAAGGGATAATTATGCTAAAATTTATCATTGATAAGATCATGTCACACATGATCCAATTGTATCTCCCTATAACTCTACTGAGTTAAGGTGTGTTAGGAGGATTGAGATAGAAATGATATTCATATCTCCTTAAGGTATCCTTTGAATTCATCTAACAGGTACAAGCTACCTTGATTAGATCAAATTCATTTTATCTTCCTTCAAACTTTGGTTGTAAACCAAAAATGATGAAATCTTTGAACATTTCAAAGGTTTCTAAGTGAAGAGAAGAAATCTCATATCATACATAATCATTAGTAGATATCACATATCCATAATGTTTACTATGATATAGATGATCCGCATACATCAATATGTATGTGATCCTGAATACCTTGACATCTTACACCATTCCCAAAGAAGGGTGTATTGGACATTTTACTTTGAATACAATATTCATAAGTATGTAAGTTTTGAAATGTTAGACATACTAAAGTTTCATCTCTTACTAGCCTGTTGATCAAATCAATAGACAAATGTCCAAGGCTTGATGCTAGATCATTGTCAAATGATCTTCATCCTCCTATTGATCTTAAGGTTTAATTTCAGTATTTAGAAATGTTAATGAACCATTCATTAATTTTCTAATTTTGTGGAGTCCACTAGATTTCAGATTACTTTTTGAAATATCTCCATCATAACTCCTTATGATAGGTCCATTCCAGAATTCATGTTTATTTCCAACATTTAGAAATAAACAATAAGTGTATTCTAATGTCTAGGTCATAGAGACATTCTCTAAGACTAAGGGCTCTCCCACTGAAATTAACAAGTCTATCAATCCAACAGAGATTATTGCAACCATTGCATCAAAATCCATGTGGATAACTACAGAACTTAAGATCAATTATTCCAGTCTTCTAAAACATATGCAACCCATTGCAAGTGTTGTAGAAGATTGAGATACAATTACAAGACTTTATCTTATTTAATAAGCAAGTCAATATCAATGATTTATGTAGATTATTCTGATGCTCTATCCGAGTCCTTCTCTAAGGATTCTAGACAGACTTGATAGTCATACTATCAACACATCAACTTATTGCAGTATTGGCATTCATCCAGCTCTTTGGATGTCATATGGAAGTCATAGAAGTACAGTCAACTCTTTGACTATACCTCTTACTTGGGTCCAACCCATGCTTCCATTGCGCTCCCTTTATCTATAAACAACCATTGCTTAAGACTAAGGATCTCTTATGTTAAATTCGAAAGAATTCAATGTAAGAGTATTTCAACATTTATACATGCCTCATTAAATTCATACAATATGAATATTATGAAGCTTCATGAATGACTAGAGTATAGACAGTAGAATGATGACATTCATTATGTCTACATCCATCTAGACCCTTAAAATATTGGTTCAGG
Organism: Ottelia alismoides; assembly: GCA_037367405.1. Taxonomy (NCBI): domain Eukaryota; kingdom Viridiplantae; phylum Streptophyta; class Magnoliopsida; order Alismatales; family Hydrocharitaceae; genus Ottelia; species Ottelia alismoides. Next base: position 450,407 of record JAZKJV010010113.1, read on the forward strand.
TAGGTATTCAAACATTTTGAATGCATCATCTCTTATGGAGCCACCATTCTGCATGATGCAGAGAACCATGTCATTCATGATTAAATGTTGAGAGCACATATGTATGCCAGAAAGTCTTCTTAGATTTTATAAGGATTAATTGACAATTGTGATCATCATCGATATGTCACTTCCAAAGTACATCCGATGAGATCAAGACTATAGAGACATACAAACCCTAGGGTTGTAGCCCAATTATCTATTTAATTGTCATTCCTCAATATTATGAGGAAACTTGCACATTGCAACCACATACATTATGTGTCCAAATGCAAGTACAATATCGGGATCAAGAGTCCAATCCATGATATTTTACTGGTTATCATTGAGTATTTATTGAGTGGGTTTTAATGAAGGATTATCTGAAATAAGAAATTTGCATAAGTGTACATATTTATATATATATATATATACATATTTTACTTTGATTTAGGAATTTTTATATCAAAGTTGTCTTGCCTTGTCAACACTGAAAGTTCATTCCCTTATTTACTTTCAATGTAAGAGATATATATATATATATCTCAGCAAGATCTGGGATCTCCTTCCTTATCTTTGTTGCATGCCAATAATATGAGAACCCACAACTCGGATAAAAAGAAGCGGGAACACATTCCGCCTTGCAAGTCCAACTTGCATCTCCCAATTCGGTCTTTAACGCCCGGGCCCACCACCCCTAAGGCAATGTTGACCCGTCATTAATTGAACCAACCGTCAACAGGAATACAACTCGCTATGCGCAATCCAATATCGCCCCAATAATATGAGGACCCGATATTGGGGTCACTATTCATACGTCCTTACTCTTTCGAGAAGCGAAGAGCCCGATCCAAATGGATCGTATGCAGGAGCTGTCACTTCGGACATGCATCTCCTACATACAATATCTGGCGACGGAACCCTTCGCCTTGATGGGAGACCATGGATGTCACTTATGTGATCCACCACCTCATATTCAAATTTTAATTAATTATCATGAATCATATTCACATAATTAATTCTTCCAAGGGAATTATTAACTCTAATCATATTAGAGTAATCTAATTGGGCATAATCAATTTAATCATATTAAATTAATTATCAATCCAATTCAATCAATAAACTTGAATATCTTACTTGAATATATATGATATTATTCTCAAAGTACATATTAATTCATATTTTAATAATTAGAAAAATACATCATAATCCCTCTGACATTATCTCGGCCCTACCAGCTGTCATGGCCAGTACCGACGGGAGTGGGACGGACCGCATACGTTGCAACCCGCTACCCCAGCGATCCCCGACTAGACACCATATCCACCTCGGGAAAGGATAATGCCAAATTGATTAATTTGTACTTGAGATGATCATCGGTTCTTCAACCGAAAATTATACCATATAGTAATCAAAACAATTTTGATTATAAGGAAATTTGCTAGACAAATTCCCAATCCTATTCAAGCAAGGAGTTTGATGATTGTGATTCCAATTAAGATTTAGATCAAATCTAAATAATTAATTGGTTGGGGCCAAGTCAATTAGGCAAATAATCATGTTCCAATATTTCACAAATATTTTCAAGATTATTTCACGAAATTAACAATTAATTTCACTATTTGACAATCACTTGATTCTAGATTAGGACTGTAATTTCAATAGTGACCCCTACTCACTAAAATTATCATATCTCAATCAATTTAAATCGAAATTAGACAAAATCAATTTTTAAAGATTGATAACTTGATTTAGGACAGAACTCAAGTGGTATTTCACGCATTTCGAGGCGGATGATAACATTAATTAACTCTTTAATCATGCTAAAATCTGCTGTTCCCGCAATAGTGCATACATGTTCATTAAAACAACCATATCTAGAGCATACAAAATCCGATTTATGTAAACTCAGATCCTATGGTTTCCTTATTTAATGGGGAACAAAATTCAAGTAAAAATTCGTGCTTAAAAATTTTAAACATGGCCGAAATTATTTACTAAACAGATCTGCGAAATCAAATGCGATAAAAACTTTCGCAACCTTAACGAACCCAAGTCGTCCTCGGTTTGCGAATCATATTCGAAACCGTCAACCTGGATCTGATACCACTTGAAGGATATATTTAGATCCTCAAGCGCATCACGGAAGCGTGATCGTCGTTTCGGATACGACGAAGAATGACTAGTCGCACTAGTTGTTCTATGCAGCGGAAATTAATATTTTTTATGCGACGAAACCACATGATCCAAGAACACTTCTCAGATCGTTTCGTCTGAATCACAAACAAGTATTAGGATTATCTCTTGAAGCATGGTTGCGATCAAGTCTCTAAACGAAGAGACCTCCTGTCTCAAGTCCGATCCGTCGGAGGAGACGCTTGTGAGCGCGGGGATGAACCGCGTGCTTCTCGCAATCCATGTTGATGATCCAAGCGGTGGATCTCCTGATCTCGACACACGAGATCCGACGTCTTCTTCACGAGCAAGGCACGCCGAAGTAGATGGAGTTCCACGAGCAAAACATCGGGCAGCATAACAACGGTGCCGCGGCGATGGAGAGCCTCTCTAGGGCATCCATGGTGGACGGCCATGAGAGGGAGAGAAAGAGAAAGAGAGAGAGAGAGATATGCTTCTCATGCATTATGTGTGTTCTATGTGTAAAGAAGAGCAATGGGGTGCCTCTCCTTTTATAGGGTTTTGGGATCCATGGATCTCAATCCATGTGTCAACACAAATCCAATGGCTCTCATTGATTGTGTTTCTTTTAATGTTCAAGATTTGTGTTGGTAAAACCAACAACAATTAGTTTAATTTAGATTAAATATATGTTGATAAATCAACACAATTTAATTACCCAATTAAATCAAGATCTCTTGGAGATCATAGGAGAGAGAGTGCCTCCTTCCATGTTGGAAGGAGGGGACGGCCACACATTCCTAATAGGAGTGGTGGTCGTCCACTCCATATACATGGAAGGTGGCTCTCATCTCTTTAATGTAATCTCCAAGATTATGCAACAACTTTTGTTGCAAATTATTCTATAAAAAATAATTTACAATTATTTTGTAGACATTGCAATCTTGCCATTAAAAATTTGTGAATCATATTCACAACCCAAAATAAAATGTAAATTACATTTTCAATTTAATGTTCAATGTGAATCCAATTCACATTAACATTTAATTAACAAATGTAAATTACAAATAGATCTCTCTTATATATTATAAATCACATTTATAATATACATGACTAATATGGATATTGCTATCCACATTATTCATATCCATGATGATTAAATCACATTTAATCATCTTGGATCTCTATTCTCTTGTGTCCAAATAATATGAATCACATTCACATTATTTTCATCTTTGATAATTAAATCACATTTAATTATCTTATATTACTCTCTTTATAATATGATTCAAATTCATATTACTCGTGATAATTAAATCACATTTAATTATCCATTTTCTCAATGCTCAGATACATATATCAACAATAGAATTATCCATGAACTCTTTCAAGGATAATGCGCTTTCTCCGCAGATACTTGGAGATAAGGGACATGGCGATTGTATTGTTCCACGTATAGTGACTTGGATATTGAGATTATATCTCAAATCCAGATCGCGGGCCTCCCATAGATGCTTGATTAAATCAAGACTGCAAATCTAATCTTTTATTGTATCTGAATCACATTCAGATCAATGTCCAACATTTGGACCAAGATTAGATCACTTCTCTACTGAGAGGAGTCACTAAAATCCAGACCCGTTTCATCACTCCCTAGGAATGGAAGCGTCATGGTTATACAATCGTTTATGATCACATCACCCTCAGGTATTCCCAATACCTGTACATCCTGCATACTGGAAGACTCAGATTAAACCCGAAGTATTAGATCAACTTTACACTGTCTACTTCATGGTTTTATCAGTAGGTTTCTCATTCGATCATTGGAAGTTGGTATCGATCATATACTTTCCAAAAGCATATATCATACCTAGGTCTTGATCATATACTTTCCAAAAGTATATATCAAACCCACAAATTCAGTCAAGCTTCCAAAGCGAGACGATCGTGCACGGAATTTGATTCTTCCCAATATCTAATGAGTGAGCTCATGTCTTCCGGCTCAGTAAATGAACCTGTATGATCCCTTGGAGAGATCGTATTACTCATATGCCCTTACATGCACACCAGCGCGCCGGTGTATAGACCTTGGTTAGGTCATCAACCTATTGGTCTGCCAAATGTACATACTCAGACATATAGTAACACATCTGTCTCCGGTCAGAGGATGTGTGCCTATATCATGACAGCATATGATATAGGACTTCAGTTATCTCGATCTCGTTAAGTCAACTCTTTGACCTAACTAATCTAACACCTCCGAATCTCTATTCCTATGCAGAGGACCTGCATCAAGAGGTCGGTCAGATATCAGCCTTCAGAGATAAGGATTGCCATCTCCTACTCAGGCTGGAGATCATCTCTTAACAATCATTTGACGGTGCTTGATGAGTCCTCAATCTAACTCTTTAGATATTCATCCAAGCACCAGCCTCTATGATTCAATAGTTGAATCAACAGCTGTATGATTATTAAGATGGCCATGGTACATAACCCTAATTGTACTAAGGGACCTATTATGCAAATTATTCATTCTTCATTTCAGATCAGGGAATGATATTTGCAATAACATTTATTGCATAATGGCTCGTCGTGGGCTCGCATTTCCAACACGAGGGACCGCCAAGCGAAGGAGGACCTCCTAGGAGGACCTATGCACCCAAGCAAGGCGGAGTTGGCTCTTCTACACCGGCCAACAGGAGAGAGCATCGAAGGCATATGGAGGAGAATTTTGGAAGGCAGTCTATATTTTTTATGCACTTTATTTTATTATGTATATTTATGAGAGAGAGTGACACTTGGATTGTAATAAAACAGGACTCTCAGGTACACTCCGACTTCCCGAGGTCCATTGCCCGAGGGATTGTTCCCTTGGGGGCCTCGACGGTTTTTGACGCTAGTTCTCTTTTATTTTATTTTTATTATTTTGTGTGAATGAGCCTTAGCTTAGGAATTTCTTGCTCGTAGATTAGGTCCAAACACCTTAATATCTTGTATGTACCTATAGTGCGCTTTGGACCTGGTTCAAACTTTAAACAGTCGCCTCATCATCTTCGAGCCTTCGTGCCGCAAGCCCACCCTGTCAAGCGCTACTCCTAAACTCGACGTGTTGAGAAGAGGAGGGGTGAGCCTAGACTGAACTCTTGGATTGAAGATCGGTGACCGGCTTGTGGTGCTTCACGATAATAGCAGTTACTATCCTAGGGCGATTTCTTCGGCTTGCATTTGCATATAGCATAGGTTTCAAATTCTGTGTTGCATCCCGCATGGAGAGAGCTGGAGGCACTGTAAGTCTTCTTACTTAGCATGCATCATCGATTTCCGACTTGCATGGCTTTTTCGACCTTCTCCCTCTGTTTTTGCCAACCTAGGATGCTTAATGGAAATTGGAACCTCGATAGGCACGTGCATTGAAAATACCCAAAAAAAGTGATAACCTAAATAAAATTGGGACTGCTAACTATATTGGACCTAAAAGTAATACATAATGGACTTCCTTGTCTTGAGGAGAGCAACCCCCTCATTGTATGAGTTTTAATTGCTCATGTACACACTAAGGAGTAGAGCCCAAATCCCATCAAGCCTCCTAAGTGTTTGTACAACTTTGTGATTCTCACCTCACTCTAAAAATGAAAAGATAAATGATCGTCACCTGACGGTCTTCACTATTTCGAGTAGTGAATCGGGGGTTTGCCTTGTGTATTGAATGTGACTTAGAGTTCGTTGCATTTTTCATTCATTATTGGAGTAGTCGGTCCCATCGTGGGAGTCATCTTTTTCATCTTTGAGTCTCTCTACCTCATTTATATATATATATATATATATATATATATGTATATGTATGTATGTATCTCCTCATCTGCATCGAGTCGTGATATTGGCGCTTGAGCTCAATCATTCTTCGCCAAGTCCTTTGTTTCCCTCTTCTTCCCCACCTTCCTCGTATCCACCGTACCATCCCCATCTTCTCAGCTTCGAGGAGAGCATGCTCTTCAGACCACCATTTTGACGGTGTTCCCGCCTTGTGTGGAACACCCAATTTTGTCTATGTCCCGTCTTCTCGCCCGCCCTCCTCGTCCCCTCCGTATCACTTTTCTATTACCCGGGAATGATGTGCACATCGATGAGGCCCGCATAGAGGATTTTAGGATTACCTTGATTATTTGTGTAAGCCGGGCCAATGATTGAGGCTGTTGAGATGAATGTGCCATGGGATTGTGATCAGATACGTGCATGTTTTTGAGGTTATTTGATTTCGGGCACAAGCATAGGTGTGAGGCATTATTGAGGAATTTTTGGTCTCGCGTGATGCATTTTGTTACTTCGATGAGGAATTCATGTGACCTGATTGATTGATCTACCCATTCGGTTCGGCCCATCTGGATTCGGATTTTGGATGAATATCTTTATATATGCTTCATGATGATGGTGCCCCGAACCCCCAATGAACTTCCTCATCTTCTTGATTGACCGATCCTTGATCTCCTGACTCTTTGATCCACCCATGGCACGTAGAGGATTTCCGATAATATTGTGCCATCTCATCTGATTGGATTGAGTTCGAGGGATTGCATTATGATTGATATTCTGTTCTCGTGTCCCTCCACTTGATCTTATGCCCTCCGGATGATTGAATGATTGAATGCTTTTGAGGACCTGAGATTTTATGCCAGTATTCCCATGACCTACATTGATCTAGCTCGCATTCCTCCCCGAGGACTATCTGCGGGAGAATGCGACAATTTCTTGGACTTCGGTTTCATCCACTACTTTGGTCGCCATTTTCATGGGACCCGGAACCGAGTCATGTGGAAAGCTTGATTGGACTCCCCCCTGTGACTGTGTACCCCACCTGTCAGTACATGAGGCCAACTGTCTGATTGCTCTCCTTGACGGTCCTCGCAAGGATGAGCCTTGATTTTCCAATTACTCACTGCCTAGCTCATAGTTCTCCGAGGGTTATCTGCGAGAGGCTATGACACTTTTACGCTCTCTTGGTCTCTTCTACTGGTAGGCGGTTTGCTGTCTATCGAGACCATATTTTCTGTGGATCCGTCTTATGGATCTGGCTCCTTTGAGCCTCATTGTCTCCTTGACGACCCTCGCAAGGATGAGATGTACTCTGATTATACGCCTGATCTGTTGGGGAATGAGACCGACTTGGCACGGCTCCTTCGAGCCCTTCTCTCTCCTTGACGACCCTCGCAAGGTAGAGACACATTCGGACTGTTCCTTGCCTAGATCGCATCACTCCCCGAGGACTAACTACGGGAGCATGCAACACTCTCTTTACGCTCAGTTCCCCCTACTGACTGTGTCTCCGATCCGCGGAGCACGGAATAGAGTCGTTTGATATATATGATTTTTATCCCATCCTGAGTTGCATATCTGATCTGTAGATCATGGGACCCATCTAATTAAACTCCTTTGAGTCTACTCGCCTTGACGGTCCTCACAACGCTGAGATTCCGATATCTGCTATTTCCATGCCTAGCTGGCAGTACGTTCCGCAAGGGTTGTCTGCGGGACGCTGCCACATTCTTTAGATTCTTCGATCTCTTCTGCTGGTAGACGATTTGTCGCCTACCGAGACCGTACTGATGATCCGTCTGATGGATCACTGACGCCTTTGCGTCCACTCACCTTGACGACCCTTGCAAGGTTGAGTTTCTTTCTGCTTATTCATTGATTAGCATGTACTACTCCTCGAGGGTTATGTGCGGGAGGGTACATCATTTTGTAGGTACTCGGTTTCATTTCTGGTATCTCCTATTTGTTGGAGCACGAAGCCGAGTCTTCTGAGTTGTGTACTTGGTCCCCTCTCTGATTGTGTATCCGATCTACGGATCACTGGACCAAATCTTCTGATTATGGTCTGATACCTGGCTCCTTTGAGCCTGCTCACCATGACAACCCTCGCAGGGTTGAGCCATGACTTACGGTATTCGGTGTGTCTCATGTCATCTTCCGACTTCATGACCACCGAATGCCATGATATCTCTTGTTCCTTACCTTTCCATATCTTATTGAGACTCTGATTGACCGGGGAATCTGTACTGTTCCTTCTTCCTCCCGGTCTTATAGTATCGGCTCTGTTTCCTCATGCTGACCCTACGAGCCGATTGACTGCTTCATGCTACCGGACCCCGTATCTATTTCATGATCTCTTTCACCCTGGTAGCCGACACCCACCTGACTGCTTATCCAGGTGTCTTACACTATCTGAGTACGTCACTGTTCTCACAGGGAGACAATGACGCAAGTACGGTATCCACTTGTCAGATACCGTCCTGTACTTCACCAGCTCTTCACCACTTGTATATATGTGTTGTATATTCTGTTCCTTCTTCTTCCGTATGTCTTGTGTGCCCCAGATCTCACACCATATCTGCATGTCTATACTTAGGACATACTCTGTCCTAAGTATAGGGGGTACACAGTTGTGTTATTCTATGTTCCGTTTCATCACTCCTGTCGTTGCTTATACTTAGGGATATCTCACCATAAGTATAGGGGGAGTGATGCGTATATTCTCCATGATCGTTTCGTCTATCTGTATATATCTATCTTTTCTTCTTTTCTTCTTTTCTTTTTCATATTTCTTTATCTAAATAAAAGGTGTCATCCCTTTGTGTCAGTTTTCTGTACTTAGGACATACTTTGTCCTAAGTATAGGGGGTGCACCCCTGATTTGTTAATTCTTTGATCTGTTTATTCCCACCCGTGGCCCTCCCTGCCTTGTGTACAACCTGCTATACTTAGGATTATTTGATCCTAAATATAGGGGGGTCGGTCACCTTCTTATTCATTTACATCTTCATTCTTTCATTCTTTATTTAGTCGTTGTAGTATAGGCTTTTCTATACTCAGTACGAGTTATGTCTTCTCTTTGTATCTTTGACCTATGAGGGCATAGCTCATGCTAAGTATAGGGGGGTCGTATATACTCTGTATATACTTTAGCCATAACTCGTACTTTCGTATAATTATTAATAAATATGGCTAAAAATATGATATAATTCATTGAAAATTAATTAATAATGCTTCTTATTCCTCGGATTCTTTTTGTATATACTGATTAATAAATTAGGTTAAAAATATTTTTGCATAATGATTTGAAAAATGGTGTGAACTGTTTGGAAAACCTTTTGTGAAAAATTTTCAACCTTTGTAAAAACATTTTGATTACAAAAATTCTTATATTTGTGTGAAACAAAGAATTTGAAAACCTATTTGCAAATGGTTTTGAAAACATTTTGTAAAAATATTTTGAAAATGTATATACAGTGTTTGCAAAATCTTTGCAAAATGGCTTTCAAATGTTTGTAAATATTTGCAAAAGTTATTTTTTACTATAGTTTTCAAAATGATTTTCAAATAAATTTGAGGAATAAAAGCATCATAATAAATAAAATAAAATAAAGGGGTCTGGGAGGTTTGGGAAGCGTGAATCATAAGGGAGCCGGGAGGCTTTTCGACTGCCTTGCCGATAGGCGGCCGTACCCCACCCACTCCATCTCGCTGAGTTCTTGAGATCAGTAGATCTCGAGTCTCGCAGAAGAAGATAGGCTTAGGGGGTGGCTCGCTTCGTGCTTCGATTCTTTATCAATTGTATATACACCTAAATAAATCACTTTGTTAAAACTTGTAAATTCTTTAAGTCTTGTAAAATAAAGCGGCACGCCCGTGTAAATAGTTGTACATATTTTATACTTTTACTGCCAAATTTCTTTTATTTGTAAATTCTTTGTGTAAAATTTTTCTCTTTGTTTCAAAATTCTTTGAAAAATTGCATTATTCTTTGCATATTTGTAAATGGCATTTGCATAGCATTCATAGTCTTTGATTGAGCTTGATGATTGAACTAGCCCAATAAAGTCGAAGATTGGAGCTTGGTTGGACCTTACCGCACCTAACTGCACTGGAACCTTATGGGGACTAGGTTTAAGGTACTTTAAGTCTAGTCAGACTTAATTCTTTGAGAAATCAGGGCTGGGTTCAAGTCACCTCAGTAGACTAAGTAGAAGTTTTCGAGACACACGCATGACTCTTGTCGGCCGTGACCTAACTTGGACACTTGCACCTTTCACTTGGCTCAACTCAGTTGGAGTGGTGAGGGGGTTGGATTTGCCAGTCTGAGACGCACACGGGTGGAAACATTCGTCCTCGTCTAGGTAGGGAAGTGCACCCCAACCTGGTCCAGTTTCAATGAAGTCGAATTACAGGAGAGTGTGGGTTGCAATAAAGCTTCAAAGAGGGATAGTCTTCTGGCTCAAGAGGAAAAAGTCCTTATGTAAATGTTGTTTTAAATAATATGTTGAAAAAAAACTCCAAAAAAGCGGACAGGCTTGTAAATAAAAATAAAAAGTTCCTGTCGGAGTATGTATATATGTTGTATAGAAAATAAGCAAGCTTGAGCATCAAAGTTATACCATGTGAGCCTGCAGCTGGATGACTTGACTACACTGTTCTTGCATCCCAGGATAGGTAGCTACACTGGCTACCGTCCATTCTTTTCTCCACCCCCTCCTCTTGAGTTGGATGCCACTTGAACTTAGAAGGGAATACCCCGCTCCTCGACGGTAGAGGGCTGGATTGGGGAATCATTGGGTTGTCATTCTGGAGAAGTCAGTTCCTTTGTCATTTCAGTTGGGGAGAGCCACTATCACTCACACTGTACAAGTCAGCTTCATAGTCATAAGGGTTTGTGTATGACGTAGGCTAGTTCTGACCATGCTATTGAGGTGATTTGAACCGAGTTCTGTGACTCCCGAAGGCTGTTGTGTTTTAAATTTGGTCCGCAACCAGGTTCCACACACATTTTCACACCAAGGTCTAACCTGAGCTCCAAACTTTGATTTTGTATAGAAGAGTTTAATAATCATGATCAATTCAATTTATTCTTTATTTTTGCTTTTTCTTTTCTTCTTATTCTTTATTCTTTTTATACTTATTGCATAAGTATTTGCTAGGGACTAGCAAAGGCAAGTATAGGGGGTGATGAATCTCCATTTCATCACCTTTATTCTATCATTTTGGCCTTAAAAACCCCAGCCAATGCATGTAAATAGCATCAATTTATCTATAATAACATCTATTATTTATTGTATTTATTGTACATAAAATAAGGTTTTTAATGCCAAAATTATAGAATAAAGAGAAGAAAAGAAAAAGGAATAAAATATTGCAAATATTTTATGACCCGAACCTCGAGACCAAGGTCAGAATGGAATTGGTCGACAAGGAATAAATTAGGGGGAGATAAGGGCCAGTAATACAATAAATTCATCATTTATTTATTCATCCATTTATTCATTTTGACACATATTTTGTATATACTTATTTATTCATCAAATAGAAATACTTTATACATGGAAGTTCTAGATAATAATGTGAATAAAAATACAAAATTGAGTTTGTACAAAAATAATATACAGTGTACTTTTTATACACAGAATAAAAAGCCAGAATCTCAACTTCACAGACCCATATCTTGCAAAAAAAACTCAAAATCACCCAAAATCACCTTTAATTGTATATAGCTTTTCAAGAAATATTTAATAAAATCGGTTTCATAATTTTTGGAGTTCATCTGTGAAAGTTAGGTTTTTGGCCCCTATTGTACAGTCTGCCCGATTAAAATATTCAATTTATTCATTATTCATTATTTCTATAAACTTATATTTTTAGAATTATATAAATAATATATATAATACATGTACCTATTGAAATTAAAATAAAATCAAAAAGAACTTGTAAAATAAAATAAGTCTATCAAATACATAGACAAAAATACCTATGTCACCTATGTATATAAATAAAAAGGAAATACATTCTTTAATTATTTTATTCTTTCATATTTTTGTAATATTGTAAATATTATATATAATATATTAAAAATGTAAACCCAAAATAAAAACAAATAAAATTCATTAAATAAATAAGATGTACGTAAAATATAGGTAAAATACCCGTAAGTATACCTACATAGTATATATACCTATTTATTTAAATATGTAAATAAACTCATAAAAATTAAAAAAAATATATTTATACTCACAAAAATAATTTATAATTTTATAAAATAAGAAAATAAAATAATAAAATAAAATATACAAAATAAAAAATAAATATACAAAGAACATGTAAATACACTTATAAATACATCATTAAAATAAATTCATAATAAAACACATCAAAAAAAATAAATAAAAATCATAAATAAATACTACATTATTTAATAAACATTTTTTATTTTATAAGCAAAATTTAATAAATTCATTTATTAGGTTTAAATAATAGGACTTCTTGCTGATTTGGACCAATCAGGCCCCTCCGCGCGTTGACCGCCCGGTCAACTGTCCCGTCTGGGACCTGGCACGTCAGAACCATCTCATCCCCGATTTTCTTGCAATTTTCATGGGCGTCTCGTCCATCTTTCAACGTTGCTTCCTTCAGACAAAATTCTCTCTGATCATTGTACAGCCACGCCCAAGTGTTTAATCCCTTGTACATAGCCTAGATTCTCCGCTACGGCCCGGTCAATAAGGGTGCCCAACCTGCTCTTAAATAATGAACCTCCGCCATTTCTCCAAGTTTGGTCAGCCTTTATCCACTCCCTTCCTTGCATTCGGTCCCGACAAAGTTCCTTGCGGCAGGAGGAGCTCGCTGGCACTTTGAATCGGTCGGAGAGGCGGAGGTTGCACCCAAGGCCGCCGCTCCGGCGAGGCCTCTGCTCTCTGGCGTTCTACCAGGTACGAGCTGCACATTTTACTCATTATAGTTAGGATTTAGTTTTAGCATTTCAGTTCCGTCTTCATATTAGTGTTTAGCCCTTAGGTGTAGCGTTAAATCGTCCACCCGTAGTTCGCCGGAGCTCCGCTCCGGCGAACAACTCCACCTCCATTTTGCGTGCTAACAGCTTCATCCTTGGGCCGAGGAGTATCGCCTCGAGCCGAGTGACCTTCTTGAGCAGGTTAGGTGCGTTGATAAGCACCAGGGGGGGCGCCATCAAGAGCTGTCGGAGGCACCTAGAAACTCACTTCTTCCCCGACCTCGCGGAGGAGCTCCAGTGTGTCTTCGTCCAATCCGAGACCTCCAGCAGCCAGAGCCACCTGCCAGGAATGATTTGGGACCCTTGGGAGAAGCAAAGAGCGCCGGAGAGGAGAGATCTCGCCGGGAGGAACTCGCCAGCGGTGACTTCTTCCCCAGTTCTTCCCTCACCTCTCCTCGCTGTCGGATGAAGATCAAGGTCCCAGGTTTAATCACGGACGTCCGATCTTCCAGAGCCTCAACCGTTGGATCACGTGAGTGATCTAATCTCAGAAGTCAGATAGCGAAGCAGTATCGGCCGCTGGATGGGTGACGCGTGTCAAGTGAAGAACGAAGAGCCGTCGGATCGCGCGCCAGAGGGGGTAAATTACACTTGAGCCCCCTCGCATTTTTTGTATTTAGTATTTAATCTTGTAAATTAAATATCACGTTGTAAAATAAATGGGATTTTTGCATCGGAACCCCTGAACTTTTTGGAATTACATTTTGGTCCCTTCCAGTCCCACGTGAGGTGCGTGATTTTTGCATTGTAATCCTGGTGCTTTTTGTTAATTGTAAAATAGTTCTTAAAATTAAAATAAATGTTTTTATTGTTGGTATATTTGCACTGTTCCCCCTATCATTTATTTTTATTGCATTTATGCCCCTGCCAGGCTGTTTAATTTTGTGTCTTTTATGTATTTATTAAAAATACCTATGTTGCTCCTAAAAATCCACAAAAATTAGGTTAGATGTTTCATGCCTCCTACTCACACGCCACATGTCCATTTTGCAATTTTTGCATTTAACCTAATTATAAAAAATGAAAAAAGAGTCATTTTTGTACTGTTTAATTTATAAAATACCACAAAAAATAAAACATTTTGAAAAATTACAAAAATATTATATATGGTATATTTATATATAGGAAAAAATGGGGCTGCCCCCTGGGGGCAGCCAACATGGCTGCCCCCACCCCATTTTTCGGCGTTCTTTTATTTTTTTTTGAAAAATAAAACCATGTATATTCATCCATATATCCCTCCTATATGCCATTCGAATTTCGTCAGAAACAGAGACTCCTACGGCCTCCATCTCGATGGTATCGATTTAAAAAAATCATGTTACCGTTAAAAAATTACTGTCCGGATGGAGGTCGTAGGAGTCTCTGTTTCTGACGAAATTTGAATGGTATATAGGAGGGATATAGGGATGAATGTACATGGTGTTATTTTTCAAAAAAAATAAAAAAATTTACCCAAATAAGGCGGGGGCAGCCATGTTGGCTGCCCCTAGGGGGCAGCCACATATGACCCTTATATATATTGAGTCCAGAAAATGAAAAACCCTAAAAATAAGAAAAAGAAAATATAAAAATTTCAAGAAGCTCCAAAATCCTAAAAAATATAAAAACCCTTGAAAAACACCAAAAATATATTTTTCTCTTTTATAATTATCTATATATTATTATTTACATATTAAAATTAATTTAGGTAATTTTAGGACTTATCTTATAAAACCCAAATTAATTTCAGCCTATTTAATTAGTCCCATATTAGGGACATTTTTGGAATTAAAAATACATAAAAATTAGTAAAATTCAGAAAAATAACCAACAAAAAAAATACAAAAATATGATAACCCAAAAAATATTATATCTAATATATATTGAGTATTAATATAAATATAAATATCCTTATATTACTTCTCCCTCTTCTCTTATAGATATCTCTATATATATTATATATAATTAAAAATATAAAAACAAAATAAGAATTATAACAACAAAAATAAAAAAATATAAAATCAAAAACCCACAAAAACAATAAGAATTGGACATGATCTTAGAATTGAATAATTACGTAACAAATTTTCACCACACAACCAATCGCCTCCCAGTGTTCGACCTCTACTCATGCTTACACCTATACATATTTGCATATAGAGTTATAATAAATTTTAACTCCACATTTTTGATATTTAATTGCATATATTTGATTGTGGGTTAACTGTTGATTAATCGAGGATTATTGAGCGGTCATCGCATCGACTATTGATCCGCCTTGTGGATTAATACGACCCTTAATTTTTCCCCAGTCATCACCTAGTACTCGCACATCGCACGTACTTCTTGTAGTAGAGAGAAGGCGCAAAAAAATAAAGTCTTAAATTTCGGATTTCGGTTTCATTTCGTCATGTCTAGAAAGAGATTTTTTTTAGACTTTTGGTGAAATCATCAAAAATCTTGGAAAATAACTCTTCAAAAATTAGATTTTTAATATCCCTAAGGTAATAAATAAAATATAAATGCACACTTATTTGTAAAATAGAATTGTAAATATAAGTTTTGAAGTAATATTATCGGTGTAATCATCACACATGTTAATATGTAGAGCAATATGTTGTTAGATGCAAAAGTCATGATAATAACCTCATCAATAAGAATGAGGTGACACAATAATAATTGTTAAACAAAACATATTTATCAAAATAAGGAAAGGAAAAAAATAAAGCTCTTCAACTCTTCGGTTAAAATTTGAATTTAACTCTTAAATCTTTTTGTCTAGATGTTGGTTTAGATTTAGATCTAAATTTTGGAGACTAAGTAAAGAAACTTCTTCAAATAATGCAAGGCACTCTATCAACTCAACACATCGATGAAAAAATAAGTGAAAAGTCATTAATATACGTAAATTTCGATGAAAGCTAAGGGCGGATTCCCTTATTTTTGTTGTTTCACCAAAATGACATGCAATTCCAAGGAAATTTTGTTAACATTTCGATGGTGTTTCATTGAAATCCCGGAAAAAGAAATAAGGTAGTATTTCAATGACCTAGAGAAATGAAAATTTCAGAGAAATTCGGTGGAATTTTGTTGAAATTTGATGTTATGGATGAATTTACACTATATTAGTCATATCACTAAGTGTCGTTCAGCTAGGGGGTTACCCCCCCCCCCTGGGGAGTCTACCTCCCTTAGCACATTCTTTCTCTCCCCAATGTGGCCCCACTCTTTCTCTTTTTTAGTACATTAAATAAATCAATTCTCTTCCATCAATTCCATCAAAAAAATATATACCATCATATACTCCACTTTTACTAACTTTTCCAAACTTTAATACAATCACATCATAATAACTACTCACTTTTTCAAACTTCAATACAATCACATCAAAAACAAACACATCTCCAGTTTAACCTATTATCCAAATACCAAAACACAAAAATGGTTTATCCTCCCCAATTTAACCCACCCTAACCCGCGTACCAAACGCACCCATAGGGTTAAATGGAGTTGCCTCTTAGGGGAGCTAACTTGGTTCCCCTCGTCCGATTTTTCTTATTTTTATTCTATATTATGCAAATCAAATTTCGTGTGAAACGATGACTCCTTCAGCCTCCATCCAAACGGAGTCGATTTCAATAATTCCGCGACTGCTAAAAAATGATTGTCTGAATGGAGGGTGTAGAAGTCTCTGTTTCGCACGGAACTTGAATAACATAATATATGTATATAATTATGAAAACCCCATAGATACATTTCTTGAAAAAATGGGGAAAATAGGGCAGGGAGCCAAGTTTGCCCCTTAAGGGTAGCCTTATTTTTCCCATATATGGTTAAAGGGGTAATTGCCCCTTGAGGAGAGATAACTTGGTCTTCCACCTCATTTTTCTTATTTTTTGAAAAATACTTCAATAGATTTTGATGAATCTCGTATTCATCATGATATAAGTCATTTATTAAACTCCTTGTTTAAACAAATCAATAAAAATCGCCAATGATTCCTCATTATTATACTGTATTATGTTCTGTAATTAACCTATAATTATTGTATATAATTACTTTTATTTACTCTATAATTATTTTCTCATTAAAAACCCACTAAAAATGAGGTTAAAAATTGTCTATAATTTCCTAACCATTAAAAGAACTAAAATAATAATAATAATATCAAAAGCTCAAATCAGTGTTTTTAACCCTTTAAAAATACCCCCAAAAAATACTTTTGTACAAATGACCTTTTTTTATTTTTTGTCCAATATGAAATGTTTTGACTTTTTTTCTAATTTTGCCTCTAACTAATTCTTTTTTATTTTCTTTTGTTTTTATATTTTCTAATTTTCTGATTGGGCCACGTGGCACCCTTTGGGCAACCGACATGGCCCGTCTCTTCTCTACCACTCGCCTCATCCCATAACCGTTGGATCAACCCCTTTACCTACATCCTCACTGCTCATCACCCGCTCAATCCACATCCGTCAGATCTGCCCTAAGATCCGATCATAACCATCCATCTCCGACTCATTTGTAGCCACTCAATGACATCCCTCATCCTACGGCTTCCCTCACGCCACGTCTTCCACTCACTCTCCACTGTTGGATGATCCCAGCACTGTCGGATCAACCCCTTCACCTACATCCTACCGCTCATCACCCGCTCAATCCACATCCGTCAGATCTGCCCTAAGATGTGATCATCACCATCCAACTCCGACTCATTTGTAGACAGTCGATCACATCACTCATCCTATGGCTACCCTCACGCCACGTCTTCCACTCACTCTCCATTGTTTGATGATACCTCAAGCTCCATCTAAATCGTCCAACCCCACAACATTCTCTACCAATGGATCAGATCTTAGGATCTGATCCTAGCCCTTCTCCCGAGCCCCCTTCAAGGACCATTGGATCGCAAGATCCAACGATCAAGGTATCATCTCCTACCTCAGATGCCCAGGTGTTACCCCTCGCCGATGCGCTTTCCCCTTCCTATTTTGGAGAACACTTCGACCATCCTCTCCACTCCATTACGCCACCACCGCAAAGCTCGCACCTCCACCATCCTCGCGTAACCTCCAACACCGTGTCTTCATTACTCCTCCACCATCAAGCCTTCGTTAAAGACCCCCCACCACCACATAACTGTCGGGCTCCACCACCTACAAACCAACCCCCTCCACCTCTGTCACCTTCGTCCACCATTCCAAGGTCTAGGACCTAGCTCCTCGCCTCCTCCCTATGACAGATGGAGGAGGATGAGAGGGCATCATGTCCCTCAGATCAGACGTTGAATCGTGGTTAGCATGACCATGTTAGCGATGTATTCGCTGTCGTTGAGCTTCGAGGACACAGCTGGCCTCTCCGGGTGACTACCGGAGTACATGTGCCATTGGATGGTGCCTCTACGGTGGCCATCCAATGGCCTAGATCAAGCCACGTCACTTCACCGAACATGCAGGCTCATGTCATCCGAGCCAATTCCCTAAGCCACCAGAGCACAACACGTATTCCCACAGCTGCATCTCCTCCAAACCTAGCTCCTCGCGTGCCCCATACGTAAGGTGTTGGGTTAATTGTAGATAACAACCTGAGGCTTTCTAGAATGACAAAGAGATCTGGGCGTGTGCACATCATGCGCGTTCCTGGATAAATTACGACAAGGCCCTCCTGAGTTTTGAAAATTACATATTGGCCCCTACACGTATTTGGAAAATTACAAAGGGACCCTGACAGTTTTTATTTATTGTGAATAGGACCCTCCAGGACCTATTCTGATTATTTATCTTTTTATTCCTTGCATTTTTATTACTTTTATGCCCTTGCACTATTTTCTTCATAACTTGATCATCGTAGGTCCAATTTTCTTGATTTCAATATCCTTTTGTTCCTTATTTCATAATCTATTTAATGACATATTTAATTTTCTCATATGACACTATTTTAAATGTGATACATTTATAATACTATAAAGTGTCTCGTGCCAAATTGCTTTGCCATTAAATAGGTGTTTGCGTGTAAAATTATTCTCAAATTGACTCTGAATCTAAATTATATTCCGTACACATATCTTCTAGGGTATATTTGTAATCCTTTATTTTGCATATTATCCCTTACATACATTAATACAATATGTCCTTGCATACTCATTTAAATGCATTTTTAAATCAATTAAAAATATATGCATCATTTTAGTTGCATTTTATTACACATCTGCATTTGCATGAAGACCTGAAAATGAGGATGTATTCACACATGCTCTTGATTGACCAAAATTTTATAAAAAGATAAAGTAGCTCGTGTCCCTGTGTTCGACCTTGGTAGACTTGCCAAGTATAAATACTCCACAACATTAAAAGTGTGTGGTTTTTGCTGAACCAAATTTACCTCTTAGACTAAGATATTGTTGATCATTAAAGTGGCAATTTTGACGTTCATCAAATGGCATTATTGCTAGGGATACGACTCAACTTTATTTATTTGTTGAATATTGACTTGATTCTGTGTCGAATATTTTCAAAATTTACATCTCTTCTTTTCATGCATTATTTTTGCATCAATTCTGCTGATTAATTTCCTTACTATTTTTCTAACATTTCTCTTTTATAGCAGGGCCCATGATGATCAAGGATGCTTGATCTCCATGGAGGCGTGGAGTTGGGAGCTCCCGTTAAGAAGGTGATGAATCCACATTTCATCATCTTTATTCTATCATTTTGGCCTCAAAAATCCTGGCAAATGCTTGAAAATACCCTTAAATCCTGCATTTTAACATTCATGCATGTGTGTGTGAATAGTGTATAAAATATAGTTTTTAAAAACAAAATAATAGAATAAATAAAAGAAAAAGAATAAAATATTGTAAATATTTTATGACCCGAAACCCCAAGACCTAGGCATCTAGATGAATAGGTCGACAAGGAATAAAGTAGGGGGAGATAAGGGCCAAAATACACTTTTATTTAATTGATTCTTTTCATTGCAAACACTCTCTTCAAGAAGAGGGAGGAGCATTTAATTACTTACAAGAGTGAGCCAACTAGAACACAGATAGATTACTTTGCATTGAGGAGAAGAGATCGGTTGTGTTGTAAAGACTGCAAAGTTATCCCAGGAGAGAGTTTGACAACCCAACATCGCTTGTTAATCTTGGATGTACAATTAAAAGGGCTGGTAAAGAAAAGGAGGGTTCCTAAGATCACTAGAACCAGATGGTGGAATCTTCCACTGAAGCAATCGAGCTTTAAGAAGAAGGTTTTAGAAGACTTATCTTGGGATTGTAGCGGAAGTACAAACGAGATGTGGGAGGTAGTAGCATCTTGTATCCGAAAGGTAGCCAAAGAGATGCTAGGCGAGTCAATGGGCGGAGCTCCAGGTCAAAAGGAGGCTTGGTGGTGGAGTGAAGTGGTGCAAGAGAAGTTAAATTTTAAAAGAGCATGCTTTAAAGCTATGTCTAAGGATAGAACGGAGGAAACTGTCAGAAATTACAAATTAATGATGAAGGAAGCAAAGAAGGTTGTAAGTGAATCTAAGTCAAAAGATTATGAAGTTTTGTATAAAAATCTCGACTCCAAGGAGGGACAGAAGGATATATTCAGGCTGGACAAAGCAAGAGAAAGAAAGACCAAAGACCTTTCTCAAGTGAGATGCATTATGAGAAGGATATAGAGACAAGATGAGAGCAGTACTTCTATAAACTTTTCATTGGGGAAGGAAATAGAGAGATCACTTTGGGTGCTCTAGCTAGTAGTGAAAGTTACTTGAATCGTGCAAGCTATAGACGGGTACAAAAAAAGGAAGTAGAGGAGGCTTTGAAGGTTATGAGACCCGGGAAAGGTGTAGGACCGGATGACATCCCTGTAGAAGTATGGAGGGGTTTAGGTGAGCGTGGTTTGACTTGGCTTACGAATCTATTCAATGTTATTTGGAGAAGCAAGAAAATGCATGAAGATTGGAGGAGGAATATCGTGGTGCTTCTTTATAAGAATAAAGGAGACATTCAAAATTATTCAAATTACAGAGGTATCAAGCTAATGAGTCACACTATGAAAATTTGGGAATGTGTGATCGAAAGAAGGTTGAGGCAAGTTTCCAATGTAAAAGAAAACCAATTCGGATTCATGCCAGGTCGCTCAAATATTGAATCCATCCATTTGCTGAGAACAATGGATATTTCTAGAGCTAAAAGGAAGAACCTCCATATGATCTTTATTGATTTGGAGAAGGCGTATGATTCTGTCCCACTTGAGATATTGTGGAGAATTTTAGAAAAGAGATAAGTACATGTCCTATACATTAATCTCATAAAGGACATGCATGATAGGGCTTTATCTTGTGTAAGGAGCCGTCTGGGAAGACTGGCTATTTTGACATCAACATTGATTTACATCAAGGTTCAACTTTGAGTCCATTTTTTTACTTTGATTATGGACGAGTTGACAAGTCACATTCAGGATGAGTTACCTTGGTGCATGTTATTTGATGATGACATTGTGTTGATTGACGAGACTAAGGATGGAGTAAATGAGAAGCTTGAGGTCTGGAGATATGAGTTGGAGACTAAAGGATTTCGTATAAGTAGGGCTAAGACGGAATATATGGAGTGCGCCTTTGATGGAAGCTATGGCGAAGGAATCGATGTGTGAATATTGGTGATGATAACATTCAGAAAAGAGATTCTTTCAGATATCTGGGATCTATTTTGCAACATGATGGGGAAATTGATGGAGATGTTAATAAATGCAGCCTGGCTAAAAAGGAGAGGAGCCTCTGTTGTTCTCTGTGATAAGAAAATTCCTTTAAAAATTAAGGAAAAAAAGTTTTACAAAGCAGTCATGAGACCTGCTATGCTCTATGGATCTAAATGTTGGCCTGTGAACCATAGACATGTGCAGAGAATGGTTGTAGCAGAAATGAAAATGCTAAGGTGGATATGTGGATACACACGTAAGATCGGATTCAGAATGATGCAATCAGAAAGAAAGTTGGTGTAGCTCCGATCGAGGATAAGATGCGAGAAAACCGCTTAAGATGGTTTGGTCATTTGCAAAGAAGATCAGTTGATGCACCAGTTAAGAGATGCGAGTGCTGGGATGTTGAGCCGGCTAAGAGATGGCGAGGATGGTCTAAGAAGTGTTGGAAAGAGACCATACAAAGGGATCTTAGTTTTTTGGATATAAGCTCGGGAGTGACCCAAGATAGATCTGAATGGAGGCAAAGAATCCATATAGCCGACCCTACTTAATTGTGGGGAAAGGCTTTGATGTTGTTGTGTATTTCATTTTGATATTTGGGGTCTCAATCATGTCCCCAATCACTAAGGGAAATGTTCTATTTGTTTGTTGATGATGATTTTTCCAAACTTGCTTGGGCCTTTTTCGTGAAAAATTAGCATGATGCTAGGTATATTATTAAAACTTTTATAATTGAAGTAAAGAATTTTCTTTATGCTACTGTCAAATATGTTCACTCTGAGATACTTTAAAATTTTATAATAGTCATGTATCTCAGTTTTTCAAGTCTCTTAGGATCCTTATCAGATGTCGTATGCCTACACTTCCTAGCAGAATGATGTTATTGCACAAATATGGGCATCTCTTAGATGTTACCATGACTCTTTTGATACAGAGAAATGCTCCTCACTCCTACTTGGGAGATGTTGTCTTCACTACTTGTTATCTCATCAAACATATAGTGTCTTCCTTGTTAGAATAAAAGTCTCCTTATTCGATTGCCTTTCTCAAAAAGGATATGTTATTTCTAATACCTCACATCTTTAGTTATGTGGCCTTTGTCCTTCACTTGACCCAATGTCGTGACAGTCTCTCTCCTATATTTGTCAAATGTGTTTTTGTTGGTTATTTCCAATCCCAAAAAGGATATCGATGCTTTGATCTTGTTAGGAGGAAGTAAAATGTTAGTGTTGATGTCAGTTTCTTTGAGATTGTAATGTATTTTCTCCACAGTGGCATGGTGACACCTTCTGAGTATGAGAGGAGGTTTGCATTCCCCCTCTGTCTCCTACTCTTATTATGCCTTCCGTTGTACAGACTTCGCCTCGTGTGTATGTTCATACACCTATTGCAACTCAAACATTCATGCTTCATGTAAATATTGAACATTTAGTTTTTATTGATATCACTATTGATGCTTTTGTACAACATGAGACAACACAGGATGAGAGTGCAACTACTCAGGAGATTATTCTACAGGAGGTTGATCCTTTAGAGGATCTGGACCAGCCTATTGCATTTTGAAAGAGGACATGTACATGTGCTAAATACTTTCTCTTAGGAATTGTTTCATCGAGCATATATCAAAAAACTTCAGCAAGTTTGTGGTGGGATTTCAGCTATTATAATACCAAACACATACCATGAGGCTATCAAGGACAGGTAGAGGCATCTTGCTGTGAAGGAAGAAATGACTTCATTATAGTCAAGATGTACATGAGGCCTAGTTACTGTCCCATCAGGGCCTCTATGGTTTGCAGCAAATGGATATTCACAGTGAGGCTAAACTTGTGGCATGTGGGTTCACTCAGATATATGGGGTGGGCTACCAGGACACTTTCTTTCATATAGCATGTCACTCCACCCTTCGGATCCTCCTTGCTATTGTGGTAATGAGACACTGGACACTTTCTCAACTTGATGTCAAGAATGCCTTTCTGTATGTAGACATGTAGGAAGAAGTATATATATAGCAACCACATGGGTTCGTTGTTGAGGGGGAGTGTCAGAAGGTATGCAGACTTCATAAAGGTTATTTATGGCCTTAAGGAAAGTCATAATGTATGGTTCCAGAAGCTTTCAAACCTTATAAATAAGGGTAGTAGGGTTTCAAGAGATTCAATACATATCACTTGCTTTTTGTATACACAACATCATGTATACTGTCATTTTTAGGGTATATGTTGATGATATTACAAGAGATGATTTACAAGGGATCAGTATAGCTAAGAAGATCCTTAGACGACAATTTATCACAAAGGACCTTGGAGAACTATGATACTTCCTTAAGCTTGAATTTGTCAGGAATCAAAGGGGATTTGTGATAACTCAAAGGACGTACGTTATAGATCTCCTTTTCGAAACCAGGATGGAAAATTGTAGACATGCCACTACTTGTATAGTTCCTATAATGAAGCTTTATAATGATGGTACATATGAGATGGATACGAGGAGACACAAGAAGCTCGTTGGGAAGCTTCTCTATGTGATTATCACTAGGCCATATATCTCCTTTGCAGTGAGACAGTCAACCAATTTATGGAGCAACCTAATGTATCTAATATCTTCTCCAGATATAGGGTTGTTATTCAACAAAGGGGACATCACGGTCAGTGCAGATGCTGACTATGCAAGATGTTCAAAAGACAAGAAGTGCACCTATGAATTTGTAATATTCTAATTGACCTAACCATTGACAAAACTTTTCACATGCAACTGACATGTGATAATCAAGTTGCATTATTTGTTGCCAACAATCCAACATTCCATGAGAAGACCAAACACATCGAGGTGGATTGTTTCTATACTAGTAGAGAGAATGGTACATAAGGCTTCATGTCGACAACTCATGTTAGTTCGGCAAAACAAACTACAAATACATTCACTAAGGCTCTAGCCAAAGGATCATTCCAGAAGTATTCTTCCAAGCTGAAAATGATGGACATCTACAATCAAGCCCAAGGCGGAGTGTTATAGGAAATACTAATTATGTCATTTCTTTAGTTGTTATTTCCTTTTTCTCTGTGTATGTTCCTTTCTATTATTTTCCCTTTTAAAGTTTCTCCTCTATATAAAAGAGCCCTATGGCATCTCAATAAACATATGTCATTCTTGCATTCCCGCATGTAAATTATGACTTCAGTCCTAAATACAATTGCAGTATCTACATATAAGCACTACGATTTGAATATGCAAGAATACCCCTGTGAAACTCTCATTTCGACATGTTCTTGCAATATTGCTTCCTTAAAACATATTCTTGCCCAATGACTTCTATGAAAAGGTTCATTAACATTATTTGCTAAATCGGTTTAGGATGTAATCACAATTTTAACTTTCATCTTCAGCACATATCTGTTCAACTAAATAGAGGAACTCTAAGCAGGTATAAATACAGGAAGATGTGAGCATTATAAAAAGTTTATAAAACGAATTTTAGGGGAGCATAAGTAATATCAAGTATTTACCAAGGCCTGAAACCCTGAATTACATAGAAAATAGAAAAAAGAGAATTTTCTGCTGATCCAGTTTAAAAAAAAGGCTAATTTGAATCCTTTCATTATCTAATGCTGGAGTTTTAAATATAGGTATTTTTTACTTCATCGGCTCTTGCCAGATAGTTGCAGAAGGGCATAACAATATAAGAAATTGGAGTTCAATGGCTATGTCTGAAAGAATTGAAAGTTAAGTTGCCAATTTGAACTGCACCTGGTAATTAGATCAAGATGGTCTTATAATGTCAATAAAATAGAAAAATAAAAGAGAATTCAACTTTTTTTTCCAGAGTAGTTAATGAGAAATAGTAGAGTAAGAAAAACAAGAACATAGGAAGTACAGGGAGGAATCCCGTGATAGGGAGATTGGAGCAATGCGGAGTCTCTTCTCTCACAGGTGCGAAGTTGCCACTAAGGAATTGGTTCTTCACATTAGAGTTATGGAACAAATACACCACATTCTTCTCTATCCAGCGCGCTCGATATCACACCTTGGGTCGGCTTTGGTTCCACCTCCACAATCCCATCATCACTCTTCTTCCCCATGTCTCGCTCTCTCTGGCTCACTAGCTAGCTCTGTATGTCTGTAAACAACCGTATAGAGAGGAGGGAGAAATATAGAGGGACGGTGGGAACCACGAGGAAATACTATCAAGGGGTTGGGTGGTTCGTGTTGAAAACACAGCCCACGTCAGTAATCACTTCCGTTTATTTCAATTGCAGTATCTACATATAAGCACTAATTGATTTGAATACGCAAGAATACCCCTGTGAAACTCTCATTTCGACATGTTCTTGCAATATTGCTTCCTTAAAACATATTCTTGCCCAATGACTTCTATGAAAAGCTTCATTAACATTATTTGATAAATCGGTTTAGGATGTAATCACAATTTTAACTTTCATCTTCAGCACATATCTGTTCAACTAAATAGAGGAACTCTAAGCAAGTATAAATACAGGAAGATGTGAGCATTATAAAAAGTTTATAAAACGAATTTTAGGAGAGCATAAGTAATATCAAGTATTTACCAAGGCTTGAAACCATGAATTGCATAGAAAATAGAAAAAAGAGAATTTTCTAGCTGATCTAGTTAACGAAAAGGGCTAATTTGAATCCTTTCATTATCTTATGCTGGAGTTTTAAATATAGGTATTTTTTACTTCATCGACTCTTGTCAGATAGTTGCAGAAGGGCATAACAATATAAGAAATTGGAGTTCATTGGCTATGTCTGAAAGAATTGAGAGTTAAGTTACCAATTTGAACTACACCTGGTAATTAGATCAAGATGGTCTTATAATGTCAATAAAATAGAAAAATAAAAGAGAATTCAACTTTTTTTTCCGGAGTAGTTAATGAGAAATAGTAGAGTAAGAAAAACAAGAACATAGGAAGTACATGGAGGAATCCTGTTACAGGGAGATTGGAGCAATGCGGAGTCTCTTCTCTCACAGGTGTGAAGTTGCCACTAAGGAATTGGTTCTTCACATTAGAGTTATGGAACAAATACACCACATCCTTCTCTATCAGATCCAGCGTGCTCGATATCACACCTTTGGTCAGCTTTGTTCCACCTCCGCAATCCCATCATCACTCTTCTTCCCCATGTCTCGCTCTCTCTGGCTCGCTAGCTAGCTCTGTATGTGTGTAAACAACCGTATAGAGAGGAGGGAGAAATATAGAGGCAACGTGGGACTGTGGGAACCACGAGGAAATACTATCGAGGGGTTGGGTGGTTCGTGTTGGAAACACAGCCCACGTCAGTAATCACGTCCGTTTACTTCAAGGGGACAAGGAAAGCGTTCTTCTCGTGTGATTTCAGGTGGCACTGGCTTGGGTGAGGTATCGGATTGGATGGTCCGATTAGGGTTGAGTCCATTAAAAAGGATTAGGGTTGAGTCAACTAGCAGAAAAAGTCTCTCGTTCTTTCCCCGAACCAATTACCTCCTCCATGTTTCCATCTGACCGTTGCCTTCCCAGCCGTGGTGCAGAAACATGTTGTTCATCCTCCACCGCTTCACAGCATCATAAAGCATATTTGCCTGAATTCAGGGAAAATCTCTTGCCAGCTCTCTTCTTGTAAGATCGTACTTTTTTCGTAGTCAGGCCAATAAGATCTCAATCCCTCAAGTCAAAAATGATGTTATTGGTTTATAAAAAAAATCAGAAGAATCAGTATATTGTCGGTTTGATTAGTATAATATAAAAATAAATATGAATTGTGTTCTATCGTCGTATACATATGTATATAATGAAATTGATGTAAAGAGATATATGTGACATATATAATTAATAACGTTAAGGATAGGTATTAATACTGTAATTGACAACTAGGGTTGTTAAGGTGGTGCTTCATAGGGAGCAACAACGATGACATCTTCTTGATATGGTGGTAAGGTTGTCGATAGGGCGAGTATCTAACTCATTTGATTGTGACTCGTTCCAATTCTTTGTTATTAGGTCATAGGTCGACTCACTCCATTCCAACAGATACCCGGTTAATACCGAGGAGTAATGGGTACTCACGGGTACCCGTGGAAGTACTACTTTTATCAAGAGGAAATTACATTTTTATTAGATAAATATTAATCAAGGGACAAAATCGATAATTTTTTTCTTAAACACTATTTATCAACTTTGAAATTCATGATATGTTTTTGTCATCAATGACGCACTCTCATTTTTCTACTTAAATCAAAAATGGAAATTGAACCTTTATTTGTATGATTTTTGTATTTTTTTATGGTCAAAATGTTGATTTACCAACATATCGTCGGGTAAAATGACATATCAACGATATGTTGGTGAAATAACGTCCACATTTTGTCGAATCCGGTCACAAATTAACAGTGAGCACCGAAAAAGGTATAGAGCGAATTTCGCCATTTCTGTGGCATTTTGTCATATCGACAAAATTGATATTTCAACAACACTGAAATTCGACAAAAAATTGAGTTATGATTTTGATTGGGCCACTGATCTATCCCATCAAAAACGGATACATATGCAGATGTGTCGTATATGAACCATCAATTACATGCAATTTAATCTATTTTTGTATCATATTAAATTTTATTGTTTTTATATTTGATTTTTATCTATTTCATTATATGTATCTTTTTAACAATTCGATAATACATTTTTCATATTTGTGAGTATATGTATTGGCATCCATGTTTATATTATAAAAGAGATATCAACAATGATTTTATATCAATATGTTTGTGTCTTTTTGAATAAATCGATAGCTTCTAAACCCCCCCAGGGTCCTACTCCTCTCCATCGTCGTGCAGATCCGTTGTACGATTTGATTTTGACCGAAGAAGGTGATTTTTTACTGGTAAATCACCTTTTTTATCCCTAAAACAGATCGGGGATTGACGAGCATGGTTGTATGAGTCTACATGGACAACTAATCATCTATATGATCATGTAGACTCGCTCGGATAGATCTACTACCCTAGTCGAGTTCTGTTTCAACATCTTTTTTCTTCATCATGTCAGAGAGCAAGGATGATGTCTTCTCTTCCTCTGTTGACTTCGAGGTTCTTGGATCCCTTCGCGAAAATGGATGGGACAAACTATAAGTTGTGTTCCACATGGTTCTTGACCCTTCTGCAATAGAATAACAAGGAGTACATTTCGACACAACCGGAGCCGCAGATAAAACTGGTGAGAATGCTTTGTGGAAGCAAGATGATGTGTATGCATGTATTTGGCTCTCTGGTATGCTCAACATGGAGATTTCCAATAATATTGTGAATCAGTCCATAGACAAGGCAATGTGGGATATCCAGGTGGCCGCATATGGCCAAGCGAACAAATGAGGCCACGATTCTTCAACTACAATTCAGCATCTACATGATCTAGCAGAACGGTCGTCCTCTGCATAGTTTTACCCTTTGCCATGAGGCATGTTCAAGAAGCTTTACAGCTTCATGCATGTGACCACATCTACCGAGCAATAGATGACGTACAGGAACTCCACGATGGTGGAAGTTTTCCTAGCTTCTCTAGACCCTGAGTACGAGGCAACACATACAACTTCTTACTAATGTAGCAATGCCGCCCATAAGAGAGACATACAATCTCCTCAGCAAGATCATTGTCTCACCTCCAGCCACCACACATACCTCCTCATTGATGGACACATCTCACGGCAAAGAGTCTACTCAGTTTAGAGGATGTGGTCTCCATGGTAGAGGAGGAGGGTGTCAGCAGTCTCCCCACCATTTGTGTGGCGACATAGCACAATTCAGTTCATGTAGATATATTCCCCTCATTCGATATCTTTCTCACAATTTTATCTTTATAGAATATCAATAACATGTATATACTGTGACTTTCGTTGGACATATCATCTTCCGGGAATGATTTTCTAGTCATTTTAACAATATAGTGTTCCTTTCCGACGGGAGGTGTTTATATTGTCTTGCGTAATAAATTCCTCAAGGCTTTAACAAATATTTTTCAGTCTCCCAATCAAACCTACTGATAACCAAGGGACGTGACTGCAATTCAGACTCGGTGCCATATTTAACTCCACATAAGGAACTATACGCCTTTTTGGTAACTTATTGGATTGTGTTGGAATTTGGAGGGTTACGAGTGTTAAAGGGAGTTAATATGATAGATATGATGTGATATTTCTTATGGACTTATATTAACTTTTTAATGATTATGATATATTTGTTATGTTAATTTTTATTAAAAAAATAGTTAAAAAATATTATAACAAAGAATTTATACGATTTATACAACTAATTGTAACTTAGAAATGCAGAAATATAACACGAGATATACCCGATTACCCGAAATAACATGACAAAGCGATCGAGCAACTCCGGCCCATTCGTACAGTAGTCGGGGGTTCAAATCGTGGCTTTCTCAAAAACAAACAGCTGACGACAACTTAAGATCTTATCAGAATCTTTTGCTTCCATTTCGTACAAACCACCACAAGCTTTATGTAATTTTCAATTTTCCACCTCCGAAGTTGGACTCCGAATGTCCATCGTACAAACCACCACAAGCCCCGGAAATAGCCCCACCACCACAAACCACCACAAGCCAATAGCCCCATTCATGCCACCTTATAATGTCCATCGTTGTTTGCAATACTCGTGGGCTCAATAAGCCCCGGAAATTCAAAGCGTTGTTCAAAGAATTTCTTCTGTCCAATGCCGAGCTAATTGGCCTGGTGGAGACCAAAATAAGGCCTTCAAGTAGGGGCCGTTTAGATAACTCCATTCCTGGTGGTTGGAAAGTGGTGCATAATAATACCGGGCTCGGCCGTGTATACTTCCTTTGGAACACTAATTCTTGGTCTTGTGAGATAGTGGGTGTCCACAACCAAGCCATATACGTGCTTTTGTAAAAGCCATGGTGGCTTCTCTATCTACCTCTCTTTGGTCTATGGAGAGAACACCCAAAGTCTTCGAAAGGACCTTTGGCAACACTTGCGTGATGTTAGCATTGGTATCCATGGCCCATGGTTGGTTCTGGGTGACTTCAATGCGGTTCGTTTCTCCAACGAATGAATGGGAGGTCACATGGCCGCAAGAGCTTCTATGGAGGATTTCAATGATTGTGCTGTGGACTGTGGCTTATCGGACCTCGAGGCCAATGGCAACCACTGGACCTGGAACAATGGCTCGGTGGGCTCGACGCGCATTGTGGCACGACTTGACCGGGCGTTGGCCAACGAGGAATTTATCTCCTCCTTGCCCACCGCCAAACTCAGCTACTCTCCCCTCCCCCACTCGGATCATCTGCTGATGACGATCCCTATCTGCTCCAAGCCTTCTAAGAGGACCCCATTCCGCTTCTATGACTACTGGATCCATCGCCCAGGGTACATGGACGTCGTATTGGCTGCCTGGGTCATCCCTGTATATGGAAACCCTCTTTTCTGCCTCGCTAGGAAAATAAAAAAATGTTAAGTTGGCACTAAAGAGATGGGCTTCTGAGGAAGCTAATGCCATTACTGATCAAAAAAGTGCTAAGTCCTTTCTTATGGCTGTCTCAGCTGCCCTTGCGGATGAGCCCCTTGATCCTCATCTTGCGCAGCTGGAACTCGATGTCAAAACCTATCTGACGGCGTTGGAGGAGGACCTGGAATCCTTGTGGAAGCAAAAAAGCAGGGTTGACTGGTTAAATCTTGGGGACCGCAATACTCGCTATTTCCATCTAGCGGCCAATTCTCGGTGCTCCAGGAACTTCATTACCAATGTCATGGACCCTGCTGGCAATGTTGTTGTGCGCCAGGATGAGGTGGCTATGGCGGCTGAAGTTCATTTCCTTGATCTCTTGGCTCCCTTCATTGTCGATGTTTCGAGGAAGGCCCCCCTCCACCGCGAAGGTGCCTTACTGAGGCCGCTAGATCTTGGCTTGATAGACCGTTCGCCGATGCTGAAGTTTGGGAGGCTTTGTCATCCATTGGTTCGGCCAAAGCCCCTGGCCCGGATGGCTTCAATGCTAAATTCTTCAAGACCCATTGGCCGTTGTTTAAAGATTATATTCTGGCTGCAATGCACTTTCTCTACAATGACGGGGGTATGGTTAGAGAAGTTAACCATACATTTCTTACTCTTATTCCTAAAGTCCTAACTCCCACCAATTTCGGGGATTATCGACCAATATCTGGATGCAACGTTATTTACAAGATATTTGCGAAGCTATTGGCCAGCCGGCTAGCTGATGTACTCCCGTCCCTCATTTCGCTCAACCAAACAACCTTCATTAAAGGAAGACTAATCAGCGAGAATATTCGCTTGGCTAATGAATTATTACATGGTTTTGACAGAAGAGGATCATACAACAAAGCATGCCTCAAGATTGACATCTCTAAAGCCTTTGATTCAATTGATCACTCCTTTATTCTCGCTGCCCTTTCGGCCATGGGTTTCAGCCTTACTTGGACTTCTTGGATTAAGAACTGCATTACTACGGTCTCATTTTCCATCTTAATCAATGGTTCCCCGCATGGTTTATTTACAGGTACCAGAGGCTTGCGTCAAGGGGATCCCCTAAGCCCCCTACTATTCACAATTGCTATGGAAGCCCTATCTTCCATGGTCGAGATTGCTGCTTTGGAGGGTCGTTATCTCCCGTTGGGGCGTGGCTGTTCTATGGCACCTACACATCTTATCTATGCGGACGACCTCCTCTTCTTCTGCAAGGGTTCCCTCCGCTCCCTCTCTCTTAGTCGGGACATTCTTCACGACTTT
The DNA here is from genome assembly GCA_037367405.1 of Ottelia alismoides. Classification (NCBI taxonomy): domain Eukaryota; kingdom Viridiplantae; phylum Streptophyta; class Magnoliopsida; order Alismatales; family Hydrocharitaceae; genus Ottelia; species Ottelia alismoides. The sequence continues at coordinate 482,829 of JAZKJV010010113.1, forward strand.
GAAAAAGTCTTGGGCCTTAAATTAAATCGCAGGAAGAGCAAATTTTATAGGCCTAGAGGGGCTAATTTGGATTTCGCGGCCACCCTCCAAATGGGGATGCTTCAAAAGCACCTCCCCGCAACTTATCTTGGCCTCCCGATGGCCTCATCCTATGGTCGCAGCTGTGATACGCGTGTTCTCAAGGATCGAATTAGGCTCCTTATCAATGGTTGGAGCGCAAGATGCTTATCTATGGCCGGAAGAGCTCAACTTCTAAATACTGTGATACGTAGCATTTTGCTATACTGAGCCGCTGGCGTTATTATCCCTATTGCTAGCATTAGGCGCATTGATAAAATGTGTGCTCAATTCCTTTGGGGGCGCAAGCGCCATGATATTGCTTGGAGTCGACTTTGTATTCCAAAGAGGGAGGGGGGCCTCGCCTCTTCTCCTTGCTTGCCATCTGCCAAACAACGATTGCCTCTTGGGTTTGAAGACTCCTCTCGGCTGATACCTCGATTTGGGCCGAATATATGCGCGCCAAATACCTCAGGAACGGCTCCTTCTGGGTCATTTCGCCTTCCTCCTATTCCTCCATTCAATGGCGCAAAATGCTGGCCTCGCGACTTATTCTGAGGGATGCCATTTGGGGCGATCTTCTTTCTGCATCTTGGCTCCACTCGCCCTCCGGTTTTTCATTTGCTAGTGCCTATGATCTCCTGCGTCCTCGGGCTGTCTAGGTCCACTAGCATTCTGTGATTTGGGACCGCCATATTCCACCTTCCTACGCCTTTACCCTTTACAGAGCATTTCTTAGCAGATTACCTACTACTGATAGACTCAATTCGTTTGGTATGGACTTTCCTAGTTTCTGTGGGCTATGCTCGGCTGCGGAGGAATCGCATGCTCATTTGCTCCTCCTATGTCCTTTCTCTTCTTCAGTTTGGCAGAGCGCTTGTCTCTCCTTCGGCCCCTTGCCGCCCGCTGGGATTGACTTACATGAATTGATTAATTGGATTCTCAGCTAGTCTCCCCAGACTGAGCGTTCCTCCTTTGCCACCCTCCTTGCAATTGTGGTTTGGCACATTTGGCGGGAGCGTAATCGACGATGGTCGCGCTCGGGCTGCTGCAATCCTGAACGCTTGGTTACCGACGTTCTCAATACTTACAGAGCAATTAAATTCTAAGCAGGATGCTGAGTCTTTGCTTCCTCTTGGGATCGGCTTAGTTTTATTTTTGACTTATTAATTGCACATACTGCTCTACTGGCTTGCTCTGTGAGCCCCAAAACACTGTAACTTGTTTGTAGCCCCATTTTTTGGAATATATAATTTACTTAAAGCAAAAAAAAAAGTTGGACTCTGACATGGTGGTTTGCTTTGTTACCGTCGTCCCTTCGCTTGCTTAGCTTCACCTCCGAGTCCCCTAACCGGCCCCATCGGAATCCGGTACACGGGTCTTTTTGCTCATCGTCCCTTAAAAATTCGATTTGTCATCAAACAGTAATTTACCTGCATATACCTGCGAAGTATGGAGAGCTGCTCTCGTGATATCATGTTTTTCTTGGACCGTAGCTTTTGAAGATAATTGTATTGACAAATATCATTATCGTATTTGGATGACAATGACATATATTGTATATCAATCACTTTAAAAATCCGAAACACCTCAATTTAAGTCTAAACCGAAGTCGTACATTTCCTGGCTAAATCAATTTTACGAACACAAAAGTCTCAAAAATGCAATTCACGTTACTCACAGGATCATAAGAATAAATACGGAACAATAGTCCCCCGTCCCATCATGACACCCCCATCCCATCGCCCTTTTCCCAGAATTTCTTTAATCACCACCACTGTCCCCCCCATGTCCCGCATTTCGTCCTCATTTCACCTTCATTTCATTTCCACCTCCCCCTCCTCCGCGGCCACCTCCTCCTCCGGTAGTCTCTTCCTCTCTCTCTCTGAGACAGATTTTGCTTCGTCGGTTTTATTAGATTCGCTGACTTAGACCATCTCTTTCTTCTCAGATCGCACCTTAGATTCGCAAGGATCTTTTTTCAATCCGTTTGCTTTGTGCGTCTTGCAGGTTGTTGAAGAAGAAGAGGATGGTGATATGAGCAGATGATGGATACCCAACTCAACATATACGCCGGAGATCCCTCCGTACCGACCCTCTTGGAGCTCGCGGCCAACAACGACGCTGATGGCCTTAAGCTCTGCCTCGAGCGCGATCCCACCTCCGCCGGCGAACCCTCCCCCTGGTACGGCCGTTGCCACTCCTCCCCGCGCATGGCCGTCAACCTCCGCACGCCGCTCATGGTCGCCGCCACCTTCGCCAGTCTGGATGTCCTCAAGCTCCTCCTCTCCTCCACCCCCGTCGATATCAACCGATCCTGCGGCCAAGACAGGACCACCGCCCTCCACTGCGCCGCTGCTGGTGGGTCACCCGTTGCACCGTCTGTGGTCAAGCTCCTCCTTTCCTTGGGCGCTGACCCCCAAGCCGTCGACGCTGCTGGAAGAACACCCTCCGATGTCGTCACCGGTCGCCCAGACACCAAGAACGCTATTCTAGAGCTCCTGGGCGCGCCTGAGAGGTACCCACAAACGCCGGCGCCGGAGAAGAGGGATTACCCGGTGGACCCATCTTTTCCAGACATCAAGAACAGCTTATACTCCACCGACGAGTTCAGGATGTTCTCGTTCAAGGTGAAGCCTTGCTCCAGAGCTTACTCCCATGACTGGACGGAGTGCCCCTTCGTCCATCCCGGCGAGAATGCCCGCCGCCGGGACCCCCGGAAGTACCACTACAGCTGTGTGCCGTGCCCGGAGTTCCGCAAGGGAGCATGCCGCCGTGGAGACCTCTGCGAGTATGCTCACGGTGTATTTGAGTGTTGGCTCCACCCGGCCCAGTATCGCACCCGCCTTTGCAAGGATGGCACCGCCTGCAACCGGAGGGTCTGCTTTTTCGCCCATACACAGGAGGAGCTTCGCCCGCTCTATCTCAATTTGGGTACCTCGACGGTGTCCTCTCCACGGTCGGGTGTGGGGGCTTCGTCGGCCATGGTCATGGATATGGCGGCTGCCCTCGGGATGATGCCTGGGTCTCCACTGTCGCCCTCCGGCAACGGAATGAGTGCTTGGAATCAGCAGGGTAATGTTCCAAGTTTGCATCTTAGTGGGAGCAGGTTGAGGGCGGCTTTGAATGCAAGGGACATGGCTATGGATCCCGAGATCTCCATGCTTCAGGAGATGGAGCACCAGCAGCTTCTTAGTGACATCTCCGGTTTCTCGGCGAATCACGGCAGGTTGAACATGAACTTGAAGAGCTTAGCACCTGCCAATCTGGACGACCTATTTTCATCTGAGATGAGCTTGTCACCGCGTTACGAGCAGCAGGCTGGGGCGGCTGCAGCCATCTACTCCCCATTTGTGCTGAACCAGTTCCAACAGCACCAGAGCATGCTGTCGCCTATAAACACCAACCCTTCATTCCTTCAGGCAACACTCGGTATTGGTTCCCCTGGTCGGATGTCCCCACGGGGAATCGAGCCGGTTTCACCGATGAGTACACGACTGGCAGCAATGTCACAGCATGATAAGCTGCGCAGCTTGAGTTCAAAGGAACTGGGGTCTGGGTGTTCGGCATTGCCTGCTGCAAACAACCCTTGGTCGAAGTGGGGATCTGCATCCGGAAAGGCAGAATGGGCAGTGGACGGGGAGGAGCTCGGTAGGCTCCGGCGGTCGAACTCTTTGGAGCACATGTCCAATGGGGATGAGCCGGATGTGTCATGGGTGCAGTCCCTGGTGAAGGAATCACCTACTGATATGAAGGAGAAAAAGGGAAGAGGATCATCGGGTACTGATCATGATGAGAATGGTGGAGGTGTTGATCAAACTGCTTTGGGTGCATGGATTGAGCAGATGCAACTCTGATTCATCACAAATCAAAGGTATAACAACTATAAAATTCAATAGAGATTCAATCTTTGATTTCGGATGTTCCTCATCGAGAAAGAGGGGTAACCGTGGTATTTTGACTTGCTTAAACCAACAAAAAAAGTGTTGATTAGTTTTGAGTTTTGTAATGATGATCAGCGTCATCACCATGAGCTTAATCATCTCCATCAATGATGAACTGGGGGAATTTACATGGCATGTCCTCCCCGGTTTTGTTTTTCCCTATAAATACCAGGATGTTATTTTTCTTCCATTTTGATGCTATTTTTTTGGGGCATTTTGATGTTTCTTGTTAAGCTCCTGAGAGAAACAGAGGAGGATAGAGGATATATAGGAAGTGTTGTCTGCATATTTTCTTTGTTGTTGAACAACTTCTTGTTTTTCCTCCTATGTGAATTGATCGCACAATGTTCCTTTCTGATGCTATTTGGTGAGGGGTTTGTGGGACCCCACTTTGGATGTGGGAGGGGCATCCTTGTAGATCTTGTGCTGATATTGCCCTTACCCCACCCACCACTCATATTATCAGTGGGTGTGTTTATATTATTTCCTTCCATCTCTTGTTTTGAATTACGATTATTTGACTTCAGATGCTTCGTATCATTCGTTTCTTTGTTGCATCGTAGTGGGTGTCCATGTCTTCTGGTATGTGGAAGAATTTTTTGATGTCTGGTTGACTAAACTTGTTTGTTTTGCCCTCCTGTTTCCTGGTGCATTGTGGTCCTGATCGGGCCGATGTGCATCCTTGCCCCCCAAAATCAACATGCACCCAGCATGCCTCCCATCGGCATAGTAAGCTATGTGACCAGCCCAAGGGCAGGGCCGAGGTAGTTGGGTGGCTACTGTGTCTGGAAGGGACCACTGCAACTCTGCTCTTCTCGATGGACCTAGTGCAGCTCAATTTCTTCATTCCTATCTATCCCTTGGGGAAGATTCTATCTCCCAAGCTCAATTTCTGTGTCAATTCACAGTTAGAGCCCTCATCTTTTGGATGTAACAAAGCGAGGCCTCAACTTATTCCTTGTCTCAAAGTATAAGTTGCTGCAAGCTTTTGCGACTCTTTTATGTTGATGCTAAACCTTTAATTTAAAAATTCCGTTGGTATATTTGAAAGATGATGTCCCTAATTTCGAATCGATGTATAATTTAGATTTTTTTATTAATTTACCATTTCTCTTATATGGTACGGTGGTTGTGCAGTGTGCCTACCATCCAAAAGAGCATGGTTCAAATCTCCCTTGAGGGTTGCATTACGTAGTTTGACAACAAGTGTAAAAAATAGTCGGGTCTTTTAATATGGATTTGATAAGAATCTACATAGCATATGTACTTTTTGTAACCCTTACTCTTGTATAATTGTTACGTATGCCATAGCCTTGTTGTGCCGCGGCATTTTATTAAGAAATTGGTAAGTTATCAATGTCGTTTTGGTAAGAATTCGACAATTTATCTCCCTTAAGAAACCTAACACGTGGTATGCCACGTCATGGCAACATAATATAGCCATTGTATGTTTTTTTTCTAAAGAGCTTCGTGACATGAAGTTAGGTCGTGGGTACGGGAAGGAAAACATAGAAAGTTAGACGCGTGTCCTTGTAATCCTTGTTTGTTACATAACAACCTTATAATTACGCTGTGACTCTCCCTCCTGATTTTGTTTCGTATGGGTGGTTCTACTGTACAAAGTTAACCAAATTTTGAGTTTATAGTACAAAATGAGGTAATTTCCTATGTGCTGCCAACGGGTGCTAGGTTATCCCTTGTTAATCTAATTTGATTCAACTTGATTACACAACTTTGATTGTCAACTTTCCCTCCCTTAGTTTTAAGTGCAGGAGGTGTTTAAAATCTAATTATTCTTAATTGTCGCTTAATTACGTTTGAGAAGTTCTATTCCGGGGTTTTTATCACGTGTTCCCTTCACTTCCGCAGTTATGCCCTTCCCGTTTTAGTAATATACTAATATCAATTTTGTGTGATGCCCTTGTCCTCGGATTCAGATACTCAGCAATAGCCACATCCATACAACATAGCCATCATTCGAAATGCGGAGTGGGAAGAAACACTTGAAATAAAATGTTTCGACAACACATTGTAATCAAGGCGCCATACAATTTTTACATAAACAATAATAAATAGAGTCCCCAACTTAATGAATTACATGATTGAAAATTTCAAATGTGGAAGCTAAACAAAGTAATATACAAGCGACATCATTGTACAACTATACCAGCAATATTTACTTCGAATAGTGCAACCACAAGGCCAAGTCTAATCCCAAAGCCGCTCACTATGACAATATCACCAACAACACCTAGAAGATCCACACAAATAGGTACATTATGATCGAAATTGTCCAGTACAATGCTAAAAACTAAAATACGACAAGGTAAGAGAACCAAGTAGATAAACCGTCCTCACAAAAGAACAACTCTCCGTTCCCTTTTACTTTTCTTTTCCTTTACTTCCCAATGTGAAACTCATTATTTAATCCAATGTGTTTGGTTTGATTCCCCAACACACCATATTAGCCGCCCTTAATTCCATTTAGTAGTTCCACACTTTACAGTGTCCCAAGACTACCCCCAAAACAACACTCAAGTTTCACAATCCTTAGTAGAAGTTCACACTTTCATGAGATCCTAATAAGATATGGCTATCAACTCTTGTCTACACTCATCTTTCAGTAAGTCAAATTCAACGAAGAGCAAGTGGAATGATTACACTTATTTATCCACTTTATCATGCGATATTGTTTACTATTACATCCCCCCTTAACTAGTGCCCATTAGAGCCAACCATTTATGAGGGTCTATAGTTTAATGTCCTATAACCCGCTCCCACTTGTATTCTCCAAGTGCTTTCCGTAGTATTGATCATATCGTTAACTCCTTCCCTTTTTCATCATCGGAGTATTCCAAGGGGTTATTATTATTATTGTTATTATACATATACCTATACATATGAGTATCATACAGAACAACAATCAGTGAGAATCTCTGACTTCCAAAACCATCTTCTCAATCTCCACAGTCACGTATAGTGAAAAGGGAAAACCAACTCTTGCACATCAGAGTTCAACACCTCAAATCATTTATCCCAACTTACTAAACACAAAGGAAAATACCCAAGAACGAGTACACCGTGGCCAAACGGGACAACAACGGATACACCTTATCACAAAGTATAAGTCTTCAACGAGTGTTGTATTAGGGATACAAACTCACTGACATTACCTATAGCACTACGCTCTCCGACAGGGTCGTGGCACACCGACATACCCGTGACTAGAACTAACAATCCATCTAGGGCTCAACAGGACCACAAGCGCTGCACCATACTCTCAGGTATGCTAACTCATCTAATCAAAACACATACCCTCAAATGTTACATTAATCTCATCGAGACAATTCCGACAGATGGGACATTTCCATTAACCTTGCATTACTTTAATATACTTAACCCATCACCACCATCCCATATCTTCCAAGATGAGACGGTCACCACCATCTCACCTAAAATTTTAAATGAGACGGTGTTGACTGTCCCATCTACTCCTCTGTAGTCATTTCAAGTATACCATTGAACTAGGTTCAGGGTATATGGGACAGTTGCAACGATCCTAATAGATCTATACAAGCATAACGTTTAATCCCTCTTGACTAATGAGATGAGTATAGTATGGGACAATCATGACCATAACGTTTGAGTCAAAACCAGAAAAAGTTTCCTGTTGATGTTGTACCTGACCTTCTTCACATGCACCATGTATGAAATCAAAATAAAAAGACATACTAGCACATCACTATCAGCCATAAAGATCAAACAAGATCAAAAAGATCAAACAAAATTAAAAAGATTAAACAAATCAGACAATAAACAAAAATAGTTTACATCAACTATTTATAAAATGTTCTTACTTATATACTAACTACTCATCTAACTAATTTTAAACTAGAAATGTTTTTAACATAGATAGAAGTTTTTCGTACAATACACATCTATTCCTCGTCGCCATTTCACCACCATCATCTATGTCATCATCTTCCCCATCACTCTTCATCCTCCTCATTTGATTGAAGCGATGGAGTTTGTGGTGCAAGATTTCCTACTCCATGAAGCTGCATGAATGCATTAAATTGCACCATTTCACCGTTCAGTCACGCTATCTCATCTTGGTATTGACACATCGTGTCATCGTGGCTCAAAACCCGCTCATTCAGCCACACTAAGTTATATTCTAACTCATTCTCCCTCGTTGACTTTTGAGAGGATGAACTGCTACCACTGTGATACCATGATCGAATGGTAGCTCTATGTCCACTGCATCGTACACATGCAGAATGCTTCGAACCCGTTGCTTGGATGAATGCTTCATCCGAAGTGATAGGAGCTTAACTGGCGTCGACACTATCCAACGAGGGAGCGGTTGTGAGCTTCACCATATCTTACTAAAAGTAATGCACTATAAATCATTTATCTTATATTATAAATACTCTAGAGAGTCAAAATAAGAAATATAAATTTATCTTACATGAAGGGGTCCATATGATGGGTTCACTCATTCAATGATACCACCGGTGTCACGGCTCCTGGATTTCTCAAAAAACCTCCATCTTTTTTGGCACCTACTCATGTTTTTCAAACTAAATAAAAATGCAAGTACAAAAATAGCTATCTATATAACAAATAATTATAAATAACTTAAATTTAGGTTTTTGGATATTAGGACCTGCTAACATATTATATTCATCGAATATAAAATCGAATTCATTGATATGCATGAGTACATAGTAATAAACAAGATCCCTTTTCGTGTTTGATAAGGTTCTTCTAACCCTTCCAATATTGGTATACCATATTTCTTATATATCCATAACTTATCATTGTCTTCTACTTCTTCCACTTCACCGTCGTCATTTCTTTTGAATATACAAAACGTATAATCCTCCCTTTCATATATATATATATATATGTCACAAAAATTAATGCATTCTTCATAAAGATATCCCTCCTCCATACACCCTTCTGCTTGTACCTTATTATAAATCATATTCTTTAACTTTCTAAAATGTACCTTATTAAAATACATATTCTTTAGCTTTCTAAAATATCATTCAATGGGATACATCCATCGATATTGAATAGATCCGGCAAAATTTTCTTCAGCAGTCAAATGAACAATTGAATGCACCATAATATCAAAAAAAGATGGAGGAAATATTTGTTCAAATATACACAATGTAACAATGATATCATTTTCTACCTTGGCTAATAAAACGGGATCCAATATCTTGGTACATATTATCTTGAAAAAACGACTCAATTCAGTCAAAGGTTGAGTAATATCTTCTCCCAAAGCTCCTCGAATGATCAATGGAAATAATACTTGCATGTAGACATAATCAGTCATGACTTTTCAAGTTGCCAATCTTTCGCCCTGCTTCATTAAGACATTGACCGTCGCCTGTTCTCGTCACAAAAATAGAGATCTGTTGGAGCAAGTTGATCATGTTACAAATCAAGCATCTTATCTCATCAAGTTGGACATAAGATCAATATAGTTGAAATGTGATTAAATCCAAGGACAAGAGAACGATCAATGAAATAAGAATGATATTCTAGAGGGAAAGTTGGTAGGTTGGCAAAGAAAAGTGCTAGGAACCTATTTAGGATGCATCCACTTCACACATGCCTATGAAGGCCCCTAACCCTAAGATATGATGTATCTTAGAGTCATAGTGTGAGATCCTCTTGATGACGATCACTGACTATTTCCATTACTAATACTACCATGTTGCTTACCATCATAGACTCTTAACGACAGGGAGTGGATCTAATTTGATAATGGTTCAAATCAAATATCGTATCTCATGTGTAATGTATGAAACTTAGTTAGGAGGAATACAAATAACAATAATAGTTCTTAAATAAATTTTAAATGTGGTAACCTAAATGATAGAGCTACATCGAAAGTTATTCACTTTCTATTGATCACTTTTTAGTAATCATTTTATTTCTTATGGTTAGTTGTTTTCCTTACAGTCAGTTTCTTGTACACACTTTTTTACCATTTTTAGTTGTTGTTGTATAGATGTAATGGGTGCTTTTCTCATAAACCTATTTGTGTAAAATCGGTAGGTTTGCAGGAGAAGCAACCACAATAGGGGGGGGGGGGGGTTGACCATCTGGCAGATAAAATTATGAGTGTAGTAATTTTATTTTCTTTTGTTCTAGTACTTGTACATGTTTTGAGAGACATAATGTGTATGTGCATGTTTCTATATATTTTTCCATGATGTGACTGTAAATTAAATTGAAAAAATGCAGTTGGTTTTTCTTTCTTTACCACTCGCCAGCATGTATTATACAACTTGGTATTTTGAATGTAGAATCCTATGTCATGGATGAATATTGGTGAGTATCTAGACCTTGCGGGTGTCATAACATGGTATCATAGCAAGAATACTCTAATATAATCCATAAATACAATTCTTTTGCGATTGTCAAAATATGGATAATGTACGGCTTTTGATGCCTACACGAGTCCCACGAGATTAGTAGGTTAATTACCATGTCCATGTATCTCTAAGTGTTAGGACAAGTATCAATATCATGGTTTGTTTTAAAGAAGCATGCCGCCTCGCATGGATCTGGATGTGGCACAACAATTGTCCTTCCTTGTATATGATGTACAGGGCATCCGACAACGTCAAGAGGTGATCGGGCATCGATTACAATGACAAGACAATCCTCCCTACCATCCCCCTCATGACAGGGAGGAGAGCGTTAATATCTCATTCTCCCTAGAGTCCGAGTAGATAGAGGATCCCGATGCTTTGCAAAAGCATCAAAGGACATATGTAGCTTATTAGCGGACGTTGGTACCTCAGTTCTTAGGTACCACTACCCCAGATGATGCGGAGCTGTGAAGGTCAGTTTTATCGACCTTTTATCGATTTTTTAATTACTAAGAAAGAAACTGTTAAATATGCACAAGTGTCATCGCAACATAATGAAAGTCTCAGCAAAAAGTATTTTGTTTTTATTCACAAGCCAACAACCAAAAAGGAAATGTAAGCAAGAAAATAAATTGTCACTTTATTTATCTATATAGCATACAAAATCATACTCGGGATGGTGATGAATCTGTATTTCATCATCTTTATTCATTTATTTTAGCTTACAATCCATTATAAAACACATGTATATATTGATAAATCCCTATTCTTACTAACTCGCATCTATGTGTAAATATTGAACATATATTATTATTATAACCTAAAATAAATAAAGACAGAAATAAAGGAAAAAAGAAAATAAATAAAAAAGAAGATTGTATATATGTAATAGATACATGCTGATTCGAGCCCCAAGAGAAGGTCAAGACTTGACCTGATCGACCAAGAATAAAATAGGGGGAGATAGGGTTTTTATTCAGAAAATCCAAAAAATACTTTGTAAACTTTTGAATTTATTTTGTGTATATTTGTATAAAGCTAACACTATTTTATTCGTACATAAATTAACCTGAAATTAAATAATTTTTGAGATAAAAGTTGTAAATAAAAATATTTTTTAAATAATAAAAATAATTACAAATCAAGTTATTTATAGAATAAAAGTAACCACATCTGGAAAAAGCCATAAAGCAATAATTGAAAGACCAATTCTGGCTCCATATGAACTTGAATTGAATTAAACTCACTTCCATTATATTTTAAATTAAATTATCTTTAAATTGGCAGTGGTTTATATTTTTTTGAAGTTACTATTTAGAAGTTATTTTTTGGGGTGATTTTTGCAATTTTACCATTTATTTATTGTATATATTTATCCATATTTATTTTTATACATATTATATCAGAAAATAACTAAATTATTTAATAATTAATTAAAATAAAAATTTTAAAATAAAAAACTAATTTCTTTATTTAATTATGTATATAATGTACCATATGTATATAGTATATGTATATAGTCGATATTCTTAAATAACAACCACAAAAAATAAATAATTCACACTTATTATTTAATTAAGGTGAAGATATTAATTATTTATTTATGTAGATAATGTAATTTTATCCAGCATTAACCTCCTCCCTCCTTATCCTCTCTTTTTAAAATTTTAAATCCAAATTCAAATTCAATTATTTTTCTATTTAATTGGATCCTCCCCCCTCATTCCAACTTGATCAATCTTTGGTGCGAGGAGCCTAATCTACAAGAGCTTCTTGTTGTAGAAAGGTGCCTAGCCTCCGAACCCTCTAGTGGAAGCAAGTCAGCCTTCGTCTAGGTCATTACGATATTTTCTGCTCCCACGGTGAGATCTATTTTTTTCTTATTCTTAATCTAGTTTAATCGTAGTTTAATTTTTGTATTTTTAATTTCATTATCTTTTTTTTAATTCTAGATCTTATTAATCATTTTTAATCAACCATCATGATTCAATCCGCCCTCCATTTCGATTTCATCTCATTTTTCTCTATCTCATAGCTTCACGTTCTACCTCACGCAATCTTTCAACTCTGATCACACAAGGTGATTGGAGACACGGTTCCGATCTTTCATTTTGCCAGATCCAAAACCGTTCACATTTTCCATATTTGATTTTAGATCGAGCTGTCGTGCTCAAGTCAGATATCATTTTTTTATCCATAGTTTATTTGCTGGAATACAAAAATACAATTACTATCTTTAAAAAAAATAAAAAAAATCATTTGCTTCTTAAAAATAAAAAATCCTACAATTTATTTATTTTTACAATAAATACAATATAAAAAATCTATAGTTTCTGTATTTTACAATAAATAAAAAACCTTGTTTCTATTTTTACAAAAAATTAAAGAAAATAAGTGGTATTGTTGCCGCCACCGCTCATCAGCTGTAGATTTCCTGTTGCTCACGTCCTCCATCCGGCCAACCCTCCAGCCTTTCTGTTGCCTAGCGCGAGGTTCCCTGTGTAAGTACCACCTCCCGCGGTGGCGACGAATGTCGCCGCCGTCATGTGCGTTGAATGAGCAAGAGAGAGGGGCGACGCAACCTCTTCTCCTTATATATAGGATATCTTGCCTTTGTCCGATCGCTGTTGTTCATCAGAAGTAGTGGACAAGGAGAGATTGGGCGCGACCTCACGGGGCTTGCTTACTCAACAATTGACGGGGTAGAAGACAACTCAGACATAGTCGACGTGCCGTTGTCTAATGGTGTGGAACAAACAACAACGAGACAGAAGACTCCTGCATGCCCTAAAAAAATTTGGGCAAATTACATTCAATCCCTTAGACATTTACTTAATTGCAAAGAAGCCACTACCATCTCCAGTCACGTGTAGCGCACACCCCCACTAGGGAAAATTGCAATATTCTTACTGCATTTATTTTGTATTATTTTTATGCAAAAATAATAAACTATTTGCAATTCAGTCCCTGTTATCCATACAATTAAATTCATATTCTTTTCATTGGAATAAATAGCATTTGTGATCAATTAGTTCTCCAAAATTTAAGTTAAGTTCCTTTTGTGTTTTTCTTCATTGTGTAAATTTTGCGTTGTATTTTGTAAAAAATAAAAAACATTGCATTTTCATTATTTGAAGTTTGAAAATTTTGAAAAATCATAAAAATATAAATTCTAAAAAATAGAATAATTTGCTTTTTGTATCTTTTAATTTCTGTGCAAATTTCGTGCATTAAATATTTTAAAACTCAAAAAAATTACCAAATACTGAAATCTTAAAAAAATCACAGAAATTTGTAGAAAAATCTAAAATATAATTTTTTAAGTTTCTATTTGTAGATAATTTCCTTCAATATTTAGGAAAAATAATTTTCATAATTTTTTCATTCATTTGGTATTAAATTGAACAATAATCATATTTGCTCACTCTTTGCATTTCCCCCTATTTTTATTCATTTTAAAAATCAAAAAAAATAAAAATCACTAGAAAATTAAACAAATAGTAAAAATCATAAAACACAAAAAGATTTTCTTTGGACATTTTGAGTATTTTTTATTTTTTTGAAAAATCCAAAAATTTGGATTTTCTTCTATGTATAAATTTGATTTGAAAAACTAATTATTTTGAAAATTAAAAATTTGCAAAAAAATTAAAAAAACTGAAAACTAAAAATCAGAAAATAAAAAATATAAAAATAAAAAATACAAAAATATAAAAAACAAAAATCCTACAAAAACAAGCATATTTGCATTTGAGATTTCCTTCTTTCTTAGATTAACTTTTTTAATTATTTGAATAACCCTCGAGAATTGTAACCTCCATGAGTTCAATCTTGTTAGCTATACAGGTAAATTAAATAATGAATTATATTGCTACATCATATTTTCTGTAATTTTAGATTGAGGAATAAATAAATAAATTTTTTTGTTGATGCTTGATTGGGTTGCAACGACTTGTTCATAATTCTTCTAATTAAAATCCAACAAAAGTGCTCTCAACAAGAGGCTACAATAATCTGAGGGTTATTTAAATCAATTAAAAATTAAAGAAATAAAAGAGGATACTCTTTTGTAATTCTTGGTTTATGAAATTTTTATCTTTTTAAATTTTTTATGGATTTTTAATTTTTATATTCTTTATGATTTTATGATTATGTATATTTTAATGATTTTTAAATTTTGCAAATGTTTTTACTTTTTAATAAAGGAAAACAAATAGAAAGAATAAAAGGAAAAAAACAAAAGAAAAGAAGGAGAGTTTTTTTTGTATTTTTACAATAAAGAAAAAATCACAAAAATGTAATATAATTCTTTTTGAGTTTTAATAATATTTTTGTGATTTTAGTGGTTTTTTAGATTTTTTAAGAGTTTTAAAACTACTAGAAACAATGAAAATAACAAATAGAAAACAATGTCAATGTTTTTGTGAATTTAAAATAGAGAATGAAGCAATAATAAAAAGAATATAACCAACAGAAAGATAATTTTTTACGTTTTCCAAAAAGGTATTTTATGAAATTTTATATATTTATTGTGATGTTATATGAATTTTTTGATGTTTTTGGTATTTTTTATTTTTTTTGTTTTTATAAGGAGTTAAAAGGTGAATTTCTTTATAAAAAATAAAAAACAAAATAAAACAAAACATTTCCCATAATTTTTCAAAGGTTTTTTGTGTTTTTTATTATTTATTTTCTCTAATCAGAAAATAAATGATGTGTTTTTGAATTTTTGAAAATAATAAAGCAAATTAGAATTTAAAACCAAAAATAATAATAATGAAAGAGCTTAGCAAGAATTTATTTGAAATATTTGGGAATTTTTAGAGGTGACTTGCTATTTATTAAGCCAAATTAACACTCAACACAATACAATGAAGCACGTGGGTATATATGCAAAGAAAGTTATTTACCAGACCAATCCGACAACAAATTAAGAACTACATGGTTGATATTTTTATTTTCACACAGTTTAAATGTTTATTAAATTGAATAAGACTTAAATACAATTAGAATAACAAGTAGGGTAAAATTGTGCAATTATTCAAGCATTCTCATCATGACACATGTCCTACTTGAACTTATTTACAAATCAAAGAAAAGGCAAGGGCTAGAGTGCAAGTATACTACTTATACATGTGGTAGATTGTATGGTGGAGATGCACCTGGAAGTCTGATCTTACGACAGAGAAGCAAGCGCGTACAAATGATCTGGATCTGATCTGGAGTGGATGATCTAACAACTCAGCTTTAGGGCTTCTTCCATGTCCATGATACGATCTGGGGGATCTCTATTCTTGATCATGCGATGCTATACGTATGATGAAGAACATGGATGACTGACAACTCCAACGAAGTTCTATCGAGCCGATCTCTCTCGATCTCGACCCGAATCGTCTCTTGATAGACTGTGCAGGCTCTTGCAACTCTCCTCCAATGATCATATGGGTTAATGAAGCTCGAAAGGGATTGTTCTTCGATCTGGAGGTCCAGGTGTTTGTCTAATGTCGATGCGCTCCATATCACGCCTCTTAAGTCCTAGAATGCTCGTAACACCTGTAATGAAGTTATTGCTCAGAGTCAATCACTCCAACATAGGTTATTAATTGGAAAATGATGATAAATGGAGGAATGGGCCGACTCCGACGAGGTATGGTCAGAGGGGAGTCGAAAATTCATATCCAATTGCATATGGGGGTCAGGAGATGGAAAGAAGGATAGAGAAAGATCGTGCGGTGATGGTCGGGGGTCAAAATGCGAAGATGAAGGATTTGGCAGCTTCGATCTTGTAGACCGGAGCTCATGTGAAGGAGATATGATTTATGCCTAAAAGTAGAAATGTAATGCTAAACTGAAAGCTAAATCGAAATGAAATGACCTAGGATTACATACAAATGGAATGAATGAGATGATTGCCTAGATCCAATGCATCAATCAAAGAAACTCAACGTCGTCCGATGAAGGATCCGGTGGCATGCTGGATCATGCAATTCTTGGGCCTCCTCGTGCTCCCAGATGACGAAGCTTGAGCCCTATCACTTCTTAGCTCAACAGACACACCTTCGGGTGAGAAATCACAAGAAAAACAGATCTGGAAGGCGACAGAGCTGGAAAAGAGATTTTATAGGTAGTGAGATTCGATGAAAATGAAATGGACGACGCATGCGGATCGAGGCTTCAATTATGAAAACAATAATCGGGCAAGTGAGAGCATTGATAAAGAGACAAGTTTCGAGAAGAAATCAGGTGGAAAGAGTGATTAGATCGGTTGGGAGAAAGGTAGGGAATACGTTTGACGAGACTTTATTTGGGTGGATCAAGTGGAAGGGATGGTTGACCCAGGTCAACAGATCTGTGTCCAACCAATCAGGACCTGACCGCACTATAGGACAACCACAAAAAGACAAAATATGGGTTAAAATGATAAATAATTAAAATAAATATAAAAATGAAATTTAGATAAATAAAATTTATAAATAAAAAATGTATTAAAATTATTAATATTATTTATAGTGATTTTTAATAAATAAAATAAATTATATAATTAGGTTAAAATAAATAATATCCTTTATTCATAGGTATTTTTACTTATATACACAAAGTGATTTTTAATTATTTATTTTTACAAATAAATACATAATTTAATATTATATTTATTGACAACATTTTCAACGATTTTATTCCTACCTTTTATTTTATTTTTACAAAATAATTTATTAAGTTAAATAAATATGTATAATTAATATATATAGTAGCACATGTACACTATATACAATTAATTTATTTTTGTGTATTTTGATTTTTGTAATTTTTATTTTTATTTTATTTATAAAAATACAATATTTATAAGTATCTTAAAATACAATATGCACAAATATATCCACAAAATAAATAAATAAATAAATAAATAGATTCAAACAATATATAGTATATGGACGATATACAATACACTCCAAACATCTTAACTCCGATCTTAGCAAAACCACTTTCAATTTAAATCTCATTTTATTTAGAGTATAATAGTGAGCTTTCTTTATTTGAGTTTTTATGGAGAAGATAAGAGTACGAGAATTTTGGATTTACGATTTTTTCAAAGTGTCATTATTTACACAATATAGAATTAATCTTCTTGCAACTATATTTATTATTTACAACTTATTTTTATGTACAATTTTCAAGAATAAACCATTTTTATTTGAGGTGAATAGAGTGATAAATAATATATTAGAAAGAATTTATATATAAAATAATGTGTATGTATTATTGATGAATAATGACCGAAGATGATTTTTCTTTATTTTCTACAAGTGGTCTTATCTCCCCCTACTTATTGATTTTTGTAATTTTTATTTTTATTTTATTTATAAAAATACAATATTTACAAGTATTTTAAAATACAACATGCACAAATATATCCACAAAATAAATAAATAAATAGATTCAAACAATATATAGTATATGGACGATATACAATACACTCCAAAAGCCGCATTTTACATCTTAACTCCGATCTTAGAAAAACCAATTTCAATTTAAATCTCATTTTATTTAGAGTATAATAAATGTGAGATTTCTTTATTTGAGTTTTTATGGAGAAGATAAGAGTCTGAGAATTTTGGATTTGCGACTTCTTCAAAGTGTCATTATTTACACAATATAGAGTCAATCTTCTTGCAGCTATTTTTATTATTTACAACTTATTTTTATGTACAATTTTCAAGAATAAACCATTTTTATTTGAGGTGAATAGAGTAATAAATAATATAGTAGAAAGAATTTGTATATAAAATAATGTGTATGTGTAATTGATGAATAATGATCGAAGATGAATTTTCTTTATTTTCTACAAGTGGCCTCATCTCCCCCTACTTTATTCCTTATCGACCAGGTCAAGTCTTGACATTCTCTCGGGGTAAGAGTCAACATGCATTTATTACATATATACAATCTTTACTTTCTTTATTATTTATTTAAGGTTAAAAACATTAATATTTACACACTATTTAGAAAAGAATAACAAATAATAAAAATCATGATTTATTAGTATTTACTACTGTTTAAGAAGGGATTTTAAGCTAAAATAAATGAATAAATATGATGAAATGCATATTCATCAATTTCAGAATGTGGCAAAAGTTCGGAAGATAATTCATGTGCTTGAGGATACTTGGGTGTCTTCTGTAGAGTTTCGCTAACAGTGTAAGCAGAGCGATGGTGGAATGCCACCAAGGGGCACCTGATTGAGCCCATCACTTGGAAGGTTTTCTTTGATGAGTTCCACATAGAGTTCTATTAAGACCAATGGGTAGAGGATCAGAGGAGAGGGTTTGTCGAGATGACCCAAAAGTCGATGACATCCCAAGAGTACCTGATCAGTTACATGGAGTTATCTCACCATTCCTTTGCTACTACAACTAATTCACAAGAGAACTTCCAAAAGTTCATTCGAGGGATGCAAAAGGAGCTTCATGACATAATCTACACTTTGGACCTTACCTTCATCAAGGAGGTGACGATGAAGGTGACAAGGTGGGAGGCGACTCAGAGCCAACAACTTGCATGACAAACTTAGTCCTAAACACTGCAATACATTAGGAAAGCGCATCGATATTCATTCCATCCTTGTAGAGATCATCGTTTCCACACATTTTGCAGAGGCACCAACGACTAGTGGTCCCACTTCATCTCACATATTGGGACAATTTTTGGCTAGTCGCAGTGCCACATCTTCTCGACCTCAAGTAAACCTACAGAGCCATAAACCGTGAGAAAATAGTAAGGTTTCTGAAGAATTTCTCTCACAATGAGTTCGTTTCCATTGCCATCAGCTTGGCCACATCATATCATAGTGTTCCCTATGTGCTACTCATTCGGGTACACCTCAACGAAATGCGAGGCCCAACTGTCCATCATATTCATGATCAGGATTCTGCATAGAGATTTCGTCCAGTTCTTCACCGACACAATGGGGACATCTGAATGTTGTTACTCAAGAGCAGGCCCATGCCTCAGGTTCAGTTGTCAGAGGTATGATTTCGATATATAGACTTTTGATTCATCTTTCATTTGACGTTGGTGTCACACACTTGTTATGCGTACATCACTTAGTACCCACATTAGGCAAGTTACAAAAATATCAAATCTTCTTAACACCTCAGGGGCTACCTATTCATCATAAAACATGTAGTATATGATGTACCAATACATATCAGAAGATAATTTTTACCCACATTCTTTTTTTTTGATTCAATTGATTGATTTAGACATCATTATGTTTATGAATTGGATGGAGAAGTATCTTTATCTCACAATGTGATCTTACCTTACCTAAGATACCTATTCACACCATGCATCATGTGATTAAGACCTTCTGATGAGAGGATATTCCACTAATTGAAGTGGTTAGGAATAGGCATGATATTAAGAATGTTACATGGGAACCAAAGACTAACATTAGGGATGAGTACCCTCACTTGTTTTCATGTATAAAAAGTCCGAAACCTTAGTTTATTTCTCTTTGATATTTTTTTCATCATTTTCCTTGAAATTTTTATGGGATTCCGTTTGAGATTTTTATGAATCGCACAAATATGAGATTGGGTAGGAGCACACACAAGTCTCGTGGATGAGACTTGTGTGTGAGATTTTTATAATTGTGAGATCTTGACATTTATATATGTGTTAAAATATCAAATACAATATAGGTATTGATGCTCATAGAAATCCGATCTCGATACAGTTCGAGATATGATTTTTAATCAGACTCTCAAACATTTTCGTTCAATTCCTTTTAAATTTCAGGTCTAATATGATATCTAAAATTTGCAAAGGAGTGGTCTATTGTGTATTACTCGTGAGATATTTCCAATGGTACTAATAACTTCAAAATCCGACATCGGATGAGGGAGACACGATCATTATACGAACTTGGGTCAGCAAACGGATCCGAACCCAAATCAGATTCGAATCCGGATCCGATTAAATGAGCCCGGATAAATAGGATAGGGCTCAGAAGTGGTCGACTCAAAACCATTTCCAGCCCTAGAGGTACTCCATCGCGCCATCTTCATATCGTTGCCAGAGTTGTCGATCACGAAGCTGAATGTGTCCACGTGAAGAGCTCGTCGTGAGGGCTGATTTCTCATGTTTGTGAGGTATGGATCCCCTCCTTGCTATCGATTTCCACATTTTGTTTTCGATGGATGGATTTTGATATCGCCATCAAAACGTGTCAAATTTGCATTATTTTGTTCATGCGCGCTACCAGATTGGGTGGAGACACTATGCATGTGTTTTGGAGTATGCACGCACTGCCACATTTTGTTCCTTTGTGTAGTAGGGTGCAGTTGGACCGTGCACACTAACTGTTTGATAGTTTGTCTCGAAGGTCTTAAGAGTGTTTTGTGGTATTTCAAATGGATAAATGTCAACCTAACAGAAGGCTGGAGATGTGGGCATAGTTTGCAAAAAAAAGTGTGCTTTAAATCGCTAATGGTTTTTACATATCAATTCTGATAGTAATGCAGAAGAACAATTTGAACCGGCTTTACAGTGATCTCTATGACATAGAATGTTCCAATGAAATGGATGGATATGAATCTAGCTTAGGGATGTCAATATGGGTATATCCATTGGGTATCTGACTCAAACTCTCTCCATTTGAGGACTCGAAACCCGTCCTATTTATTTTTGGATGGGTTTGACCTTGAATTTACTACCCATGCGGGTGTGGGTGCGTGTTTGGGATTGTCTTGTGGGTACCCAAACCCGAATCCGCCCAAATCCGAATAGATAATAAATATAAATATAGATGTGTGTATAGCATTTTAATCAAACTTATCAAATCCACTTCTTATCTAATAGGTATTGAGCTGTATGTATAAAAATACAACTCAATTTTCTCCTCTCTATATATTTATTAATATTCAACACCTTTTTATATCTTCAATAAATAAAAATTATCAATCCAAAAGAGTTAAATACCTAATATATATAAACCTTTAACATTCCATACACATTATACATCTTTGTGCAACACCATATAACATGATCTTCCTCTGTTTAATCTATGTATGAACATCTTACGTACATTTATTAATAGCTTAAAATTTTATTATGTCAAATATCTGGGTAACCATTGGGTACATGGGTATCCTTCGGGTATATGGGTACCCACTAAAAATTACCCGTTTAACAAATAGGCAGGTATGGCTAGGGATTTATAAATGGGTACGGGTTTGAAAATATTGATACCAACCCTAAACCTTATGCTGTGCAGATATGTTCTTAGACCCATCTCATTTCGATATTCATAGGAAGTATTTCTCGGAACAATAGAATTAAAGATATTTTCGTTGTCTTCATTCCATGATACCAAGGCGAAGCAATATAAGGAATCCTCTAATTTTTATTGAAGGGGTTTTAGGGCTCCATTTTCCTTAGGTGGTTTATATCTCATGGGCAAGAGTCATACTGCATCGGTTTCTGTATTTTTATTTTTTTCCCACAGAAGTCACATTTTTGTAAGCTTGAAACCACAACAGTTTCTCAATCACTTTGATTGAGGTTGCCTTGAAAATATCTTTCCCGTGTATGGAATCTCTCTTGAGTTATACACAGAAATTGTATATCTTACTCCGAGTGGAAAATGATTGTTCCGATTCCATCAAGAGTAACATGTTACCTTAGATCAAATCTGGAAAATTGAAGGGTCTATCTGATGCAAAATGGATATTCGGCGTCGCGCGGAAAATAAAATATTTGGTAGAATTTTCGGCGGAAGAATTAGGGAAGGTTTGAGAAGAAGAAAAGCTCACCAGTAATGAGGGGTTGAAGAAGAAGAAACGTGTAGATCACGTGAGGGAAGAGAGAGAGAGACGGAGATAGAGATAAAATCTCACTTTTTTAATAATACTTGACTGACTAATACATTGGACTACCATCTATTTATATAGGAGAGATGTGGTACAAAAATAGTAAACTAATTAAAATTGACAACCAACTTATCCTAATTTGACTCTGACAAAATTTAAAATTCAAATTGACCTCTAATTACCCTAATTGGACTCTAACTAATTAATTGACCAAATTGAATCTACGAATAAACGTTGAGATCACATGCGATCTCAATTTTTTAATTAGACAATTACGACAACTTAAAAACGTAAACAAAATAAATTCGGCCCTATAATTTGAGATCACGCTGCATCAACTCTCCTCCACTTTTAAAAATTCGTCTCCTGACGAATTGCTCGATCTTCGTTCCGTCGGTGGAGAATTCTATCTGGATTGGTTGAGCAGACAACCCCAATGTTGATCCTTTTCCACGTTACGTTTATAGTTTCTTTCCACTAAGGGGTATGACTGCAAATGTTCTACCTCTTCAATTAAAACAATGCCTTTTAAATTCCACCTTACTTTATCCTCTGTATAAAAGTTTTTAAGAGGGAGAGCACAACTATAATTTTCCCATTTCATATCCCCCTTCCTATTTTCAGGGGATTCAAATAGCTTGGGAGAAACCTCATTCCCCCACATTAGGGTTTCATGGTTCTCGAATATAAGTTGGCAGCGGCGGCAATCTGGGTCGTATGGCCATGCTCGGTGACGACGCAATCGGCGGGGAGGCATGGCGGCTGCAGCGAGGAGCTTCGCGGGCGGCCGCGCCTGACGAGCAGGGGGCGCCTGTCGCAGCACAGGAGGGGCGGCTTCCACGCGTCGAGCTGAGGGGCACGCCTACGCGGGGGCGGAGGCTGGAGTAGGTGGGGCGTGCTGAGGCGCGTGGTCGGGGCACGCGGCGTAGAGCGGCGTAGGGAGGCGGCGGGAGGCGCCGCTCAAGCGCGGCGAGGCGGGCGCGGCGTCGATCTGGAGATGACGGGGCGGGGTCGGCGCTGGCACCGCGTGGGCGGTGGCCTGGGGATGGATGGCTGCAGCACGCGGCTAGGCGGGGCGCGCGGTGGCGTTGGGTTCCTGCGCTGGAAACGGTGCTGGGCCGCCGTGGGGAATGGGCTGCAAGGTTGGTGCTTGAGAAAAGGTTGTACCGTCGACGTTGGCAACCCACTAGCACCTTCTACGACAGCGACTTCGGGGGGTGTGGATGCGAGAATCGGAGGCGGCAGTGATGCAGCCTCTTGGACAACCACTTTGACTATGATTAAATCGAGGATTTCCAGTTCTTTCTCTGCTGGATACTCGTCGAATATGGGCCCATGGTCCTCGATTTCTTCTTGCACAACAATTGTATTAAGTAAATATTCATCCTGATTGAAAATACCTTCATATTCTTGACCAAAATCATGTTGAGCAGCAGGTCCAGCAATCTGATTTCTGTTGTTGATGGACGAATCTTCATCTAATGTTGTGTCCAACCATGCTTGGACCTTCAAGCTTGATGTAAGTCGCTTCTTGAACCTTCGTTGCCGCGAACGAGCATGCGAATCGTGAGATATGCAACTGAGATTGAGTTGCAATTGCCAATACTCAACAGGATCGTCGAATCGTAGGGACGATTCGGTTGTCATGCTCTGATACCAAATGATGCAAAATGGATACTCGGCGTCGCGTGGAAAATAAAATATTTGGTAGAATTTTCGGCGGAAGAATTAGGGAAGGTTTGAGAAGAAGAAAAGCTCGTCGGTAACGAGGGGTTGAAGAAGAAGAAACGTATAGATCACGTGAGGGAAGAGAGAGAGAGAGACGGAGATAGAGATAAAATCTCACTTTTTTAATAATACTTGACTGACTAATACATTGGACTACCATCTCTTTATATAGGAGAGATGGGGTACAAAAATAGTAAACTAATTAAAATTGACAACCAACTTATCCTAATTTGACTCTGACAAAATTTAAAATTCAAATTGACCTCTAATTACCCTAATTGGACTCTAACTAATTAATTGACCAAATTAAATCTACGAATAAACATTGAGATCACAGGAGATCTCAATTTTTTAATTAGACAATTACGACAGCTTAAAAACGTAAACAAAATAAATTCGGCCCTATAATTTGAGATCACGCTGCATCACTATCTCGAATGTTTTTTTTCTTCTTAGAACTTGCTTCTGTTTTGTATATATGTTTGCAAATTTAGATTTTGTTGGTACACATTCATAATTTCAGAAGATATCATAATTCTCATAAGATATTATTTAGAAATGGATGCTCATTTATGGGATGAGAGACTAAATTGGAGTATGGTTTATAGCAAATTTTGAGCACATCTGCACATTTCATGCCTGCAAGGAATTCTAGTCCCCTATATGGACTGCAACTACAAGTTTCTTCAGGTCTCTACTGGACATGATTTGAGTGATTGCAGTCATTGCAGTGGGTAGGGGAGGGATACCTTACCCAAATAATTCATTAATGGTTGTGCTGGATGTCTAACTACCACCCTAAGGACCAAGTCTCCACTCATTTGCTGCTAATTCTTTGGTTTTGCATGCAAATTCGTCGAGCATATGGGTACTGGGTAGCTGTCTCTTGATGTCAAGTGTTACATGGTCGTAGGATTTTGCTAATATTTATTTATGAGGTGCGATGATGGATTCAGCTCTCGAGAGAACTCAAATCTGCATTTTGATGAAGGAAATCCTGAGCAGTTACAGTGAATGGCGCAGCATTTTGGATGATCATTTTGGTATTGAGTTTAGCCAGATAACCACTGTCTATTATCCTCTTCTCAGGTATTTGTTTGAATGAAAAGTTTGCTGATTGTGTACTCTAAATGCTAATTCCTAAATCTTTTCTTTTCTGATGTAAAATTAGAATACAATCCAACCCTATTTGATACGGTCTATCCTTTGTATATTCTCCAAATCATGTTGATTTTCTAAATAATGGAGTTGGTTAGATACACATTGTTGTTTGGATGGTCCACTCCTTTGCAGTGCCCATTTCATCCACCTTGGAATGATGTATTATGTCTTAAAAGTACACATATACAATCTGAGCTTCTAACGTCAGAAGAAATAATTTCTAAGCTCAAATTCAAAGGGTCATCTTAGAGGTATGCTATAGGAGCTATGCAACTTTTCATATCTATGGAAAGATGCATTTTTTCGTGTGTATTGATAACGAGGGGTTTTGTGAGCGATAAAATGAGTCCTCGATGTGGAGAAATCGCTCCAAACAAAACCCTAATTGATCTAATAAAAATCAATAAAATAGGAGAGAGAGAGAATGAAGTGAATAGAAGCGGGCCCTATCCTATTTTATCTACACTATTTATTTTACGAGGTAAGTGTGTGTGGGTCGAACACGAGGAGGCATAATAGCTAAACTATGATTTTTGAGAAGAAGGGTATTTTTTTGATTTTTTATTTCTTCTTGGAGAAAGAGAGAAATCGAGAAAATCTTTTTATCGGTTTTATTTTGAAATTTTTATTTGATTTAATTTTCTAATTTTTGTTTAATTTTTAGAGGGATATTTTTCAAACATTTTATCTACTATATAATATATGACAAAATGGAATATGTAGATGATATTTTATAGTAGAGAAACGCTCGAGCAACGAGCTCGAGAAAGAACACAAAAATAAGCTCAAAATGTTTTGATATTCAATGAATAAGATCTCAACAAAATCTCAATAAAATCCTTTGAAAATCAAAACAAAATAAAATATAGAAAAATACTCGATATAATAATGTCCAAGGTCCAAAAATGTAGTCTAATGTCTAGCGTAACAATATAAAAGAAAATACAATGAAAAATAAAGGCTTTCCTTCAAATAGGTCACTGGTTAGGGACCTATTTGCAAGAAAAGTTTTAGAGTTTTGCAATATGGTCCATGTGCGTGGACCTAACTGCAATTTTAAAAATGTCTTGAGCATGTATAAGTTTCTGGAAATTGCAGGGACTCTTAAACAAATTTTCCACCCCGTCGTATCCAACGGCTCTGATTAGATTGTGATCTGCGATCTGGGCCACACGATCTGGACACGTGTTGGGTACTTGCACTTCTCCTTTTCTTGGGCGTTCTTCCCCAATTTGAAGCGGGCAGCAACGTTCATCCTTCTCCTATTAATCTCCGACAAAGTTTTGCGGCTAATGGAAACTCTGGCAGGGCCAGGAGGGAGTATCCTTCTCCCTCCAAGTTCTCTTACGATGAGAAGGAGTCGGAGACAATGACAACTGCAAGAAAATAATATGGCTAGGGTTTGAAACCCTAGCTACTGGATTGTTGCATGATTGGTTGACGAAGAAGAGATCCAGATGAGTAGTGATACTCCAAATGATGCGCGTGACCTGCAAGTGAGTATGAATGCTTGATTCTGATGGAATCGGCCAAGGAGTTAATATGATCTTTGCAATTCCGAAAAAGAGTTCCATAAAGTAATACTTGGATAAAAATGTAAGCAATTTGAGCGTGATTAAACGATGGATTTATTGGATAATTAAAGCAGGTGATTAAAGGGATCTAACTACGTGATTACTTGAACTAATCAACATGAAATTGGAAGAAATCAAATGTGGAATGGATGTGAAGGAATACCTAAGGATGAAGCATATATGATCCTTCTGTCTTCGCTCGATGGCAGGTATTTCACCAGATCTCAACATCGCTCGAGGCGATGATTCAAAGCGAACAAACGCCTTGGAACTCTCCTCCGATGATCCCTATGTTGGACATGTGAGCCCCGGGCGAACCATTCTTACAAAATATGTTATTGTAATATATATATATTTATCAATAAAAGTTATTGATGTTTCACTCCCTTTCTAAAATTAAATGAATGAATGCACTATAAGGTCCCTCTGTACAATTAGGGTTATGTACCATGGCCATCTTGATGATCATATAGCTGTTGATTCATTAAATGAATCATAGAGGCTGGTGTTTGGATGAATATCGAAAGAGTTAGATAGATGACTCATCAATCACCGTCAAATGATCATTAAGATGTGATCTCCAGCCTGAGTAGGAGATGGCAATCCTTTCTCACAAAGGTTGATATCTGACTGACCTCTTGATGCAGGTCCTCTGCATAGGAATAGAGATTCGGAGGTGTCAGATTAGTTAGGTCAAAGAGTTGACTTAACGAGATCGAGATAACCTAAGTCCTATGTTGAATGCTGTCACAGCATAGGCACGCATCCTCTGACTGGAGACAGATGTATTGCTATATGTCTGAGTGTGTACATTTGACAGACCAATAGGTTGATGACCTAACCAAGGTCTATACACTGGCACATTGGTGTGCATGTAAGGGTATATGAGTAATATGATCTATCAAAGGGATCATACAGGTCACTTATGAACCGGAATACATGAGCTCACTCATGAGGTATTGGGACCAATCAAATTCCATGCATGGTTGTCGTGATTTGGAAGTATGACAAGAATTTGAAGGTATGATATGTGCTTTGGGAAAGCAATGATCGATATCGAATCCCAATGACCAAGATTGAGAAACTTGATGATCAAATCCTAAAGAAGACAGTGTAAAATCGATCTACATATTCAGGTTGATCATAGGTCTTCTAGTATGTAGGATGTACATGTATTGGGAGTACCTGAGGGTGATGTAATCATAAATGATTGTATAACCATGACGCTTCCATTCCGAGGGAGTGATGAAACATGTCTAGATTTTAGTGACTCCTCTCAGTAGAGAAGCAATCCGATCTTAGTCCAAATGTCAAACATTGGTCTGAATGAGATTCAGATGCAATGAGAGGATTAGATTTGCGGTCTTGATTTAATCAAGCATCTGTGGGAGGTACGTAAGATCTGGATTTGAGATGAGATCTCAACATCCAAGTCACTATACGTGGAACAATACAATCGCCCTGTCCTTATCTCCAAGTATCTGCGGAGAAAGCACATTATTCTTGAAGGGGTTCAAGAATAATTCATTTGATGAATTATGTATCCAAGCAACAAGATGTTGATAATTAAATGCGATTTAATTATCAAGAATAATATGAATGTGATTCATATTATGAGAATTATTATCCAAGATAATTAGATGGAATTTAATTATTAAGGAAATGCAGATTGTGGATAGTGATATCCATAATATCTGTGTATATATTATAAATGTGATTTATAATATATTATAGGGAGAGAGCACCTTTGTAAATAGCATTTGTTAATTGTTAATGTGAATTGGATTCACATTAAGCAATTAATTGGAAATATAATTTACAATTTAGTTTGGGTTGTGAATATGATTCACATTTTTTTCAATGGTATGACTGAAATATTCATAAATTAATTGGGAATTAATTTAGTGGATAATATTGCAATAAATATTCAAAAAATAATAATAAATTAATTTAGTGGATAATATTGCAAAGAGATAATAAGATAAAAAACAAAAATGGGATAATCAGCCACCAAATGAGGTGGCGTCACCCATGAATTAGTCATGGGTGACGCCCCATGTTTTTAGGTGGGCAATTATCCCTTTTTTAATAATTATCATATTATCTTGTGATAATTAATTTTATTGAATTAAATTATGTTGATGACAGTGAAACATATATTTAATTTAATATAAATTAATACATTGTTGTTTTTGAACAACAATAATCATGGCCATTGATTTAATACACATATCAATCTAACCATTGATTTTGTGTATGCCATGGATTGTGATCCATGGACTCCCAAACTAATATAAAAGGAGGGAAATCCTATCCCTTCAACACAAATAAGAGTACACACCTACTCTCTCTCTCTCTCTCATTCTCGTCCTCTCTCTCTAAGGTAGCCGTCCACCTTGTGCTTGGAGGGAACAAGCAATCGTCTCCACGCCGTTGTGCTGTCGCTTCAATTGCTCATGGATCTCCATCGACCGATTTCGTTGGACAAAATCAGGAGATTCAAGGCAAGGATTTTCGTCAAGGATTGCGAGAGGAACGCGTCTCATCATCGCGCCCACAAGTGCCATCTTCGTAGATCGGACTTGAGTCAGGAGGATCTCTTGCTTTAGAGATCTTGTGATCGCAACCACGCTTCAAGAGGTATTTCTAATACTGTGTGGTTTGATTAAATGATCGAAGAAATGTTCTTGTGATCATGTGGTTTCATCACTTGATTTAAAAATTTTAATATACGCTGCATCTAGCAACTATTCGCCCTGATCGCATGAGTTGCGATCAACACACTTCCGTGATGCGGTTGAGGATTCCTCGTATCCTTCACCCTAATCCTACGGAGCGATCATCGGGTGCTGTCACCACTAGTGGTGGCCGAAAATTGTGGAGAAAGGTGGGCTCTTGGTCAGGTCTAAACTGGAAGTTGGAGAAGTCAAATTTGGGTCGATTTATAGGAAGATCGAAGGGGAGTTTGGTTAGATCCTATGGATGGCATGTTAGATGGTTGTTAGGTCTAGGAATTGGATGGTTTAGATGGAATTTTGGGTGAACAATGAAGCAGATAGAATTAGGAGAAACGAGGGCATTGGAATAGACTTCAATAGCCTGTTCTTGAGGAAGACAACCCAGGTGCTGACATGTGTCAACATCTGGTAGGCCAGAATAGTAAATAACATGAATAATTATTACATAACAAATAATGTTATTTTAAACAGGTATAAAAATACAAAATAAAAAAATTTATTTTGATAACTAAAAAATATTTAACGAAATATAAATATTATTTAAATAAATTTATATATAGTATAATTATTGATTTTTAATTTAATAAATTAATAAATAATATATCATTTTTATATTTTATTGATGATTAAACTAATAAATAAGGTCTTTGTGAATTTTTGTGGAATTTTAATAATTGTTTTAAGTATATTAATAAATATGGTTAAAAACTAGATAGTTCAATTTCATCTATAAATTAGTATTTTTGGTTTATTTAAAATAATAAATAATGTCTAAAAATTATGAAATAAATCATGATTAAAATACAAGATAATAAAAACAATTAAAATTTATAAAATCATAAGAACTATAAATAATGTGTTCTAAATAAAATAATAGCCCAGAAACCCCGTTGTCATTAGGTCCTAAAGTGACTTTTTGCAAACAGACTCTGATTTTAGTGAAATCACATCCATTAATTACATAATATTATTTTATGAACTTTAATATTGAGTAGAGTGAAATTGGAGTTCGTATGGATAAGTTATGATGTTCAGAAGTTGAGAATTTGACAATTAAAAAGTTAGATTTCATGCCATATGTACAAGATAATATTTTTTAACTTATTTTTATATTTTTCGTTATATGTTCAAATATAATTAGAAAAAGAGTTTGGTGAAAAATATATATATTTTAATTAATTAAAAATAAATGAATATTTGATAATTATTTGATAAATAATGAATATTATGTAGAATGTATAATTAATTATTTTTGTGGTTTTCTTTCCTTATCTTCCACTACTTATTTGTTTGTCGACCAATCCATGTTGACCTAGTATCGGGTTAGGTTATATAAATATATATTTCAACTATATTTTTATTATATAAGTGATATTATACATATATACATACCTACAATCTGCCTTCTTTTTGTTTTCTTTTTTTATGCTTTTATTTATTTACATGTTTGGATGCATAAAAGTACATTTTTATTCATGAAGTGAGGCTTTGATAAAAAAATGGAAATTAATGGATATTTACATATATTTGTTAAGGATTTTAAGACAAAATGCAGAAAGAATGTTAATAAATCATTGATTCATTATGTATGAACATGTGAATTTGGCCAAAAGTATGAGAAATAGAAAGAATTGATATATATATATATATGCATGACCGAGCGAGGAGAGAAAGAGGAGTGTGTGAACATTTAATGGAGATATACGATGGATGAGTAATTATAATAATAATACGAGTTCATATGTGCAAATAGGAAACTTTTAAATTGATCTATCAGGTAGGATTATAATGTATGAGCCTAACTAACTTGGTGTACACATAAGAAAATGTGTAACTATCATTATTAATCAGAAGACTATCATTTCATACTGTCACATTTATTTGCTTCATCTACTAGCATGTTAACTTTTAGCATTGATCTGGGTGGATTTTATTAATAGTAGTTTGGATGTATTAGCAATTTATTTCCACTATCGAATCAATGAACCTATGTGATCTACATCACTTTGAAATCTTTGAGGTGAAGATGAAAGTGAAATAATATTGATCGTGATGATTGTGATATATGTTCTTTACCGTGATTGCAGTCCCTACGTGCTTTGTATGTCCCCATGGATGTTCTTTCCCATGTTGAGATATCGCACACGGATGAAGTTTCCGTATTGCCTTTGGGAAGTTGGAGTTAGTGATGGCAAGATATGGGCATGCACCCTTGGGTCCCCATATAGATGGCTAGATGGCTACGACCCCAGCAGTTGCGTTGGCTGGGAGACACGTAGTTCGACTATGCTTCGATGTTATTTTGGTAGTTGTGCAACGACGTTTGAGGATGTGCGGTTGGTAGTCTTGTCTTCGCTTTCGATCATAGGATTAATGTGGGAGGTCAATTAGAGCCGATCAATCGAGTTAGTTTCTCACATTGGTTCTATGAAGGGAGCCCCGGGATGTGGTTAGTGAAGGAGGTGTTTCAACATTTTTCTTGTAGATGGAGAAAAATAGAAGGTAGTTGTAGGTCTTATCAAGTACTAAGATGAGTGGTAAATCAGATTCTATAATCTAATCTTGTGCTCTATCTTGTAGACTACCATCGTGGGCTCTTAACGATGAATAATGGATATTAGTTGATCATGTTACAAATGAAGCATCTTATCTCATCAGGTTGGGTAGTAGATCACTACAATTGAAATGCGATTAATTATGAGGACAAGAAAACTATCAATGAAGTGAGAATGATAATCTAGAGGGAAAGTTGGTAGGCTGGCAAAGGAAAGTGTTGGGAACTTACCTAAGGTGCATTTACTTCATGCATGCCTACGGAGGCCTCCCAACCCTAAGAAACCGTATATCTTGGAGTCAATAGTATGAGATCCTTGTGTTCATGGTCACCGGCTATTTCCTTTACTAACACTACCACGTTGCTTACCATCATGGGATCTTAAGGACGAGGAGTAGATCTAATTTGATCATGGTTCAAATCAAATATCTTATCTCATGTGTGATGTATGGAACTTAACTAAGAGGCATACAAATAATAATAGTAGCTCTTAAACAAATTTTGAATGTGGTAACTTAAATGACAGAGCTACATAGTTGGTTGTTCACTTTCTGTTGAGTACTTATTAGTACTCATTTTGTTTCTTATGGGTAGGTGTTTTCCTTACAATCGGTTTCTTGTACACATTTTTTTTACCATATTAGTTATTATTTTATATATTAATGGGTGCTTAGCTCATAAACCTATTTGCGTGAAATTGGCATGCTTGCAGAAGAAGCAGTTGTAGCAGTTGGGGGTTTTTAGGTTGACCGTATGGCAGATAAAACTACTGGTGTAGTTTGCTTTTCTTTTATTCTCGTACTCGTACATGCTTTTTGAGACATGATGTGCATGTACATGTTGCTTTACATTTTGGTAAATTTGTACATCTTTTGTGGACACTGATGTGAATGGAAGATAAATGGAAAAAAATGTATATTGTTTTTCTTTCTTTACCATTTTTTGGCATGTAATATACAATTTTGTATTTTGAATGTAGAATCATATGTCGTGGATGTGTATTGCAGAGTATATGGATCCTAGGGGTGTCCTAGGAGAGGAGGAAGAAGAAGCTCTGTGCAATTGCTCTTCAAGCCATTATTGTACGCGTCTAAGATATGCAAGATAGTATTTAGGTCATATTACATTTTATATCTTTTAAGGTTTGTAAGAATTTATTTCCAATTAACGTTGTTGGGTGCTCTTGTGTAAGAGAGCCTCTTTCGGCTCGGAGGAGAAGTTCGACAATAGTAGTTTCTAATATTGTTGTAATTGAATAGGAGACGCCCTTGTTGAAAGCAAATTAGTGGGAAGGACCAAGATATCTAGTCGGTTGAAATCTCGAGTATAAAAGAGTCTAGTCATGGGTTTTTACTTGGTTAGAGTTTCCTTGTAAATATACATGTGTCAGCTGTGCTGGATTGATTCTCTCTTTTAGTGCACATATTTACAATTATGGTTGTTTGATTGTTGTGGTACAAAATAAAGGGAATTAATTAATCAATCTTACGGATAAACTTCCGCAATGAAAATAATTTTGCATCAGAGCCCAAATCACATGAACATTATAACTGACTTTAGTGCTATGTCCTATAAACATCATATCAAGAAATGAAGGCAAATCTACCACCGACCATCAAACTTCAACAATACCGACTACTCTCAATGGAAGATGAAGATGGTCTCCCTACAATCTTATCATTTTTATTTTTAGTACATGGTGAAGGAGCTATTCAAATTCATAAAGGACAAAGATGAAGAATACACCAATGCAGAGAAGAAGTAGATGGATATAAATTCAAAGGAAATAAGTGCTTTAGATTGTGCACTCTCCATGGATAAGTTTTATCGGGTATCTCACCTGAAAGCTGCTTATATGGGATGTTTCCATATCACTCATAAAGGTATAAGAAGAGTGAAAGAATCTTGATTCCATATGAAGGGGAATACAAAATGTTTAAAATGAGAAAGATTGCAGAAGGTGACAATCAGTACTCGGTCAACATGGTCACTGACTAAGGATTGACATTCATGCAACTAATCAAAATTCGACTTCAATCAGTTTTGAATTTTTTATTTTAAATATATAAATAATTTTTTATACATATATTATTACATATTTACATATTTAGACATTTTTGAAATTATAAGAACTAAATAAAAGATGCGAACGAAGAAATAATAATTATAAGAACATGTGTTTGCTAAACATCATGAGCTAATGTTTAAAAACAAATATAACACATCAAAACATGAACAAGCTTAAAAAAGTCTAGTAGTTAGTGGTCATTCACCATCATCAATGTTATCATTTAGATCAAGATCTTCTTCTTCATCATCTTCATCCTAATTGTCTTCTTCTTCTTCTATATCTTCAAGCTGTAATTCCCCTCCTCATTCATTAACACATCATTTGAGCTTGAAGATGAAGCTCCTTTTCCACGTTCACCTTGACGACTTCTTCTAGATTCTATTCCTCATTAGCATCATTAGCATGTACTACATTAGTTTTCTTGTTATATGTGTAGGAACGATTGATCCAAGTAGAGGGATGGTAACCGAGGTTTTTGCGAGGGACAAAATATGTCTCACACAAGGCAGAGACACAGTCATTGTGACGACCACTCACGAAATCCTGATTAATCAACAGTTAGCCCACAATACAAATCAAGCAACAAATAACAAAAATGTGGAGTTAAAATTTGTTATAACTCTACAATGGTTGTGTATAATGTGCAAGCATGTAGAGGTTGAACTTAGGGAACAAATGATAGATGGGGGCAAAATAATGTGCAAAAATTTGTCTTTCTTATCTTATCCATTTTTTAATAGTTTTTGTGGGTTTTTAATTTTACATTTTTTACTGATTTTTGTTTTTATAATTTTTATTTTTCGAGTTTATATTCTTTCTATTTTCCATTTTTATTTTTTCATATTTGTATTTCATTTTTCTTTTAAATAAATACAATATAGATATATAAGGATATATATACAATATATAGTGTAATATACTTATAAATATGAATAAAATACATTGAATATTTTTTTGGATTTTATATTATATATTTTTTATTATTTTCTATATTTTTTGCTAATTTTTATGGATTTTTAAAGTTAAAAATATCCCAATAGATGGATTAAATAAATATTCATAATTGATTTGAATTTTAAAAATAGTAAATAAGTCCAAAATTAATCAAACAATTTAACGTGTAAATATTTTTATAAATAAAATTATAAAATAGGAAATCTTTTTTTTTGGATTTTTTAGTGATTTATAGATTTTTATAAAAGTTTTTGTGGGTTTTCAATTTTTAGGTTTTTTCTTTTTCCATTTCTAGTGGTTTTAGTCTGTAGTTAAAATATGATAAAATAGATAATATGTATTTTTTTGGATTTTTAAGGCATTTTTATATTTTGTTGGTATTTTATAAGTTAGACAGAAAAAAGGGACTCCTTTTATTTTTTATGAAATGGTTAAATTGTCCAAAAATGCAAAGTGAATATGTGGCATGAAAGTACAAGCTACCAGACATCTATTTCTATTATTGCATGATTTTAAAAACTAGGGTGCTATTTTTAATAAATGAAATCCAAGCATAAAAAATACATAAGCTAGCAAGGGCATGCTTGCATTTAAAATAAAGATCAGGGGCTCATCTGTAAATGAGCAAAAGTTATACAACATAATTCAAATTTTATTGGACTAAAAATAAATTCAAAAAGACGCAGGATCTTCCATGCAATTTGCCCAGCTAACGTGGGACAACACATAAGTTGAGCTAGACAAGACCAAAAAGCAATTATAAATGCTAACAGGGGCCTTGAATGCAAAATGTCCATTTATTTTACACTACACCATTTATTTACAGTATTAACAAAAAAATACATAAAGTAGCGTGGCAGGATGTCAAATTTACCCCATCTAGTGTGCCATCAAATGATTGAGATCTGTCACTTATCCACGTAGCGCCACCTAGTAGCCCAATGACGGTTCAACAATCGACGATGCTGATCAGATCGCTGGAGACAATTTGAGGTTGGTGCATAGAAGATCAGACGACTCTGGTGCAATCTGGAGCTCCTCCTCAAATCGGATGGTGCTAGGCATGTCTCCAAGAACAGGGAAGAACACGAGCGTGTTCTTCCTGTTCCCTTGATTCCTCGAGCTTCGGGGCTTCTCCGTTGATGCTGAGGTGTTGTCCATGTTCATGATGATGATCCGTGTCCAGTGGTACCAATTGTAAGGGGCGGGACTCAACGATGAGTTCGGGCGAGACATTGGAGTTTCTGGCACATTGAGAGTCAAAACCCTGAGTCGATTCATCCCCTATAGGGACCTAGTCATCTGGAGACCTGGAGCAAGAAGAACACGGGTCGAGGACAAACTACCTTGTCCTGATTAGGCATGGAATAGGCGAGGAATGGGACAGAGAGGTCCTACGGGAAGGTGGTGGAAGGACCTCGACTCCTCGATTCAAAGGGAATCGAGGGTGATTAGGTGTAGAGGGAGGTGGAGAAATGTATGGGAAGTGAGAGCAAGGTGAAAAAATGGGTCGAAGACGGGTGGAGCACAATGAATGGGTTTGCCAGAGAGGAGCTCCGACGAACTACGAAATGGGCATTTTAGGCTAAATCATTAGGATAAATACTAAAATAAAGGCATAATTAAAAGGGACGAATCAAATGCTATCTAAAAAAATAGAAAAGGTTCAACTCCTCCTCCTCTAACTGCCGTGGATGCTTAGGGGATCCCCCTGTCACGGGGATATGCTCTCGGCCGAGATCATGAGGTTTTTGGGTTTGAATGACGACCAAAATCGAGGGGGAAGACAGAGATGGTTATTTATAAACATGAATGGGCACTCTTATTGACCGACATATTATGATAAATCAAAGCTATGTACAAGTAATCAAGAAGCTCAACGTGAATCCGGGAATATACTGGAGCAAATCTTGTGAAGAGATTGATCATGATGGATGGATAGACCGAGCGGGAAAAATGGAGGAAAATGGGGGATTCGATACTTCTGACACGGGTTAGAGGTGCAGGGGGAGTTGCCCGGAGGTAAACCGGTTCTTGGAACACCATTGGTCCACGCAGGTTCGCTACATGACAAAACTGCCTATTTATTCGAAAATAATTATATAAAAATAGTAATTGATTTTATTAATTTTTGATTACAAAATAAAAATTTTATTATTTTATTTATTATTTTAATATAATTTTTATTTAATTTTTGGTGTTATTTATTACAAATTAATTATTTGGGGTGTATTTGTAAGTATATTCATATGCATTTTGACTTTTTTATTTTTAGTTTGTATATATTATTTTCTTATTTTAATTAATCTTATTTTATATATTTATAACCTTTTTTAGGTTTATAAGTGTATTTTTATTATATTTTTGTGATGTTGTTTGTATATTAAAACAAATAGGGGTATATATTATAGAGGATAGGGAGTATGCACCTAGGTGCATGTAATTTTACATGCACCCAGGCCTATAACTCCAACTTTTTTTACTTTTTTGAAAAATACCGTTATGTATATTCATCTATATATCCATCCTATATTTCATTGCAATTTCATTAGAAATAGAGACCCCTACGTCCTCCATCTAGAACATGCCGATTACAACAATTCTAAGACTGTTAAAATAATGTGTTCTAGATGGAGGATGGAGGGGTCTCTATTTCTGATGAAATTGGAATGACATATAGGAGGGATATATAGATGAATATATATGGTAGTATTTTTCGAAAAAGTAAAAAAAAAGCGGGAGTTACAGGCTCGGGTGCATGTAGAATTACATGCACCTGGGTGCATACTCCCTATCCTCTATATTATATATGTATATTTATAGGTATTTCATAAATGTGTTATATACATTATTTTATTTTGATGTATTTTCTTGGGTTTTATTTTAGATTTATATTTTTAATAGAATATAAATAATATTTACAACAGTATAAAAATATAAAAGAATAAATAATGAAAGAGTGAATTTCACTTTTATTTATATACATGTATTATCCTAGGTATTTTTACCGATATTTTTATAGGCTCATTTTATTTTTATGTTTTATTTGTGGTTTTATTTGGTTTTAATATGCACATAAGTTATAAATAATATTTACAAAATTATAAAAATATAAAATTGTAAAACGATAAAGAATGAATAAATTGAATATTATATTCGGGTATTCTATACAATGAGGGTCCAAAACCTAACTTTCACAACTTCACTTTGAAAAATATAAATCCAACTTTAATTAATATCTTATTAAAAGTTATATACAATTAGAGGTGACTTGAGGTTTAATTAGAGATGTATAAAGATCCTGGATAGTCTCTTCATCACCTTTTATGAAGTTGGTCCTTTCAGCCAGATCCTCATCCAGTAGAAAGTAACTCAAGACCTGATAACCCGACGAAGAAACATCCATACTTATAGGTGTGGAACCTAGTATCCCAAGTCAATCTGAAACCTAGAAAAATCTCCTCATCTTGAGCTTGTACATTGAGATATTCAGTCCATTCAACCAAGTATGCATGATCATGAGAATAAATATGATATCTCTTATTCTTAAATCAGCATTCCTGCAGGCTGGAATTGGAATGCACGTACACAAGATCATTCGGTCTCTTTGTCTCTAACCTTTTTCTCTTCTTTTTATGGTCCTAGAAGCAAGAATATAAGTAAAAAATTGCATATTTATATCAATTACTAATCTATTGATAGTATTCCAACTAGGTGGGAAAGTAGAGTCTTTACTAAGTCGAACATACTCTAGTTATGCTCACATCCAAGGGATGAAGATGTCAAGCTCAGGTTCCTGTCATGGATTTTAAATGATACATTTCATCTTCATGATTATTCCACCAATTGGCTATTAAAATATAAAAATGGTTAAGTTAATAAAATCAAAGATGATTCATATGACATGAATTGAAAATAATGTCTGAAACACCTAGATTAAATTCTCATCAGTTCCCGATTGTTGTTTCACTGCTAATGTCTTGGCAAACTCTTTGCAAAAAAGTCTATATGCAGGAAGCTCCTTCGTGGTGATGGCATCTTGTATATCCAAATATGGATAGAATATTTCCATGCAATCCCTAAAACCTCTCCTCACCATAATATCACAACTAGAATCTATGTAGAAGAAGAATGGATTTAAATAATAAGATGCTAGATGCAATGGAGTATCAAGCATTCATGCGGTCTTGGAGGTAACAATGTCTACAAAAAACTTGTAAGATGACTCCACTCCATTGAAAGATGCTATTTTCCATAGACAAAGCCCATGGATGGGCCCTGATTTACATCAAACACGCACAATAAAGCTTGTTTGTGAACTTCTATGTCAAGCTTAGAGATTTGGTGCGAGACTAAATGAAATCATGAGACTCTTTTGTAATTGCACTCCTCATCTTTGACTCTTTACTTATCGCGTGCAAAGCAATATCAATGGAATGCGCAACACATGGATCCACAATATCTACATATATTCTGTGAACAACAATCTTCTTGCTACTGCAATGGCAGAAAAATTATCCACAACAAATCTGAACTACATTTTCTACTCTAACTTCATTCGTACACTCATGAACCAACTTAAAGATATACTCCACAACACATGTCTCATCAGAGGCATCTATGAACTTCAAAAATGAAGTATAAGTGTGAAGTTGACACAGAAGTTCATGATGCTCCTTCCTCGCATGTCTATACATGCATTAGTTTTTAGAGAGCAGATGGTCAACTTCCATGTATCTCGATGGTATTGCAATTCAACATACATTTTATTCACCGTCTTCTTCAGAAATTGACTGTTGAGCTCATACCTCATAGGAGTCTTTAGCCCATGACCGTACTTCCCAAATGCACCCAACATATGCATGAAGGGCTTTTTAGTTAATGGCATTGAAAGGAATTGTTGATGTATATGCTCATTTGCATATATAGGAGGCAAACCTTTCTCGACAATCCTTCGAGAATATATCTTTTATGTTCATCTGACATGATGATCCTTCTACTATGACTTTCTGCTCCAAGGAAACAGATAATCATGATCTTTGTAGATGCATCAATATCTAGTGATATCAATCTCATCTATCATCTCTCGAACTTCAATGGTTTTCTATCTCTTCTTCTTGGTAATGTCATCTCGATACGAGATCATGTTATTCTTCGTGTCATTGTCCATCTTGGGACATACGGTCATGTTGCCTCTTCAGTATGCTAGATGTTTCCTGATCTCGTATACACCTCATTTAACCACCTTCTTTCGCATCCTACAAGTAATTGCATTTAGATCGACATAGTTTGAAAAGTATCTAAATTGCCATCTCGATATGAGATCATGTTATTCTTCGTGTCATTGTCAACCTTGGGACGTACAGTCATATTGACTCTTCGATATGCTAGATGTTGCCTGATATTGTATACACCTCCTTTAACCACCTTCTTGCACATCCTATAAGTAACTGTAATCAAATTGACATAGTTTTAAAAGTACCTAAATTGGCATGCAGGATCACTTGGTCCCAACGACACATAAAATGATGAATCACTACCTGAATCGATGATTGCCGAAGGTGTGACCATCTACATAGTCACAAACTCACATCCTAAGATACACAAATATAATAAACTTAAATTTTCCATTAACAAGTAACACTATAAACAATATTGCTTGCATAATATAAACAATATACACAATATTATTTATAAATAATATAAACAATCATATAACTTAGTTACTAAATTAACTTTCACAATACAAACAATCTAAACATGGCTACTAAGTTACTAACCAATAATCATATTAATCTACACAACAATCACATAAATCATACTAAGCTACTAACCTAATAATCATACCTAGCTACTAATGAACAACCATATGATTGCTATTAAGCTACACCCTAAGTCATACGAAGATACTAACATAGCAATCATACTTAGCTACTAACCAACAATCATACTAAGTCACAACATGATCCGTTGTCGAATGCTAAACTCATGGCTTTTATTTCAATGAATTAACCAAAAGTAAAATTTCTGTCGTTACAACCCAAAGAGGTGTCAAATAAATTTTTTATTTAATCTCAAGCAAAAATAAAGAAGAAAATGTAGCAAGATATTTTGCTATTTTATTTACTCCTATTTCTATTAGGATCGAACTCAGCAAGGCTACAAAATCCCAAGGGTTATTCAATGCAATGAAGGATCAATGAAAGAATGAAGGAGTTTTTATGCGCACTATGCTTGGTTTTTGTGTTTTTGAATTTTGTATTTTTTATGGAATTTTAATTTTATATTTTTATTTGGTTTTCTGATTTTTAAATAATTAAGTTATTTATTTTGCAAAATATTTTTTTAAATAATAAGAGAATTAAAGAAAATTTAAAGCACACACACGCTCAACTCTTTTTGTATTTTTCAATTAGGTAAAAAATAACCAGAAAATTAAGCAAAAAATATTTTTGGGTTTCAGATAAATTTTTAAATTTTTATAGTTTTTTTTCAATTTTTAAGGCCTTAAATAAATAAAAAATAACGAATCCAATAAATAGAAAATAAAATGAATGTTTTTGGTAATTTAATATAGCAAATACTACTAAAAATGGATGAAATATATATAGAATAAAAGATATTTTTTTATATTTTAAAACCAAATTGTATTTTTTAGATTTTAAAAAGTTTTTTTTATGAATTTTAATGTTTTTGAGAGTTTTATGATTTTATGGGTTTATGAGGAATAAAAATGCAAAAAATGGAAAGAAATTAAAATAAATCAACAGAACCTCGCAAGAATTTTTTAGAATTTTTGGAAGGATTTTATATTTTTAAGATTTTTAATGCAAACATGACATTTTTATGAGGGTTATGAATTTTAATAAATAATGAAAATAGTGAAATGCAAAATGGAGATGCAAGATGAATATCACAGAAGCTTATGTGAATTTTTGCAGAATTTTTAATGGGATTCACAAAATTTTATTTTATTTTAAACATGTAAAAACAAATGTAGACAAACATGGGTATACATGTAATTTTTTAAATTTGATGTCTAAATGATAATAATGATATAAAATGCAGGGCTAGATATGCAAATTCCCCAAAACTGATGTGCATGTGCACATGTGCCCCGTTGGAGTGGACTTGATTGTAAAGAAATTAAATTCGAGGGCCAATCGATAACAGAGAAATTCAAACCTTTTATTGCAATTTTCCTATAAAAATCACGTGCTGAGTACAAACTTCAATTCAAAATGGACTAAAATGCAAATGAAATAATTATGAGGATATGAAATACAAATGTTCCAATAATGAAAAGATGATACGTGTACTCATAGAGACTTATTGAAAATAAATAAAAGACATGGGCTAAGGTGTAAATGTACCCATAAATGGCGTGGCTCCTTGGACGGTCCATATGCGCTTTCGGATGACTAAGAATCATTCTTGTGCCGAGGGGTTCTATCACACCTGATGCTTCGATCTAGGGCTCAGAATTGGGGAATAATGAATGGCTGAGATGCAAACAGAGGCCCCATTCTTGATTGTGCAGATGGGAGATGATATGGAAGAACTGGGATGAAGGAGTACTCCGACGAGCTTTGATCGGGGATATCTCAGTCTTGGCTCGTCCGACTCCTCTACTGATGGTGCTACAGCTTCTCGGGATCCTCCACTGTCGATCGGAGCTAGCAATCAAGCTCGAAGGTGTTCATATGCAGATCTGGTGGTTGAAGAAGTTTATCCTGCAAATGAATCCTCCAGATTTCACTCTTTGCTCAGACGTGTGTCTTTGACCCTACAAATTGAAGCTGAAGCTCGGAGGGTTCCTACGGCTTAGAATTTAGGTCAAAAGCACGTGAAACAGGGGTAAGCAGAGATCTTCGACAGAGGTGATCGGAGAGGAAGTCTAACTCCATCTCTATGAAGAACTGGAGGTAATCAGCTGGTTAACAGGCTGGAGAAAGATGGTGCGAATGTGCTGGTATAATCAGAAATGGATTAGGTTGGTCAGAGTTCCTCTGATCGTGCAGATCGGAGGAGGACAATAAAGATATGATCTATGTTGTTCTGAGAAATCAAAGCAAAAATGTTATGCTGAATCAAAGTTAAGCTAACTAGGTTACCTACGGATAAGAAAGATGATGGAAATCGCCTCGATCTGCGATGTAGTAGATAGGCGGAGACGTGAGTCAGAGATCGCCGGTGACATGGTTGAATCATGACCTTTAATCAAACTTTCGCATTCCAAATCAAAGAGCAGTTGCTCTATCACCCTAGCTATCTCCAGGAACCGACCACGACAAAAAATATGGGTTAAGGACAGATTAAGGGCTTACTGGAGGGATTGGATGTCTATTTATAGAACAAGCTCCAGTGAAATTTGAATTCGAAAAGGGGCGAGATCAGAGGACAACTGGTGGATTTGGAGGGCTGGCGTGGAAGAGTGTTGAATAAGCGAGAAGTTTTGCGAAGGGATCGGGTTCGGTTAATGATCAAGGCATGTGGAGAAATTGGGTGAATGAACGTCATAGGTGAGTTAGCAGGTAACATGTGCAAATTGAACAGTTGACCTAGGTCAATAAATCAGAAGGCACCTAGAATGCGTCGAAGATAGGCTAGACGACAAAACTGTAAATAGAAGTTAAATAAGTCAATAAAAATATAAAATGAATTTATTTAATTATATAATGGTAATAAAAAATGCTAGGAATAATTTGAAGTTAATTTTAGTGATTTTTAGTTAATTAAATAATATGTTTACAAGGAATAAAATAAATACAAATTGTTGTTTATAGGTATGTATACATATGTATACAGTATTTGGATTTTTAATTATTATTTATATAAATATATACATAATTTAATATTTTTATTAAATTAAA
This sequence comes from Ottelia alismoides, assembly GCA_037367405.1. Lineage (NCBI taxonomy): Eukaryota > Viridiplantae > Streptophyta > Magnoliopsida > Alismatales > Hydrocharitaceae > Ottelia > Ottelia alismoides. The sequence continues at coordinate 526,751 of JAZKJV010010113.1, forward strand.
ATATTTTACAAAGATTTTAGTGGTGTTTTTATTTTATTTTTAATAATTAATTTATTAGGTTAATTAAATAAGTATAGGTACAATATATACATGATGGTACATATACAATATATACATGGTTTTATTTTTGTTGATTTTTGACTTTGTAGTTTATATTTGTATTTTACATGAGTTAAATACAATATTCATAATTAGTTAAAACTATAATATTTACAAATATGCATAAAATAAATAAATAATTAAATAATATACATAGTGTACATATACAATAATACCCCAATTGGCCACATTTCACACCTTAATTCTCAATTTTATGAAATCACCTCCAATTAAAGATAATTTAATTGAGAGTACACTGAAAGTGAGTTTGATTAATTTGGAGTTCAGTTGGAGCAGTGACTTTGGAAGTTGAGCTTTCTGGATTTTTGATATTGTTGTTATTTACACATTATAGACAAGTTTTTGTTGAAATTATTTTCATTATTTACAAGAGGAATTTATTCAAAAATTCTGAGAAGCAGTAATTGTTAATTACAAAATAAGTTGGTAATGAACAAAATAATGGAAGAATGTGTATTATAGACAATCATGCACAAGTGATGAATAATTACAAGTGACAAATGTATTTCAGGAATTTTTGTGTTTTTGGCCTTATCTCCCCCTATTTTATTCCTTGTTGATCAGGTCAAGTCTTGACCTTCTCTCGTGGTTTGATTTGGCCTGTATCTATTACGTATACACAATCTTGTATTTTGTTTATTTTTCTTTCTTTCTTTCCTTATTTATTTTAGGTTAAAATAGTGATAAATATACAATAGATATATGGGTGTTTTATAAGGGATTTTAACATAGAATAAATGAATAACGATGGTAAAATGCAGATTCAAATGGTGGTTGACTTCAAAAAGAAAACCTTAACATAATTAGGGCGTGAACTGGAGAGGACTTCATTATGGATGGATGAGCTTAGACAGACATTAGTGCAACATGGGGTAATTGACGGTGGAGTTGGCAATGACTGAAGGTGGACCTGGCAGTGATCGACAGTGGAGTTGGTGGTGATCATCAAAAGGAGATTGGGTGGGGGATTGGGAGGGGGTATCTCAACAAGAAGGACTTGGGAAGGGGCTTACTGTTTGAAAGTAAACCCCACTTGAAGGGAGTCAGGCATTCGGGTCGAATATAGGTGAGTTTGGATAAAAGTTCCAAGAAAAAATGATCGATTACTCGATCAAATAAGCTGATTAGTCAACCAAAACGACAGGTCAGTTAGACTTAGTCAATTTGGTTACATGGTTGAGTCAACTAATCGGATCTCGTCGAAGAGGGTGATGCTCGGGCTGTCACCACCGACGCCCTCATTCACCGTGTAATTGATAGATAGATTGAATGAAGGGGGCGGTGAGGTTAAATAGGGGAAGAGTAGTTGGTCAGAGATGGTGAGGTCGATCGGTGATGGAATTGGGAATGGGATTTGATTTGGGGTTGACGAGAAGGGTGACAGAGAGATTAGCGGGATGCTGATGATGGCAGATTAGGAAAGGGGAAAGTCAACGAGGTCAAGGGGGGATCTTGTATAGGGTGAGGCAGCGAAATGGGGATTAGACGAGGAGACGAGATTGGGGCGACGACTATGGAAGGAAGGTTTCGCGTGCGGACAGTGTTAATGATAGGAGGGCGGCAGTGGTGCCAAAGGAGGAAGGTGGCAGCCGACCTGATTTGTAAATTGGGGGAAGACGAATGCACGTGCGAGGCACATGCGCAGGAGGCACGTGCTCTGGACATGCAGATTTTTTATTTTTTTAAAATTTTCTCAGGAGCTGTCACATGTCAGCCCCATAAAAATCGAAAAATAAATACAATAATAAATACATGAAAATAACAAATAACCTCGGATCGAAAAAGTTTTTTCAGGAAAGGTGCTTGTCTTGATGAGATCTACAACTTTCATATGGAGACCAAAACCAAAATCGATCAATTGCGCAAAGTGATTTTTTTGGGGTATCCCATGTACATAGAATACCTTGATTTTTGGGTTTTATAATTTTTTTGTCATTTTTAAACTGCATAAAAATCCGAAAAAATATTATAAAATCAAAGATAAATATTTACACATTAATTTATTTTTTTTATTTCTACTAATTAAGAGAATAAAGAAATAAAATAAAACATGAAAAAGATAATTTTTGTACAGATAGTTAGTGAAGACTTTGGATTTGGATTTTTATGCATTTTAATAAAACTTTTATCAATGAAAATGAATGAAAAAGAAATAAAATAAAATGAGTTAATTATGTACATAAAATAAAAAGTCAAAAACCGCTAAAATACAAAATGTACAAATGAGGCCCAAAACCCAACTTTCACATATGAGCTCCGATTCACTTAAACTTGGTCTTGTTTTGGAGATATTTGAATGTACATTAGTTCAAAAGTGAGTAGGATCAAATCAGACACTGGATGAGGAAGATATCAAAGTTTTAGTCCGAAATCCTACATCTAGGGTTTGGGTTTTGGTTCACTTATTTAGGTTAGTGTTTTTTTGTATTTTTGTATTTATTCTTCTTAGTGATATGTACATAGTGGAGGTGGTTTAAGGTCATTTAGAGTTAGCATGAATTAATTAAAAATCATGGAAGTTAGGCTATTTTACAGGTCATTTTGGCTGAAAATTTTTGGCTTCATATTTTGTGCAATTATAAGTTATAAAATGCCATTCTTATCAAAACATGCATGAATGTTAATTATGCAAAATAAATGTAGAAATGCCAATGATTTTTAGGGATTTGAGCTTAATTCATCATTTTTAGAGTGATGAATTTGAGATTCATAACACATCACCCTCTGGTATTCCCAATACCCATACATCCTGCATACTGGAAGACCCAGAATAAACCAAAAGTATAAGATCAATTTTACAATGTCTACTTCATGGTTTTATCATTAAGTTTCTCACTTGATCATTGAGAGTCGGTATCGATCTTATACTTTCCAAGAGCATATATCATACCAAGGTCTTGATCATATACTTTCCAAAAGTATATATCAAACCTACAAATTCAATCAAGCTTCCAAAGCGAGATGTCCTTGCACGGAATTTGATTCTTCCCCATATCTCATGAGTGATCTCACGTCTTCCGGTTTAGTAATGAACCTGTATGATCCCTTTGAGAGATCGTATTATTCATATGCCCTTGCATGCACACTACCGCGCTGGTGTATAGACCTTGATTAGGTCATCAATCTATTGGTCTGCCAAATGTACATACTCAGACATATAGTAGCACATCTATCTCCGGTCAGAGGATGTGTGCCTATATTGTGACTGACTGCATACGACATAGGATTTTGGTTATCTCGATCTCATTAAGTCAACTCTTTGACCTAACTTATCTAATAGCTCTGAATCTCTATTCCTATGCAGAGGACCTGCATCAAGAGGAAGGTTATATATCATCCTTCAGAGAGAGGATTGCCATCTCCTCCTCAGGCTGGAGATAATCTCTTAATAATCATTTGACGATGCTCGATGAGTCCTCAATCTAACTCTTTAGATATTCATCCAAGCACCAGCATCTATGATTCAATTATTGAATTGACAGCTATATGATCATTAAGATGGCCATGGTACATAACCCCAATTGTACTAAGGGAGCTAATATGCAAATTATTTTTTCTTCACTTCAGATCATGGAATGATATTCGTAATAACATTTATTATATAATGGCCCGCCGTGGGTTCGCACATCCAACAATCTCCCACTATCCCAAAGAGCCATTAATGGGTTAATTTTTAAACCCACACTCATGTGACAATCATAGGCTATTTAAAAAAATACCTAGGTAATCTGATCAGTCACTCCTTTCCCAAAAGACTATGCCAAGTCCTTTTACAACACCTGAATATCCAATGTGAATGTTGCATCCTATGCAACCAATACTCAATCTTGTCTGTTATAGTGTCCTTGAGACTACAACTCAATAATTATTATAACCAGTATTTTCATAATCCTTATCAGAATACCCTTATTCCCGGAGATCTTTATCTCCTATGGTATCTGCAATTAAGACCTTTTAGATCACTATCTATAAAGTCTTAATCTCTTGAAGATAAGACTTAGATATCACTATCTTTAAAGTCATATTATCTTTGAAGATATTATTATTACTGCAATCAAGTGTTTTATTTCCATAGCAGGATTAGTAACATTTACTACTCCCACTGCATGGTAGAAATCTGATTATTGTACACATCTAGTATACACTCGGCTTCTCGTAACTGATGCACAAGGGCAAGCTGTTTTAGCATTCACTTCCTCAACTCTTTGAGGTGCTATCCCTTCAGATAAGTCAGTACCATATCTTAAGGGATGGAAGCCTTTCTTGGAATTTTATAGGAGAGGAAGGTGTATCACTAATTTAACAGTCCTAATACCCTCTTCACTTTCAGAACTAAGTTTTAAGAGGTATCCTTGAGATCATATCTCAAGCTAAAACACTTATTATTATCCTTATATCATTCTAAATGATTAAGATATTATCTACATTTAGCATGATAATCACAATGACACTCCCTCTAAGCTTCACATGGTTCATCAAGATCCCATCTGAAATCATAACATTTATAATTTCATCAAATCTTATGTTCCAACTACAAGAAGCTTATTTGAGTCCCGATGAAGTGGTATTGGGCCGAGGACATGTCTTTCCACAAGGCGGATCGACAGTCGCTGAGGTGACCTCAGACGAAATACCAAATCAATCAGCAATTAACCCACAATAATAAATCAAGCAATTAAATCTCAAAAATGTGGAGTTAAAATTTAGTATAACTCTACATGCAAATGTGTATAGGTGTAAGCATGTGTAGAGGTCGAACATTGGGAGCAAACGGTTGGGGAAAAAAATAAATGCACAGAATTATCCAATTCTCTTCTTGTCCATGTTATTGTTTTGTGGGTTTTTTAATTTTTTAAAATTTTTCCTTTTTTAATTTTTTTGGGGATTTTGTTTTTTGGACTCAATAAATATCAAAATATATTATGTATATTTTTTTTGGAATTTTTCAATTTTTTTTCTATTTTTTATTTTTTAATTTAAACAAGGATTAACTCCTTTTTCATTTTTAATAAATGGATAAATACTCAAAATTTCCAAATAAATGCAGGGCGTGAATCTATAGGGCATGAAGCATCTATCCTAATTTGTGTTGATTTTTAGGAGCTAATTAACCCTCAATTGGGACTGCACGTGAGGCTGGGAATGATAAGACCAAAACATACAAAAAGTCCTACACAAAATTCCCAATTATTTAACACTTTACATTTTATTTACAAAACTATATAATAAATACAAAAAAAGTGGGGTGAGATATGAAATTTACCCCAAACATAGGCACGATCGGACGACTGATGTTCTTGACTTATTCACGTGGTGCCTCCACGTTTGCCGATGACGCTTCGCCGATGGACGCGTGAGATTAGACCGCGAGTCGCGATCTGACGGTCGATGGCGGCTCTATCCAACGACTGATCTTCAATTTGGGCCTCCTTCTTCATCCAACGACGGGGACGATGGTTGGAAGAACAGGGAAGAACGCTCGCCGGGGCGAGTTTCTTCCGGTGATATCTCGTGTCTCCGTCGATCTTTGTCACTCCTGAAGGTCTCTATAGCTTCCTGGGAGGATCCTCTAACTGCTGGAGGTCTTGGATCGGCCAGAGGTATGCTGGAGCGCCGCCTTGAGCTCGGGGAAGAAATGGGGCTCCAGGTACCTCCGCCGGCTTCGATTGCTTCTCCTGGCACGTTTCAAGGCGCCTAACCTGCACAGGAAGCTCACACGGCTCGAGGCGATGCTCCTCGGCCCAGGGTTTGAAGCTGTTAGCGTAAAAGGAGGTGGGTGGCGAAGCTTCCGGTGAGTTGGAGGAGTTGAAGCTTCGATTCGCGGATCCAAGTGGGATCCGGTTGGTCAAAGGAGGCTGGGAGATGAAGAAAATGGCAGGGAACGAAATGGAGTGGAAGTGGCGGTCGGAAAATGTCAGGAACACAATGAAATGGTTCGCCGGAGCGGAGCTCCGGCGAACTGCGAATCTATCTCACTATGCTAATTAACTAATCCAAACGTGAAATAAAATGCAAGGAATAAAACCTACGACTAATTTTAAGCTAATGACAGTAAAAAGAAGAAGCTCGACCTGGGTTTTAGCCAAGGAGCATGGCGATCGCCGGAGCGCCACCGTGGGTGTAGCTCCCACCTCCTCCGACCGATTCAAGGCGCCAAGAGATCCCTCATGTCACAAGGAAGCTCCTAGGATCGAATATGAGGAAGGGAGAAGGGTAAAAACTGACCAAATTTGTGAAGGAGGGGGGGGGGGGGCTGGGTTATTTATAGACATAGGTGGACACCCTTATTGACCGACGATTGTCGATTGATATGGTGGATGTTCAAGCGATCCAAGGCATCGACGTGTATGTACAATGTGCCAGGAACAATTCTTGTGGAAGAAGCGAGCGCGAATGATGGACGTGATTCCCACGAAAAATGCAAGGAAATCGGGGATTCAACAAGTCTGTTATCTCAGAGAGGCAGAGGGGACAGTTGACCCGAGGTCAACGAAGGCCGCGCTGGGATTGGTCCACGTCGGTCTCTACAGGACAAAACATGAGTTTTTATTCGAAAATAATAAATTTAAAATAGTAAATGATTTTATTATTTTTCGAGTATAAAATAAAAATGTTTATTATTTCATGTAGTATTTTAATATGATATTTATTTATTTTTTGGCTTTATTTATTAGTAATTAATTTTTATGAGTGTATTTATAGGTATATTTACCTATGTTTGGTGTATTTTTATTTTTATTTTGTATATTTTATTTTATTATTCTATTTTCTTATTTTATATATTTATAACTTATTTTTATGAGTCTAAATATATTTTGTTATTATTTTTATGAGTTTATTTGCATATTTAAATAAATAGGTATACGAATTTACATGTATGGGATAGGTATTTTGCCTATGCTTTGTCGTAGTTTTATTTTATTCTCCTTTCTCTTTTAGATTTATTTCCAATTTCAATGTACACCTAGGTTATAAATAATGTTTACAAAATTATAGAAATAGGACTTTGTAAAAATAATAAGTAATGAATAAATTGAATATTTTAATCGGTCTTGTGTACAATTAGGGCTCAAAACCTATCTTCTGCATCTTAACTCCAAGAAATATGAAACCACCTCCATTGAATAGATCTTGAAAAGTTATATACAATTAGAGGTGATTTTCTGTGTTTTGAGTTTTTATTTGAAAGACATGAGTATGTGAAGTTTGGTTTTTGGCTTTTTATTCTGGGTATAAAATGTACATTGTATATCATTTTTGTGCAAACTCAATTTTGTATTTTTATTTACATTATTATCCACAATTTTTATGTACAAAGTTTCCTCATTTGATGAATAAATAATCGAATACAAAATAGGTGCCAAAAATGCACAAATCAAGAATGAATGAATGAGGTATTTATTGTATTTTTGGCCCTTATCTCCCCCTACTTTATTCCTTGTTGACCAATTCCATCCTGGACTTGATCTCGGGGTTAGGGTCGTAAAATATTTGCAATATTTTATTCCTTTTTATTTTCTTCTCTTTATTTTATAATTTTGTCATTAAAAACCTTATTTTATGTACACTTAATATAATAAATAATGAATGCTATTGTAGACAAATTGATGCTATTTACATGCATTTGCTGGGGTTTTTAAGGCCAAAATGATAGAATAAAGGTGATGAAATGGAGATTCATCATCCCCTATACTTACCTTTGCTAGTTCCTAGCAAATACTTATGTAATAAGTACACAAAGAATAAAGAATAAGAAGAAAAGAAAAAGAAGATAGAAAGAGATAGAGCGAATAGTATTGCTTTTACTGCAATATTTGACCTTACAAAATTAGAGTTTGGAGCTCAGGTTAGATCTTGATGTGAAAGTGTGTGAAACCTGGTTGGGACCCAAATTTAAAACGCAACATCCTTTGAGAGTCACAGAATTTGGTTCAAATCACCTCAATAGTCAGGTCAGAGCTAGCCTACATCATACGCAAACCCTTATAAATATGAAGCTGACTTGTACGGTGTAAGTGATGGTGGCTCTCCCCAGCTAAAATGACAAAGGAACTGACTTCTCTAGAATGACAACCCAAAGGTTCCCTAATCCATCCCTCTGCCATCGAGGAGCGGGGTATTCCCTTCTAAGTTCAAGTGGCATCCAACTCAAGAGGAGGAGGTGAAGAAGAAAATGGACGGCAGCCAGTGTAGCTACCTATCCTGGGATGCAAGACCAGTGTAGTCAAGTCATCCAGCTGCAGGCTCACATGGTATAAATTTGATGCTCAAGCTTGCTTATTTTCTATACAACATATATACATACTCCGGCAGTCACTTTTATTTTCATTTTCAAGCCTGTCCACTTTTTTTGGAGTTCTTTTTTTTCTTTTTTTTTCAAACATACTATTTACAACATCATTTACATAAGGACTTTTTCCTCTTGAGCCAGAAGACTATTCCTCTTTTGAAGCTTTATTGCAACCCACACTCTCCTGTCATGCGACTTCATTGAAACTGGACCAGGTTGGGGTGCACTTCCCTCCCTAGACGAGGACGAATGTTTCCACCCGTGTGCGTCTCATAATGGCAAATCCAACCCCTTCCCCCTTCAACTGAGTTGAGCCAAGTGAAAGGTGCAAGTGTCCAAGTTAGGTCATGGCCGACAAGAGTCATGCGTGTGTCTCGAAAAGTTCTATTTAGTCAGTTGAGGTGACTTGAACCTAGCCATGATTTCTCAAAGAATTAAGTCTGAATAGACCTGAAGTATCTTAAACCTTGTTCCCATAAGGTTCCAGTGCAGTTAGGTGCAGTAAGGTCCAACCAAGCTCCAATCTTAGACTTTATCGGACTGGTTCAATCATCAAGCTCACACAAAAAGAATATGGATGATATGCTCATGCTATACAATGATGCAAAGAATAATGTAAATTTTCAAAGAACTTGAAATCAAGAGAAGAGTTTTTAAACAAAGAATATTTGCAGTTAATTTTGGTACTCAAAGTATAAAATATGTACAACTATTTACACGGACGTGCCACTTTATTTTACAGGACTTAAAGAATTTATAGGTTTTAACAAGGTGATTTATTTAGGTGTATATACAATTGTTAAAGAGTTTTATGTATTTTATTTATATATATATATATTAATGATGCTCTTATTCCTCAAATTTATTTGAAAATAATTTTGAAAACTATAGTACAAACTATTTTTTGCAAATAGTTACAAACATTTCAAATCCATTTTACAAAAATTTTGCAAACCTTATATACATTTTTCAAAATCTTTCTACAAACATTTTCAAAATCATTTGCAAATAGATTTTCAAATCCTTTATTTCACATAAATACAAGATTTTTTGCAATCAAAATATTTTTACAAAGTTCGAAAATATTTCACAAAAAGTTTTCCAAACAGTTCACACCATTTTTCAAATAATTTTGCAAAGATATTTAACCTGATTTATTATTCAGTATATATAAAGAAAAACTATATTTTATGTACAAACTTGTTTAGTCTGTTATAAGTTTTATTTGGAATTATTACTTGTTTTTGCATGAGAAATTTTTGTGTATACTCCTCAGACTACTCCTCAGACTTATTTGAAAATCAATTTCTAAAGATTTTGAATACTATAGTCCAAAATATTTTTATAAACATGTACACACATTTGAAAATCATTTTGCAGAGGTTTTTCAAACAGCATAGATAGATTTTTTAAAATAATTTTACAACCATTTTTCCAACCGTTTGCAAAGTGCTTTTCAAACATTTTTATTTCAGGCAAAGAAAATAATTTTTTCAAACAAAAATATTTACAAATGTTGAATACTTTTTACACACTATTTTTCAAATAGTTTTCACAACATTTTTTTCACAGAGTTTCAAATCTTGTACAAACCTACTTTTTTCCTGATTTATTAATCAGTATGTACAAAAGGAGTCTGAAGAGTTCACAGTCATCTATGGTAGAAATACTTTTAGTATTATTTTATCTTTAGATATCATTTTTATTTACAATACGAGTTATGGCTGATAGTATATACATAGTATATACGACCCCCTATACTTAGCTCGAGCTATGTCCATATAGATCAAAGAGAAGAAGCAAAGACATAACTCGGACTAAGTAGAGAAAAGTTGAAAGAATGAATGAATGAGGGGATGAATAAGTCAAGAAGTTGACCATCTCCCCTATACTTAGGATCAAATAATCCTAAGTATAGCAGGCTGTACACAAGGCGGGGATGGTCAAGGATGAGAATAGACAGATCGTGCTCAGCTTGTCTCCCCCTATACTTAGGGTAAAGTAACCCTGAATATAGCAGAGGAGACAAATGAGGAGATAGACAAAGAAAGAGAGTCGGGGTGAACACCACCCTATACTTAGGGTAAAGGGTATCCTAAGTATAGGCAATGGATACAAGGGTAGCACCTTTGAAAAGAAGAAAAGAATAAGAAATCAGATGAATCGTTTTTGAGGTGCAATATCTGAATATTTTGATGCCGATATTGCTGTGGATATGTCATCAAAGCGCAGTAGCTGGATGGAGTCAACAACGACAAAAAACGTATCTGCCTCGAGGTAAGGCTTCAGAAGTTGACCGTTGAAGACGAATGGTTATGCGTCAGGAGACAATTCTGATATGGCAATACCTCCATTATCACACACTTCACGAACTCAGAATGGCCCTGTCCACTTACTCTTTAATTTGCCCTGGAAGATCCGTAACTTTGCATCAAACAGCCACACTTTCTGTCCAACCTCAAAGGCCTTTCTTCTGATGTGCCGATCATGCCAGCGTTTCACCTTTTCCTTGTATATCAATGTGTTATCGTATGCACAGTCTCGGAACTCCAAGAGTCTGTTCAGATCATCTTTTCGTTTCTGACCACTTTTCCGTGAGTCCAAATTGCACATGTTGATTGCCCATAAAGATTTGTGAATTAATTCGACGGGCATATGGCACGACTTCCCGTACACAAGAGGATATGGCGACATGCCCAGGGGAGACTTGTAGGCGGTCCTGTAAGCCCAGAGGACTGATTCCAAGAGTTGAGACCAGTTCTTTCTGTCCGACCTTACAAGTTTCTGAAGGATCGTCTTGATTTCTCTGTTTGACAATTCGACCATGCCATTGGTCTGAGGGTGATAAGGAGATGCGACTCGATGATCGATGGCGTACTCCTTCATTAATTTCTTGACCTCTTTGTTAATGAAATGGATACCCCCATCTGATATGAGAATCTTCGGAATCCTGAACCGTGCAATGATGTTATCTCTCAAGAATCTGCACACTTCCGATTGTCGGCGGCTCGAGCGGGAATAGCTTCAACCCAATGACTCACGTAATCTACAGCAAGAAGGATGTGCTCAAAACCCTGACTGTTAGGGAAAGGCCCCATGAATCAATGCCCCATGCATCAAAAACATCTGCTATCAGAATGATCTTCAGAGGCATCGAATCCTTTGCAGTGAGTGCTCCCTTCAATCTCTGACAGTCAATGCATTATTTGACAAATACTGCTGCATCCTTGAATAGTGTGGGCCACCAGAAGCCACACTGGAGTACTTTAGCTGCAGTACGATCTCCAGAGTGATGTCCACCAGATTCGAGCGATTGACAATGCTCGAGGACACTATAATGCTCCTCCTGAGGTATGCATCTGCGCCAAATGCAATCTGCTCCTTCCCTGAGTAAGAGAGGATCTTCCCATTGATAGAAACGAATGGTCGACATGAATTTATTCTTCTGATTTTTCATCCAATCCGTTGGTATTACCCCCGAGGCGAGGTAATTGACTATATCAGCATACCAAGGGAGAGAATCCACTGCTAAAATTGATTCATCTGGAAAGGTTTCTGTGATAGGTGCACTGTTCCGGGGAGGCTCTTGCTGCTCAATTCTGGAGAGATGGTCTGCTACCACATTCTTAACTCCAAGCTTGTCCTTGATTTCGAAATCAAATTACTGGAGGAGAAGGATCCATCTAATCAATCTAGGCTTGGCATCCTTCTTCTGCTGTAAGTACCGGATAGCAGAGTGGTCTGTAAAAATGGTAACTTTTGATCCAAGAAAATAGGATCTGAACTTTTCTAGGGAGAAAACCACAACCAACAACTCTTTTTCTGTCACAGTATAATTTCTTTGTGCCTCATCTAACGTTTTGTTGGCATAGTGAATGGCATAGGGCGCCTTTTCTTTTCTCTGTCCCAGAACAACCCCGACTGCAAAGTCTGAAGCATCAGTCATGATCTCAAATGGGAGAGACCAATCCGACGGCTGTAGGACTGGATCTTGAGTGATGAGCTCCTTCAGTTGATTGAAAGAAAGGAGAACCTGGTGATCGACATGGAACTCAGTTTCCTTGCATAAAAGCTCTGTAAGAGGTCGGGCGATGCGACTAAAATCCTTGATAAATCTTCTGTAAAATCCCACATGTCCCAGGAATGACCTTACATTTTTAACTGACTGAGGTGGCTCAAGATTTGTAATAACATCCACCTTTGCTGGGTCGACTTCCATGCCACGTTTGGAAACGACATGACCCAGCACAATTCCTTCAGTGACCATAAAGTGGCTCTTTTCCCATGAAAGCACTAAATTAACTTCATGACATTTCTGAAGCACTTTGTCTAGGTGCCCAAGATAAGAATCGAAACTGTCACCATAGACTGAGAAGTCGTCCATGAACACCTCGAGAAAACTTCCTACCATCTCGGCGAAAACTGCTAGCATGCATCTTTGGAATGTCACAGGTGCGCTGCATAATCCAAAGGGCATTCTCCTGAAGGCGTAGGTGCCGAATGGGCAAGTGAAGGTAGTATTCTCTTGATCTTCGGGGGCGATTGCCACTTGGTTGTACCCGGAATACCCATCCAAAAAGCAGAAGAACTCCTTGCCTGCTAGTCTTTCCAGAACTTGATCAATGAATGCGAAGGAGAAGTGGTCCTTCTTAGTTGCTGTATTAAGACGGCGGTAGTCTACACACACCCGCGAGGATGTTGGTACCCGAGTGGATATTTCCTCTCCTTTGTCATTAGTAACCACGGTAAGCCCTGATTTCTTTGGAACTACATGCAATGGGCTCACTCATTTTGAATCGGAGATGGGATAGACACACCATTTCGTGATCTCTTTCATGACGACCTCCCAGAGGTTTGGATTCAGCCTTCCTTGAAATTCACTGAATGGCTTGACATCTTCTTCCAGATAAATGTGATGTGAACACAAGGCTGGATTTATCCCTCAGAGATCTGATACGCACCAACCAAGTGCCTTGCGTTTCTTTTCTAGAACCTCGAGAAGTCGAGATTCTTGATCCGGGTTCATCCTGCTGCTGATGCTCTGGATACATGTGTTCTTCACCTGCAAGGAAAGCATAATTCAGGCCTGCAAGAAGTGGCTTGAGTTCTGGTTTTGATCTGTCCAACTTGTTGGTCACCTCAGACACTATACTGGTGGTGGGATATACTTCCTTGATGGAGCTACCATCCTCAATACTCTGTTGAGATCCTGATGATGTGCCGAATGATTATGCAATAGGCTCATGATGTTCAGGCTGGAGTGAATTCTCGAAATCGCATAGGTGTATCAACATCTAAGAGTCTGTCTCCCAAGGATCATCGGAGCATATGCCAACTGTGCTTTCCATGTCCTCCTCAAGAGTGAGGATTTCTCGGGTCCATGAATCATTCAATGAAAGTGATGAGTCCGTGATCTCCGCCATAAAGTCACAATCTGCTTCTGATACTGCATGGCTCTCACTAGTCATGGCGTTCGACTCTCTGATCATGTCTATAGTGATCTGCTTGCTGTCCGAGCGGAAAGTGATCTTGCCGGACCCGTAGTCAACCACGACACCTGAGGTACGCAAAAATGGTCGGCCAAGGATGATGGAGGTCTGGAGTAAGGGTGCGGGTGAGTCCATATTGTGGACCACGAAATCAACAGGGAATTGCATCTCCCACACCTTCACCACTACGTCTTCCATCAAGCCTCTAGGTCGCTTGGTGGATCGGTCAGCGAACTGAAGGATCATCTCTGTCGGCTTGAGCGGACCTAGCCCAAATTCTTGCATTAGGGACGAGGGCAAAAGATTGATAGAAGATCCACTGTCAAGGTGAGTACGCTCGAAGACCTGATCAAATATCTCACAACTGATAAGAGACTCTCATCTGTCTTGTTTTTTCTGAGGGAGATTGCTGATAGTTGCAATAGTGGCCATGGAGAGCACGTGCCTCTCGATTTGATTGCGTTTGTTCTTACGTGCTGGTCGATGCTTGTTGGTAGATGCTTCTTTCAAACCTTTTTTCACAACTGGCATATAATCCGTGGCCTTCAGCAAGGGGATCTCAAATGTTAAGTTATCTAACAGTTCCACAACTTCAGGATCAGATAATGCACTTTTATTTTTGCATTTTTTTGGATTTTTCAATAGCATTAGGAAAAGGAATATTTACATCACTGATAGGCAGAGTAGAGTTCGTATTTACATCAGGACTATCGCCCACAAATTGTTGTACATCCGGGCTACAAAAAGGAGTAAAAACTGTGTCTTGAGATGCTGGTGCTGGTGGGAGAGCAAAAAGTAAGGCCTCTGCTCCGTCGGCTAGCGAGGGATCGTCTGCTGCGGGCTGCTTTTCCAAGGCTGGCACGGCTTTGCTTTGTCTGCAAAATTCTTTTTGTTCTTTTCGGGTTTGCTGATTTTTTGTGGTTTTTGTTGAGGAAGATGGTGGTGGATGGCTGCGGGAATGGCTCCTCCTCCTTCTTCCTCCTCACCCGTCCCTGTAGCTGGCATGGCTGATGCAGAAGATGACGATTCACCTGGTTCTTTATTCTCCCCATTCTTGATAGCAGGCGGAGGCAAGGCCCTACCACTCCTGAGAGTGACAGCATTAGAACAAACAATATTATCATTTTCTGACTCTACAGACGTAGATAGGACATCACATTCTACCTGCTCTTTCTTTTTAAAGCTATTGGGGTTGGCTTCAACCTGAGTTGGGATAGTGGTCTTGGTGGCAGTCAGATCGTCGAGCCTCTTGGTCATATCTGCTAGCCATTTGACGAGTTGGGCCAAGCAAACCATGGTCGGGTTCACAGGAGTTACCTCAGTAGATTCAACGTGCAAACCACACTATTGCTGCATGTGCTGGTGCTGAGGCTATTGTTGGTTGTGCCGGGGTGGTGAAGGAAGCTGAAACTGCTAGTAAGAGGGAGGAGAATACTGCTGGTATTACTGAGGTGGAGCGACCACATACTAATAGAAAGACTGTGGCTGACGGTACTGCGGCTGCTGATAATGTTGATTCTGCCTCCATTGATTTGCATATGGGGGAGGCTGATGGTACTGTGGCGACGGCTGTGAGGACTGCCCAAATCAACCACCCTGAGGTTGGTGGTATTGCCGGTTGGCCGGTAGCTGACCCTGAGGTTGTCCCATGGGACGGGTCGGTTGTGCTTCATTACTCCAAACCCCGTTGACTTCTTGAATCAAAGGTGGTGGTGGGAAGACTGGATCGGATCCTGTTGCAAAATCTGGTTGGTACACAACGATCTGCTGCTGCGGCTGGCCCTGGTCAGGAGCCTGCACGTAGTACACGTGCTGGACTGCCGGTGGCTGCTGGCTCAACTGAGACTGATGTGGCGGTGGTAGATCGTCCTTCTTCTCAGCGAGAGCTTCAGATGGTACTGCCGACTGGACAGAGTTGATTGTGCCTACCAGCAGTTCTAAGTGTTTGGTGATTAGATCTAGCTTATCAAGGTTTTGAGTCCTCTTTTCGATCACAACAAGTTTTTTAAGGTCTTGTGATCTCTTCTCAATAATACCAACCTTCGAGAGATGTCCCCCGATGATACTGAGGTTGGAGCTCTCATCTCTCTCCGCCTCGCGGGATGCTGCCATGAGTACTTGTTTCTGGAGGATCTGGGGCTTCTTTTGGTATGCTTTTAATGAAGAGAGGGCGGCCTCTCCTTCGGCCATTTCTTCGAATATCTGCCAGACTACATCTTCATCTTTGTTGAAATGGGAGCCCCACACGCTGCGTCAACGAGCCCTTGGCTCTCAATGTTCAAGCCCCCGAAGAAGTGTTGTACCAAGCTGGTCTTCGAGATCTCATGATGGGGGCCTTTCTCCTATAGATCTGTGAATCTCTCCCAGGCTTCATGTATGGATTCGTGCGCTCCCTGAGAGAAGTTACTGATACGTGCTTGCATCTGGTTGAGCCGACCGAGAGGATAAAATTTGTGCAGGAAAGCTGACTTCAGTTCCTCCTAGGTGGTTACAACCTTTCCCAAATGGTTGACCCAATAGAGGGCCTCTTGCAAGCTGAAGGGGAATGCCATCATCTTGACAATGTCCAGAGGGACATTCGGATAGTGGGTAGTTCGACAGATGCGGGAGAATTGCTGTAGGTGGATATACGACTCTTCACTGGTGTTACCATGGAATGATGGAAGAAGAGAGAGGAACTGGGGCTTTAGCTCGAAGTGAGCATGCACCGGTGGAATGAGGATCCACTCGGTCATCTGGCTGTCTCCAGGGTTATATGTCTCCTTCAGTGTAGGTTTGGGTCTCCCATGTCCTGGCTCTCCCTCATTGTCCGAAGGGATATCACCTCCTCGACCTCCTCCTCCTCCCTCGTGTCTGTTCATTACGTCATTCAGCATATCCTGGAAGGTAGTTTGTGCTAGGGCCTGCTCGGTCAGCTGTTGTTGAATAGCTTGGATGGATGCCAACAATTGTGCATTAACCTAATTCTGATCAGGCATCTGACCTTGCTCTGGCTGGGGTGGCTGCTAACCCTTGCCCTTCCCTTGAGGAGCCATGTCAGGGTCTGAATCTGACGAAATGAATTCCGGATTAGGATCCAGGGTTTGGTCTGTCTTCTATATGCAAAATGAGAGAATCCTAATCACACCACTTGCAATCTTATTCAGCTATCATGATGAATCTGGAATCAAGGTTAATCCCAGAATGTTATGAATGGAAAAGGATATGGATTGTGATCGACTTTCATTCACAACGGTGAAAGTGGGACATAAGTGATCCCGGTTTATTGGGTGTTCAAAGGAAAGGTAGAAGACGAGGAGTCTGGAGATCGATCCGCAAAGTCCAAATCGGGTTCTCGAGAATCGCCTCGAAGTTATTGGCGAAGTCGAGCCCATGGAATCTATGTGGGTGTCGGCTGAATCCCGACGGAAACCATACATAGATCGAATTTGCGAAGCAAGAGAGGATTGTATGTTGGAGGAAGGATACGATGGTCAACAAGAAGTAAAAAGGAGTGCAAAACAGTAGAAAGGCTCGAACTGAGTGGGGGTCAAGGGAGAATGATACAACAAAATTTGCACAAAGGCACTGGACTTGATCTTTGAACCTTAATCTAGATCCATACAAACGCAATACAAGATTGGGTTCACCAACTCACACCATGTGGAGCCATAAAGGTTCCGCTACTTATTATCTTTTCAATTTTAGAGTTGTTTATTTCAAGCATATCTTTTAACAAGTCCTTAGCACGCTACCCCTATAGGAGAGAGAGTACTTCTAGAAAAGTATCTCGTACTTGTCCTCCTCCTTTGTAACATGTAGTCTGTACTTTTTGAGGTCATCCCTACTCAGCCAAAGAAATAGAGAGAGGAAGCCAATAGGCGAAACCAATACTTCAGTTCTCGCTCGGAACGGAATCACCCGTGATCGTGCAAGAACCTACTCGGACACAAACCGATGAGAGAGACACCCCCGTGAAGGCGTGGCCTAAGCTCAGTACTTCAGACCATGTCGATGTTCCACACAAGGCGGGAGCACCATCGCTGACAAGGCCCTACTCGGTCACGTACGATAGAAGTGCCAATACTTCGGAAATCCAAGCGATACACAAGGCAGTTGCAGACTGGGATTTGGGCTCTATTCCTTATGGGACGTGCCTCGCTCAAGGGAGTGGGGTTTTGGTCCCCCTACAAAGGTACCTTAAAACAATGAGGGATTTATGAACCCATTACAATGATAGTACATTACAAATTTTAATTAAGGTCAAAGTTTATTTAGCAGTCCCCTTGTTTTAGTTTTAGGGTTTTCACTTTTTTTGAGAGCCTAACATTTTTGTAGATTTTCATTTATGCCCTAGGTGCTCAAAATCAGAGGGAGATAGCGGAAAAGCCGTGCAAGTTGGTTCAATGATGGAAATCTCACCATTGAGCCGAATGATGCACGCTGAGTTAAAAGACTTACAGTACATCCCGGCTCTCTCCATGCGATATGCAAACAGAATTTTTAAACCTAACTACATGATGGTATGCAAGCGACAAAATCGCCCTAAACAATAGCTGCTATTAATCGTGAAGAACCATATGTTTGTTATTCAAAGTCTAACCCTAGAGTCCGGTCTTGGAAACATCTCGGTGCCCGCCACAACGGGTCCTGCCAGCGCTGTACGACGTCTCTCTCGGCGCGTGGGTCTGACTTTAAACAACTAACATTTATTAGATTTGACTAGATCTATACGTAATAGACTATAAGAACAAGCATTCTTATTAATGTGTGGAACTAGCTACCGAGTCAAGCAACCTAAGTCTAGGGGCTCCATGCACACAAAACAAAATAAAGAAAAGGCGGAAAGCTCAAAACTGCGGGAAACAAAGAAAACCAAACAAAGAAAACAAGGCGCGACGAGGCCCCCAGGTGAGCAGACACCCGGGCACTGGACCTCGTTGTGAGGAGTAGAGTCTAAGTTATTACATGCCATAATTCTCTCTCTCTCTCTCTCATAAAATTACACTTTTTTTCACTAGCTAAGCCTTCTTCTTGCTTCCTTGGTGCTTGCTCCAGCTGGTCAAAAAGGTGTGACCCTCCTTCATGCATGGCTGCACCGGCCTCCAAGAAGACTATCCTCGCATGGCGGACCCTCGCATCAAAGTTGCAATAAAAAGGGATTAGCACAAATAATCACAGAATATAAACAAAGGCAATAAATATTTACAAGCAATTCATGATTATTAGCAAGAAATCATACAAGTATTTACAACATGACACAATAAAGTAAGCTACGCTCATTGCTTCCCGACAACGACGCCATATGATGAAGTGGGATTAGGCCAAGGTCGTATCTTTCCACAAAGCGGATCGACAGTCGTTGAGGTGACCTCAGACGAAATCCCAAATCAATCAGCAATTAGCCCACAATAATAAATCAAGCAATTAAATCTCAAAAATGTGGAGTTAAAACTTATTATAACTCTACATGCAAATGTGTATAGGTGTAAGCATGTGTAGAGGACGAACACTAGGAGCAAATAGTTGGGGGCAAAAAATAAATGCACAGAATTATCCAATTCCCTTCTTGTCCATGTTATTATTTTTGTGGGTTTTTTAATTTTTTAAAAATTTTCCTTTTTTAATTTTTTGGGGATTTTGTTTTATGGACTCAATAAATATCAAAATATACTATGTATATTTTTTGGAATTTTTCAAAATATTTTTCTATTTTTTTATTTTATACTTTAAACAAGGATTAAATGCTCTTTTTTCATTTTTAATAAATGGATAAATAATCAAAATTGCCAAATAAATGCAGGGCGTGAATCTACAGGGCATGAAGCATCTTTCCTAATTTGTGTTGATTTTTAGGAGCTAAGTAGCTATATTAGATAAATCCATAAATATAACAAGATAATATCTCCTGGTAGGGGAAAATATGCAATAAAAATGAATAACAGGGGCTCAGTTGCAATTTTTCCTTAATAAAACAACATTCATTTAAATAATAGAGACTATTTTACAATACACTAAAATGCCAGGACACACGTGCAAAATTACAACCCTCACGTGGGACTGCACTTGAGGCTGGGAAGGACCAATATGATAAGACCAAAACATACAGGAAGTCCTACACAAAATTCCCAATTATTTAACACTTTACATTTTATTTACAAAACTATATAATAAATACAAAAAATAGCGGGGGTGAGATATGAAATTTACCCCAAACATAGGCACGATCGGACGGCTGATGTTCTTGACTTATCCACGTGGTGCCTCCACATTTGCCGATGACGCTTCGCCGATGGATGCGTGAGATTAGATCGCGGGTCGCGATCTGACGGTCGATGGCGGCTCCATCCAATGGATGATCTTCAATCTGGGCCTCCTTCTTCATCCAACGACGGGAACGATGGTTGGAAGAACATGGAAGAACGCTCACCGGGGCGAGTTTCTTCCGGTGATATCTCGTGTCTCCGCCGGTCTTTGCCGCTCCTGAAGGTCTCTATAGCTTCCTGGGAGGATCCTCTAACCGCTGGAGGTCTTGGATCGACCTTAGGTACGCTGGAGCGTCACCTTGAGCTCAGGGAAGAAACGGGGCTCCAGGTACCTCCGCCGACTTCGATTGCGTCTCCTGGCATGTCGCCTGCACAGGAAGCTCACACGGCTCGAGGCGATGCTCCTCGGCCTGGGGTTTGAAGCTTTTAGCGTAAAAGGAGGTGGGTGGTGAAGCTTCCGGTGAGATGGAGGAGTTGAAGCTTCGATTCGCCGATCCAAGAGGAATCCGATTGGTTAAAGGTGGCTGGGAGATGAAGAAAATGGCAGGGAAGGAAATGGAGTGGAAGTGGCGATCGTAAAACGTCAGGAACAAAGTGAAATGGTTCGTCGGAGCGAATCTATCTAACTACGCTAATTAACTAATTCAAACGTGAAATAAAATGCAAGGAATAAAACCTACGACTAATTTTAAGCTAATGATAGTAAAAAGAAGAAGCTCGACCTGGGTTTTAGCCAAGGAGCATGGCGATCGCTGGAGCGCCGCCGTGGGTGCAGCTCCCACCTCCTCCGACCGATTCAAGGCGCCAAGAGATCCCTCCTGTCACAAGGAAGCTCCTAGGACCGAATATTAGGAAGGGAGAAGGGTAAAAACTGACCAAATTTGCGAAGGAGGGGGGGGGGGGGGCTGGGTTATTTATAGACATAGGTGGACAACCTTATTGATAGACAATTGTCGAGTGATATGGTGGATGTTCAAGCGATCCAAGGCATCGGCGTGTATGTACAATGTGTCAGGAACAATTCTTGTGGAGGAAGCGAGCGCGATCGATGGATGAGACGCCCACGAAAAATGCCAGGAAATCGGGGATTGAACAGGTCTGTCAGCTCAGAGAGGCAGATGGGACAGTTGACCCGAGGTTAACGAAGGCCGCGCTGGGATTGGTCCACATCGGCCACTACAGGACAAAACAAGAGTTTTTATTCGAAAATAATAAATTTAAAATAGTAAATGATTTTATTATTTTTCATGTATAAAACAAAAATGTTTATTATTTTATATAGTATTTATATGATTTTTATTTATTTTTTGGCTTTATTTATTAGTAATTAATTTTTATGAGTGTTTTTATAGGTATATTTGCCTATGTTTGGTGTATTTTTATTTTTTTTTTGTATAATTTATTTTAATATTTTATTTTATTATTTTATATATTTATAACTTATTTTTATGAGTCTAAGTATATTTTTATTTGATTTTTATGAGTTTATTTGCATATTTAAATAAACAGGTATATGAAGTTATATGTATGGGTATAGGTATTTTGCCTATGCTTTGTCGTAGTTTTATTTTATTCTCCTTTCTCTTTTAGATTTAATTCCAATTTCAATGTACACCTAGGTTATAAATAATGTTTAAAAATTTATAGAAATATGAATTTGTAAAAATAATAAGTAATGAATAAATTGAATATTTTAATCGGTCTTGTGTACAATTAGGGCCCAAAACCTATCTTCTGCATCTTAACTCCAAGAAATATGAAACCACCTCCATTGAATAGATCTTGAAAAGTTATATACAATTAGAGGTGATTTTGTCGTGTTTTGAGTTTTTATTTGAAAGATATGAGTCCGTGAAGTTTGGTTGTTGGCTTTTTATTCTGGGTATAAAATGTATACTGTATATAATTTTGGGGAAACTCAATTTTGTATTTTTATTTACATTATTATCCACAACTTTTATGTACAAAGTTTCCTTATTTGATGAATAAATAATCGAATACAAAATAGGTGTAAAAATGCACAAATCAAGAATGAATAAATGAGGTATTTATTGTATTTTGGCCCTTATCTCCCCCTACTTTATTCCTTGTCGACCAATTCCATCCTGGACTTGGTCTCGGGGTTAGTGTCGTAAAATATTTGTAATATTTTATTCCTTTTTCTTTTCTTCTCTTTATTCTATAATTTTGGCATTAAAAACCTTATTTTATAACACTTAATATAATAGATAATGAATGCTATTGTAGACAAATTGATGCTATTTACATGCATTTGCTGGGTTTTTAAGGCCAAAATGATAGAATAAAGGTGATGAAATGGAGATTCATCAAGTCCATAGATGGATTTCTTTAGCTTGCACATCTTGCTTTCCTCAACCATGAATCCCTGGGGTGTGAATATCCTAAAAGAGGTATTTTCAGAGGAATGCAATCTTGACTTCCATCTTGAAGATGTTAAAGTCAAGTTGTCTATCTATAGTTAGCAATAATCTGATGGGTTTAAGCATGGTCACAGAAGATCAAGTCTGATTGCAAGCAATGTCTTCTCTTCGGGTTTGTAGCTCATGGCTACGAGCCATGCTTTGAAGATCTGTACCTTCTCATCAGGTTCCCTCTTTCTCTTGAAGATCCATTTACACCTTAACGGGTCTTACCCTTAGTGGTGGATCCTCAAGGGTCCATATACACCACTTGTATATGAAGTCTACTTTAGACTTTATTGCTAACATCCATCTTTCCATGTCATGATCCTCAGGAGCTTCATCACATGAAGTCCAATCATTGTCGGACTTAACTGACACATGAAATACATCCTCAAATTAATTTGAAGAGGTATGAGTGTTTCATATTTAATTATCCCTTTAGTTTCCAATTTCAGGAGCCTCATTATCTTCTCAAGACTTCACTTCATTTTCATCTTGATTCTCAAGAGTTCCATCCTCTAAGAATCACATTCTCAAAGATGAGATCTTTTAAGAATCTCAATGTATCCAATACCATCCTTTATTTTCCTAATGAAGTAGCACTCTCTGGTGCCAGATTCCAGCTTACATGCCTACAACCTTATTAATGATATATATATATATATATAGCAATCTTTAATACATATGTACCTTGGAAACTAAGAGGTAATTATGCTAAAACTCATCATTGATCAAATCATGTCACATATGATCAATTGTATCTCCCTACAACTCCATTGAATTTAGGTGTATCTGGAGGAGTGAGATAGAAATGACATTCATATCTCCATAAGGTATTCCTTGAATTCATCTAACATGTACAAGCTACCTAAGTTAGATCAATTTCATTTCATCTTACTTCAAACTTTTGGTTCTAAAACAAAATTGTGAAATCTTTGAACATTTCAAAGGTTTCTTAGGTGAAGGGATGAAATCTCATATCACAAATAATCATCGATGATATCACATATCATCAATGTTCATCATAATATAGATCATCCACATACATCAATATGTATGAGATCTTGAATACCTCGGCATGTAGTACCATTCCCAGAGAAGGGTGCATTGGACATTTTTACTTTGAATACAATATTCATAAGTATGTAAATTTTGAAAATTTTTACATTCTAAAGTTTCTTACTAGTTCATTGAACACATCTAGATCATTGTTAAATGATCTTCATCCTCTTATTGATCTTTAAAGGTTTAATTTTCAGTATTAAAAAGTTAGTGAACCATTCATTAATTTTCTAATTTAGTAAAGTCCTCCAGATGTCAGATTACAATATGAAATATATCCATCAGAACTCATTATGATAGGTCTATTCCATATTTAAATGTTTACTTCTAACATTTAGAAATAAACAATAAGTGTATTCTAATATCTGGATCATAGAGACATTCTCTAAGACTAAGGGCTCTCTCACTGAAAATATGAAGTCTATCTATCCAATAGAAATTGTTGCAATAATTGCATCAATATCCATGTATATGACTATTAAACCTTAAGATCAAATTTCTAGTCTTATAAAACATATGCAACCAATTGCAAATGTTATTAAAAGATTAATATACAATTAGTAGACTTCGATCTTATTAAATATGAATGTCAATTTTAATGATTACATGTAGATTATTCCGATGCACTATCCGAGTCCTTCTTTAAGGATTTTGGATAGTCTTAATGGTCATACTATCAACATATCAACTTATTGCAATATTGGCATTCATCCAACTCTTTGGATGTCATATTGGAAGTCATAGAAGTACAATCAACTCTTTGACTATCCTTCTCATCTCGGGTCTGACCCATGCTTCCACTGCGCTCCTTTCATCTATAAGAAACCATTGCTTAAGACAAATGATCTCTTATATTGGATTCAAAAGATATTGATATAAGGGATTTCAACATTTATCCATGCTTCATTCAATTCATACAATATGAACATTATGAAGTTTCACAAATGACTTGAGTATAGATAGTAGAATGATGACACTCATCGTATTTACATCCATCAAACTCTTAAAACATTGGTTCAGGTAGGTATTCAAATATTTTGAATATATGATCTCTTATAGAGCCATCATTCTGCATGATGCAGTGAACCATGCCATTCATGATTAAATGTCGAGAGCACATATGTATGCCAAAACATCTTCTTAGGTTTTTATGAGGATTATTCGACAATTACGATCATCGTCGACATGTCACTTCCAAAGTACATTCGATGAGAGATCAAGACTATAAAGACATACAAACCCTAGGGTTGTAGTCCTATTATCTATTTAATTGTCATTCCTCATTCATATGAGGAAACTTCCATATTGCAACCACATACATTATGTGTTCAACTGCAAGTACAATATTTTGATCATGGATCCAATCCACGATATTTTACTGGTTATTATTGAGTATAGTATTGAGTAGGTTTAATGAAGGATTATCTGAAATAAGAAATTGCATAAGTGTATATATAATATATATACATATTTTACTTTGATTTAGGAGCTTTTATGTCAAAGTTTTCTTGCCTTGTCAAGATTGAAAGTTCATTTCCCAAATTACTTTCAATGTAAGATATATACTTACCATTATATCTCAAGCAAGATATAGGATCTCCTTCCTTATCATTCTTACATCCCAATAATATAAGAACGTCTAACTTCGATATATAGAAGCGGGAACACATTCCGCCTTGCAAGTCCAACTTGCATTTCCTAATTCGATCTTTAACACTCGAGCCCACGAACCCTAAGGTGATGTTGACCCATCATTAATAGAACCAACCGTTAACAACATTAGTACTCGCAATTCACAATCCAATATCACCCAATAATATGAGGACCCGATATTGGGGTCACTACGCATACTTTATTAATCTTTCAAGATTTTAAGAGACCAATCTAGATGCACTTGCATATAGGAGCTATCACTTTGGACATGTGTCTCCTACATACAATCCCTGGCGATGAAGCCCTTCGCATTGACGGGAGACCATGTATGTCACTTAAGTGATCCTCCATATCATGTTCAAATTATAATTAATTATTATGAATCATATCCACATAATTAATTCTTCCAAGGGCAACAAAATCTCTATTAAAAAATAGAGTGTTTAATTTTAATTGGATTCCAAATAATCTAATCATATTAAACTAATGATCGTATTAATATTCAACAAACATTTTTTACTGTTACTTGAAATATGGTATTATCTCAAATATGTATTATTTTGAATTTTAATAATTAGAAAAATACACTGTGATCTTTCCTGCATTGTCGAGTCCCTACCCGCTGCCATGGCCAGTATCGACGGGAGTGGGACAGACCGCACACGATGCAACCTGCTACCCCGATGCTCCCCGACTAGACACCATATCCACCTCAGGAAAGGATAATGCCAAATCGATCATTGTGTACTTGAGATGTTCATCGGTTTTTCAACCAAATTTATACTATATAATAATAATCAAAATAATTTTGATTAACATTATAAGTAAACTTGCTAAACAAATAATTGTTTTAAAAATCAGATCAGACCGGCCGGTTCGACCGGTCGAACTGGGAACTGGCTAGAAAACGGTCGGTCCAGCTGGTTTGAATGTTAAAATAAAATTAAATGCCTACAAAATAAAAATCGAGTTCTTCCGGGTGGCTCGATCCAATTCAATCGGATCAAACCAGACCGGTTGGACCGATCACTTCCCGCATCTTAACCCTTATCCCTTTTTTCCAAATCCCATGACTGTCTCTCCAAAACCTTTGACTATCCCCAATGATAGTGGAACAACATCTCCGGCAGGTGCCTCCTCTCTCCATCGTGATAACAACGCCGCAACTACCTCTCCGACGGGAGCCTCATCATCCCCTCGCTGCAACTACCTCTCTAACGGATGCCCCCTCCTCACTTCGTCATGATTCATCCTCCTATTTTGTAGCAGAAGCCCATATATTTCTCTCATTGAGTGATAATAGTACGTGTGCGGCCACATAAAAGTGCATGTCCTGCAAGATGCCTCCAAGATGCTGGTTGATCCTGTTTGATGGTCATTGCTCAGGCAACCTTGTAACAGGTTTGCATCCCTCTTTTCACGTGGGTTAGATGTTGGGTGAATCCTAATACCATATGAGTTGGTACTCTATTTGTTTTTGTGTATAATGGTTTTTGTTAGGGTGTTAAAGATCTATTCTTCTTGGAAGCTTATGGGTTTTGTATGCAAGGTATTCAATGATTTGCCAATGAAAATCCATTTTTTATACCAATTATTTAATTGTTTGATTGTTTTCATATATCTATAAATTTATTATTCATATTTTATAATTGTTTTTCATCTCAAATAAATGATAATAATATTATATTCATATATAGTTCTAGAAAATGTGACTAACTTTGTTGAGTTTTACTCGAAATAGGCAATCATGTTATTCTATTTAAAGATTAGAAATTTCTAAAGATTATTTCATTGATATATAAATATATACTTATATATATGTGTCCAATTTTATTGGTTCAAAAAACTTGTTCGACTGGTCTGACCAATAAATTAAGCTCGGTCCGTTTTTTTCTGAGTCAATAAGAATGATGGCGTCATGATGACGCTATCACCGGTCCGACCCGGTTGGACCAAATTGAAGACTGACCGATTCAATTTCTGGTTCGGTTTTTAAAAACTTGAAACAAATTCCCAATCCTATTCAAGTAACATTGTTTGTTGGAATGTAGATGATGCAACCAATTTGTGATCTAGATCATATATAATCAATTATTGGTTAAGGCAATGTCATTTAAGGAAATAATTATAATCAAATGTTTCAAAAATATTTATCCATAATTATTCCAATTGAATTTCACCAAATGATTAAATGACCATCACATGGTTCTTGATTAGGAAAGTACTTTTCAACATTGACCCTTATTTACTAAAATTAGCATATCTCAAGCAATTTAAATCTGAAATAAACAAAATAAATTTCTAAAGTTTACTAATTTGATTTACAACAGAACCTAATGATTTTCATGCATTTTTAGGCATTTCGAACATGCAATTAACTCCTTAATTACGTTAAGTTTTGCGGTCCCCGAAACAGTGGTTACATGTTCACTAAAACGATCATAACTTGAGCAAACAGATTCGAAAATATGCAAACTCAGATCCCAGAGTTTCCTTATTTGATGGAGAACATATTACAAATTTTATCTTCGTGTTTAAACAATTTTGTAAGGGCCTAATATATTCACAAAATTGAGATGCGAAAATGAAATGCGAGAAAACTTTCGCATACCCTAACGAACCCAAGTCATCCTAGGTTTGTAGATCACATCCAAAACCTTTAAACTAAGGCTCTGATACCACTTGAAGGATATGATAAGATCCTTAAGTGTATCATGGAAGTGTGAGGATCGCATCGTATGCGATCGGGAGTGACTAGTCGCACTAGTTGCTCGAGGCATCGAAAATTAATTTTTTTTCTTGCGATGAAACCACATGATCCAAGAACACTTCTAGGTTCATTTCATCTAAACCAAAAACAAGTATCAGAGTTACCTCTTGAAGTGTGGTTGTGATCGAGTCTCTAATGAAGAGACGTCCTGTGTCAAGTTCAATCCGACGGAGGAGACGCTTGCGAGCACGTTGATGAAACACGTGCTTCTCGCAATCCATGTTGATGATCCAAGCGGTGAATCTCCTGATCTTGTCACACGAGATTCTATGTCTTATTCACAAGAAATATGCACCGAAGGAGACATAGATCCATGAACAAACCGTCTAGCAACCTAATGACGATGCTGCGGCGAGAGCGACTCTCTCTAGGGCTCCATGGTGGATGTCCACAAGAGAAAAGAAGAGAGATGGCATGTAGAGAATGTGTGTGTGAGAGAGAGAGATGTTGTATCCAACTTCTGTTTAGTGTAAAGAAGATAAAATTGGATGCATCTCCTTTTATAATATTTTGGTATCCGAGGATCTCAATCCATGGATAATACAAATACATTGGCTCACATTGATTTGTGTTTCTATTAATGGCCAAGATTTTTTTGTAAAATCACAATAAAAATTAATTTAGTTTAGATTAAATATATATTAATAAATCAATCCTAAAATTAAATCAATCAAACATGGAGATTATGGAATGAAGATTGCCTCCTTCCATAATATGAAGTTGGTGGCAATCTCATGTAATCTCACGAGATTACATTATTCCATGGAAATCTCCAATATTTCCAACAACACTTGCTGTAAATTATTCTACAAAAATAATTCATAAATATTTTGTGAATATTGCAATCTTACCGTTGAAAAATTTTGAATCACATTCACAACTAAAAATAAAATTTGATGTATATTTTCAATTAATTATCCAATGTGAATCCAATTCACACCAATAATTAATCTACAAAGATAAATCATAATAAGCTCTCTCTAATACATTATAAATCACATTTTATAATATATTATGAATAATTGGATATTATTATTCACATTATTCATATCCATGATAATTAAATCACATTTAATCATCATGGACCTCTACTCTCATGTGCCCAAATAATATGAATCACATTCACATTATTTACATCTTTGATAATTAAATCACATTTAATTATATATGATAACTCTCTTTATAATATGATCAAATTCATATTATTCATGATAATTAAATCACATTTAGTTATCATTTTTCTCAATGCTCGGGTATATAATATAAACAATGAAATTATCCTGAATTCTTTCAAGGATAATGCGCTTTCTCCGCAAATATTTAGAGATAAGGATAGGGTGACTGTATTTTTCCATATATAGTAACTTGGATATAGATATCGTATCTCAAATACAGATCTTGCGGACCTCTCATAGATGCTTGATTAAATCAAGATCACAAATCTAATTTTCTTATCGCATCTGAATCACATTCAAATCTATGTCCAACATTTGGACCAAGATCATATTACTTCTTTACTGAGAAGAGTCACTAAAATCCAGACCCTTTTCATCATTCCCTAGGAATGGAAGCGTCATGGTTATACAATCGTTTATGATCACATCACCCTCAGGTATTCCAATGCCTATACATCCTGCATGCTGGAAGACCAAGAATAAACCAGAAGTATAAGATCAATTTTACACTGTCTACTTAATGGTTTTATCATTAAGTTTCTCATTTGATCATTGACGATCGAAAAGTTCAACACTCTCAATCAGGGCTAGGTAAAAATAATCACACTCGGGTCGTTGCGACCCGGATCGAGAGGAATCGGTCAATCAAGAAAATAAGAACTACCAAACAGGGAATAAAGCAATCAAAATCAGATAGCGGTCCTCGCTAATTTTATTAACCTGGTATAGCGACCATGGTCAGACTCAAGGAGCACGGGATGGCCTTGCAGCCTACGAAGTAGTCAAAATCGAAAAAAATAAGGAAGAAAATATTTTTAGTGGATTTGAATTAATTTTATTTTTTTGTGTTTTTAATTTTATAAGAAAATTTATAAACAAGTAACTACCACAAATTATTTAAGCACTCAAAAATACACAGAAATTCCAATAAAATTGTTTTTATGTTTTTTATATTTTTAAGTGTTTTTGGTGAATTTTTCAGAATTTTTCACTTTTTATTCGATTTTATAAAAATTGAGAAAGGGGAAAAATATAGGTTACTGTGTATCCAGACTTGAAAGATCAATTAAAAATATAAAATTGATCTATAAAAGTCTAGAGGCAATTTTTATGAAAGATATGTACAAAAATTAAACTAAGAAAAAGAGTTTGCATTTTTTTTGCATTTTATAGAATTTTTAATTATTTTTATAAGTTTTTTAGGGTTTTGCAATTTTTAAGGGTTTTATAAATCCAAATTAGCTCAAAAATGGGAAGAAGCTAGAAAACACTAAAATTAACAATCACTATTTTTTTGGAATTTTTAAAGAAGTTTTTATATTTTTCTTTGATTTTCTTTTTCAAATAATAACAAAAATGCATATTTTTGATTTTTTAAAAATAGTAAAAAGCCTCAAATATCTCCCAAAAAATTAGGGAAATTTTTACACAGTGGCAAGAGCCAGTATCCAAATTTCATCTAATTTAAATTTGATTTGATATTTTATTCAATAAAAACAAGGCACACAACAAGAAGGGACCTAAATGCAAATAAACATATTTCCAAGGGACAAACCATAACACATGTAAAAAGCTCAAGGGCCAAACTTGCAAAAAGCCCAAAACAACATGCGCAACACACATGATTCAGACACAGAGGGGTATAAATGCAATTCTTATTTAAAAAGATGTAAATAATAACAAGCAAAGGGTTCAGGACTAAACATGCAAATAACCCAAAACCTCACGTGTAGATGCACGTGGCTCACATAAATAGGGACTAAAATGCAAGTAACATAAACATCGAGGTCCAATGTGCAAAATATCCAAAATAAAAACAACTACGACAAATATTTACAAGACTAAACAATAAATGAAATAAAAAGAGGGGCCTAAGTAAAATTACCCCTTCATTAGGGATCGACGGACGAGGGCGTGCCACGTATAGATCTGATGGCTGAGAAGCAAGGGTACCCCTTCGCCGATGAACGGTCCAGATTAAGCCCCAGGAGAATCAGACGGTGGCTGAAGCTCCACAGATGGACGACGATGTTCTGAACTGGTGCAGCGGGGCTGATCGGACGGTAGCTGGAGGTTCTGGAAGAACTCGACTTCGGCGAACTTCACTGGCTCACTCCGTGCGCGCGGGACCTCCTCCTGGGCTGCTGAGATGTGGAGAAGAAAGCTCGGACTCTTCCGCAGCTGGTGGGCACCTCCGATGAGGCTGAAAAGCTCCGAGGAGCTCCGGCAATGAAGGAGTAGCAAAGCTCTTATGCCTGGACTGTTGGACCCGCAGATGGGTCTCTTTGACCTGCAAAATGTCATTGAAGGATACTTGAAGGATATTGTGAATCCTTAAGCGCATCACGGAAGCGTGTCGATCGCATCGTATGCAATCGGAGCAACTAGTCGTACTAGATGCTAGATGCAGTGGAAATTAAAATTTTTAACTTTAAAGATGAAACCACATGATCACGAGAACACTTCTCGGATCGTTTCATCAAGCCACAAAGTACAAGGAATACCTCTTGAAGCGTGGTTGTGATCGCGAGATCCCAAAGTAGAGATCCTCCTATCTTAAGTCCGATCCACGAAGAACGCACTTGTGGGCGTGATGATGAGTCACGTTCCTTCCCGCAATCCTCGATGAAGATCCAAGCGATGGCTCCCCCGATTTCGTCAAACGAAATCCGTCGTCTTCCTTTAGAGTAAGCAACTCCAAAGAAGATGGAGATCCATGAGTCGTCGAAGACGAAAGCTGAGAGTCTCTCCTTTCTCAACACAAAGTGGACGGCCACTTGATGGAGAAGAGAAAGAGAGAGGGCGAGAATGAGAAAGAGAGAGAGAGAGAGTTGTAACCTTGCACAACTCTTAATGATGTACCATGGAAGGCTACCCTAGCCCTCCTTTATATACTAGTTTAGGATCCAATGGATCTCAATCCATGGGACACATGGATCCAAGGGATATGCTTGGTCCATGATAAATCAATGGCCATGATTTGTTGTTGGTTAAAAACAACAACATCAATTTAAACATTAATTAACTAAGGGATAATATGATAAATGTAATGGAGCTAACCACCCTCCTAAAAAGGGGGGGGGGGCGTCACCCATGAACCATTCATGGGTGACGCCACCTATGAAGGTGGTTATTGCTCCATTTTATTTATTTAATTATTCCTTAATTAATCACAAAAAAATATTCACAAAAATAATTCTAAATTAATTTGTGAATATTTCAATCATGCCATTGAATATTATGTGAATCATATTCACAACCCAAACTAGTTAGTAAATTGCATTTCCAATTAATTAACAAATGTGAATCCAATCCACATTATTAATTAACAAATGCTATTTACATAAATTCTCTCTCTTATTATATGTATATTATAAATCATATTTATAACACACATATATCATGGATAGTGTTATCCACATTCTCTTAATCCTTGATAATTAAATCCAATTTAATTATCTTAGATAATCATTTTCATAATATGAATCATATTCATATTTAAGCTTGATAATTAAATCACATTTAATCATCAAGTCCTTGCTTGGATATTTCATCAAAAGAATTATTCTTGAACCCTTTCAAGAATAATGTGCTTTCTCCGCAGATACTTGGAGATAAGGACAGGGCGATTGTATTATTCCACGTATAGTGACTTGGATGTTGAGATCTCATCTCAAATCCAGATCTTACGGACCTCTCACAGATGCTTGATTAAATCAAGGCCGCAAATCCAATCTTCTCATTGAATCTGAATCCCATTCAGATCAATGTCCAATACTTGGACTAAGATCGGATTGCTTCTCTACTGAAAGGAGTCACTAAAATCCAGACCTGTTTCATCACTCCCTCGGAATGGAAGCGTCATGGATATACAATCGTTTATGATCACATCACCCTTCAGGTATTCCCAATACCTGTACATCCTGCATACTGGAAGACCCATGGTCAACCCGAAGATCAAGATCTATTTTACACTGTCTTCTTCAGGGTTTGATCACTAAGTTTCTCATTTGATCATTGGGATTTGGTATCGATCATATACTTTCCAAAAGCATATATCATACCTAGGTCTTGATCATATACTTTCCAAAAGTATATATCAAACCTACAAATTCAGTCAAGCTTCCAAAGCAAGACGACCGTGCACGGAATTTGATTCTTCCCAATATCTCATGAGTGAGCTCATGTCTTCCGGTTCAGTAGTGAACCTGTATGATCCCTTTGAGAGATCGTATTACTCATATGCCCTTATATGCACACCAGCTCGCCGGTGTATAGACCTTGGTTAGGTCATCAACCTATTGGTCTGCCAAATGTACATACTCAGACATATAGCAATACATCTGTCTCCGGTCAGAGGATGCGTGCCTATGCTGTGACAGCATTGAACATAGGACTTTGGTTATCTCGATCTCGTTAAGTCAACCCATTGACCTAACTAATCTGACACCTCCGAATCTCTATTCCTATGCAGAGGACCTGCATCAAGAGGTCGGTCAGATATCAGCCTATGTGAGAAAGGATTGCAATCTCCTACTCAGGCTGGAGATCACATCTTAACAATCATTTGACGGTGCTTGATGAGTCCTCAACCTAACTCTTTAGATATTCATCCAAGCACCAGCCTCTATGATTCAATAATTGAATCAACAGCTGAATGATCATTTAAGACAGCCATGGTACATAACCCTAATTGTACAGAGGGACCTATTATGCAAATTATTTATTCTTCATTTCAGATCAGGGAATGATATTCGCAATAACATTTATTGCATAATGGCTCGCCGTGGACTCACATGTCCAACAATCTCCCACTAGCCCAAAGAGCCATTAATGGGCTAATCATTTAAACTCACACTCATGTGACAATCATAGGCCATTTAGAAATAGCTAGGTAAGCTGATCAGTCACTCTGTTCCCAAAAGACTATGTCAAGTCCTTTTACGGTACTTGCATATCCCTAGGTAACAGTGCTCGCATCCAATGCGAATGTTGCATCTAATGCAACCTATACTCAATCTAGTCAAAGCAGTTATAGTGTCCTTGACACTATTGCTCAATTATTATAACCAGTATTTTCATAATCCTTATCAGAATACCCTTATTCCGGGAGATCACTATCTCTCAAGGTATCCACAGTTAAGACCTTTCAGATCTCTATCTATAAAGTCTTAAGCTCTTGAAGATAAGACTTTGAGATCACCATCTCATAAAATCTTGTCATCTATGAAGATTTTATTTTTTCCTATCAGCTTCATCTCTCTATTTCTTTGGCTGAGTAGGATCCAAGAAGGATTACAAGGACCTAAAAAAGTGCAGACTACATATTATAAAGGAGGACAAGCACATAATACTTTCTAGCAGTACTCTCTCTCCTATAGTATTAGAATGCTAAGGACTTTTTAAAATATATGCCTGAAATAACGACTCTAAAATTAAAAAGATAATAATAGTCGATACTTCGTGGCTTCACATGGCCTGAGTTGGTGAACCCAATTTTTTATTGTGTTTGTATGGATCTAGATTAAGGTTTAAAGATCAAAGTCCTGCGTACTTACACCAATTCTGTCAAATGTGTCTTCCTTTTCAACCCCGCTCATTTTGATCCATTCTACTATTTTACACTTCAGTTTATTCCTCATTGACCACCATATCTTTCCTTTTGCATTGATATCCTTCTTGCTTCACGACGTCGATTCATGGATGGTTCAGTCAGGACTCTACCGATGCCCACATCGATTCCATAGACTCGACTTCGTCAATAATTCAAAGCGATTCTCATGAACCCGATCCGGACCTTACGGGCCAATCTCCAGACTCCTCATCTTCTTTTCTTTACCCACCCAATAAATTGGGATCACCTTTGTCCAACATTCGTCGTGAACGAGAGTGGATTTCAGTCCACGTATTTTTCATTCATAGCACTATGGGATTGACCCTAATTCCATATTCATCTTAGCAGCTGGGATTAAAATTCATGTGGTCTGATTGGGACTTTTTCAAATTTCAGATAGATGCCAGTCCCAATACAAAATCCTAACACAGAGTTCATATCCTCAGACTGAAACCTAGAAATCCCCCCCCCCCCCAAGGAAAGGGCAAAGAACAACAACCACCCTCCCAACATGAGCAAGACAGATGACAGATAAGAACCAGGTGAATGCTTAATTGTTGTATTTCATCCAAGCCATACAACAACAATCGAACGAGCAATCCCTCATGCATATTGCATACCGGGAAATGTTGAACGATGTAATGAATAGACCAATGGGAGGAGGAGGTGGACCCCGTGATGACCTAGATGAGGAAGAACCAGAACAGGGGAGGCAGAAACCTACGCTGAAGGAAAAATATAACCCTAGAGAAAGATAGATCATTGAGTGGATCCTCATTCCACCTGTACGTGTTCACTTTGAGCTCAGTTCCTTACTCTTCTAACATCATTTCATGGGAACACCAATGAAGAGCCATACATTCACCTGCAATAGTTCTCATGCATCTGACGTACCACCCACTACCCCAATGTTCCCTTAGACGTATTGAAGATGACTTTGTTCCCCTTCAGTTTGTGAGACAAGGCCCTAGACTGGGTCAATCATTTGGGAAAGGTTGTGATGACATGGGAGGAACTGAAATCCGTCTTTTTGCACAAATTCTATCCTCTTAGTAGACTCAAACAGATGTGATCCAGGATCAGAATCTTCTCCCAGGGTACCCACAAAATCATCCGTGAAGCATGGGAGAGATTCACAGACCTATAGGAGAAATGCCCCCATCACGAGATACTAGCCAGTCTGATCCAACACTTTTTCAGGGGACTAAATGTAGAGAGCCAAAATCTCATTGATGCAGCATGTGGGGGATCTTATTTCAACAAGGGTGTACCACATCAGCAGTCTCAGCCTCAACCCTACAACAATCAACCACAATATGGTATGTAGGATGAACTTTATGAGGTAATTCATATTAATCCTACCCTGGATTACTTGGACTCCTTGTAAAAAGCCTAGTAGATATGACGAAGATGCTGGATGACCTGACTGCCACCAAAACTTCCATTCTGGCGCTGGTCGAAGCAACTCCCAATAACTTTAAATGTAAAGAGCAGGTAGAATGTGATGTCCAATTTGTGCCTGTAGAATCAAATGATTGTAATATTCTTATATGTAATGTTGTCACTCTCAGGAACGGTAGGAACTTGCCTCCATCTACCGCAAGTAAAGAGAAGAATAGAGCTTTGATAGGCAATTCGTTATATTTTGCATCAGTCGTGCCACCTACAGGAATGGGTGAGGTGGAAGAAGAAGGAGTCGTGCTAAATTCCAGCCATTTCCACCACCACCAACAAAAACAACAAAAAATTCAAAAAATTCAAAAAGATCAAAGAGATGTTCGCAGTCGACATGAAGCCAAGCCAGCTATGGAGGAGCCGCCAACAACAAGCAACCCCACACTGGTCTATGGAGTGAAGATCGTGTTTTTTGCTTGTCCACCCGCACCAGCATCTCAGTCTCCAACATGTAATCCTTTTTGTGATCTCGATGTACAGAATATTGTGGACAAGGATTTTGTTGTAAATAAATATTTATGATTTTAGTACAGTGAATATTCCTTTTTCTGAAGCAATAGAAAATTCAAAAATTTTGCAAGAAGCTAAAAAGCATTACCCGATCATGGAGTTGTGGATATTCTTAGTAATCTGACTGTTGAGATTCCATTGATGAAGGCCATGGAATACATGACTTCTATAAATAAATGTTTAAAGGAGGCATGTAGAAGCAAGCATCAGCCAACACGTAACATCATACACAAACTGGTAGAGAAGCATGTTCTTACCATGGCCATTGTTGCAACCATCAGCAATCTCCCACAAAACAAGCAAGACATAGGAGCACCTTTAATCAGTTGGAAGAATTTGGTCAAGTCTTCGAGCGAACCTTGCTTGACAATGGTTCTTCCATCAACCTCCTACCCTCTTCACTATTGTAAGAATTCAGACTAGGTCCTCTCATGTAGCCACAAATGATCCTTCAGTTTGCTGATCTTTTCATTAAGTGAGCCCGAGGTCTTTTGGAAGAGATTGTGGTAAAGGTACAGGACATGCAGTTCCTAGTTGATTGTGTAGTCCTTTTCCAGACTCCTATTATCCTAGGCTGAACATTCCTGCACACTTAATAAGCCGTGGTTTATTATGGGTTTGGAAAGATCACCTTCATCTTGAACAACAACAGAATTACAATAGACATGATCAACGAACCTAAAGCCTTAACTGATGAAAGTCATGGAGAACTGCCTAAAGTAGACTATGATTTCATCGCAGAGACTTCATCATAGAGATTAGAAGACTATGAATTCATCTCTTCGATTCAGATGATTCACTCCATCTAGAACACAATAAGTTCATTACAGATCTAATCGGCACATCTTTAGAAGACCAGCATGTCACTGAGGTTAGCGC
The DNA here is from genome assembly GCA_037367405.1 of Ottelia alismoides. NCBI lineage: Eukaryota > Viridiplantae > Streptophyta > Magnoliopsida > Alismatales > Hydrocharitaceae > Ottelia > Ottelia alismoides. Next base: position 564,436 of record JAZKJV010010113.1, read on the forward strand.
TACCTCCAAAGATCAAGTAAATCATCCTCCAACCAGAATAGTCTTTGAAGTGACCGAGAAGCATGCCAGATTAAAACCTAAATTAAAGTCACTTACGACAGGCCTCCCGTATGCTCTCCTTGACGGGTGCAGAAAACATGTATCCATCATCATTTGTAGCAGGCTGACTCCGGAGCAAGAATTTTGAGTTCTCAAGACTCTAGAGAAGAACCACAAGACACTTGGCTGGCATGTTTCAGATCTTTGTGGGATAAATCCTGCTCTGTACTCACACCACATCAACTTGGAAGAAGATGCCAAGTCGTTCTGTGAATTTCGGATAAGAATAAATCAAATCTAAGGGATGTCATTCTTAAAAAAATAACAAAATGATGTGACGCAAGGTTCATTTATCCTATATCTGACTCCAAATGGGTAAGCCCACTGCTTGTAGTTCCAAAGAAATCAGGGCTTAATATGGTTGCAAATAACAGAGGAGAGGAGATATCTACTCGGGTACCAATATCTTGGCATGTATGAGTTTACTATTGCCACCTGAATGCAGCGACTAAGAAGGACCATTTCCCCTTGTTATTTATTAATCATGTTTTGGAAAGGCTGCCTGGCAAGGAGTTCTTTTGCTTTTTGCTTATTAACCAAGGGGCAATCACCCCTAAGGATAAAGAGAAAACAACCTTCACTTGCTCAATCGGTACATATGCTTTAAGGAGAATTCCCTTTAGACTGTGAAAACACACCAATGACATTCCAGAGATGCATGCTTGCAGCTTTCACCGAGATGGTAGGCAGTTTTCTTGAGGTGTTTATGGATGATTTATCTGTCTATCATGATAGAATTGATTCTTGTCTTGAGCACTTGGACAGACTACTTCAGAAATGTCGTGAAATCAATATGCTATTATCATGGGAAAAGAGACACTTCATGGCCACAGAAGGGATTGTGTTGGGTCACGTTGTTTCCAAACGTGGTATGGAAGTCGACCCGGTGAAGGTTGATGTGATTGACAATCTAGAGTCACCTCAGAAAGTCAAGAATGTGAGGTCATTCCTGGGCATGTGGAATTCTACAGAGGATTCATCCAGCAGCATCGCCTGACCTCTTATAGAACTACTGTGCAAGGAGACAGAGTTCATTGTTGATCTACAAGTTCTCCTTTCATTCAATCAGCTGAAGGAGCTAATCACCCGAGCTCCCACCGTACAGCTGCAAGATTGGTCTCTTCCTTTCCAGATCATGACATATGCGTCAGATTTTGCAGTTAGGGTTGTTCTAGGACATATGAATGACAGGGCACCCTATGCCATTCATTATGCCAAGAAAACATTACATGAATCTCAGAAAAATTACCCAATGGCAGAAAAAGATTTATTCGTTGTGGTATTTGCCATTGAGAAGTTCAAACCCTATCTACTTGGATCAAAAGTCACAATCTACACTAATCACTCTGCTATCTGATACTTAAAATAGAAGAAGGATGCTGAGCTTAGACTGATCATATGAATCCTTCTCCTCTAGAAATTTGATATGGAAATCAACGATAATCCTGGAGTTTAGAACTTGATAGCAAACCACCTCTCCATAATTGAGCAACAAGAGACTCTACTAGGCATTGCACCCATTACAGACACCTTTCCTGACGAGTTAATCCTAGTTGTGGATTTACTCCCTTGGTACGCTGATATTGTCAACTACCTCATCTCAAGTATAGTTCCACATGAATGGATGAAGATCTGGAAGGAAAACATTCTTGTCAACGATCCATTTCTACCAATCGGAAGATCCTCTCTTATTGAAGGAAGGAGCGGATTGTATTTGGTGCAGATGTATTCCCCAGGCAGAACATCATGGTGTCCTCGAACATTGTCACTCGCTCGAATCTTTTGGACACCACTATAGAGACAGAACAATAGCAAAAGTATTGCAGTCCGGCCTATGGTGGCCTACACTATTCAATGATGCAGCGGCATTTGTCAAACATTTCATTAACTGTCAACGATTGAAAGGTACCCTTAGAGTGAAAGATTCTCTGTCCCTGATGATCATTCAGATAGCAGACGTATTCGATGCTTGCGGGATTGATTCATGGGACCCTTGCCCAGTAGTCAAGGATACGAGCACATCCTTCTTGACATTAATTATGTGAGTCGCTAGGTTGAAGCTATCCCTGCTCAAGCTGCAAACAACCATACAGTGTGCTTCTTTCTGAAAGAAAACATCATCCCGTAGTTCGATATTCCAAAGATATTGATATCAGACAAGGGTGGTGACTTCATTAACAAAGAGGTCGAGAAATTAATGAAGGAGTACGGTATAGAGCACATAGTCACATATCCTTACCATCCTTAGATCAACGGTATAGAGGAACTATCCAACAGAGAAATCAAGATGATACTCTAGAAATTTGTCAAGCCAGATTGACAAAGTTGGTCCCAGCTTTTGGAATAAGTTCTTTGGGCATACAAAACCGCTTACAAGTCTCCGTTGGGAATGTCACCGTATCACCTTGTATATGAAAAGTCGTGCCACCTGCTAGTGGAGTTGATTCATAAATCATTGTAGCCAGTTAACATTTGTAATTTGGACACACAAATAGTTGGTAAGAAGAGGAAAGAGGATCTGAGTAGACTCTTGGAATTTCAAGATTATGCATATGATAACAGATTGATGTACAAGGAGAAGGTTAAATGCTGACTTGATCAACACATCAGACTAAAGACCTTCGAGAGTGGACATAAACTGTGGTTATTCGATGCAAAATTGAAGATCTTCTCGGGCAAATTAAAAAGCAAATGGACAGGTCCATTCAAAGTTCAAGAAGTGCATGGCAATGGAAGTTTTGTGATATCAGAATTGTCTCCTGGTACACAACCATTTGTCGTTCATGGTCAACTACTGAAGCCCTACCTTGAGCATGACACTTTCTTGGCCGTTGTCGACTCTATCCAAGTACCACACTCTGAAGATACATCCACAACAATAGCAACATCACAGGATTCAGATAATGCCACTCAAAAACTCTTCCTTTGAAGCCTTCACATTTTTCTTCTTTTTTTCTTTTCTTCTTGTTGTTTTCGGTTTTCATTATTCAACAAAAACAATAAAGTGTATCACCCCTTCTTGTCAGTATTCTACACTTAGGACGTACTTTATCCTTAGTATAGGGGGTGTACACCCTGAGTTTCTGCATTCTTTGATCCTCTCTGTTATCTCCTCTTCTTGTCTATACTTAGGATATCTTTCCATAAGTATAGGGGAGACAATCTGAGTATGATCTGTTCATTCCCACCCTTGACCCTCCCTACCATCTGTATAGTTTATTGTACTTAGGATTATTTGATCCTAAGCATAGGGAGGATGGTCAACTTCTCAGTCGTCCATTCATTTGTTATTGTTTTAGCTTTTTTATACTCAGTACAAGTTATGTCTTCTTTTTTTCTATCTGATATATGAGGACATAATTAAAGCTAAGTATAGGGGGTCACATATATTGTGTATATACTTTAGCCATAATGCGTAGGGAGGATGGTCAACTTCTCAGTCGTCCATTCATTTGTTATTGTTTTAGCTTTTCTATACTCAGTACGAGTTATGTCTTCTTTTTTTCTATCTGATCTATGAGGACATAACTAAAGCTAAGTATAGGGGGTCACATATATTGTGTATATACTTTATCCATAATGCGTAATTTCATATTTTCAATAAGTATGGCTAAATATATGGTGTAAAATACTATAAAATTACTTAATAAAAAGATGCATAATTAGTACTCAAAATTTTTGTATACACTGATTCATAAATATGGTGAAAATACTTTTTCAAAATGTTTCGAAAATAGTTTAGAAACCCTTTGGAAAAATCTTTTGAAAGCTGTTTGAAAAATATTTCGTAAAATGCTTTCAAGCTTTGCAAAATATTTTGTTTGTAAAAAACTCTTTTCTTTGTATGAAATAAAAATGTTGAAAAATGATTTGCAAATGGTTTGGAAAATGGTTGCAAAAATATTTTGAAAAATCTATATATATCGTTTGAAACACCTTTGCAAAATGATTTTCAAATGTATGTAAATGTCTGTAAATATTATTTGTAAAAATGATTTTGGACTATAGTTTTAAAAACTGCTTGTAAAATGATTTTCAAATGACTTTGAGGAATATATATACATCGCATTGAAATTCTGTATTAAAACTCTCTCTCTCTCTCTCTCTCTCTCTCTTTTTATATATATATATATGATCACTTACCCTCGTAAATTCTTAAAAACCCAATTTTTGTAAAAGAGATGCATCCCCATGTAAATATTTGTACCTAGTTTTTATCCAAAATCTCTTGCTTTCAAAATACCCAAAAACATTTTCAAAACCAAAAATAAAAAAAACATTTGCAAAATCTTTTTGAAAAATACCAAAAATTGCATATGCATCATCTTTTTCAAAAAAATCCATAAAACGTTGTTGACCATTGTTTCACAAAAAATGTTTTCTGCACTATACAAAGCGTTTGTACAAAATTCACAGTTTTTTGGATTAAGATTGTTAAATGAACTAATCTAAGTAAAATCTGAAGATTGGAGCTTGGTTGGATCTTAAATCTACCTAATCACATGAACCTTATAGGAGCTGGAATTGAGGTACTTTAGGTCTAGTTAACTTAAATCTTTGAGAATAATGAGACTTGGTTCAATGGATTCTTGACTGCCTAAGTAGAGGGTTTCAGAGCACACGTACAGCTCTTGTCAATAATGACCTAGCTTGGACACATGCACCTTTCACTTGGCTCAACTCAGTTGGAGTGCAGAGGGGACGGGAATTGCTGGTATGAGACGCACACAAGTGTAAACATTTGTTCTCGTCTAGGGGGGACGTGTACCCCAACCCATCTAGTAGCAGAGATATCTAAAGACATGAGAGTGTGGGTTGCGATAATGCTTCAAAAGAGGGATAGACTACTGGCTCAAGAGGAAACTCCTTATATAAATGATGTTGTATACGTATTTCAAAAAAAGTGCAAAAATCAAAAACTCCAAAAAAGTGGACTTGCCTGATTGAAAATAAAATGCATGCTAGAGTGTACATATTTGTATAATAAATAAGCAAGCTTGTGCTTCAAAGTCACGATATGTGAGCCTGCAACTCGATGACTTGTCTACATTGGTCAAGCTTCCAAGGACAGGTAGCTACATTGGTACTGTCCATTCTTCTCTTCATCCCCTAATCTTGAGCTAGTTGCCGTATGAACTTAGATGGGAATACCTCGCTCCTCGAGGAAAGAGTTGCTGTATTGGGGAATCATTGGGTTGACATGTTGGAGAAGTCAGTCTCTGTCATTTCAGTTGGGGAGAGCCACTATCACATAAACTGTACAAGTAAGATTCATAGGCATAAGGATTTGAGTATGAGTTGAAGTATTCTGACATGGCTATTGAGGAGACTTGAGTAGAGTTTTGAAATTCTCGGAGGATGTTGTATTTCAAACCCTATTTTCAGTAAGGTTTCTCCTGCACCAAAAATCCCAAGGACCAACATAAGCATCAAACTTTAATTTTGTGAAGACAAGTTTGAGAATTACATTTAATCCACTTTCTTTTTATTTTCTTTGTGTTTTCTTTTCTGCACTTATTGCGTAAGTGTTTGCTAGGGACTAGCAAAGGCAAGTATAGTGGGTGATGAATCTCCATTTCATCACCTTTATTCTATCAATTTGGCCTTAAAAACCCCAGCTAATCACGTAAATAGCATTATTTTGTACATATTAGCATTCATTATTTATTGCATTTATTGTATAAATAATATTGTTTTTAATACCAAAATTATAAAATAAAGAGAATAAAAGAAAATGAATAAAATACCAAAGGTACTGTATGACCCTAAACTCCGAAACCAAGCCAAGACTTCAGTTGGCCAACAAGGAATAAAGTAGGGGGAGATAAGGGTAAAAAATACAATAAAAATCGTATTTATTTATTTCCCAATAATTCATTTTTGACACCCATTTTATTCTTCATTATTTATACATCAAATAAAGAACTTTGTACATGAATGATGTCGATAATAACATAATAAAAAGATAAAACTGAGTTTGCATAAAAATAATACACATTGTACTTTTTAGACACAAAGTAAAAAGCCAAAATCCCAACTTCACATACCCATATCTTCCAAAAATATATTCAAAATGGGTCAAAATTACTCTACTTGTATATAACTTTTAATAAGATATTTAGTGAAGGTAGTTTCATATTTTTTGGAATTAAGGTGTGAAAGTTAGGTTTTGGACCCTCATTGTATAAGATAGCTGAATAAAATATTCATATTTATTCATTTTTTAATATTTTTACAATTATATTTTTACAATTATGTAAATATCATTTATAACTTATTGACATATTGAAACCAAAATAAAACCAAAAAGAAAACACAAAATAAAATATATCTATATAAAAATATAGACAAAATATATAATCTAATAATTGTGAATAAATAAAAGTGAAATCTATTCTTTATTCTTTTATTCCTCTATATGTTTATACTCTTTTAAATATAATTCATATTCTATTAAAAGTATAAAAATAGTATAAATCATAAAAAATAGTTAAAGAAAATTAAATACAAGAATACATAAATAAGGATACAATAACTATACTTATACAATTTATACCCCTTTTATTTAAGGGATATTTACCCAGCAGACCCTGAAATCTTTCGAAATTACCTCTACGACTTTTGAAACATCATAATTCCTCCCACGACCCCGTAATCTTGCTCCGTCTTACCCCACAGACCCTGCCGTCAATTTTAACTTTACTGGAGTCAATTCTTGAGTTAACCTTGAGTTAATATCATCTCCCTCTCTCTCTCCTTCCTTCTCCTCCCCCTTGTGGGACTGCTTCAAGGTCGGAAGTTCGAGACTTGCCTCCATCGCCACATTTTGCCGCCCCCTCGAGAGACTCGACATCTCCAACTCGCCCATGATCGAGGTTGACGGGCCTATGTTGTGTTGGAAACAAGAAAGAGAAGGGGAAGGATTTGTAAAACCCTGCAGAGGACTCGTCGGATGGCGGAGGAGGGCGAGCATGGGGCGTACAGGCTGAAGCAGAGCCTGAGCGGGCACGGGCGGTCGGTGTCGTCGGTGAAGTTCTCGCCGGACGGGGCGCTGCTGGCATCGGCCTCGGTGGACAAGACCATCCGCCTCTACTCCACCGCCGACCTCGCCCTCGTGGCGGAGCTGCGGGGCCACGAGGAGGGCATCTCTGACATGTCCTTCTCCCCTATGATAGTTTCCTGGAGATGGAGATGAACATGAACATGATGATCCTGTCGATGAAGATACTGCAAATAATCTTGGAGATGGAGATGTACACGAAGATCTATTCGATGCAATACTGTGAAAACCAAGGGATTTGGATGCATTCCTAGATACGATGAAAATCGTGCAGACGAATAAAGATCTGAATGCTGATAATTAAGATCGAGTTTGATTCCCCAACTGAGGAGCCATTTTACTATTTCTTTTACAGAAAATTTTAGTAGCATTTCAGCAAGTGCCAGATAGCTAGATCTTCCGTATGTTTTCGAATGTTGTTGGAGTTTCTAGGCACGAAAAAAAGGAAATATTTGTGACGAGCAATAGATCTAAATTATAGTCAAATTAGTGGTGCATTTCCTAATTCGAATTTATGGACAGACAGCTTTATAACGATAAGGTAATGTGGCTAAAATATCCTTTGAAAAAACATCACATCCTCATCTTGCTCTATGTACATTTCTCCTTTTCCGTCTATGATTATTTAAAAATTCTAAAATTAATCACCGTACGTGTCCTTATAAAATGATTCTCAGATTTTTCATGTTTCACGCAACCGCTATAAGAAATCCATATGGAAGCGTGAGGGAGAAGGGGCATTTTCTGTAAGGGGCATTTTCTGTAATTTTGAGAAACAAAATGGGTATTATGAAACTGAAATTCACGGAATCGGGTTACTTTTAACGGGTAAATGAACGGGGGTTAACCACAGGGTTTGTGGGGTAAGGGTTAGCAAGATTACGGGGTCGTGGGAGGAATTATGATGTTTCAAAGGTCGTAGAGGTAATTTCGAAAGATTTCAGGGTCTGCTGGCTAAATATCCCTTTATTTAAATATACCAACAACCTCATAAAAATATAATACAAATATATTTATATACCTAGAAATAAGTAATAAATGTATAAAATAAGATAATAAAACAATAAAATAAAATATACGAAATAACAATAAAATATTCAAAACATAGATGAATATACCTATAAATATACCCCTAAAAATTAACTACTAATAAATATCATAAAAAATTAAATAAAAATCATTTTAAATAATTCATAAATGATAAACATTTTTTTATTTTATAATAAAAAACTAATAAAATCATTTACAATAATTAATTAATTCATTACAAATAAACAATATTATTTTGTCCTACAGTGGCCAACATGGCCCAAACATATCACATCGCTTGCTGACTCCTCATCAACTTCCTCCCCAAGCGTTCTAACTCATCAGAACTGTTGAATCCCATGATTTCAACCATTTTTGTTGCTCGTTCCATCCATCCATCACACTCGATTCCTTCATACGAAATAGTCATTAATGTTCCATGAATTGCGCCAGCCCGTGTGATTTCTTGTACATAGCCTAGATTTGTTCCAATCAAACCATCAATAAGGGTGCCTTACTTGTATATAAATAAGACCTCTAATTTCCTTCTCCTCTCTGGTCACTATAACGATTCTTAGAGCCTTTCATATTAGCCTAGGGATCATCCTCATGACAGGAGTTCCTCTGCAATCTGGTTGGGCTCCACGAAGACAAAGGTGCACCCACGACGACCGTCTGATGACCTTTGCTCCATGCCTTCGCTGACATGTAAGAGTTGTGCCCTTATCACTTTGTAGGTAGGATTATCTTAGATTTTTAGTTGTCACATTTATTTTAGCCTTTTAATCGCCTGATCTATTGTAAAATACATGAATCGTAGTTTGTTGGAGCTCCATCCGACGAACCCCTCTATGCATACTTGACCTTGATCAGCCGCTCTGGTCGCCTCCACACCTTGATCTCGCGCTTCTGCACTCTCTCCTGCACTCCTCTCACCCAGATCCTGCACAGATATGGAGATTGAGTTCTATCTCTACTACCTCGTCGGAGACCTCTCTGGTCGTTCCACTTATCCCATTTCCACCATATAAGGCCCAAGTCTTGTTGTTCCTTGCACTCTTATTATTTACAGGTATCGACGGGCAAAAAAATCCCCTGGAGTCAAAATTTGACCAAGCCGAGTCACCTGGATCTCGCATCCTTCCCTGAGCTGGTTCAACGCCAACTGAGCTCCGACGTGTTTCTTGAGGCCTCCATATGGTGCAGAGGAGCCCATGCTCCATTTCGCCCATCATCTAAGCCTTCTAAGCGATCGGAGGACATCATGGTGATGGATCGAAACTCATCATCGAAGAGTTCTTTGACAGTTCTGTTGGAGCACCCTCATGGTCATTCGATCATGCCACGGTTCGAGGCATGTCGTAAACGTCCAATGTACTTCATGGAGCACCATCATATTAAGCTTGGGATCTAATCCCATGCATTCATTGCTAAAGTGTCATCGCGAAGCCTGAAGCTAGCATGTGTTTAAGTAAATAAATCGTCCACACCCACACGAGAAGGGGTAATTTGCTAAATCTATTTCTCGCCTTTTTGTATTTATTATTGAGTCTTGTAAATAGAGTGAATAGTGTAAATAAAAAGGTAATTTTGCATATAAGTCCCCTGATGTCTATGGAAATTACAACTGCACCCGGTCTAGCTCAACTAAGGTGTAGCCCCACATGCATTTTTCAAGTAATTTTCAAGTAACCTCTTGCAACTTTTTGTATTTATTTTTAGAATGATAAATTTGTATATCAGTTGTATACTTTTGGCACATTTGTAGTTGAACTCCCGATCTTTATTTTTATTGCAAATATGCCCTTGCTAGTAATTGTATTTTTATGTGCGTGATGGCTTTATTTATAACAGCTACATTGCTCCAAAAATTAGAAAACATAGATGTAGGCTCCTAATTGCTTGTTGTTTCATTTCATAATTTTAATTAGCAATTTTAGATATTTTTGCTATTTATTAAAAATGAAATGAGCATGTTTTTTCTCCCTCTAACTTAAAAATACAAAAAAAGAAGTACAATATCTTTTTGGAAAATTCTCAAAAAAATATGTGTTGCTTATCTAAGTGTTTTTAGACTTTGGATCAAAAACCATTAAAAAAGTAAAAAGAAAACTCTTGAAAATTGCAAAAACTCAAAAACCTTTATAAAAATCTAAAAAAAAACCCCCAAAAATAGTTTTCTCCTTTCTAAATTTTTTTTCTATAGTAATATCTATGTGTTGCAATTGATTTGGAAAATTTTGGAGTTTGTTTTCTATTTTTAACTTGCATTTCAATTCTGTCATAATATTTTACCCTTACTTTGAGTTATGTTTAATTTTAAAAATCCATAAAAATTAGCAAAAACTCAAGAAAAAACATTAAAACATTAGAAAAATATATAAAACCCAAAAACATTGAAATTTCTGTATTATATTTATTTATACTAATATTTATATCTGTGTTATGTATTATGGCATATATTGCCTTATAATATATATATATATATATCCTTGATTATATATTTAAAAGAAAAATAAATATGAAAATATAGATATAATATATAAAGTTATCATAATAAAAAAACATGATCATACAAAACATAAAAGTATTAAAAACATATATATATATAATTACAAACCCACAAAAAATATATGATTGTGCATACTACTCTTTGGTTAAAAATAACTATAGGCTACCAATTTTACTCTTAGTGGTTCGACCTCTATACACTTACTTGTTATACATTTAGGTGTAGAGAATAATAAATTTTGACTCACATTTTGTACTAGTTATTAATTAATTTTTATAGCGGGTTGAAAGTAGATTAATTAGGGTTTGTTGAGAGGTCAACACATCAATTGTGGTTTGACCTTGTGAAATCATACGACTCTTGAAATTCTTTTGTTATCAGACATCCAAAAGAGGTGGACACCCAAAAGCTATAGACATGGCTCCATTGGCTAGAACTGAGTTGGTTGTTGGTGCGGTCCCCTCCGTGGATGGCTAGATAGTGCTTTGGCTGCTACTTTCTTTTTGTTGTTTTTGTTTTTACAAGTTTTTTTGGCTTTTTCTTTATGATGCTTCTCCTCCATCTTCTTCTTCTTCACCCTGCTTGGCTCCTAGATCAGCTAATGTAGAAGATAGTGATTAGTCAAGCGATTATTTATTCTTCCCCTTCATGGTGGCAGTCGACTGCAAGGTCCTACCTCTCCTAAGAGTGATATAATTAGACAAAAAGAAGTCATGCACATTTGACTCTCTTAAACTAAAAAGAACAACATAGAGTACTTGCTCTTTCTTCCTGAAGTTATTTGGATTGACCTCCACTTGTGCCGGAATGGGAGTTTTTGTAGCGATGAGTTCATCAAGCTTCTGCCTTATTTTGGCAAGGATATTAACCAACTGAGCCAAGAAATCCAAGGCAGGGTTCACAGGAGCAGCCTCAGATGGTTCAGTGTATTGTCCACGCTGAGACTAGGAATGGTGTGGAGGCTACAAGTAGGGATATTGATTATGGTACTGAGGAGAAGGATGGTGTTTCTTTTTATAATGTTGAGGAGGGTGTTGATATGGCATAACCAAGTATTGTTTTTTCTTCTAGTATCGACGGTACTCTGGTTGTTGATACAAGTTCTGTATCTGCCATGGTATTGTGGAGACTGCTACTGCTACTAAGGCTGGTTGTTCTAGACAAATTTCCCTCCTTGTTGTTGAGGGAATGGGTGGTTGCCTGAAGGTTGGATTTGTTGGTGTCCGCTAGGATGATCCAGTTGTGTTTCATTGCTCCATATGCCATTCACCTCTTGAATGAGAGGTGGTGGAGGAGAGCATGGATCTGGTAAGATCTGGAGCTCAAGTTGGTAAAGCACAAGATGTTGCTGCGGTTGTTCAGGCTGGATCTTGCACATAGTAAAAGTGTTGAACCGTTGGCTGTGGAGGAATCTACTGAGGAGGTTGAGGTGATGAGGGCTTCTTCATCTCAATAGAAGTCGAAGCTGATGTAGAGACGGACTAGTAGGAGCTATTGGCACTCACTAACAACTCTAACTACATGGTGATCTGATCCAGTTTATCAAGATGGTGTGTCCTTTGTTTGATCACAGAAAGCTTCTCATGGTCCTGTGATCATTTATCGATAATATCCACCTTCGACAGTTGACTCCCTATGATGCTCAAGTAGGAGATCTCATTCTTGTCTGGCTCGTGAGATGTTGTCATATGAATTGGCTTCTAGAGGTTGTATGGTTGACACTGATATGCACAGGACTAAGATAAAGTGGTCTCTCCTTCGGCCATTTCCTTGAAGATATTCCAGGCGACGTCCTTGTCTTCATCAAGATGTGATCCACCATAGGTAGCTTCCATGATCTTCTGTATCTTAATTGTACGTCCCCCTAAAAAATGTTGGACCAAACTAGTCCACGGGAAGTAATGATGGGGACATTTCTCATGTAAGTCGGTAAATCTCTCCGAAGCCTCGAGAATAGACTTGTGGGTGGCTCGGGTGAAGTTGGCTATGCGGGCATGCATCTGATTTGACCACCGGAGAGGGTAGAACTTATACTAGAAAGCTAACTTCAATTCCTCCCAGGTGACGATAACTTTCCCCCAAGTGATTGATTCAATGAAGCGCCTTATCTTGAAGGATTGATGGAAAGGACGTCATTTTGACTATGCCTAATGGAATGTTATGTATGATTGTACCGCAGAGGCACATGAACTCTTGCAGAGGAATATAGGGTTCTTCATTAGCATTCCCGTGGAAGTTGAGAATAAGTGTCAGGAGTTGAGGCTTCAACTCGAAGTGTGCATGGATCACAGGGATTTGGATCCACTCAGTCATTTGGCCCGCTCCAAGGTTGTTGGTATCCTTTAGCGTGGGCTTGGACTTCTCTACTTGGGCGGCCTCCATTTTCTCTCTCTTCCTCTTCTCCTCCTCCTCCTCTTAGGTTGTCTCGCTTTCTCCTCAGATCATTGAGCATATTTTAAAAAGCGATCTAGGCCAGTGCCTGGTCGGTGAGTTGTTGTTGAATCCTCTAAATGGAGGTGAGAAGTTGTTCATTACGTTATGGTAGGGTTGGCCCTACTCTCATGTAAAGGATGTTACAGGTGCTACAGGTTGAATCCTCTAAATGGAGGTGAGCCATATCTTTATCTATCTATAAATATGAGTGAATCTATAGCTCCAGATCGAGCTCGTGATCTACATATGGAATGATGTCTCGATTAGTCTAAATAGAAGCAATAGATGTAGAGAATCATTTATGTTAAGGTCAACACAGAATTTCATTAATTATGGCCATGTATAAGGAGTGAAATCAATTGTCATAAAAAATGGGCATAGTTCGCGATAAGAATGATCCCAGATTATTGAAGAAGATGGGGAGTCTGAGATTTGGTCATGGAGTCTGAATTGGAATCTCGGGAATGTCCCTGAATTATTGGAGAAGGCAAGCGCATAGAATCAATGTCAGAATCGGTGGAGTATCAACCAAGTCATCCATGATTCGCCATATTTAATGTAAAGATAAGATCAAGAATGGATGAAAGATTTGATGATAAATAGGGAGTAAATGGAGTTCAAAACAGTAGAAGCTTCAAAAGTAAGAAGGGGTCAAATGAGGAATAAAATAGAGGTAAGTGAAAAAGGCACAAAATATGGGACCGATCTTTGAACTTAACTAAAATCTAACAAACATCAAAAAAGTTTTGAATTTGTCAACTCAACATAACTGAAGTGGTAAGAGTTATACAATTTTAATCTTTTCAATTTTGTTTTTATTTTGCAGGAAAGATCTTATAACAAGTCCTTATGGACTATACCTATTGGAGTGTGTGTACTTCCAAGAAATTTCCCGTACTTCTTCCACCACCTTTGTAACATGTGATATGTGCAATTTAATATCCTTGATCTCATGCCAGGGTGGCTACTCAGCCAAAGAAATATAGGAGGAAGACAATAGGTGAAACCATTACTTCGCTCACAAGTGAGGTACTCGGACGCAAACTGATGAGATAGATAAATCCATGAGGGCATGGCCTAAGATCAATACTTCAAACCAAGTCGGATGTCTACACAAGACTGGACACCGTCGTCGACAGGGCCCTTTTCGATCACATATGATAGAAGCGTTAATACTTCGCCAACCTAGGTCATAATCATGTCTACCGCAGATAGGTTTTTAGGCTCTAATCCTTAGGGGGTCATTCCTCAATTGGTCTGGAAGGGTACCCGAAACAAAAAGGGTTTTATGAACCCAAAACAATGATGTTCATTGTGATTTTAGTTATGATCAAAGTGTTATTAACAATCCCCTTGTTTTAATGTTTGATTTTCAATTTGTTGAGTATTTTTCAAAGCAAAGAGACACATGATTTTTTTAGTTTCTGAGTCCTAATATGTGCAAAAATAGAGGGAAAAGTTGGGAAAGCAATGCATGTGGACACGAGAGTGGAAATCTCACTCTCATATCATATGATGCCTGCAAAGTAAAGAGACTTGCAGTGCATCTCAGCTCTCTCCAGGTGGGATGCAAAATAAAATATATAAACCTATACTATATGCATGGTATGCAAAGCGATCAAGCATCCCAAATAAGAAATTCTATAATCAGGAAGAACGAAATGCCACTCAAAATGGTTCCAAGTATATGATCTTGGAGACTCCTTGGTACCCACCACATCAAATCCTGCGAGCGTTGTATGGAGTTTCTCACGGCACACGATTCCAACATTAAGTAACCAGTAAATAATTTTTTACTAAGTCATAGGGAATTAAAATTCTATGCACATGAAAATAATTAGGATATGAACCTATCTACCTATTCAAGAAAACCTATATCTAGGGGCTTAATCACAAGAAACAAAGAAAAAGAAGGGGGAAAACTTAAAACTTCGTGAAACAAAATAAAAGAAAAGCGAACAAAACATGAAAACCATAACGAAGCCTCCAGGTGAATAGACACCTAGGAACTAGACCTTGTGAAGTGCAACAATGACCAAATTGTTAGAATTTGATTTACAAAAATAAAATAAAACACCCTCACAAAATAAAATAAAAATCTATACTATTGTCCGCTCTTATCCTTCCCTCTTTTCTTCTCTCTCTCCTTCCCTCCCCTAGTGTACTCACAAGTAGAAGCATCGACCTCCTTGCACCCTGGGTGCATCCACGTTCTAAGTGGCATCCTTCACCATGCATTCCCTCACAAGAATGATCAACAAATAAATATGGATTAGAATAGTATAAAAGTTATAAAAAAAATAAATATCAAAAGAGTAAGAAGAAAAGTGAGCAGTGTAATATACAAAAATGCTACACTCCATTGATCCCCAATAATGGTGCCATTTGAAATAATCGATCAATCAAAGGAGAGAGTCGAACAATCTAACAAGGTAGGATCGAAGTCGACGAAGTGACCTCTCACAAAGACTCAATAATCAAATCAATAATCAACTCATAATATAAAAATTAAGCAATACAACATAAATGTGGACCAAAATTTATTATACCTTACAATGAATGTATATTGCGGACAAACTGGTAGGTGTTGAACGTAGGGAACAAGTCAGTGTAGCAAGTATATTAGTTATAAAAAAATAACAAATAAATAATATAGGAACATTTTTGTACGATATTTACTCAATTAATTAATTAATTTCTTATGGGGTTTTTTTAATTAATTTATATATATATATATTTCATTTTTCAATTTTATAATTTTATTTTTCCTCTTATATTTACTAATTTTTAATTCTTTTTCTTTTACTTATATAATAAGGGAAATAAATCACTATATATAATAAATAATATATAAAATATTGAGAATATATAATATAATATATAATAAATATATAAAAATCAGAAAAACCCTAAAAAGAACAATCTTTCTTATTTTTTTAAAGGTGTTAAAAATATATTAGGGTATTTATAATAATTAATAATAGTATTAATTATATATAGCTATATTATATGTATATAACATAATATAAAGGTATTCTATTTATAAATAGAGGTATGTGTAATCACAAGTTACCAAATAAAATATTTTTGAGTTTTTAATATTTATCTTATTTTTATAATTTTTTAGATAATTTTTTCTAATTTTTTATTATTTTTAAATTCCAAAATATATAAAATCAGGGACTTCATAAATAGGCTTGATTATTTTGATATTTAAAAACACCAACTAGATTCAAATTTTCTCAAATCTAATTATTATCTATAGAAAATAATACATATAAAAATATGAAGAAAAAATTATTTTTTTCACGTTTTAGAACATATTTTGCTATTTTTTAGGGTTAGCAACGGTTTGTTAATTTTGAGGTTCTTTTTCATATTTTTTATTTTTTTCTCTAGAGTTATGAAATAGGCTAATAAATAGTAATTGTTTTTGGAATTTTTAATTATGGTTTAATATTTCTTTGTATTTTCTAAGTTATACAAAGATTGAACATGCTCTTTTTATTTTTAATAAATATTAAATGCGTGAAAAATACACAATCATATACTATAGCGTGAAATAGCAATAAATCAGGTACATATCCTATTTTTCATGATTTTTGGAGCTAGGAGGTATTTATGGAAAATATACAAACATGCACAAAAATAATTATGGTGGCAGGGGAACTTTTGCAATTAAAAATAAATGTGAGTGGACACATGTAAAAACACCATAAGTTTTCAACTTAAACTTGATTTATATATATAAAAATGAAATACAAAATTCTATAGGGGTTTACAAGAAAATTACCCAACTCACGTAGGGAGCCATGTGAGCTGAGCTGACACTAGACTCACTTGCAATTCACAAAACATGTAGGAGTTTTATTGCAAATTATCCACTTAATTTTATATGTAATATAATATTTACATAACCTATTACTCAATACAATAGACAAAGGGTATTTTCATGAAATTTACCCCACTTAAGTGCCATTCATCACGCGACGGTCATGCGGACATGCAGCGGATCTAATGCTCCCGGGATCGTACCACTTTAATTTCATTGGATGGTGGAAATTAGATCTTCGTCGAAATTTTGATCCTAAAAATCCGAAGGTTGTTGGATGAACAACCCAAGAATAAGTCCTGGGCATACTTTGATTAATTGTTCTGACATCTTCGGTGTCTTCTTTGAGCTACGACCACAGCTATGGATTCCTAGCATGCCTCTGCTTGTGCTGGTGGCCTCTGATGAGGTTGAGGTGGAGCACCAACAGACTTGGAGATCTAGTTAGCTCCAGGTGCCTGTGTCTTCTTCTTATTCTCAGAAGTTTGCATGCTTGGGAGAGTTCCTTGAGGCTCTAAACCTGCACCAAAATATTCTACGACTCGATGGTCCTCAGTTGTCAGATGAAGCTGGAAGAAATAAAGGGTGGATGGGAGATGTAGCTCTGGTGAGGGTGATGGACAGGAGCTTAGATCCCATATCCACTGTGGATCTGGGTTGGCAAATGAAGGGAAAAGATGGAGAACTCGAAGGGGTTTGAGGATGGTATGAAAATCGAGTGATTACAGTCGAAACACGAACAAATTTGACATGGAGCTCGAGCTCCAGGTCAAAAGGGTATTTTTTATTAATGCTAGATTAATAGATAAAAGATATAATTAAATGCAGGAAATTCATATAGGAACTAAGATCTACCAAATGGAGTAGGAAAAAGACCTTCATCTAGTCTAAGAACCATAGTGGTAGAACCTCTGATAGGCTTGGCTGGAGATGGGTGGATCTCCTCCAGTTTCCCTCCTCCTTGCTGCAAGACACTACCTACACGCTCCTGTCAAAACGACAAGATTCAAGGGAGTTCTGAGGAGCTGAGAAGGCTCTATGAAGGATCAAAACTAAAAAGGATGGAGAGGGGTGCAACTTTATAGGATGGTGGTTCAGGGTTTTTGAGAAGTGATGGCGTGCGAATGGGAGGGGGTTTGTGGAGATTCAGTGATGGGCGAAGGTGAGGTGGGAGAAGGTCAGAGGGCTGGTGGTCTTGAGGTGAAGGATGATGTGGTGGTGGCATAGAAATTTAGAGAAGTTGGCCATGTACGAGGTCTGACAAGGCATCTAGGGTTAGGCAGGACAATTGACTGGAGGTCAAAAATCGCTATCGTCTGGTTGGGCCACGTGGACCTTGCAGAAAAAAGGGTGGCAGAAATCACTTGTAAATACTATAAATAATAGTAAATGAATTATTTAATTTTAGTTTATAATTAAAAATTGTTTATAATTTTATGTAGTATTTTGTACATAATTTTGGTTATTTTTCGAGGTGTTTTATTACAAGATATTATGTACAATATATTAATAGGTAAATATACAAGTATATGGGGTATTTACTTTTTAATTTATATTATATATTTCACTAATATTTACAAATACTTTATATATTTTCAATCTATTTAGTTACACATTTAGGTATTTTTGTTATATTTTTCCGATTTTATTTGTGCTCTTAATTAATTATACACATTATTCTTATAGGTTAATATAGGTATACTTCATCTATATATTAAAAAAATATTTTATTTAGTTTTATTTTAATAGTTTCAATTATGTGTTTGTGTAATATTAATAATTTTATAAAAATAAAAGGATTTAAAAAATATAGAGAATAAATATACTAAATAAAATATGCAACTATATTGCACAATATGAGCCTAATACCCAAATTTTGCATCTTTACACCAAATTAAATAGCTTATTAAAATTTATATACAATTAAAGGATTTTGTTCTACTTTGATACTATATAGAAAAGATACAGTTCTGTGAAGTTTTTATTTAGTCTTTTTATTTTGTGTGCCTAAGGCACACTTTGTATTTTCTCTATGAAATCAATTTACTATTTTTTCTTGTATTTTTAACTACAATATTTTTATAGATGTTTTTATTATTTGAGTTGTAAAAATAATTAAATAAATTAGGGACCAAAAAGAAATATTTTGGAAAGTAAATTAGGATTTTGTGTGTGGTTTTCTATGCATTTTTGTACAAATTCTCTTCCCTTACTCCCCCTACTTTTCCTTGTCTACTAAGTCTGTGATTATTGAGTCTCGTCTTCTAGATTCATTCAACACCTTTGGTGTTTCATTTTTTTTCTCATCTTCCTATATTATTTTATTTTGTAATCAAATACAATAATTATACAATGTTTTATATAGTATCTTGTACAATTTACATAATGTTTGTTTTGGCAAATTAATGATAAATACATGCATTTAGATATGGATTTAAATACAAAATGAAAGAATAAAGGTGATGAAATGGAGATTCATATGGGAATGTAGAGACCTTCAAGGCACAACTCGTAGCCAAGGGCTACACACAGAGAGAAGGTATAGACTACGATGAGACATTCTCACCTATGGCTATGCTTAAATCCATCAATACACGACTAACTATAGCTGCAAACCTGATGAATCCATGATTCATTAACTTTTCTTGTGCATTTTATCTTAAAATTCTTAACAAATGCATGTAAATATCCATTAATTTCTACATCTTATCAAAAGAGAATTCATGAATAAAAACACTTTTATTCATTAAAAACATGAAAATAAATAATATAATAAAAAGAAAGAAAATAAAAGAGGTAGACTGTAAATATGCATATATTATATAGTATGACTGAGTTAAATAAAAAAATAACTGAAAGATATATTTATATGAGCTAACCCCCGAGACATATTCAGCATAGATTGGTTGACACATAGTAAAGTAGGGGGAGATAAGGAAGAAAACAACAAAAAGAATTAATTGTGCATATCACATATTAATCCTTATTTATTCATTACTTACAAAAACTTCATATATTTTTAATTAATCCATTTACGTATATTGTTTGCCAAAGTTTTCTCCTAAGTATTCATAAAAATGTATATAAAAATATAAATATCATAAAACAATTCTAACCTTTATATATGCCAAAAAATCAGGTTTTTAAATTGTCAATTTCTCAACTTCAGAACCTCCTAACTTCTTCATATGAACTCAAATTTCACTCTACTCATATTTAAGGTTCATAAAATATAAATCAACATTCTATAATTAATGAATCTGATTTCACCAAAATCGGAGTTCGTTTGCAACAACTCATTTGGGACATAATGACAAGTGGATTATTTATTTTATTATGTACATACTATTTATAGTATCACTGATTTTATAATTTTTAATATTTTTTTGATCATGTAGTTTATGTGTAAAAAATTCAGAATTTAAAACCTTCATTTAATATTTTAAATAATTGTAATACCATAAATTATAGATGAATTTGAACTGTATACTATATATTTGTATTTATTAATATATATGTTAATTTATTAAAATCCTAAAAATTCACATTGCTCATATTTATTATATATTTACTAATATATAATAAATCAATATATTCTTTATTAGATTTTTAAATTAAAAATACAAAACATATTTTTTAAGTATATTGTGTATATATATATATTAATCATAGTGGAAAGAGAGCCTACTTCATGAAGTAGGTAACCTTACCTACATCATGCCCATTTTAGAACTTTTTTTTTGGAAAAATACAACCATAGATTTTCATAACAACATCCATCTAATATGTCATTTAAATTCCGTCAGAAATAGAGACTCATATGCCTTCCATCCATAACTGGTTGATGTAAATCCATGGAGATATTTCAAAAAAATTAAAAACAACAACCAAAAACGGGCATGAACTAGGTAACGTTACCTACTTCATCAAGTATGCTCCCTTTTCTCTTAATATTATATTTATATTTTATAAAATATATTCTTTAAGAAATAAATTAAATAATAATTTAGATAAATTAATTACACATATTTTTCATTTTTATACCTATTTAAAATAAAGTTATTTACTATTTCTTATCTAATTTATAATATATTTATTATTATGGACATTATTGTGCTGACACGTGTCAGCACCATAGCAACTTCAACCTCCATGAATCTATTGGCTTATGTTCTGACCGATCAACTTCACTACTTTTCCCATTTCCATTTCACTTCCATTCTTTGATCTACACTCTTCATCCAACTCCTCTAACATCCTAATTACACGTCAACCATTATATCAATCTCAACTCCTCGTCGATCCTTCTATATAATTCCATGAACACCTATTGTTCAAACCAACTAATCCTTAACCACTAGATCCCGTGTCCTTTGACTACAATTCTTCACATTATTTATCTCGTCTCGATTGTGACAATGCTTGAGGTTTGCTCCATGTGGAAGATTGATCGATGGAGGAAGGTTCTAGGGCAGAGACAGCTTACATCACGACCTTCTTTGTTGTGTCCAGCTTCAGGTAGTCGCCCCATCGAGCGAGCATTGCGGGTTTGAAACCCTCATTTCCCAGGTACATCTCCATTTCATCAATCTGATTCCCTCATTCTTCGCACCTGATTAGAGTAGTGAATTTCATCACTAGATTGTCTTGATCTTCATCTTTGATTTATACACAAATCCCCTTTCTAATTCGGATCGTTTCCCATCCAATGTTCATTATAAAATCCTTTCTTCCTACAACCCATTTTAACTACATGTCCATCTTATTTATTTGTTGATTCCTCTACAAATCAAGTATCAAATTCTTTTATTGTAGATATTGACGTCTTCTGGAGTGTATCCACCTTCAACTCCACCATTTGGAGTCACATCTTCTTCACCAATCCATCAAGCAGATCAGCGTTTGTCCCGGGAGCTCTCAATCCCTAGACGCCATCCTTCCTAGCTTTCATTACTCGCCATATTCATCCACAGCCATCGTAGGCGAGCTCGAAGGGGGAGAAGCCCCCTTCCATCCCTATAGGAGATTCATTGTAATTATGCTTGAAGAAAAAGATCGAATTGATTGAGGATTCACTGCCACGCCCATTGATTTAGGGAAGATCATAGCAAGAATAGATAAGGTGCATGCATGCATCACATATCTGCTTTGGACGGCTCATATTAACCTCCTTCCATCTAATCTTGACCATTCATCACTGAACCAGTAGAAATTTTCAAGTATACCCCTATAGTCTCCAGATTTCAAAGCCTGAATCTAGGAGATTTCAAAATTGCATTTAGGTCCCCGTATGGGGAATTAATTGAATTGGTCTAGGGTTTCCTTACAATTATGTCCCTGACCAGTGATCTAATTAAAAGAAGTATTTTATTTCTTTTGTATTTCTTTAGACATTGCTACATTAGACTCTTAGACACTTGTGGACCACTCTTGTACAATATTTTGAGAGCATTTTTCTACCATTTTATTTCCATTCAGATTTTGATATTTTAACCATGATTTTCGGGGTTTTCTTCTTCAATTTTCGACTACGTTTTGAGTATGATTTTTGTGTGCTTTGAGTTTGTTGCTCGAGCTTCTCTTTGATTCATCTACTATATAGCATCACTATATTGTCTAGCATCTATATAGTATGTTGTAGATCAATTGTTTGAAAAATAATCCTTTAAAAAATAAAATAAAAATTGAAATTTAAAAATCAAATAAAAATATAAAAATTAAAAATAACCAAATAGATTTTCTAGAAGAAGTAGAGAAAAGTATAAAAAAATCACAAAAATATTTTCTCCACCCAAAAATCTAAGCCAGCTTTCTGCCTCCTTAAATTTGACCTGGGAACACATATAGAGAAGCATCGAAATTTGGAGAGTAGCTGCTTTTTTTCATTTTCTCTCTCCTTCTTTCTCTCTTCTAATTTTGGTGTCCTTCGTTTAATATATTAGATTTTCCTCAGCGGTTCGCTATATCCGACATCAATTTAACCGCTAGTAAAATCTGATTATCAATATCTTGAGTACGACATGTGGCAAATGTACGCCAAGATGACATTCCTCAATGGACACCTTGAATAGGATATCTATATGGAACATCCACAGGGCTTCATATCTGAGGAAGGCAAAGTATGCAAGCTGAAGAAATCCATCTAAGGGATCGAATAAGCTTCACATATCTGGAACATTAGATTTGACAAAATCATAAAGAGTTATCATTTTGTTCAAAATCACGGTGAATCGTGTGTGTACAAGAAGCTTAATGAGAGCGCTATTATGTTCATCATGTTTTACGTAGATGGCATCCTTATCATTGGGAATGACGCAGGGATGATGACTAGTATTAAGATTTGGTTGTCCCATACCTTTTAGATGAAAGATCTTTGAGAAGACTCTCATATTTTGGGTCTGATGTTGTTTCCAAACAGAGAAAAGAGAATTTTTGTACCTATTGTCACAACATGGGTACATTAAGAAGATCTTGGACCATTTCCATATGGTGAATTCCAGGAAAGGCTTACTTCCCTTAAGACATGGTATCCACATATCCAAAAGGAATGACTCCTCAAAGTGTTGATGATAAGAAAGTTAGGATTGTATTGTTGGATATGCGGGCCCACGATGAGCCATTATGCAATAAATGTTATTGCGAATATCATTCCCAGTTCTGAAATGAAGAATAACTAATTTTCATTATAGGTCATTTAGTACAATTAGGGTTGTGTACCGTGGTCATCTTAATGACCATACATCTGTTGATTCAATTGTTGAATCATAGAGGCTGGTGCTTTGATGAAGAGTTAGAATGAGGACTCATCAAGCACCGTCAAATGATTGTTAAGAGAGGATCTCCAACTTGAGAAGGAGATGGCAATCCTTTCTCTAAAGGATGATATATGACTGATCTCTTGATGCAGGTCCTTTGCATAGGAATAGAGATTTGGAGGTGTTATATAAGTTAGGTCAAAGAGTTGACTTAACAAGATCAAGATAACCAAAGAACTATGTCGTATGTTGTCACGATATAGGCATGCATCCTCTGATCGGAGACAGATGTGTTACTATATGTCTAAGTATGTACATTTGGCATACTAATAGGTTAATGACCTAATCAATGTCTATACACCAACACACTGGTGTGCATGCAAGGGGCATATGAGTAATAGGATATCTCAAAGGTATCATATAATTTTATTGTTGAACCGGAAGACATGACTCATTCATGAGATATTGGGAAGGATCAAATTCCGTGCACGGTTGTCTCGCGTTCGAAGCTTTACTGAATTTCTAGGTTTGATGTATGCTTTGGGAATGTATATGATCAACACCTAGTTATAATCAATACCAACTCTCAATAGTCAAATGAGAAACTTTATTATAAAATCCTGAAGGAGACAGTCAAAATAGATCTAAAGCTTTGGGTTTGTTCTTGGGCTTCCAGTATGCAGGATGTACATGTATTAGGAATACCCGAGGGTGATGTAATCATAAATGATTGTATAACCATGACTTTTCCACTCCTAGGAAGTGATGAAACAGATTTGGACTAAGTGACTCCTCTCAGTAGAGAAGTGATCTGATCTTGATCCAAATGTTGGACATTGATCTGAATGTGATTAGATGCAATGAGAAGATTAGATTTGTTGTCTTGATTTAATCAAGCATCTATGAGAGGTTCGTAAGATCTGGATTTGATATGTGATCTCAATATCCAAGTCACTGTACATGGAACAATACATTCACCTTGTCCCTATCACCAAGTATCTGCGGAGAAAGCACATTGTTCTTGAAAGAGTTCAAGAATAGTTTCATTATTGATAATATATCCTAGCATTGAGAAATGGGTAATTAAATGTGATTAATTATCATGAATGATATGAATTTGATTCATATTGTAAGGAGAGTTATCTGAGATAATTAAATGTGGTTTAATTATCAAAGATGCGAATAATGTGAATGTGATTCATGTTATTTGGGCACATGAGAATAGAGATCCAAGATAATTAAATATGATTTAATTATCAAGGATAAGATTATTGTAGATATCACTATCCACAATATTCATGTATATTATAAATATGATGTATAATATGATAGAGAGATTTATTTGTAAATAGAATTACAAATTATATGTTATTGTGAATTGGATTCGCAATAAACATTTAATTGTAAATCTAATTTACATATTATGTTGGATATATGAATAAGATTAATATTTATCAATGGCATGATTGATGTTTTCACCAATTTAATTTGGAATTATTTTTAGAAGAAAATGCAATAACAGTAGTTGTATTTTATCCTATATAAATATATATTAAGGAAGGCAAAACCACCAACAAGGTGGCCATCCACCTTGGCTATGTCAAGGGGGTAGCCTCCCTTATTATATATATTTACTATAATTGTAATTAGAATGGATTAATTTGTATCTTTAATAAGGAATATAATTAATTTATTTTAATTAATTTTTTGTTGCAAATTTGTAGCAACAAATCATGGCCATTGATTAATAACTCTTAATCTAAACCATCAGATTAAGAGGGCACATGGATTGAGATCCATATACATCCAACTAGTATAATAGGAAGGGTAGCCCTTACCTTTTAGAACAGACACATATAATTCCAAGAGGAATTATAATCTTGCCATGCTCTCTCTCTCTCTCATTCTTTACACAACAAGTCTCTCTCTCTCTCTCTTATTGTGGTCATCCACTATGGAGCCCTATAGAGAGTTGACATTGCTACAACGTTGTCATTATGCTGACAGATTTGTTTGCTCATGGATATCTGTCTCCTTCGGTGCACCTCGCTTGTGAAGAAGAAGTAGGATTCTCCGCTTGGATTAACAACATGGATTATGTGGAGCACGCATTTCATCAACATGCTCGAAAGTATCTCCTCCGACGGATCGGACATGAGAATGGAGGTCTCTTCATTTAGAGACTCGATTTCAACCACGCTTCAATAGGTAAACCTCATACTTGTTTGCGGTTTAGATTAAATGATCCAAGAAGAGTTCCTGAATCATGTGGTTACTTCATTTGAAAAATTTTTAAATTCCATGCCCCATGAAACTAGTACTACTAGTAGCTCTAGATCACATACAATGTGATCCACATGCTTTCATGATGCGCTTAAGGATCTTCCCATATCCTTCATGGATGACCTTACGCATCAGCTATGTGAAGCCTATTGTATGTCGTGATATGCACAAGGGAAGATATCTGCCATGTAGTGGGAGTGGTAAGCTGTTACGAATTACGATATGGAGAACAACACTAAGATGTAGTGAATACATCTTTAAGTATCTAAGACAAACAAAAGATTACATCTTGGTCTATGGAGATGGTGATCTCCAAGTCTTAGGATACATAGTTTCACACTTCTAATCTGATATAGATGACCGCAAGTCAACTTTAGCATTTGTGTTCTTGTTGAACAGTGGTGCTATGAGTTGGAGAAGCAAGAAGCAGGATAGTGTGGCTAATTCAACAACAAAAACTGAATACATTGCCGCATCAATGTTGCAAAGGTGGCGGTATGATTGCACAAGTTCATCATAGAACTTGGTTTAGTTTCCTCTGATACCCCCATCCTGCTACTCTACAATAACTAGGAAGCCATAGCTCAAGGGAAGGAACACAGATGTCAAAGAGCAAGAATGTGAAAAGGAAACACCACATCATTCCGAAGATTCAAAAGTGTGGTAAATTCATGGTCACCAAGGTGGCCTCTACTGATAATGGTGTTTATACCCTTACTAGACCTTTGATTAAGAAGGTTTTCGACCATCATGTAATGATCACGGACTTAATGATTTTACATGAATGGTTCTGTATTGTTAGCCATGTGATCTCAGGGAGAACTATTCTACAACAAATGTTATTGTAATCTTTGATATATCAATAACGGTTATTGGTTTATTTCACTCCCAGTTTGAGATTAAATGAATGAACGCACTTATAAGGTACCCTAGTATAATCACGATTATGTACCATGGCCATATTAATAATCATATAGCAATTGATTCAATGGTTGAATCATAGAGTTTGGTACTTGGATGATATTTAAAGAGGTAGATTGAGGACTCACATAGCACCGTCAAATGACTATGAAGAAAGGATCTCCAACCAGAGAAGGATATGGAAATCCCTCTTTAAATGTATATATTCGACCGACCTCTTGATGCAGGTCCTCTGCACAGGAATAGAGATTAGGAGGTGTTATATTAGTTAGGTCAAAGAGTTGACTTAACGTGATCGAGATAACTAAAATATATGTTCTATGCTATCATGATATAGCATGTATCCAGTGACTGGAGACAGATGTATTACTATATATTTAAGTATGTACATTAGACATAACATTAGGTTGATGACCTAATTAAAGTCTATACACCAGCGAGATGGTGTGCATACAATGGTATATGAGTACTACAATCTCTCAAGGGATAATACAGGTTCATTACTGAATCAAAAGACATGATCTCACTCATGAGATATTGCGATCAAATTCCATGCACGGTCATCTCACTTTGAATGTTTGACTGAATTTATAGGTATGACATATGCTTTAGGGAAGTATATGATCGATTCCAACTCCCAATGATCAAATGAGTATCTTAATGATAAAACTCTTTAAAAAAGGCAATCCAAATATGATCTAAAACTTAGGGGTTGTTATAGATATTCTAATATGCAGAATGTATGGGTATTACAAATAATCGAGGGTGATGTGATCGTAAACGATTATATAACCGTGACACTTCCATTCTAAGGGAGTAATGAAACAAATTTGGACTTTTGTGACTTCTCTCAGTAGATTAGTAATCCAATCTTTGTCCAAATGTTGGACATTTATATGAATATGATTCAGATACAATGAGAAGATGAGATTCGTAGTTTAATTTAATTAACATCTTTGAGAGGTCCTCGAGATCTGAATTTGAGATATGATCTCAATCCAAGTCATTATACATGCAATATACAATCACAATATCCTTATCTCAAAGTATTTGCGGAGAAAGCACATTATTCTTGAAAAAGCTCTAGATAAATTCCATTGTTGATAATATATCTGAGAATTAGGAAATTGATGATTAAATGTGATTTAATTGTAACGAAGAATATGAATATGATTAATATTATTTAGACACATGAGAATAGTCATCCAAGATAATTAAATACCATTTAATTACCAAGGATATGACTAATGGGGATATCACTATTCATAATAATCATAAATGTGATTTATAATATTGGAGAGAATTAATTGTGAATAATACTTACGAATTAAATGTTAATGTGAATTGGATTAATATTGATTAATTAATTGTAATGCAATTTATATTTTATGTGTGAATATGATTCATAATTATTAATGGCATGATTGACATTATCACAAAATAATTTGGAATCATTTTGGTGAATAATTTTGCAACAAAAGTTGTTGCACATTTGGAATATTTAGAGAGATATGAGATCTCTCAATTAAGTAATAAGAGAGCCACCTTCCTCTTTAAGAGGAAGGGTGGACATGGAGTCCTACTCTATCCACTCTATTAAGGGAAGGAGGCCAGTTCTTTTTCCTTTATTTCCATATGAAATTGATTTGAATTAAATTAAGTATGTTGAAGACTATTTGCAGCATATTTAATTTATTTTAAATTTGTTATTTGTTGTTGCAACTTTATGAAACAAAATCATGAGCATTGATTAAAAGCACAAAATAATCTACACCATTGATTATTGTGTGTACATGGATTGAGATCCATAGACATCCAATTTATTATAAAAGAAAGGCAAGTCTTTGTTCTTTCTCTACAATAATTGCAAGAGCAACCAATCTATCTATTCTCATACACGTCCTACCTCTCTCTCTTAGTAATGTGGTCGTCCACTATATTGAACTAGAGAACCTCGTAGTCATTGTGACACCATTGTGCTACCAGATCAACTGCTTGTAGATCTCTGCATCTTGCTCGTGAGGAAGGCCATTGATTTCATGTAATGAAATCAGGAGACTCCATGCTCGAATCTTCAACTTGGATTACGAGAAGCGTGCATGCTTGTAATTGCATCCTTCACTAGATCAGACATGAGACAGGAGGTGTCTTTAGTTAGAGACATACACACTCATAAAAATGCTTCAAGAGATAATCCTATTATTTGTTTGTGATCTTGATGAAACAATATGAGAAGTGTTATCATATCATGTAGTTTCATCTATTTCAAATTAAAAATTACACGGCCTTGAGCAACTAGTATGACCAGTCACTCTTGATCGCATGTGATGTGATCTTCACGCTTCCGTGATGTGCTAAGGCACAAATCTTAGACTTTGAAGATGCCA
Organism: Ottelia alismoides; assembly: GCA_037367405.1. Lineage (NCBI taxonomy): Eukaryota > Viridiplantae > Streptophyta > Magnoliopsida > Alismatales > Hydrocharitaceae > Ottelia > Ottelia alismoides. The sequence continues at coordinate 593,747 of JAZKJV010010113.1, forward strand.
CGTAGGGTTGACTTGCTGATCAAATCTAAAATAGAGAAAGAAAAAAGAAGAGAGATAGAGGATGGACTCAATTGAAAAAATGATCTTAATGAAAAATGTTGATGTCAATGAGATCTAGATTTTTAATAAAGATTCAGATATCAAAAACAACTCATGTACACGATACAGATTTTAGAAAGATATTTTATAGAATAAAATACCTCTTTTTCATTATTCTATATTTTTTATCATTAATTTTATAAAAATTAATGCAAGATGAAATTGAATAAAATACTAGGAATAAAAATAAATACTAATATGTTTGTTTAGAAATTTTCATTAAGTAGTAAATGGAATAAAAATTAAGAAATGAAAAGTATATACATTATATATAAGAGCATAATACACCATTTTCTTTTATTTTGGATATATTTTTTGATTTTATTTATTTATGCCAAGTTATTAAATAATTCAAAGAAGATGACAAAAAAATAAATGAGCCAAAATAAATAATTTTTATACATAAAATAATAAGCACAAGTTCAGTGGTTTTCAATATTTATTTATTTACAAGAATCAACCTTAATTTCTCACATGATAAATGAAGTTAACTAATTATAATTGGATGGTTTATTTTAGTGAATTATTACGGGTATTTTTCTTATATCCTTATATAAAGTAGATGAATCATGTATTCATTAGATAAAGATTGAGTCCACGATCATTTTACTTCATGACACTTAGCTGAACTCTATTCCCCCATATCGAATGGCACCTACCAAGCTTAGGGAGCTCAAGGTACAGTTGCAAGATTTTTGCTTGAGAATGGATTCATATGTAGTAAGATATCATCATGGGGAGCACCAGTCCTCTTTGTGAAGGAGGAGGGATCCAAGAGATTGTACATTGACTACATGCAAGTGAACGAGCAAACAATCAACAACCATTATCCACTTCCTCTGATTGATTATCTCTTTGATCAGTTGCTGAGAGCACCAACATTTACCAACATTGATCTACGATCTAGATACCACCCGTTGAGGATCAAGTAGTCAGATGTATCGAAGTCCTCCTTCCATATGAGATACATATACTACAAGTTTGTCGTGTTGTCAATTGGGTATACAAATGAACATGTCTTTTTCATGGACCTGATGAACTAAATCTTTCATTCATACTTGGTTAAATACACGGTGGTTTTCATAAATGATGTCCTAATCTATTCTCATGACTAGAGCGAGCATAAGTCACATCTTCACATTGTTTTGTGGACATTGAGAGAGAATCAATTGTATACGAAGTACAGAAAGTGTGAGTTCTAGATATATGAGGTGGTCTTCCTAGGTTGTGTGATTTCTGGTGTGGGGATTACAACTGATCCCAAGAAGATCAAGGTAGTTGTGTCTTGGGAGCAACCCACGATAGTCACCTATGTTCGTAGTTCCTTAGCCATATCGGAAACTACCGACACTTTATTCAAGTATTTTCTCAGTTGACCATACCTCTTACTCGATTGACATAGAAGGATGCTCCATTTGTCTAGAGCGACAATGTGAGCTATGCTTTCATACGCTTAAGTAGAGATTGACTTCTGTGCCTATTTTGATCCTTCCTTCTGATACTTTATATTCACCATATACACAGATGCAACAAGAGTAGATGGGATCATATATGTCACGGGAATTGAAGAATCATGAGTGCAACTACCCCACACATGATTTCGTATTGGCGGTAGTTGTCTTCCATTAAAGATATGGTGTCACCACTCATATGATGTTACATTTGAGATATTCACATATCGTAGGAGAATCAAGTACAACTTTGATCAATGAGAGTTGAATATGATGCAGAGATGTTGGATGGAGCTACTAAAAAGAATATGAATGTATTGTCTCTCACCATCTTGGTAAAGGAAATTTTGTGGAAAATGCCCTAAACAGACAAACACATACCAGGGAACATCAACTTGGCTACATATTTGGGATATCCTTTCCCCTCTTGATTGGCATCCATTCGAGAGCACGTCGGATGAAGTTACTATGCTAGCAAAGTACATTAGCTTGCGAGATTGCATCTCATACAAGGTTGGAAAAAATACTAGAGATTATAAGACATCTACCATCGATGTATGAACGACCAGTGCAATGGATTCAGAGTTCCTAGTCCATACTACGGAAGGGTGATCGTATTTGTGTTCTTGATGATGAGGAGCTGAGGAGAGACATCATGGAGGAGGTGCACAGTTCCAATCTTTGCATACATCCAACAGTATGTAGATGTGTTGCGACCTTCATCAGTACTTTTGATGGGAATGCATGAAGTGGGATATAGATTCGCATGCTAGTTACCACCTCACTTGTCAAGGCAGAGCACCATCATACTCTTGATTTCCTTAAGCCACTCCAAATTTATGTATGGAAGTGGGAGATCATAACTATGTACTTAATTACAGCGCTATCATGTATTACAAGTGGTCAGGATGCAAATTGGATTATTGTTGACCACTTGACCAAGTAAGCTCACGTCATCCAATCCACATGACATACCTGCCAACACAGCTTGCCAAGCCTAGATTAACCATGTTGTTAGATTGCACATTATCCAAAAGGAGGTGATTTCAGATAGAGATTCACGTTTCACCTCATATTTCTAGGATGGGTTCGTGAGCATATTAAGCACTGAGTGGCGTATCGGTTCAACATATCACCCATAAATAGATGGTCAGTCCGAGAGGACAATTCAGACAATTGAATATTTACTTCATGCTAGTGGAGTGGAAGGGATCTTGGAACGATCATCTTCTTGATAGAGTTCACATACAACAACAACTTCCATTCCAGCATCGTTATGGCACCAATTGAGGCATTGTACGGACATCGGTGCACTACACCATTGAGTTAGCATCATGTAGGCAATAGTAGTATTTATACAATACATCATAGAGGAGCCTGCTAGACCATGGAGGTGGAGAGGCAAAAGTTGTTGATAGCTTAGAGTCGGCAAAAGAGTTATGTATATTGTCGATGACGAGACATCAAGTATCAAGTTTCGTATTTTACATTTGTTCTTTTAAGCATACCTTATTAGCAACTCTACTTATATAAGTATCTCTTATTATCGCAAGTTGGGGATTTGGTCTTTCTAAGAGTATCCCCAATATAGTGACTGCAAAGATTGGTGTTAAAGGAAATCTAGAACCATGATTTGTCAAACCGTTTGAGATTTTGGCTCATGTTGGGAAAGTTTCATATAGAGTTGCACTTCCCCACACCATGAGGGAATTCACAATGTATTTCACAAGTCGAACCTACCCAAATTCATCAGAGATACCAGGCACGTGATAGCATTCAAGGTCTTGGTTGTCGAACCTGCCCAAGTACATCAGCGATCCCATGCATGTAATACCATCTCTTGTTGTTTTCTCATTGATTTGTGATACAAATCATTTAATATCTTGCACGCAAAACTAATTTTTATATCGTATCAAATTGCCACCTTCCATTGAGTTTTCAGAGTGATCCTGATGAAATGAAAAATACAAAACTTAGATGAGATTTATCATGGTTCCGTGCTCTATACATGCATATTGTTTTGGAATCGAAGACAAAAAATTGGATACGATGTCAAAGCATCCGTAAAATTCAATCGTATTTTCTAAGATTTTCTATGATCCAAAAAATAGAAAATTTTACATATTATTTATCCTTATTGACTGCTCCATCCATGCATATTATTTATTTTCAATTCTAAAATACAATTTTTGACACCAATTTGAGCACCAACTCACTCATCCTAATGTCATTAATAGATCAGTGCTAATCAAAATGGATTCATATTGGAATTAAGGTAAAAATCTGAAATGATTAATCATGTTAACTGTATACATGTTATACTATGTCTAGAGGTTGAATTCATGATATGTTGTAGTAAATAGAAGTCAAAATGGGAAGGAAAGAGGAAATCACTTGTTTATGATCCATTGAACATAATTAGACATGAAAATCTTAATAGATGTAAGGAGTCATTCACTATCATAAATATCTAAAGGTCTCAACTTAAACAATTACCTAACTACAATAAACCCTATGGTATTCAACCCCAATTAGTCAAAAAGAGAAATCAAATGTAGGTGTTCTACACTGCAACTTGATTAGAATAATATGAGTACTAAATTAAAATCATTATTAATTTCATATTTAATTTCAGATCTGAAAAATTGATACTTATTGTGATCATATAAATTTTTTGTATTGTCGTGATTGGAAAATTGACCCTACTTGCTTAGTCGATTGGTCTCCACGGCCCGTGTTGACGGTGGTGCTCACAATACAGTATCTAGTGGTGTCTGGGTAGTGGGACATAGTGATCATAAGGGATGGCTAGCACCCATGAGTCCCAGGACATAAAACTTGATGGACTCGATCCCAATACGTTGTGAGGACTGGATGACGTGTAAGTTCACTTGTGCCCTGTGAGATGCAAGATGTTGTTCGAGGATGTGTGGTAGATATTCTTGTCTTCATTTTAAGTCATAGGATTGACATGAATGGTTAATGAGAGCCATACACTAGAGTTAGTTACTCGTATTAGTTATATGAGGAGAGTTTTGTTGGACATACGAGCCCTCGGCGAGCCATTATGCAATAAATGTTATTGCAAATATCATTCCCTGATCTGAAATGAAGAATAATTAATTTGCATAATAGGTCCCTTAGTACAATTAGGGTTATGTACCATGGCCATCTTAATGAGCATACAATTGTAGACTCAATAATTAAATCATAGAGGTCGGTGCTTGGATTAATATCCAAAGAGTTAGATTAAGGATTCATCAAGCAACGTCAAATGATTATTAAGACATGATCTCCAGCCTGAGGAGGAGATGGTAATCCTCTCTCTGAAGGCCGATATCTAACCGACCTCTTGATGTTGGTCCTTTGCATAGGAATAAATATTCAGGGGTGTTAGGTAAGTTAGGTCAAAGAGTTGACTTAATGAGATCGATATAACCAAGTCCTGTATCGTATGTTGTCACGTTATAGGCACACATCCTCTGACCGGAGACAGATGTGTTACTATATGTCTACATTTGGCATACCAATAGGTTGATGACCTAATCAAGGTATATACATCGGCACGTTGGTGTGCATACAAGGGCATATGAATAATATGATCTCTTAAAGGGATCATACATGTTCCGTTACTGAACAAGAAGATAAGAGCTCACTCATGAGATATTGGAAAGAATCAAATTCTGTGCATGGTCGTCTCACTTTGGAAGCTTGACTGAACTTGTAGGTTTAATATATACTTTTGGAAAGTATGTGATCAAGACCTAGGTATGATATATGCTTTTGGAAAGTATATGATCGATACCGACTCCCAATGTTCAAATGAGAAACTTGATGATAAAACCGTGAAGTAGACAATGTAGAATTGATCTAATACTTCAGGTTTATTCTTGGTCTTCCAGTATGCAGGATGTACATGTAGGAGGAATACCTTAGGGTTATGTGATCATAAACGATTGTATAACCATGAAGTTTCCATTCCTAGGGAGTGATGAAATGAGTCAGGATTTTAGTGACTCCTCTCAGTAGAGAAGTAATCTAATCTTAGTCCAAATGTTGGACATTGATCTGAATGTGATTCATATGTAATAAGAAGACTAGATTTGCGGTCTTGATTTAATCAAGCATCTATGGGAGGCCCGAGATCTGGATTTGAGATGTGATCTCAATATCCAAGTCACTATATGTGGAACAATACAATCACCCTATCCTTATCTCCAAGTATTCGCGGAGAAAGCGCATTATACTTGAAGGAGTTCCGGATAATTTCATTGTTGATATTATGTATCCAAGCATTGAGAAAAAGCATAATTAAATGTGATTTAATTATCATGAGTAATATGAATTTGATTCATATTATAAAGAGGCTTATCATAGATAATTAAATGTGATTTAATTTTCGAAGATGTAAATAATGTGAATGTGATTTGTATTATTTGGGTACATGAGAATACAGATCTAAGATGATTAAATGTGATTTAATTATCATGCATAAGAATAATGAAGATAGTACTATCCATATTAATCATATATATATATATTGTAAATGTGATTTATAATATATAATGTAGAGCTATTTGTAAGTTAATTAAATATTGATGTGAATTGGATTCACATTGGACAATTAATTGAAAATGTAATTCACATTTTATTTTGGGATGTGAATGTAATTCACAAATTTCCAATGGTAAGATTGCAACGTTCACAAAATAAATTGGATTTGTTTTTTATGAAATAATTTGCTACAAAAATTGTTGCAAATATTGGATAAATTCATGGGATAATGAAATCTCATAGAATAAGAGGAGAAAGACACCTTCCTTGTAGAGAGGGTGGATGGTCACAATTCCTACATGGAATGTGATGGTCGTCCACTCCTCTTATGGAAGAAGGCTTGCCTCCTTCTTATTTCTCCAATGAAGATTGATTTAATATAAATCAAATTATATTCAATATATATTTGATTTAATTAAATTAATTATTATTGTGTTTTTAACAACAAGATCATGGCCACTGAAAGAAACACAAATCAATGTGAGCCATTGGATTTGTTTTGTCCATGGATTGAATCCATGGATCCCAAAATATTATAAAATGATAGGCACCCCCTTTGCTCTTCTTTACATACATAACACAAGTTGGAGACAACATATGCTCTCTCTCTCTCATTCTCTCTACATGCCAACTCCTTCTCTCTCTCTCTCTCTCACTTGTGGTCGTCCACCATGGAGCCCTAGTTGCTCTCATCGCAACGTCGCCATTATGCTATTAGACTGTTTTCTCATGGATCTTTGCCTCCTTTGGTGCGCCTTGATCATGAAGAAGACATCGGATCTCATTTGACGAGATCAGGAGATTCATCCTTGGATCATCAACATGGATTGCGAGAAGCACGCGTTTCATCAACGCGCTCGCAAGCATCTCCTCTGTCAGATCATACTTGTGATAGGAGATATCTTCATTTAGAGACTTGATCGCAATCATGCTTCAAGAGTTATCCTATTCCAATAGTAAGGCCTTTACTCGATAGAGATTCTCTATTCTTAATTAGTTGGCATGTTGAATCATATATATTTTAGAATGGGTTGGTTTAGATCGATCTTAACCTGATGATTATGAATTATTCCATTCAATTGAATTAATATTTTATCGGTGTAAAATATTCCTAATACTTTTTTGTGGTTTAGATGAAACGATCCAATAAGCGTTCTTGGATCGTGTGGTTTCATCATATGAAATTTTTTTAATTCCCGATGCCTCGAGCAACTAGTGAGACTAGTCGCTCCCGATCGCATATGATGTGATCTTCACACTTCCGTGATGCGCCTAAGGATCTTACCATATCCTTCAAGTGGGATCAGAGCAAATATGAAGGTTTTGGATGCGATCCATAAAGCCAGGATGACTTGGGATCATTAGGGTTTGCGAAAGTTTTATCGCATTTCATTTTCGCATCTCTGTTTTGTAATATTTTCGGAACTATTTAAATTGTTTAAACATGAAAATAAAATTTGGATTTTATTTCCCATTAAATAAGGAAATTGTATAATCTTAGTTTGCATGATTTTGAATCCGTTTCTCAAGTTTTGATCATTTTAGTGAACATGTATCCACTGTTTCGGGGATAGCAAATCATGACATAATTAAGGAGTTAATTACTCATTTGAAACGCTTAAAAATACGTGCAAATCAGTTAGATTATGTTGTAAATCAAATTACAAGCTTTGGAAACTTATTTTCCTTTATTTGGATTTAAATTGATTGAGATATGGTAATTTTACTAAGTGAGGGTTACTGTTAGAAATTACTTTCCTAATCAAGATTCTTGTTATTGCCATTTAATCAACTAGTGAAATTAAATGATGTAATTTCCTGGAATAATTATGGATAGATATTTGTGAAATATTTGATGATAATTATTTCCTTAAGATATGTATTCTAAATGTTTGAATAATTACCTGAACCAATGTTTTAAGAGTTAAGATGTTTGTGATGAGTTTCATCATTTTACTATCTATAATCTACTCATTCATGAAGCTTCATAATATTCATATTGTATGAATTGAATAAAGAATGTATAAATGTTGAAATACTCTTATTTTGAAATCTTTTGAATTCAACATGAGAGATCCTTTGTCTTAAGCAATAGTTGTTTATAGATTAAAGGAGCGCAGTGGAAGCATGGGTCGGACCCAAAAAAGAAAGGAAAGTCAAAGAGTTAACTGTACTTCTAGGACTTCCTCTTGACATACAAAGAGTTAAATGAATGTCAATACTGCAATAAGCTGATGTGTTGATAGTATGATCATCAAGTCTATCTACAATCCTTAGAGAAGGGCTCCGATACTGCATTGGAATAATCTATAGCTACATATAATCACTGAAATTGACTTGTTTATTTGATAAGATCAAAGTCTAGTAATTGTATCTCATTCTTCTAATAACACTTGCAACTAGTTTCATATGTTTTAGAAGACTGGAAAATTTAATCTTAAGGTTTGATAGTCATTCACATGGATATTGATGCAATTGTTGCAACAATCTTTATTATATTGATAGACTTCATAATTTCAGTGGGATAGCCCTTTGTCTTAGAGATTGTCTCTATGACCCAGATATCAGAATACAGTCATTGTTTATTTCTAAATGTTAGAAATAAGCATGAATTCTGGAATAGACCTATCATAAAGAGTTATTATAGATATATTTCATATAGTAATCTGGCATCTGGAGGACTCTGCTAAATTAGAATTTTAATAAAGGGTTCATTAACTTTTCTAATACTAAAAATTTAAAACCAAAAGAGATAAATAGGAGGATGAAGATCATTTGACAATGATCTGGCATCAAGCCTTCGACATTTGTCTATTGATTTGATCAATAGCCTAGTAAGATATGAAGCTTTATATTGTCTAAAGGTTCAAATCTTACATACATGTGAATATTGTACTCAAAAGTAAAAGAACGTCCAATACACCCTTCCTTGGGAATGGTGTAAGATATAAAGGTGTTCAAGATCTCATACATATTGATATATGTGGATCATCTATATCACAATAAACATTGATGATATGTGATATCATTTGATGATTTGGTGATATGAGATTTCTTCCCTTCACCTTAGAAAACTTTGAAATTTTCAAAGATTTCACCTTTTGGTTTAGAACCAAAGTTTGAAAGAAGATGAAATGAATTTGATCTAACTTAGGTGGCTTGTACATGTTAGATGAATTCAAGGAATACCTTATGGAGACATGAATGTCATTTCTATCTAACTCCTCCCGATACACCTAAACTCAATGGAGTTGTAGGGAGATACAATTGATCATGTGTGACATGATTTGATCAATTATGAATTTTAGCATAATTACCTCTTAGTTTCCAAGTATATATGTAGTAGAGACTACGATATATATCATTAATAAGGTTCCATGCAAGTAAGATGGAATTTAGCATTTGAGAGTACTACTTCATTAGGAAAATAAAGGATGTATTGGATACCTACTTTATGACCTTGAGATCCTTAAAAGATCTCATCTCTGAGAATGTGATTCTTATATGTTGAGACTCTTGAGAATCAAGATGGAAATGAAGTGTAGGAACTCAGTTAATCTCGATAAGATAATGAGGCTCCTAAAATGGGAAACTAAAAGAATAATTAAAGATGAAACACTCATACGTCTTCAAATGAATTTAAGGATGGATTCCATGTGTTAGATAAATATGACAATGATCGAACTTCATGTGATGATGTTTTTCTGAAGATCATGACTTGGAAAGATGGATTTTAGCTATAAAGTCTAAAGTAGACTTCATATACAAGTGTTGTATATGGACCCTCGAGGATCCACCTATATGGGTAAGACCCAGTAAGGTTTAAATAGATCATCAAGAGAAAGAGAGAACCTAACGAGAAAGTAGAGACCTTCAAAGCACGGTTCGTAGCCATGTGCTACACGCCGGAAGAGAAGACATTGCTTGCGATGAGATTTTCTCTTCAGTAACCATGCTTAAACCCATCGGATTATTGCTAACTGTAGCTACACAACTTTACTTTGACATCTACAAGATGAAAGTTGATATGGCATTCCTCTATGAATACCTCTTTTAGGATATCCACATGAAGTAGCCCCAGGGTTTCATAATTGAGGAAAGAAAAATGTGCAAGCTAAAGAACTCCATCTATGGACTGAAGTAAGCTTCTTGTAGTTGAAACATAAGATTTAATGAAATTATGAATGTTATGATTTCAGATAGAATCTTCATGTGCCATGTGGAGCTTAGTGGGAGTGTCATTGTGTTCATCGTGCTAAATGTAGATGATATCCTAATCATTATGGAATGATGTAAGTATGATAATAAGAATTTTATAATCTAGATATACATAGCTTGAGATATGATCTTAAGGATACCTCTTGGATCTGAGTTTTGAAGGTATTAGAAACATAGAGAAGAGGGTTTTCGGACCGTCACATTTGTAGTACACCTTGGACATATTACATTCTTGGAAAACCCTAAGAAATGCTTCCTTCCCTTAAGATATGGTATTGACCTATCTGAAGGGATAGCACCTCAAGGAGTTGAGGAAGTAAATGCTAGAACTTCTTGCCCTTGTGCATTAGCTACGAGAAGCTGAGTACATATATTAGATGTGTACAAGTGCCAGATGCCTACCATGCAGTGGGAGTAGTAAATTGTTAATAATCATACTATGGAGATAAAACACTTAGTTGCATTAATAACAATATCTTTAAAGAAGACAATAATTTATAGATAGTAATCCCTAAGTCTTATCTTCAAGAAATTAAGACAGTGATCTATAAGTCTTATCTTCAAGAAATTAAGACTTTATAGATAGTAATCTAAAAGGTCTTAACTACGAATACCTTTGGAGATAGAGATCTCCAGAAATAAGGGTATTATGATAAGGATTATGGTAATATTGGTTATAATAATTATTGAGCTATAGTGTCAAGGATACTATAACTAACAAAATTGATTATTGGTTGCATAAGATGCAACATTCGCATCGAATGTGATCACTGTTACTGGGGGATATGCAAGTGTCGCAAAAGAACTTGGCATAGTATCTTGGGAATAGAGTGACTGATCAGCTTACCTAGTTATTTTTTTAATAGCCTATGATTGTCATATGAGTGTGGGTTTGATGATTAGCCAATAAATCGCTCTTTGGGATAGTGGGACATTGTTGGACATGCGAGCCCTCAACGAGCCATTACGCAATAAATGTTATTTACAAATATCATTCCCTAATCTGAAATGAGGAATAAGTAATTTGCATAATAGCTCCCTTAGTATAATTAGGATTATGTACCATGACCATATTAATGATCATATAGTTGTTGAGTCAATAATTGAATCATAGAGGCTCGTGCTTGGATGAATATCTAAAGAGTTAGATTGAGGACTCATAGAGCACCATCAAATGATTATTAAGAGATGATCTCCAGCCTGAGGAGATGGAAATCCTCTCTCTGAAGGCTGATATCTAACCAACCTCTTGATGTAGGTCCTCTGCATAGGAATAGAGATTCGGAGGTGTTAGATAAATTAGGTCAAAGAGTTGACTTGATGAGATCGAGATAACCAAGTCCTATATCTTATGTTGTCACGATATAGCCACACATCCTCTGATCGGAGACAGATATGTTATTATATGTCTATGTTGATGACCTAATCAAGATCTATACAGTGGCGTGCTGGTGTGCATATATGGGCATATGAGTAATACGATCTCTCAAAGAGATCATACAGGTTAGTTACTGAACCGGAAGACATGAGCTCACTCATGAGATATTGGGAAGAATCAAATTCCGTGCACGATCATCTTGCTTTGGAAGCTTGACTGAAGTTTTAGGTTTGTTATATACTTTTGGAAAGTATATGATCAAGACCTAGGTATGATATATGCTTTTGGAAACTATATGATAGACGTCGACTCCCAATGATCAAATGAGAAACTTAATGATACAACTATGAAGTAGATAGTGTAAAATAGATCTAATACTCTAACTTTATTCTTGGTCTTCCAGTATGCAGGATGTACATGTATTGGAAATACATGAGGGTGATGTGATCATAAACGATTGTATAACCATGACGCTTCCATTCCTAGGGAGTGATGAAATGGGTCTGGATTTTAGTGACTCCTCTCAGTAGATAAGAAATCTGATCTTGGTCCAAATGTTGGACATTGATCTGAATGTGATTCAGATGTAATGAGAAGATTAGATTTACGATCTTAATTTAATCAAGCTTCTATGGGAGGCCCGAGATGTGGATTTGGGATGTGATCTCAATATCCAAGTTACTACGTGTGGAACAATACAATCTTCATGTCTTTATCTCCAAGTATCCATGGAGAAAGCGCATTATCCTTGAAATCGTTCAGGATAATTTCATTATTAATATTATGTATCCAAGCATTGAGAAAACTGATAATTAAATGTGATTTAATTATCATGAATAATATGAATTTTATTCATATTATAAAGAGAGTTATCATAGATAATTAAATGTGATTTAATTTTCAAATATGTAAATAATGTGAATGTGATTTATATTATTTGGTTACATGTGAATAAAGATCTAAGATGATTAAATGTGATTTAATTATCATGGATAAGAACATTGTGGATAGCACTATCAATATTAATCATATGTATCGTGAATGTAATTTATAATATCTAAGAGAGTGCTATTCGTAATTTACATTTGTTAATTAAATGTTGATGTGAATTGGATTCACATTGGACAATTAATTGAAAATGTAATTACATTTTATTTTGGGTTGTGAATGTGATTCATGAATTTCCAATGGCATGCTTGCAATGTTCACAAAATAAATTGGATTTATTGTTTGTGGAATAATTTGCAACAAAAGTTGTTGCAAATATTGGAGAAATTCATGGGATAATGGAAACTCATTGAATAAGAGGAGAAATCCACCTTCCTTGTAGAGAGGGTGGACGGTCACAATTCCTACTTGAAATATGGTGGTTGTCCACTACTCTTAACGAAGGAAGCTTGCCTCTTTCCTATTTCTCCAATGAAGATTGATTTAATATAAATCAAATTATATTCAATATATATTTGATTTAATTAAATTAATTATTGTTGTGTTTTTAACAACAAGATCATGGCCATTGAACGAAACACAAATCAATGTGAGCCATTAGATTTGTGTTGTCCATGGATTGAGATCCATGGATCCCAAAATATTATAAAAGGAGAGGAACCCCCTTTTCTCTTCTTTACACACATAACACAAGTTGGAGAAATCATAGGTTCTCTATCTCTCATTCTCTCTACACACCAACTCCCTCTCTCTTGTGGTTGTCCACCATGGAGCCCTAGAGAGAGTCGCTCTCACCGCAACATTGTCGTTATGTTGTCATATTGTTTGTTCATGGATCTTTGTCTCCTTTGGTGTGCCTCTCTCATGAATAAGACGTCGGACCTCGTTTGACGATATCGGAAGATTCGTACTTGGATCATCAACATGGATTGCGAGAAGCACGTATTTCATCAATGCGCTCGCAAGCGTCTCCTCTGTCGGATCGGACATGAGACAGGAGGTCTCTTTGTTTAGAGACTTGATTGCAACCATGCTTCAAGAGGTAATCCTAATACCTGTTTGTCGTTTAGATGAAATAATCCGAGAAGTGTTCTTGGATCATGTGATTTCATCGCATGAAATTTTTTTAATTCCCACTGCCTCAAGCAACTAGTGCGACTAGTTGCTTCTTATCACATACAATGTGATCCTCACGCTTCCGTGATGTGCTTAAGGATCTTACCATATCCTTCAAGTCTAGCATGTGGTTAGCGAAGGAGACTTCTTACCAATTTGTCTATTATTTGGAGAAAAAATGAAGATAATTGTAGGTTTCTGACTACAGTAGTTATGGTGAATCATATCCGAAATCATACATCTTTACTTTAGTTGCGCCTACTGTTGATGACTTTTACCGACATGTAGTTTTGGTTTCTTGAGTGAGTTGCAATAGTTGTTGTACTTTACTTGTGGTGTTTATATGGTAATGGGTTGTATTGAAATCAAAAGTGTATCTGATCAATAAGCTAGTGGGATGGGTGCATATGAATTGATTAGTAAAGGATAGTGTTGGAAAGTTAGTTAGGATGCCTTACTTCATAGCATGCCTACAGAGGAACCTCAACCTCTAAGATACTTCATATCTTGGAGTCATAGTGTGAGGTCTTCATAGTCAAGACAACAAACCAATTCTTTTAATGATGGTAGGTGTAACATTGAATGAAATAATAACCTAAGTTTCAGTGATTACACATAAGCTTCACTTACGAAAGAGTGCTTTAGTTCGCCCCTTTTAGTTTCAGCTACAGTTTCTATGGCTAGTTACCTCTTCACAGTTACAGTTACTACTTTACCTTAATAAATATGCACTAGGAAACTTCGCTCGTAATATACCAATCTTCCATGGGGTCCAATAGATTCACAGGACTCACCACCATAGTAGTGAGTGGTTCTGCTGTAGAGTAATTGTCAGGTGTAATTGTGTCCTACATGGTGCATTCCGGTAGTATTTACAGTGACTATCTTTAGTTTTTTAAAAGACTTGTGCATGTATATATAATCATACACGTTCTAGCTAATTACATTTTGTGGTCATGGCAAATTTTTATACTTTTTTGTTAGATCATGTGGCTACGTAAATGAAATGAAAACTCATGATAGTTCTTTTCTTTACATTACTTGCTTTCTTATTCTTGTGCAAGTGTTATATATATTGATTACATGTTTCGAATGGGAATGTGGCATTTAGAGGATGGGTTTTAAGTATTGTGGATATGTGGGATGTGACAAGTACCCTTGATGGTGTGTTCTGCGGACAAGGATCACATTATGGTTTCTCATGGGTGGGTGATATACAAAAAAATCACTCTATCTTCATTTAGGTTATGGACTACCTTTTTCTTTAAAAGGGTATGTTTGGGATGATCCTTAATAGATAGGAAGACCTTGTTCTATAATGGATCTACCATTCCCCAATTGGATGAGGACTTTTTCATTGTGCCTTGCACTAGGGTACATTTAGCCTTCTTTCGAGGTGGAAAATTTTACGCTTTAAGCAATTGTGAGGTAGCCTTTGGCTTCCATTCTACTCTTTGGGATCTTCGATTTAGCATCTTTCTCATTCTGCTATTGGACTTGACAAGTCTAATCAGACGAGGTAAGTTGGTATCTTGTCGGGGAACCAACCCCTCCCTCCTTTGTATGTGAAGGAGCAGGTAGTCATGCACTTTCTAAATCATTTAGACATGTAGACATACTTGGCAGGGAGAATGTACCTCAGCTGGGGGAGGAAGGGGGATTTCTTAGGGACAAGCTTAGTGTAAGAGATCTGTAGACGATGTTAGCTTCAGGAACCTCTCCCTCCCTCTCTCTCTTAACTTTAATGGTAAGATATATACATGATTTAGAATCTCCTTAAAATGAACAAGAATACAAACAAACAAAAATATGTCCACATTCATTTATAAAATATATGGAACTCACCCCTCAACCTTTAATTAATTGAATTTTTTTGATATCAATCTAAAGTACAAACACAATCATTTTATTTCTCGTCATTCATATTTTTATCGAAGTGAAAATATGTAAAAATGCATGATTTTTTTTAAATAAATATTCAAATAATTATAATTAGCTAAATAGGAATCATGTCAACGTATTTAAAAAATAAGCATCTATCAGCACTTGGGGTGCCGATTTGGGTTGCCAAGTCCAAATCGGCACCTAAAGTGCCAACTTAGGGGAGAGTCGTTGGCGAACTTGCCAATAGTCCCCTTATGGTAACCCTTCTATAAATCCCCAACCGTCATCATTTCCTCACAACTCCTCTCATCTCTCTCAATATATCCTCATTTCTATGTCTCAGTTCTCTCAATTTCTCTTAAGGATCCCTTCTTTCATATGGATTCTGTTATTCTTAATCAAGTAAGCATAAAAAAATTTGTTAACAATTTTTTGTAAATTTTTTTGCAAGTTTTTTATCGACAAAGGAGGTTAATTTTTTGCAGATATTTGATCATATCTCTCATTTCTTATGAGATATATTTACTCGCTTTGAAAACACTCGTTATACATTTATACATATTATTTTTTTATTCTAAGCTTTAAGTAGATATGCAAATTTATGTACTATCAAATAAATTTTATTGTTGTTTAAATGGGTGTTAAATTTAATGCATTTTATATTTTACAAATTAGAATAAACTGCTTTCTTCAGAATGTAAATAATAATTAGTAAAAAATAAATATTAGATTATAATTTAAATTTTAGTTACAATTTTTAAAAATAAAAAGTAATATTTTATAGAAAATTAAATATTGTAATAAATAAACATCTTTATGTTAAGTAAATATTCTCATTAATGTATGTGGCATATTTAAGTCTAATAATAAAAAATGAAAAATATTACACAATTTTAGAAGAATGGTAAATATGTATGTTAATTTATTTGTGAACTATTTTGAATATATAAAACTTTAATAATCCAAAAAAATATAATAATTTTAAAAATCATAAAAAAACATATGGAATATTTTTACAACATATATTTTTATGTGGCTTAATTGTAGAAATTAAAAAACTATAAAAACTTATGGAAAATTCGAAAATATATATTTTATTGTGTGTTAATTGTAGAAATTCTTGTTTTGTTTGAATATCGAGTGCTGAGAGAGGTGTAAACACAACATTTGCTAGATCCAACTTGTCGGACACCTCATGCACCTCTAAGATCAGACGTTAGATTCTTCGTTCCACATGCTTTTCAAATTTTAAAAACAACATTTTATTGTCATTGATTATGTATCAATCTCTATGTCTTTTAATATTTAATGTTAAGATCAATCTCTATTGAAGATGGAAATAATTAATAGTTACATTACTTTTAAAAATAAATATTAATATCATATAGAACATTAAGTTTTTGATTAAACACCCATTTTTATCACGTAAATACTTCTAATTTAAAATTTTACATAATTTTAAAAATATTAAACCATTATTATCAATTATTATAAATGTACATTTTTTATGCTCTCAAATAAAATCAAGTAATCAATCCATATCTTTTTTCCTTATATATGGCATCCAACACTATTCTCATCTTATTATATTGGGATGGATCGGTTAATATCTCAGATGGTATTGGATTATAACAAGAGGCGGATCCAGACGCAAATTCCACCTCTTAGAATAACTTACCAACCGCATGAGTCAATAGAAAGATGTATGATATGTGGGTGATTCTTATTATTTTTCTACTATTTTCTTTAACTTATTGGATCGTAAATTAAATAGGTAGATATGACTCTATCTGAAAGGAACAATCTGGATGAAATTAGATGATCAACAAATTTGTCGTCGACTATAAAGGCAAAAGTTGAAGATGTGATTACATTTTTTGATGAGACAATAAACATGTTTTCCTTAATATATCCATTCCAACAATATGACCATTGGAACATGCCACCACAAGAGCAACATACTACTGGAGCATCAAGTTGCGTTAATTTTTTGATGTAGCTTTAGATTTACTCAATCCTCTTTTAGTGTACTAAACTTCTAAATTATATGATACAAATCTTTTAGGTATGAACCATGCAGGATATAGCGAGGAGGGGTCTCAACTACAGCAGAAAACTTTTGAGGCTTTAGGTAGAATAAAATTCTCTATTTGATTATCGCAATAACTTAATTTAGTGGTCATCTTTTCATTACTTTTGATAAAACACAAAACTTTTTGGTATGAGTTATGGCGAATATAACGGACAAGGGTTTTCACAAAAGCAGTCAACTGTTGAGACTTTATGTTTTAATATTTTCTTAGTCTAGTTCACTCAACTCAATTTAGGGTTTGATTTTCTTATATATTTAATAAAATGTCAACTGTTTAGGTATGAGTTATGCAGGCTATAACGGGCAAGGGTTGATAAAAGAGCAACCAATTTTTGGAAGTTCAAGTTATACAACAAGCATTTTATGAAATTATAACATTCTCATGTATGAGCTCATGTATTTTATGATCAATGTCTTGATAACGAATTTTCATTGATTATAAAAATACATATCAAAATTTAATATCTTGGATAATATATTGCTATCTATTTTTTAAATTGCTTGGTGAATGTCTTTAGTTTATGTATGTTACGAGATGTCGAATAATAGATATTCTACAATAAAATTAAAGATAGAGGATCATATAAGAGGGTCAACAATAAACGCACAATAATTAAAAACAGAGAGATTTTTATACTTATTGCTAGTATAAGTAAGTACAATAATTTAAAAATTGGTATAATTTTTTACAGTTATTACTTTCACAAATAATGTTGAGATTTTACTTATATAAATAAATAATATTTGGCGGGTCAAAAATAAAAACACGAAGAAAGGTTTTTTCATGGAAAATGTTCAGATCAACACCTCAGGTGTCGATTTGGCGAGGATCGTTGGGTGCTCTCCCCAAATCGGCACCTAATGTGTGGATTCGACATGGCATCGGCACGTGATGTGCCGGTAGATGTCTATTTTTTTAATACATTGACCTGATATCTATTTAATTAATTACAGTTATGTTAATATTTAAAAAATAACCTAAAAATGCGCATGTCAAGGGGAACAGAACAACGATAGCACCAAGAAGTTTACAAGTCTAACTTGGAATAATACTGATGGGACTTGTGATGCATTCTCGGAGCACGATGCTTTATTGGATCCATCAACATGATGAACCTCCACATTAATCTAACCATTAATTGAAGCCATGCCATGTAATGTTAACATCTAGAATTTGTCCCAAGATAACATCTAATTAACAACGTATAAAGAGGAGTTGTAGCTCATCATTGGACAATTTAATTAGGGATTTTTACGCCTATTCTCTCTAGACTATGACATCTTGCCCTTTCAGTCGGTGGTGAAATTATAGGGGGTATCAATTAATTGTATTGTAAAATTATAAAAGGTGTGAAACAAAATCTCTTTTAATTAAGGAAAATGTTTAAGAAATAGTTGAAAATGCGATATCCTTGGGGATATATAGAAGAGTATTATGTACATGGGATATGTTCAATTTCCATTCATGTATAAATGTAGCGAAAATAAAAATAAAAAAAGTGTCTATTCATTTGTCATACACACAAAATTTCAAAATAAACATAGCACAACCAATAACATGAAGATATATGATAACACTACTCCAAAATTAACCTATGGCAAAAAAAATTACGTAAAACTCGTTGAAATATATTATGTGGTTAAACGTAAAACACCAAATATTATTCACTGCATTTTTTTAAAAAAAAATTGCAATAGATTTTGTATTTGTTGTTATATTTATAGCAACTAAGTATATACCAACCCTTTTACTGCCTTTTTTTTCAAATCCTCTGTAAATTAGCAATGATCAATACAAATTTAATAAAAAAATCAATAGATAAATATTGTTATATGAAACGTTAACAAAGATACGATTGTGTGAAATCTAAGAATAAAAAATAAATTTGCTACGAATGACATTCATTATTATAAATTCGATATGACAACAAATTTCTTAATCATCCGTTACTATAAGCCGATTTTGCTGTAATGTAAATAATAATTATTCGTAACATATTGGAACACGCGCATTTTCGATTTAGATATAACTTGCTGACGTACGGAATCTAAAACATAAGTTACATCGTTTTAAACACATGTAAAACCATATCACACGATTACAAAAATAGCAAACCATGTGGTTTGTATTGTTTGTCCATCTTGAAGCCTAAAATTTCATATAGAAAACAATTCAGTGAACCGTAACTTTGTCTTGGCCATCTTTCTTTTTTTAAAGATGAATGGGATCTTTTAAAGCCCCAAACTTTGATTTTCCAACAGATTATCAGAGCAAACTTATCTTGACATGACAATTTATCATCCTTGAATACAATTGATTCGTAGACAACTTGTCAAAATGTTTAAGCCCAAATTATTTAGTAAAAGTCCTAATTATTTATCACTAACTATTACACTCAAGGATGGATTTGGGGGACATGGAGGGGCACATGCCCCCCTCTAAATTTTTAGGTAACATAATCGATACTTATTATGATTCTATAGATTTTGGAAGGCAAAAGAATATAATATGTCATTTGTATTATGTCCCTTTGGATTTTTTACAGTAAAAATCATGCATGCCCCACTTCGTCTCCTTGCGAAAAATTATTAATAATCTTTATCGATAGGTAGTGTATCTTTTAAATTAAAATTTCAATGAATAGTAATAGACCTTATGTTCGATTAATCTATATCGAACAACTTCTAAAATGGATCAACTTATAATGAATCTCTATCGTAATTATCTTATTGGGTATACATTTTTTTAGATCAAACTATAGAATAAATCAATTTTCCATCCAATCTCATTACCACTTACATGGATACAACGATTAAATCCCGATCTAAATTTTTTTAAAATTTCTTAAAAAACAAATAGTCAAGTTTCATAAATTGATCATAATGCTATTTATTATTATGTTGGTCAAATACACATAAATTTTTTATTGGTATATTTTTCTTCATAGACGTATTCTACTTTGTGTTGTTAATAATAAAGAATATCAAATTTTATATATTTTATATTTGTGACTTGAAACAAACTTTCAACACGTGTACTTTAC
The DNA here is from genome assembly GCA_037367405.1 of Ottelia alismoides. NCBI lineage: Eukaryota > Viridiplantae > Streptophyta > Magnoliopsida > Alismatales > Hydrocharitaceae > Ottelia > Ottelia alismoides. The sequence continues at coordinate 614,531 of JAZKJV010010113.1, forward strand.
GCCGTAATTAATCAAAATCAAAAGGTTAGGTTTGAAAAATATTAAAAATATTAGAATATTTGCAATTAAAAAGGATATAAATATCATCAAAAAATCTTGACAACATGGAGCATATATGATGTCAATTTAGATAAGATTGAATAAAAAAATATGCAGTTGATGAAAAAAGATTGAAATGGAGTAATATTTACCTGAAAAATATAGTTGATATAATTTATCTTTCGTAACACTGTTGTTAAATAATAAATATATTGGTACCGTAATTAATAGGCATGCTTTTTTAATCTTACGGCTCCTCTTAAAAAAACTTATGGCTTCACCCTTGAGTACACTCAATGATTACTATATGTGTGACTTCACCCTTGAGTACACTCAATGATTACTATATGTGAGACTATATTTGTGCAGTACATATCAAAATGTGAAGGTAACAAATACAGTTGAAGGCAGAATTTTAAAAAGAAAGAAACCGGATCAAATTGGAAGATGTGTTTTTCCATTCCATTGTTAAATGATAATAATGGGAGGTAGATAGATGAACTAGTAGATGGTAAGAGAAAGAACAACTAAAAAGAATAAAGAGAAGATGTGCACAGCAAGTTTTTTTTTTAGAAAGATTGGGTCATCGTTTAGTAGTAACAGAAAGAGAGTGTTGCACAGAGTCGTAAGTACATTCTAAAAACAAAACACAAAAATTCCTCCGAGTATACAAAGACTAGACAAAAAGATGGGAGATTGTTCATTAGTGAAGAAAACTATTTTAAATAAAACAAACAGCTATTGGAAAAACTTCAACCCTCCTGGTTCCGAACATCAAGATTGATGCCCCTACCACTTGACAGGATGCTGGTCATATTTATGATATCTTGTGTTTCTTTGTGGAGGAGATAGTACCTGCTGATTTGAGTCTGAGCTTTTTAAGGACGCGTGCGGGGGTGAGGGTTGGGAATAAACGGATCGGATACATGTCAGATATCATCATTTCCATCTTATATTCAATTCATATATGTCGAATAGATATGGATTTAAATCGGATATGGATTTATGAGACAATATCCTAAGATAATCAGATATGAACTCAGATCGAATACTTATTGAATATGAATCTAGAGCGAACTAAGAGTGAATATGAATATTGATCGACTTAAGTCAGATACAAATGCAATTTATTAAATTTAAATCAAAGTAGTATCAAGTATGACATGATTACAGTAAACACCACAAATATATATTAATACCATGATAAAATTATTTAGCAAATCAATTATTGTTATAATCGCAATGGGACAAGCCATAGTCGTCCAAGAGCTGAAGCCTACCTAATGTTTGTCTAGTTACGAATCCCATGGTGTTGTTGAGAAAAGGAAGCGTAATGGTTCTCAATGGTTGAGGGGATGCATAGACTTAGATTTAACTATGTTTATATATAATATATTGTATTATTATACATACATATACATATACAAACATACACATATACGTATACATACCTTAGTACATGTATATGCACATATACATATATGTATACGGATAGGTATATGTACATGGGCATGTATATGTACATATACACGTGTATGTTTGTATATATGTATATGTCTGGGTAGATGTATATGTCCATATACATTCACATATACACATATACATATAAATATTTCTATATATATATATATACCTACATATACATATGCATGAATATGCTTATGTATATACATACACACACATACACACATACATACAGACAAAAACATATACAAATAAATATGCATACATACAAATACAAACACATACGTACACACACATACGTGCGTACATACGCATATGCATGCAAGTATACAAAGTGACGAACCTCTTTGTACCCTTGTTAATATGTCAAAATTGTTATAGTCATGTGAAGAGCATCTCGTATGGTATGCACTAAAATATCTGCGAAGAGGTGCAACTATTGTTTCATTAACATGGGAAAGCTCTAGGGTCAACTCAAGGAGACATGCATAATCAATATTTCTAGATTTAAAATGATTGTTTTGATCAGTTTCTAGCTTAATGCGGTTAACTAGATAAATGCACGATATAAAATGTATATATGATATGAATGCACAATGAATAACAAAACACTATGCGAATTAGTGATTAAAATCAAGCTCTTAATAAATTAAAATCAATCTCATAAAATAAATGAGACTCAATTTCAATGCATGACAAGTGCCCTCAAATTCCTAAATCCATGCCATCTAATTCATTTAGACCTTAAAATCATGGAGACAAAGTAATCAAATCAAGGAATTAGACCTAATATAAACATCTAGGTGAATCTAGCTTTAATCGATCTATTCATTTGCATTATTTGGACAAGTACGCAATGTAATACGAATTTACCAAGTTATAAAAGCAAGGGAATTCTCTAATAAATATTTAAATTTCCATGCATTCAATTAGATCATATACCATGTCAAAAGAATATCATCGAAAGACCTTTAAAACAAGATCAATTTGATTTAATTTGGAGTTCAAGAGCATAAGATATATACAAATAAGTTAGAGGTAAATGCAATAAAAACTATTTTAAACTTAGTTAAAAACTATTCAAAGACATGAAACATGAGATTATATACAATTAAAATAATTTGGAGTAATTTTCCAAGCATGCAATGGTATTTTTCTATTCTGAAAACCCAATAGGGCTTGGATGCAAACTACGCAGAGGCAGGCCATATGTCACATGCAGGGACCTAGATGCAAATTCTAGGAAATGGAGGACTGGCACTGCAATTAGCTCACTCACGTGCCTCCTTCACATGAAGTGGTGAAGCTCGGTGGAGACTCGGAGGAGGGATCCACATGGCGAGACAAGGCGGCTCAAGAAAGGTATGATGGACCTGAGACTGGTGCTTTAGAATGGGCTTGAAGTGGTCAAGATCATTAGGGAAGATGCACGTTGTAAACTGTTTAATCTTGAGATCTGAAGATAGATGTAATCCTCTTTTACTATTACTCTGCCTCATCCAATGGAGATGGAGAAGAGCTCCCGTGAGGGGCTATGGGATACTTCATGGCCAGAGCTTGCAGCTGAGGGTCCGTCGAGCTCTGGAGGAAGTTGGCGAAGGTCGATGAGGTGTGGTGGAGATGTTGTTATGTTCGAGAGAGCATGGCGATAACAGGTGCATGTGGTTCGGATTAGATCAGATTTTAGCTTAATATGTGTCCAATCCAACCTTAACTAATTCTTTTTTTTCAAATCCAATCTATTCCAATAAATATTTAAATCCAATCCTTTGAATTATGATTTTGAATTGGCTTTTTACATTTTCAGTTTTCCACTCAATAGTCTACCCTCTCACATTTCTACTTTGTAGCACACTAGCCCTCAACATTTGAATAATGACATAAAAACCAATAATGTGAATAGATGTAAAGAAAATAAAAGAATGACCACCTACTAAAATAAAAGTTTAAGAATTCCATTAATTCGTTGTAAAATATTGAAGGCCACTCTATCAAACTACATGATTATAGTGAATTTGAACTTTAAGTTTTTTATAGTAATGCATACGTTTATTTTTTGCAGTTAATTTCCTCAAATGATTCAAATAAGAATGGTACAAGATACCAAATAAGTATACAAATACAAGTTGGATAAATGAAAATGTGATATCTATGATCTGATATTGATGAAGTCCATGATTAATTTGAGAACATTAAGATATGCCAAAGCCCAACCAATTCTAATAACATCCTTTAAGACTCAATAAATATCATTAAAATACTAGAATTATAGAACATTCATACTCGATTAAATTGAGTATGTAGGACAAAACTAAGTTAAATATAGCCCACTAGTTAGGTATCATGCCTTCAATTAAAATAGGACTTGAAAAGGAATTCATCTATAAGACTATACCTATAGTCAAAATATGCAAATTTTATGAAAAATATGGATAATATATATATATATATATCAATTTGAAAATGAAAGGAATTCGAGTACTACTTATTTCTTCTTAGATAAGTGTGGAATATTTGATTATTAACTCGTCTATTTTCATCCTTAAAATAGGATTGCAAGATAGAGGAAGTAAAAGGTAAAAACTAACAGGGTCAAACATATGTAACAAATATACCGAGCAACTATCCCAAATCTATTTTCTTTTAATGAAAATTGGAAGAGTGGAAAGATGTTGAGGCAAAATTGTATCGTGTGGGAAGAGGTTTACATTATTTCGGACATACAGTGACATCATAAGGGAGAGGGAAATGGCATTGTGCTGGAGAAGAATAATATTATGTCGGAAAGGGAGCATCTTTGAAATGGACGAACAGGGAACTCAGAGAATTATTGGTGGTCAACTGTGAAATAAGAGAGAGAGAGAGAGAGAATAAATCGCAAGGGGAATAACTAAATATGGATTGCAATGTTACAAGTTATAGTCACACATTATTATTTTGGGGATTTAGCATTTGCCTTTCAAGAGAAAAAATGGTGATATCAAGGGACTTATGTCCAAGACTGATATGGGAAAAATGACATAAATGACAATAATTATGACCTCATAGGGAATTTGAAATAGACGTACATAGATATTATATGTCTATGTAAGTTTGTAGGTATGTATGTATGTACATATGTATTTATGTATGTATGTATGTGTGTGTATGTATGTTTACAGGTTAACCTATTGGATCGAATCAGATTTTGGTGGAGATCCGATCCAATCCATATTTTAACAGATTTTAAAATTTTCAATATGATCCATTAGATTTATAAAATCAAACAATCTGATCCCATATTTTCAGATTAGATCAGGTTATGAATTTGATCATATCCATGTACACCCCTAATGGCGATGAGATCTCATTGGAGGTAAAGGCGGAGATCAGAGGGACTTCTCTACAACTGATCAGTGAAGGCCCAGTGTACATGTGGGGGTTAATGTCAATAACAAAACACAATAGTGGGGTGAATGGAGCCCTAATCAATGGATAGAGGTGGAGGGCTAATGGGTTCCAAGTTTATACAAGACCTAGAGGAGGAGCGAGGTGGAGGAAATCATGGAGAAGGAAAGGACAATCATACTGATATGTGTGAAGATAAGGGTGATATGACAGAGCTAGAGGGTTGGTCCAGAGGACCTAAGGCAACTAGAGAATGGCGAATAAATTCAAAGAAATTAAAAAGGCACGGAGCTCAGGAGCTACATGATCAGAGAAGAAGAAGATTGGAGGAACAAGGGTGCTTGGGTTGGATCTTGGAGCAACTCCATGTCTTTTCTCGAGCAATTGCTGGGAGCACGATGTGTCGTGACAGTGCACCATCGAATCTCGTTAAAGTGACAACTATCTTTGCTCGACCTTGACAGTTGGAGCTATCATCAGGAGGGTAGGGGGCTCATGTTTTACTCACGTGACGAGGGAACATGGAGCGAGGTGAGGCCAAAGCAGTGGTTTTGAAGAGGTATTCAGTGAGTGGGTATGTGGTTTGGAGAGGGGCGAGCTGCAGATGAGTCGTGGTGGCTGACTGTGGTCAGCAAGTCATCTCTTGGAGATGGCTAGAGAGTTGGTGAGAGAGAGGGAGTTGGTCGGTTGTGAGAGGGTGTCGGGAGGTGGTCAAATCACTAGGAAAAAAAGCAAACAACGACGGATGGTGGATGTGGAGATCGTGGGAGAGAGGGGCAGCTGAGCAAAGAAGATGAATAATAATCTTGGATCAAATGATCCAATAATTATGATGGATCAGGCCATTAGGGGTCAACGGTCTAAGGACACCATTGGATCAAGTAATCTAATGACCTCAAACAATGGATGCAAGGATGAGATAACGCCATTGAATCATGAGATGAAAATTCAAAAATGAAAAACAAAAGAAAAAACAAAATAAAATAGTAAATGACCTCAAATTAAAAGGTGTTCACATAAAAGAGTTTTTCATTTCAATGAGACCTACAACTTTCGTGAAGGACAAAATTATGGAAGACCTCATGCCTATATACTTGTATTTTTGGAAGAAAGCAAAACTAATGTGAATAGCAATGCAAACCCATTTTTGTCTCTCTATATTTGTCTCATACCTTACCTACTGATTTTCTTTATTGATGTCATGAGTCATTCTAGAATATATTAAGTTGGGATGGCATAGAATTTGACAGTCTTTATGCAAATATCAATGATAGTCTTTCCAAAAGCATGCAGTCATATTCTCTAATTCTTATCTTGTTTCATAAACAAGATGACCATCGACAAATTTCTGGTAACTCCAATGTCTCATGAGTGAGCTCTATCTCCAATTTCAGAAAGTATGTGAAGGATATGATTGAATCCTTATACGCATAACGGAAGTGTGAGGATCACATCAATCGAGAGAGACTAGTCACACTAGTTTCTTGGTGGAGAAAAATCTAAAAAATTTTAAACACTGAAACCACATGATCAAAGAATATTTCTCGGATCGTTTCATCTATACCATATACTAGATAAAGGAATACCTCTTGTAGCATGGTTGCAATCGAGTCTCTAAGAGAAGAGTCCTCCTATCTCAAGTCTGATCTGTCAGAGGAGATTCTTCTGAGCGCGGAGATGAATTATGTGCTTCTCGCAATCCAAGTAGTTCATCTGAGCAAAAGAACTCCTGATCTCATCACACAAGATCGAATGCCATCTTTGCGAGTAAAGCGGACCAAGGAAGATGGAGAACCAAGGACAATCAAGGAGACAACACAACAGTGATACGACGATGGCAACAACCTTTCCTCTTGGGTTTGAGTGGATAACAGCTCAAAGAGAAAGAGAGAGAGAGAGAGAGAGAGATTGATGTTGCTAAACTTGTTGTAACTTGAAGAGCACGGGGTGACTCTTCTTATATAGTACTTCGGGAGTACATGGATCACAATTCATGAACTACACAAAATCAATGGATGAGACTGATTTGTGCTTCTTTCAATTGCCAAGATTTGTAAAAATACAACAATATATAATTTAATTTAGATTAAATATATATTGATAAATCAATATAAATAAATCCAGAATAAATCAATCATGCATCGGAGATTATGGAATGGAGATTGCCTCCTTCTATGGGAGAACAGTGGACGACCACCCTTTCTTAATGGGAGTGGGTGGTTGTCCACCATCCCATTAAGGAAGGATGCAATCTCATATAATCTCATGACATTACATTTTTTCATGCAAATCACCACGATTTACAATAACACTTGTTGTAATTATTCAACAAAAATAATTCATAATTTTTTTGTGAATATTGCAATCTTACCATTGGAAAATTTTGAATCACGTTCACAACCCAAAATAAAATGTACTTTACATTTTCAATTAGTTATCCAATGTGCATCCAATTCACATCAATAATTAATCAATAAATATAAATCATAAAAGGCTCTCTCTAATGCACTATAAATCACATTTATAAGATATTATGAATAACTTGGATAATGATGTTCACATTATTCTTAGCCAAATAATTAAATCACATTTAATTATATTGGATCATCATTCTCATGCATCAAAATAATATGAATCAAATTCACATTATTCATGATAATCAAATCACATTTAATTATCCATTTCTAAATGCTTAGATATATTCAACTATGGATTTTTTTTTCTTGAACTCTTTCAAGAATAATGTGCTTTCTCTGTGTATAAATGGAGATAAGGACATGGCAATTGTATGTTCCATGTATATTGACTTAGATATTGAGATCACATCTCAAATCCATATCTCATGATGTCTCTTAGATGTTTGATTAAATCACGGGCGTAAATCTAATCTTCTCATTGCATCTAAATCTCATTTAGATTAATGTCCAACACTTGAACCAAAATCAGATTACTTCTCTACTGAGAGGAGTCACTGAAATCTAGACCTATTTCATCACTCCCTTAGAATGAAAGCGTCATGGTTATAAATTTTTTTATGATCACATCACCCTCAGATATTCCTAACCTATGTATATCCTACATACTTTAAGACCTATGATAAACAGGAAGATATATATCAATTTTATATTGACATCTTTAGGGTTTCATCATCAAGTTTATCAGTATTGGTCACTGGGAGTGGTATCAATCATATGCTTTTCAAAGCATATATCATACCTACAAATTCTTGTCATGCTTACAAAGTGCAACGATCATGCATGGAATTTGATCTGTCCCAATACCTCATGAGTGAGCTCATGTCTTCCAGTTCACAAGTGAACCCGTATGATCCCTTTGAGAGATTGTATTTACTCATATTCCCTCATATGCACACCAGCTCGCCGATGTATAGTCCTCGGTAAAGTCATCAACCTATTGGTTTATCAAATGTACATACTTATACGTATAGTAACGCATTTGTATCTGATCAGAGGATGTGGTCCTATATCGTGATAGTATTTGACATATGACTTTGGTTATCTCGATCTCGTTATGTCAACTCTTTGACCTAACTAATCTAACACCTCTGAATCTCTATTCCCATGTAGAGGACCTACATCAAGAGGTCATTCAGATATCAACCTAATGAGAAAGGATTTCCAACTCCTACTTAGGTTGGAGATCATCTCTTAATAATAATTTGACCGCACTTGATTAGTCATCAATCTAACTCCTTAGATATTCATCCAAGCACCAGCCTCTATGATACAACTATTGAATCAACAGTTGTAAAATCATTAAGTTGGCCATGGAACATAACCCTAATTGTACAGAGGGACCTTATAGGGCATTCATTCATTTAATCTTAGATAGGGAGTGAAAAATGAATAACTTTTATTGATAAATCAAATATTACAATAATGTTTATTGTCGTATTGGTTCGCCTCACTCTTACAAGGTTAACAATCTTCCACTAGCCCTCAGAACATTTCAAGTATAATCCTTAAATCCATATTCATTACATGTTGGTCAAAAACCTTCTATGTCAATGATTTGGTAAGAGGATCAACAACGGTGTCGCCAGTGGCCACCTTGGTGATGATGATGTCACTACGTTTTGAATTTCGAAAATGGTGTGGTATTTCATTTCCACGTCCTTGCACTTTTTATACCATCTGGGTTCCTTCGCTTGGGTAATGGCTCCTGTACTATCGTAGAGTAGTAGGATGGGAGTATCAGTGTAAATCACACCAAGTTCCAGGATGAACTTGTGCAACCACACCGCCTCCTTTACACCATCTGATGCAATAATGTATTAGGGTTTTGTTGTTGAATCCGTTGTAATGTCCTGTTTTTTGCTTCTCCAGCTCATAGCACCACCATTCAACAGGAACATAAATCCTGATGTTGACTTTCAATCACCAATATTCGACTGGAAGTCTGAATCTGTATATACCAAGACCTGTATATCACCATCTCCATAGAGCAAGACAATCTTGTGTCTATCTTAGATACTTCAAAATGTTCTTCACTGCATTCTAGTGTTATTATCCATAGTAGGATTTGTAATGACTTACCACTCACTGTGCATGGTATATATCTAGCCAAGTACACATCATGGCCTACATTAAGCTTCCTACAACTGATGCATAAGGGAATCCAACCATGGATTTCTTTTCCTCAACACTTTGAGGAGACATCCCTTTAGAAAAGTGGATACCATGTCTTAAGGGAAGGAAACCTTTGTTGGAACTTTCCATACGAGATGTTCAAGAATTTTCTTAATATACTCATGTTATGATAATCCCAATGTCCTCTTTTCTCAGTTTCTGAACAACTTCATACCCATTATGTAAGAATCTTATTCAAGATCTTTCATCTCGAAGGTATGAGATAGCCAAATATTAACACTGGTCATCATCCCTGTACATTCTCAACAATAAGGATGTCATCTACATAAAGCACAATGAACACAATGACGCTCCCACTAAGTTTCTTGTACACACAAGGTTCATTAGGATTCCGCACAAAATCATAACTTTTATGGTTTCATTAAATTTGTTGTTTCAACTACGAGAAGTTTGCTTGATCCCATAGATGGATTTCTTCAGCTTACATACTTTACATTCCTCTGATATAAAGTCTTGAGGTTGCTCCTTATAGATATCCTCCTCAAGCTATCCATTGAGGAAAGTTGTCTTGATGTCTATATGCCATATGTCATAGTCAAGAGATGCAACTACAGATAGCAGTGTCCTAATAGACCTAAGAATAGCCACAAGAAAGAATGTCTCATCGTAGTCGATGTGTTCTCTCTGTGTATATCCTTCGGCTACGAGCCATGCCTTGAAAGTCTCTACTTTTCCACCATATGTCCTCTTTCACTTATTGATCCATTTACACCCAATGGATTTTACCCCTTCAGGTGGATCCTCTAGGTTCCGTACATCATTCTTATGCATGGAGTCAATCTCTGACTTCATTGCTAGCATTCGTCTATCCGCATCATTATCCGTAAGTGCTTCATCAAATGAAGCAGGATCATTCTCAGTCTCACATGACACATGGAATCCATACGTATCAGGTGTGCAACCACCCTCAAACTAATTGGAAGAGGTATGGGTATTTCATCTTTATTTATCTCTTCAGTTTCTAATTCTGGAAGCTCAGAATCCTCAGGCGACTCGATGAGTTCCTCTACTTCACTTTTGTCTTGATCTCACATCTCTATAGACAAAAACCTTCTAGGTCTCAGGATCATAAAGTCGATATCCAATACCATCTTTAACATACCAATGAAGTAACACTCATGAGAGAGAGATTCTAGGTTACTTGCATCCACGTTCTTCGCCTGGACCAATCAACCCCAAACCCTTTTGTGATTAAAACTAGGTTTCATTCCATACCAGAGCTCATGAGGAGTCTTAGGTATAGACTTGCTAGGAATCTTATTCAGGATATATATTGCAGTCTCTACTGGATATCCCTAAAAACTAAGAGGTAAATGCGATTAACTCATCACTGAACATACCATATCCATGATGGTCCCATTACATCTTCCAACAACACCGTCAAGTTGGGGGGTTCCAAGAGGAGTCAGATTGGAGACAATTCCATTCTCTTTAAGATATTCCTTGAATTCATCTGAAAGGTACTCTCCAGCTCAGCCAGATCGAATCTGTTTAGTCGTCCTATCAATTTGGTTCTCAACCAAAACCTTGAACTCTTTGAACTTTTCAAAGGTTTCAGATTTATGATGTAGTAGGAAAATAAACCCGTATCGCGAATGGTCATCAATAAATGTCATAATATCTATATCCATTGCAAGTCACGGTACTGAAGAGACCACATACATCGGTATGTATTAGGTCACGAATACCCTCACATCTTGTAACCATGTTATGGAAATGCATCCTAGTCATTTTACCTCAAATATAATGTTCGCAAGTATACAAAAATTAGACTTGTAGAAAATCTAAGGATCCGTCCTTTATCAATCTATTGATCCTATCAACAGATAAATAACCAAGCCTTTGATTCTATATTATGTTTGAATTATTTCCATCTTCCCTGAATCATTAGGGTTTTGTTAGTGGTAGTAACATTCATGATATGTTCATCAATGCACAATGCATAGAGTCCACCACAAGTCAAAACACCATCCGCAATATGCCTCTCATAACGATTTATGACTAGTTTATTACAGAAAAGGAATGAATATCTGCTTCTAACAAGCTTAAATACATATATAAGATTCGTTCTAACTTTCAGGTACATGAAGATGCTCTTTAAGTAAAATGACTCTCCCACTAGGTGTTGACACAAAAAATTGAGGACGGATAATATTAATGGTAAATTGGTCGTTGCTGTCCCCAAAATCCTGTGACAAATAAACAATATTTTTTATATTTTTTCTACTTATTAACCTGTATAGCGGGCAGGGTCGAACTCATGGAGACTACAATTCCCGAGGGTTATTCAATTAATAGAAAATCAATTAAGAGAAAACAGGAATCTCAAAGAACAACTATCCTTGGTTTTTGTGATTTTTTATCTTTCTATTTTTTTATTTTTTATTTTTTTTTATATTTTTTAGTTTTCTAATTTTTAGTTATTTTGATTTTGCAATTTTTTTATTTTCAAAAACAACACGAAGTAATATTCCCATGATAAAAAATACGCACACCAACTCTTTTTGTAATTTTTCAATTTTTCAAAAATACTCAGAAAAATCCAGAGAAAATATTTAAGGTCTTAAAAATTTTTGAAATATTTTTAAGTATTTTTGTGGAATTTTTAGATGTTTTTGTATTTTTCTAAAAATCAAACAGTCAAAAAATGTGAAAATGTGCACAACCTGGAGTCATTTGAAACTTAAAAATATTTTAAGTGCCTAAGACTCCTAACAATTATTTTTAAACAAATTAGAAGCAATTATCTACAAACAGGAACTGAAATCACTATTTTTGGATTTTTGTAGAATTTTCTATGATTTTTAGAAGACTTTAGAGGTTTTTCAATTTTTTAGGTTTTATAAATAATTAATACATGAAAATTGATCGGAAATTAAAAGACAATGAAATACAACTACTCTAATATTTTTGGAATTTTTGGAACAATATTTGAATTTTTATGAATTTTGGAATTTCAAACAGGGAAAATGACATGTTTTTGATTTTTTTTAATAATAATAAATGAAGGCAAAATGTAATGAAAATTTTATGCTAAGAAGACAATCACATCAGGAGCATAGCACAATTTTTGCAAGCTTTTTAGATCACAAATAACAATTATTTCATTAAATAACATTTATTTCATTCAAATAGAGCACGTAAGTTTTTGTTCTAAAGTTCAAGGACTAAAATATAAATAAGTTCCGTCTTTGCATCAAATAAATAATAAAAATAAATCACAAAAAAATGCGCAATTTTACCATTGTATCATGTGCATATCATGTGCTTGAGGCTCTAACAAGTATTCTTTTGCAATTTCAAAAACTTTGGAAGGCTTCAATTGTAATTTGTGCAAATATTATTTTTAAATCCAAGCCCTAGGGTGAGGTCCTTCTTCGTTTCTTGAAATCACAAGAGGGCAACAAGGGTCACTGGGCATCGCCGCCCCTTCTCCCCATGCATGCGCGGGCGGCGTTGGAGTAGCGGAGGCGGCGCAGGCGGAAGGCGATCTTGCGGAGCGGCGTGGCCATGGCGGGCTGTAACCGCACGCTGGTGGAAGCGGGTCGGCGGTCAGAGGGGCTGGATGATGAGAGGCGCGGAGGCTCCGCTGGCGGCACCACTCTCGGCGACCTGGTGGACTGGAGGCAGTGCGGTTCACGGGCGGCGGGGCCGCACAACTGTGGGTTGGCGACGGAGGTGGGGCCGCACTTGGGCGGTGATGGAGAATGGCAAGTGGGCCACACGCACGGAGCAGCACGCGCGGTTGCAGGTTGGAGCGCCTCTGCCGCCCGCGATGGAGGCGCGGCTCATGCGTTGGGGGCCCGCGAGCTGGCGGTTGGGCGGAGGCGCGTCGCGGAGGCAGCGTTGGGGGCTGCGGGCCGGAGGCTGGCCGGCGGCCGCCGGGGCATCGGTGGTTGGCGGCGGGGGGTGACGACCCCGCTGCCTGTTGTTGTTGTTCTTTTATTTTTAAATGTAAACTACAAACAAAAACCTTTTTTATTTTTTTATTTTTTTGTAAATCCGAAAAAATAGAGAAAACAAGATATAGAAATTGTTTTTTTATATGTGTTTTTATTTATATTTTTTTTGTTTTTTTTAATGATCCTGCAAAAAAACGTTAGAGAAAAAGAAATAATTTTATTTATTTATTTACCAAATTGAAAAAATGAACGGGGATTCGATGGAAACAAGGGATTCGAATCTAATCTCCGGCCACCGTGCGTGGTCGGAGTTGATAGATCGTGGAAGGTAGAATTCGAAGGCGGAGAGATTGAGAAGATGAGATGAAAAAATCGAGTCGGTGTCGGATAAAAAATGTGATGGAATTTTTTAATGATCTAGAAAAATCAAATGACGATGAATAAAAAAATGCGACAAAGTAAACAATGATTAACACAGATAAAAATAAGAAAAATATGAATCTCACCTTAAGAGCGGAAATGGACCGTGATCGTCTCGACAAGGCCGACTCGCTGTCACCGGGCGACTTGGAGACTAGGCAACTTCCTGGACGAACTTTTCTCTCAGAGATCGAGCTCCTCTCTCTAAAGATTCATCAAGTTGGAATGAGGAAGAAGGAGCCACATAAATAAAAAAGATAATGAAGATGAAATTTGAATTTTTGACTTTTTTGGATAAAGAGATAAGATAGATGAAAAATTGAAATGAGATAAAGATAAAGAAAAAAATATTTACAAAATTATTTAATTTTTTTGAATTTTTGTCACTTCATTTATTTGAATAAAAAATGTTATTTTTTTATGGTGGTTAATTAAAAATAGCAACTATATACAAATACTATATACATATATGACATTATATACAAGGGTAAATGAGGAAATTAGTTTTTTTATTTTATTTTTTTTATTTTTATTTATTTTTGAAATAATTTGTAAGAATAATTTACAAATACAATATTTACAAAATACATGGGAAAATTGCACAAACCACCCCGGAAAACCAACTTTTTACTCGTAACTGCAAAAATTATGAATCACGGTCATATTAAAGATACTTTAATTTTGTGTCCAATGGAAGTGAGATTGTTAATTTGAGTTCATATGGAGTCGGAATTGATTTTTCAATTAGTGCTTAGTGGCTTTTTCCAAGTGTGGCTAATTTTATTATGTACATGATTTAATTGTGCAATTATTTTTATTAATTAGGACACATTTTTATTTACAACTTTGGTTTTGAAAGTTATTTGATTTGAGATCAATTAAGGCACAAGTAAATTAGTGTTAGTTTTATAAAGATATAAAAAAAAGTGAGAAGTATTTACAACAACACACACACACACACACACACTTTTTTTGGATTTTTTACTTAAGGACCCTATCTCCCCCTACTTTATTCCTTGTCGATCAGGTCAAGTCTTGACCTTCTCTCGGGGTTTGGGTCAGCCTGGATACAGTCTTCCTTTTTTTATTTTATTTTCTTTATTTTTCCTTTCTTTCTTTCTTTATTTATTTTAGGTTCAAATTAGTAAGAAGTGTACAATATTTACACACATATGTAAGTTAGTAAGAATATGGAGTTAGTGTTATATGCAGGTGTTTTATAAGGGATTTTAAGCTAAAAATAAAAGAATAAAGATGACGAATTGCAGATTCATCAACAGGTACTGATGGTGACTATTGCATTGGTTGCATCATCTCCCATCTAGATGACTAAATCCCCTTGATTAAGATTCGTAGTTTCATGAAATAGATGCAACAAATTGCATATATGAATAGAAGCACCAGAATCGTCAACCCAACTTCTTTGTCATCTAACAGGAAAATTAGTTCAATGATGAAAGTAGATTTCATACCTGTAGGGGCTTTACCTTAGTCGGTAGACTTCAGCTATTCCGGACAGTTATATCTCCAGTGCCCTGGCTTTTTGTTGTGGTGACAGACATCGATTTTATTCGATGCTATCAAAGTGTATGCATTGGAAGATGAGCCAACACCTTGACTCTTCTTCTTTCTCTTCTAGGTCAGGCCCTTCCGAGAACCATGCTTCCAACTACGCTTTCTGTCACGAACCCTCCCCCCCTTCCGAGTGGTCGGATCCTCCCATATCCAGATCTAGTTACTCATCAATAATTCATTCAGCAATCACAACTAAAATTCAGAAAAAAACTGTAATTAAAGTACTAGGAAAGAAATATTTAATTCTTTTCCATTCATAAAATAAAGTTTTCATGATACATTGTCTCACTACAACCATTTACATATACATCAGCTGGAAGGAAATATACAAAAAGATTACCAACTATCTTATAGAGTAAAGTTACTGTGTCTTGCAGGATGGCTGAAGTCTTTGCGATGGCTCACCAACACCTATTAGATTTTCCATAAATCATAGGATAATAAATAATGAATGTTATGTAATGAAGAAGAGAAAAGCAAACAAATGTTGTAATTTTGCAAAACTTGTTGTCACAAAAAGTTTCATTCCTTCTCATTAGTTTAGGTCATATTCCTTTTATTCCACATCAGAATTAGTCTAGGGGAACCCCACCATTCTTGGACTACAAAGCTGCGGGAACTTTCGGGATTGTAGATTGTGTTGATCTCATGAGATTATGTCGCTGTTTGTTGCCTCAACCAATCCTCCAATACTACCCTGACAATTTTCATTTTTATTTTATTATCAAGGGTTTCAAACCCTCAGCTTGGAAAATAAAGCACACCTTCCTCGAGGACTCAATTGCTTAAAATCTCAGGCTAACCTTTTATCATGTATACTAGTGGCTCTAATTACACGTTATTGTGACCTAACCACTATTGAACCACTTGTGCCTCCACTTGTCATTCAACCCGAATATATTGACACCCAGTACCATCTGTTGCAAATCATTCATTTCGTACGCACTTATCATAATAGGGCAATCGTGTACCATCTAAGCAGGGAAACCTTATAAGGATTCCTTCCAACAAATCTACTAGTTGCATTCCCGACATGTAGTTCTACTCCCCGTCATTCTTAGTGTAAGACAAGATCCCTTCTAGGATCCAACGCAATAAACATCAATTCCCGTGATGTAATTCTTTCTTTAAGTCTTCGATTTGCATAATCATCAATGATGAGTATAGACTAACACACACACACACACACATATATATATTAATTCATACATAAATAGACCCATATTTTTGTATATTTTAACTCCCAACCCTAATTTTCCAAGACATTGCATATTCTCGATGCTTGGTGAATCTACATTTCATAATCTTTATTCATTAAAATCCCTTATATATACTATTTTATAATAGTATATATACTATTTGCACATGTATATAATACTAACTCCATATTCTTACTAACTTGCATCTGTCTGTAACTATTGTACAATTATTAATATTTTAACCTAAAAATAAAGAAAGAAAGAAAGAAAGGAAAAATAAAAAAAGAGAACTGTATATATGTAATAGATACAGGCTGACTCAAACCCCGAGAGAAGGTCAAGACTGACCTAATTGTCCAGGAATAAAGTAGGGGGAGATAAAGATCTTAATACGAAAATCCAAAAAATGTCCTATTTATATTTGTATAAAATTAACACTATTTTATTTGTACATAAATTAACCTCAAATTAAATAATTTTCAAAATAAAAGTTGTAAATAAAAATGTTTTCTAATTATAAAAATAATTGTAAAATAAAATCATGTACAGAATAAAAGTAACCACATCCGGAAAAAAACATAAAATGATAATTGAAAGACCAATTCTGGCTCCATATGAGCTAAAATTGAATCAAACGCACTTCCATCGTATTCTAAATTAGATTATCTTTAAAGTGATTGGTTTCATAATTTTTAATTACAGGTTGAAAGATGGTTTTTGGGGTGGTTTATGCAATTTTACCATTTATTATATGTATCCATATTTATTTTTATATATATTGTATTTGTAAATATTTTTCAATAGTTATTTCAAATAAAAATAAAATTTTGAAATAAAAAAACTAATTACCTTATTTAACTATGTATATAATGTACCATATGTATATAGTAGATGTATATAATAACTTCCCTTAACTAATCATACCAAAAAATAAAAAAATTAACATTTATTATTTAATTTAATAATGTGATGAAAATAAATAAAAAATTTATGTAAATAATTTAACACTAATTTCTTTTCTTTATCTCTATCTCATTTCAAATTTTATTCCTTATTTTATCTCATTTCAAATTTTGAATTTTAAAATCCATTTCTTTATCTATTAATATGTCTCCTCCTCCCTCATTCCAATTTGATCAATCTTTGGTGAGAGGAGCCCATTCTCCGAGAGCCATCTTGTAGTAGAAGGGTTCCTAGTCTCCGAGTCGTCAAGTGATAGCGAGTCGGCCTTCGTCAAGGCGATCACAATTTCCATTCACTCCCACGATGAGATCCACATTTTTTTCTCTCGTTTTAATCTAGGTTAATCGTAGTCTAACTTTTGCGCTTTTAATTTCATCGTCATTTTTTTTAGTTTTAATTTGTATATCTTAATTGTGCTCAATCATTCCTCATAAATTCTAAATCCAACTTGATTATTTCATCTCATCTTCTCGATCCACACACATTCTCATTCTACCTCACGTGATCTCTTATATTCGACCACGTACGGTGGCCGGAGACTCGGTTCCAATCCATCACCTCCAACGGAACCCCTTTGCCCACTAATTTATATTTCATTTTTTAAAATACTGAGCTGTTGTGTTCGATTCATTTTTCTTTCTATATATTATTTGCAAAAAAAGATTATAAAAAATAAAAATTTAAAAATTTAAGAAAATAACACAATAAGGGATTTCTACTATTTCTATTTTTGAATAAAATAATTTTTTTTCATTTTCTCTTTTGACATTTAAAAATAAAAAAAAGAAAAAAAGAAAAAAATATAAAGGGTAGTAGGCACTAACCTCTCCAGCCGTCGGCGGTGCTCTCAGCCTTGCTCTTGAACCACCGGCGGCAATGCCGCCATCCGCCCTCTCCAGCAGCAGTGCACTGTGCATCCCCCATTCGTTGGGACATGTGTCTCCCCCATCCCATCAAGCACCTCCTTCACCACTCAATGTACACCCACCACGAGGGACCTGCCAGGGCATGTGCCGCTCCAACCTCCACTACATCCTGGACGCATCCGTCGCACCTGACCCGCGTGAAGCCCTCTGTCGTAGGTCACCATGTTGGACATGTGAACCCACGGCGAGCCATTATGCAATAAATGTTATTGCGAATATCATTCCCTGATCTGAAATGAAGAATAAATAATTTGCATAAAAGGTCCCTCTGTACAATTAGGGTTATGTACCATGGCTATCTTAATGATCATACAGCTGTTGATTCAATTATTGAATCATAGAGGCTGGTGCTTGGATGATATCTAAAGAGTTAGATTGAGGACTCATCAAGCACCGTCAAATGATTGTTAAGATGTGATCTCCAGCCTGAGTAGGAGATGGCAATCCTTTCTCACAAAGGTTGATATCTGACTGACCTCTTGATGCAGGTCCTCTGCATAGGAATAGAGATTCGGAGGTGTCAGATTAGTTAGGTCAAAGAGTTGACTTAACGAGATCGAGATAACCTAAGTCCTATGTTGAATGCTGTCACAGCATAGGCACGCATCCTCTGACCGGAGACAGATGTATTGCTATATGTCTGAGTGTGTACATTTGACAGACCAATAGGTTGATGACCTAACCAAGGTCTATACACCGACGCGTTGGTGTGCATATAAGGGCATATGAGTAATACGATCTCTCAAAGGGATCATACAGGTTCACTACTGAACCGGAAGACATGAGCTCACTCATGAGATATTGGGAAGAATCAAATTCCGTGCACGGTCGTCTTGCTTTGGAAGCTTGACTGAATTTGTAGGTTTGATATATACTTTTGGAAAGTATATGATCAAGACCTAGGTATGATATATGCTTTTGGAAAGTATATGATCGATACCAAATCCCAATGATCAAATGAGAAACTTAGTGATCAAACCCTGAAGAAGACAGTGGAAAAATTGATCTTAATCTTCGGGTTGACCACGGGTCTTCCAGTATGCAGGATGTACAGGTATTGGGAATACCTGGGGGTGATGTGATCATAAACGATTGTATATCCATGACGCTTCCATTCCGAGGGAGTGATGAAACATGTCTGGATTTTAGTGACTCCTCTCAGTAGAGAAGCAATCTGATCTTAGTCCAAATATTGGACATTGGTCTGAATGAGATTCAAATTCAATGAGAAGATTAGATTTGCGGTCTTGATTTAATCAAGCATCTGTGGGAGGTTCGTAAGATCTAGATTTGAGATAAGATCTCAATATCCAAGTCACTATACGTGGAATAATACAATCGCCCTGTCCTTATCTCCAAGTATCTGCGGAGAAAGCACATTATTCATGAAAGGATTCAAGAATAATTCTTTTGATGAAATATCCAAGCAAGGACTTGATGATTAAATGAGATTTAATTATCAAGCTTAATATGAATATAATTCATATTGTGAAAATGATTATCTAAGATAATTAAATGGGATTTAATTATCAAAGATTAAGAGAATGTGGATAATACTATCCATGATATATGTGTGTTATAAATATGATTTATAATATACATATATAAGAGAGAGAATCTATGTAAATAGCATTTGTTAATTAATTGTGTGGATTGGATTCACATTAATTAATTAATTGGAAATGTAATTTACAAATTAGTTTGGGTTGTGAATATGATTCACATAATGATCAATGGCATGATTGAAATATTCACAAATTAATTTGGAATTAATTTGGTGGATATTATTGCAATAATAGTTATTGCAATTTATTAAGAAATAATAAGATAAAATAAAAGGAGACAAAATAACACCCTATAATTTAGGGTGGTTGGTTGACTCCCTTTTTGTTGTCACATTATCTCTTAATTAGTTAAATTAAATTATGTTGATAATGTTGCAACATATTTTAATTTAAATTAATGTTGTTGGTTTTAACCAACAACAATCATAGCCATTGATTTAGCATGGACCAAGCATAGCCCTTGGATCCATGTGTCCCATGGATTGAGATCCATTGGACCCTAAACTAGTATAAAAGGAGGGCTAGGGTAGCCTTTCCAAGTTACAACAACATTCTTGAGTTGAAGAACTCTACTCTCTCTCTCTCTCTCATTCTCGTGGGGTCTCCATAATATTCAAGTGGCCGTCCACTTTGTGTATTAGGAAGAAGATCATTTTGCTACGCCTCGACGCTTGGATCTTCGTCAAAGGATTGCGGGAAGGACGCGACTCATCATCGTGCCCGCAAGCGCATTCTCCGTGGGTCGGACTTAAGATAGGAGGATCTCTACTTTGGGATCTCGCGATCACAACCACGCTTCAAGACGTATTCCTTGTACTTTGTGGTTTGATGAAACGATCCGAGAAGTGTTCTCGTGATCATGTGGTTTCATCTTTAAAGTTAAAATTTTAATTTCCGCTGCATCTAGCATCTAGTACGACTAGTTGCTCCGATTGCATACGATGCGATCAACACGCTTCCGTGATGCGCTTGAGGATTCTCAATATCCTTCAAGTGGTATCAGAACCATAGGTTGAATAAGGTTTTGGATATGATCCATAGACCTTAGACGATTTGGTTCTTGAAAGGGTTGCGAAATTTTTACTGCATTTCAATTTTCGCACCTCTGTCTAATTGAATTTTTCTGTACTGTTTAAATTGTTTAAACACGAAATTTTCAATTGGATTTTGTTCCCCATTAAACAAGGAAACCATAGAACTTGAGTTTACTAAATTTGGACTTTATTTGCTCAAGATATGGCTTTTTGAATATGACTATATTCACTGTTGCGGGAACTGCGGATTTAAACGTGATTAATGAGATAATTACGGTTTTAATCCGCCTTGAAATGCGTGAATTATCACTTGGATTCTTTAATAAATCAAATAGGCAATCTTTGGAAACTGAGTTTGCATTTTTTGGATTTAAATTGATCAAGATAAGTTAATTTTAGTGATTGGGGGTCACTGCTGGAAATTAACAATTTCTTGATCTTGAACCTTGTGATATGTCATTCAATTATCATGATGAAAATTAATTGTTAATTTTCTGGAATAATTAGTGATAAATATTTGTGAAATATTTAAAGAAATAATTATTTCATTGAATGACACTTGCCTAAACCACAATGATGAGATATTAGATCTTGATCATTGGTTCATCAACAAACATTGCTTTCATGAAAACCATAGTTTATCCTACAATTGTTGTAGGACAACTTTTACATGAAAAACCCTTTTTGCTTGAATAGGATTGGGGATTTGTCTAGCAAATCTCCTTATAATCAAAAATGTTTTGATTTATATTATATGGTATAATTTCGGTTGAAAAACCGATGAACATCTCAAAGTACATGATGGTCTATCTTGTATTATCCTTTCCCGAGGCGGATATGGTGCCTAGTCGGAGAGCATTGGGGTCGCGGGTTGCAACGTATGTGGTCCGTCCCACTCTCGTCGGTACTGGCCATGACAGCGGGTAGGGACTGTATAATACCGGAGACAGACAATGTGTATTTTTCTAATTATTAAAATTCGAATAATACGTACTTTGAGTATATACCTACTATTCAAGTAAAAGACATGTTTGTTGATTGATGATTGGATTAATGATTAATTTAATATGATTAAATTAATTATATCCAATAAACACTCTATCATGAATAGATGTGTATTTCCCTTGGAAGAATTAATTATGTGAATGTGATTCATGATAATTAATTATAAAATTTGAATATGAGGTGGAGGATAACATAAGTGACATCCATGGTCTCCCGTCAAGGCAAAGGATTTCGTCGCCAGTTGTTGTGTATAGGAGACGCCTGTCCGAAGTGACAGATCCTGTACATGATTTAATTGGATCGGGTTCTTTGCTTCTCGAAAGAGTAAGGCCGTATACGTGGTGACCCCAATATCAGGTCCTAATATTATTGGGGCGATATTGGATTGCGTATAGCGAGTATTAAGCCTGTTGACGGTTGGTTCAATTAATGACGTGTCAACATCATCTTAGGGGTGGTGGGCCCGGGTGTTAAAGACCGAATTGGGAGATGCAAGTTGGACTTGCAAGGCGGAATGTGTTCCCGCTTCTTTTTATCCGAATTGTAGGTTCTCATATTATTGGGATGCAATGAAGATAGGAAAAGAGATCCCAGATCTTGCTAGAGGTATAATGGTAAGAATATCTCTTACATTGGAAGTGATTAAGGGAATGAACTTTCAGTGTTGACAAGGCAAGACAACTTTGATATAAAAATTCCTAAATCAAAGTAAAATATGTATATAATATATATACCCTTATGCAAATTTCTTATTTCAGATAATCCTTCATTAAACCCACTCAATGTTATACTCAATGATAACCAGTAAAAATATCCTGGATTGGACTCATGATCCAGATATTGTACTTGCAATTGGACACATAATGTATGTGGTTGCAGTGTGCAAGTCCCCTCAACATAATGAGGAAGGGCAATTAAATAAGACAATAAGACATCACCTTAGGGTTTGTATGTCTCTATAGTCTTGATCTTTCATCGAGTGTACTTTGGAAGTGACATGTCGATGGTGATCGTGATTGTCGAATAATCCTTATAAAATAAAAGAAGATATTTTGGCATACGTATGTGCTCTAGACATTTAATCATGAATGACTTGGTTCTCTGCATTATGCAGAATGGTGGCTCAAAAGAGATGATGTATTCAAAATGTTTGAATACTTACCTGAACCTAAGTCTCTAAGAGTTAAGATGTATGAAGATATGATGAGTGTCATCATTCTATTATCTATACTCTAGTCATTCATGAAGCTTTATGATATTCATATTGTATGAATTTAATGAAGCATGTATAAATGTTGAAATGCTCTTACATTGAATTCTTTTGAATTTAACATAAGAGATCCTTAGTCTTAAGCAATGGTTGTTTATAGATTAAGAGATTGCAGTGGAAGCATGGGTCGGACCCGAGTAAGAAGGAAAGTCAAAGAGTTGACCTACTTCTGTGACTTCCATATGACATCCAAAGAGTTGGATGAATGCCAATACTGCAATATGTTGATGTGTTGATAGTATGACTATCAAGTCTGTCTAAAATCCTTAGTGAAGGACTCAGATAGAGCATCAAAATAATCTACATATAATCATTGACTTTGACTTACTTAATTCATAAGATAAAGTCTGATAATTGTATCCCAATCTTCTAGTGATATTTGCAATTGGTTGCATATATATATATATTAGAAGATTAGAAATTTGATCTTAAGGTTTATAGTTATCTACATGGATATTGATGTAATTGTTGCATCAATCTCTGTTGGATAGATAGACTTCATATTCTCAGTGGGAGAGTCCTTAGTCTTAGAGAATGTCTCTATGACCTAGATATTAGAATACCCTCATTGTTTGTTTCTAAATGTTGGAAATAAACATGAATTCTGAGATAGAACTATCATAAAGAGTTATGATGGAAATATTTCAGATAGTAATCTAACATCTAGTGGACTCCACAAAATTAGAAAATTAATGAATGGTTCATTAAGATTTCTAATACTGAAAATTAAACCTTATAAGATCAATATGAGGATGAAGATCATTTGACAATGATCTGGCATCAAGCCTTGGACATTTGTCTGTTGATTTGATCAATAGACTAGTAAGATATGAAACTTTAGAGTGTCTAAAATTTCAAATCTTACATACTTGTGAATATTGTATTCAAAGTAAAATGTCCAATACACCCTTCTTTGGGAATGGTGTTAGATGTCGAGGTATTCAAGATCTCATACATATTGATGTATGTAGATCATCTATATCATAGTAAATATTATGGATATGTAATATCTATTGATGATTACGTATGATATGAGATTTCTTCTCTTCAACTGAGAAACCTTTGAAATGTTCAAAGATTTCACAATTTTGGTTTAGAATCAAAATTTGAAGAAAGATGAAATGAATTTGATCTAACCTCGGTAGCTTGTACCTATTAGATAAAATTCAAAGAATACCTTATGGAGATATGAATATCATTTCTATCTCACTCCTCCAGATAAACCTGAACTCAATAGAGTTGTAGGGAGATACAATTGGATCATGTGTGACATGATTTGATCAATGGTGAATTTTAGCATAATTATCCTTAGTTTCCAAGTATATATGTGTAGTAGAGACTACAATATATATATACTAAATGAGGTTCCATGCATGTAAGCTGGAATCTGGCACTTGAGAGTGCTACTTCATTAGGAAAATAAAGTATGGTATTGGATACCTACTTTATGACCTTGAGATTCTTAAAAGATCTCATTTCTGAGAATGTGATTCTTGAAGGATTGAGACTCTTGAGAATCAAGATGAAAATGAAGTATAGGAACTCATTTAATCTTGAGATGGTAATGAGGCTCCTGAAATCGGAAACTAAAAGGACAATTAAAGATGAAACATTAATACCTCTTCAAATGAGTTTGAGGATGTATTCCATGTGTCGATTAAGTCTGACAATGATCGGGCTTCATGTGGTGAAGCTTCTAAGGATCATGACATGGAAAGATGGACATTAGCAATAAAGTCTAAAGTAGACTTCATATACAAGTGTTGTATATGGACCCTAGAGGATCCACCTGTAAGGGTTAGACCCATAAAGGTATAAATGGATCTTCAAGAGAAAGGGAACCTGATGAAAAGGTAGAGACCTTCAAAGCTCGGTTCGTAGCCATGAGCTACACACTGTAAGAAAAGACATTGCTTGCAATGTGACTTTCTCTTCGGTAATCGTGCTTAAAATCATCAGAATATTGCTAACCTTAGCGACACAACTTGACTATTGCATCTTCAGGATGTAATTCAAGATTGCATTCCTATAAAGAATACCTCTATGAGGATATTCACATGAAGTAGCCCCAGGGCTTCATGGTTGGGGAAAGTAAGGTGTGAAAGCTAAAGAAATCCATCTATGGACTCAAATAAGCTTCTTGTTGTTGGAACATAAGATTTGATGAAATTATAAATGTTATGATTTCAAATAGAATCTTGATGAACCATGTGAAGCTTAGTAGGAGTGCCATTGTGTTCATCGTGCTAAATGTAGATAATATCCTAATCATTTGGAATGATATATGGATGATAATAAGTGTTTTATAGTCTGGCTATTCCATACCTTGAGATATGATCTCAAGAATACCTCTTAGATCTTAATTCTGAAGTTGTTCAGAATCAAAGAAAAGAGGGTATTGGGACTGTCACATTTGTAGTATACCTTGGACATATTCCATTCTTGGAAATTCCAAGAAAGGCTTCCTTCCCTTGAGATTTGGTACTGACCTATCAAAAGGGATAACACCTCAAAGAGTTGAGGAAGTGAATGCTAAAACTGCTTGCACTTGTGCATCAGTTACGAGAAGCTAAGTGTATACTAGATGTGTACAAAAGCCAGATACCTGACATGCAGTGGGAGTAGTAAAGTGTTGCTAATCCTACTATGGAGAGAGAAAACACTTGATTGCAGTAATAATAAAATCTTCATAGATGACAAGATTTTTTGAGATGGTGATCTCAAAGTCATATCTTCAAAAGCTTTAGACTTTATAGATAGAGATCTAAAAGGTCTTAACTGTGGATACCTTGAGAGATAGTGATCTCCCGGAATAAGGGTATTCTGATAAGGATTATGGAAATACTGGTTATAATAATTATTGAGCAATAGTGTCAAGAACACTATAACTGCTTTGACTAGATTGAGTATTGGTTGCATTAGATGCAACATTCGCATTGGATGCGAGCACTGTTACCTAGGGATATGCAAGTGCCGTAAAAGGACTTGGCATAGTCTCGCGGGAATAGAGTGACTGATCAGCTTACCTAGCTATTTTCTAAATAACCTATGATTGTCACATGAGTGTGAGTTTAAATGATTAGCCCATTAATGGCTCTTTGGGCTAGTGGGAGATTGTTGGACATGTGAGCCCACGGCGAGCCATTATGAAATAAATGTTATTGCGAATATCATTCCCTGATCTGAAATGAAGAATAAATAATTTGCATAAAAGGTCCCTCTGTACAATTAGGGTTATGTACCATGGCTATCTTAATGATCATACAGCTGTTGATTCAATTATTGAATCATAGAGGCTGGTGCTTGGATGATATCTAAAGAGTTAGATTGAGGACTCATCAAGCACCGTCAAATGATTGTTAAGATGTGATCTCCAGCCTGAGTAGGAGATGGCAATCCTTTCTCACAAAGGTTGATATCTGACTGACCTCTTGATGCAGGTCCTCTGCATAGGAATAGAGATTCGGAGGTGTCAGATTAGTTAGGTCAAAGAGTTGACTTAACGAGATCGAGATAACCTAAGTCCTATGTTGAATGCTGTCACAGCATAGGCACGCATCCTCTGACTGGAGACAGATGTATTGCTATATGTCTGAGTGTGTACATTTGACAGACCAATAGGTTGATGACCTAACCAAGGTCTATACACCGGCGCGTTGGTGTGCATATAAGGGCATATGAGTAATACGATCTCTCAAAGGGATCATACAGGTTCACTACTGAACCGGAAGACATGAACTCACTCATGAGATATTGGGAAGAATCAAATTCCGTGCACGGTCGTCTTGCTTTGGAAGCTTGACTGAATTTGTAGGTTTGATATATACTTTTGGAAAGTATATGATCAAGACCTAGGTATGATATATGCTTTTGGAAAGTATATGATCGATACCAAATCCCAATGACCAAATGAGAAACTTAGTGATCAAACCCTGAAGAAGACAATGGAAAAATTGATCTTAATCTTCGGGTTGACCACGGGTCTTCCAGTATGCAGGATGTACAGGTATTGGGAATACCTGGGGGTGATGTGATCATAAACGATTGTATATCCATGACGCTTCCATTCCGAGGGAGTAATGAAACAGGTCTGGATTTTAGTGACTCCTCTCAGTAGAGAAGCAATCTGATCTTAGTCCAAATATTGGACATTGGTCTGAATGAGATTCAAATTCAATGAGAAGATTAGATTTGCGGTCTTGATTTAATCAAGCATCTGTGGGAGGTTCGTAAGATCTGGATTTGAGATAAGATCTCAATATCCAAGTCACTATACGTGGAATAATACAATCGCCCTGTCCTTATCTCCAAGTATCTGCGGAGAAAGCACATTATTCATGAAAGGGTTCAAGAATAATTCTTTTGATGAAATATCCAAGCAAGGACTTGATGATTAAATGAGATTTAATTATCAAGCTTAATATGAATATAATTCATATTGTGAAAATGATTATCTAAGATAATTAAATGGGATTTAATTATCAAAGATTAAGAGAATGTGGATAACACTATCCATGATATATGTGTGTTATAAATATGATTTATAATATACATATATAAGAGAGAGAATCTATGTAAATAGCATTTGTTAATTAATTGTGTGGATTGGATTCACATTAATTAATTAATTGGAAATGTAATTTACAAATTAGTTTGGGTTGTGAATATGATTCACATAATGATCAATGGCATGATTGAAATATTCACAAATTAATTTGGAATTAATTTGGTGGATATTATTGCAATAATAGTTATTGCAATTTATTAAGAAATAATAAGATAAAATAAAAGGAGACAAAATAACACCCTATAATTTAGGGTGGTTGGTTGACTCCCTTTTTGTTGTCACATTATCTCTTAATTAGTTAAATTAAATTATGTTGATAATGTTGCAACATATTTTAATTTAAATTAATGTTGTTGGTTTTAACCAACAACAATCATAGCCATTGATTTAGCATGGACCAAGCATAGCCCTTGGATCCATGTGTCCCATGGATTGAGATCCATTGGACCCTAAACTAGTATAAAAGGAGGGCTAGGGTAGCCTTTCCAAGTTACAACAACATTCTTGAGTTGAAGAACTCTACTCTCTCTCTCTCATTCTCGTGGGGTCTCCCTAATATTCAAGTGGCCGTCCACTTTGTGTATTAGGAAGAAGATCATTTTGCTACGCCTCGACGCTTGGATCTTCGTCAAAGGATTGCGGGAAGGACGCGACTCATCATCGTGCCCGCAAGCGCATTCTCCGTGAGTCGGACTTAAGATAGGAGGATCTCTACTTTGGGATCTCGCGATCACAACCACGCTTCAAGAGGTATTCCTTGTACTTTGTGGTTTGATGAAACGATCCGAGAAGTGTTCTCGTGATCATGTGGTTTCATCTTTAAAGTTAAAATTTTAATTTCCGCTGCATCTAGCATCTAGTACGACTAGTTGCTCCGATTGCATACGATGCGATCAACACGCTTCCGTGATGCGCTTGAGGATTCTCAATATCCTTCACACCAACGATCTTTGTCTGGAGCAGAGCCGCCCCGCCGCCATCTGCTCCTCCAACAGATGGTTCGACATCGCCCCCTCGTGCCCGTGACTTCCACCATCCATATCCAGCTCCTGCCATGTCAGTTATCGCGCTTCTGCCGTGTACTACGAGGAGCTATCTCGATCTCCTTCGCAGGAGCATCCCCCTTCATCATCTCTAGCCACGGCCATCGATCCAACTTCGACTGCCCAACGCGCCCCTTTCTTTGGCCATTGTCTCTCCACTGGAGTCCCGTCTTCCTCGACGTCGTAGGAGCACCAGCTCTGCCATCTGCGGCGGATCACCACCGCCTTCGTCACCACTGAGACTGAAGGGTGTATGTCGCCCCTTCTACCTCCGCATGCTCATGCTGCCACTTCAGAATCCCCATTACCCAAGCTCCTCTGCATAGCCGTCAGTCCGACTTGGAAAAGAAGAAGGGGGCGACAACCCCCTCTTGATTGAGTGTGGAAAAGGAGAAGCCATAGAGGAGCCCAAAATTCCTATTATTTTATTCGGGCAAATATCATGAGCCCCTAGAGGTTCCTAAATTTACAGAAGAGCTCTTTCCAGTTCAAGCACGCGCATAACACATTTATAGTTAGGCAAAATTACATCTACACCTCTGAAAGTTTCTGAAACTGCAAATTTAGCCCTTACATTTTGACAACATGTGCTTTGCACGTATTCACTGGGTAATTTGCATTCGTTTTCCTAATTTTTTTCTTATTACATTTTCATGCAAAAGCTTTAAAAAATTGCAATTCAATCTCTGTTTTCCAGATATTAATTTTTCTTTCTCTTTTCATTGAAATAAATGTTCTTATTGCTAAAAAAATTCTACAAAAATTTGTGTACATACCTGTTGTTTTCCTATTCACTGTAAAAAACATTGCATTTATTTTTATTTTGATATTATTAAAAATAAAAAACATCATTATTTTCTCTGCTTGAAATTCAAAAATTCATAAAAAATTCAAACATCACTTTAAAAACTCAAAAAAATAGATTAGTTCTATTTTAGTATCTTTTTATTTCCGTCCAAAGTTATTATGAAAAATATTTTTTAAAAAAATAAAAATAGCAAAACTAAAAATCATTAAAAATTTGAAAATCAGAAAAAATAAAATTTAAATTAAAAAGATAAAAATTTCACAAAAACCAAGATAGTTTGTATTTTGGACTTTCTAGTTCTTTTATAGATTTTTTGATTATTTGAATAACCATCAGGATCTGTAGCCTTCCTGAGTTCAATCATGTCACTATATAGGTAAAATTGAAGAATACGAGAAAAATCCTCAAATCACGGAAGCGTGATGATCGCATCGAATGCGATCGGGAGCGACTAGTCGCACTAGTAGCTCGATGCAGCGGAAATTAAATATTTTCATGTGACGAAACCGCATGATCCCAGAAAACTTCTCGAATCGTTTTGTCTAAACCACAAAGAAGTAATAGGATTACCTCTTGAAGCGTGGTTGCGATCGAGTCACTAAACGAAGAGACCTCCTGTCTCAAGTCTGATCCGTCGGAGAAGACGCTTGCGAGCGCGGGGATGAATCGTGTGCTCCTCACAATTCATGTTGACGATCCAAGCAGAGGATCTCCTGATCTCGTCACACAAGATCCAATATCTTCTTCACGAGCGAGATGTACCGAAGGAGATGAAGATCCACGAGTAGATGATCCGGCAGCATAACGACGATGCTGCGTCGATGATGACTCTCACAATGGCTCCATGGTGGACGGCCATAAGAGAGAGATGGAGAGAGATACATGACGTACAGAGAATAAGAGAGAGTGAGAGAGAGAGACTCATCGAGTCGGTGTAAATCGAAGAGCAAGGCATGCCTCTTCTTATATAGGGTTTTGGGAGTCCATGGTTCTCAATCCATGGACAACACACAATCAATGGTTGAGATTGATTTGTGTTTCTTTCAATGGCCAAGATGTTGTTGTAAAAACACAACAACTAATGATTTAATTTAAATTAATTTCCATTGATAAATCAACAAAATAAATTCGAAATTAAATCACCTTTGATAAGAGAAAAAATAATGAAGAAGATAAACCAATCTCCCCATAACGGGGGACGGCTACTCTTCTCCTCATGGAGAGTTCTAGCCGTCCACTCCTCTTTGGTGGACTTGGTCTATCTCTTCAAATTATCATGAGATCTCATTATCTCGTGATATATATCATCATCTCTTGTTGACAATATTTTCACAAAAAATAACTCCAAATTATCTTATGGAAAATATCAATCATCCCATTTAAATTATGTGAATCTTATTCACAACCCAAAACTAAATGTAATTATATTTTCAATTAATCATTCAATGTGAATCCCATTCACATTAACAATTAATCAACAAATATAAAACATAATATGCTCTCTCTAATATATTATAAATTATATTTATAATATATATGATTAATATGGATAGTGCTATCCATATTATTCATATCCATGATAATTAAATAACATTTAATCATCTTGGATCTCTTTTCTCACGTGCCCAAATAATATGAATCACATTCACATTATTCATATCTTTGATAATTAAATCACATTTAATTATCTTAGATATCTCTCCTTATAATATGAATCAAATTCATATTATCTATGATAATTAAATCACATTTAATTATCAATTTTCTCGATGCTTGGATACTTATATCAACAATGAAATTATCCATGAACTCTTTCAAGGATAATGCGCTTTCTTTGCGGATACTTGGAGATAAGGACAGGGCGATTGTATTGTTCCATGTATAGTGACTGGGATATTGAGATCACATCTCAAATCCAGATCTCAGGCCTCCCACAGATGCTTGATTAAATCAAGACCGCAAATCTAATCTTCTCATTGCATCTGAATCACATTCAGATCAATGTCCAACATTTGGACCAAGATCAGATTACTTCTCTACTGAGAGGAGTCACTAAAATCCAGACCTGTTTCATCACTCCCTATGAATGGAAGCGTCATGGTTATACAATCGATTATGATCACATCGCCCTCAGCTATTCCCAAAACCTGTACATCCTGCATACAGGAAGACCCAGAATAAACCCGAAGTATTAGATCAACTTTATACTGTCTACTTTAGGGTTCTATCAGTAAGTTTCTCATTTGATCATTGGGATTTGGTATCGATCATATACTTTCCAAAAGCATATATCAGACCTAGGTCTTGATCATATACTTTCCAAAAGTATTTATCAAACCTACAAATTCAGTCAAGCTTCCAAAGCGAGATGACCATGCACGGAATTTGATTCTTCCCAACATCTCATGAGTGAGCTCATGTCTTCCGGTTCAGTAGTGAACCTGTATAATCTCTTTAAGAGATCGTATTACTCATATGCCCTTATATGCACACCAGTGCGTCGGTGTATAGACCTTGGTTAGGTCATCAACCTATTGGTCTGCCAAATGTACATACTCAGGCATATAGTAACACATCTGTCTCCGATCAGAGGATGCATGCCTATACCGTGACAACATATGATATAGGTCTTTGGTTATCTCGATCTTGTTAAGTCAACTCTTTGACCTAACTAATCTGACACCTCCGAATCTTTATTCCTATGCAGAGGACCTGCATCAAGAGGTCGGTCAGACATCAACCTATGTGAGAAAGGATTGTCATCTCCTACTCAGGCTGGAGATCATCTCTTAACAATCATTTGTGGTACTTGATGAGTCCTCAATCTAACTCTTTAGATATTCATCCAAGCACCAGCCTCTATGATTCAATAGTTGAACCAACAGCTGTATGATTATTAAGATGTTCATGGTACATAACCCTAGTTGTACTGAGGGACCTATTATGCAAATTAATTATTCTTAATTTCAGATCAGGGAATGATATTCGCAATAACATTTATTGCATAATGGCTCGCCGTGGGCTCGCATGTCCAACAATCTCCCACTAGCCCATAGTGCCATTAATGGGCTAATCATTTAAACCCATACTCATGTGACAATCATAGGATATTTAGAAATAGCTAGGTAAGCTGATCAGTCACTCTGTTCCCAAAAGACTATGCCAAGCCCTTTTACGACACTTGCATATCCCTAGGTAACAGGGCTTGCATCCAATGCGAATGTTGCATCTTTTGCATCCAATACTCAATCTTGATAAAGAAATTATAGTGTCCTTGACACTATTGCTCAGTAATTATTATAATCGGTATTTCCATAATCCTTATCAGAATAACATTATTCCTGGAGATCTCTATCTCCCAAGGCATCACAGTTAAGACCTTTTAGATCACTATCTATAAAATCTTAGGTTCTTGATGATGAGACTTTGAGATCATTATCTCTAAGTCTTGTCATATTTGAAGATATTTATTATTATTGCAATCAAGTGTTTTCTCTCTCCATAGTAGGACTAGCAACACTTTACTACTCCCACTGCACGGCAGATAGCTGGCTTTTGTACACATGTAGCATACACTCCGCTTCTCGTAACTGATGCATAAATGCAAGCAGTTCTAGCATTCACTTCCTCAACTCTTTGAGGTGATATCCCTTCCTTTAGATAGGTCAGTACCAAATCTTAAGGGAAGGAAGCCTTTCTTGGAATTTCCAAGAATGGAATATGTCTAAGGTGTACTACAAATGTGACAATCCCAATACCCTCTTTTCTTTGCTTCTGAACAACTTCAGACCTAAGATCTAAGAGGTATCCTTGAGATCATATATCAAGGTATGGAATAGCCAGTCTATAAAACACTTATTATTATCCTTGTATCATTCCAAATGATTAGGATATTATCTACATTTAGCAAGATGAATACAATGGCACTTCCACTAAGCTTCACATGGTACATCAAGATTCTATCTGAAATCATAACATTTATGATTTCATCAAATCTGATGTTCCAACTACAAGAAGCTTATTTGAGTCCATAGATGGATTTCTTTAGCTTTCACACCTTACTTTCCCCAATCATGAAGCCCTGAGGCTACTTCATGTGAATATCCTCAGAGAGGCATTCATAGAGGAATGCAATCTTGACTTCCATCTCGAAGATGTCAAAGCCAAGTTGTGTAGCTATAGTTAGCAATAATCCGATGGGTTTAAGCATGGTTACTGAAGAGCAAGTCTCATCGCTACGAACCGAGCTTTGAAGCTCTCTATCTTATCATCAGATTCCCTTTCTCCTGAAGATCCATTTACACCTTTATGGGTCTTACCCATATAGGTGGATCCTCGAGGGTCCATATACAACACTTGTATATGAAGTCTACTTTAGACTTTATTGCTAACATCCATCTTTCCATGTCATGATCCTCAGGAGCTTCATCACATGAAGTTCGATCATTGTCAGACTTAATCGACACATGGAATACATCCTCAAACTCATTTGAAGATGTATTAATGTTTCATCTTTAATTATCCTTTTAGTTTCTGATTTCAGGAGCCTCATTATCATCTCAAGATTAAATGAGTTCCTTTACTTCATTTTCTTCATGATTCTCAAGAGTCTCAGCCTCTAAGAATCACATTCTCAGAGATGAGATATTTTAAGAATCTTAAGGTCATAAAGTAGGTATCCCATACCATCCTTAATTTTCCTAATGAAGTAGCACTCTCTAGTGCTTAATTCCATCTTACTTGAATGGAATCTTATTAAGGATATATAGTGTAGTCTCTACTATATATATACCTGGAAACTAAGAGGTAGTTATGCTAAAAAAATCATTAATCAAATCATGTCACACGTGATCCGATTGTATCTCCCTACAACTCTATTGAGTTCAGGTCTATCATGAGGAGTGAGATAGAAATGATATTCATATCTCCATAAGGTATTCTTTGAATTTTATCTAACAGGTACAAGCTACCTAGGTTAGATCAAATTCATTTCTTCTTTCTTCAAACTTTGGTTCTAAACCAAAATTGTGAAATCTTTGAACATTTCAAAGGTTTATTAAGTGAAGATAAGAAATCTCATATCACAAATAATCATTGAATGATATCACATATCATCAATGTTTATTATGATACAGATGATTCACATACATCAATATGTATAAGAGCATGAATACCCTGGCATCTTACACTATTCCTAGAGAAGAGTGTATTGGACATATTTACTTTGAATACAATATTCACAAGTATGTAAGATTTGAACCTTCAGACAATCTAAAGTTCAATACCTCACTAGTCTATTGATCATGCCAATAGATATAAGTCCAAGACTCGATGTCGTATCATTGTCAAATGATCTTCATCCTCCTATTGATCTGTCAAGGTTTTATTTTTCAAGTTTAAAAAGCTTAATGAACCATTCATTAATTTTCTAATTTTGTGGAGTCCACTAGATGTTAGATTACTATCTGAAATATATCTATCATAACCTTTTATGATAATTCCATCTCAGAATTCATGTTTATTTCCAACATTTAGAAACAAACAATGAGTGTATTCTAATATCTAGGTCATAGAGACATTCTCTAAGACTAAGGCTCTCCCACTGACACGTTGAAGTCTATCAATCCAACAGAGATTGTTGCAACAATTGCATCAATATCCATGTGGATAACTATAAACCTTAAAATCAAATTTATCAGTCTTCTAAAACATATGCAACAATTGCAAGTGTCATTAGAAGAATGAGATACAATTATTAGACTTTAATCTTGTTTTATAAGAAAGTCAATTTCAATGATCAAATGTAGATTATTTCGATGCACTATCCGAGTCCTTCTCTAAGGATCCTAGATAGTCCAGATAGTCATACTATCAATACATCGACTCATTGCAGTATTGGCATTCATCCAACTCTCTAGATGCCATATGGAAGTCACAGAAGTAGGTCAACTCTTTGACTTTCCTTCTTTCTTAGGTCAGACCCATGCTTCCACTGTGCTCTCTTTATCTATGAACAACCATTGCTCAAGACAAAGTATCTCTTATGTTAAATTCAAAAGAATTCAATCTAAGAGCATTTCAACATTTATACATGCTTCATTAAATTCATACAATATGAATATGATGAAGCTTCATGAATGACTAGCGTATAGACAGTAGAATGATGACACTCATCATGTCTACATCCATCTAGACTCTTAAAACATTGGTTCAGGTAGGTATTCAAACATTTTGAATACATCATCTCTTATAGAGCTACCATTCTGCTTGATGCAGAGAACCATGTCATTCATGATTAAATGCCTAGAGCACATATGTATGCCAGAACATCTTCTTGGATTTTATAAGGATTATTTGACAATTGAGATAATCATCGACATGTCACTTCCAAAGTACACTCAATGAAAGATCAAGACTATAGAGACATACGAACCCCAAGGTGATGTCTTATTGTCTTATTTAATTGTCGTTCCTCATTATGTTGAGGAAACTTGCACATTGCAACAACATACATTATGTGTCCAACTGCAAGTACAATATCTGGATCATGAGTCCAATCCATGATATTTTACTGGTTATTTTTAGTATAATATTGAGTGGGTTTAATGAAGGAATATCTGAAATAGGAAATTTCCATAAGTGTATATATTTATATATATATATATATACATATTTTACTTTGATTTAAGAGTTTTTATATCAAAGTTGTCTTGCCTTGTCAACACTGAAAGTTCATTCCCTTAATCACTTTCAATGTAAGAGATGTACTTACCATTATATCTCAAGCAAGATATGGGATCTCCTTTCTTATCTTTGTCACATCCCAATAATATGAGAACTTGTGACTCCGATAAAAAGAAGCGGGAACACATTCCGCCTTGCAAGTCCAACTTGCATCTCCCAATTCGGTCTTTAACACCCAGGCCCACCACCCCTAAGGAGATGTTGACCCGTTGTTAATTGAACCAACCATCAACAGGAGTAGAACTCGCTATGTGCAATCCAATATCGCCCCAATAATATGAGGATTCGATATTGGGGACTACGCATATGGCCTTACTCTTTCGAAAAGCAAAGAGCCCGATCCAGATGCGCTTGCATACAGGAGCTGTCACTTCAGACAGGCGTCTACTACATACAATCCCTGGCGACGGAACCCTTCGCCTTGACGGGAGACCATAAATGTCACTTACGCGATCATCCATATCATATTCAAATTCTAATTAATCATCATGAATCACATTCACCATGATCAATTCTTCCAAGGGAAATACACGTCTATTCATAATAGAGTGATTTTAATTTGATATAATCAATTTAATCACATTAAATTAATTATCAATCCAATTTTCAATCAACAAACTTGATTATTACTTGAATAGTAGGTGTAATCTCAAAGTACGTATTATTTGATTTTTAATAATTAGAAATACACTTTGACTTCTCCGGCATTATCGAGTCCCTACCCGCTGTCATGGCCAGTACCGACGAGAGTGGGATGGACCACATACGTTGCAACCCGCTACCCCAATGCTCTCCGACTAGATACCATATCCACCTCAGGAAAGGATAATGCCAGATAAATCATTGTGTACTTTGAGATGCTCATCGGTTTTTCAACCGAAATTATACCATATAATATACATAAAAACAATTTTGATTATATTATAAAGAGATTTGCTAAACAAATCTCCAATCCTATTCAAGCAAGAGGGTTTTTCATGTAAAAGTTGTCCTACAACTTTTGTAGGATAAACTAGGGTTTTGCATGAAAACAATGTTTGTTGATGATTTCATATCAACCAATCATGATCAAGATCAACTATCTTATCATTTTGGTTAGTGAAATATCATTCAATAAATTGATTATTATATTTAAATATTTCACAAATATTTATTAATAATCATTTTAGAAAATTAAAAATTAATTTCCATTAATTTATTTGAATGACAATCACAAGGTTTTGGATAATCATGCAATTTCCAACAGTGACCCTCACTAACTAAAAATAGCATATCTCATTCATTTTAAATCCAAATTAAGCAAAATCAATTTCTAGAGATTGATAACTTGATTTAAAAACTAAATCATATGATAAACATGCATTTCTAGGCGTTTTAAAAACCGTAATTAACATCTTGATTACGTCTCTAATCGTCATCCCCGAAACAGTGGATATATAGTTAATAAAATGACCATATTATGAGCAAACGGAATCCAAATTATGCAAACTCAAATCCTACTGTTTTCTTGATTAATGGGGAACATTTTTCAATTTAAAAATTTGCATTTAAAAATTTTAAATAGGGCCGAAATTTTATCACAAGATAAGGCTGCGAAAATCAAAATGCTAAAATTTTCACGAACCCAAACGAGCCCAAATTTTTTGTAGGTTCATGGATCTAATTCAAAAAACTTCGACAACCTGGCTCTGATATCACTTGAAGGATACGGGAAAAATCATCAAGCACATCATAGAAGCGTGATGATCGCATCGAATGCGATCGGGAGCGACTAGTCGCACTAGTTGCTCGATGTAGCAGAAATTAAAAATTTCCATGTGACGAAACCATATGATCCAAGAACACTTCTCGGATCGTTTCGTCTAAACCACAAACAAGTAATAGGATTACCTCTTGAAGCATGGTTGTGATAGAGTCTCTAAACGAAGAGACCTCCTGTCTCAAGTACAATCCGTCGGAGGAGACACTTGCGAGCGCGGGGATGAATCGCGTGCTCCTCGCAATTCATGTTGACGATCCAAGCGGCGGATCTCCTGATCTCGTCACACAAGATCCAACATCTTCTTCACGAGTGAGACATACCGAAGGAGATGGAGATCCATGAGTAGATGATCCGGCAGCATAACGACGATGCTGCGTCGATGACGACTCTCACAATGTCTCCATGGTGGACGACCATAAGAGAGAGATGGAGAGAGGCACATGACATGTAGAGAATAAGAGAGAGAGAGACTTGTCGAGTCGGTGTAAATCGAAGAGCAAGGCATGCCTCTTCTTATATAGGGTTTTGGGAGTCCATGGATCTCAATCCATGGACAACACACAATCAATGGTTGAGATTGATTTGTGTTTCTTTCAATGGCCAAGATGTTGTTGTAAAAATACAACAACTAATGATTTAATTTAAATTAATTTCCATTGATAAATCAAAAAAATTAATTCAAAATTAAATCACCTTTGATAAGCGAAAAAATAATGAAGAGGATAAGCCAATCTCCCCATAAGGGGGGACGGCTACTCTTCTCCTCATGGAGAGTTCTAGCCGTCGACTCCTCTTTGATGGACTTGGTCTATCTCTTCAAATTATCATGAGATCTCATTATCTCATGATATATATCATCATCTCTTGTTGACAATATTTTCACAAAAAATAATTCCAAATTATCTTATGGAAAATATCAATCATCCCATTGAAATTATGTGAATCTTATTCACAACCCAAAACTAAATGTAATTATATTTTCAATTAATCATTCAATGTGAATCCCATTCACATTAACAATTAATCAACAAATATAAAATACAATATGCTCTCTCTAATATATTATAAACCCGAAGTATTAGATCAACTTTACACTCTCTACTTCATGGTTTTATCAGTAAGTTTCTCATTATCATTGGGATTTGGTATCGATCATATACTTTACAAAAGCATATATCATACCTAGGTCTTGATCATATACTTTCCAAAACTATATATCAAACCTACAAATTCAGTCAAGCTTCCAAAGTGAGACGACCATGTACATAATTTGATTCTTCTCATTATCTCATGAGTGAGCTCATGTCTTCCGATTCATTAGTGAACCTGTATGATCCTTTTGAGAGATCGTATTACCCATATCCCCTTATATGCACACCAGCGCGCCGGTGTATAGACCTTGCTTCAGTTATCAACCTATTGGTCTGCCAAATGTACATACTCAGACATATAGTAACAAATCTGTCTCCGATCAGAGGATGCGTGACACCGTGACAACATACGATATAGGTCTTTGGTTTTCTCGATCTCGTTAAGTCAACTCTTTGACCTGACTAATCTGACACCTCCGAATTTCTATTCCTATGTAGAGGACCTGCATCAAGAGGTCGGTCAGACATCAGCCTATGTGAGAAAGGATTGCCATCTCCTACTCAGGCTGGAGATCATCTCTTAACAATCATTTGACGGTGCTTGATGAGTCCTCAATCTAACTCTTTAGATATTCATCCAAGCACCAGCCTCTATGATTCAATAGTTGAACCAACAGCTGTATGATTATTAAGATGGCCATGGTACATAACCCTAATTGTACTGAGGGACCTATTATGTAAATTAATTATTCTTCATTTTTGATCAAGGAATGATATTCGCAATAACATTTATTGCATAATGGCTCGCCGTGGGCTCGCATGTCCAACAAAAATGAATAGCGAAATTATCTTGCAACATCTCTTTTGTAATTATTTTGTCTTGAGAAAAAGAAAATAATATTTTTTTGAGCTGGAAATTGTGGGGATCACAATGACAACTTTATACCAATAATAATCACTCCTCGAAATTTCTCCTTCAAAAAATTGGAATCGTTGCTGGGGAAATAAAATTAAAACTAAAAAACTGACCAACAAAATGGTGCCGTTGTCAGGGAGGTACGGCGAGTGTAGTTAGGTTTCTCTTTTAATCTACTATTCTTTGTCATGAATTTTTGTATATTTTTCTTCGAAATTCTTTCATTATTCATATTCACTATACCTATTTCATTATTTCTTTCTCATTATTTCATAATTGTGTTTTTTTACATATTTTCATTTCCTCTTTCTTGCAAGGGCCTGGCGAGAAAGGGTAAATTTCTTAGGAGTGACGGCGCACACAAGCGAAGCGAAGATGGCTTGATTCTTCACCGAGTCATAAGAGAGTGTGAAAGGAGAAGAAGATGATTTGAAAAAAAATTTGCAGTCTTTCTTTATTTATTTATAGCATTAAAAACTCTGTAAAAGCACATTCATTTGTTGCTGGGTCTGTTTCGCCAAGTGCCGGTGCACTCGGGGGACGTCATTGGTTTTGTCGCCTTTTTCACCTTTTTTTCATTTGTCTTTATTTTGTATGATTGAGCCCTAGATGTAGGATTTGCTTGACGATAAATTAAGGCCAAACACTTAATTATATTTGCCTGCACCTATAGTTCTCATTTGGACTTAGTCAAATTTTTAATTGCTTCT
Source organism: Ottelia alismoides (assembly GCA_037367405.1). NCBI lineage: Eukaryota > Viridiplantae > Streptophyta > Magnoliopsida > Alismatales > Hydrocharitaceae > Ottelia > Ottelia alismoides. The sequence continues at coordinate 655,591 of JAZKJV010010113.1, forward strand.
CATTAAGACTTGGAATCGAGCATCGATAGGGACTCTACACAACGCTTGCAGGACTCCAAGTGGTGAGCACTGAAGAATTCCCCAAGATCGGACTTTCGGATTCCATTTCCGAGTGATTAGTGCTTGTGCTTCACGCTAATAGCAATTTTTGTACCTAGAATGATTTCATCAGCTTGCATTTGCATATAGGTAGATTTCAATTCTGCTTAGCATCCTTGCATGTAGAGATATGGAGGCAAGGTTAGAATTTATGCCTTAGCATGCATCATTGATTTCATCTTGCGTTACTTTTCCGACTCTCTTCCTCTAATTTTATAACTTAGGTTGCTAATGACTCCTAGATAGGATTCGTGCATTCTTATTAAAAACATAAAAAAGTGATAACAAATAAAAATTAGGACTGCTAAAATTACTTGACCCTAAAATATATCAAAAAGAAAAATATTTGTCTTATGGAAAGTAATCCTCTCATTGTATTCATTTTAAATTGCTCACGAACACAATAAAGTTAGTGCCCAAATCCCATAAGCCAACCTAAGTGTTGTACAATTTTTATGATTCTCTCCTAACTCCAAAACATACAAGATTAAGAGATCGAGCTTTCACGGTCTTCATCGAGTTGAGTAGATGAATTGGGGGTGTGTTTTGCTTTGTGTATATTTTTTGTGATTGCTTGTGTGCATACTAGATCCTTTTGCGCATTTGTACCTTTTTCTTCATATCTTTTGACTTGACCATCATATTCTCCCGTCATTTTTTCTTGTTTTAGAGATGGCCAACTGGAGTGATTTTAACCGGACCTTCAGGGATCCCTTGCACCCTCCAGTCGATCCATATCCCTTTCTCCAGGAGGACTTTCCTCCTGATTTTTGTGCATATCTGCCTAACCCATTATTTCAGAAATCAAACTTTGATTTTCACACATCTTCATTCCACTCACCCAATCTTAGGATTTTTGAGTCACCTTTCATGATGTCCAAACTTGAGACCATGAACCAGATGATGGAGCATATGAATTCGAGGATTAGAAATCTATTTAACATCAATAAGAGTCAGAATGACGCTCCACTATTTGAGGAAATGGGTTCACTTGAGGATAGTCATGGGATCTAGCAATCACCCAAAATATAAAAACAAGAGAAAAAATAAAAAATACAACAATAATTCGATAGACATATTGTTGATTCATCTTGCAAAGAGAGGGCACCCATGCCAAACCATTTTCCCACAAAATCATTCACTAAAAGGACATGTCCCATTTATCTGCTCCTTAATCCAAGAAAAGAAAGTGGAGGAGCAGATCTGAGCATCACATCTTGACCATGACCACTACCCACACCATCTCTCATCGACCACATTTAAGAAAGGGAACACTACCACACCTCTTGTGAGTTGCTTCATCTCTGACTATTCTTGTGACAACACACTCCTTGACGGTGGTGCTTCAATCAATATAATACCCTTATCTATTGTACAGTCTCTTCATCTTAGGCCTCTCAAGAAAAGCAGGATGACAGTTCAATTTGCTAATGGATCTACTAAGAGGTCGAAGGGTATTTTAGAAAACATTATCATTATTATTAAGGGCATAATCTTCATTTCTGATCTTGTCGTATTGCCCATGGAGACCTCCACCCCTATGGAACACCCTCCAATCATTGATCGACAGCCTTTCCTCGCCTCTGCGAGTGTTGTTATTGATTGTGGATTAGGAGAGATTCACTTACTTTCTTATGTAGGAAACGATGTTTATCACTACACCCATTATTGCAAGAGACCTACTTCCCATGAATGTGTGCCTATGTTAGCCAACCTCAAGGACTTTGACCTTGATGATACTATCAGTGATTTTTAAAGTATGCTGGATGATACTGAGACCCAAGAATTCCTCTTCAAGGAGGAAAACTCAGAAATCATAGACCTTGGAGTTCCCCCTTATGATACGTGGTGATGCATTGATGACATCTGCGGGATTTACATAATAGACACCCTAGAGCACGTGGTAGACTCTGAGACTAGACAGGACGGACGTGATTTGACTACTTTCACTAATGAGTCCATTTCTATTCATCTTGATTTAGATGAGACTGATAAGGCCAGATTTGGATTGATTGCTTTTATAAAGGAATTCAAGCCTTTTAATGCAAATGATGATTAGTAGAGGTTCACCAGGCTGGAATTGATCTTACTTTTTCTGATAATGATTTCGAGCCTTTTTACTTGATATTTGCGAGACTTCCCAAGCCGGACATGACCACACTACTTCCACTAACCGGTTCATGCCTACACACTCTGACACCATTGAGGATATATTCCTGGTCGATCCTGATCAATTTGTGTCTAATGATGACCATGATATCGATCGACACCATGTTAGATCCATTCCTCAGCGATCTCACAAAAAGGCCTGCTTTCGACCTACTTGACCTTTATACACACTCCTCTTGTATATCACTTTGTTTCTTTCTTTCTTCTTCCATTTTATCATTCACCCCTTTCTGTATGTGTGTGTATGTTATACTTAGGATGTGCTTTATCATAAGTATGGTAGGGGTGAATGATTTGTGTTGTTCATATTGTTTTTTTCTTTTGTTCTCTCGATTATCCCCCAACTTGTTGATATTCTATACTTAGGGCTATTCTACCCTAAGTATAGGGGGGCACGTCGAGTCATTGAGTCCGTACATTCTCTTCATTGATTTTTCCCTTTTGTACAGTCCGCTATACTTAGGATTACTTGATCCAAAGTATAGGGGGGATCACCGACTTTTATTCTTTTTATTTTTTCTATGAGACATTGAAGCATAGGAGTCGTTTCTCTTTTCTATACTTAGCACGAGTTATGTCTTCCCTTGTCGCTCTCTGATCACTATGAGGACATATTTCGAGCTAATTATAGGGATTGTTGTATATATTGTATATATACTTTAAACATAACTCGTATTTTTAAATATGATTATTTTTGGGATATGTATATAAATTCGCGAAATCCGTATGTGTGTGTATAGACATTGATCACCGTTCAAAAAACAAAAAATACAAAAAATAAAAAAACAAAAAAACAAAAAATACAAAATACAAAAAAAATAAAAAAACAAAAAATCAAATCAAAACAACAACAAAACAAACAAAATAAAAAATAATAAAAAATTCTTGTGTATACTTGTATATATTTTAATAACCCTTTTTCCCTTAAAAAATACCTAAAAATTATAAAACCAGAAGTTTATAAATATTTGCATAACTAAAAAAATCTCTTGTTACATGTGCATCATATTTTCCCAAAAATCGATAAAAAGTTCAAAATTAGAAAATTATCTCAAAAAAATAAGATTTTGCTTTCTTTTTGCATTATACATGTTTTCTTGCATTAGCATGTGCATTTTTCAGGATAGTATTGACATTTAAACTAAGTATGGAATAAAGTTGAATAATGAAGCTTAGTTGGACTCTAATCCACTTAATTTCAGAGGAACCTTATAAGAACTGGAGTTAAGACTTTTCAAGTCCTAGTGACATAATTGTTTGAGTTCATAAGACTATGTTCACATGTTGTCTTGAGTAATCTAATTAGAATATTTAATAACACACACATGATGCTTCCAGACCATGTCTTATCTTAGATAAGAACTCTACATGTATCTCTCCATGGAGGAGGTTGTGAGAAGGAATAATCTTTTGGCTTGGAGTAGCATACGAGGGTAGTACATCTAGGCAGAACCTCTCGTCTTCCTATAGGGAGGGAAGTGCATCTCGTCATGGCCTGATGGTATTGAGGTCTAAAGACCGAATGTTGCGGGGTTGCAATAATGCTTCAAAAGAGGGATAGTCTAGTAGCTCAAGAGAAAAAACTTCTTATGTATATGTTACAACTTGTATATATTTTTGAAAAAATGAAAAGAAAGAAAAAATACATAATCTCCAAAAGTGGAAAGGCCTGTTTGAAAAGTAAAATCCATACCGGAGTGTTCAGCTAGCAGCCAGATGACTTGATTACACTGGTCATGCATCCAAGGATAGGTATCTACACTGGTTACCATCAATGCTTTTCTCCATCCTCTCTTCTTGAGCTGGTTGTACTTGAACACATAAGAAATTAGCACTGCTCCTCAAGGAAAGAGTTGCTACATTGGTGGACTAGAGTTACCTTATTGAGGGAGGCAGTTTCTTTACTACTTTTGAGATGGGGAGCTATATTTCACTTACGCTGTACAAGTAAAGATTTATAGTCATAAGAATTTGTGAATGTAGACTTGTTCTGACATGACTATTGAGGAGACCTGAATAGGAGTCTTGTTGAACTTAGAGGTTGTAGGTTTTAAATCCATTTATCATTAAGGTTCCACCACACTAATGATCCAAAGGTCTGACAGAGCTCCATACTATAATTTTATGAAGATAAGTTTAATACTCAATATTATCCTTATCTCCTTATTTTTCCTTTCTTTTTCTTTTATTCACTTATTCTTTCAAATAAGTGTTTGCTAAGGGACTAGCAAAGGTAAAGCATAGGGGGATAATGAATCTGCATTTCTTACTAACTCCCTTATAAAATACTTATATAATACTAACTCCATACTCTTACTAACTTGCCTCTGTGTGTAAATATTGCACATTTATTACTATTTTAACCTAAAATAAATAAATAAAGAAAGGAAAGAATAAAAAAAAATAAAAAAGATGACAGCATATATGTAATAGATACAGGCTGACCCGAACCCCGAGAGAAGATCAAGACTTGACATGATCGGCCAAGAATAAAATAGGGGAAACGATCCTTAATCAGAACATCCAAAAAAATGTCTTGTATATATTGGTATAAAACTAACACTATTTTATTTGTACATAAATTGATCTCAAATGAAATAATTTTCAAAACAAAAGTTGTAAATAAAAATATTTTCTAATTAATAAAAATAATTGCAAAATAAAGTCTTGTACAGAATAAAAGTAACCACATTTTGAAAAAACCATAAAGCAATAATTGAAAGACAAATTTTGGCTTCATATAAACTTACGCTGAATTAAACTCACCCATTGTATTCTAAATTAAATTATCTTTAAAATGATTTTGGTCTCATAATTTTTTAAATTACGGTTTGAAAGATGGTTTTTTGGGTGGTTTATGCAATTTTACCATTTATTGTATATATCCATATTTCTTTCTATATATATATTCTATTTTTAAATATTTTTTAATAATTATTTAAAATAAAAAAATTTTAAAATAATAGATTATTTTCTCATTTAATTGTATATATAATGTGCCATATGTTTATAGTAGATGTATATACTCAATTCCCTTAAATAACCACACCAAAAAATAAAAAATAAATAATTATTATTTAATTTAATAAAGTAACAAAAATAAATAAAAAATTATGTAAATAATTTTAACAATAACTTCCTTTCTTATCTCTATCTCATTCCAAATTTTGAATTTCAAACTCTACCTTTTATCTATTAATATGTCTCCTCCCTCGTTTCAATTTGATCAATCTTTGGTGAGAGGAGCCTATTCTCCAAGAGCCATCTTATCGCAGAAGGTGCCTAGCCTATGAATTGTTCGGTGATAGCGCGTCGGCCTTCATTGAGGCGATCACGGTTTCCATCCGTTCCCACGGTCAGAACCACATATTTTTTCTCTCGTCATAATCTAGGTTAATCGTAGTTTAACTTTTGTGCTTTTAATTTCATCGTCAATTTTCTTGGATTTTAATTCGTATATCTTAATTGTAATCAATCATTCCTCAAAAATTCTAAATCCAACTTGATTATTTAATCTCATCTTGTCAATCCACAAACATTCTTATTCTACCTCATGTGGACTCTCATCTCGAGCAACATACGGTGGCCGGAGACTCGGTTCCAATCCATCACGTCCGACATAACCCCTACGCCCACTAATTCTTATTTAATTTTTAAAAAACTGAGCCATTGTTTTCGATTCATTTTCTATCTATATAATATTTGCAAGAATAAAGAAAAAGATTACAAATATATATATATATATATATATATATGTGTGTGCGTGTGTGTGTGTGTGTGTGTGTGTGTGTGTGTGTGTGTGTGTGTAAATATATAAAAAGGGGGATTTCTGCGGTTTCTGTTTTTGAAAAAAAAGTTTTTTCAATTTCTATTTTTACATTTAAAATAATAAATAAATAAATAAATAAATAAATAAATAATAAAAGGCAACAGGCATTGCCCTCTCTAGCCACCGGTGATGCCCACCGCCTTGCTCTTGAACCACTGGTGGTGTCGCCGCCATCCACCCTCTCCAACCGCAATGCATCCTCCCCCATTCTGCACAGCACCTCCTTCAATACTCATCGTACACCCACCATGAGGAACCCACTGACGCGTGTGCCGCCTCAACCTCTGTTGCGTCCTGGATGCATCCGCTGCTCCCGATCCGCGCGAAGCCCTCTCTCGTAGGTCACCATCGTTTCCCGTCTCGAGCGGAGCTACCCCGCAGCCATCCGTTCCTCCAACCACTGGTCCGCCATCTCCCCCTCATGCTCGCATGTGCCACAAGACATCTCATGATCCTGCTGAAGGATAATGTGAATCCTTAAGCGCATCACGGAAGCATGTTGATCGCATCGTATGCAATCGGAGCAACTAGTCGTACAAGATGCTAGATGCGGCGGAAATTAAAAATTTAACTTTAAAGATGAAACCACATGATCACGAGAACATTTCTCAGATCGTTTCATCAAACCACAAAGTATAAGGAATACCTCTTGAAGCGTGGTTGTGATCGCGAGATCCCAAAGTAGAGATCCTCCTGTCTCAAGTCCGACCCACGAAGAACGCACTTGCGAGCACGATGATGAGTCGCGTCCTTCCCGCAATCTTTTGACGAAGATCCAAGCGTAGAAGGCGAAGCAAGATGCTCTCCTTCTCAATATGCAAAGTGGACGACCACTTGGATATTAAGAGAGAGCCCACACGAGAATGAGAGAGAGAGAGAATAGTAGTCTTCTACAACCCTAGATGATGTACCTTGGAAGGCTACCCTAGCCCTCCTTTTATATTAGTTTAGGATCCAATGGATCTCAGTCCATGGGACACATAGATCCAACGGCTAGGCTTGGTCTATGTAAGATCAATGGCTATGATTGTTGTTGGTTAAAACCAACAATATTAATTTAAATTAAAATATGTTGCAACATTATCAACATAATTTAATTTAACATTAACTAATTAAGAGATAATGTGATAACAAAAATGGAGTCAACCAACCACCCTTGAATATAGGGGGCGTCACCCATGAACAATTCATAGGTGACACCACCTATGAAATTGGTGGTTATTTTGGCTCCTTTTTATTTATCTCATTATTCCTTAATTAATTTTGTAATAACAATTATCACAAAATTATTCACCAAATTAATTCCAAATTAATTTGTGAATATTTCAATCATGCCATTGAATATTATGTGAATCATATTCACAACCCAAACTAATTTGTAAATTGCATTTCCAATTAATTAATAAATGTGAATCCAATCCACAATATTAATTAACAAATGCTATTTACATAAATCCTCTCTCTTATATACATATATATATATATATTATAAATCTTATTTATAATACACATATATCATGGATAGTGTAATCCACATTCTCTTAATCCTTGATAATTAAATCCCATTTAATTATCTTACATAATCATTCTCACAATATGAATCATATTCATATTAAGCTTGATCATCAAATCTCATTTAATCATCAAGTTTTTCATCTTTGATAATGATATGAATCATATGCATATTATGCTTCATAATTAAATCTCATTTAATCATCAAGTCCTTCTTGCTTGGATATACATTTCATCAAATGAATTATTATTGAACCCTTTCAAGAATAATGTGCTTTCTCCGCAGATACTTGGAGATAAGGACAGGGCGATTGTATTATTCCATGTATAGTGACTTGGATATTGAGATCTTATCTCAAATCCAGATCTTACGAACCTCCCACAGATGCTTGATTAAATCAAGACCGCAAATCCAATCTTCTCATTGAATATGAATCTCATTCAGATCAATGTCCAACACTTGGACTAAGATTGGATTGCTTCTCTACTAAAAGGAGTCACTAAAATCCAGACCTGTTTCATCACTCCCTCGGAATGGAAGCGTCATGGATATACAATCGTTTATGATCACATCACCCTCAAGTATTCCCAATACCTGTACATCCTGCATACTGGAAGACCCATGATCAACCCGAAGATCAAGATCAATTTTACACTGTCTTCTTTAGTGTTTGATCACTAAGTTTCTCAATCTTGGTCACTAGGAGTTGGTATCGATCATATGCTTTCTCAAAGCATATATCATACCTTCAAATTCATGTCATGCTTCCAAAGCACGACGACCATGCATGGAATTTGATCGGTCCCAATACCTCATGAGTGAGCTCATGTCTTCCAGTTCACAAGTGAGCCTGTATGATCCCTTTGAGAAAGGTCGGTCAGATATCAACCTATGTGAGAAAGGATTGGCCATCTCCTACTCAGGATGGAGATCTTCACTTGACAATCATTTGACGGTTCTTGATGAGTCCTCTATCTAACTCCTTAGATATTCATCCAAACACCAGCCTCTATGATTCATTTAATGAATCAACAACTATATCATCATCAAGCTGGCCATGGTACATAACCCTAATTGTACAGAGGGACCTTATAGTGCATTCATTCATATAATTTCAGAAAGGGAGTGAAACATCAATGACTTTTATTGATAATCATAAATATTACAATAACATTTATTGTAAGAATGGTTCGCCCAGGGCTCACATGTCTAACAATCTCCTACTAGCCCTCAGAACCATTCAGGTACAATCCGTAAACCCATACTCATTACATGCTGGTCAAAAACCTTCTGTGTCAGAGGTTTGGTAAGAGGATCAGCAATGTTGTCGGTAGAGGCCACCTTTGTGATGATGATATCACCACGCTTTTGAATCTCCCGAATGATGTGGTATTTCCTTTCCACGTGCTTGCTCTTTCGATGGCACCTGGGCTCCTTTGCTTGGGCAATGGCTCCAATGTTATCGCAGAGTAGCGGGACGATATTATCAGAGGAAACTACACCAAGCTCCAAGATGAACTTGCGCAACCACACCGCCTCCTTTGCAGCATCCGATGCGGCAACGTATTCGGCTTCTGTTGTTGAATCCGTCGTAGTGTCCTGCTTCTTGCTTCTCCAGCTCACAGCACCACCGTTCAACAGGAATACAAACCCTTATGTCGACTTTCGATCATCAATATCTGACTAAAAGTCTGAATCTGTATATCCCAAGGCTTGGAGATCACCATCCCCATAGACCAATATGTAATCTTGCGTCCGCCTCAGGTATTTGAATATGTTCTTTACTGCATTCTAGTGTTTCTCTCCATAGCAGGATTGGTAACGACTTACCACTCCCACTGCATGGCAGATGTCTGGCCTAGTACACATCATGGCATACATCAAGCTTCCTACAACTGATGCGTAAGGGCATCCAGCCATGGCCTACCTTTCCTCAACACTTTGAGGAGCCATCCCTTTGGACAGATGGATACCATGTCCTAAGGGGAGGAATCCTTTCTTTGAACTATCCATACGAAACCGTTCAAGAATCTTCTTGATGTATCCATGTTGTGATAATCCCAGTATTCTCTTTTCTCGGTTTCTGAACAACTTCAGGCCTAATATGTAAGAGGCTTCTCCAAGATCTTTCATCTCGAAGGTTTGGGATAGCCAAATCTTCACACTAGTCATCATTCATGTATCATTCCCAATGATAAGGATATCATCTACGTAAAGCACGATGAACACAATGGCGCTCCCACTAAGCTTCTTGTACACACAAGGTTCATCAGGGTTTTGCACAAAATCATAACTTTTTATGGTTTCGTCAAATCTGATGTTCCAGCTACGAGAAGCTTGTTTGAGCCCATAGATGGATTTCTTCAACTTGCATACTTTACCATCCTCAGCTATGAATCCCTGGGGCTGCTCCATATAGATATCCTCCTCGAGGTATCCATTGAGGAAAGCCGTCTTGATGTTCATCTGCCAGATGTCGTAGTCAAGAGATGCAGCTATAGCTAGCAGTGTCCTGATGGATTTAAGCATAGCCACAGGAGAGAACGTCTCATCGTAGTCGATGCCTTCTCTCTGTGTGTAGCCCTTGGCTATGAGCCGTGCCTTGAAAGTCTCTACTTTCCCATCAGGTCCCCTCTTTCTCTTGAAGATCCATTTACACCCAATGGGTTTTACCCCATTAGGTGGATCCTCTAGGGTCCATACACCATTCTTATACATGGAGTCAATCTCTGACTTCATTGCTAGCATTAATCTATCCATGTCATGATCTGCTAGTGCTTCATCATATGAAGAAGGATAACTGTCAGTCTCACCTGACACATGGAATCCATACCTTTCAGGTGGTGCAACCACCCTCGAACTCCTTCGAAGAGGTATGGGTGTTTCATCTTCATTATCTCTTCAGTTTCTGGTTCAGGAATCTCAGAATCCTCAGGGGATTCAATGAGTTCCTCTACTTCATTCTTGTCTTGACCTTTAAGGAAATCATCCTCCAGAAATATCACATCCCTAGAGACAAAAACCTTTTGGATCTCAGGGTCATAAAGTTGGTATCCAATACCATCTTTAACATACCCAATGAAGTAACACTCACGAGTGTGAGATTCTAGCTTACTTGCATCCACGTTCTTCGCATGAACCAAGCATCCCCAAACCCTCAAGTGTTTAACACTAGGCTTGGTACCATACCAGAGCTCGTGAGGAGTCTTTTGGTATATGATTGCTAGGAATCTTGTTCAGGATATAAATTGCAGTCTCTACTGCATATCCCAGAAACTAAGAGGTAAATGTGCTTTACTCATCATTGAACAAACCATGTCCATGATGGTTCTGTTGCGTCTTTCAGCAACACCATTAAGTTGGGGAGTTCCAGGAGGAGTGAGATTGGAGACAATTCCATTCTCTTTAAGGTATTCCTTGAATTCATCTGAGAGGTACTCACCACCTCGGTCAGACCGAATCCGTTTGATCGTCCTATCGGTTTGGTTCTCAACCAAAGCCTTAAACTCTTTGAACTTTTCAAAGGTTTCAGATTTATGACGTAGTAGGAAGATAAACCCGTATCACGAATGGTCATCAATAAATGTCAAATAATATCGATATCCATTTATAGTCGCGGTACTGAAGGGACCACATACATCAGTATGTATTAGGTCAAGAATACCTTCACATCTCGTAACCTTGTTACGGAAAGGTGTTCTGGTCATTTTACCTCGAATGCAGTGTTCGCAGGTAGGTAAAGATTAAACCTGTAGAAAATCTAAAGGTCCATCCTTTATCAATCTATTAATCCTATCAACAGATAAATGACCAAGCCTTTGATGCCAAATCATGTTTGAATGATTTCCATCCTCCCTGGATCTCTTGGGGTTTCCATTATTAGTGGTAGTAACATTCATGACACATTCATCAATGCACAATTCATAGAGTCCACCAGAAGTCAAAATACCATCCGCAATATATTTATCATAATGGTTTATGATTAATTTATGAAGGAATATCCATTTCTAACTAACTTAGATACAGATATTAAATTCCTCCTGACATCAGGTACATAAAGACACTCTTTAAGTATTAGGACTCGACCACTAGATAACGATAGTTTGCACGTCCCGATGGCGACTGCCACAACACTTGCATCAGATCCCATCTGGATAACTATCTCCCCTTGCTCCAGATTCCTAGTTTCCTGAAACAAATGCAATGAATTACATACATGAACAGAAGCACAAGAATCTACAACCCAACTTCCTTCTCGTCCAACGAGAAAGCTAGTTTCAATGATGAAAGTAGATTTCATACCTGCTGGGGCTTTACCTTTGTCGGTAGACTTCAGGTAATTCGGGCAGTTACGCCGCCAGTGCCCGACTTCTTGCAGTGGTGACAGACATCGGTCTTTTTCGATGTCATCAGTGTGGAAGCACTAGAAGATGAACCAACTCCTTGATTCTTCTTCTTTCTCTTCAGGGCCGGGCCCTTCCGAGAACCTTGCTTCTGCCCGCGCTTTCCTCTCACCTGTGCAACCATTGCACTAGCAGAGGGGCCGTCCTTCTTCATGACGTCTTCTGCAGACTTCAATGCGGCTAACAGACCAGCGTTAGTGAAGCCACCTTTGTTCATGTGGTAAGACACAACCAAGTTGTTGAAAGACTTAGGGAGCGAGAGGAGAATGAAATCAGCTTGTATTTCAGAATCCAAGTAGGCCCCCAGGGTTTCCAGCTCAGAGAGGTACCCAAACATTTTGAGTACGTGTTCTCTGACAGAGGTCCCTTCCTGCATCTTGCAGCGAATAAGCTCTTTCATCACATTGTAACACTGTGTGCAGTTTATGTCACCGAACATCTTCTTCAGAATCAGCATAATCTCTTGGCAATGGTTCATTTCCACATGTTGCTTCTGAAGCACATTGGACAATGACCCAAGAATGTAACACCTTGCCAGATTATGGTCTTCATCATATTTCTCATTATATGATTTGTCTTCCACAGTCAGAGGGTTTGCTATCTTGTCCTTGCTAAGCACATAAGAGATGCGCTCCACAGACAGAACAAGATCCAAATTTTGGATCCAATCCGAATAATTTGGTCTAGTCAACTGGTTGACCTCCAGGAGCCTGCTAAGTGGGTTCATGGACTTCATTTTCTGAAATTAAGAATGCACTATATTATAATATATAGATAAATATATATTCATTTTAAGAATAATTTGATTAAGGCATTTTAAATCAAATTTGTATTGCTAGGTCAACTTTGAAAGATTATTCCCTATTTTTCTTTCAAAGTAAGAGCTACACTTACCGTTGTATCTCAAGCAAGATCTGGGATCTCCTTTCCTATCTTTGTCACATCCTAATAATATGAGAACTTGCGACTCCAATAAAAAGAAGCGGGAACTCATTCCGCTTTTTGCAAGTCCAACTTGCATTCCCAATTCGGTCTTTAACACCCGAGCCCACCACCCCTAAGATGATATTGACCCGTTGTTAATTGAACCAACCATCAACAGAATTAGAACTCACTATGCGCAATATAATATCGCCCCAATAATATGAGGACTCGATATTGGGGTCACTACGCATACGGCCTTACTCTTTCGAGAAGTAAAGAGCCCGATCCAGATGTGCTTGCATACAGGAGCTGTCACTTCAGACATGCGTCTCCTACATACAATCCCTGGCGACAGAAACCCTTTGCCTTGACGGGAGACCATGGATGTCACTTATGTGATCCTCCACCTCATATTCAAATTTTATAATTAATTATCGTGAATCACATTCACATAATTAATTCTTCCAAGGGAAATACACATCTATTCAAAATAGAGTGTTTATTGTATATAATTAATTTAATCATATTAAATTAATCATTAATCCAATCATCAATCAACAAACATGTCTTTTACTTGAATAGTAGGTATATTCTCAAAGTACGTATTATTCGAATTTTAATAATTAGAAAAATACACATTGACTTTCTCCGGCATTATACAGTCCCTACCCGCTGTCATGGCCAGTACCGACGAGAGTGGGACGGACCACAAACGTTGCAACCCGCGACCCCAATGCTCTCCGACTAGGCACCATATCCGCCTCGGGAAAGGATAATACCAGATAGATCATCATGTACTTTGAGATGCTCATCGGTTTTTCAACCGAAATTATACCATATAATATACATCAAAACATTTTTGATTATATTATAAGGAGATTTGCTATACAAATCCCCAATCCTATTGTAGGATAAACTATGGTTTTCGTGAAATCAATGTTTGTTGATGAACCAATGATCAAGATCTAATATCTCATAATTGTGGTTTAGGCAAATGTCATTCAATGAAATAATTATCTCTTTAAATATTTCACAAATATTTATCACTAATTATTCTAGAAAATTAACAGTTAATTTTCATGATAATTGAATGACTTATCACAAGGTTCAAGATAAAAAATGTTAATTTTCAGCAGTGACCCCCAATCACTAAAATTAACTTGATCAATTTAAATCCAAAAAATGCAAACTCAGTTTCCAAAGATTGACTATTTGATTTATTAAAGAACCCAATGATAATTCATGCATTTCGAGGCGTATTAAAACCGTAATTATCTTATTAATCACGTTTAAATCCGCAGTTCCCGCAACAGTGAATATAGTCATATTCAAAAAACCATATCTTGAGCAAATGAAGTCCAAATTTTACAAACTCAAATCCTACGGTTTCATTAATTAATGGGGAACAAAATCCAATTGAAAAATTAGCGTTTAAACATTTTAAACAGTACGGAAAAAATCAATTAGACAGAGGTGCGAAAATTGAAATGCAGTAAAAATTTCGCAACCCTTTCAAGAACCAAATCGTCTAAGGTCTATGGATCATATACAAAACCTTATTCAACCTGGCTCTGATACCACTTGAAGGATATTTTGAATCCTTAAGCGCATCATGGAAGCATGTTGATCGCATCGTATGCAATCGGAGCAACTAGTCGTACTAAATGCTAGATGCGGCAGAAATTAAAAATTTAACTTTAAAGATGAAACCACATGATCACGAGAACACTTCTCGGATCGTTTCATCAAACCACAAAGTATAAGAAATACCTCTTGAAGTGTGGTTGTGATCGTGAGATCCCAAAGTAGAGATCCTCCTGTCTCAAGTCCGACCCACGAAGAACGCACTTGTGGGCACGATGATGAGTCACGTCCTTCCCGCAATCTTTTGACGAAGATCCAAGCGTCGAAGGCGAAGCAAAATGCTCTCCTTCTCAATATGCAAAGTGGACGTCCACTGGGATATTAAGAGAGAGCCCACACGAGAATGAGAGAGAGAGAGAGTAATAGTCTTCTACAACCCTAGATGATGTACCTTGGAAGGCTACCCTAGCCCTCCTTTTATATTAGTTTAGGATCCAATGGATCTCAATCCATGGGACACATAGATCCAACGGATAGGCTTGGTCTATGTAAGATCAATGGCTATGATTGTTGTTGGTTAAAACCAACAATATTAATTTAAATTAAAATATGTTACAACATTATCAACATAATTTAATTTAACATTAACTAATTAAGAGATAATGTGATAACAAAAATGGAGTCAACCAACCACCCTTGAATATAGGGGGCGTCACCCATGAACAATTCATAGGTGACGCCACCTATGAAATTGGTGGTTATTTTGGCTCCTTTTCATTTATCTCATTATTCCTTAATTAATTTTGTATTAACAATTATCACAAAATTATTTACCAAATTATCTCCAAATTAATTTGTGAATATTTCAATCATGCCATTGAATATTTTGTGAATCATATTCACAACCCAAACTAATTTGTAAATTGCATTTCCAATTAATTGATAAATGTGAATCTAATCTACATTATTAATTAACAAATGCTATTTACATAAATTCTCTCTCTTATATATATTATAAATCATATTTATAATACACATATATCATGGATAGTGTTATCCACATTCTCTTAATCCTTGATAATTAAATCCCATTTAATTATCTTAGATAATCATTCTCACAATATGAATCATATTAATATTAAGCTTGATAATTAAATCTCATTTAATCATCAAGTTTTTCTTCTTGGATAATAATATGAATCATATTCATATTATGCTTGATAATTAAATCTCATTTAATCATCCAGTCCTTCTTGCTTGGATATGCATTTCATCAAATGAATTATTCTTGAACCCTTTCAAGAATAATGTGCTTTCTCTGTAGATACTTGGAGATAAGGACAAGGCGATTGTATTATTCCATGTATAGTGACTTGGATATTGAGATCTTATCTCAAATCCAGACATTACGAACCTCCCACAGATGCTTGATTAAAAAAAGACCGCATATCCAATCTTCTCATTGAATCTGAATCTCATTCAGATCAATGTCCAACACTTGGACTAAGATCGGATTGCTTCTCTACTGAAAGGAGTCACTAAAATCCAGACCTGTTTCATCACTCCCTCGGAATGGAAGCGTCATGGATATACAATCGTTTATGATCACATCACCCTCAGGTATTCCCAATACCTGTACATCCTGCATACTGGAAGACCCATGATCAACCCGAAGATCAAGATCAATTTTACACTGTCTTCTTCAGGGTTTGATCACTAACTTTCTCAAACTTGGTCATTGGGAGTTGGTATCGATCATATGCTTTACCAAAGCATATATCATACCTTCAAATTCATGTCATGCTTCCAAAGCACGACGACCATGCATGGAATTTGATCGGTCCCAATACCTCATGAGTGAGATCATGTCTTCCGGGTCACATGTGAACCTGTATGATCCCTTTGAGAGATCATATTGCTCATATAGCCTTATATGCACACCAGCTCGCCGGTGTATAGACCTTGGTTAGGTCATCAACCTATTGGTCTGCCAAATGTATATACTCAGACATATGGCAATACATCTGTCTCCGGTCAGAGGATGCATGCCTATGCTGTGATAGCATTCAACATAGGACTTAGGTTATCTCGATCTCGTTAAGTCAACCCATTGACCTAACTAATCTGACACCTCCGAATCACTATTCCCATGCAGAGGACCTGCATCGAAAGGTCGGTCAGATATCAGCCTATGTGAGAAAGGATTGCCATCTCCTACTCAGGCTGGAGATCTTCACTTGACAATCATTTGACGGTGCTTGATGAGTCCTCTATCTAACTCCTTAGATATTCATCCAAACACCAGCCTCTATGATTCATTTAATGAATCAACAGCTATATGATCATCAAGCTGGCCATGGTACATAACCCTAATTGTACAGAGGGACCTTATAGTGCATTCATTCATATAATTTCAAAAAGGGAGTGAAACATCAATGTCTTTTATTGATAATCATAAATATTACAATAACATTTATTGTAAGAATGGTTTGCCCAGGGCTCACATGTCGAACACCTGCCACGTCAGCCGCCACGCCTCCGTCGCGAGGCATCACCATGGCTTGCGCGCGCGTGCACTGCTAGGAGCTATCCCCATCTCCTCTACATGCCCACCCCTCTTCGTCATCTCCAGCCACGTCCACTGATCCACCTCCGGGCACCCAACGCACCTTTTGCTTTGCTCGTCGGCTCTCCACCGGGAGTCTCATCTTCCTCAACGTCGCACGAGCACTGGCTCCGCCATCTGCGGCGGATCACCACCGCCTTCATCACCATTGAGACTGAAGGGAGTGTGTCACCCCTTCCACCTCTGTACGCTCAGGCCGCCACTTTAGAATCCTTACATAACAAGCTCCTCTGCATACCTGCCAGTCCGACCTGGAGAAGAAGGGGTGGTGGTCCCCTCTTGATTGAGAGTGGAAACGAAGAAGCCATGGGGAAACCCTAAAATCCAATTTTTTTATTCGTACAAATATCATAAGCCCCCCCAGAGATTTCTTAATTTGCAGGAGAGACCTTGCTAGTTCAAGTATGTGCATAGCACATTTATAGTTGGGCAAAATTACATCTACACCTCTGAAAGTTTCTAAAATTACAAATTCATCCCTGCCTTTTTGAAAGCACGTGCTTTTCATGTATTCACTGGGTAATTTGCATTTGTTTTTCCACATTTCTATCTTTTACATTTTTATGCAAAAACAATAAAAAATTGCTATTTAGTCCATGTATTCCAGATATTAACTTTGCTTGCTCTTTTCATTGAAATAAATATTTTTATCGCTCTGAAAATTCTAATTTTTTTTTATATCCCTGATGTGTTCCTCTTCATTGTAAAAAATCTCATTATAGTTTATTTTTGTTAGATATTATTTAAGAATTAAAAACAACATCATTTTCTCTACCTGAAATTTAAGAATTCGTAAAACATCAAACATCACTTTAAAAATCAAACATACAGGTAAATAAGTAATAAGAAATTAATTCTCTTGCTACACATTTCTTTATAATTATTTTAGTTTAAGAATAAAAGAAAATAATTTTTTTGTTTGAGTAGTGAATTTTGGGGATTACAATGACAACTTTATGTCAATAATAATCACTTCTCATAATATCTCATTCCAACAATGCTAGACATTATTTTAGTTGGAATTACATAACAACCTTCCATATTTTCTCAAAAATAGCCAAATCAGGGTTCTTCATAGCGAAGAACATATAATTAGAAATTTCAACGATCAAATATGAAAATCCAAGAAACCAAAAGAAGGCTTTCGTTACCTAATCGAGATCTCTCTTGCTTATGCAATACTTTATCGAGATTCTTTTTCAAAAAGATGATTTATGGCTCCTGAAATGATCGAATTTCATTTTTGTATCAAAATGCTAATAACGTGCCAAGAACATGAAGAAAGAACGAAGAATATGAATAACACAAAGAATGCACAAAGAATGTGAAGAACATATTTTTCTTTTAAAAATTTCAGCAGAGCTTACCCTTATACAAGGTGATGTTTATAGGAACATTTCGGTAGAGTTTCCCCTTATATTGGAACATATTTCTAGAAAAAAATCGTTAGAGTTTCCCCTTATATCGGGACATTTTTAAATAAAAACGTAAAGAGTTTCATCTATAAAACCACCGAGAGGAAAACAACAACGAAACTGAAAGAATATAATCAAATAGCAAGAGATGGATAATCGGTAGACACCACGTGTCTTAAGTGAGTAAAGGTGTGACGAATCACAGGGTTCATTAATGTGTATTGCCGCCCACACCTTAGTAGGGTGTTACACATATTTATCCTCGAACCACGATAGAAAATGAATCGAAAAGGATAATGACTTGAATCTAAGCAGGAAAAAGAAGATGAACAAAAAAATCCTATATCAAGTTCGAGCATACTTACAAAATAAACTAGGATAGGATCGTACCTTCCTCCTCCCCATTCTCCCAGCAGTGCTTCGCTAGCGCTCCTTCCCCGCCTCCTACTCCTCTTTCCGACCTCTCAACCCTAGCCCATGGGGTGGTGGTGGTAGTTGAAATTGTAGAGAATGAATGGGTAAAGGGGCTACTTATAGGCTTCAAAAAACCGCTAACTATGGTTAGTAAATCATGGTTTAGACCTTAACAACAATTAGCGGCCCATAGTTTTGGCCCATGGTTTTGTCCAAAGCTTATCCAAAACTTAGGGCTTAAGTTAGAACTATCTATAAGATTCTAGAGTCGCTAGTGATGCTTAATTTGCGCTAATCATAGTTAACTTTTACTAATCGTGATTTAACCTTAACAGCTTACGCATAACGTTTTCTAACCATTGATTAGTGTTCGCTAGTGGTCATTAATGATACTCAATCTAATTTTTTTAATCATGTTTAATTAGTCTTAATGACTGTCATTAAGTATTAATGATATCTTAAGTCTTCTTACTTATTTTTCTTCCAAAAATCATAACAATTCCAAATGATATCTGATTCACATGAAACAAATTCATTGGTTTCTCTTGACGAGATGAATCTTATGATACAGGATCTGAGACCAAGTTCAAGGCTTTACAATTATAACATCCTTTAAGGAAGTCTCATCCTCGAAGTTGAAATGAAGGCATAATAACTTTAAAGAAGACTGAAACCATAACAACCTTAAAGAGAATGAATGTCATTTCATTTACAGTGAAGATAGATAAAATACATAATGTTATCATTCAAACAAGCAGGTATATTTTTCTCTCATGTCTACCTTAGGTTCCCATGTGGCTTCTTCAAATTCTTGGTTCCTCCACAATATTTTAACTAGAGATACCTCTTTATTCCTCAACTTTTTGATATCCATGTTGTTGGACATACGAGCCCATGGTGAGCCATTATGCAATAAATGTTATTGTGAATATCATTCATTGATCAGAAATGACGAATAACTAATTCGCATAATAGGTCCCTTAGTACAATTAGGGTTATGTACCATGGCCATCTTAATAATCATACATCTATTGATTCAACTATTGAATCATAGAGGGTAGGGCTTGAATGAATATATAAAGGGTTAGATTGAGGACTCGTCAGGCACCGTCAAATGATTGTTAAAAGATGATCTCTAGCCTGAATAGGAGATGGCAATCCTTATCTCTAAAGACCGATATCTGACTGACCTCTTGATGCATGTCCTCTGCATAGGAATAGAGATTCGGAGGTGTCATATTTGTTAGATCAAAGAGTTGACTTAACGAGATCGAGATAACCAAAGTCCTATATCGTATGCTATCACGATACAAGCATGCATCCTCTGACCGGAGACAGATGTGTTACTATATGTTTGAGTATGTACATTTTGCAGACCAATAGGTTGATGGCCTAACCAAGGTCTATACACCAACACGTTGGTGTGCATATAAGGACATATGAGTAATACTATCTCTCATAGGGATCAAACAGGTTCATTTACTAAAACGGAAGACATGAGCTCACTCATGAGATATTGGGAAGAATCAAATTCCATGCACGATCATCTCCCTTTGGAAGCTTGACTGAATTTGTAGGTTTGATATATACTTTTGGAAAGTATATGATCAATACCTAGGTATGATATATGCTTTTGGAAAATATATGATCGATACCAACTCCCAATGATAAAATGAGAAACTTACAGATAAAATCCTGAAGTAGACAGTATAAAGTTGATCTAATACTTATTCTTAGTCTTCCAGTATGCAAGATGTATAGGTATTGGGAATACATGAGGGTGATGTGATCATAAACGATTGTATAACCATGACACTTCCATTCCTAGGGAGTGATGAAATGGGTCTGGATTTTAGTGACTCCTCTCAATAGAGAAGTAATCTGATCTTGGTCCAAATGTTGGACATTGATCTGAATATGATTCAAATGCAATGAAAAGATTAGATTTGCAGTCTTGATTTAATCAAGCATCTATAGGAGGCTCGAGATCTGGATTTGAGATGTGATCTCAATACCCAAGTCACTATACGTGGAACAATACAATCGCCCAGTCCTTATCTCCAAGTATCCGTGGAGAAAGCACATTATCCTTGAAAGAGTTCATGGATAATTTCATTGTTGATATATGCATCCGAGCATTGAGAAAATTGATAATTAAATGTGATTTAATTATCGTGAATGATATGAATTTGATTCATATTATAAGGAGAGATAACTAAGATAATTAAATGTGATTTAATTATCAAAGATGTGAATAATGTGAATGTGATTCATATTATTTTGGCACATGAGAATAGAGATCCAAGATGATTGAATACGATTTAATTATCATGGATATGAATAATATGGATAGCACTATCCATATTAATCATATACATTATAAATGTGATTTATAATATATCAGAGAGAGCATATTGTGATTTATATTTGTTAATTAATTATTGATGTGAATTGGATTCACATTGGATGATTAGTTAAAATATAATTACATCTTGTTTTGGGATGTGAATATGATTCACATTTTTCCAATGGCATGATTGTAATATTTCACAAGATAATTACGAATTATTTTTGTGAATTAATTTACAACATTTGTTGTTGTAAATCCTGGATATATGATGAGATAATGGTATATAATGAGATAATGAGATCTCATGAGATGCCATAACAGTCCCCCCTTTTTAGGGGATATGGTTAATCTCCTCATTATATCCCAGGATAATTAATTGATTTAATTTGAATTTAAATATATTGATTTATCTATATATATATATATTAAATTAATTATTGTTGTGTTTTTACAACAAGATCATAGCCATTGAAAGAAACACAAATCAATCTCAACCATTGATTGTGTGTTGTCCATGGATTAGGAACCATGGACTCCAAAAATCCTATATAAAAAGAGGCACCTCTTGCTCTTCGAAATATATGATTAATGAATGCTCTCTCTCTCTCTTTTCTCCCTGCATGCCCACTCTCTCTATCTCTCATGTGGCCGTCCACCATGGATGCCCAAGAGAGATCCTCCATCGCTGCAGCGTCGTCATTATGTTTCCCGATCGTTTGCTCCTAGATCTCCGTCTACTTCGGCGTGCCTTGCTCATGAAGAAGATGTCGTATCTCGTTTGTCAAGATCAGGAGATCTGTGGCTTGGATCATCAACATGGATTGCGAGAAGCACACATCTCATCCACGTGCTCGCAAGCATCTCCTCCGTCACATCGGACTTGAGACAGGAGGTCTCTTTGTTTGGAGACTCGATCGCAACCACGCTTCAAGAGGTAATCCTATTACTTATTTGGGGTTTAGACGAAACGATCCGAGAAGTGTTCTTGGATCATGTGGTTTCGTCACATAGAAAAATTTAATTTCTGCTGCATCAAGCAACTAATGCGACCAATCGCTCCCAATCTCATCTGATGTGATCCACACGCTTCTGTAATGCGCTTGAGGATTCTTCCCATATCATTCAAGTGTTATTAGAGCCAGGTTCTCATATTATTGGGATGTAACAAAGATAAGGAAGGAGATCCCAGATCTTGCTGAGATATAATGGTAAGTATATCTCTTACATTGAAAGTGATTAAGGGAATGAACTTTCATTGTTGATAAGGCAAGACAACTTTGATATAAAAACTCCTAAATCAAAGTAGAATATATGTATATATAGGGTAAAATGGGGCTGCCCCCATGGGGGGATCTAACTTGGCTCCCCCACCCCATTTCGCCTTGCTATTTTATTTTTTGAAAAAATTTCTTTCATAGATTTTCATAAATATATCCCTATATTATGTCATTAAAATTTCGTGCGAAATAAAGACTCCTATGGCCTCCATCCAGATGAGGTCATTTTTAGCAATTCTGTTACCGTTAAAAAATGTATGTCTTGATGGGGGCGTAGGAGTCTCTGTTTCACACGAAATTTTAATGACATAATACAGGGATATCGTGATGAAATTCCACGGAAGAAATTTTCAAAAAAAAAGCAAGAGAAATGGCACGGCGGGAGCCAAGTTAGCATCCCCCCAGGGGGGCAGCCCCATTTAACACACACACACACACACACACACACACACACACACACACACACACACACACACACATATATATATACACTCGGTTGTGTAGCTAACTAGCTGTACCCGGCCATTTTTTTTCATTTATTTTTTTTGCTTTTGAAATGAATCATAGGGGGATTAAAATCAACATATATTACCATGATATCATACCAATTTCAACTAATTTCGACAATTCTATCACCTCCATCAAGACTATCACATTTTAACGGTCTCAAAATTATTGAAATTGACAATATATTGATGGGCATGTTAGGAATCTTTGTTTTGCGTGAAATTTGAAACACATTTTCTACACAATAAACTAAGTAAATCTACATAGGTTTCCTTTAAAAAAATTTAAAAATCAATGAGAAAAATGCCCAGGTGTAGCTAGTTGTCTGCACCACCCGGTGTAGCTTCCCTTTTCCCATATATATATATATATACTTATGCAAATTTCTTATTTCAGATAATCCTTCATTAAACCCGCTCAATGTTATACTCAATAATAACTAGTAAAATATCATGGATTGGACTCATGATCTAAATATTGTACTTGCAGTTGGACACATAATGTATGTGGTTGCAATGTGCAAGTTTCCTCATAGTAATGAGAAATTTCAATTAAATATACAATAGATCTACAACCTTAGGGTTTGTATGTCTCTATAGTCTTTATATCATCAAATATACTTTGGAAGTGACATGTCGATGATGATCGTAATTTTTAATTAATCCTTATAAAACCCTAAGAAGATGTTCTTGCATACATATGTGCTCTCTATATTTTAATCATGAATGACATGGTTCACTGCATCATGCAGAATGGTAGCTCTATAAGAGATGATGTATCCAAAATGTTTGAATACCTACCTGAGCCAATGTTTTAAGAGTTTAGATGGATGCAGATACGATGAATGTCATCATTCTACTGTCTATACTCTAGTCATTCAAGAAGCTTCATGATATTCATATTGTAAGAATTTAATGAATCATGTATAAATGTTGAAATGCTCTTACATTGAATTCTTTTGAATTTAAAATAAGAGATCCTTAGTCTTAAGCAATGGTTGTTTATAGATAAAGGAAGCACAATGGAAGCATGGGTCAGACCCAAGATGAGAAGGATAGTCAAAGAGTTGACCGTACTTCTAGGACTTCCATATGACATCCTAAGAGTTGGATGAATGCCAATATTGCAATTAGTTGGTGTGTTGATATTATGACTATCAAGTCTCTCTAGAATCCTTAGAGAAGGACTCGGATAGAGCACCAGGATAATCTACATAAATCATTGATATTGACTTGCTTATTGAATAAGATAAAGTCTATAATTGTATCTCAATCTTCTAACAACACTTGCAATAGGTTGCATATGTTTTAGAAGACTGAAAATTTTGATCTTAAGGTTTATAGTTATCCACATGGATATTGATGCAATTTTTACAACAATCTCTGTTGGATTGATAGACTTCTTGATTTCAGTGGGAGAGCCTTAGTCTTAGAGAATATCTCTATGACCTATATATTAGAATACACTCATAGTTTGTTTCTAGATGATGGAAATAAACATGAATTTTGAGATAGAATTATCATAAAAGGTTATGATGGATATATTTCATATAGTAATCTAACATCTAGTGGAATCCACAAAATTAGAAAATTAATGAATGGTTCATTAAAATTTCTAAAACTGAAAATTAAACCTTTAAATGATCAGTAGAAGGACGAAGATCATTTGACAATGATCTGGCATCAAGTTTTGGGCATATGTCTATGGATGAGATCAATGGACAAGTAAGATATGAAACTTTAGAATGTCTAAAATTACAAATCTTACATACTTGTGAATATAGTATTCAAATTAAAATGTCCAATACACCCTTCTCTAGGAATGGTGTTAGATGTTGAGGTATTCAAGATCTCATACATATTGATGTATGTGGATCATCTATATCATAATAAACATTATGGATATGTGATATCTATTGATGAGTATGTATGATACTAGATTTCTTCTCTTCACCTAAGAAAACTTTGAAATGTTCAAAGATTTCATAATTTTGGTTTACAACCAAATTTTGAAGAATGACGAAATGAATTTGATCAAACCTAGGTAGCGTGTACCTGTTAGATAAATTTAAAGAATACCTTGTGAAGATATGAATATCATTTCTATCTCAATCCTCCTAACACACCTAAACTCAATAGAGTTGTAGGGAGATACAATTGGATCATGTGTGACATGATTTGATCAATGAATAATTTTAGCATAATTTCCTCTTAGTTTCCTAGTATATATGTAGTAGAGGCTACATTATATATCCTCAATAAGATTGCATGCAAGTAAGCTGGAATCGAGCACTAGAGAGTGCTACATCATTAGAAAAATAAAGGATGGTATTGGATATCTACTTTATGACCTTGAAATTCTTAAAAGATATCATCTCTGAAAATGTGATTCTTAGATGATTGAGACTCTTGAGAATCAAGATGAAAATGAAGTAAAGGAAATCATTGAATCTTGAGATGATAATGAGGCTCCTGAAATCGGAAACCAAAAGGACAATTAAAGATTGAACACTAATATCTCTTCAAATGAGTTTGAGGATGTATTCCATGTGTCAGTTAAGTTTGACAATGATCTGACTTCATGTGATAAAGCTTCTGAAGATCATGGAGAGATGGATGTTAACAGTAAAGTCTAAATGTAGACTTCATATACAAGTGTTGTATATGGACCCTCGAGGATCCACCTATAAGGGTAAGACCCGTTAAGATGTAAATGGATCTTCAAGAGAAAGAGGGAACCTGATGAGAAGGTAGAGACCTTCAAAGCTCGGTTCGTAGCCTTGAGCTACACATCGGAAGAGAAGACATTGCTTACAATGAGACTTGCTCTTCAGTAACCATGCTTAAACCCATCAGAATATTGCTAACTATAGATGCACAACTTGACTTTGACATCTTCGAGATGGAAGTCAATATTGCATTCCTCTATGAATACCTCTCTGAGGATATTCATAAGTAGTAGCCCCATGGCTTCATGGTTGAGGAAAGCAAGGTGTGCAAGTTCAATAACTCCATCTATGGACTGAAATAAGCTTCTTGTAGTTGGAACATAAGATTTGATCAAATATAAATGTTATGATTTCGAATAGAATCTTGATGAACCATGTGAAGCTTAGTGGGAGTACCAATGTGTTCATCGTGCTAAATGCAGATGATATCTTAATCATTTAGATATATAAGTATGATAATAAGGGTTTTATGATCTGCCTATTCCATACCTTGAGATATGATCTTAAAAGATGCCTCTTGGATCTTAGTTCTGAAGGTGTTCAAAAGCAAAGAGAAGAAGCTATTGGGACTGTCACATTTTTAGTACTCCTTGGACAAGTTCCATTCTTGGAAAATCCCACGGAAGGCTTCCTTCCCTTAAGATATGGTACTGACCCATCTAAAGGGATAGCACCTCAAAGGGTTGAGGAAGTAAATGCTAAAACTGGTTGCCCTTCTACATCAGTTACGAGAAGCCGAGAGTATGCTAGATGTGTACAAGAGCCTGATATCTACTATGCAGTGGGAGTAGTAAAGTGTTACTAATCCTGCTATGGAGATAAAATACTTGAGTGCAGTAATAACACAATCTTATAAAGGCGACGAGACTTAGAGAGTAATCTCAAAGTCTTATCTTCAAAAGTTTATGACCTTGTAGATAATGATCTATAAGGTTCTTAACTGTAGATGCCTTAGGAGATAGAGATCTCCGGGATTAAAGGTATTCTGATAAGGATTAATGAAATACTGGTTATAATAATTACTAAGCAATAGTTCCAATGACACTATAACTGCTTTATCAAGATTGATTATTGGTTTCATAAGATGCAACATTCGCATTGGATGCGAGCACTGTTACCAGCAGATATGCAAATGCCATAAAAGGACTTGGCATAGTCTTTTGGGAACAGAGTGACTGATCATCTTACCTAGTTATTTTCTAAATAGCCTATGATTGTCACATGAGTTTGGGTTTAAATGATTAGCCCATTAATGGCTCTTTAGGCTAGTGGGAGATTGTTGGACATGCGAGCCCACGACAAGCGATTATGCAATAAATTTTATTGTGGATATCATTCACTGATCTGAAATAAAGAATAAGTAATTTGCATAATAGGTCCCTTAGTACTATTAGAGTTATGTACCGTGGACATATTAATAATCACACAGTTGTTGATTCAACTATTGAATCATAGAGGTTTGTGCTTGGATGAATATCTAAAGGTTTTGATAGAGGACTCATCAAGCACCGTCAAATAATTGTCAAGAGATGATCTCCAGCCTGAGTAGAAGATGGAAATCCTTATCTCTAAAGGATGATATATGACCGACCTCTTGATGCAGGTCCTCTGCATAGGAATAGAGATTCGGAGGTGTCAGATTAGTTAAGTCAAAGAGTTGACTTAATGAGATCGAGATAACCAAAGTCCTATATCATATGTTGTCACGATACAAGCATGCATCCTCTGACCGGAGATAGATGTGTTACTATATGTCTGAGTATGTACATTTGGTAGACCAATAGGTTGATGACCGAACCAAGGTCTATACATCGGCGCGCTAGTGTGCATATAAGGGCATATGAGTAATACAATCTCTCAAAGGGATCATACAGGTTCATTTACTGAAACGGAAGACATGAGATCACTCATGAGATATTGGAAAGAATCTAATTATGTGTAGGGTCGTCTCGCTTTGGAAGCTTGACTGAATTTGTAGGTTTGATATATATCTTTCGAAAGTACATGATCAAGGCCTAGGTATGATATAGGCTTTTGGAAAGTATATGATCGATATCAACTCCCAATGATCAAATGAGAAACTTACTGATAAAATCCTGAAGTAGATAGTATAAAGTTGATCTAATACTTCGGGTTTATTCTGTGTCTTCCAGTATGCAGGATGTACAGGTGTTGGGAATACCTGAGGGTTATGTGATCATAAACGATTGTATAACCATGACGCTTCCATTCCTAGGGAGTGAAGAAACGAGTATGGATTTTAGTGACTCATCTCAGTAGAGTAGAAATCAGACCTTGGTTCAAATGTTGGACATTGATATGAATATGATTCAGATGCAATGAGAAGATTAGATTTGCGGTCTTGATTTAATCAAGCATCTAGAGGAGGCTCGAGATCTGGATTTGAGATGTGATATAAATATCCAAGTCACTATATGTGGAACAATACAATCGCCCAGTCCTTATCTCCAAGTATCCGCAGAGAAAGAGCATTATCCTTGAAAGAGTTCATGGATAATTTCATTGTTGATATATGTATCCGAGCATTGAGAAAATTGATAATTAAATGTGATTTAATTATCATGAATAATATGAATTTGATTCATATTATAAGGAGAGATATCAAAGATAATTAAATGTGATTTAATTATCAAAGATGTGAATAGTGTGAATGTGATTCATATTATTTTGGCACATGAGAATAGAGATCCAGGATGATTAAATATGATTTAATTATCATAGATATGAATTACATGGATAGCACTATCCATATTAATCATATATATTATAAATGTGATTTATAATATATTAGAGAGAGAATATTGTGATTTGTATTTGTTAATTAATTATTGATGTGAACTTGAATCACATTGGATGATTAATTAAAATATAATTACATTTTGTTTTGGGATGTGAATGTGATTCACATTTTTTCAATGGCATGATTGCAATATTTAATAATATAATTACGAATTATTTTTGTGAAATAATTTACAACAATTGTTGATGTAAATCCTGGAGATATCATGAGATAATGAGATCTCATGAGATGATGTAGTCGTCCCCCCCTTTTTAGGGGATATGGTTTATCTCCTCATTATCTCTAAGGATAATTAATTGATTTAATTTGAATTTAAATATATCGATTTATCAATATATATTAAATTAAGATAAATTAATTATTGTTGTGTTTTTAAAACAAGATCATAGCCATTGAAAGAAACACAAATCAATCTCATCCATTGATTGTGTGTTGTCCATGGATTGGGATCCATGGACTCCCAAAACCCTATATAAGAAGAGACACCTCTTTCTCTTTGAAATATATGATTAATGAATGCTCTCTCTCTTTTCTCTCTACATACCCACTCTCTCTATCTCTCATCTGGATGTCCACCATGGATTCCCTAGAAAGATCCTCCATCGCTGCAGCGTCGTCGTTATGCTGCCCGATTGTTTGCTCGTGGATCTTCGTCTACTTCGGAATGCCTTGCTTATGAAGAAGATGTCGTTTCTCGGTGATGAATCCGCGATTCATTATCTCAATATCTTGATCTTAGCAAAATTCTCGAGTAAAATCTTGAATAAATGTCCATAAAATCAATAAATTAACAAAATAACTCTTGTAAATAAAACATAGTAATTATTGTATATTAGTTTGTACAAAATAAATTAACAATAAAAAGCTGCAAAATTAAAGGAGTTTTTCACCTGTAAATAGCCCAAAACTTCATGTATTTTTAGTAATTTCATTTTAAATCCTTTTTGGCTAATTCTTTCTCTAACTTGTTTCTAAAAATGTATATAAAAATACAAAAATACAAAACAAATTTCAGCTTAAATAAATGCTCCTAGATCCTAAAGACAAAAAAACCGTAAAGTCAAACTTCCCGACCAAATTCCCGCTCCGTATAACTCCAAATTCACTTTTTAAAATTCAAATTAGAAAATTATCTATCCAACGGAAGTGGTTTCATTAAAATCGGAGCTCATTTGCAAAAGTTGGATTTTGGGATCTAGATGTACATTGTATATTATGTATATATTCATTCTTTCTTCATTTTTTTGTTTTTTCTTTCTAATTACTAAAAATACAAAAAAATCAGGTTGTGTTGTATTTTGATTGTAGTATTTTATTGTATTTTCCTGTTGTAAATATCTCATATTAAAAAGAAAAAAATATAAATTAGAAAAGCAAACAAAAAATGTACATATTGTTTGTCTTCTTTTGTAAATTCTCCACTTTTCTCTTTTTATTATTATTCTCCCTTTTTAGTAGCCTATTTTTATAGTATTTTATTTCAATTAACATTCTCTACAATAACTTCTCTTCTACCACCAACATCCATTCAACTCTACCTCTTTTAATAACCCCCATTCCACTCAATATTTTTCCACCAACCTCCCATTCAACTCCACCAATAATACAACTTCCCATTCAACATCACCACCATTCTATCCTCCCTTTCTCTTCTCTTTATATTCATTTGTATATCCTCATATTTTCCTATCCGCCATTTTAAAATAATAAGGAGAGAGCTTGGAGTGTTTTGTTGGTGACAGCGGTGAAGCGTCTTACTCAATGGACGACCTCCTTCAGGTGAGATCCGCGGAGCTCCTCTCCGCGTCATGAGTTCCCCATAGAGCTCGCATAGCTTCTCCGATTTTTTTCGCCAATCGGATCAAGGTGACGACAGGAGTCCAGCATAGCTGCTCCGTAAATCCGGCGAACCTCAGGTAAGTATTCTTCCTCATTTATTTTATTATTTTTATTTTATCTATTTTTTCCTTGTTGTTTATATCACACCACACCATTATCACCCTTCACTTATTTACGTTATCACATCACCATCATTTTCATCTTATCCATCATTCTCCTCTATCATTTTCCCCTTTTTTATATTTTTATTTATTCCCTGTTTAAGAAAAAAATAATAATAACTTAATCACAAAAAAAAATTCACAAAAAATCAAAAAAAAATAAAAAAGCAGGAGGAGCCATTGTAGCCCCGCCCCTTCTTCATCCTCCGCGCGACCGGCCACGCCACCGCCGGCCGCACCTCTCGGCGCCCCCCACCCCAGCTGGTCACCGCCGCAGAGCGGCGCATTCCGCGTCGCCAACCCGTGTCACCCTGCCCACTGTCCATACCGACAACCACGCATCCCACGACTGCCTGGGCTTCCTGTTTCTGCCCACGCCTGCAGCCACTGCGCCTGCCAGCACAGCGCGGCCCTCACGTACCTCCAGCCACCGTGGTCGCGGCCACCCTCCGTGCTCTGCTGAGCTCCTCCAGCCTCGAGCCACCCCGCCGCACTTCCCCCACCTTCGTGCCCTAGCAGCGCATCTGTCAAAGAAGACATCCAAATTTTTTTATTTTTTATTGTAAAAATTGAATATATGTCATGTTAAGTTTTTGTAATTAAAAGTTAGCCCCTCTACATGTTTTCTTTTGTAAGTTGTTTTCTGGAAGTTGCACCCATAACCCTCTGTTCATATAGCAATTTGGACATCAATTAGACATCATTTTATTTAATGAAAAATGTTTTGATGTTGAGCAACTAGTCCTCTACCACGTGGATATTATTTATAATTTTATGATATTTGGGTAATTAATTAAAATTGTTTAACTGAAATTCTGCATATTTTATCCAATCAACGCTCTTAAATTGATATCTAACTCACAATTGCTCTAAAAATTCTTAAAAAATTCGACTTGATGCCTTGAAATGTGATTGCGATACTATCCAAATTTCATCTAATGTGGAGTTGTCTTGTGCCTGAAATAAATCATAGAGTGATTTTTGTATTTGATTTTTAATTAAATCCACATACATCCTTTTCACAAAATTTCAAGTCTCCTGTATGCCATATGAAAATATCTATTTGGAATAATTCACCCTCTGGATATCTTGATGTCGTGGATTAATTAGGAATTAATTACTCACTGTCACTCTGTTTCCACTAAAAAATCCATAAAAATTCATATTTTGTCAAAAAATTCCAAAACAATTGTTGTATCTCATTTTATCATGTTTTAATCCCAGTAAAGTTTTTTATAATTTTTGCTTATTGTTTGTGTGAACAATTACGAAAAAACCCATAAAAAGTGTGCATTTCTCATTGTTGCCTTTTAACCCTGAAAATTCTAAAAAATGTGTCTTGCATTCATCAGTGGATTAGGATTGTAGGAAAAATATAATTAGGCTAAATTGGACCTATTTTCTATTAAAGTTAATTAGGCATATTTGTGTGCTTTCTTAGTGTCTTAATTCACTTGCATTGTGTATTTTGCATTTGCCTTTGCATTAAAAATAACATAAAAAATACACATTGGAAATCTAGATCTTAATTTTTTCGAATTAACACAACGTTGTTCCTTTGCCTCCCTTTGTTCGACCCCGGACTTGCCCGGGATATAAACTAAAGCCGAGCCCTCTTCACAGAGATCTTGTCTTGGTTCTGATTGAATCGCTAAGTACACGTACTACAACGTAAACAAATTATATCACGAATTTAGCGACTCGTCACTCTTTTATCGAGATCAGGAGATCCGTGGCTTGGATCATCAACATGGATTGCGAGAAGCATGCATCTCATCTACGCGCTCGCAAGCGTCTCCTCCATCCGATTGGACTTGAGATAGGAGGTCTCTTTGTTTAGAGACTCGATCGCAACCACGCTTCAAGAGGTAATACTATTACTTGTTTGTGGTTTAGACGAAATGATCCGAGAAATGTTCTTGGATCATGTGGTTTCGTCACATAAAAAATTTTAATTTTCGTTGCATCGAGAAACTAGTGCGACTAGTCGCTCGCAATCGCATTTGAAGCGATCCACACGCTTCCATGATACGCTTGAGGATTCTTCCCATATCCTTCAAGTGGTATCAGATCCAGGTTCACATATTATTGGGATGTAACAAATATAAGGAAGGAGATTCCAGATCTTGCTGAGATATAATGGTAAGTATATCTCTTACATTGAAAGTGATTAAGGGAATGAACTTTCATTATTGACAAGGCAAGACAACTTTGATATAAAAACTCCTAAATCAAAGTAGAATATGTATAGATATAAATATATAGACTTATGCAAATTTCTTATTTCAGATAATCCTTCATTAAATCCGCTCAATGTCATAGTCAATAATAACCAGTAAAATATCATGGATTGGACTCATGATCCATATATTGTACTTGCAATTGGACACATAATGTATGTGGTTGCAATGTGCAAAATTCCTAATAGTAATGAGGAATGACAATTAAATAGACAATAGATCTACAACCCTAGGGTTTTTATGTCTCTATAGTCTTGATATCATCAAATGTACTTTGGAAATGACATGTCGATGATGATCGTAATTGTCAATTAATACTTATAAAACCCTAAGAAGATGTTCTGGCATACATATGTGCTCTCGACATTTTAGTCATGAACGACATGGTTCACTGCATCATGCAGAATGGTAGCTCTATAAGAGATGATGTATTCAAAATGTTTGAATACCTGCCTGAGCCAATGTTTTAAGAGTTTAGATGGATGCAGATACGATGAATGTCATCACTCTACTGTATATGCTCTAGTCATTCATGAATCTTCATAATATTCATATTGTATGAATTTAATGAAGCATGTATAAATGTTAGAATGCTCTTACATTGAATTCTTTTGAATTTAACATAAGAGATCCTTAGTCTTAAGAAATGGTTGTTTATAGATAAAGGAAGCATAGTGGAAGCATGGGTCAGACCCAAAATGAGAAGGATAGTCAAAGAGTTGACCGTACTTCTATGACTTCCATATAACATCCTAAGAGTTGGATGAATGCCAATACTGCAATAAGTTGGTGTGTTGATAGTATGACTATCAAGACTCTCTAGAATCCTTAGAGAAGGACTCGGATAGAGCACCAGAATAATATACATAAATCAATGATATTGACTTGCTTATTGAATAAGTTAAAGTCTTATAATTTTATCTCAATCTTCTAACAACACTTGCACTAGGTTGCATATGATTTGGAAGACTGAAAAATTTGATCTTAAGGTTTATAGTTATCCACATGGATATTGATGCAATTGTTGCAACAATATCTGTTGGATTGATAGACTTCTTAATTTCAATGGGAGAGCCTTAGTCTTAGAGAATGTCTCTATGACCTAGATATTAGAATACACTCATCATTTGTTTCTAAATGTTGGAAAAACATGAATTCTGAGATAGAATTATCATAAAAGGTTATGATGGATATATTTTAGATAATAATCTAACATCTAGTGGACTCCACAAAATTAGAAATTAATGAATGATTCATTAAGATTTCTAAAACTAAAAATTAAACCTTTAAAAGATCAATAGGAGGATGAAGATCATTTGACAATGATCTAGCATCAAGTTTTAGACATATGTCTGTTGATGAGATCAATGGACTAGTAAGATATGAGACTTTAGAATGTCTAAATTTCAAATCTTACATACTTGTGAATATAGTATTCAACGTAAAATGTCCAATACATCCTTCTCAGGGAATGGTGTTAGATGTTGAGGTATTCAAGATCTCATACATATTAATGTATGTGAATCATCTATATCATAATAAACATTAGGGACATGTGATATCTATTGATGAGTATGTATGATATGAGATTTCTTCTCTTCACCTAAGAAAACTTTGAAATGTTCAAAGATTTCATAATTTTGGTTTACAACCAAATTTTGAAGAATGATGAAATGAATTTGATCTAACCTAGGTAGCTTGTACCTGTTAGATAAATTCAAAGAATACCTTATGAATATATGAATATCATTTCTATCTCAATCCTCCTAACACACCTAAACTCAATAGAGTTGTAGGGAGATACAATTGGATCATGTGTGACATGATTTGATCAATGATGAATTTTAGCATAATTTCCTCTTAGTTTCCTGGTATATATGTAGTAAATAATACATTCTATATCCTTAATAAGGTTCCATGCAAGTAAGCTGGAATCGAGCACTAGAGAGTGCTACTTCATTAGGAAAATAAAGGATGGTATTGGATACCCACTTTATGACCTTGAGATTCTTAAAAGATATCATCTCTGAGAATGTGATTCTTAGAGGATGGAGACTCTTGAGAATCAAGATGAAAATGAAATAAAGGAACTCATTGAATCTTGAGATGATAATGAGGCTCCTGAAATCAGAAACCGAAAGGAAAATTAAAGATGAAACACTAATACCTCTTCAAATGAGTTTGAGGATGTATTCCATGTGTCAGTTAAGTCTGACAATGATCTGACTTCATGTGATGAAGCTTCTGAAGATCATGACATGGAGAGATGGATGTTAGCAGTAAAGTCTAAACATAGACTTCATATACAAGTGTTGTATATGGACCCTCGAGGATCCACCTATAAGGGTAAGACCCATTAAGATGTAAATGGATCTTCAATAGGAAGAGGGAACCTGATGAGAAGGTAGAGACCTTCAAAGCTCAGTTCGTAGCCATGAGCTACACACCGGAAGAGAAGACATTGCTTGCAATGAGACTTGCTCTTCAGTAACCATGCTTAAACCCATCAGAATATTGCTAACTATAGCTGCACAACTTGACTTTGACATCTTCGAGATGGAAGTCAAGATTGCATTCCTTTATGAATACCTCTTCGAGGATATTCATAAGTAGTAGACCCAAGACTTTATGGTTGAGGAAAGCAAGGTGTGCAAGTTGAATAACTCCATTTACGGACACAAGTAAGCTTCTTATAGTTGGAACATAAGATTTGATGGAATTATAAATGTTATGATTTCAAATAGAATCTTGATGAACCATGTGAAGCTTAGTGGGAGTACCAATGTGTTCATCGTGCTAAATGTAGATGATATCTTAATCATTTAGAATGATATAAGTATCATAACAAGGGTTTTATGATCTGGCTATTCCATACCTTGAGATATGATCTCAAAAGATGCCTCTTGGATCTTAGTTCTGAAGGTGTTCAGAAGCAAAGTGAAGAATCTATTGGGACCGTCACATTTGTAGTACACCTTAGACAAGTTCCATTCTTGGAAAATCCCAAGAAAGGATTCCTTCCCTTAATATATAATACTGACCATCTAAAGGTATATCACCTCAAAGGGTTGAGGAAGTAAATGCTAAAACTGGTTGCCTTTGTGCATCACTTACGAGAAGCTGAGAGTATGCTAGATGTGTAAAAAGCCAGATATCTACTATGCAGTGGGAGTACTAAAGTGTTACTAATCCTTCTATGGAGATAAAACACTTGAATGCAATAATAAAAAAATCTTAAAAAGGTGACAAGATGAGATAGTAATCTCAAGTCTTATCTTCAAAAGTTTAAGACATTGTAGATAGTGATCTAAGGGTCTTAAATGTAAATGCCTTAGGAGAGAGATCTCCAGGAATAAAGGTATTCTAATAAAGATTAATGAAATATTGGTTATAATAATTATTGAGCAATAGT
Organism: Ottelia alismoides; assembly: GCA_037367405.1. Lineage (NCBI taxonomy): Eukaryota > Viridiplantae > Streptophyta > Magnoliopsida > Alismatales > Hydrocharitaceae > Ottelia > Ottelia alismoides. The sequence goes on from JAZKJV010010113.1 coordinate 691,902, forward strand.
GTCAAGGATAATATAACTGCTTTATCAAGATTGAGTATTGGTTGCATAAGTTGCAACATTCGCATTGGATGCGAGCACTGTTACTAGGAGATATGCAAGTGCCGTAAAAGGACGTGACATAGTCTTTTGGGAACAGATTAACTTATCTGCTTACCTAGCTATTTTCTAAATAGCCTATGATTGTCACATGAGTGTGGGTTTAAATGATTAGCCCATTAATGGCTCTTTGGGCTAGTGGGAGATTGTTGGACATGCGAGCCCACGACTAGCCATTATGCAATAAATGTTATTCGAATATCATTCACTAATATGAAATGAACAATAACTAATTATCATAATATCTCCCTTAGTACAATTAGGGTTATGTACCATGGCCATCTTAGTAACCATACAGTCATTGATTCAAATTATTGAATCATAGAGGCTGGTGCTTGGATGAGTATCTAAAGGTTTAGATTGAGGAATCATAAAGTATTGTCAAATGATTGTTAAGAGATGACCTCCAGCCTGAGTAGGAGATGGCAATCCTTATCTCTAAAGGATTATCTGACCGACCTCTTGATGCAGGTCCTCTGCATAGGAATAGAGATTCGGAGGTATTAGATTAGTTAGGTCAAAGGGCTGACTTAACGAGATCAAGATAACCAATGTCCCTATATCGTATGCTGTCACGATATAGGCATGCATCCTCTGATCGGAGACATATGTATTAATATATGTCTGAGTATGTACATTTAGCAGACCAATAGGTTGATGACCTAACCAAGGTCTATACACCGATTTGCTGGGGTGCATATAAGGGCATATGAGTAATACGATCTCTCATAGGGATCATACAGGTTAATTTACTGAACCGGAAGACATGAGCTGACTCATGAGATATTGGGAAGAATCAAATTCCATGCACGGTCATTTTGCTTTGGAAGATTGACTGAATTTGTAGGTTTGATATATACCTTTGGAAAGTATATAATCAAGACCTAAGTATGATATATGATTTTGGAAAGTATATGATCGATACCAACTCCCAATGATCAAATGAGAAACTTACAGATAAAACCCTGAAGTAGACAGTATAAAGTTGATCTAATACTTAGGTTTATTCTGAGTCTTCCAGTATGCAGGATGTACAAGCGTTGGGAATACCTGAGGGTGATGTGATCGTAAACGATTGTATAACCATGACGCTTCCATTCCTAGGGTGGTGATGAAACGGGTCTGGATTTTAGTGACTCCTCTCAATAGAGAAGTAATCTGATCTTGGTCCAAATATTGGACATTGATCTGAATATGATTCAGATGCAATGAGAAGATTAGATTTGCGGTCTTGATTTAATCAAGCATCTATGGGAGGCTCGAGATCTAGATTTGAGATGTGATCTCAATATCCAAGTCACTATATGCGGAACAATACAATCGCCCTGTCCTTATCTCCAAGTATCTGCGGAGAAAGCGCATTATCCTTGAAAGAGTTCATGGATAATTTCATTGTTGATATATGTATCCGAGCATTGAGAAAATTGATAATTAAATGTGATTTAATTATCATGAATAATATGAATTTGATTCATATTATAAGGAGAGATATCTAAGATAATTAAATGTGATTTAATTATCAAAGATGTGCATAATGTGAATGCGATTCATATTATTTTGGCTCATGAGAATAGAGATCCAAGATGACTAAATACGATTTAATTATCATGGATATGAATAATATGGATAGCACTATCCATATTAATCATATATATTATAAATGTGATTTATAATATATTAGAGAGAGCATATTGAAATTTATATTTGTTAATTAATTATTGATGTGAATTGGATTCACATTGGATGATTAATTAAAATATAATTACATCTTGTTTTGGGATGTGAATGTGATTCATATTTTTCCAATGACATGATTACAATATTTCATAAGATAATTATGAATTATTTTTGTGAAATAATTTACAACAATTGTTGTTGTAAATCGTGGAGATATCATGAGATAATGGTATCTCATGAGATAATGAGATCTCATGAGATAATGAGATCTCATGAGATGTTGTAGTCGTCCCCCCTTTTTAGGGGATGTGGTTTATCTCCTCATTATCTCCAAGGATAATTAATTGATTTAATTTGAATTTAAATATATCGATTTATCTATATATATATATTAAATTAAATTAATATAATTATTGTTGCGTTTTTACAACAAGGTCATAGCCATTGAAAGAAACACAAATCAATCTCGGCCATTGATTGTGTGTTGTCCACGGATTAGGATCCATGGACTCCCAAAACCCTATATAAGAAGAGGCACCCCTTGCTCTTAGAAATATATGATTAATGAATTCTCTCTCTCTCTTTTATCTCTACATGCCCACTCTCACTATCTCTTATGTGGCCTTCCACCATGGATGCCCTAGAGAGATCCTCCATCGCCGCAGCGCTGTCGTTATGTTGCCTGATCGTTTGCTCGTGGATCTTCATCTACTTCAGTGTGCCTTGCTCGTGAAGAAGATGTCGTATCTCATTTGTTGAGATCAGCTTGGATCATCAACATGGATTGCGAGAAGCATGCGTCTCATCCGCGTGCTCACAAGCGTCTCCTCCATCGGATTGGACTTGAGACAGGAGGTCTCTTTGTTTAGAGACTTAATCGCAACCACGCTTCAAGAGGTAATTCTATTACTTGTTTGTGTTTTAGATGAAAAGATCTAAGAAGTGTTCTTGGATCATGTGGTTTCGTCACATAGAAAATTTTAATTTCCGCTGCATCGAGCAACTAGTGCGACTAGTCGCTCCCAATCGCATTTGATGCGATCCAAACGCTTCCGTGATGTGCTTGAGGATTCTTACCATATCCTTCATATGTATAGTATTTGCACAGTTATTAAGGTTTGTTGAGTCTGGCTCAACATGCAGATCATCATAGCTTAGCTTACGCTCATGATCCTTAATATACTTTCTCAAATTTGATACAAGAAAAACATCGTGTATTGCCGAAAGATGTGGAGGAAGTGTAAGTCTATATGCAACTTTTCCAATCTGCTGAATAATTTCAAAGGAACCCACGAACATGGGTGCTAACTTCCCACACAAGCCAAACATCTAAATTCCTTTCATAGGTTATGCTTTGGAGAATACATAGTCACCAACCTCAAACTCATGGTCTCTTCTCCAAGTATTAGTATAACCTTTTTAGCGACTCTGAGCAGTTATTAGTTTTTTTCAAGCAAGCTCTATAGCTTCTCGTGTCTCATGGAGTCCATTTGAATCATGATTCTTTGTCCCAACCTCTTTCTAACATATAGTAGTAGTACACCTACGTCCATATAGTTCTTTAAATGGTTCCATGTTAATCCTTGCATGGTAACTATTGTTGTACGTGAATTCTACTAGAGGCAAATGTTTAATCCATGATCATTTCCATTCTAAGGTACATGCTGATAGCATATCCTCTAAAGTCTAAATTGTATGTTCTAATTGACCATTTGTTTTTGGATGATATGATGTGCTCATTCATAGTTGTGTACCCAAGGATTTCATGAAGTTATCCCAATAGTGTGATGTGAATCATGAATCTCGATCGGAAACTACCTCATTTGGGATACCATGGAAATGGGTCACATGTATAATATATAACTCTGCAAGCTGGTCTGGAGTTGAGGATAAGTTTATTGGAATAAAGTGCGCTACCTTGGTCAAACGATAGATTATGACCCATATACTATCTTTACCACCAGTCATATGAGGTAAGCTAGTAATGAAGTCCATGAAAATTCTTTCCTATTTCCATTCAGGTATAGGAAGAGGTTGCAACAGTCTTTGCGGCTTTTGGTGTGAAGCCTTTGCCTATTGGCAAGTGAAACATGAATTCACAAACTTATCAACATCCTTCGTCATTCTCGACCGCCAAAAGTTTGAACGAAGATCCTTATACATCTTCGTAATTCTTAGATGAATGGATAATCTAGAACAATGCGCCTCATGTAAGATTTCCTTCCTCAATTCGGGTGTGTTTGGTACACAAACTCCGTGATGGTTATACAGTAACCTAGCTTGTTTATGGAATCCATCTATCTCATTCTTCTCAAGTTCTTATCTCAAGTCTTTAAGGACTGGATAATCCTCCTATCCTTTCTTTATTATATCCCAGATCTCTTGTTTATATCGATGAGGAATAGTTATAGTATCGACACTACTATCAAATGGTTTCCATTCACTCAACGTTGATAGTAAACTCCAGAAGTGGATAGCACTCACAAACCCAGGTGAATAAGTTCTTCTTCTAAGGATATCTGCCACGACGTTCCCCTTACCATGGTGGTAGGAGATGGTGCAGTCATAGTTTTTCAACAACTATAGCCATCGTCTTTATCTCATATTGTGATCCTACTGATCAAATAGATATTTCAAGCTTTTGTGATCGGTGAAGATTCAAAAGTAATACCATAAAGGTAATGTCTCTATATCTTTAAAGCCAAGACGTTCATGTTGGGTAGTTCCTCTCATGTGTCCTGAACTGTCCTAACTAATGCATAAGCAATTACCTTACCGTGTTGCATAATAACTACCCCTAGTCTGTCTTTAGATGTGTCGGTGTATATTGTAAACCTTTCATTCCTAAAGGGTAGAGTAAGGATAGGTGCAGATGTTGGGCATTCTTTCAGTGTCTGAAAACTAGTTTCTCATGCCTCGGAACATATGAATGGGACTTCCTTTTGAGTCAGCCTAGTCATTGGCATTGCTATTCATGAAAAGTCTTTCATAAATCTTCTATAATATCCAGCTAGACCAAGAAAAAATCATATTTCTATGACAATCTTCGGACTTTCCCAACTCATTATCGCACTAACCTTAGTAGGATCAACTGATATACCTTCCCCAGAAATAACGTAGCCTAAGAATGGTACTTCGTACAACCAGAAGTCACATTTTCTATGTTTAGCACATTAATTGTTCTTCCTTAGTATTTCAAGTGTCTATCGAAGATGGTGTTCATGATGATACTTATCCTTGGAATAAATAAGCACATCATCAATAAAGACTACTACAAAGTGATCTAGGAACTCCTTGAATACTCTATTCCTGAGATGCATGAAGGCTATTGGGGCATTTGTCAGTCCAAAAGACATAAATAAGAATTCATAATGTCATATCTAGTTCAAAGGTTCTCTTGGGTATATCCACATCTTTAATCTTCAACTGATGGTATAAAGATCTTAAGTCAATCTTGGAATACATGGCTGAATCCTGCAACTGGTCAAAGAGATCATATATTCTTTTCAGAGGATACTTGTTCTTTATTGTCTTCTTGTTTAGTTGTCTATAGTCAATGCACAAGTGAATTGACCCATCCTTTTTCCATACAAATAAGACAGGTGCACCCCATGGTTAAGCACTAGGACGAATGAATCCTTTATCTAACAGTTTTTGTAACTGTACCTTTAATTCTCATACTCAGCTGGTGCCATCCTATATTGAGGGATAGAAATAGGTCGAGTATCAGGTATGAGAGAGATTTCAAATTCAATTTCTCGCTCAGGTGGTAATCTATGTAGTTCCTATGGAAATACATCAGGAAATCCGTACACTATAGGTACATCTTCTATCATTCTATGTGATCCTAATGTAGTGGTTACAAAGGATAAATAACCTTGGCACCCTTGCTCTAACAACTATTATTCAAAGTAGAGATGTATTCGACATTATAATTGGATGTCTTTCCAATGAACTAGAACTCTATTGAGTTAGGAAGGTGAAAAGTTATTATCTTCTGAAAACAATCAAGGCATGCATGATGCCTTTGTATCCAGTCCATCCCCAAGATGAGATCAAAGTCATTCATTTCAATTAGTAGTAGTGAAATAGGTAATTGATGTCCTACTATCTATATTACATAATTATCCAGGATTTCTCAGATTAAAAGCACTTGTCCTCCTAGTCCCTTGACCATATAGGATTTTTGTACTTCTATTGATATCTTACCTAACGTGAGTACTAACTGTCGAGCAATGAATGAATGTGAAGCACCAGAATAAAACAAGACATGTACTGAAAAGCCATGAATATTAAAGGTACCTCGTACGACTGTGCCTAAATTATACACTTGTTCTTTTAGTGATTTAATTGAGCTACCCATTAGGAACATGCAAGCTAGTACCCGTAGCACTTTGTGGTGGCTATTGTATAGGAGATGATTCTTGTGATCAACGACCTCTACCCTATCTTCCTCCTCATGTTGCTCCATTGCTAGGAGTAGATGTTATATTGATAATTGGATTTGGTTTAAACCATGAAGATATCAACTTTGGACAGTCTTTCTAGATGTGGACTTCCTAATGACATCAATAACAAACATGTGTTCCTGTTTGAGTTGAAGACCCATCCACAGAGGTACTAGCTCCTGCTGCTGAGTCACGAGGATATATTAGAGGTCTATAAAACCCCCCTCTACTTGATAATTCTTGACCCAAAGTCTTTGGTGCACTTATACTGAACCAAAAGGATGATAGCGACGGTCTCTGGGATTATAATTTTCCTTAGTTTTGATGGTTCACCAGTAAAGTGGAAGGATCTTCTTTGGTAGTTTTCATCCCTTTCCATATCAATACGAGAGGCGATGTCCATGGCTTCATCTATAGTGGTGGGTCTAAAACCTGCAAGCTTATCTCTAAGATATCCTTGAAGCACGCAAAAAATTTGGTAAAACTTTCCTGTGGTGAAACTTCTAGAGCTGGGGACTAACGTAGCAACTCCGTAAAGTGAATGTGGTAATCTCATACATTTTTGGAATCCTGCGTTAAAGAAACCAGTTCCCTCCTCTTCTATTCTTCCCAATGGGAGGGACAGAGTAGAACTCAAAACCTTTATTCAAAGATATCATATCGAACGGGATCTACTAATTTCTTGGAAATTGCTCACCACCATCATCTTGCATAGTCTTCTAGGGAGTAATTAGCAAAGTCCACCCAAGTATCTGTTGGTACATGTATTATACTCAACATCTTGCTAACATCATCAACCCATAGTTTGCCTCAGCAGGTGTCTCTATGCCTTTGAATCGAGGAATATTTCCCTTTCGGTAATTGTCTAGTAATTGTTGGTGTCTAAGAAGGGCCTTCTCTATTGCTCCTTCAATTAGAGTAGGACCAAACTCGGTAGAAACATGGTAACTAGATTTTTTCCTCAGAAAGATGGACAGATCCTTCAATCCTAGCATCCACATGTCTGGATACCTCAGGTTTCTCAGCTTGTGCATCGATCCTCTCTTCTAATGCATGTTTCTTTTACCCCATCTCTTGCAGTATTGTCATCGTTGCCACTAATTGCCTAGACACATCTTGGTCTACCATGATCTTGGGATTAATTAAGGCCAAAGGTTGTGTCCTATACATTTTAGCATGATGTTCATAAGGGACAATGACTTATGAATGGTAGTGCAGTCACTTTTTAAGATCAAAGGATTTTAAGACCACCTTAGTTTCTGAATACCTCTCATAGTTATTAATTACTAAATAAATTTCTAAAGTAACCAGGTCTGATATCAAACTGTCACGACCCCCCCCCCCGGGTGGTCGAATCCTCCCATATACGGATTTGGTTACTCATCAATAATTCATTCAGTAGTCACAACTAACATTCAGAAACAGACTGTAGTTAAAATACTCAGAAATAAGTATTTAGATCTTTTCCATTCACAAAATAAAGTTTTCATGATACATTGTCCCACTACAACGATTTACATGTACATTAGCTGGAAGGAAATATACAAAAAGATTACCAACTACTTTATAGAGTAAAGCTAAAGTGGTTGGATGGATGGCTATAGACTTTTCGATGGCTCATTGACACCTGTTGGTTTTCCATACATCATAGAATAACAATTAATGAATGACAAGTAATTAAGAAGAGAATAGAAAACAAATGGTGTAATTTTGCAAAACTGGTTGTCACAAAAAAATTCATTCCTTATCATCATTTTAAGTCTTATTCCTTCTATTGGACATCAGGGATTAGTATAGGAGAACCCAACCATTCATAGACTCTGAAGTTGTGGACACTTCAAGAATGGAGATTACATTGATATTGTGAGCTTATGCCATCACATGTTGCCCCAACTAATCCTCCAATAATACCCTGACAATTTTCCATTTCTTTAATTGTCCAAGGTTTCAAACCTTTGCTAGGGAAACAAAGAATCACACCGTCCTCGAGCTAAAAACCTTAGGCTAACTTTTTATCATGTATGTTAGTGAATTTAAATACATGTTATCGTAACCCAGGCGCTACTGAACCACCCGTGCCTCCACATGGCATGGCTACATCTTCTTTCATTCCACCTGAATATATTGACACCTAGTACCATGCATTGCAAATCATTAATTTTGTGTGCACTTATCATAATAGGGCAATCGTTTACCACCAAGGTAGGGTAACTCCAATACGAGTTCCTTCCAACAAACCTACAAGTTGCATGCCCAACCTGTAGTTCTACTCCCATTCATTCTTAACGTAAGACACGATCCCATCAAGTGTCCAACTTAATACATATCAATTCCCATGATGTAGTTCTTTTGCTAAGTCTTCGATTTACATAATCATCAATCCTAAGTATAGACATACATACATACATACATACATACATACATATATATATATATATTAATTCATACATATAAATATACTCATTTTTATGTATATTTTAACTCCCAAACTCTCATTTTCCAAGCCATGTAACTATTCGATGCTAGACATTATTTTAGTGGGAATTACAAAGCAACATTCCAAATTTTCTCAAAAAAGCCAAATCATGGTTCTTCATAGTGAAGAGTATAAAATTAGAAATTTCAACGATCTCATATGAAAAACCAATAGCAAAAGGAAGGATTTCGTTACCTAATCGAGATCTCTATCGCTTGTGCGGTACTTTATCGTTATTCATTTTCATAAAGGATGATTTACAAATTCTGAAATGATCGAATTTCATTTTTGTATCAAACACGCTAAGAACGTACCAAGAACGTGAAGAACGAACAAAGAACATGAAGAATGTGATGCACACATGAACACAAAGAATATGAAGAACATATTTTTCTTTTAAAAATTTCAACAGAGCTTACCCTTATACAAGGTGATGTTTATAGAAAAATTTCGGTAGTGTTTCCCCCTTATATTGAAACATATTCCTAGAAACATTTCGGCAGAGTTTTTCCTTATATTGAGACATATTTTACAAAAATTTTGGTAGAGTTTCTCCTTATATCGGGAAAATTTTTAAAAGAAAGATGGAAAGAGTTTCATCTGCAAAATGAATGAGAGGAAAACAACAACAAAACTGAAAGAATATAATCAAATAGCAAGAGATGGATAATCGATAGAGACCACACATCTTAAGTGAGTGAAGTGTAACTAATCACAGGGCTCACTAACGTGCATAGCGACCAACACCTAAGTAGGGTGTTACACAGATTTCTCCTTGAACCACAATAGAAAATGATTCGAAAAGGAATATGATTCGAAACTAAGCTAGAAAAAGAAGCTGAATCAAAAACCCTAGCTCAAGCTTGAGCATACTTATAAAACCATCTAGGAGAGGATTGTACCTTCCTCCTCGTTCTCCCGACAGTGCTTTGCTAGCGCTCCTTCCTCGCCTCCCACTCCTTCCAACCTCTCATCCCTATCCCTTGGGGAGGCAGTGGTAGTGGAAATCGTAGAGAATGAATGGATAGGGGGATATTTATAGGCTTCAGAAAACCGCTAACTATGATTAGTAAATTATGGTTAAGACCTTAACCACACTTAGCAACCCATGGTTTTGACCAAAGTTTATCCAAAACTTAGATCTTAAGTTAGAACTATCTAGAAGATTCTATATTCGCTAATGATGCTTAATCAACATTAATCGTGATAACTTTTACTAATCATGATTTAACCTTCGTAGATTATGCTTAATTTTTTCTAACTATTGATTAGTGTTCGTTAATGGTCATTAATAAACCTCAATCTATCATTAGTTTCTTTAATCTTGTTTAATTAGTTTAGTAATGGTGATTAGGAGTTAATGCTATCTTAAGTCTCCGTACTTATCTTTCTTCCAAACATCGTAACAATTCCAAATAAAGTCTGATTCATATGAAACAAATTCTTTTGATTTCCTCTTGATGAGTTGGATATTATGATAGGATCCAAGCGAGATCAAGTTCAAGGCTTTACACTTTCCTTTGACTTGTGAAACCATCGCACTACTAGACGGGCCATCCTTCTTCATTACATCTTCTGCAGACTTTAATGCAACCAATAGCCTAGCATTAGTATAATCAACTTTGCTCATGTGGTACGTGACCATAAAGTTGTTTAAAGACTTAGGGAGTGACAACAGAATGAAGTCTGCATGCATATCTGAATCCATGAATGCTCTAAGTGGTTTCCAGCTCAAAAAGGTACCTAGACATTTTGGGTACATGTTCTCTGACAGAGTGATGAAACCCGATTTCATCATCACAATTCTCCATTATTAACCCCTTTGCTTAAATTTGTGTCAATAAAAACCAGATAATGTCATGTAATTATCAGAGTCTTGAATAGATTAAAAATCACAAAAAAATCACAAAACTAAAATTTTGTGGTATTTTTAGCCTTAAAAATACCCTCAAAAATATTTTGTATCTACAGATGACCTCATCTCCACTTTTGGTCAACATGAAACTCGTAGATCTCATCAAGATCTACAACTTTCATGTTTTAAGTTTTCTCAAATTCGGCCATTAGCCCCTCAAAAATAAACATTTCGTGTGCAATAATCTGATTGGGCCACGCGGCCCGTTCTGGGTGAGCCACGTGGCCACTTATCCTTGCATCAGCCACCCGCATTCTTGACCGTTGGATTTCGTCTTGAATCCAACAGCCCAGCTCTCTCCACATCCACTCATTTTCCTAGCCGTCTGATCTTCCCCCATCTCGGATCTGCACCGCACGTTCGCGCCTCGCCCTTAACTTGGCACGTGTCACTTTGTACGTCGTTGGATGCAGGTCTAAGAGCCTTAATCACCACCGACCATCACCGCTGCGATCTCTACCGTTCAATCGTAGTTCTGATCTCATCTCTGCCAATCGTTCACGCCTTGCCCTCCTTGCACCACGCGGCAATTCCAACACCGTCAAATCATCATCTGGAGATCAAATCTCTACCACATACTCCCGCAACTATCCTCGACCCTTCGATCATCCTGCAGGAGCGACCCCCACCGTCCGCTGGCACTTCACCTCTAAGGCGACACGTGGCATTTCACAAACCCTTCGATCGTTTCAGCCGAGATTACATCCTGACCTCTCTTTAGTGCCTAATTTCTAGCCGTTGGATCTCAAGATCGAACGGCCAGCATATCGTCGTCAACCTCCCGACGCCTTCTCTCTCCCACGATCGCAACTTGCGATCCACTTCCGCCCTTCCCATTTTCTCCACCTCCTCCGACTACCTCTCCTCTCGCTAACCGCCGCACCACAAACCCCCATCATCCTGCACCTTTGTGAGTAACTTCACTACCCACGAATCCATCTCCTTTGCCTCATGCGTGCCCATGAAATCCATGACCCTACTCATCGGAACCACCACTCACCATCTTCAAATACCTCGCCCCCTCCTCCGATAGCCCTCGTCCACCTTTACGTGGGGGATCGCCCCACCCTCCTCCAGCTCCCTGTGACAAGGGGAGGTGGCCGGATAGAGCGATGACAACGAGTTTCCCTGGTGAGACCCGCCGCCATTGATTGGCGTCGTCGCAGAGCCTCGCGCCCGCTCAAGCTGTCCCTAGTGGCTGCAAGGATTCAACGTGGAACAGAGCTCATTCTCGGAGCTCGTGCACAAGTCGTCGCCTTCATCTCCGACCAGGTAAGCCTCTCCTTCCTCTGTTATCTATTTCTCATTGGTTTCTTCTATTTTATTGGCTTTGTTCCGACATAGTTACAACTCGCTGATCACATCTCACACTCCACCTCACCCCCCCCCCCCCCCCCCCCCCGTCTTCGCGCTGCTTTCCGATCATGTCTCCTTCCCTTCATGACCTCAGATCGTTTCCGACCCACCTCCTCCGCCATCCACGGCGGAGGAGCTCCGAGCTCCCATCCTCTTCACCCACCAGAGCTCCCATTCCACTCCACTTCGCACGCACAAGGCATTTGCTTGCTTCAGCTATGTGTTACTAACTATGCAGGTCCCCGAATCTCGCAATGGTCGGAGATCCATCAGAGCTGGATTTGTCAACCTCGCCATCATCATCAGCGCTCCGATGGGTTGATCCAAGAGGCCTGATGCCTTCCCTGAGCTCCCAGCCATCCCGACATACTTCCATGGAGCTCCGGGGAGGTCCACAGTGCTCGAGCACCCGTGGTGGAGTTTGAGCTGCTTCACCGGAGCTCGACTCCCACCACCTCTTGCGTTTGAAGAAGGAGGTACAATGGTCGTCGGATGGTCTTATCCCGGTGACAATCGGACGACCCAGATGAGGACACGTCAACGACTTCAAGCAGCATAGGTATCGTCGGATCCATTAGATCTGACGGGCAACCATGGGCCATGTGTCAGTCTCAGATGATCTCCGAGCCACATGATCGGACCTTTAGGTTCGGATCTCACAAACCTATTCCGATCCAGCATCGAGCCCATGCCTGCTCCCGAGCCTAGCCGAAGCACTCCGAGCCTCCTCTGAACCTCAAAGTCGTCCCGAGCCTAGAGAGTGCATGCACAGCACGTGCGATCCGAGATATTTGTAAGGAGGCCCCGCCGACTTCTCCAATTTGCAGACAGGTCCATGACACGTGCAGCATCACGCGCGCCTGGGACATTTTGCACTCGTACCCTTGTGGGTTTGAATAATTGCAATAATGCCCCAACACGTGTGGATTTTTACAGGAAATACTTGTACTTTATTTATATTACATTTTAGTCCCTCCCAGGGACCTATTTGTAGTCATCTTTTCATGTTTTCTTTTAGTTATGCCCCTATCTTCTTTATTGTATATCTTGAGCATCGTATTTCCGTTTCAGTTGATTTTGTTTCATTTCGAAGCTCGTTTGATGGTTTTTCTAATGGCATGCTCAATTATTATTTTGGACTAAAAAATTTTCGTTGTATTATTTTAGAAGTCATGTGTCCTTTAGTGCTTAAGCTTATGCCTAGTTTAATTTGTCCGTTAAGCTTGATTACTTCATTGAACCTGAAATTGACTTTTGTTAAATTTGCTCATTATTCTGAACTAGGGCATCCTGCTTGTGTTGCATCACATCTCATAGCATTCATTTGCATGATTAAAAAAATGTTTTTTTTTCTTTTTGTTTTAATGCATTGTCTCGTTCCGTTGCACTATTTGACCTAATGATCTCTCACTCTTAGTTAAATAGATAAAAATCTGGATCATCACGAGAGAGGCTCGTGTCCTTGAGTTCGACCTTGGTTTCTTGCCAAGTAAAAATAAAAAAACGACCATCTGATTCTTATTGACATATCAATTAAATAGTCTTTGATAGACCCAATTCGGCCCGACTGCAATGACATCTCAAGTGTTAATTACACACTATTAAAGGGCTGAATTCGTGGTTTATCAAATGGCACCGTTGCCGGGGACACAACTCATTTCTTGTATTATTTGGATTTTTCATTTATTTAATTAAGTGTTTCTTTTTTATAGGTCAATTTGCCAAATTTGCATTATAAAATTTTCTTCTCTATCGATCTCTAACCATTGTTTTTGTGGCAGGGCCCTTTGTGTTCAAGAAGGCGAGGAGCATGAGCTTCCCGCTGCGAGGAGCCGTAAAAGCTTGTTTGGAGCAAGTCGAAGAGAAAAAAATGTCATGTTTGCATCTCATTTTGTAATAATCGTCTTTACAAAGGTCTTCGATCGAAGACTCGCGGTTGTAGAAGAACGAATATATGTGGTTGTGTGGGGATCGTCACCACTTGAGTGTCGACCTAGGACCAGGCACACGGCTCTTTGAGCGTATTTCATTTTTTATGTTTTACGTGCTTGCTCGTAGGTAGGACACACTATAATTTAGACGTACATAATCTCGCTTCACTTAGCCAAATTCAATAGAAATTCTCCTTGCTAATAGAAGCATGATTACGTGCGGCTTTTTGACCGACATACATGAGTTTTGGTTCTTAAAACAACCCCATTTTTTACGTGTTTTGTCCAAGTCACTGCATGTTTTATCGTTTAACTTATATCATGGTTTTTATCGAATACTTGGATTTTCTCGGTTTCCCCTCCAACTTGATCACCTAGGTTAATGGAAAATGGGAATGAACGGTAGATGATGATTGCTTGATTTTGTGCTCACCTTAATCCAATGACAACCTTAAATAATAATTGGGACTGTTAATTGCAAGTCAACTTAAAATGGAGTAAAATTTTGTTTTGGGAGAATAACACCCTCGTTTACGCTTTGATTTCTACTTAAACATTTTTCCGTGTAAACATCTAATGTTTTATCACCAATAAAATCGACAAGATAATAAACCAACTTCGGTTGGTTTCATGTGTGAGTTGGTGAAATTGAGGGTCTTGCATGCTTGATTGAGCCATGTTTGCTTCGATACACTCCCCAAAGCCGTAAACACTCCATTCATTTCCGTAGATTCATCCGCTCACTTGTAAATCCATCCTTCTTCTTTGTTCACCTTGGGTCCTTCCCAACATCAAATCTCCATCTTTATACTTAGGCTACTCTCAGCCTAAGTATAGGGGGGACCCGAGTCCCTATGATCTTCTCTACTCTCCTTTCCATGCCTTTATACTTAGGTTATTTCTAACCTAAGTATAGGGGGAGCCCCTCTTAGCTTCCGTATATTTCTCTATACTTAAATGGACCTATGGACTTGTATCATCTAGTGCTATGAGGACATAGCAAAGTTTAAGGATAGGGGGGTGTACCTTATATACAGTATATTTACTTTAGCTATAATCTGAAAAATTTGAAAAATTTAAAACTTTTTGGCTAAAGTAAAACTCTTGGGACTAAGTGGACTCAAATGTTTTCACGGCTTTTCTATACTATGTTACACTATTTTTGATAAAAATATTTTCGAAAATGATTTGAAAAATAAGTTTTTCTTGTTTTGAAAAATCTTTTGAAAAATGTTTTGAAAATTTTTTATTTGTGTGACATGGTTTTGAAAATTTTCTCTCTTCAAGGAAAGCTGAGTCTAACCATTGTGTTAACCTTTAATTAAAATCCATAAAAATGAGAAAAATTCCAAAATCCTTCAAGAATCATTAGTGACTACTAAGCCCAATTAAGTAGCCGTGTTCAGTGAGGGTTCGCCCTTAGCAGATTGGATGGTTTAGAGGACATCGCATAAGGCCCCGTCCTCAAGCAAGGGCTCTGGCCTGTACTTACATCCATACTGGCTGGATACAGATGCATCTATTTAATTGAGATTAGGCAGTCCTAATATCTCTTGAAGCTATAAAAAAATGTGTTTTTGAATGAAGAAGCAGGATTAAATCCTCTACTTTCACACTTCCACCCAGGATCTGAAATGTTCAGGAAGCTTGATTTGTGAGGTCATGAG
Organism: Ottelia alismoides; assembly: GCA_037367405.1. Classification (NCBI taxonomy): domain Eukaryota; kingdom Viridiplantae; phylum Streptophyta; class Magnoliopsida; order Alismatales; family Hydrocharitaceae; genus Ottelia; species Ottelia alismoides. The sequence continues at coordinate 707,468 of JAZKJV010010113.1, forward strand.
ATTTTGGGTTAACCAGCCTTAGCCATCAGGGTCTTAGACTTAATCACCCATATTCCCCTAGTTTTCTAGATTTGCATGCTATATTCCATGCTTAGTCTCATACAATAAAGAATATGATCAGCACATCACATGCACGATTGTGGTTTCGATGAGATGAGTTGACTTTTCACTTGAGGGATTGGGATGAGGGATTCGAGTCTGGACTTGATCTAAAGATGCTCGAGGATGGGATAAAATCTTTGAAGGCTTCATGAAACCTGAGAGTCAGCAATTTTAGCCAGTATGAGAACTTGGTTCTTATACTAATCTCTTGACATTGACCTAAGTGCCAGGGTGTGAAATAAATAAAAAAATATTGATCAGTGTGCACCAACTCTTGGTAAAAGCAGTGGAGCTAGCCAAAAATATTACAAAGCAATGAAATTCCAAAGAAAAGCTCTCATTCCACAAAGTTACATAATCAAAGAGCTTCCACCAAAGGCGAGCGCTCGCAACCATTTTAAAGTGTCCACTTGGACCACCGCTATTAGGACCAGGAGTCGGGCTTGCACCAAAAAAGGGCTCTGCATCGTAAATGCTACAAGTCTGGGTGTCGAAGGTATGATAGGTACTCAAAAAAGACACACCCCGGTGTATTCCCAGGAAAACAAGTGCAGACGGCTCCAATTTCTCTTGATGGACGCACTGATCAACACCAAAAAATGTGTTGCGTAAAAAGGCACTAGAGAGAATCCTTGTTCCAAAGAGAGGGAGAGAAGAAATGACACAATCCCATACCCTCCATTACTGGCCTTCCATCTACATTTTGTAAGTCTGACAACTAAAGAGATGGTGGACTGGATGCAAGATTGGATTTATTCCCTAGTGTTGAGGATTAGGTCCTTAGGAGAATTTCTTGAACCAAGACTTTGGGTGACGATTTGACTCTACTCTCGGAATCATAGTCAACACTAAACTTCATATCCTTAGTGTATATGTACATCAGAGAGAGTCTGGAGAATTAGAGGAATTGGGTGCCGCTTGATTAAGGCTGGGTTGAACTCGAGAATTTTGGACCTCAAAAGTGGAGTAGACTTGAACGGATTGGATCCTGTACTCACCTGCACAAGGGGGTTAATCCAGCTTATTCCATTTTTTGATGCTCGAGGACGAGCATAGTTTAAGTATGGGGGTGATGAAACCCGATTTCATCATCACAATTCTCCATTATTAACCCCTTGCTTAAATTTGTGTCAATAAAAACCAGATATTGTCTTGTAATTATCAGAGTCTTGACTAAATTAAAAATCACAAAAAAATCACAAAACTAAAATTTGTGGTATTTTTAGCCTTAAAAATACCCTTAAAAATATTTTTATCTAAAGATGACCTCATATCCACTTTTGGTCAACATGAAACTTGTAGATCTTATCAAGATCTACAACTTTCATGTTTTGATTTTTCTCAAATACGGCCATTTAACCCCTCAAAAATAAACATTTCGTGTGCAATAATCTGATTGGGCCACGTGGCCCATTCTGGGTGAGCCACGTGGCCACTTATCCTTGCATCAGCCGCCCGCATTCTTGACCGTTGGATTTCATCTTGAATCCAATGCCCCAGCTCTCTCCACATCCCCTCATTTTCCTAGCCGTCTGATCTTCCCCCATCTCGGATCTGCACCGCACGTTCACGCCTCGCCCTTAGCTTGCGACGTGTCACTTTGTGTGCCGTTGGATGCAGGTCTAAGAGCCTTAATTACCACCGACCATCACCGCTGCGATCTCTACCATTCAATCGCAGTTTTGATCTCATCTCCGCCACTCGTTCGTGCCTTACCCTCCTTGCGCCACGCGGCAATTTCAAGCACTATCCGATCATCATATGGAGATCAAATCTCTACCACATACTCCCGCAATTGTCCTCGACCCTTCGATCATCCTACATGAGCGATTCCTACCATCGGCTGGCGCTTCACCTCTAAGGCAACACGTGGCATTTCACAAACCCTTCGATCGTTTCAGCCGAGATTACATCCCGACCTCTCTTTAGAGCCTAATTTCCAGCCGTTGGATCTCAAGATCCAACGGCCAGCATATCGTCGTCAACCTCCCGATGCCTTCTCTCTCCCACGATCGCAACTTGCAATCCACTTCCGCCCTTCCCATTTTCTCCACTTCCTCCGAATACCTCTCCTCTCGCTAACCGCCGCACCACGAACCCCCATCATCCTGCACCTTCGCAAGTCACTTCACTACCCACGAATCCCTCTCCTTCGCCTCATGCGCACCCACGAAATCCATGACCCTGCTCATCGGAACCACCACTCCCCATCTTCAAATACCTCTCCCCCTCCTCCGATAGCCCTCGTCCACCTTTACGTAGGGGATCGCCCAACCCTCCTCCACCTCCTTGTAACATTGGGAGGTGGCCGGATAGAGCGATGATGACGAGTTTCCCCGATGAGACCGGCCGCCATTATTACCGTCGTCGCGGAGCCTCACGTCTGCTCAAGTTGTCCCTAGTGGCAGCAGGGATTCAGCGAGGACCAGAGCTCATTCTCGGAGCTCGCGCACAAGCCGTCGCCTTCATCTCCGACCAGGTAAGCCTCTCCTTCCTATGTTGTCTACTTCTCGTTGGTTTCTTCTATTTTATTGGCGTTGTTCCGACTTAGTTACAACTCGTTGATCACATCTCATGCTCTGCCTCACCGCCCCCATCTTCGCACTGCTTTCCGATCATGTCTCCTTCCCTTCAGGACCTCAGATCGTTTTCGACCCACCTCCTCCGCCATCCACGGAGGAGGAGCTCCGAGCTCCCATCCTCTTCACCCACCAGAGCTCCCATTCCACTCCACTTCACACGCACAAGGCATTTGCTTGCTTCAGCTATGTATTACTAACTATGCAGGTCCCCGAATCTCGCAATGGTCAGAGATCCATCGGAGCTGGATTTGTCAACCTCGCCATCGTCATCAGCGCTCCGATGGGTTGATCCAAGAGGCCCGATGCCTTCCCTGAGCTCCCAGCCATCCCGACATACTTCCATGGAGCTCCGGGGAGGTTCACAGTGCTCGAGCACCCGCGACGGAGTTGGAGCTGCTTCGCCGAAGCTCGACTCCCGCCGCCTCTTGCGTCTGAAGAAGGAGGTACAATGGTCGTCGGATGGTCTTATCCCGGTGACCATCTGACGGCTCAGATGAGGATACGTCAACGACTTCAAGCAGCACAGATACCGTCAGATCCGTTAGATCTGACGGACAACCATGGGCCACGTGTCTGTCTCAGATGATCTCCGAGCCACATGACCGGACCTTTAGGTTCGGATCTCACGAACCTATTCCGAGCCTGCATCGAGCCCATGCCAGCGCCCGAGCCTAGCCGAAGCACTCCGAGCCTCCTTCGAACCTCAGAGTCGTCCCGAGCCTAGAGAACACGTGCATAACACGTGCGATCTGGGATATTTGCAAGGAGGCCCCGCCGACTTCTTCAATTTGCAGACATGTCCATGTCACATGTAGCATTATGTGCGCCTAAGACATTTTGCACTCGTACCCTTGCGGGTTTGAATAATTGCAATGATGCCCCCGCACATGTGGATTTTTACAGGAAAGGGCTCACACTTTATTTTTATTGCATTTTAGTCCCTCTCAGGGACCTGTTTGTTGTTACCTTTTCATGTTTTCTTTCAGTTATGCCCCTGTCTTCTTTATTGTATATCTTGAGCATCGTATTTCCGTTTCAGTTGATTTCAGTTTCATTTCGAAGCTCATTTGATGATTTTTCCAATGGCATGCTTAATTATTATTTTGGACTCAAAATTTTTCGTTGTATTATTTTAGAAGTCATGTGTCCCTTAGTGCTTAAGCTTATGCCTAGTTTAATTTGTCCGTCAAGCTTGATTACATAATTGAACCTGAAATCGACTTTTGTTAAATTTACTCATTACTCTGAACTAGGGCATCCTGCTTGTGTTGCATCGCATCTCATAGCATTCATTTGCATGATTAAAAAAATAAAAAAATTTTTGCATGTTTACTTTTGTTTTAATGCATTGTCTCGTTCCGTTGCACTGTTTGACCGAATGATCTCTCACTCTTAGTTAAATAAATAAAAATCTGGATCATCACGAGAGAGCCTCATGTCCCTGAGTTCGACCTTGGTTTCTTGCCAAGTAAAAATAAAAACACGACCATCTGATTCTTATTCACATATCAATTAAATGGTCTTTGATAGACCCAATTCGACCCGACTGCAATGACATCTCAAGTGATAATTACACACTATTAAAGGGCCGAATTCGCGGTATATCACAGAGGTCCTTTCTACATCTTACAACGAATCAGTTCATCCATTATATTATAATGTTTGATGCGGTTTACATTACCGAACATTTCTCTCTAATTCAGCATGATTTCTTAGCAAGTGTACATCTCCATATGTTGTTTCTGAAGCACATTGGACAATGAACCTAGAATGTAACATCTTACTATAATATGATCTTCATCATATTAATCATTAAAATTAATTTCTTCCGAAGTCTTCGGGTCTGTTTACTTGTCCTTTAACAGCATATGAGATATGCGTTCAACTGATAGGACACAATCCACATTTTTGATCTAATCCAAATAATTAAGTATGGTCAACTAATCGGCCTCCAGTAGCCAGCTAAGTGGGTTCATGGACTTTGTTTTCTGAAATTAAGAATGAACTATATTAGATCATGTTGAAAATTATATATTCATCTGTAATTCTTTGATTGAGGAATTTTTTAATCAAAATAGTCTTTATTTTTTCAACTTTGAAAGTTCATTCCCTTAATCACTTTCAAAGCAAGAGATATACTTACAGTTATATCTCTGGCAAGAAATGGGATCTCCTCTTTGCCTTTATCACATCCCAATAATATGAGAACCTATAACTCAGATAAAAAGGAACAGGAACACATTCCTCCTTGCAAGTCCAACTTGTATATCCCAATTCGGTCTTTAAAACCTGGACCCACCCCTCCTAAGGTGATGTTGACCCATTGTTAATTGAACCAACTATCAACAGGACTATAACTCGCTATGCGCAATCCAGTATCACCCAAACAATAAGATGACCCGATATTGGGGTCACTATGCATACGGCCTTACTCTTTCTAGCAGTAAAGAGCCCGATCTATGTGCTCTTGTATGCAGGAGCTATCACATCGGACATGCATCTCTTACATACAATCCCTGGTGACAGAACCCTTTGCCTTTACGAGAGATCATGGATGTCACTATGTGAACCTCCATCTCATGCTCAAATTCTAATTAATTATCATGAATCACATTCATATAATTAATTATTCCAAGGGAAATAAACATCTATTCATAATAGAATTTTTAATTAGATATAATTAATTTAATTACAATAAATCAATTAATCAATCTTATTCACTCAATAAACAAGCTTCATTGTGACTTGAAAGGATTGTATTATCTCAAAAATACATATTATTCCAATTTTAATATTTAGAAAAATACATCATGATCCCTCAAACAGTATCCCTTCCCTACCCGTTGTGGGATGGATAGCTTGATGAACATGTTATTTAGCCACTTAATTTTGTTGAATTAATGCATTGTAGTTTGATGAATTGGATCCATCAAAAACTGCTTAAAAATTCATCAATTAAATAAAAGCAGTCGACTTTATTTTACTTGGGCTAGACCAAGGTCGAACTCAAGGACACGAGCCTCTTAAGTGATTATCTAGACTCCTAGTATCAAGATTAAGTGTTTGATTAAAAACTCATGGGTCATAATGCACATAGATATATAATGCAGACACATGCCAAGAAAACATGAAGCATGCACTTTTATTGAATTTTTAACATGAAACATGATGCAGGTTTATAATAATGGAAATGTGACCTAATTAGATAAAATATTTGAGCCAATAAATTATAGCCAGCTTCAGATTCAAATAATAAAGAAAATTCCATTGATTAATACAAAGCATGAAAACTCATTACATATAAGGCACTACATTACTAAATTTAATAATTATAAATTAAAGTGTCAAAATAAAAATCAATTCATGCCATCGATAAGGTAATGAAACAAGCTTCACTACGAGACCAAAATCGACTAAAATGGAGCTCGGATGCTCAAGATATTTATAAAAGAGTCCAATGGCATGAACGTAAGAAAACATGCAAAATAACTAGAGAAAATACTACAAACACGTTCCTAGAAGGACCTAAATGCAAAAAAATAACTGCAAGGCCTTCCCTGTAATTTACGCAAATGTGGGGACTAAATAGAAATTATTTAAACCCGGAGGGGGTCGGTTGCAATTTATCCTAGACGTGCATGGTATACACGTGATAGTAGGACCTATTTACAATTTAAAGAACTTTGAGGGGCCTCCCTACAAATATCCCTGCCCCCACGTGACCAAGCATGTGCGGTCAGGGTCGGTAATGGGTGCGTGCTCGGGACAAGGCTCGGAGGTGGCTCGAGCATTGGTGCAGACTCGGAGCATGGTTCGGGAGTCTCGGGTGAGGCTCGGAGGATGCTCGAGTGCTATAGAGTTGTAGGCTAGTACTATGGCCTTGATTTGACGACATGGACTCTTGTGGACCGTCCGTTCGCGGAGATCAGATAGTAGCTGCAAGTGCATAGACGGGGCGACGTGGCTGGATGTGCGCTGTTGGATGAGCACAGGGAGGATGCCATAAACGGCACCTGTATGCCTAGGCCTTCTTCCTCTGTCGTGGGGTTGGCGGCGATCTTCGAGCTCCGATGATGTCATGCGTGCTCCGCCACCGTCTTCCGCCCATTATGTTTCTCCGTGGAGATCGCTGGAAGTGCAGCAGCCATCATTAAAGCTCGGGGAAGACGTCAGAGCTCCAATAAGATTCTATCCATGCTCGTACACTGGAGATAGGGCTAGAAAAGGTAGCACTGATGGTGCTCCAGCCAATGAGGGCATTTACCTACACATGTTAGTGACCAATAACAAAAACGTGCAGATGAGGAGTGCAAGTGAGATGCGGGTGAATGGAAGGCTGTGAGGGGCGGAGAACACGGCGGCCTAAGTCAACTCCTACAATTAGCTTGGAGAAGAGGGAGGCGGAGCGGTTTGGGGTTGCGGAAGAGCGAGAAGGTGAGTGAAGAGGAGCGCGTGGATGGGTGATGCGTGATGAAGTTAAAGAGATGACCAATGGAGGGAGAACGTGTGAGCGGAAGCCTAGTTAAATAGGACAAAATCAAAGAAAAAAGAAAAGAGAGATCGGGAGCACTTACCTGGGGAAATGGCAGGTCGAGGGCCTGGGCTTAAGCTCCTAGGCAGAGCTCTAGTCTCCTATGAACTCCCATGGCGACTGGGAGCAGCTCGCCGGCTTTGATTGGCCGGAGACATTGCCTATAATGTCTAAGGATTGACACCGGAGTCGACAGCGGTTTTCGTGCCCCATTTCATCTCCTCTCTATCACAGAGGGATAGAGGATATTGGGCCTTGACCCACGTACAGGTGGACAAAGAAGATGGTGGCATGTGAGAGCTTATTTGAAGGAGGGAGATCGGAATGGTTGGCAGCATGACTTAGAGGGGTGATATGGAGTGAGATAGAAGGTATCATGGGGAGAGTGGGTCCCTGTAAGAAAGAGGGAGGATAGGGCTTTGATTGGCATGATCATGGGGACGAGGGAGAGGCTGGAGAGGTGGAGAAAATGGGAAGGGGGTGAGTGACGAGTCCGAGATTGCACTGTTTAAAAATATTATGCCGTGTTGCATATTATCATTTGTTAAAATAATATGTGTCGTTTCGTTGTAGGCGGCAATCGGGATCGGTCAAGAAAATAACCACAATTATTTAGTCAATTTTTAATCGTGTGGTTTTATGTTTATTTTACTTGGGCAAGTACCAAGGTCGAACACAAGGTGGCAAAGGAACAACCTAGAATTATGTCTATCAAAATTCGTGCGCAGCTTTCAAGGCAGTCTTTTTTTAATTTCTAATGCAATTAAAGATGCAAAATGCAATTTTGGCCTATTTTAGGGACTAAAACGTAAAAGTCGATCAAATGGTGTTTGAAATATACAAAATTTGGCCAAGATGAAAATTATGATGAAATAAATGCATTGTAATTTTTTTTGGAATTTTTGGTTGCAAAATGAATTGTTTATAAATTTTTAAATACAAATAGAGTGAATTTCAATATTTAATTATAATAAATACTAAACCTAATTATTTTCAAGGGACAAAGTTATCTATGTTCTATCACTAGGTGATGGATCTTTGAGAAATCCTAAACCTAAAAAATACCAGATTCAATACCTATTAAAAATTAAATACTGAAATGTGCAAAATAATTTTTATATGGCAAATTATGCATGCAAATGCAATTCTTTTTGGTCCTAATGTTATCACAATTAATTCTACAATCTCTGATTTTTCAGGCATTTTTATAGCAATGATTAATTAATTACAAATTTCAGAGCACAAAATCGGTGAAATATGCAATTTTCCACAAAATATTTAATTATTAATTAACCATTGATCACAAAAATGTCAAGAAATTGCCATAATGTAGAGAATTAATTGAGGAACAAAATGCAAATTTTTGATAAATAAAATAATGCAAAGTAGTTGTACAAAATGACAGGGAAATACAAGGGTATTTATGCAATAGAAATAAGATAATATAAAAAACAGAACTGAAATGTAATTACCGAGAGTTTTTGGGGGAAATATGCAAAATTTCCAAAGGGCACGTGCTACGTAGGTGCCCATGGATGGCTGGATGATTCTGCAATATCGGAAAGGGCTGGGGGTGTTGTCATAATTTGCCCATGCGGGTCATGTGCGCAGCACGTGACCTAGGGTGACGATGGCTGACGACCCCCCCTGGGATGCACGTGCCTCACACGTGCGGAGGGGACCTCAAGCCTCGTGCCTGGCCGCGGTTAGCGAGAGTAGTGGCGGCGTTTGTTGAGGCTGTCGGTAGGGCTTCAGCGGGAGGAGCAGCTCCGGGCGTATGGTGGAAGGGATTGGTCGTGCTCCGGTGGTGTGTTGGCGGAATGGAGGTGGTCCAGGATGAGAGGTGAGGCTTTGTTGGCGATGGAGACGTGATGGAGGTCAGAGTCGCCGCTGATGGTCTCGGTCGAGGTGTGGTGGAGCGGTTGTTGTCGGAGGCTCCTAGCTCCGGCCAGGAGTTGTCGAGTACGGGGGGCATTGGAGGAGGTAGTTATCATCAGAGATGGTCGTTGAAGTTCTGGAGTTGTGGCGGTGGAGATGTACTAGTGGGTAGGCTCGACAGGACAATCCGGAGCGAAGCAAAAGACCTGGCGGCACTGCGGCGAGGGCTGGGGCCTCGGATCTCACCGAGGAAGGAGACCGATCGGGCTGTCACCGCAGTGTTCTTGAAGAAGCACTCGACAGATGATTTGTGAGAGGCGGCAGCTTTGGATTTATAGAAGAGGGGACGGGCAGCTGAAGATGGAAGGTGGAACCGTTGGGATTGATGGAGATCGGAGATGCGAGAGTCACGGGCTGAGATCCGATGGTGATTTGGAAGGGGTGATCGGTAGCTGATTTTGGAAAGGGCAAGACGATTGGAGGCGGCGACAAGATTTAGGGGCACCGTCGGGAAGGCGAGAGATGTGGTCGAGATTGTGGAGACCGACGGAGCAAAATTCGCGAGATGGGCGACGCTTCCTAGATATGGAGGGGAAGAAGAGAAAGGCCAACGGCTGTCCCATCGGTCGAGATCGGACGGCCAGGATCTCGACATGTGGCAACAGGATGGGTTGCTGAATGAGGAAGCACATGCATGGCACGTGCCTGGGAGGCACGTGCGTCGCACGTGTGGGTTTAATTATTTTTTTTAGAAAAACGAATAAAAAAACTCGAAAAAATGGCCGACACGTGGCGGCTCCAGGATCTGCCATGTGTTAGCACCACAAAAATAAGAACTTAAATACTTCGAAAAATCCAAAATAAATAGCAAATGACCTCGGATCAAAAAAGTTTCTTCACGAAAATTGCTCTCTCGATGAGATCTACAACTTTTATGAAGACATCAAAACCAAAATCAATCAATTGCACAAAGTGATTTTTTTGGGTATCCCATGTACATAGAATACCTTGATTTTTGGGTTTTATATTTTTTATCATTTTCAAACCAGATGAAAAATCCAGAAAAAATATGATAAAATCAAAGATAATTATTTACATATTAATATAATTTTTTTAGATTTTTATTAATTAAGAAAAAGAAGGAATAAAGTAAACTACAAAAAGGACCAATTTTGTAAAGACGATTAGTAAAGACTTTGACTCCATTTGTTTCTTTGATTTCAAGCTCAGTTTGAATTTGGATTTTTAATCATTTTAATAAAACTTTTATCAAAGATGATAAATGAAAAAGAAATAAAGTAAAATAGTTTAATTATGTACATAAAATACTAGGTCAAAATCAGTTAAAATACAAAATGTACAAAAGAGGCCCAATACCCAACTTTCACATATGAGCTCAGATTCACTTGAACTTGGTCTTTTTTTGAAGGTAGTTGAATGTACATTAGTTCAAAAGTGAGTAGGGTCAAAATGGACACTGGATGAGGAAGATATGAGGGTTTTAGTCTGTAAATCCTAGAACTAGGGGTTGGGTTTTTGGTCCACTTATTTGGGTTAGTGATTTTTTTGTATTTTCATTTATTCTTGTTAGTGATATATACACATTGGAGTTAGTTTTGGGTCATTCGGAGTTAGCATGAATTAGTTAAAATTGAGGAAGTTAGTCTATTTACATGTCAATTTTGGCTCGGATTTTTGGCTTCTTATTTTGTGCCAGAAATGAGTGACAAAATACAATTCTTATGAAAACATGCATGAATGCTAATTTCGTAGAATAAGTGAGGAAATGCCAATGATTTTGAGGGATTTGAGCTTAATTAATAAGATTTAGAGTGATGAATCTGGGATTCATCATCCCCCCATACTTAAACCATGCTCGTCCCTAAGCATCAAAAAGAAATGCCATGAGGTGAAATGAGATTGGGTTCCATACCAAGATCATGAGTTGAAGGTGAAAATGAAACTAGACTTGACTTTGGATTATTAGTGTGGCTGAACTTTTGTGAGACTTAGAATTTTAAAATCAACAACCTTCAAGTTCTACTCATCATTGTTACAGTTTCGGCTCAAAAGTCATCTTTGATCAATCCTCTTCCCAAAGAATACCCTATGAACATTGAACAATCGACTCATGTGTATATAAGGTTTTAGCTCTTTCCATCCAGAATGTCGGACTACCATGCAAACCTACTCTTTAGTAACTCATCCTTGGGGAGTCAAGTATTTCCTTCTGAGGTCTATCGCGATGTGTTCACAATCGAATTAGGGGGAGAAGTTAGAAAAAGGAGAAAAGAACTGGAGGGTGGCAAGTGTAGTCACCTCTCCTTGTGAAATTGGCTAGTGTAGCCGAGTCTCCACCAAGATCTACAGATTCTCTTGAAGCTTGGACCTTTTTGGTCAGATATTTATTTGGTAGAATGCTTCTTTGGATTTTGACAGTTCTGCTTGGATCTTGTTGCACCCCTACGGATATAGAATCTTTTTGTTTCCGTACATTTATTTGGGGTCTTAGAAAAAATTGTGCCCAGCCGTCCATCCCTTTTCCGAAGCTTTATTTCAACCCGTACTCCGGTCTTTAGATTTCCACGCTACCAAAAAATTTTGCTGTTTTTTTTCAAATTACCCACCTCGTAAATACATATAGATTTACGTGAAAGTACGAGATATGGGTAAAATATATACACAATATATATAGACCCCCCATGCTTAGCAACTGTTGTATCCTCAGAGTACAAGAGGCGTAAAGAACACATAGCTCAGGCTAAGCGTAAGAGAGTGAAAAAGAAAAAGAACAAGAACAAGATACACAGATCCGTCCCCCTATACTTAGACTGTGAACAGTCTAAGTATAGAAGAAGAGCAAAAGAATGAGACGGCCGGGGTATGTGAATGAGGAGAGTATATACAGATGGGTGTCGGTTCCCCCTATACTTAGGCTCTAGTCAGCCTAAGTATAGAAGAAGGGTGGAAATGAGTTGATCGGGACAAAGGGAGAATGGTATGTACAGACGGCATCCGTCCCCCCCTATACTTAGGCCTTGGCCTAAGTAAAGGAAGAAGATGTACAAGGAGACTGATGTGGTCGGGAGGGAGGGTGGGTAGCCGATGATTAAGGTGCTTTTCGGCTGATCTTTTTGTGAGCCTGCGGTGGGAGATCGTAATGACGAAAGGGAGATGAAGCATATGATTCCAACTATTATAAGTGTTTTCCTCAGAAAAATCATGATGGATAGTAGATAAAGCGTTTGAGTCAGATGAAAGATAACCATCATCAAAATTATCCTCAAAGGAATAGTATTTCGAAGTTGACACACACCAGATATTCTTGTCTTTTTGTTTTTTCAGTTGTTTTCTCAGAATTCGTTCCTTCTTTAGATCATGTGATTTGTCCTCGGATGAATATTCTGAAGCACCAGTCTCAGTCAGCTCATAATAAATAATTCCACTGTATTTGATGAGAGCAGGAGCATTAGCTTTTGATAAATAATAGTGAGGAACGAGAGTCATCCAACGAGAGTAGAATTTTGGATCCTTGCGAAGATATGGTTTTATAACTGCCGAGTAGACATCACTCATGTAGATTACCTTTTCTGGATCTGATGAGAGATCATAATCTGATTCCTCTTCTGGAAGGTCAAAGGTGAGTTTATTTTTCTTGTTTCGTGAAGGTGTCGATCCACTTGAGTCTCAAGAAGAATAACCATTGGAATTCTTCTCCTTGGTCATTGTTCGTCCTGTGCGTTTATTCTTAGTCTTCTAAATGCTAGTGCACTCTCGATTTTGGATGATTTGGTCAAGATATTCAGAGTAGGTTGCTCCCAGATGCGACCATGCATATGTCTCAGGATCATATAAGAAACGTCCGTTTATTTTGAGATCTGCGGTAATTGAAATACTGGAAAGAGTCTCTGCATGTTCGTTTTCAATTAATTTGATGTTGGAGCATTCTTGTATCGAGTTGTTGTGATCCATGTAGTCAGAATAGGTTGACCCTGGATGCGACCATGCATAAGTCTCCAGATCATATGATTCATATACTTGATTCTCCATGTTGAGAGCAGTTGGGAATGGTGCAGGGGGGGTATTCTCTAAACCAATAGTCTCATCAACAACCTCTATCTCAGGTGTAGCAGCGGGGTAGGGCTCTTCTACCACTTCATAGTTACGACTGTCAGGGACTTCGCGGGTTGCCTTAGAAATTCATGATTCCTCAAAGACTGGGTGAGATCGAAGTGCTTCCAATGCTGTAAAATTGATTTCCCGAGTCTCACGCTCAATAATTGCCTTAGCCAATGCTAAGAATGTCTTTCCAAGAATAATTGGAGACTGGGTGAATTCTCCATGATGCTCAATACCAATGATCGTGAATTCTACTTTTAGCGGAGCACCTTGGAATGTCATGATGACAGAAATGATTCCTCTCGACCACTTTATCGATTGGTCATCCAATTAAACAATCTCTCGTATCTTCCTGCTCGGTCCGAGTTTGAGTTCGTGAAATACAGAGGTCGAGAGGATATTGATTGGTGAATCGTCATCAATCCGAGTATGGGTAAATATTATGTTTTTGATTTCACAGTCAAATCTGGACAACCGCTTCACTCTACAGCTCCTGATTTTTCTCCTCAACACTAAGGATGAGGCTATTGACAAGATATGTCTTTCAGCTTTTGTTCTTATCCTGTCCGACTTTTTAATCATTAACTTTTCCATTACAAATCCTTTAAGGTCGGGAAAGTGTTCAATGGCATGTATAAAGGGAAGTTCAAAAATCGATCTTTTCTCCAGTGCTTCCTGTACAACAGGATCCAAATTATTCAGATCTTCTTCAGTTTCAAATTTTATGTAATTTTCATGATTTTCGATTTTTTGTGGTTTTTGAATATTCCAATCTTTTTGTATTTTCTGTGTGGTGTGGTAATGTGGTGTGTTCCTTAGATGAGCAGGGGTTTTGATGTTCGAAGTAAGAGTCAAAGGCATAGTCATTTCTAGGGGAGTAATATGTTGAAGTGCCATTGTCTGAATCATCCCTAAGTTTATGAATATCCTCAAAATTTTCAACATGAGATCCAATCTTTTCCTCATCCAATTTCATGTCCGGGCTACCAGAGATTGAAATCAATCGATTGACAAACTTCTGAAATCTAACCTCCATTAAATCAAATTTCTTATTTATCCTCAAAATATCATCCTCCAAAATCTTTTCATGAACAATCATGGGAGCAGTCAGGGTGTGTTTTTGTATTTGAGATTCAATAATTTCATCTTCCATTTTCCTGTATGTGCTAGGAGAAGAGTCTCTTGAAAAATCCAATATATGATCATTATTTTCTAAAAATTTCTTCTCAAAAATTATGGAAAGAGGCTGCACATGTGATACAGGTATGTGGAGCTGGTCTGAGTAGAGTTCAATCCTTTGAACATGATTGGTCGGACCTTGATATTGTGGAGTCAACATACATGGTTTATGTGTTTCTATGTAGTCAGTCCAGTCCTCTGCATGAGTGTCTTGTCTGAAGAAGGGGTTGTCATGGTCAATCCAAGATGATGGTCATTCATTTGTGTTCAATGGTGGGGAAGATGGGACATGTGAAGAAATGTGATTTTATTCCCCCATGAATGATGGATTGACATTTACCGAATATGAAGGATGAATTATGTGATCGGAGTAGAGTGGATTGACATATGAAGAAGTTTAGACCTCAGTCAGTTGTTGGTTGGTATGATCCAAATACAAAGTGTTGTCATTCAAGGAGTAGATCGGATTTGTAGTGAATGTTGGCTCTATTGGTGGTTGAGAGTCTCGTGCGGAAGTTGGATGGGGTGTAGTTGGAGGCGGTGTTGGAGTTTTGGGTCTAACCGATACGAATTCATTTTCATAGTACAGCTCTGATGGATGCTCGAATAAATGTTCCGCCATTTTTGAAAGAGCTGAAATGAATGACGGTTTGGGTTTGTTCGAAAAGAATTGATTTTCATGATTTGGATATGGAGAGTTCTTGGACAAAAGTTCCATGATTTTCAAAAGATGTTTATTGCTTGACAAATCAAAAAAGGAGATATGGCACAATTGCGTGGCTTTTGATTTTTGAAATCGGTTCACGTATGCAAAATCAAACCCTTGGTTCACCAACTCACACAATGAAGCTGTAAGAGTTCGACAATTTTCTTTTCAATTTTAATTGGTGATAAGACAATCTTGGAAAGAATTTAGCGAGCTGTTAGGTGCCGGAATTTTTCCTAATGACTGGCATGAATTCTTACGACTAGTTGTACCTACTTTCAGCTAGTATGGAAGTACGGACTGTAGAATGGCTACACATGTTACTTAAGGACAGAGCCTTACGCAGTGTCCTTTAAACCACCCACTCTGCTACGGAATTCCGGATCGTTTACCGGCTACCCGTATTCCTCACTGAGAAGTAGCTAATCATTTTTAAAATCAGTTGTCTGAAAGAAAATATTGGAGTTGGGCTCTAACCTTAAGTGTCGTCTCTCGCTCACTCAGAAAAATAAATGCATCTAAGGTCGGGGTTGCTCTCCCGTAGATTTTCTTGATCTTATAGGTTATTTAAAATCGGCTATTTTTAGTAGTCCCAATTTTAATTAGACGATCACTGAAGAATTAAATGAGCACAAGTTCACGTCTACTGTCCAGTCCTAATTTTATTTAAAATTATGTGACAAAATAAGAGGGAGAAATTCAGGAAAAGTCGATGCACGTGAAAAAAAACTATGATGTATGCTTAGTTAGAAGACTTACAGTGAATCCTCGCATTCTCCATGTGGGATGCGATACAAGAATTGAAAAGATTATTCTAAATAAATGCAAGACGATGAAAAAAAACCACACCTAGCAGAAAGTTCTATTAGCGGAGAATAATTGAGTTGAATTTGGCTAAATTGAACGATCTATATGCATCTCAATTAAAGTGAAGTGTGGCCCTAGGTCCTACGAGCACAATAAAAAATTTAAAATGCTCTAAGAGCCGTATGTGCGGGTCTGTCCTAAGCGTTATACAAATTGGACCCCACCCTCACTGGAGAGTGAAACAAGCCATGACACACCACAGAAAAAGTTCAAGGTCTTCTTTACACACGCGAGAGTCCAAATGGACACCGCTATAAATGAGCAATTAATTACAGAAATTAAAATTGCAGAAGATAAAATCCTAAACTCTACGCTCTCTCACGACTCGACTCGATCTTAAATTAATTGCGGCTTTTTCGGAAGTCGGTGAAGATGCTTCATTTTTTTAAAAACTGCTCCACGTATGTTGGTTACCTCACAAGAAAAATAAGAGAAATAATATAAGTGGAATTTGCAGTGAAAAAATTCGGAGGTCAGTCTAGCCGAATGTGAACAACCGAAAAAAAATAAGAGAAAAAACTAAGTAGTTTGTCTCTCCGGCAACGGCGCCATCAAATGAGTCTGAAATTACACTATTTAAAAATATTATGTCGTGTTGTGTATTATCGTTTATTAAAATAATATGTGTCATTTCGTTGTAGCTGACAATCTGAATCTGACAAGAAAATAAACAAAATTATTTAGTCAATTTTTAATCGCTTGGTTTTATGTTTATTTTACTTGGGCAAGTCCCAAGGTCGAACACAAGAGGCAAAGGAACAACCTACAATTATGTCTATCAAAGTTCGTGCACGGTTTTTAAGGCAATCTTTTTTTAATTTTAATGCAATTAAAGATGCAAATTGCAATTTTGGCCTATTTTAGGGACTAGAATGTAAAAGTCGATGAAATGATGTTCGAAAAATACGAAACCTGGCCAAGATGAAATTATGATGAAATAAATGCATTATAATATTTTTGGAATTTTTGGATTCAAGATGAATTTTTTATAAATTTTTAAATATAAACAGAGTGAATTTCAATATCTAATTATAATAAATATTAAACCTAATTATTTTCAAGGGACAAAATTATCTAAGTTCTATCACTAGGTGATGGATCTTAAAAAAATCCTAAACCTCGAAAATATCATATTCAATACCTATTAAAAATCAAATACTGAAATGTGCAAAATAGTTTTTATATGACAAATTATGCATGCAAACGCAATTCCTTTTGGGCACAATGTTAATCACAATTAATTCTACAATCATTGATTTTTTGGGAATTTTTATAGAAATGGTTAATCAATTACAAATTTCAGAGCACAAATGGGCGAAATATGCAATTTTCCACAAAACAATTAATTATTAATTAACCATTATTCACAAAAATGTCAAGCAATTGACACAATGTAGAAAATTATTGAAGAACAAAATGCTAATTTTTGATAAATAAAATAATGCAAAGTAGTTGTCCAAAATGATGGGGAAATATAGGGGTATTTATGTAATAAAAATAAGATAATATAAAACAGAATTGAAATGAAATTTACCGAGCGTTTTTGGGGGAAATGTGCAAAATTTGCAAAGGTCACGTGCTGCGCACGTGCCCTTGGTTGGCTGGATGATTTTGCAATATTGGAAAGGGTCGGAGGCGTTGTCACAATTTGCCCACGCGGGTCACGTGCACAGCACGTGACCTGGGGTGATGATGGCTGACGTTCCCCCCTGGGATGCAGGTGCGCGGGGGACCTCAGGCTTCATGCCCAGTCGTGGTTAGCGAGAGCGGTGGCGGCGTTTGTTGAGGTCGTCGGCGAGGCTTCAACGGGAGGAGTAGCTCAGGGCGTATGGTGGAAGGGATTGTCGGTGCTCCGATGGTGTGTTGGTGGAATGGAGGTGGTCCAGGATGAGAGGTGAGGCTTTGTTGGCGATGGAGATGCGGTGGAGGTTGGAGTCACCGCTGATTGTCTCGGTCGAGGCGTGGTGGAGCGGCCGCTGTCGGAGGCTCCTGGCTCCGACCAGGAGTTGTCGAGGATTGGGGTGGTTGGCGGAGGTAGTGATCGTCGGAGATGGTCGTTGAAGTTCTGGAGCTATGGTGGCGGAGATGTAGTATTGGGTAGGCTTGACGGGACGATCCGAAGCGAAGCAGAAGGCATTGTGGCACTGCAACGAGGGCTGGGGCCTCGGATCTCACCGAGGAAGGAGACCGACCGGGCTGTCAACTCGGTGTTCGTGAAGAAGCACTCGGCGGATGATTTGTCGAGAGGTGGTGGCTTTGGATTTATAGAAGAGGGGACAGGCAGCTGAAGATGAAAGGTGGGGTGATTGGGTTTTATGGAGATTGGAGATGCGAGAGTCGCAGGCTGAGATCCGATGGAGATTTGGAAGGGGTGATTGGTGGCTGAATTAGGAAATGGCAAGACGATTGGAGGCAGCGATAAGATTTGGGGGCGCCGCCGAGAAGGCGGGATATGCGGCCGAGATTCGCGGAGGCCTACGATGTAAAATTTGCGAGATAGACAGCACTTCCTAGATCTGGAGGGGAAGAAGACGAAGGCCAACGGACGGCCAGAATCTCAACACGTGGCAGCAGAATAGGTTGATGAGGAAGCATGTGCGTTGCACGTGTGGTTTTAATTTTTTTAAATGAATAAAAAACTCGAAAAAATGGCTGACACGTGGTGGCTCTAGGAGCGGCCACATGTCAGCACTACAAAAATCAGAACATAAATACTTTGAAAAATCCAAAATAAATAGGAAATGGCCTCTGATCGAAAACATTTCATCACAAAAATTACTCGTCTCGATGAGATCTATAACTTTCATGAAGACATCAAAACCAAAATCATTCAATTGCACAAAGAGATATTTTTTGGGTATCCCTTGTACATAGAATACCTTGATTGTTGGATTTTATATTTTTTGTCATTTTTAAACCAGATGAAAATTTCGGAAAAAAATTGATCAAATTAAATTTAATTAGTTGCACATTAATCTATTTTTTTGGATTTTTATTTAGTAAGAAAAAAGAAGGAATAAAACAAACTACAAAAAGGATCGATTTTGTACAGACAGTTAGTAAAGACTTGGACTCAATTTGTTTCTTTGATTTCAAGCTCAGTTTGGATTTGGATTTTTATTTACTTTAATAAAACTTTTATCAAAGAAGACAAATGAAAAATAAATAAACTAAAATAAATTAATTATGTACATAAAATACTAGGTCAAAATCAGCGAAATACAAAATGTACAAAAGAGGCGCAAAACCCAACTTTCACATATGAGCTCCGATTCACTTGAACTTGGTCATGTTTTGAAGGTAGTTGAATGTACATTAGTTCAAAAGTGAGCAGGACCAAAATGGGCACTGAATGAGGAAGATAAGAGGGTTTTAGTCTGGAAATCCTAAAACTAGGGTTTGGGTTTTTGGAACACTTATTTGGGTTAGTGATTTTTTTATATTTTTCATTTATTCTTGTTAGTGATATGTACACAGTGGAGGTAGTTTTGGGTATTCGGAGTTAGCGTGAATTAGTTAAAAATCGGGGAAGTTAGGCTATTTACAGGTCAATTTTGGTTGGGATTCTTGGCTTCTTATTTTGTGCAAAAATGAATGATAATATGCAATTCTTATGAAAACATGCATGAATTCTAATTATGCAAAATAAATGAGGAAATGTCAATGATTTTGAGGGATTTGTGCTTAATTAATGAGATTTAGAGTGAGGCGTACGAAGTTGACATCATGGGTGAGAGAGTGGGGCTGGAGGAAGGAGACAAGGTCTCTACTGTTGGATCTTGTGATCCAACAGCTAAAGAGTGGGTGCACATCTGCACCCCTGATCTAATCAATCAGGGTGCATCCCAAGGCTGTGGAAGAGACACGTGGTATGAAAAGAAGAGGATGAAAGCGAACGTGTAAGGTGGTCTCTGGAGACGCGATCAAGGGCTCAGATTAAGTCACGGATGGACAGATGTGATGAAGGATCTTATAGGGAAATCTAATGGCACAGGGTCAAGACATGTCACCCTTGGATCTAAAGATCCAACGGTTGACAAAAGGGCAGTGATGTGCGGTACAGATGCTATCTATAGATGATCTGAAGGTGGAGAATGGCTACGGTAATCAACGACCATGATTAAAGTGCTCTCGAGAATATCGAACGATGATGGAGGTTGATGTGTGGCGAGAGGAGATGTGGGCAACCTCGAACAGTTGTGATGTGGTTTGATGGGTGAATCAGAGGGATGGAATTAAAGAACAGATGATATTTCCATTTCCGTAAGGTATTCCTTGAATTTATTTAATAGGTACTTGCTACCTTAGTTAGATAAAAATCATTTAATCTTCCTTAAAACTTTGGTTCTAAACCAAAATTGTGAAATCTTTGAACAATTCAAAGGTTTCTCGGGTGATGGGAAGAAATCTCATATCATCAATAATCATCAAATGATATCGCATATCATCAATTCTTATTGTGTACAGATGATCCACATACATCAATATGTATGAGATCTTGAATACCTTGGTATCTTACACCATTCTCGGAGAAGGGTGCATTGGACAATTTCTACTTTTGAATACAATATTCATAAGTATGTAAGCTTTGAACCTTTATACAATCTAAAGTTCAACATCTCACTAGTATAATGATCATATCAATAGATATATGCCCAAGACTTGATACCAAACCATTGTCAAATGATATTCATCCTCCTATTGATCTTTAAAGGTTTAATTTTCAGTATTAGAAATGTTACTGAACTATTCATTAATATTCTAATTTAGCAGAGTCCACAAGATGCTAGATTACTTATCTGAAATATATCCATCATGACTCTTTATGATAGGTCTATTCCAGAATAATGTTCATTTCCAACATTTGAAAATAGACAATAAATGTAATCAAATATCTAAGTCATAAAGACATTCTCTATGACAAAGGGCTCTCCCACTGAAAATGTGACATTATATATCCAGTAGAGATTGTTGCAACGATTGCATCAATATCTATGTGGATGGCCATTAAACCTTGACATCAAATTTCTGATCTTCTAAACCATATGCAATCCAATTGCAAATGTCATCAGAAGAATGAGATACAATTATTGGACTTCAATCTTATCTCATAAGCAAGTCTTTTTCAATGATTAAATGTAGATGTAGATTATTTTGATGCACTATCCGAATCCTTCTCTAAGGATTCTAGATAGACTTGATAGTCATACTATCAACACATCAACTTGTTGCAGTATTGGCATTCATCCAACTCTTTGGATGTCATATGGAAGACATATAAGTATGGTCAACTCTTTGGCTTTCCTTCTTACTTGGGTCCGACCCATGCTTCCACTGCGCTCCCTTCATCTTTAAACAACCATTGCTTAAGATAAAGGTTCTCTTATGTTGAACTCAAGAGATTTTAACGTAAGAGTATTTCAACATTTATATATGCTTCTTTTAATTCATACAATATGAATACTATGAAGATTCATGAATGAATTGAGTATAGACAATAGAATGATGACACTCATCATTTCTACACCCATCTTAACCCAAAGACTTTGGTTCAGGCAGGTACTCAAACAATTTGAATACATCATCTCTTACAGAGCTACCATTCTGCATAATGCAGAGAACCGTGTCTTTCATGATTAAATGTTGAGAGCACATATGTATGCCAAATTATCTTCTTAGGTTTTATAAGGATTATTTGACAATTATGATCTTCATCGACATGTCACTTCCAAAGTACATTTTATGAGAGATCAAGACTATAGAGACATACAAACCCTAAGGTGATGTCTTATTATCTTATTTAATTGTCACTCCCCATTTTGATGAGGAAACTTGCATATTGCAACCACATACATTATGTGTCCAATTGCAAGGATAATATCTTGATCATGAATCTAATTCATGATATTACACTGGTTATTATTGAGTATAGCTTTGAGTGGATTTAATGAGGTTTATCTGAAATAAGATATTTGCATAAATACTTTACTTTGATTAGGGAATTTTTATATCAAAGTTGTATTGACTTGTCAACACTGAAAGTTCATTCCTTTAATCACTTTCAATGTAAGAGATATACTTACCATTATATATCATCAAGATCTGGGATCATCTTTCTTATCCTCGTTACATCCCAATAATATGAGAAACTGTAACTTAAATAAAAAGAAGCGGGAACTCCTTCCACCTTGCAAGTCCAACTTCCATTTCTCAATTCAGCCTTTAACACCCGGGCCCACCACCCCTAAGGTGATGTTGACCCGTTGTTAATTGAACCAACCATCAACAGGCTTAGTACTCGTTGTGCGCAATCCAGTATCGCCCCAATAATAAGAGAAAGTGATACTGGGTCACTATGCATACGGCCTTACTCTTTCGAGAAGCAAAAGGCCCGATTCAAGTGAACTTGTATGAGGAGCTGTCACTTTGGACAGGCGTCTCCTATATACAACCCTTGGTGACGAAAGCCTTTGCCTTGACGGGAGACCATGGATGTAACTTATATGATCCTCCACCTCATATTCAAATTTTAATTAATTACCATGAATACTATTCATGTAATTAATTCTTCCAAGGGAAATGCACATCTATTCGTAATAGAGTGCTTTTAATTGGGCATAATTAATTTAATCATATTAAATCAATCATTAGTCCAATTTAATCAACCAACAAACTTGTTTTTTTGTTACTTGAATGGATGGTATAATCTCAAAATAAGTATTATTTGAATTTTAATGATTAGAAAAATATATCATTATCTCTCAAGCACCATTCGTTCCCTACCCGCTGTCATGGCCAGTACCGACGGGAGTGGGACAAACCACACACGGTGCAACTTGCTAGCCCAACGCTCCCTGACTAGGCACCATATCTACCTCGGGAAAAAAATAATGCCGAATGAATCACTTTGTACGTGAGATGTTCATCGATTTTTCAACCGAAGTTATACCATATAATTTTCATCAAAACCATTTTGATAATATTATAAGGAGATTTGCTAAACAAATCCCCAATCCTATTCAAGCTACAGAGTTTTGCATGTAAAATTTGTCCTACAACTATTGTAGGATAAACTAGAGTTTTCATGAAAACAATGTTTGTTGGTGATTTCATATATCCAATTGTGATCAAGATCAACTATCTTATCATTTTGGTTATTGCAATGTCATTCAAGGAAATAATTATCATCTTTAAATATTTCACAAATATTTATCAATAATCATTTCATAAAATTAAAAATTAAATTTCATTAATTTATTTGAATAACAATCACACGGTTCATGATCAAGTTTGTTAATTTCTAACAGTGACCCCTACTCACTAAAATCAGCATAACTCGATCAATTTAAATCCAATTAATGCAAACTAAATTTATTTTGTTCTCCAATCAGATGTAAAACCTAACTCAATTGATAATTATGCATTTGCAGGCATTTAGTACCCATAATTAACTCTTTAATTACGTCACTAACCATCATCTCCGAAACAGTGGATATATGTTCAATAAGATGAGCATATCTTGAGCAAACGGAATCCAAATTACGCAAACTCAAATTTATCATTTTCCTTGTTTAATGGGGAACATTATCCATTTGATAAATTTAGGTTTAAACATTTTAAACAGGGCCGAAAAAGTACCACAAAACAAGGCTGCAAAAATAGAAATGCAATAAAGTTTTCACGAACCCTAACGAGCCCAAATCTTCTTAGGATTATGGATAGTATCCAAAACCTCCGACCTATGGCTCTGATAGCACTTGAAGGATATGGGAAAATCCTTAAGCACATCACGGAAGCGTGATGATCGCATCCAATGCAATCGGAGCGACTAGTCGCACTAGTCGCTTGCTGCAGCATAATTTAAATTTTTTTAAATCATATGATGAGACCACATGATCCCAAGAACATTTCTTGTATCATTTCATCTAACAACAAAGTATTATAAATACCACTTTAAGCGTAGTTGTGATCACTTGATCTCTAAAGCAAGAGATCCTCCTGACTCAAGTTCGATCAATAAAGATGGCACGTGCGGGTGCGATGATGAGACACGTGTGTTGGAAATGCGAGCCCACGTTGAGCCATTATGAAATAAATGTTATTGCAATTCACTCCTTAATCTGAAATGAAGAATACATAATTTGCATAATAGGTCCCTTAGTACAATTAGGGTTATGTACCATGGCCATCTTGATGATCATACAACTGTTGATTCAAGTATTGAATCATAGATGTTGGTGCTTGGATGAATATCTAAAGAGTTGGATTGAGGACTCATCAAGCACCATCAAATGATTGTTAAGAGATGATCTCCAGCCTGAGAAGGAGATGGCAATCCTTTCTCTAAAGGCTGATATCTGATCGACCTCTTGATGCAGGTCCTCTGCATAGGAATAGAGATTCGGAGGTGTCAGACTAGTTAGGTCAAAAAGTTGACTTAACGAGATCGAGATAACCAAAGTCCTATATCGTATGTTGTCATGATATAGGCACGCATCCTCTGACCGGAGACAGATGTGTTACTATATGTCTGAGTATGTACATTTGGCAGACCAATAGGTTGATGACCTAATCAAGGTCTATAAACCGGCGTGCTGGTGTGCATATAAGGGCATATGAGTAATACGATCTCTCAAAGGGATCATACAAGTTCACTACTGAACCGGAAGACATGATCTCACTCATGAGATATTGGGAAGAATCAAATTCCGTGCGCACGGTTGTCTCGCTTTGGAAGCTTGACTGAATTTGTAGGTTTGATATATACTTTTGGAAAGTATATGATCAATACCTAGGTATGATATATGCTTTTGGAAAGTATATGATCAATACCAACTCCCAATGATCGAATGAGAAACTTACTGATAAAACCATGAAGTAGACAATATAAAGTTGATCCAATACTTCGGGTTTAATCTGAGTCTTCCAGTATGCAGGATGTACGGGTATTGGGAATACCTGAGGGTGATGTGGTCATAAACGATTGTATAACCATGACGCTTCCATTCCTAGGGAGTGATGAAACGGGTCTGGATTTTAGTGACTCCTCTCAATAGAGAAGTAACCTAATCTTAGTCCAAATATTGGACATCGATCTGAATGTGATTCAGATCCAATGAGAAGATTAGATTTACGGTCTTGATTTAATCAAGCATCTATGGGAGGCCCGAGATCTGGATTTGAGATTTGATCTCAATATCCAAGTCACTATACATAGAACGATACAATCACCCTGTCCTTATCTCCATGTATTCGCGGAGAAAGCGCATTATCCTTGAAAGAGTTCATGGATAATTCTATTGTTGATATATGTATCCAAGCATTGAGAAAATGGATAATTAAATGTGATTTAATTATCATGACTAATATGAATTTGATTCATATTATAAGGAGAGTTATCTTAGATGATTAAATATGATTTGATTATCAAAGATATAAATAATGTGAATGTGATTCATATTATTTGGGCACATGAGAAAAAGTTATCCAATATAATTAAATGAGATTTAATTATTGTGGATAAGAATAATGTGGATAGCAATATCCAATTATTCATAATATATTATAAATGTGATTTATAATGTATTAGAGAGAGCTAATGATAATTTATATTTGTTGATTAGTTATTATGTGTATTGGATACACATTGTGTAATTAATTGACAATATAAATTATATGATTCCCAATTTTTTCATGGCAAGATTGAAATATTCCCAAAATTAATTGTGAATTATTTTTGAGAATAAATCCCAACAAAAGTTGTTGGAAATAAATATTGAGAGAAATTCAAGGAGGAATGCAATCTCATAGAAATCCATGAGATTGCCCTCCATGGAATGTGAAGGGCGGCACCCAATTCCTATATGGAATGGGTGGCCGTCCCTTTGGATATACATGGAGATGAAATCTCCATGTATATTCTCTCTCCTTATTTGTTGATTTAATTTATGATTGAATTATATTTGATTTTGTCAAATATATTTTGATCTAAATTAGATTATATTTTATTGCTTTTACTAACAACAATCTTAGCCATTGGATTGACATAAATCAATCTCATCCATTGATTTTACATGTCACATGGATTGGGATCCATGGATCCCAAAACCCTATAAAAGGAGATGCACCCCATTACTCTTCTTCACAACACACAATGCCTATGAAGCACATCTCTCTCTCTCTCTTTCTCTCTACATGCCTACTCTCTCTTCCTCTCTAATGGTCGTCCACCATGGATGCCATGGAGAGGTTCTTCATCGCTGCAGCGTCGTCGTTATGCTGCCCAATCCTCTGCTCGTGGATCTCCATCTCCTTCGGTGCGCCTCGCTTGTGAATAAGACGTCGGATCTCATGTGTCGAGATCAGGAGATCCGCCGCTTGGATCATCAACAAGGATTGCGAGAAGCATGCGGTTCATCCCTGCGCTCGCAAGCGTCTCCTCCGTCGGATCGGACTTGAGACAGGAGGTCTCTTCGTTTAAAGACTCGATCACAATCATGCTTCAAAAGGTAATCCTATTACTTGTTTGTGGTTTAGACGAAACGATCCGAGAAGTGTTCTTGGATCATGTGGTTTCGTCGTATGAAATTTTTTTAAAATTCTGTTGCATCGAGCAACTAGTGCGACTAGTCGCTCCTCGTCGTATTCGATACGACGCTCACGCTTCCATGATGAGCTTGAGGATCTTACCATATCCTTCAAGTGGTATCTGAGACAGGTTGATGGTTTCGAATATGATTCGCTAACCGAGGACGACTTGGGTTTGTTAAGGTCGCGAAAGTTTTCATCGCATTTGATTTCGCAGATCTGTTTAGTAAATAAATTCGGTACTTTTTAGATTGTTTAGGATTTTGTTCCCCATTAAATAAGGAAACCATAGGATCTGAGTTTGCGTAAATCGGATTTCGTATGCTCGAGATATGGTTGTTTTAATGAACATATATGCACTGTTGCGGGAACTGTAGATCTGAACGTGATTAAAATGTTAATTACTGTTTATACTTGCTTCGAAATGCGTGAAACATCAGTTCTGTCCTAAATCAAATTAGCAATCTATGAAAATTGATTTTGTCTATTTTGGATTTAATATGATTAAGATATGCTAATTTTAGTAAGTAGGGGTCACTGCTGAAATTACATTCCTAATCTAGAACCATGTGATTATCAATTAATGAAATTAATTGTTAATTTCAAGAAATAATTGTGGAAAATATTTGAGAAATATTGGAAGATTATTATTTCCTTAATTGACTTAGCCTCAACCAATTAATTGATTATATTTGATCTAGATCAAAATTGGAAACACAATCATCAAACTCCTTGCTTGAATAGGATTGGGAATTTGTCTAGCAAATGTCCTTATAATCAAAATTGTTTTGATCACTATATGGTATTATTTCGGTTGAAGAACCGATGATCATCTCAAGTACAAATTAATCTATTTGGCATTATCCTTTCCCGAGGAGGATATGGTGTCTAGTCGGAGATGCTGGGGTAGCGGGTTGCAACGTATGTGGTCCGTCCCACTCTCGTCGGTACTGGCTATGACGGCGGGTAGGGCCGGGATAATGCCGAAGAGATTAAGATGTATTTTTAATTATTAAAATACGAATTAAAACGTACTTTGAGATAATACCATATATATATATATTCAAGTATAACAATCAAGTTTGATTGATTGAATTGGATTGATAATTAATTTAATATGATTGAATTAATTATATCCAATTAAACCACTCTATTATGAATAGAGTTATTATTTCCCTTGGAAGAATTAATTATGTGAATATGATTCATGATATTAATTAAAATTTGAATATGATATGGAGGATCACATAAGTGACATCCATGGTCTTCCGTCAAGGCGAGGAGTTTCGTCGCCAGATATTATGTGTAGGAGACGCCTGTCCGAAGTGACAGCTCCTGCATATGATCCATTTGGATCGGGCTCGTCGCTTCTCGAAAGAGTAGGGACGTATGCGTAGTGACCACAATATCGAGTCCTCATATTATTGGGGCGATATTGGATTGCGCATAGCGAGTTGTATTCCTGTTGACGGTTGGTTCAATTAATGACGGGTCAACATTGCCTTAGGGGTGGCGGGCCCGGGTGTTAAAGACCGAATTGGGAGATGCAAGTTGGACTTGCAAGGCGGAATGTGCTCCCGCTTCTTTTTATCTGAGTTGTAAGTTCTCATATTTTTGGGATGCAACAAAGATAAGGAAGGAGATCCCAGATCTTGCTTGAGATATAATGGTAAGTATATCTCTTACATTGAAAGTGATTAAGGGAATGAACTTTAATTGTTGACATTGCAAGACAACTTTGATATAAAAATTCCTAAATAAAAGTAAATTACATATTTATGCAAATTTCTTATTTCAGATAATCCTTCTTTAATCCCACTCAATGTTATACTCAATAATAACCAGTAGAATATCATGGATTGAACCTATGATCCATATATTGTACTGGCAATTGAACATATAATGTATGTGGTTGCAACGTGCAAGTTTCCTCATAATAATGAGGATTGATAATAAAATAGACAATAGGACTAAAACCCTAGGGTTTGTATGTCTCTATAAGTCTTGATCTCATCGAATGTACTTTTGAAGTAACATGTCGATAATGATCGTAATTATCAAATAATCCTTATAAAATATAAGAAGATGTTTTGGCATACATATGTGCTCTCGACATATAATCATGAATGACATGGTTCTCTGCATTATGCAGAATGGTGGCTCTATAGGAGATGATGTATTCAAATTGTTTGAGTACCTACCTGAACCTAAGTTTTAAGAGTTTAAATGGATGTAGATACGATGAGTGTTATCATTCTACTATCTTTACTCTAGTCATTCCTGAAGCTTCATAATATTCATATTGTATGAATTGAATGAAGCATGTATAAATGTTGAAATTCTCTTATATTGAAATTTTTTGATTTTAACATAAGAGATCCTCTGTCTTGAGCAATGGTTGCTTATAGAAAAAGGGAGCGCAGTGGAAGCATGGGTTGGACCCAAGTAAGAAGTATAGTCAAAAGAGTTGAATGTACTTCTGTGACTTCCATGTAACATCCAAAGAGTTGGATGAATGCCAATACTGCAATAAGTTGATATGCTGATAGTATGACTATCATATCTATCTAGAATCCTTAGAGAAGGAATCGGATAGTACATCAGAATAATCTACTTATAATCATTGAAATTGACTTACTTATTTGATAATAAAAAGTCTAATAATTGTAACTCAATCTTCTAATGACACTTGCAATTGGTTGCATATGTATTAGAATATTACAAATTTGATCTTAAGGTTTAATGGTCATCTAAGTTGGAATTGATGCAATTGTTGCAACAATTTCCACCTGATGAATATACTTCATATTTTCAGTGGGAGTCCTTAATCTTAGAGAATGTATCTATGACCTAGATATTAGAATACACTCATTATTTATTTCCAACTGTTGGAAATAAACATGAATTCTATAATAAATCTATCATAAAGAGTTATGATGGAGATATTTCAGATAGTGATCTAAAATCTTGTGCACTCTACTAAATTAGAAAATTAATGAATGGTTCATTAAGATTTCTAATGCTGAAAAATAAACCATTAAAGATCAATAGGTGGATGAAGATCATTTGATAATGATCTAGCATCATGTTTTGGACATATGTCTGTTGATGTGATCAATAGACTGATAAGAGATAAAACTTTAGATTGTCTAAAGGTTCAAATCTTACATACTTGTGAATATTGTATTCAAAAGTAGAAATGTTCAATACACCCTCCCTTGGGAATGGTGTAAAATGTCAAGGTATTCAGGATCTCATACATATTGATGTATGTGAATCATCTATATCATAGTAAACATTATGGATATGTAATATCTATTGATGATATGAGATTTCTTCTCTTCACCTAAGAAACCTTTGAAATGTTCAAAGATTTCACAATTTTGGTTTAGAACCAAATCTGATCTAACCAAGGTAGCTTGTACCTATTAGATGAATTCAAGAAATACCTTATGGAGATATGAATATCATTCCTATCTCAATCCTCCTAATGGACCTTAACTCAATAGAGTTGTAGGGAGATACAATTGATCATGTGTGACATGATTTGATCAATGATTAATCTTAGCATAATTATCTCTTAGTTTCTAAGTATATATATATGTGGTAGAGACGACATTATATATATCCTTAATAAAGGTTCCATATGATTAAGTTGGAATCTAGCACCAGAGAGTGCTACTTCATTAGAAAATTAAAGAATGGTATTGTATACCTACTTTATGACCTTGAGATTCTTAGAAGACCTCATCTTTGAGAATATGATTCTTAGAGGATGACTCTCTTAAGAATCAAGATGAAAATGAAGTAAAGGAACTCATTTAATCTTTAGAAGATAATGAGGCTCCTGAAATCGGAAAATAAAAGAATAATTTAAAGATGAAACACTAATACTTCTTCAAATAAGTTTGAGGATATATTCCATGTGTCAGTTAAGTCTGAAAATGATCGGACTTCATGTGATGAAGTTCATGAGGATCATGACATGAAAAGATGGATGTTAGCAATAAAAGTCTAATGTAGACTTCATATACAAGTGTTGTATATGGACCCTCGAGGATCCACCTATATGGGTAAGACCCATTAAGGTGTAAATGGATCTTCAAGAGAAAGGGGAAACCTGATGAGAAGGTAGAGACCTTCAAAGCACAGTTCGTAGCCATAAGCTACACACCGAAGAGAAGACATCGCTTGCGATGAGACTTGCTCTCCAGTGACCTTGCTTTAACCCATCAGAATATTGCTAACTATAGCTACACAACTTGACTATGACATCTTCATGATGTGAGTCAAGATTGCATTCCTCTATGAATTCCTCTCTGAGGATATTCATATGAAGTAGCCCCAGGGCTTTATGGTTGAGGAAAGCAAGGTGTGCAGGCCAAAGAACTCCATCTTTGGACTCAAATAAGCTTCTTGTAGTTGGAACATAAGATCTGATGAAATTATAAATGTTATGATTTCAGATAGAATCTTGATGAACCATGTGAAGCTTAGTGGGAGTGCCAATGTGTTCATCGTGCTAAATGTAGATATTATTCTAATCATTTGGAATGATATAAGGATAATAATAAGTGTTTTATAATTTGGTTGTTCCATACCTTGAGATATGATCTCAAGGATACCTCTTAGATCCTAGTTCTGAAGATGTTCAGAAGCAAAGAGAAGAGGGTATTGGGACCAACACATTAGTAGTACACCTTGGACTTATTCCATTTTCTGGAAAATTCCAAGAAAGGCTTCCATCTCTTAAGATATGGTACTGACCTATCTAAAGGGATAGCACCTCAAAGAGTTGAGGAAGTGAATGCTAGAACTGCTTGCACTTGTGCATCAGTTACGAGAAGCTGAGTGTATGTTAGATGTGCAAAAGAGCCAGATGTCTGCCATGCAGTGGGAGTAGTAATCTGTTACTAGTCCTACTCTGGAAATAAAACACTAAGTTGCAGTAATAACAATATCTTCAAAGATGATGAAACTTAGAGATAGTGATCTCAAAGTCTTATCTTCAAAAATTTAAGACCATGTAGATAGTGATCTATAAGGGTCTTAACTGTAGATACCTTAGGAGATAGAGATCTCCAGGAATGAAGGTATTTTAATAAGGATTATGAACATATTGGTTATAATAATTAATAGAGCTAAAGTGTCAAGGACACTATGACAAATTTGAGTATTGGTTGCATAAGATGCAACATTCGCATTGGAAGCGAGCACTGTTACTGGGGATATGCAAGTGTCGTAAAAGGACTTGGCGTAGTCTCTTGGGAATAGATGACTGATCAGCTTACCTAGCTATTTTCTAAATAGTCTATGATTGTCACATGAGTGTGGGTATAAATGATTAGCCCATGGCTCTTTGAGTTAGTGGGAGATTGTTGGAAATGCGCCCACGGCGAGCCATTATGCAATAAATGTTATTGCAATTCACTCCTTAATCTGAAATCAAGAATACATAATTTGAATAATAGGTCCCTTAGTACAATTAGGGTTATGTACAATGGCCATCTTGATGATCATACAACTATTGATTCAAGTATTGAATCATAGAGGTTGGTGCTTGGATGAATATCTAAAGAGTTGGATTGAGGACTCATCAAGCACCATCAAATGATTGTTAAGAGATGATCTCCAGCCTTAGAAGGAGATGACAATCCTTTCTCTAAAGGCCGATATCTGACCGACATCTTGATGCAGGTCCTCTGCATAGGAATAGAGATTCGGAGGTGTCAGACTAGTTAGGTAAAAAAGTTGACTTAACGAGATCGAGATAACCAAAGTCCTATATTGTATGTTGTCATGATATAGGCACGTATTCTCTGACCGGAGACAAATGTGTTACTATATGTCTGAGTATGTACATTTGGCAGACCAATAGGTTGATGACCTAATCAAGGTCTATACACCGATGCGCTGGTGTGCATATAAGGGCATATGAGTAATACGATCTCTCAAAGGGATCATACAGGTTCACTACTGAACCGGAAGACATGAGCTCACTCATGAGATATTGGGAAGAATCAAATTCCGTGAGCACGGTCATCTCGCTTTGGAAGCTTGACTGAATTTGTAGGTTTGATATATACTTTTGGAAAGTATATGATCAAGACGTAGGTATGATATATGCTTTTGGAAAGTATATGATCAATACCAACTCCCAATGATCGAATGAGAAACTTACTGATAAAACCATGAAGTAGACAGTATAAAGTTGATCCAATACTTCGTGTTTAATCTGAGTCTTCCAGTATGCAGGATGTACAGGTATTGGGAATACCTGAGGGTGATGTGATCATAAACGATTGTATAACCATGACGCTTCCATTCCTAGGGAGTGATGAAACAGGTCTGGATTTTAGTGACTCCTCTCAATAGAGAAGTAACCTAATCTTAGTCCAAATATTGGACATTGATCTGAATGTGATTCAGATCCAATGAGAAGATTAGATTTACGGTCTTGATTTAATCAAGCATCTATGGGAGGCCCGAGATCTGGATTTGAGATGTGATCTCAATATCCAAGTCACTATACATGGAACGATACAATAGCCCTGTCCTTATCTCCAAGTATTCGTGGAGAAAGCGCATTATCCTTGAAAAAGTTCATGGATAATTCTATTGTTGATATATGTATCCAAGCATTGAGAAAATTGATAATTAAATGTGATTTAATTATCATGACTGATATAAATTTGATTCATATTATAAGGAAAGTTATCCTAGATGATTAAATATGATTTGATTATCAAAGATATGAATAATGTGAATGTGATTCATATTATTTGGGCACATGAGAAAAAGTTATCCAATATAATTAAATGAGATTTAATTATTGTGGATAAGAATAATGTGTATAGTAATATCCAATTATTCATAATATATTTTAAATGTGATTTATAATGTATTAGAGAGAGCTAATTATAATTTATATTTGTTGATTAGTTATTATGTGTATTGGATGCACATTGTGTAATTAATTGACAATATAAATTATATGTTGTTTTGGGTTGTGAATGTGATTCACAATTTTTTCATGGCAAGATTGAAATATTCCCAAAATTAATTGTGAATTATTTTTGAGAATAAATCCCAACAAAAGTTGTTGGAAATAAATATTGAAAGAAATTCAAGGAGGAATGCAATCTCATGGAAATCCATGAGATTGCCCTCCATGGAATGTGAAGGGCGTCACCCAATTCCTATATGGAATGGGTGGTCATCCCTTTGGATATACATGGAGATGAAATCTCCATGTATATTCTCTCTCCTTATTTGTTGATTTAATTTAGGATTGAATTATATTTGATTTTGTCAAATATATTTTGATCTAAATTAGATTATATTTTATTGGTTTTACCAACAACAATCTTAGCCATTGGATTGACATAAATCAGTCTCATCCATTGATTTTACTGGTCACATGGATTGAAATCCATGGATCCCAAAACCCTATAAAAGGAGATGCACCCCATTGCTCTTCTTCACAACACACAATGCTTATGAAGCACATCTCTCTCTCTCTCTTTCTCTCTACACACCTACTCTCTCTTCCTCTCTTATGGTCGTCCACAATGGATGCCATGGAGAGGCTCTCCATCGCTGCAACGTCGTCATTATGTTGCCCAATCCTTTGCTCGTGGATCTCCGTCTCCTTCGATGCGCCTCGCTTGTGAAGAAGACGTCGGATCTCGTGTGTCGAGATCAGGAGATCTGTCGCTTGGATCATCAACAAGGATTATGAGAAGCACGCGGTTCATCCCCGTGCTTGCAGGCGTCTCCTCCGTCGGATCGGACTTGAGACAGGAGGTCTCTTCGTTTAGAGACTCGATCACAACCACACTTCAAGAGGTAATCCTATTACTTGTTTGTGGTTTAGACGAAACGATCCGAGAAGTGTTCTTGGATCATGTGATTTCGTCGTATGAAAATTTTTTTAAATTCCGCTGCATCGAGCAACTAGTGCGACTAGTCGCTCCTCGTCGTATTCGATACAACGCTCACACTTCCGTGATGTGCTTGAGGATCTTACCATATCCTTCAACGTGCTTCCCACAATCCATGATGAAGATCCAAGCCTTGAATATCCTGATTTTGTAAAACAAAATCCGACATCTTCTACTTGTGCTAGAGCCACCAAGGAAGACGGAGATCTGACAGCATGACGACGTAGCGATGATTATAGTTCTCTCAAGAACTCAGAGTGGACGGTCACTCTTAGAGAGAGACGAGGCATGAGAATGAGAGAAGGAGAGAGAGAAACTTAATGCAAGTTTCTTGAAGGGCTAGGGTTGTCCTCTCTTATATAGTAGTTTGGGAGTCCATGGATCACAATCCATGGGACATACAAAATCAACGGCTAGAATGATTTGTGTTTTTAATCAATGGCCATGATCATTGTTGTTTAATAAAGCAACAACTTATTAATTTATATTAAATTTAGTATATGTTGCATTATCATCAACATAATTTAACTTAATAAAATTTATTAACATAATATAATAAAGAGGTTAAAAACATCCTCCTAAAAAGATGAGGCGTCACCCTTGAATAATTCATGGGCGACGTCACCTCTCCATTAGGTGGATTTTTATCTTCTTTATTTTATGAGATAAAATCCATTATCTTATAATTATTTGCAACAAGATTTATTGTAAATATATTCACTAAATTAGTTCCAAATTAATTAGCGAATATTTCAAACATGCCATTGGAAGAATGTGAATCACATTCACAACCCAAACAAAAATGTAAATTACATTTCCAATTAATTGCTTAATGTGAATCCAATTCACATTAACAATCAATTAGTAAATATTATTTACAAACATGCTCTTTCCAATATATTAAAAAACATATTTATAATTTACATTGATATTATTGATAGCATGGATAGTACTATCCATATTATGCATTTCCTTGATAATTAAATCTCATTTAATTATCTTGGATAATCATTCTCATAATATGAATCTCATTCATATTACTCTTGATAATTAAATCTCATTTAATTATCAATATCATGTTGCTTGGATACATAATTCATCAAAAGAATTATTCTTGAACTCTTTCAAGAATAGTGTGCTTTCTCTGCAGATAATTGGAGATAAGGACAAGGCAATTGTATTATTCCATGTATAGTGACTTGGACATTGAGATCATATCTCAAAACCAGATCTTACGGACCTCCCATAGATGCTTGATTAAATCAAGTCTGTAAACTTAATATTCTCATTGCATCTGAATCTCATTCAAATCAATGTCCAACACTTCGACTAAGATTAAGATACTTCTCTACTGAGAGGTGTCACTAAAATCTAGACATGTTGCATCACTCCCTCAGAATGGAAGCATCATGGTTATACAATCGTTTATGATCACATCACCATCAGGTATTCCCAATACATGTACATCTTGCATACTGGAAAACCTTGAATAAACCCGAAGTTATAGATCTCTTTTAGACTGTCACCTTCAATGTTTTATCATTAAGATTCTCATTTTATCATTGGGATTTGGTATCGATCATATGCTTTCCAAAAGCATATATCATACCTCTAAAATCTGTCAAGCTTCATAAGCGAGACGACCATGCATGGAATTTATCGATCCCAATATCTCATGAGTGAGCTCATGTCATCAGGTTCATAAGTGAGCATGTATGATCCCTTTGAGAGATCGTATTACTCATTTGCCTTTATCTGCACACCGGCTCGCCAGTGTATAAACCTTGATTGGGCTCAAATGTGCATAATTAGACATATAGTAACACATATGTCTCCCGTCAGAGGATGTGTGCCTATATCGCGACAACATATGATGTATGACTTTGGTTATCTTGATCTCATTAAGTCAACTCTTTGTCCTAACTAAACTGACACCTCTGAATTTCTATTCCTATGCAGAGGACCTACATCAAGAGGTCGGTCAGATATCAGCCTTTCGAGATAGGATTGCCATCTCCCACGCAGGATGGACATCACATCTTGATGATCATTTGATGATGCTTGATGAGTCCTCAATCTAACTCTTTAGATATTCATCCAAGCACCAACCTCTATGATTCAACAATTGAATCAACAGCTTTATGATGTCAAGACGACCATGGTACATAACCCTAATTGTACTAAGGGACCTATTATGCAAATTAGTTATTCTTCATTTCAGATCATGGAATCATATTTGCAATAACATTTATTGCATAATGGATCATCATGGGCTCGCATGTCCAAAAGGAAATTCCATTGATTAAAACAATGCATGAAAACTCGTTACATATAATACACAATATTACTAAATTTAATCATTATAGATCAAAGTGTTAAAACAAAAATCAATTTATGTCATCTAGAAGGTAATGAAACAAGCTTTGCAACGAGACCAAAATCGACTAAAACGGAGCTCAAATGCTCAAGATATTCATAAAAGAGTTCACAGGCATAAACGTAATAAAACATGCAAAATAACTAGACAAAATACTACAAACAGGTCCCTAGAAGGACCTAAATGCAAAAAAATAATTGTGAGGCCTTCCCTATAATTCACCCATATGTGTGGGGACTAAATCACAATTATTGAAACCTGGGAGGGTCGGTTGCAATTTATCCTAAATGCTTGTGGTATGCATGTGATAAAATGACCTATTTGCAATTCGAAGAACTTCGAGGGACCTCCCTCCAAATACCTAGTCCCCACGTGACCGAGCACATGAGGTCAGGATCAGCAATCGGTGTAGGCTCGGGACGAAGCTTGGAGGTGGCTCGAGCGCTGGTTCAGACTCGGAGCATGGCTCGAGAGGCTTGGGTGAGGCTGAGAGGAAGCTATGGTGATCTGGAGCTGTAGGCTGGTACTATGTCTCAGATCTAATGACTTGGACTCCTGCAAACTGTCCGATCTAAGAGATCAGACGGTAGCTATAAGCGCACAGTGGTGGCGACGTGGTTGGATGTGCGCCATTGGATGAGCACCTGGAGGGTGTCATCCAACATCACATGTACGCTTGGGTCTTCTTCCTATGTCGTAGGGGTAGCGGTGATCTTCGATCTCTGATGGCGTCATATGCGTTCAGCCACCATCTTCCACCCATTATACTGCTCCGTAGAGATCGCTGGAAGTGTTGCAGCCATCGTTGAAGCTCGGGTCCACTCCCCTCACAAATTATCTGCTGATTGCACATTAAGAGGGCCCCGATGGTGACAGCCCGGAGCCCCGCTCAACTCCGATGAGATCCGAGCTTCGTAACTTGTCGCAGTCCATGCCGAACCCCCTCTGCCGCTACTGCTTCACTCCGGTCCTCGTCGACCATTGATCCACTGTTCCACCTTCTGTCTCCACTAAACGTTCCACTTCATTTGATCAACGCCTCCGATACAATATTTCATCTCCAACGTTCAACGACCTCCGGCCTCCTACTTCATAGACAACCACCGCGCATGAATCGGCATCGAGCCATCCCTCCAGACTCGCTCGTATCATCAACAACGAAGCTTCATCGTTCCTTCCCCTTCAGGAGACACCATCGTGCCAACCCCCATCATCGACTCCAGACGAGCATCTTCGACTTGTGCTTCCACCTTAGTAGCTGACCCTTAAAAAGCCCCCAATGATAGCAAAGCTCCTCCTCCTCTTTCAGTTGTGCTCCACCAATACGGTCATCCTCCGCTGCTCCGCCCACACTACCGGTGGAACACAACCACCACCCTCAAGCACATCGCCTGACGGAGCATTGCCTTAGCCGGTCACGTGACCCCCACTTGCAGTGGGGGAGAATTGCAAAGCCACCCCTGATGATCCGCCAGATCTCCAAGAGCTCCTGCCATCCAGAGGGCACGTGCGACGCACGTTCCCCTCTGGGAGTTTTGCATATCTCTCCTCAGGAGTTCTGGTAATTACACTTTGACCCTATCCGGTACAATTTTTGTATTTATTAAATTATTGTAATAGCACAATTACCCTTGTGTTCCTCCATTATTGTAGACCTCTTTATTGCATCATTTTATCATTCAAAAATAGCATTATGTTTCTCAATTAATTCTCTACTTCATTATATGCTAGCTACATTTTTGTGGTCTATGGCTAATTATTAATTATTATTCTTGTGATAAATTGCATATTTTTCCCATTGTATGCTTCGAAATTCATAATTAGTTAAACATTGCTCTGAAAATTGCCAAGAATTTACGGATTGTAGAATAGTATTATATTACATTGTGCCCAAAAAGATTTTCATTTGCATGCATGATTTTCCCTGTAAAAACCATTTTGCATATTTCAATATTTAATTTTAATAGGTAGTAAATCTTATATTTTTGAGGATTAGGATTTTTTGAGATCCATCACCTAGTGATAGATCTTGGATAATTTTATCTCTTGAAGATAATTAGGTTTAATATTTATTATAATTAATTATTGAAATTCATTGTGTTTGCATTCTTAAATTCATAAAATATTTATGTTACATCCAAAAATTCAAAAAAAGTTACAGTGCATTTATTTCATCATAATTAACATCTCGGCCAAGTTTCCTATTTTTCGGTCATCATTAGATAAATATTTATATTTTAGTCTCTAAAATTTGCCACATTTGCATTTCTGCATCTCAAATTTCGTTAAAAGTACCAAAAAATACTGCCTATAAAATCATGCACGAACTTTGATAGAGAAAGTTCTAGGTTGTTCCTTTGCCTCCTTGAGTTTCACCTTGGGACTTATCCAAGTAAAATAAATATAAAACCACGTCGATTGAAAATTGAATAAAATTTATTGTGGTTAATTTTTGACTGATTCCGATTGCTGGCCTATAACGAAACAACATTTTTTAACGATAAGAACCCTTAACTAAGTAGGGAATTTTACGACTCGTCAATAGTACCCTAGAAATCTGACTTTTTGCATCTTAACACCATTTTAATGAAATTACCATTAGATAGATAATTTAATTAATAATACATTGGAAGTTAGTTTGGAAAATTTTGAGTTCATATAGAGAAGACGTCGATCTGTGAAGTTTGGTTTGTGATTTTTTCAACTGTGTGTCCCAGTTGCAATGTGTATTATTTTTATTGATAATTTTTTTTGTAATTTTCTATGCATTATTATGTATAAATTTCATGGTGTAAACTTTATTACTTAGAGTATTAAAATAAAGAATAAAATGGTGTAAATATGGGTATCTATAATGTACAACATTAGGATTTTATATACTGTATCCAACCCTTATCACTACTTGGTTTATTCCTTGTCGACCAAATTAATATTAACTTGATCTCGAGGTTTATGATCATTCAGTATCTTTGATACTTTACTTATTTCTCCTTTTCTTATCTTTATTATTTTATTTGGATTGGATACATATAATTACATGTTATTTACAGAGGAATAATGATATTAATTCATTCAAGTTAGCATTGTTTACAAGTATTTTGATAAGGATTCAAAGATAAAATGAAAGAATAAAGGTAGATGAAGGGCTATTAACCCCCCTATACTTACCTTTGCTAGTCCCCAACAAACATTTATCAGAAAAGTACGTAATACAACAAAGACAATTAATAAAAGGAATAAAGAAAGTTAGAACGATGATAACTTTTAAACTTGTATTCACAAAATCGAAATTTGGAGAATTGGATCTATAATTTAACATCCATCAAGTTCTACAAGTCTCTTTTCAGGTTACCTCACTAACCATGTCAGAATAAGTCTCTTCATATGCAAACCCATACGACTATGAGTCTGACTTACATAGCATATGTCAATGTAGCTCTTCTCCTCCTAAAAAGCATGGAACAATCTCCCTTAACAAGATAACCTTGGTTTCCCAATCTAGTCACTCTTTCCTCAAGTTCTATGGTATTCCCTTCTATGTTCAAGTGCAACTAGCTCAAGAAGAATGGGTAGAGAGATGAGTGGATTGTGACTAGTGTAGTCATGTATCCAATGTAGCTTGGCTAGTGTAGCCAAGTCTCCTGCTGCAGGCAACCTTGAAATTTTGATTTGAAGTATAATTCATTGCTTATTTCGTACACACCTCAACGTGATTTTATTTTTCATTGACTTTTCCCATCTATTCTTTTTTGGGGTTTTTGATTTTACATTTTTTGGGTACTATATACAATAACATTTATATAAAGAAATTTTCCTCTTGATCCAGTAGACTATCCCTCTTTTGAAGCTTTGTTGCAACCTACAACATCCTATCTTTAGATGTCCATGCCACTAGATTAGTTTGGAGGGCACTGGCCAACTATTGAGGGGACATATGTTTCCACACGTTTGCTTCCTAAAGCTAAATAATCCTGCCCTCACCACATCCTTAAAGTTGAGTTAAGTGCAGAGTGTGGTATCCAGGTTAGGTCATTATCAACAAGAGTCGTACGTGTGCTTCAAAATACTCTATTAAGGCTAATCGTGATGACATGTGAACATAGTCTTGTGGAATCAAAGAATTAAGTCTCATTTACCTGAAAAGTCTTATCTCTAGTACCTATAAGGTTCATGTGAAATAAAGTGGATTAAGGTCTAGACCAAGCTCCAATCTTCAGATTTTATTTGGGTTTGTTCAATTATTAAAATCATTCAGAAAAGGCGTGTGCAATGCAAGAAAATTTTTTTGTGATATCATTTTCTGATTTTGAACTTTTTATAGATTTTTTCTTAATGTTTTGCAATATTTTATGGAGTTTTGAAAACATTTCACAAATGTTTGGATTTTTGGAATTTTACAAGTTTTTATGTATTATTTTGAAAAGGGGTTAGTGGTTTAATTATATTCACAGATTCACAAATTTTTTTTTACATATTTACAAAGAATTTATGCACGTTATGTACATGTTTTTATAAAAGTATATTAAGAATTAGGTATAGATATGTACATGCTTTATTTGACGACTTTTTTGTAGGGGTAATATTTACAGGGTTTTCAAAAAAATATTATAACATTTTTGCAGTCAACTATTTGAAAACTTATTTTGCAAATAATTTACAAAGATTTTTCAAAAATAATTATGCTAACAAATTGTATAAACTTTTTTACAAATATTTACAAAGAGATTATTTTTCAAATGAGTTTTAAAATATTTTATAAAGATTATTCAAAGATTTTCAAAATATTTTTTCCATAAATTTTACAACTATTTTCCAAATCATTTTGTAAAATAGTTTAAACTATTTTTTTACAAATAAATTTTCAATTTTTTTAGAAATATTTACAAGAGTTTATTCTTTGCAGTTGATTTAGTGATATAACCTTACCCAATGTAGTATATTAACCATATTATTGAAAAATACAAAAGTACGAGTTATGGCTAATTTATATATAACATATGCGTCTCCCTATACTTAGCTCGAACTTTGTCCTCATAGTGATCAAAGAGAAATAAAAGGAAGACATAAGTTATGCTAAATATAGAAAAGTCTATACTACAACAATTCAAAATTGAAAGAATGAGAAGTCGATCATTCCCTCTCTACTATAGATTAACTAATCCTAAGTATAACATACTCTACACAATGCATGGATGATCGAGGATTCAAATTCACAGAAATCAATGACTTAGATTGTATCTCCCTATAATAGAGTAAAGGACCCCTGTGTATATAACAAAATATTAACAAGTTGCGAGATAACTGAGGTGACGGAAAGAAATGAATAAGAACGAGAGAATGGACAACATCACTCCCTTTATACTTAGGGTAAAAGATCCCTAAGTATAAGCAACAATAGGAGTAATTAAATAGAACGAAGAAAGAGCACTAGACTCATCCACCTCCCTTATACTTCGGATAAAGCACATCCTAAGAAAGGCAAATACACAGAACGAGGTGCATGCGAGATTGATGTGCGCTCCCGCACCCTTAGTTAATTCGGGCAAATTAATGGTCCAAATTAATTTTAAGTGTTCGTTGCAGTCGGATACGAGAGGTTGATCAAAAACCACTTAAGACAGATTTTGGTCAATTTTAAGCAGTGATATTTTTTTACTTGGTGGAGTCCAAGGTCGATCTCAGGGAGGCAACTGTCTCCTTAGGTGGATTACAGCAATTTTCAAGTGTTGATATTCGAGGGTCGAATCTTTTTGGTCTTTTTATTTCTTATGCAGACATATGCAGACAAATCTTAGCCAATTTAACTTTAAATTTAATTGATGTATCAAACGAAGTCCAAAAATAATGAAAATTGGCCAGATGGTTATTTATGATGAAAATGACCTACACTAATTTTTTTGGAATTTTTCGACTCAAAATAAATTTTCTGTGAATTAAATAAACAGACAGAGTGATTTTCAGTGTTTAATTTTTAATAAATATCAAATCACAATTTTTCCAAGAACTAAAATTATCCTAGGAAGGTCTAATGATCAGGGACCTAGGAAAATTGACAGATCTAAAATTCACTGTGAAATGAATTAATTAAAATTAATTTAAGAAAATCACTAAACTATTTATTTAGGCCTCGATATGCGTGCAAATGATACGAAATTTTTATGGAGTGTTAAAAATGATGTCCTTAAGCTACTGTGAATTTTTGGTGATTTTTGAAGGCACTGATAATTGATTAAAAATCAAAAGGCATCACTGGGCAAAATATGTCTCAAATGAACCAATTAATTCATTGATAATTCAATTAAGCCAACAAAAATCAAACACGTGTACAAACAGATAGAGGACAAAATTCTCAACAACTTGCAATTTTTAGAATTTCAAAATGATGAAAAATGCATGCTATGGACACGTGCAAACACAAGGGTGTAAATGCAATACTGGAAATTAAAAATTCAATAAGTAAATATGCTGACAGGGACTAAAATGCAATTACCGATACTATGCAGGACTTCTATGCAATTTCTCCACGAACCACGTGCTCCTCACGTGATGTCTGCTTCACAGGGGCCTTTTTGCAATTTCTGAAAGCTCCAAGGGCGTCTATGCAAATAACCCAGGCCGCACGTGCTCCTCACGTGGGGCGGCCTAGGTTCGGGGGGCGTCGGAGGCTCGGAGGGAGGCTCGGGCCTTCTGGAGGTTCGGCCCAGCCTCGGTGCAGCTTCGGGTTACCCGAGCCTAGGCTTGGAGGCCGAGGCTCGGATAGGGCGACGTGGCGGCCTGAAGGCCCTTGGATCAAGATGGATCCAAGGGGTGTCGGTGAAGACGCGTGGCTCGATCAAGATACGTCAGATCTGGGATGATCTGACGGCTCCTGTCTTCTCCCAATGTTGATGACGCGGCGGGCTGATCACCGTTAGATCCTGGGCAATCCAACGGTCGCTGATGAGGGCGGCGAAGTGGACACGTGGAGAGGCGAGGGCCGTTCGATCAGAGGATCGAACGGTTGCTGCTCCTTCTTCTCTATCGATCCTCCGCCGCCTGCGGAGGAGAGGGCTGCGCTCCGGTGAAAGCAGCCGAGCTCCGCCTCGGTCGTCAAGCTCCGGTGGTGAGCTTCGTCAGCCCCCACCTCGCTCGGAAGAATCGTCAGTGCGCGGCGAAGGCTCCGGTGGTCTCTGGATCCCTGGAGGAGGGCTGGAGCTCTGAGTCGATGAAGCTCGAGGAGAGCTCCGGTGAGGCTCCGGCCAATGATCAAAGGAGTACCTGCAAGTGTTAGACGTATAGCCGAGGCTCGTGCGTGCGATTGTGGAGAAATGGTACTGGTTGGCGAGGCCTACGGAGAAGTGAGGTGGTCGGGGGACGTTGCTCCGGCCAAGTGGCGGAGCTAGTGATCGATGAACGGTGGAGTGAAGCGTCTGACGATGCGGAGGGGTCAGCGAGGATGAGAGCTTCGACGCGGAGCTCG
Source organism: Ottelia alismoides (assembly GCA_037367405.1). Taxonomy (NCBI): domain Eukaryota; kingdom Viridiplantae; phylum Streptophyta; class Magnoliopsida; order Alismatales; family Hydrocharitaceae; genus Ottelia; species Ottelia alismoides. The sequence continues at coordinate 751,798 of JAZKJV010010113.1, forward strand.
GCGGAGTGAAGGCGAGGCGTGAAGATGATCGTGGACAGGGAATAAAATCGGAGAAGATGAAGGGAAAAGAAGAACGAGATCGGAGGAGTAATGGAGGTGATTACCTGGGGATTGGGGCTCAGATTTGAGCTCCAGGTCGTCGCTCAAGAGGTCGGTAAAGCCCCGAGCTCAAGCAGCTATGCGGAGGGCGGCTGCGACACGGCGGTGGCACCGTGGATCTCGCCGGAGAAGAAGGGCCGTCTTCGCTCAAGGATTCACTCAATTCCTGTCACAAATCGAAGGCTCCGAGCTCTAGGTTCCCTCTCTGGAGTGGCGGATGGGGCTGAATGTGGCCGGAGGCTGGGTATTTATAGGATGAAGGTGACGGCTGGAGTGGGTGAGTGGCGAAGTTGGTGGCTGTCGTGGGGCGAGTGTGGCGGAGATGGTGGTGTTTGAGGGAGCTGGCGAGGGAGAGGGATGAGTGGGGTGTGTCGTGGGAAGGTCAGCGGCCGGCGAGGGTGGAGGGAGTGCTTCCGAGAATAGGAAGGGGGTGCCCCTCTCGCAAGGCAGAGATCGTGGGAGAGAGGGGGCACCCGAGGTAGGAGACGAAGTCTCCACCGTTGGATCTTGGGATCCAACGGTGGAGATCAACGCTTAGCGATCGGTTAGGATTAGATCTGGAATGCCCAGATGAGGGGTCATGAGAGCGCCACGTGGCGCGGTGTGGCGAGGCGCGGGCGGGCGGTCCTGATCAGTCCTTGGCGATCGATCGGTCGGCTGAGATTATTGGGGAGCTAACGGCTCAGATGAAAGGGCTGAGAATGCGATCGAAGGGCTCAAGATGTGACGCGTGGCGCACTGTGGGCGAGGCGCTAATGGATGGCCCAGATGAAAGGGTGGAGTCGATCTGAGGGTCGAGACTCGCTGGAAGATGGGCAGCTGTGATGAGAGGATCGGGGGCGCGGTCGAGCGGCGTAGATGACGCCACGTGGAAGGCTGAGAGCGCTGCGCTATCGGATGGTGGTGATGAGAAGTGGGAGATAATCGGACGGCTGAGGGAGTGAGCGCACGTGGTCACAGAGGGACCGTTAGATCTGAAGCGCGATCCAACGGTGGGGGGCGAAGGCGGATCAGACAAAGGGCAGCGGGCCGCGTGGCGCAATCAGAGGGCGCCACGTGGCCTGCTGTGAATGGTTGGAGGAAGAAATGCGTGTAGAGAGAAGAGGAAGCCGAATTTGGAAAAACTCAAAACATGAAAGTTGTAGATCTTGATGAGATCTACAAGTTTCATGTTGACCAAAGACGGAGGTGAGGTCAAATATGGTACATAAATACAAAGATACATAAATATACATATGTAGTATACAACATGACCCAAAAACCCAAGTTTCTCATACAAGCTCCAATTTCAATGAAATTAGTCTCATTTTGAAGGTCTTTTGATATGTAATATTCTAAGAGTGAGTAGACCTAAGTAGGGGTTTGTATGCGGGCTTTATGTGTGTTTTAATGTACAGGGGTTCTCAGGATACTTGGGCTATTTTACAAGGGTGATTCCTCCCTGTTTTATTAATGAATATATATATATAGTATAGAGAAGAAGTTATTTTGATGAAGATGTCTTTTACAGGGGATTTTTGGCTTCTTATTTAAATGCAGATGAGCTGCTATAATGCATGAATTATGGATGCATGCATGAGTGTTATTTATGCAAGATAAAAGGAAATATGCCTCTATTTTCTCGGGAACAAGGCTCTATTTTTGACTTTTGATGTGATGAATCACAGATTCATCAACCCCCTATACTTAAACCTTGCTCGTCCCCGAGCAACTAAATGAAATGCAAGAGTGAAATGATTTTGGGTTCCATGCCAAGGTCATGAACAAAAGTTGAAAATGGAGCCTGACTCGACCTTTGGATTAATTGTGTGGCGGAACCTTATTGGGACCTGAACTTAAGACCTAACAGACTTCAAGTTCCACAAGTCTTCTATTCAAGACGCCTTAACAGTCAGGTCAGAATAATTCCTCAAACGCAAATTTCTGATGACTATGATTCTTACTTGTACTGTGTAAGTGAGATATAGCTCTCCATATCAGAAATGACTCGGAACCAGCCTCCTCTAACAAGGTAACTCAATAACCTGGTCCAGTAACTCTTTCCTCGAGGAGCGGGGTATTCCCTTCTAAGTTCAAGTGCGACCAACTCAAGAGGAGGGGGTAGAGAAAAGAATGGACGGTGGCCAGTGTAGCCACCTATCCCGGGATGCCTGACCAGTGTAGCCAAGTCATCCAGCTGCATTTTCCTTGCTAATATACATACTCCGACAGGTATTATTCTTTTTCTTGGACCTGTCTGATTTTTTTTTTTTTTGGAGTTCTTTCTTTGCATTTTTTTTTTGGAACTATATTCAAGGTGCAGCATATACATCAGGAGTTTTTCCTCTTGAGCCAGTAGACTATCCCTCTTTTGAAGCATTATTGCAACCCACAGCATCCCGTCCTTAGCCTTCATCACCACTAGACCAAGTTGAGACGCACTTCCTTCACTAGAAGAAGAAGAGAGGTTCCGCCTAGAAGTACTACCCTCATATGCTACCCCAAGCCAAAGGAAACTACTTCCTCAACACCTCATCAATGAAGAGCTATGTGCATTGTGCTTGTCCAAGTTAGGTCATTATCTAAAAGAATCCTGCGTATGCACGAGATATTATACTTAGACTAATTAAGATGACATGTGAACATAGATTTGTGGACTCCAAGAATTAAGTCACTTGACCTGAGAAATCTTAACTCCAGTCCCTATAAGGTTCCTCTGAAATTAGGTGGATTAAGGTCAAATCAAGTCCATCCTCAATATCTACTCATGACTTGGTTCAGAACCCACTAGCTTTTCACTTTGCATATGCAAAGATATGCAGATGAGATGAGATGTCATGCTATGAAGATGCAAGACTCTTTATGCAGAGATGATGTGCAAGAGTAAATAAGAAGCCTTTTTGTTTTATTTTTCTGGTATACAACAATTTTTTTACAACAAATTTTACAAAAGTATGTTTTACAAGAATTTTAAGTATTATACACATATTATACAAGTATACAAAAAGTTTTTTTTTTTTTCGATTGTTACCCACCCACAATTATTGTAAAATATATACAAAAATGCGCGAAAATACGCGAAAGTACGAGCTATGGGTAAAGTATATATGTAATATATACACGCCCCCCTATACTTAGCGTGTGCTATGTCCTCAGAGCACGAAAGCGACTAAAAAGACATAGCTCGGGCTAAGCGTAGGAGAGCTAAAATAACAGAAGTATAGAAGTCGTCTCGCCCCCCTATACTTAGGCTCTGGCAGCCTTAGTGTAGAAGAAGATCAGAAATGGGGCGGACGAGGTTAAGAGGAGAAATGGAGGAGTATCAGTGCGGGCATCGGTCCCCCCTATACTTAGGCTTACGTCAGCCTAAGTATCGGTTGGAAATGAGTATAAGGACCAATGTGATCTGGAGAATGTACAGTGAATCGACTCGGGTGACCCCTTCCCCCTATACTTAGGATCTGGTCATCCTAAGTACAGTCCGAGATAATGATTCGATGATGTGGGGACGGGTTACTAGAATCGTGAAGGTAAGGATAGGATATACAGGAAGAATGATATATATACAGCTGAGTCGGTCTGAATCTTTTGAAGATGCTGCTGATGGCTGGAGTTCATTGCTGCAAGGTCTCATACGCGGCTTGAGATGTATCTGCTGTATCTGTCTCGCATATGAATACAATCTCCTCCACATGGACTAACTGTTCATTGGATTCGACGAAGTGCTTCAACAGCTGCCCATTTACTAGGAATGTTGGTGCGTCATCTGCGAGATCTGAGATCTCGACACATCCACTATCATGCACCGTTCGGACAACGAATGGTCCCGTCCACTTAGACTTTAGTTTGCCTTGGAAAGTCTCCAGCCTGGCATTGAACAACCATACCTTCTGTCCAGGAACAAAGGTCTTTCGTCTGATATATCTATCGTGCCAACGCTTTACCTTGTCCTTGTACACCACACTGTTGTCGTATGCTCGGTTTCTGACTTCCACAAGCTCATTCAGATCCATGTCTCTTTGTTTCTGGCCTAGGTGTGTGTTCCAGTTGACTTTCTTTATTGCCCATTCTGATTTGTGCACTAACTCTGCGGGCAAATGGCACGGCTTTCCGAATACCATTCGGAATGGGGAGGTGCCTAACGGAGTCTTGTAAGCCGTCCTATACGCCCAGAGGACTTGATCCAAGATCTGAGACCAGTCCTTCCTGTCTGGGCGGACGAGCTTTTGCAATATGGTTTTCACCTCCCTATTCGACACCTCAGCCATACCATTGGTTTGTGGGTGGTAAGGACTAGCGACACGGTGTTCGATGCCGTAGTCCTTCAGGAGTTTCTTCACCTCCCGATTCACAAAGTGGCTACCCCCATCTGATATCATCATTTTGGGGATCCCGAACCTAGAGATTATGTGCTCTCTGATAAATTTACAGACAGTCTTGCTGTCTGCGGCTCGGGTCGGGATAGCCTCCACCCATCTGGACAGATAGTCAACCGCAAGAAGGATGTATTCAAACCCGTGGCTGACAGGGAATGGGCCCATGAAATCGATGCCCCAGGCGTCAAAGACATCACAAATGATGACTGGCTGCATTGGCATCTCATCCTTGGAACCAACGGTTCCTCCCATCCTCTGGCAAACTGGGCACGACTTCGCGAAGGCGGTGGCATCGCGAAACAGAGTCGGCCAGTAAAAGCCACATTGAAGTACCTTCCATGCGGTCCTCTTCCCGGAGTGGTGTCCTCCTGCCTCTAAGCTATGGCATAAAGAAAGGACACTCTGGTATTCCTCCTGAGGAATACACCGTCTCCAGACACAATCCGGTCCTTCAAAGAAAAGGATCGGATCCTCCCAATGGTAGTGTCTAGCGTCCGACCTTAGTCGGTCAATTTGGCTCTTGGGCCAATCCTCGGGAACTTTCTTGGAGACAAGATAGTTCACGATATTGGCATACCATGGGAATGAGTCGATAACAAAAATCGACTCGTCAGGGAAGGAGTCTCGAATCGGGGAAATCTCGGAAGTATTAAGATCTTCGAGACGAGAGAGATGATCGGCTACTACGTTCTTCTTTCCAGGTTTATCACGGATGTCCAAATCAAACTCCTGGAGAAGTAAAATCCAACGAAGAAGACGCGCCTTCGCGTCCTTCTTCTCCATCAAATATCGTAGTGCCGTGTGGTCTGTGAACACAGTTACCTTGGATCCGATTAAATGAGATCTGAATTTGTCCAAGGCAAACACTACCGCAAGCATTTCCTTTTCGGTAACTGTATAGTTACGCTGAGCAGAATCAAGCACTTTGCTTGCGTAGTGAATTGCAAACGGGACGCCATCTCTTTTTTGTCCCAATACAGCCCCAACAGCATAATCTGAGGCGTCTGTCATGATCTCGAAAGGAAGAGACCAATCTGGGGCTTGTAAGATGGGTGCGTCCATGATCATTCCTTGTAACCGCTTAAAGGCCTCAAGACACTTGTGATCGACAATAAACTCCGCGTCTTTGCCTAAAAGCTCAGTTAGCGGTCGGGCAATCTTAGAAAAATCCTTTATAAATCTCCGATAAAATCCGACATGCCCGAGGAACGACCGCAACTGCCGTACGTTGGCTGGTGGCTGGAGTCGTCTGATCACGTCCACCTTGGCAGGGTCAACCTCCATTCCTCTCTTGGAGATGACATGCCCCAACACTATGCCCTCCGTCACCATAAAGTGACTTTTCTCCCAGGAGAGCACCAGATTGACCTCACAACATCTTTTGAGGACTCGGTCCAGATTCCTAAGGCAGGAATCAAAAGATTCGCCGTGGACCGAGAAGTCATCCATGAAGACTTCCAGGAATTCGCCGACCATTTCGGCGAATACAGCAATCATGCACCTTTGAAAAGTACCTGGAGCATTGCATAGCCCAAAAGGCATGCGCCTGAAAGCATAGGTACCAAAGGGGCATGTGAACGTGGTCTTTTCCTGGTCCTCTGGAGCTATGGCTACTTGATTGTAGCCCGAGAACCCATCAAGAAAACAAAAGAATTCTTTCCCCGCTAGTCTTTCTAAAATCTGATCAATAAATGGTAGGGGGAAATGATCCTTTTTCGTCGCGGCATTCAGGCGTCTGTAATCCACACAGACGCGCCACGACGTGGGTACTCTTGTTACGATCTCCTCTCCGTCCTCATTGGTGGTCGTCTGAATTCCCGACTTTTTCGGGACAACATGGATTGGGGCCACCCACTTAGAATCGGAGATTGGGTAAATAAAACCCGCGTCGCACCATTTTTCTATCTCTTTCTTCACAACCTCTCGTAGATTTGGATTCAATCGACGTTGGAATTCACGAGAGGGTTTGGCTTCGTTCTCCAAATATATATGGTGCGAACACAGAGCGGGATTTATCCCGTGGAGATCGGAAATGCTCCAGCCTATTGCCTTGCGGTTCTTCTCCAGGATCTCTAGCAAGCGAGATTCCTGCTCCTCGGTCAATTGCGAACTGATAATGACCGGAAATTTCTTGTCTTGGCCCGCAAGGAAGGCATATTTCAGGGTTGTGGGTAAGGGCTTGAGCTCAGGGACGGTATGATCGTCTAAGAAGTCTGGCTCAATCCGATCTGGTTCGGTGTTGGAAGTGGCTGGATCCTGTTCTGCAGTGGCTGCCACCAAGCTCGGCTCTGGAGTCGGATCGTCAAAGGTCTCCATGCAATCGGCAAACGCCTCGTCCGACTCGTCATCCTCATCTTCCGATTGTCCTAAGGATGTAAGGACTGACAGGCCCACTTGGGCCTCTGTGTCATCGAAGATGTAGGGCGATGCAGGCTCCGAGCTGTACTCGTTCCTGAGGATCTCGCAGACTGACTCATGCACTGGATCATCTTCAAAGGAGATGGACACATCGGTGCTGGCTGGGTTCTGTCTCCATGGCCCAACTAAGTCTACATGTTCACGGTCTGTTTCGAGAGAAGAGTACTCGGTGCTGGATTCGGAGTCTGGTCTCTGCCATCTCGTCTGCTTCATCTCTAATTCCTCATCTCCGCCTAGAGTTTGGAACTGAATTTTCCCATTCTTATAATCGAATAAGGCCCCTGCTGTTCTGAGGAAGGGCCTACCCAAAATGATCTGGGAATCTCTCCAATTACGAGGGGTTTCCATATCGAGGACAGTAAAGTCCACCATGTATTCTTGCCCCTCGACTTTGATCACAATGTTCCTTAACTCTCCTTGAGACCTCTTAGTGGATTTGTCCGCGAACTGAAGAATAGCTCTAGATTTCCTAAGAGGTCCGAGATTAAGCCGCTCATAGAGGGCTGTGGGCATCAAATTGATCGAGGATCCATTGTCCAGGAGAGTGCGTGCAAACGCGATGTCATCAACATGACTCACTACATAGTGTGCACCCATGTCTCTTCGTTTCCGAGGAAACGAGTTCTTTATTGCACAAGTCGTGGCTACTGATAGGACGTGTTTCTCAACACGGCTTTTGGTTTTCCTGCTAACCCTAGTAGGTGTGCATCTCACCTTAAGATATTTTTGGAATGCAGGGGTCATTTCCACGAACTTGTCAAAGGGGATTGTGACCTTGATGTGTTTATTACAAAACTCAGCCATCTCAGGGTCATCTTTTTGGATTTTTTTGTTTTTCTTCTTCCCACCCTTGAGAGCTTGGGGGAAAGGGATTATTAACTCAGGTTCTGGAACTGAAATATCTTCATTAGCTGCTGAAACTGAGTTCTGAACAAGACTCTGACTCGGACTTTTATACAGACTCTGACTCTGACTCTGACGAAAGGGAAAATGCTTGGGCGAAACCGGTGATGCTTCTTCCGCTTCTTCTGGCTGGTCCTCCTCAGATGGAGGTGCGGGCTCATCGGTGTCGTCGGACTCGGGATGACTGCGGGGCTGGTGCTTCGAGGACTCAGATGTCCTCTTCTTCCGCTGGCGGTGACGGTGGTGCTCCTCCTCTTCCTCCTCCGAATTCTCCTCAGGTCGAATTTCGGAGGTTCCTTCCTGTTGTGCCCGTGCCCGATCAGGTATGGTCACGGTCCTTCCGCTCCTGAGGGACATATGATTAACATTATCGTACGAAAGGATCTCATGTTCAGATAAATAGTTATCTGAATAGTATACCTGATCTCGGGGTCGGTTCTGGCCCTGCTGTATGCTATTTGGGTTGGCCTGAACCTGTGCGGGAATTGGAGTCCTTGGCGCCATTTGTTGGTCCTGAGCACGAGAGACCCGATTGATGTCGGTTCTCATGTCCAGGTAGTCGTTTTGCATCTGCTGGACCCTATCAGACAGGGTCTGGATCGCCAAGGTGAGGGACTCCAACTCGGTGGGCTAGGCTGGCTGCTGAGTGGATGCGGTCCTGAACTGGCCCTGCTGGCCGTACCGATACTGCTGCTGGGGCGGTGCTGGCCCCTGCTGGTAGGTGCGCTGCTGCGGCTGGTACCCCTGTTCTGGCCTGGACTGATATCGCGGGATTGTGACGGGCCTGGTTTCCTGGTAGACTGGGGTTGGGCGGTGTGCCTGGTCCTTCCCCATCTCGATTTGCCGGACTAGTGGGTCACGGCTATACCAGAGCCCGTTGATCTCGTAAACGGGCGGAGGCTCCTCGTACTCTGTCTCCACTGGTGGGGGTGCATGATGGTTCTGCTGGGTGTAAGTCTGATCCCAGCCGCTCTGAGACCCCGGTTCCTGTTCCTGTACAAGATGGACTCGATGTACAGGTACAGGTGGTGCAGAAGGGGTGGGTAGCTTGATCTTGGCTACCTTTTCAGAGAGTTCCTCCACCTTCTTGGGAAGGCTCGAAAGAGACTCCATCTCCGCGACTCTCTTGTGGATCTGTTCGACCATGGTAAGCTTGTCTGCAATCATCCCCATGCTGGGGATGAGGTCCTCTGTCAGATCTGCAACAGTCCTTCTAGTTGTCTCATTGGATAGAATCGAGGGAGACAACTGATAGGCCCTTGTGGCATGTGACCTGCTGGTTTCTGCCATCTGCTCTAGGATTTTCCACACGGCGTGCTCGTTCTTGTTCAGATAGCTTCCTCCGCAGGCGGCGCTGACTAACCCCTGCATCTCTGGGGTTAGGCCGCAGAACAAGGTCTGGACTAAGATCGCCTTAGAAATGCCGTGGCATGGGCATTTCTGTACTAAGTCATTGAACCTGTCCCACGCCTCGTGGAACGGTTCGCAGGGTCCTTGGGCGAAGCTGGCAATCTTCGTCCGCATCTGATTGGTTCTACTGAGTGGGTAGAACTTCTTCAAGAATAGGTCCTTGAACTGCATCCAGGTAGTACATACCACCCCTAGGTTTTTCAGCCAATGTGCAGCCTTATCTCCTAAGGCAAACGGGGTGGCTTTCAGCCGGATATAATCTTGGCCAACATTTGGATGGCTCAGATTATTGCAGACTAGTTCGAAGTCACGGAGGAAAGTGTACGGCTCTTCACTGAGGTTTCCGTTGAACTTCGGCAGCAGGCTAAGGAAGTGGGGCTTCAGCTCGAATGCCTGGTCGGGAACTGCAGGTGCTAGCCAATTCTGGATTTCATTCTCCACCGGGTTATAGGTATCGACCATTGGTCGGTCGATCCCTTCAGCTACTATTATCCGCCCCATTCGTGCAGTGAGATCCGTATTTTTCTGTTCAGCTTCAGCAAGGCGTCTAAGGATTTGTCTCATCTGGTCCTCATCGGGCGGCATCTTTGGCGGCATTTCTCCCTCTAGTTCTGGGGATTGGAAAATAAGGTCGGTGTTAGAGGTTGAATCAAGGAAGGGATTACCGAGGCAATGATCTTCCTCGGTAATCTCAGAGGAGATAAAAGGGTTGGTTTGAGAGTAACCACCCTGAGCAGGAGGGAACCAGGACTCAAGAGGGTCATGAGTCCTGGGTGGTCCAAGGTGTGCTCGGACCGGAAAAGACGAGTTACTTGGGGGACTCATAGAGAGATCAGTGAACGGTGCGTCGAGATCTCCCCAGTTACTCATCTTGGTTAAGCAAGAAGAAGATAGGATTTTACTCCTACCTGAAGCAAGCACAAGATCAATCCAAGACCCTCGATTCACACTCAACACAGTGAAGGACTCAAAGTTGAGTCCAATTTATCTTGTAGTTTTTAAGTGTGATTTTCAAGCAAATCTAGCAAGGATTACGCGGCCTAAAGGGAAGTCGGCTCAGAGCCGGATGCGTCTTCCCTGTTTATCCTGTCGCCTAAGATACCGCCGCTCCTTCCTTTCTTCGCTCCTATCCCAAGCCGATGGACTCAGTGACCACGCCCCTATCTACCTGCAAGCAGGCGGAGGCTGACAAGGCCGGAACTTCGCCCCGGGGGGTTACTGGCAGCTTGTCGCGAAGTACCGCAATTTCGCCCCTATCTACCTGAGACAGGCGGAGGCTACTTGGTACTAGTCAAAGAATCTGAAAATATTCGGCTCGTGATATTTGCTAGGATCAGTTAGAACGTGATATGGAAGACGGGGATTTGGGCTCTACCTTAGGGTGTTCACACACACTCAGGTACCCTCACTCAGCCTGAAAACAAGGTCGGGGATTAGTCTCCCGCAAACAATTTTTCAGCTTTTATTCCCTTTTTATGGTCAATACTGTTAGCAGTCCCGGTTTTAAAGTTAGGTTATCACTGTAATTAATCACCACAAAGCACGCCTATCGTACAGTCCCAATTTCCTTTTTAAATTAAGTGAGAAAATCAGAGAGGGAAATCGAGAAAAGCCGATGCAAGTTGAAATCGATGATGCGTATGCTGAGTACAGAATACTTACAGTGATCCTTCGCTTTTTGATGCAGGATGCAATACAGAATTGAAAACTTTATTCTACATGCGAATGCAGGCGATGAAAGCCGCTCCTAGACAGGCAGTTCTATTAGCGTGAAGAACAGTTTAATTTGAACTAAGTCCTGCGGTCTAGGTGCGTCTATTAAGTGTAATGTGTGGTCCTATTGATTACGAGCACAAACAAGTCCTAGAGTGGCTCGAGGAGCCGCTAGTGCAAGCTAAATTACCAATCACCCACACAGCACACGGGACACAGTTTCCACTATATTTACACGCGCGAGCTCCCAAACGGGAACCGTTGGAAATAATGCAAAAGAAAAATAAAATAAAAAGTACAATGCCTCTCTTTCTCTCAACACACTTTAAATGCTAAGTCCTTGAAGCGTCGCCGACTCCTCGCGATCCTCGCACAAAAATGAAATAGAGGTCAGAGAGTGACACAAAAATAAAGCAAAAAGAAAACACATAAGAGAAATAATTACAAGAAAAACTGGGGGTCAGACTACCCGGGGATTAGAAATCAAACACTGCAAAAATATGCTACAATTAACCTAAGCCGTGCCTCCCCGGCAACGGCGCCATTTTGATGTGCGCTCCTGCACCCTTAGTTAATTCGGGCAAATTAATGGTCCAAATTAATTTTAAGTGTTCGTTGCAGTCGGATACGAGAGGTTGATCAAAAACCACTTAAGACAGATTTTGGTCAATTTTAAGCAGTGATATTTTTTTACTTGGTGGAGTCCAAGGTCGATCTCAGGGAGGCAACTGTCTCCTTAGGTGGATTACAGCAATTTTCAAGTGTTGATATTCGAGGGTCGAATCTTTTTGGTCTTTTTATTTCTTATGCAGACATATGCAGACAAATCTTAGCCAATTTAACTTTAAATTTAATTGATGTATCAAACGAAGTCCAAAAATAATGAAAATTGGCCAGATGGTTATTTATGATGAAAATGACCTACACTAATTTTTTTGGAATTTTTCGACTCAAAATAAATTTTCTGTGAATTAAATAAACAGACAGAGTGATTTTCAGTGTTTAATTTTTAATAAATATCAAATCACAATTTTTCCAAGAACTAAAATTATCCTAGGAAGGTCTAATGATCAGGGACCTAGGAAAATTGACAGATTTAAAATTCACTGTGAAATGAATTAATTAAAATTAATTTAAGAAAATCACTAAACTATTTATTTAGGCCTCGATATGCGTGCAAATGATACGAAATTTTTATGGAGTGTTAAAAATGATGTCCTTAAGCTACTGTGAATTTTTGGTGATTTTTGAAGGCACTGATAATTGATTAAAAATCAAAAGGCATCACTGGGCAAAATATGTCTCAAATGAACCAATTAATTCATTGATAATTCAATTAAGCCAACAAAAATCAAACACGTGTACAAACAGATAGAGGACAAAATTCTCAACAACTTGCAATTTTTAGAATTTCAAAATGATGAAAAATGCATGCTATGGACACGTGCAAACACAAGGGTGTAAATGCAATACTGGAAATTAAAAATTCAATAAGTAAATATGCTGACAGGGACTAAAATGCAATTACCGATACTATGCAGGACTTCTATGCAATTTCTCCACGAACCACGTGCTCCTCACGTGATGTCTGCTTCACAGGGGCCTTTTTGCAATTTCTGAAAGCTCCAAGGGCGTCTATGCAAATAACCCAGGCCGCACGTGCTCCTCACGTGGGGCGGCCTAGGTTCGGGGGGCGTCGGAGGCTCGGAGGGAGGCTCGGGCCTTCTGGAGGTTCGGCCCAGCCTCGGTGCAGCTTCGGGTTACCCGAGCCTAGGCTTGGAGGCCGAGGCTCGGATAGGGCGACGTGGTGGCCTGAAGGCCCTTGGATCAAGATGGATCCAAGGGGTGTCGGTGAAGACGCGTGGCTCGATCAAGATACGTCAGATCTGGGATGATCTGACGGCTCCTGTCTTCTCCCAATGTTGATGACGCGGCGGGCTGATCACCGTTAGATCCTGGGCAATCCAACGGTCGCTGATGAGGGCGGCGAAGTGGACACGTGGAGAGGCGAGGGCCGTTCGATCAGAGGATCGAACGGTTGCTGCTCCTTCTTCTCTATCGATCCTCCGCCGCCTGCGGAGGAGAGGGCTGCGCTCCGGTGAAAGCAGCCGAGCTCCGCCTCGGTCGTCAAGCTCCGGTGGTGAGCTTCGTCAGCCCCCACCTCGCTCGGAAGAATCGTCAGTGCGCGGCGAAGGCTCCGGTGGTCTCTGGATCCCTGGAGGAGGGCTGGAGCTCTGAGTCGATGAAGCTCGAGGAGAGCTCCGGTGAGGCTCCGGCCAATGATCAAAGGAGTACCTGCAAGTGTTAGACGTATAGCCGAGGCTCGTGCGTGCGATTGTGGAGAAATGGTACTGGTTGGCGAGGCCTACGGAGAAGTGAGGTGGTCGGGGGACGTTGCTCCGGCCAAGTGGCGGAGCTAGTGATTGATGAACGGTGGAGTGAAGCGTCTGACGATGCGGAGGGGTCAGCGAGGATGAGAGCTTCGACGCGGAGCTCGGCGGAGTGAAGGCGAGGCGTGAAGATGATCGTGGACAGGGAATAAAATCGGAGAAGATGAAGGGAAAAGAAGAACGAGATCGGAGGAGTAATGGAGGTGATTACCTGGGGATTGGGGCTCAGATTTGAGCTCCAGGTCGTCGCTCAAGAGGTCGGTAAAGCCCCGAGCTCAAGCAGCTACGCGGAGGGCGGCTGCGACACGGCGGTGGCACCGTGGATCTCGCCGGAGAAGAAGGGCCGTCTTCGCTCAAGGATTCACTCAATTCCTGTCACAAATCGAAGGCTCCGAGCTCTAGGTTCCTCTCTGGAGTGGCGGATGGGGCTGAATGTGGCCGGAGGCTGGGTATTTATAGGATGAAGGTGACGGCTGGAGTGGGTGAGTGGCGAAGTTGGTGGCTGTCGTGGGGCGAGTGTGGCGGAGATGGTGGTGTTTGAGGGAGCTGGCGAGGGAGAGGGATGAGTGGGGTGTGTCGTGGGAAGGTCAGCGGCCGGCGAGGGTGGAGGGAGTGCTTCCGAGAATAGGAAGGGGGTGCCCCTCTCGCAAGGCAGAGATCGTGGGAGAGAGGGGGCACCCGAGGTAGGAGACGAAGTCTCCACCGTTGGATCTTGGGATCCAACGGTGGAGATCAACGCTTAGCGATCGGTTAGGATTAGATCTGGAATGCCCAGATGAGGGGTCATGAGAGCACCACGTGGCGCGGTGTGGCGAGGCGCGGGCGGGCGGTCCTGATCAGTCCTTGGCGATCGATCGGTCGGCTGAGATTATTGGGGAGCTAACGGCTCAGATGAAAGGGCTGAGAATGCGATCGAAGGGCTCAAGATGTGACGCGTGGCGCACTGTGGGCGAGGCGCTAATGGATGGCCCAGATGAAAGGGTGGAGTCGATCTGAGGGTCGAGACTCGCTGGAAGATGGGCGGCTGTGATGAGAGGATCGGGGGCGCGGTCGAGCGGCGTAGATGACGCCACGTGGAAGGCTGAGAGCGCTGCGCTATCGGATGGTGGTGATGAGAAGTGGGAGATAATCGGACGGCTGAGGGAGTGAGCGCACGTGGTCACAGAGGGACCGTTGGATCTGAAGCGCGATCCAACGGTGGGGGGCGAAGGCGGATCAGACAAAGGGCAGCGGGCCGCGTGGCGCAATCAGAGGGCGCCACGTGGCCTGCTGTGAATGGTTGGAGGAAGAAATGCGTGTAGAGAGAAGAGGAAGCCGAATTTGGAAAAACTCAAAACATGAAAGTTGTAGATCTTGATGAGATCTACAAGTTTCATGTTGACCAAAGACGGAGGTGAGGTCAAATATGGTACATAAATACAAAGATACATAAATATACATATGTAGTATACAACATGACCCAAAAACCCAAGTTTCTCATACAAGCTCCAATTTCAATGAAATTAGTCTCATTTTGAAGGTCTTTTGATATGTAATATTCTAAGAGTGAGTAGACCTAAGTAGGGGTTTGTATGCGGGCTTTATGTGTGTTTTAATGTACAGGGGTTCTCAGGATACTTGGGCTATTTTACAAGGGTGATTCCTCCCTGTTTTATTAATGAATATATATATAGTATAGAGAAGAAGTTATTTTGATGAAGATGTCTTTTACAGGGGATTTTTGGCTTCTTATTTAAATGCAGATGAGCTGCTATAATGCATGAATTATGGATGCATGCATGAGTGTTATTTATGCAAGATAAAAGGAAATATGCCTCTATTTTCTCGGGAACAAGGCTCTATTTTTGACTTTTGATGTGATGAATCACAGATTCATCAGAGATACAGGAGATGGAATGAAATAAATGAATGGAATAAATAAAAGGTGATATTAAAATACGATGTTGAAGAAGGTAGAATCTTTACCTTCTTGCATGATCGCAAGGGAACATATCTGAAAAGGTGCAAGTCGAAATCAGGGTCAACAACTGACAAAGCCTGATCAGGATCGACATGGTGGAATCCTCAATTCTCTAAACGGAAATGCACGAACTCATTAATGGAAGAATTAAGGTTATGACCGACTTGCAAAGACGGGTCCTGACATAGTATAAAACATGGAATAGATAGATTTTATTCGAAAACAAAGCTTTTTCAAATGATTATAAAATAATAAAAACTTTCTTATATTATAAAACCACATGATGACATAAACATTATTTGTGTTGTTTAATATACATATAGAAAAGAGGTCATACCTTCACTAAGGCAATAGTCTCTAATGGAAGAGACATCCTATCTCAAGTTCGATCATTCAGTCGTAACAAATATGTATGTGATGATGAAGCATGTATCATTTCGAAGATCTGAAAATAATTATTCCTTAATTTCTTATTCATGCTAAAGGGAGATCCTCGATAATCTCATTTTCCTCATATCTATGAAAGACATCAAACATAGTCTACTTCTTGTCCATGCATGTAAGGGGCATGCAATATGTATCCTTCAAGAAGGAGAGCTACAAACGGAAGTAGAGGCGGTAGAGGGGACAAGCCATAAGGAGATGGAAAGGGAGATTAGAGAGTTGTGGGGGCATCATCCATATGAGACAAATATGAATCTATTTGTGGTCATTCCCTCTCTCTTTATAAAGGGGTGTTGGCCATTAACAAGAGTATAAAGTTCTCCTTTTTTGTAACATCCCAAGCCAAAGGCCCAATCTGTTATAATGGGTTACTATCCCAGACAACTTGATGCGCTTGGGCCCAACTGGAGCCCTCAATCACAACCCAAAATTTTTAAGCCCAAAATGTCTAATAGTATCTCCCGCTACTTATAAACTATTGATGACATGATTCATCTACCTTATTTCTTGAGTTTCGCTCAAGTCCCAAATCAATTTATTTAACAAACTCCTTAAAATACATAAATAAACAATAAGTAATGATGTAAATAATTCATATGAATAAAAAAACCTCCTTTTTCACATGTATATATTAAATAGGTATTGGCCTTTTTCGCTTTCTTTTCAAGTCAAGAAAAGTCTATAAAAAGTAGTCTTTCAGTCTTGTAAATATAGTCTTTATTAAAAATATAAAAAATGTATACACAACAAAAATGGTATTTGATACACATAGAAAATGACACCAAAAAGACAAGTATGTATAAATAATGTATTTTTTCATTTTGTCCTTCATAAAAGTTGTAGATCTCTTTGATATGAACAACTTTCATGTTGAATACTTTTTCATTAAGTCTTTCTTCTATTTCTTTTTTATTTTTCTTTATTTTTACAGTTCTAATTTTTATTTGGCCATGTAGTTGCATCTGGGTGTGCCACGCAACCGGCTTCTCTCCCCTTAGCACAACTTAAATGGAGCCGTTGGATAGTTTGATCCAATGGAGCATGCACTTCCACACTGATTTGCCTACGTGGATCAATCCCAGATACCAACTCCACCATGATCCAAGGGCTCAAACCGATCTTACACCTCCAGCCTTTTCATCCTCCACGACTCCCTCTTCAATGGATGTCACTTATCCAATTTACTAGAAGCACCTGATGCATCCTTTCCATCTCAACCATAGACCATTAGAATCCCCTTACATCCCTCTCCCTTGCCTAATGCTTAGCCTTCATTCCCTCCGCATGCAACAATTACTACCCTTACATGAAACCTACGCCCCACAATCTATGTATCCACAATAACGCATGCATTCACCAGAGTCCACCGATTGGCCAAGAGAGCGTAAGCCCCATTCCTTCTCTAGTGATAGTCGAGGAGCCCCCTGGTCGAGCGAAGACCTTCCTCTTGCTGGTGAGATCCGGTAGCCCTTACCATCGTTGCATCATCTCCCCAGCCATTGCTCGAGCTATGCCTTGCTGCGGCGTAGAGCAAAGACCATACGAGCATCCTATGCTATGATCCTAGCCTAGGCAAGCCTCCATTCAGACCTTTTTCGCTCAAGTATCTCCGATGTCCACCCGCCTCTATTTCATTGATTTTTCCGGTATACAACAAGCTATCTCCAGTCTCCTAAGACATTATTCGAGCACACCCAGAACACCAGGACCCTCACCAACCACTCCACAGTCGCAATCCCCTTCTCCAAAAACTCCTCTACTTCACTCATCTTCATGTCTTCGACAAGCTTGGACTCATTACGTTTCCACATCCGACGCTCGTTGAGGGCCTCTAATTACCCATTTTCACCTCAATTTGTTCATCAATCCCTGTAGGTACTCACTCCCCTCACAAATTAGATATAGCAACAAAGCTCCGATCTCGATCATTGCCTCTGATGACCTCTCGCACTGTCCCGCTCCTCCGACCACCATAGTGGCCCAACTCGCCTCCCCAATCTTTGCCTTGGTCTTCTTGAGCCTCTAGAACCCTTGGCTGAGCAGCAAGTCCACACAGGAGCTTAGCAGGGCTCTCTGGAGATCTGCCCTTCTGCCATCACTCGAGGAGGAGAAACTACCATAGGAGGAGCAGTTATCGTTGGATCTCACTATCTAAGAATGATCAATCAATCTCTCCTTCAATGTTTGATCAACCTGCAGGAGATCATCATAGCTCATCCGTGCCATGATTCGAGCTATTGGATCATCCAAATATGACCAATATGGTTCCACTCAAGCCTTCTTTACGCACCTACATGCTCAGATGCATTGAGGCTCACCCGAGCAGCCTCACCTCGCCACATGCATCCAAGCCTACATCCCCGCTGGACCCTCACCCTCACGTATAGGAAGCATGTGGCTCGAGTTTTGCAGTGTTGGTCCCTTACTTCTTCAGAATTACATTTCAGTCCACATGCACCACGCATGTGGACTGCTTGGGATAATTGCACCTAAGACCCACTAGGTTTCCAGAATTGTATATACACCCTTATGTGGTTGGAATTTTACAGGGAACCACCTTCATGATTACAGATAAGTCCATGGAGACACTTTTTAAATTAGTTTTAAATAATTTTTAATCAATTTTCTATTGCATTTAAGTTCCTAGATTGAATGATTAATATCTAGAGCCACATAACTCCATTTTTTATGAAGTAGTATCATTCGAAAGATCTTTTGATGTTCCTCCTGATTATATGGTTTAACATCTGATTTAACATACTATTCAAATACTTAATTATTAGTGAAGATGCTTGATTATTGTCCATTTGTCTAATATTAAATTGATTTTCAATATGAAATTTAGTTTATTTTATAGCTTAAAATTACTAACTAATTTCTAAAGAGAAGAAGTTTTCCTTGTGCAAAACATCTCATTTATTTTGTAACATGTCTATCGCATAACTAATTTGCCAAAAAGATCATGCATATGCCAATTCAGATTTTGAGCTAATAATCAATTAGATCTATACTCTAACTAGCTCACCAAGTTAGGCATGTTTCCTTGAGTCAACCCTAAAACTTGCCCATGAAAATAAACTAAAAAGAACTGAAACTCTTCATATAGAAATTTGCACAATTATATTTGACCGAATCACTAATTTCTCAACTACAGCCACAATTTTACATTTTTAACTAAGGTAAGTAAAATTTATTAGCTATTACAAAACTTTATGATTATTAGATGTGATATTATGTTTGGGTGCTACATTTTTTTATTTCGATTTGAATATGAGAATTGAATTAAATTCAGTTATCCAATCATTATTTTAATATTAAGTTAGATTTAGTAGATTTGTAAAAAGAAATGTGAATCAAATTCATAATAAACACATATGTAAATCATATTTGCATACCCGACCTCTGAGTTAGTCATACAAAATGGTTCTATCATGCTATCCCAATTCATGATATTTGGATAGTTACATCCTGGATATCACTATCCATGATCTTTGGGAATACAATTTCATTACTGGTTCATGATTTTGGGATAAGTGAATATCCCAAGTCATAGTTCGAACAATGTAATCTAGGAAATATCTATTCATGGATAAGGAATTTCTAACTGATTTGGCATTTCTAAGATATGTACACCAATTATGGATACTTGAAGACTTGATAGGGAGGTTATATAAATAACGTATAATGACTTAATATCAGACTAAATCAATTATTAGATATTATATCACTTGAGATATCTAACTGAGTTAGATACTCTTGATTGATCTTGAGCTCTTTAAGATCATCTCGAACTCTTTAGATGTCGATTCACTTTAAAGAACAAAGATTTAATATAAATAAATATCACACATTTTATCTCTAAGTGGCATCACTAAAATCCATCTAATTTCACTATTCCCTTGGAATGTAAGACTCACAATGTGCAATCTTCTACAATCACATCAACCTTAATTATTCTTAAGACTCATGCATCTATACACTGGAATACTTGAATAGCTTAAAGTATATTTTCCCATACTTATCTATCTTCTTATAGTGTAAAGCACAAGATTTCTCGATCAACCATAGGAAGACAACAAAAATCATATACTTCCCAATAACATATATTGATATTCTCAATTCATACATTGTTGCCTAAATAGGATGAAAATTGGTGGAATTCTTTATTACACCAATAGCTCATGAGTGAGCTCTTGTCTTCCAGTATATTGAGTATAAACTTGTATAAGTCCTTTGAGAGATTATATACCTCATATGTCATTACATACACACAAGCTTATCGATAATAGTCCTTATCTGACCATCAACCTATCAATATGCCCAATGTACATGACAAATGTACATACTTCAATGCATATACACATATCTTCGATCACAGGATGTATGCTCGTCTCATAGAATCTATGCTAATATCTCCATATTGTCAAGTTAATTTTGTAACTTAACTCATTTGAAATCGCTAAATATATCTTCCTATGTAGAGGACTTGCATTAGGATTGTTATTCAGTTATTGTTCGTTGGAGAAGATTATCATATCTTCTCATACCAGAGATCCTCTTTCAACAACATTTTACAATCCTAGTTATGTTTTCCATCTAACTATGTAGATTGATAACTATATCCCAGCCTCTATGATCAAAATCTTTATTAGAACAACAACTGTGTAGTACCCTAAGTGGTCATTGTATGTATCCTTGTTCTTATAGAGGCACCTTATGAATAATGTTTTAAGCATGAATATATTTATTTTTAATATGCAATGATATAAGCGCAATATCAATGATTGTATAATGAGTCATGAAAGGCTTACATGTCTTACAATCTTTTACTAGCCCTTGGTGCCATTAGTGGACCAATCCTATAACTATAGTCATGTGTTGATCATTTTGACCTTTTAGTAAAACAATATGGTTTGCTGATCAATTGCTCAGCCATTGTTACGCAAAGTTTCATTAAAAAGTGCTATTGGACATGAGTGTGTCATTATGCAATAAATGGACTGCGAATTACTTTATTCCATTGATTGAGGAATACAATATAACTAACATTTTCATTAATAAGGTCCCTTAGTACAAAATTGGATTATGTATCATGGACATCTTGATATTAATATAGTTGATCTAAAAAGATAGATCATAGAGGCTAATGCAATGTTATAAATATAAAGAGTTAGATAAAGGATACAATTGACATTATCAAGTGATATTCAAGAAGGATCTTCAGTTTGAGAGGAGATGGCAACCTTCTATAAAAACTAATAACACTATTGATTCAGATCCTCTGCGTAAGAATGGAGATTCAGAGGTGTTGCGTGAGTGAAGTTAAAGAGTTAACTTGACAAATCGAGATACTAAAGACATGTGTTTTATACTATCAGGAACATGCATACATCCTTTTATTGGAGACATTTATACGTTTATATATCCAAGTATGTACATTTGACAAAACAACAGCCTGATGGCCTGCCATGATTTACATACAAGCAAGATGGCGTGAATGTAAGGAAATATGAGATGCATGATCTCTCAAATGAATTTTTTTATAGAGGATCATACTGTTGCCATGTGAGTCCGAAGAGAAGTATTCTTACAATAAATATTATTGTAATATTTGATTTATCAACAAAAGTTATTGATTTTTCACTCCCTATCTAAGATTAAATGAATGAATGCACTATAAGGTCCCTCTGTATAATTAGGGTTATGTACCATGGCCATCTTAATGATTGTACAACTATTGATTCAAAAGTTCAATCATAGAGGCTAGTGCTGAAATAAATATATAAGGAGTTAGATAGATGACTCATCAAGTACCATCAAATTTTTGTTAAGAGATGATCTCCAGCCTAAGTAGGAGATGGCGATCGTTTCTCATTAGGTTGATATCTGACCGACCTCGTGATGCAGATCGTCTGCATGGGAATAGAGATTCAAAGTTGCTAGTTTAGTTAGGTCAAAGAGTTTACTTAACAAGATCGATATAACCAAAGTCCTATGTCAAATGTTGTCACAATATTGGCAAACAACTTTTGATGAGAGACAAATGTGTTACTATACGTCTAAGTAAGTACATTTGGCAGACCAATATGTTAATGACTTAAGCAAGGTCAATAAACGAGCGATCTGGTGTGCATATGAGGGCATATGAGTAATATTATCT
This sequence comes from Ottelia alismoides, assembly GCA_037367405.1. Taxonomy (NCBI): domain Eukaryota; kingdom Viridiplantae; phylum Streptophyta; class Magnoliopsida; order Alismatales; family Hydrocharitaceae; genus Ottelia; species Ottelia alismoides. Next base: position 773,650 of record JAZKJV010010113.1, read on the forward strand.
CTCAAAGGTAACATACATGTTCACTTCTGAACTAGAAGACATGAGCTCAATCATGAGGTATTGGGACCGATTAAATTCTATGCATGGTCATCATGATTTGGAAGCATGACAAGAATTCGTAGGTATGATATATGCTTTTGGAAAGCATAGGATTGATACCAACCCCCAATGACCACGATTGAGAAACTTGATGATGAAACCCTAAAGATAATAGTGCAAAATTGATCTATATCTTCAGGTTTATCATAGATCTTCTAGTATACAAGATGTATAGGTATTAGGAACACCTGAGGGTGATGCGATCATAAACGATTGTATAACATGATGCTTCCATTCTAAGAGAGTGATGAAATAGGTCTATATTTTAGTGACTCCTCTTAATAGATAAGTAATCTGATCTTGGCCCAAGTGTTGGGAATTGATCTGAATGAGATTTAGATGCAATGAGAAGATTAGATTTACATGCTTGATTTAATCAAGACTTTATGAGACTCCCATGAGATCTTTATTTGAGATGTGATCTCAATACCCGAGTCACTATATGCGGCCTGTCTTTATCTCCAAGTATCTGCTGTGAAAGTGTATTATTCTTGAAAGATTTCAAGAATAATTCCACAGTTGAATTATATCTAAGCATTGATAATTGGGATATTTACCCAGCGAACCCTGAAATCTTTCAAAATTACCTCTACGACCTTTGAAACATCGATATTCCTCCCTCGACCCCGTAATCTTGCTCCGTCTTACCCTATAGACCCTACCGTTAATTTGATATTTTTTAAGTTAACTTGTTTGGGTTTAAGTTGAGTTAATCTAACCCTAGCAAATCCAAGGGCCCTCCTTTCTTCTTCTCTCCACGTCCTTCTTCTTCCCCACTCTCTCCTTCTTGCGGAAATGGACCGGCGTCTCCTGCTCCTCGGGCCGGGTCACCTTCCTGAACCTCCAGTCCCTCTCGCTCTCCGGTTCTCTCCCCGCCTCCTCCCTCTCCCCCCTCACCTCCCTCCGCTCCCTCTCCCTCCAGTCCATCTTGCTCACCGGTCCGCTCCCCTCCCCCCTCCCCTCCTCCCTCCAGGAGCTCTACCTCGGCTCGAACAACTTCTCCTCCCTCCCCTCCGATTTTTTCTCCGGTTTGACCTCCCTCGTCAACGTCTCGCTCGATAAGAACCCCCTCCAACCCTGGTCCCTCCCCGACGACCTCCAGCAATCCGTCAACCTCGTCTCCTTCACCGCCATGAACTCTGGCCTCACCGGCGAAATCCCCGCCTTCCTCGGCAAGCTCGTCAGCCTCCAGATGCTCCGCCTCTCCTACAACCAACTCACCGGCTCCCTCCCCGCGTCCTTCGCCGGATCCCCGATACGCGAGCTCTACCTCAACAACCAGGACTCCAAGCTCTCCAGCCCCATCGACGTCATTGCTGCAATGCCGCAGCTCTCCGTGCTCATGCTCCAGTCCAACAACTTCACAGGAATGATCCCCGATCTCACCAATTGTACTTCCCTCCAGGAGCTTGATCTCCGCGACAACCGCCTCACCGGCCTCATCCCGGCATCCATCTCCCGTCTCCCAGCTCTCAACACGCTCACCCTCGCAAACAACCTCCTCCAGGGACCGTACCCAGACATCCCCGCCACCATCTGGAAGGATGGCGGTGGCTCTGGTAACTTGCGGAGGGACTGGAGGAGGGCATCGGGGCGCGCCGAGGCGAAAGCGCGCCGCACGAAGGGGAGATGGCAGAGGAGACGGACTGGAGGTCTAGTTTCGAGGTGCCGTCCAGGTCCCCGTTGGCAGGGGCGTGCTCGGAGGAGGAGAGGGTCGCGCATGCGACCTTCGTGCGTCTCATCACGCGGTGATGTGGGAACGACGACCGGGAACGACGGCCGGGGGGTTCGGGTCTTCGAGCAGGCGACTGGGGGGGTCCTGGAGATGGAGGGTGGGAGGGAATGGCACTTGCCGTAAATTTGATAAATAAAATGGGTATCATGTAAAGAAGATAACGGAATCTGGTCACTTTTAACGGGGCAAATGGATGGGAGTTAACCATAGGGTCTGTGGGATAAGGGTTAGCAAGATTACGGGGTCGAGGGAGGAATATCAATGTTTCAAAGGTCGTAGAGGTAATTTTGAAAGATTTCAGGGTTCGCTGGGTAAATATCCCTTGAGAATTTGATAGTTAAATGTGATTTAATTATCATGAATAATGTGAATTTGATTCATATTATTTTGATGCATGATAATGATGATCCAATATAATTAAATGCAATTTAATTATATTGGATAACAATAATGCAGATAACATTATCCATATTATTCATAATATAATATAAATGTGATTTATAGTGTACTAGAGAGAGCCTTTTATGATTTATATTTGTTGATTAATTATTGATGTGAATTGGACTCACATTGGATAATTAATTGAAAATGTAAATCAAATTTTATTTTGGGTTGTGAATGTGATGCACATCTTTCCAATGGCAAGATTGTAATATTGATACAATAATTATGAATATTTTTTAGAATAATTTACAGCAAGTGTTGTTGTAAATCTTGGAGATTTCCATGAAATAATGTAATCTCATGAGATTACATGATATTGGACCATTCCTTAATGGGAGGGTGGACGACCACCCATCCCCATTAGGAAAGGGTGGCCATCCACTCTTCTCCCATGGAAGGAGGCAATCTCCATTCCATAATCTCCAATGCATGATTGATTTATTTTGGGATTAATTTATATTGATTTATCAATATATATTTAATCTAAATGAATTAATTATTGTTGTATTTTTATAATAAAATCTTGGCCATTGGAAGAAGCACAGATCAATCTCATCCATTGATTTTTTGTAGTCCACTAATTGTGATCCATGGACTCCCAATGTACTATATAAGAAGAGGCACCCCTTGCTCTTCAAGTTACAACAACTTTTGCAACATCAAGATCTCTCTCTCTCTCTCTCTCTCATTCTCATGCCCACACTCTCTCTTTCTCTTTTAGTGGACGTCCACTCAAAATCTAGAGAAAAGGTCGCCACCATCGTCGCATCACCATTGTGTTGTTGCCTCAACTGCTCTTGGTTCTCCATCTTCTTTGGTGCGCTTCGCTCGCGAAGAAGATGTTTGATCTCGTGTGACGATATTAGGAGTTTCTTTGCTTGGATCAACCACTTGGACTGCAAGAAGCATGTGATTCATCTCCGCACTCACAAACTTCTCCTTCGGCAGATCAGAATTGAGACAGGAGGTATCTTCTCTTAGATACTCAATCACAAATACGGTACACGAAGTATTCCTTTATCTAATACATGGTTTAGATGAAACCATCCGAGAAGTATTTTTGGATCATGTGGTTTCATCGTTTATTTTCTTTAAATTCCGCTGCATCGAGCAACTAGTGCGACTAGTCACTCTCGATCATATATAATGCGATCCTCATGCTTTCGTGATGTATCAGAGCCTTAGGTCCAAGGTTTTAGATATGATCCACAAACCTTGGAAGACCGGGGCTCCATTAGAGTTCGTGAAAATTTATCGCATTTTGTTTACTCAGTCCATTTTTGTGAGTTTTTTCACCATTTTTAAATTTTTAAACAAGAAATTATCGCTATTATATTCCCCATTAAATAAGGAAACAATGAGATTTGAGTTTGCATGATTTGGAATCTGATTGCTGAAGTTATGATCTTTTTAATGAACATATATCTACTGTTTCAGGGATAACGAAACTTGATGTAATTAAAGAGCTGATTATGATTTTGAAAGTCCTAAAAATGCGTGCAAATAATTGGTTTTTGTTGTAAATCAAATTAGAAAACTATGGAAACTTATTTTACATGATTTGGATTTAAATTGATTGAGATATGCTAGTTTTAGTAAGGGTCAATGGTAAAAATTACTTTCCTAATCAAGAACATTGTGATTGTCATTTAATCAATTAGTGAAATTAATGGTTAATTTACTGAAATTATTATTAATGAATATTTGGTGAAATATTTGATGATGATTATTTCCTTAAATGACATTATCTTAACCAAATTTGATTAGATATGATCTAGATCACAAATTGGTTACATGATCTTCTTCCAAGATGCCCATAATAAAACCCTTGCTCAAATTAGTTTCAATAAAAACCATATAAGTCATTATATATATCTTGAGTCTTGGAATAAATGAAAATTATAAAAAATCATAAAACCAAAAATTGTAATGTTTTTATACCCTTAAAAATGCTCACAAAATAATTCCTCCCTTTATTTGACCTCATTTCTATTTTTGGTCAAAATGAAACTTGTAGATCTCATTGAAATCTACAACTTTCATGTTTTGTGTTTTTCGAAATTCGACCATTTTCTCCACCTTTTTTGAGTTCTTCTTCTGAAATAACCTGATTGGGCCACGTGGCTCTTTCTGGTTGAGCAATGTGGCCCACTTCTTTGTGTGCCACACTCCCTCGCTCCTGTGTCATCCGATTCCTTCTATGTGCCCTCATCACAGCCGTTCATCTGCTCTTCAATTCCAGCCCTCTGATTCACCCATCAAACCGCATCATAGCCGTCCGAGGCCACCCGCATCTCCTCTCGCCACACATCAACCTCCAGCATCGTCTGATCTTCTCCATAGCACTTTTATCATAGTCGTTGGTTTCCGCAACCATTCTCCACCTTCAGATCATCTCCATATGGCATCTGGACCACACATCACCGCCTGTTGTCAACCATTAGATATTTATATCCAATGGTGACACATGTCTTGACCTTGTGCCGTATAATTTCCCTTTAAGGGCCTTCATCCATCTGTTCATCCACGACTTAATTTGAGCCATTGACCGCGTCTCCAGAGACCATCTCATACGTATGCTTCCACCCTCTTCTTTAGGTACCACATGTGTCTTCCACAGCCATGGGATGCACTTTGATCTATTAGATCAAGGCCGCAATTGTGCACCCACTCTTCAACCGCTGGATCACAAAATCCGATGGTGGAGACCTCGTCTCCTTCCTCCAGCCCACTCTCTCACCCATGATCTCAACTTTACGCACCTCACCCTTTTCCCATTTTTGCCACCTCTCCAGCCTCTCCCTCATCCCCATTATCACTCCCAATTAAAGCCCTATCCTCCCACTTCCTCATGGGGACCCACACTTCCCATGATCACCTCTATCTCACTCTGTATCACCCTGCAAGTCACACTGCCCACCACTCTGATCTCCCTCCTTCAAATAAGCTCTCACTAGCCACCATCCTCTTTGTCCACCTGTATGTGGGTCACGACCTAGCATCCCTCCATCCATCTATGACAGAGAGGAGATGAAATGGGGTGGGAAGACCTCCGTCGACCCCGGTGTCAACCCTTAGCCATTATAGGCTGTCTCGGGCCAATCAAAGCCGACGAGCTACTCCCAGTCACTGCAGGAGTTCAACAAAGATCGGAGCTCCTCCTAATATCTCAAGCCCAATCCCTCGACACATCATTTCTCCAATTAAGTGCTCTCGATCTATCTTTTCTTTTTTCTTTGAATTTCTCCTATTTAATTAGGATTCATCTCGCATGTTCTCCCTCCATTGGTAATCTCTTTAGCTTCATCATGCATCACCCATCCACACGCTCCCCTTTACTCACCTTCTTTCTCTTATGCATCCCCGAACTGCTCTGCCTTCCTCTTCTTCAATCTCAAAGGAGAATAGGTGATTAGGGGCAGCCTGCGATTTGGTAAAGCTACGATTAAAGATATGCAATGGGATGCGATTGTAATCGGTGATGGGTTCTGATGAGGGAATAAGGGGGAAGTCGAGATTCGAGTGGGTCGAGGAAGATCTGAAATGGATTCAAGGAGGTGACCGTACGTGATTCACAGCGGAGGCGACGCGGTGGAGATTCCGCCGGGGTGACGCCACCGCCTGAAAGTGAAAGTTGGGGAGAAGGAAAGAGAGAAGCAGCAGTCGTCCGATCGGTTGATATCAAATTGCCAGATGGGCGCCACGTGGCAGCAAGAGGAGGGGCAGGCTTTTTTTAAAATTTTGTTTATAAAAATGAAAAAAATAAGGCAAAAGTGGGTGACACATGGCAGCTCCAGGAGTTGTCACGTGTCTTCTCTAGAAAATTCACAAAATTAAATAAAAAGATAATTAAAAAAGAAATAGTAAACAACCTCGGATCAAAAATTTTTCTTCACAAAAGTTGCTCATCTCGATGAGATCTACAACCTTCATGAAGAGTCTAAAACCAAAATTAATCGTTTGTGCAAAATGATATTTTTGGGGTATCCCATGTACATAGAATACCTTGATTTTTGGGTTTCTAATTTTTGTCATTTTTAAACCAGATAAAAATACGAAAAAAATATGATAAAATCAAAGATAAATATTTACACATTAATCTAATTTTTTTGGACTTTTTATTAAGTAAGAAAAATAAAAATAAAATAAAATGCGAAAATGACAATTTTTGTATAGACAGCTAGTGAAGACTCAAACTCAATTAGTTTATTTGATTTCAAGCTCAATTTGGATTTGAATTTCTGTGCATTTTAATGAAAAATTTATCAAAAAAATAATTAAAAAGGAAATAAAATAAAATGAGCCAATTGTGTACATAAAATAATCGATCAAAAACCGCTAAAATACAAAATGTACAAAAGAGGCCCAAAACTCAAATTTCACATATGAGCTTTGATTCACTTGAACTTAGTCTTGTTTTAAAGGTATTTGAATGTACATTAGTTCAAAAATTAGTAGGATCAAGTCGGACATTGGATGAGAAAGATATCGAGGTTTTAGTCTGGAAATCCTAAAACTACGGTTTGGGTTTTTTGGTCCACTTAGTCTGGTTAGTGATCTTGTTGTATTTTTTATATTTTCTTGTTAGTGATATGTACACAATGGAGTTGGTTTCAGGTCATTTGGAATTAGCATGAATTAGTTAAAAATCCGGGAAGTTAGGTTATTCTCCAGGTCAATTAGACTGGGATTTTTGGCTTCTTATTTTGTGCAATAATGATTAATAAAATGCAATTCTTATCAAAACATGCATGAATGCTAATTATGCAATATAAATGAATTAATGCCCATGAATTTTAGGGATTTGAGCTTAATTCATCATTTCAGAGTGATGAATCTGAGATTCATCATTCCCCCATACTTAAACCATGCTCGTCCGTGAGCATCTAAAGAAATGCATTGAGGTGAAATGAGATTGGGTTACATACCAAGACCATCAACAGAAGGTGAAAATGGAACTAGACCTAACCTTTCGATTATTAGTGTGGCGGAACTTCTATGAGACTTAGAATTTTAAAATCAACATCCCTCAAGTTATACACATCATTGTCACAGGTTCAGCTCAGAAGTCATCTTAGATCAATCCTCCTCGTAGAGCATACCCCATGAATATTGAACAATCGACTCATGTGTGTAAAATGTTTTAGCTCTTCACATCCAGAATATCGGACTACCATGCAAACCTCCTCTCCAATAACTCGTCCTCGGGGAGTCAGGTATTTCCTTATAAGGCATGTCGTGTTGTATTCACAATCAAATAGAGAGAGAAATTAGAAGAAGGATAAGAGAACTGGAGGGTGGCCAGTGTAGTCACCTCTCCTTGTGAAACTGTCCAGTGTAGTCGAGTCTCCACCAAGAACTACCGGATGACTTGAAGCTTGGACCTTTTGGTCAAATATTTATTTGGTAGTAGGCTTCTTCTTTTTTGTTTGGATTCTTGGTTTCTCTTTCATGGATCTTGTTTTTCCCCTACAGATATAGAATCTTTTTTTTCTGTACATTTTTGAAGTCTTACAAAAAAAATTCCCAGCCGTCCATCCCTTTTTCGATGCTTTATTTCAACCCATACTCCGATCTTTAGATTTTCATGCTACCAGAAAAGAAACTCACATAGTCTTCCAACACCCCGTCTGAGTTGAGCTAAGTGCATAGTGTGAGAGTACAAATAAATTCCCTATTCCATACTCATATCCAGAATGAAGAAACCATGTTAGACACTAAGAGTCAAACGCTGTACATTATCATGTGGAACTTGAAGAATTAAGTCATAGACCTGAAGCTTCTAAAATCCTGTTTCTTGATGAAGTTCCTTTGAAAACTAGGTGGATTAAGGTCAAGTCCATAACTCTCGGTTTCTGCTCATAACTCGGTTCAAAACCCAAGGACTTTTCACAAATACAAATGCATGTAAGTTGGATGAAGTGGAAAGTGCAGGCACATTTTTTCAAAACAAAATAGGTTAGGCACAATCAATGTTAGTAGCAAAACTTTTTTTTCTTTTGTTTTATTTTTATTTTTTTGCAGTTAGTTACTCACCCCATAAATACATATAGACTTACGCGAAAGTACGAGCTATGGGTAAAATATATACAAAGTATATATACATACCCCCTCTATACTTAGCAAGTGTTATGTCCTCAGAGCACAAGAAGAGAAAAGAAGACATAGCTCGGGCTAAGTGTAAGAAAGTGTAAAAGAATTATAAACAATAGAAGTCAACCCGACCCCCTATACATAGACTGTGAACAGTCTAAGTATAGAAGATGAGCGGAACTGAGCGGTCAGGAGATGTGAATGAGGAGAGTATATACATGTGGGAATCGGCTCCCCCTATACTTAGGTTATGGTTAGCCTAAGTATAGAAGAAGGGTGGAAATGAGGCGATCGTGAGATGGGGAGAATGGTATGTACAAATGGCATCGGTCACCCCCACACTTATGCCTTGGCCTAAGTAGAGGAAGAGATGTACATGAGACTGATGTGGTTGGGAGGGAGGGTGGGCAGCTGATGATTAAAGCAGTTTTTGGTCGATCATTTTGTGAGCTTGTGGTGGGAGATCGTAATGAAAATAAGGAGACGAAGCATATGATTCCCAACCATTATCAGTGTTATCCTCAAAGCAATCATGCTGGAGAGCAGACTAAGCATATGAATCAGATGAAAGATAACCATCATCGGAGTTGTCCTTAGAGGAATAGTATTTGAAAGTGAAGAAGACACTCTAGATATTCTTGTTCTTTACTTGCTTCGATTGTTTTCTCAGATTTTGTTCCTTTTTGGGATCAAGTGATTCATCCTCGGATGATGAATACTCTAAAACACCAGTCTCAGTCAGCTCATAAGAAATTATTTCAGTATATTTAATGAGATTTGGAGAATCGACTTTAGATGAATAGTAGTGAGGAACAAGATACATCCAACGAGAATCGAAATTTGGATCCTTGCGAAGATAGGGCTTTAAAATTGTCGAACAAACCTCACTCATGTGGATTACCCTTTCCGGACCTGATGAGGGATCGTCAGACAATTCCTCTTCGGAAGGTCGAAGGCGACTTTCTTTTTAGATGAAGGAGCATCCATTTTTTTTCGTGTTATCTATGAAGGCACTAGTCCTAGGAGTGAGGAGTTGACACTTGAGTCTCCATATAAATAACCGTTGAAATTTTTTGCCTTGGTCGATGTATGTCCCATGTATTTGTTATTAGTTTTCTTAATGTTGGCACATTCTTGAGTTGGATTGATTTGGTCAAGGTAATCAAAGAAGGTTGACTTAGGGTGAGCCCATGCATACGTATCAGGATCATATAAGAAACACTTTTCCAGAGCAGCGGGAAATGGAACAGTAGGGAAAGTATCTGCATGTTCATTCTCAATTAAACTGTTGTTGGAGCATTCATGTGTCGGCATGATTTGATCACAGTAGTCAGAGAAGGATTCGACCGACTCAGGATGAGCCCATGCATATTTCTCCAGACCATATGAGTCATATATATTCGATTTTTCATGGTGAAAGCAACAGGAAATGGAACAGTAGGGAGTGTCTCTAAATGTTCGTTTTCATTAATAGTTGTTATCTCAGGTGTAGCAACAGGGTAGAGCTCATATACCACTTGATGGTTACAGCTATCGACGGCTTTGTGGGTTGATAAACACGGAATTGAGAGCAGTCGTATTGATTCACAAGGCGAATCAGCAGTCGGTGTGTTGACCACTACAAAATCATGTATTTAATCAACAATGAACCCACAATAATAAATCAAGCAATGAAAACTAATGTGGAGTCAAATTTATTTTTAACTCTACATAAAAGATGTATAGAAGCAAGTATGTAGAGAGTTCGAACACAGGGAGCAAGGCAGGATAGATCAACAAATGTGCAAAAAGTGATGTGATTAATTGTCTACAAGATACAAATGTTTTTGTGGGTTTTTAATTTTTTTAATTTTTTCATTTTTAATTTTCTGATTTTATATTTTCTTTTTATATTTTATATTTTTGTATTTACTTTTTTTCAATAATAGGGTATATACACAATATAAGAAAGAGAGGAATGGAGTTTTTATAAAAATGAGGAAAAATGTTCAAAAATCAGAGAATAAAATGTTTTTGGTCTTTTCATATTTTTCTACTATTTTTGTGATTTTTGGGAATTTTTCAGAATGTTTTTGGTATTTTCAAAAGTGTAAATACAAGAAAACAGTGAAATAAACTATTGGTCGAAATTAAAATGGGAATGAAAATAAGTAAACAGTGGCAATTTTTTTCCAAATTAATTTTAAAGTAAAGACAATAAAATAGAGAAACTGCAGAACCTGAGTTTATTTTTTTAGGATTTTTCTAGGATTTTTTAGATTTTTATGAAGATTTTTAGGGTTTTCTAATTTTTAAGGTTTTGTTTTGAAATTTTTAGTGGTTTTTGGACTGACACTAAAATATGATAAAACACACAAAATATAATTTTTTTGGAATTTTTCAAAAACTTTTTATAATTTTTATGGATTTTCTAATGCAAACAATACTGAAAATACATGTTTGTGATTTTTGATAAATATGAAAACGCAATAAAAATGCAATGCACAAATAAGGCGTGAATATGCAAGCACACAGGATCTTAAGTTAATTTTTTTTGATAATTTTTAGGATTTTAGAAATGCATTAAATAAATAGATATAGCAAAGAGAAACTACAAGCCTAGCAGGGGTATTTTGGTAATATGCAAAAAGTTTAATGGCCAAGATGTAATTTTCCAGCAAAATATAATACTAAATCGACAAATTAATGGACCAAACTTAAATGCCTAAAGCCGCAAGGGCTTCTCTGCAGAATAACCAGATCCCACGTGTCAAAGCACGCGCCCCTCTAGAGGACCAAAACGCAATAATCGACAAAGACAGGGGCTAAAAAGCAAAATGCCCAGACTTTTTATAACTGTAAATAAATGTTTTGGTACTAAACGTAAATGCACAAAGTCCTCTGGGTCCCTCTACAAAATAGCCAAATGCGCGTGCGCGTAGCACGTGACTTGGCTGGGTCCAAATTATAAAACTACAAAAGTTGGGGGTGTCACTTGCAAATTTTACAAAACAATAAGCCAACAAATGAAAGTTTAGAAATTATTTAATAAATAAACAAAATTACGGGGGTTTGGTTGCAAAATACCCCGCAAGCGCTGATGGACGGCTGATGTTGAGCAACTTAAGACACGTGGCACGTCCACGTAGCACGATACCCCTTCGCGAGCGGACGATCCAGATTAGATAGGAGGCGATGATCGAACGGCTGGTCACGTGTGCACCGAGGAAGGGTTCAGATGAAGGCTTCAGTGGCGATCAACGGCGAAACTTTGGGCGTGGATGAACGGTGGTGATTGCAACTGGCGCGCGATGCAGATCCAACGGTAATGAGGGTACGACGAAGAACAGTTGTTGGACCGAGCTTCGGGTCATCAAATCCAAGCACGTTACTCGTTGGATCGAGCTCCGAGAAGTCTCGTAACGTTGCTGGTGAGGCCCTCCAGCGTTTGGAGGTAGAAAAATGGCTGATGGTGGCCGGAATCTCCTTGGCGTGGTCGGAGCAAGGAAGCTTCACCTAGAGCTCGAAGAAGATGCTCCTGAGGCTCGGATGCCTCCTTCAAGTCCTGCGAAGAAGAGTAAAGAATGGCAGCGCAAATGGCAGAAAGCTTGGCTTTTATTGGTGAGCAGATGGTGTGTGCGGAGGTTCGGCGGTGGTGGTCGTAGCTCGAGAGCTCCGGCAAGGTGTTCGTCGCGGAATCTGAGTGAATCAATTGGTGAAACCACAAAATTTATGTACGAAACAAGTTCTATGGCTAACAGCTATCTAAACAACTAAAAAAATTAGAAAAACACGACCTCGAGCAGCTGTTCACCCCAGGATAGGAACTCTCGGCCAATTGGCCGGAGATGGGGTGGAAGCCGACTTTACAAGCCTCGCCGCACCTCAACGGGGTGCTGGGGTCAATCCCCTGTCACCGGAGACCAATTAGCATCAACCTGGAGGTCTGAAGCTCGCAATAGATGGTTCAATGTTTGAATGGAGGTCAATGGGTATTTTGAGGAAGTGATGAGCGGGCTCAAAGAACGAGGCACCACAGGTGCGTCGATGATCCGCAACCCAAGATGAAGCTTGGGCATGAATCCTTGATGCAAGGGCTACAAAAGTCGTGAAGGTGTATCATGTTTTGGTGAAAGGGATGACCTCGAAAAAAGGAAGAAAACGGGTCAAAACCATTCTGACAGCTACAGGGAGGAGGTCAGACAATTGACCGGAGGTCAACTGTCAGACCAACCTGGTTGGTCCACGTGGACCAACCACGAAAAATCCCTTGTAAAATCAATAAAAAATAGATAATGATTTTATTAAATTAAACTTATAAAATGAAAAATGTTTATTATTTTATAAAGTATTTTATGGTGATTTTTTATTATTTTTATGGGGTATATTTTTACAAATTGTCTTTTTAGACCTATGTAGGTACATTACCTATATATTTTATTAATTTATTTTTATTTTATGTTATTTTATAAAATTATAAAATACTTTTATACACTTCAATATATTATTATTTTATTTTTCTGAAGTTTTTTGTACATTTAATAAAATAGAAGTATGTAGTATACAGGTATAGGTATAATAACTATGTATTTTATATACATTTATTTTTATTTTGTGTTTCTTTTATGATTTTATTCTGATTTTAATATACAAATGTATTATAAATAACATTTATAAAATTATAAAAATATAAAATTATAAAAATAATGAATAAATAATAAAACGAATATTTTAATCTGTACAAGTATACAATGTGGGTCCAAAACTCAACTTTTAAACCGTAGCTCCGCCTAATGCGAAACCACCGCCATTAAATAGCTTATTTTTAACTATATACAATTAACGTTGATGCATTTGGAGTTTTCATTTGTGAGATACGGGTATGGGAAGTTGGGATTCTGGATTTTTATTCAGATCATAACATTTTATCTGTAATTATTTTTCAGTGAAATAAATTTTGTATTTTTCTTGATATAATTATCTACAACTTTCATGTACAAAGTTTTTTTATTTGAGGTATAAAAAGTGGAACCAAAAATAGGTCCCAAAATGTATAAAGAATGAATAAAAATAAGGGGATTTTATTGTATTTTGACCCTTATCTCCCTCTACTTTTTTCCTTGTCGACCTATTTATCAAGATGCCTAGGTCTCGAGGTTTCGGGTCATAAAATATTTACAATATATTATTCTTTTTCTTTTCTTTTATTTATTCTATAATTTTGGCTTTAATTACAGTATTTTATACACTATTTACATGCACATACATGAATGCTAAGATGCTCTAATTAAGGGTATTTACATGCATTTGCTAGGGTTTTTGATGCCAAAATGATAGAATAAAGATGATGAAATGTGGCTTCATCATGGGTCGCCTCAGAATATCGTGGTTCCTTAAAGACTTGTTGAGATCGAAGTTCTCCTAATGCTGTAAAATTGATTTCTGAAGTCTCACACCCAATAATTACTTTAGCCAATGCCAAGAATGGCTTTCCAAGAATGATTGGAGACTGGTTGTATTCTCCTTGATGCTCAATATCAATGATTGTGAAGTCTACTTTGAGCGAAGCGTCTTGGAATGTAATGACGATCGAAATGGTTTCTCTCGTCCACTTTATCGATCCATCAGCCAGTAGAACGATCTCTCTTATCTTCCTGATAGGTTTGAATTTGAGTTTGTCAAATACAGTGGTCGGGAGGATATTGATTGGTGAGTTGTCATCTATTTGAGAATGGGTAAATATTGTATATTTGACCACAGTCAAATCTGGGCTACCGCTTCACTATGCGGCTCTTGGTTTTTCTCCTCAACACCAAGGAGGTGGCTATTGACAAGATATGTCTTTCAGCCTTTATTCTTATCCTACCTGACTTTTTCGTCATTAGTTTGTTCATTACAAATCCTTTAATATCGGTGAAGTGTTCAATGTCATGTATCAAGAGAAGTTCAAAAATCAATCTTTTCTCTAATGCTTCACTTACAGTAGGATCCAAATTGTTTAGATCTTCTTCAAGTTCAATTTTTATTTGTTTTTCTAGATTTTTAATTTTTTGGTGTTTTTTTAATATTTAAATTTTTTGGTATTTTATGTGTGGTGTTGTGATGTGATGTTTTCGTAGATGAGAAGGGGCTTCGATGTGCTGAGTGAGAATCAGAGTCAGAGTTATTCCTAGGGGAGTAATATGCAGAAGTGTCACTGTCAAGGTCGTCCCTATGATGATCATAGTTTACGGGTTTTTGAATATCCTCATGATTCTCAACATTAGATCCAATCGTTTCATCATCCACTTTCATTTTAGAGTTTCCATAAAACGAAATTAATCGGTCAATGAAATTTCTAAATTTTTCCTCCATTAATTCATATCTCTTATTTATCCTTGAAATTTCATCCTCAAAAATATGGTCATGATTAATCATGGGAGCAGTCTGTGTAGTTCCTCGTTTTTGAATTTGAGATCCAGTTATTTCATTTTCCATTTTCCTGTCTGTGTTGTGAGAAGATTGTCTTGTAACATCCAATGTATGATCTTTATCTTTTGAAAATTTCTCCTCAAAAATCGTGGAAGGAGTCTACTTGATGTGAGGGCCACTATCAGTCATATACTCAACATGGTGTGATTCATATATGCATAATTGTTTGAGTAGAGTCCATTCCTTTGGTAATGATTGCTCGAACCCTTATACTGTAGAGTCAACATACAAGGATTATGTGTGTCAATATCATCAATCCATTCCTCTGTATGAGTGCCATATCTGAAGGCAGGATTGTCACAGTTTTTCCAAGATGGAAGATTATCGGGTGCGGGGCAATCCTCTTGATATGTTCAGACCTCCATTTTATTCCCAATGGTCAAATCTAGTTGTGGATTTGTGAAATATTGACTTGTTCCAACAATATGGTGAGGAGATATTGAAGTCAGTTGGAGTTGTTGTCTCGGTCGGTCATTCGTCTCAAAAGTGGTCTAATGTTCAAATGATTCATGAGTTCCAACGAGTAATGGGTCAATCCAAGATGATAGTTTCTCGTTTGTGTCCAAGGGTGGGAGAGGTGAAAAAGTGTTAAATTCGATTGGATTCATCATGTGGTTAGAATCTCCCATGAATGATGGATTGATATTTACATAATATAAAGGACGGATTGTATGATCGGAATATAAAGGATTAACATACGAAGAAGTGGAGACCTCAGTTGGTTGTTTATTTGTATGATCCGAATACAAAGGATTGTTATTCGCGAAGTAGATCGGATGTGTAGAGAGGGTTGGATCTATTTTTGGGTGAGAATCTCCTATGGAAGTTGGATGATGTCTAGTTGGAGGAGGTTTTGAAGCTTTGGGTCTAACTAAGATGAATTTTTTTCATAATATGGATCTGGAGGGTTCTTGGACACAAGTTCCATAATTTTCAAAGGATGTTTATTGGTTGCCATAATGGATCTTATTCAAGTACCTAGGATATTCTTAAATTTTTCAGATCAAAAAAGAAGAGTGATGGCACAAGTGTACAGTTTTTTTTCCTTTAAAATCTGTTCACGTACACTAATGCAAACACAGATCAAACCCCAATTTCACCAACACTCACAATGAAGCCATAAGAGTTCGGAAATTATCTTTTCAATTTTAGTTGGTGATAAATTCAATCTTCGGGAAAATTTAGTGAGTTGTTAGGTACCGAAAATTTACTTAAAGACTGTCTTGAATTCGTACGACTAGTGGCACCTACTTTCAGCCAGTATGGGTGTAAGTACGGATTGTAAAATGGCTACCCGAGTTACTTAAGGATGAAGCCTTACGCAGTGTCCTTTAAACCACCCACTCTGCTAAGGAAATCTGGATCATTTACCGGCTACCCGTATACCTCACTGAGAAGTAGCTAATCGTTTTTATAGAATCAGTACTCAATATGAAAATTCTGAGTTGGGCTCTAACCTTAAATTCCATCTCTCGCTCACATAGAAAAATAAATGCATCCAAGGTCGGGGTTGCTCTCCCGTAAAAGTTCTTGATTTTATGAATTGATTTAGTCATCTTTAGTTAGTAGTCCCAATTTTAATAAAGTGATCACTGACATGTTGGGTGAGCACAAATACACGTCAACCATCTAGTCCCAATTTTCTTAAAATTATTCTTCAAAACAAGAGGGAGAAATTTAGGAAAAGCCGGTGCTCATGAAATAGTGATGTATGCTTAGACAGAAGACTTACAGTGATTCCTTGCAACCTCCATGTGGTGTGCAATATAAGAATTTGAAAATTATTCTAAATGAATGTAAGCTGACAAAAATCGCAACTAGCAGAAAGTCCTATTAGTCGGGAAGAAATGAGTTAAATTTTTTACTAAGTTGAACGATCTAATGTGCATCTCAATTAAGTGAAGTGTGGTCCTAGATTCTACGAGCACAAATAACAAATCTAGAAGCTCTAAAATCTTTATGTGTAGGTCTAACTTATAAGTCACTCAAGTCGGGCCCCACCCTCACCAGAGAGTGAAACAGGCCACAACACACCACATAAAAAGTTTGAGGTCTTTTTTACACACGCGAGAGTCCAAACGGACACTGCTAAAAATGAGCAATTAACTACAGAAATTAAAATTGTAGAAAAAAATCCTAAATTCTACGCTCTCTCGCGACTCTAATCGATATTATTTTAATTGTGGCTTTTCAGGCGTCAGTGAAGATGCGTCGGTTTTGTGAGAAACCTCTCCATGTAAATTGGGTACCTCGCAAGAAAAATAAGAGAGATAATGTAAGAGAGTGACTCAAAAATTTATAAAAAAATAAAGACAGAAAATAAATGTGAAAAAAAATAAATATAAAAATAAATTCATAAAAAATGGAATTTTTACAACGAAGATTCGGGGGTCAGACTACCTGAATGCGGAAAACCGAACACAAAATTTTTTTAGACAAAATCTAGGTCGTTTTCCTCCCCGGCAATGATGCCATCTGACGAGTCCCAATATTCCTTGGTTAATTATGGGTTATTATCGTTTAAAATGTCATTTCGTTGTAGGCGGGAAATCAGAATCGATCAAGAAATTAACCACAATAACTTAATTCAATTTTCAGTCGGTGTGGTTTTATGTTTTTTTACTTGAGCAAGTCCAAGGTCGAACTCAAGGAGGCAAAGGAACAACCAAGAAATTTATCTATCAAAGTCCGCGCACGATTTTCTAAGCGATATTTTTTAATATTTTTAATGCAATTTGAGATGTAAAAATGCAAATGTGGTCAATTTAAGGACTAAAATATAAAGATCAATCTAACAATGTCTGAAAAATACAAAACTTGGTCGAGATGTTAATTATGATGAAATTAAAGCACTGTAATTTTTTTGGAATTGGATGCAAGATAAATATTTTATGAATTTATAAATGCAAACACAACAAATTTCAATAATTAATTATAATAAATATTGAACCTAATTATTTTCAAGAGATAAAATTATCCAAGATCTATCACTAGGTGATGGATCTTAGAAAAATCCTAAATCTCAAAATACGAGATTTACTACCTATTAAAAATTAAATATTGAAATATGCAAAATGATTTTTACAGGGCATATCATGCTTGCAAATGCAAATCTTTTGGGCATGATGTAACATGCAACTAATTCTACAATCCGTGAATTCTTTGACAATTTTCAGAGCAATGGTTAAATAATTTTGAATTTTGAAGCACAGAATGGGAAAAATATGCAATTTATCACAAGAATAGTAATCTAATAATTAACCATATACCACAAAAATAATGAAGTAGAGAATTAATTGAGAAACACATTGCTATTTTCGAATGATAAAATGTTGCAATAAAGAGGTCTAAAATAATGGGGGAACACAGGGGTAATTGTGCAATTACAATAATTTAATAAATATAAAAATTGTACTAGATAGGATCAAAGTGTAATTACCAAAATTCCTGGGGAAAGATACGCAAAATTCCCATAGGGACACGTACGACTGGATGGCAGGAGCTCTTGGATATCTGGCGGATCTTCAGGGATGGCTTCACAATTCTCCCCCCACGGCATGTGGGGGTCATGTGACCGGATAAGGCGATGCTCCATCAGGCGATGTGCTCGTGGGTGGTGGCTGTATTCCATTGGTGGTGTGGGCGGAGCGACCGATGATGGCCATGTTGGTGGAGCCAAGCTGGAAGAGGAGGATGAGCTTTGTTGTTGTTGCAGTCTTTTTGAGGGTCGGCCACTGAGGTGGAAGCACAGGTCAGAGATGCTCGTCTGGAGTCGATGACGGGGGTTGGTGTTGCAGTGGCTCCTGAAGGGGAAGGAGCGGTGAAGCTTCGTTGTTGATGATGCGAGCGAGTCTGTAGGGATGGCTCGATGGCGATCCATGAGCAGTGGTTGTCGATGAAGTAGGAGGTTGGAGGTCATTGGTCATTGGAGATGAAATATTGTATCGGAGGTATTGAGCAGATGAAGGTGGAAAGTTTAGTAGGGACAATAGGTGGAGCGGTGGCTCAATGATCGACGAGGATCGGAGCAAAGCAGTAGCGGTAGAGGGGGCTCGTCATGGACTGCAACGAGCTGCGAAACTCGGATCTCGTTGGAGTTGAGCGGGGCTCTGGAATGTCACCACTGGGGTCGTCTTCGTGTGCAATCAGTGGATAATTTACGAGGGGAGTGGTGATGGCTTTATATAGGTGGCTATTAGAGGTACGTAATGGGATGCGATTGAAATTGGTGATGGTTTCTAATGAGGGTAGAAGGGGGAAACCGAGATTCAATTAGGACGAGGAAGATTGGAGATGGATTCTAGGAGGTGATCGTCTGTGATTCGCGGCGGAGGTGGCGTGGTGGAGATTTCGCGGGGGCGGTGCTGTCGCCTGAAAGGGAAATTTGGGGAGAAGGAAGGAGAGAAGTAGCGGTCGTCCGATCGGATGAGATCGGATGGCCAGATGGGCGCCACGTGACCGCAAGAGGAGGGGCGGTAAAAGTGGGTGACACGTGGCAGCTCCAAGAGCGACAACGTGTCAGCCCCAGAAAATTCATAAAATTAAATAAAAATATAATTCAAAAAGAAATAATAAACGACCTCGGATCCAAAATTTTATTCATGAAAGTTGCTCGTCTCGATGAGATCTATACCTTTTATAAAGAGTCTAAAACCAAAATCGATCATTTGTGTAAAGTGATATTTTTTGAGTATCCCATGTACATAGAATACCTTGATTTCTGGGTTTTCTAATTTTTATCATTTTTAGAGTAGATAAAAATCTGGAAAAAAATATGATAAAATCAAAGATAAATATTTACACATTAATCTATTTTTTTTGGATTTTTAATAAGTAAGAAAAATAAGAAATAAAATAATATGTGAAAATGACAATTTTTGTATACATAATTAGTGAAAATTGAGACTGAGTTAGTTTCTTTGATTTCAAGCTCATTTCGGATTTGGATTTTTGTGCATTTTAAGGAAAACTTTTATAAAGGAAATAATTGAAAAAGAAATAAAATAAAATGAGTCAACATTAGGCACATAAAATAATCGGTCAAAAACTGCTAAAATACAAAATGTACAAAAGAGGCCCAAAATCCAACTTTCACATATGAGCCCTGATTCACTTAAACTTAATCTTATTTGAAGGTATTTAAATGTACATTAGTTCAAAAGGGTGTAGGATCAAGTCAGACACTGGATGAGGAAGATATCGAGGTTTTAGTCTGGAAATCCTAGAACTAGGGTTTGGATTTTTGGTCCACTTATTCTAGTTAGTGTTCTTTTTTGCAATTTTCATTTATTCTTGTTAGTGATATGTACACAATGGAGTGGTTTTAGATCATTTCGAGTTAGCATGAATTAGTTAAAAATATAGGAAGGTAAGCTATTTTACATGTCAATTGGACTGGGATTTTTGGCTTCTTATTTTGTGCAATAAT
Source organism: Ottelia alismoides (assembly GCA_037367405.1). Taxonomy (NCBI): domain Eukaryota; kingdom Viridiplantae; phylum Streptophyta; class Magnoliopsida; order Alismatales; family Hydrocharitaceae; genus Ottelia; species Ottelia alismoides. The sequence continues at coordinate 793,899 of JAZKJV010010113.1, forward strand.
GAGTGATAAAATGCAATTCTTATCAAAACATGTATGAATCCTAATTATGCAATATAAATGAATAAATGCTAATGAATTTTAGGGAGTTGGCCTTAATTCATCATTTTTAGGGCTTGTTTGGTTGCAGGGTTGGATAGGGTTGGCCCAACCCTGATTACTATTCACAAGGGTACTTCCTCCTCACAGATTACTATTCACCCATCCCAACCCAGCCCAACCCAACCATGCCCAACCCTGCAACCAAACAGGCCATTAGAGTGATGAATCTGAGATTCTTCAACTATTGTACTATGTATCTGCATATAATATATCATATATTTCATTCTTTATATTTTTAATCTCCTTATATATTAAATAATTGTATATTTTTTAAATATTAAAAATATAAATACAAAATAAAACTATTAAAAAAATATTAAAAAAATAATATATAAAAAATATATAGGTATACTATACATACAATGTATGTATATACAATTATTTATATATGTAAATAAAATCAAAAAATAAAAATATGTAAATTTGTATTTCATTATATTAGAATTACTTAAAATATGTAAATAGAATAATAACTATTAAAAATACAAATTAAAAATAAAATGCCTAAAATACATGCAAATATACTTATATTTATACATGCAAATATTAACATCCTACCACTAAGCTTAGAAAAATAAATAAAAAAGTAATAAAATAGTTTATTAAATAATAAACATTTCTATATTAACTAGATATTTATTTTTATTTCGTTTTTATGTCTTATTCGGTCGCCTAGTGGTCCTACGTGGACCAATAGGGACCCTCTATTTGTTGAATCTCGGTCAACTGTACCATGCGAAAGGCGGTGACTTGTCAGAACCCATGACCCACAGGCTTCATTGATTTTTGTAGCTCGATGCAGAGCCCCTCTTCGATTGATTTCTTCATGATACCTTTGCATCGCATCATGCTCCTTCTCACCCAACACCCTTCCTCCTCGTACACGCATTGGTCCGCTCACACATTATATGTTCTTTACGCCATCCCCACCTGTTTATAAATCCACCCTCTCCACCATTTTTTGAAGTTTAACCCTTCTTCGAGTACTATAACCTCTATATACACCCTTAGATATAGAGACCTTGATGACAAGAAGGGCTCCATCGATTTTTAGGCAAGGATAAAGCGTTAGAGGAATGATCCACCTTTGCCGGAGCAAGCCTTGTGTGGTCCTTTGATCCTTAATCTCTCAACCAGGTTCAAGTTCTTTTTATTTGCATTTTAGATAGATTTTAATTCCAGAATTTAAATCCACATTTTAGTTCATCAATTTTGTTTGTCTTTTAGCTGTAATCCCAAAAGTAGCGTACGCCGAAGCTTAGAGCTCTGGCAATTGTTCTAATTGTTTCAACCATTGTTCTGACGCACCTCCGACTCCATCTTCTTCCCTTGCATCTTCTCTACATCCTAGATTATCCCCCCTCCCACATGGATCTTACTTAGATATGGTCCATTGATCTCCCTCTGCCACCTCACTGGAGATCTCCACCATCTCACATCATCTTCGCCCCATTCCATCCAATATGAGGATCATTCTGTTTACCCTAGTACCCCTATATTTTTGATGTTGGTTTGAACTGAAGGGAGCCCATCCAAGACAACATCTTTGTCCTAGAGCTCTAGTCCTCAGTCATTGGGGCCTGAACTATTTGGAGTGCACCGACAGCTAGAGATAGCCCCTAGGAGTCGATTACATGCCTTGGCAGCTCGGGAGATTATCAGAGTAAAAAGAAAGGTTCAAATGAAAGGAACCCCATGCCTTGTTCATTGTGTGTCCTTCCAAACAAATCCCCCACTGTTGGATATAGAACAACCCCCAAATTTGTTGCTAGTCAATCTATTGAGGCGAAGTGGTACACATAAAGAGTTGTCAATCAAGTTAAATGATCTGATCTTAGTCGTATGCTTCTGTGCCTTTAGGGGTATTTTACACCTTAAACCCTCCCCCATCTTTTTATATTTATATTTAATTTTCAAACTTTTCATTTGTTGTGTATTGTTTTCTTTAATATTTGCACTAAGGACCCCAGACTTTCCATATTTGCATTTAAGTCCATTAGCAGGCCACCTAACGTGGCTCTTCACATGAGGTGTTTGTCCATTTTTACATCTGAAACCCTCATAATTCATTTATTTTAATTTAGTCACGTTAAATTGCATACTTGGACCTGGAACATTATATATTTGCATTTATATCCCTATCAAATGCTTAATAATTTTAATAGCGGATAACTAGTATGTATGCTCGTAGATTCCTCTAACTTATTATTAAATGCAAAGAACAATTTGAGAAATTGAAAATTGGTCCTAGTAATTGTAACATTTTATTTTCTTTTCTCTTATGCATAATAAAAATTTTTATTGATCTAAAATTTATAACAAAATTAATTTATATCGCTAATATCGTGCTTCATCTTGTATAATTTTATTTGTAAATTAGTTAATTTTATGATTTATTAAAAATTTAAAATATTCATTTTCATCCTATATAAATATAAAAACTCATAAAAATAGAAAAATTTTCTTGAAAATTCTCAAAAAAATATATTAGCTGGATATTATTTTATTCTACCACATATCCAAAAATCCCTAAAAAAATATAAAATGTATAACTTAAAAATCACAAAACTATAAAAAATTTTTAAAAAAATGCAAAAATATTTTTAAAACGTAAAAATATAAGTCTCCATTCTTTAATTTTTTATATAAAATATACTATATATGAAAAATATTTTTAATTGAATTCTGGACCTATATTTGTTTATTAGACTCAACATAGTTTCAGATATTTCTTTCAATCATTATTTTGTACATTTTACTACTTCAAAATACCTAAAATTAATAAAAAGTCTATAAAATTACTAAAATAGAAAAAGTATAAAAATCAAAAATATTTTATTTCCTATTTTTGAGTTTATATATATATACCATTATATTATCCTAGATTGATTGTATATAATATATATTACTTATAATATCTATAATATCAATCATATATAAATATATTTCTTACTTTAAAAATAAAACGAAATAAAAAAATTTTATAATTAAAGAGAAAATATAAGTTTTAAATATTAAAAGTAAAAGATAAAAGCATTTAAAATTCCATAAAAATTTAATATAATTAAAACCTATATAAAAACAAGAAAAAGGACAAAAGAAAATAACAAGAAATTAGGATTAATTTGCAATAATTAAGTTTTAATTTCTCAATCTATATTTTTCACTCCATGTGTTCGACTTCTACAATACTTACACCTATACACACATTTTGTAGAATTATAATAAATTTCTAACTCACTTAACTTTGATTGATTTATCATTTATATGAGGATTTGATTGTTGTTTGAGATTATTTTTTGAGTTCAATCTCCTCAATGATTGTTAATCTAGCTTGTTAGATTAACAGACTGACCATAAGTGTCTCAACAACCATGTCTTAATGGAAGGGAACCTTTCTTTGAACTATCCATATGGAATCTTTCCAATATCTTCTTGATGTATCCTTGTTGTACTAATCTTAATATCCTCTTTTCTCAGTTTTTGAAGAACTTCAGACCCAAGATATAAGAGACTTCCCCAGTTCTTTCTCATCTCAAAGTTATGGTACAATTATATCTTAACACCGATTATCATCCCCCAATGATCATAAGATAACACATGTATTTATTTATATACATGTCTATTTTTTTATTCCTAGTTATTATAACTCGCAACAAATGTCATATTTGTTGTTATGTTTCATATAGTGATGATTTATTGATTTACGTTCTTTGTTAAGTTTATTTGTTGTTGCTAACTTGATAATGATGAGAAGAAGAATTAGTGAATAAATTTCAGTCACACCATTCATTGGTAGTGATATACTAATAAATACAATAGTCCTTGTGAATAAAAGAATCAATTTTGCAAAAAATAACAATCAATGTTATAAATTTAACCATGGATGATATGTTGACGAATCTCAAATGATTTATTGTTACTGGCCCAACTTGTTGTAAAATGTAAATGCACTAAATCGTATAATTGAATTGTACAATGTCTATATTTGATGTTTTAATAAATATTCACATAAATATTCACATGATCTTCAAGAAAATTTAGAAAAGGCATATGGATATTGATAAAAAAAACGTTAAAACATACTCACATATAAACTTGAAGAGGGAAAAGGTTGAAATTTCTTGTCTGGTGGGAGTAGGCACCCTGGTTTTTTTTAGAAAAAGCGTATCCATGTTTTAGCTATATACAGATGTGATTCCTAGTTTTCTTTGTACTTGGAGGAGTTGGGTTCTTGATTCCCGAGTGGATGGTGATAATTGCCAGACTTTTATGCGTTTCTGCGAAGACTTGGGTTAAGGAATCCATGAAAGAGAAGTCTTGGTCAAATCTCTTTCCAATGTATACTTTTCTTGTCGTGTAGAATCCCAAAGTACTAAAGTTAATAATAAATTTATAGTCGAATAATATCTAATAATAGAAACTAAGTCGGTTACAAGCTCTTGTGTAATACCCCAACAAAGTTCCACATCAGATACTCATGAAATGTAAGAGTTGTAGGCGGTGGAAATTACTCTTTTACAACTTGGATTAAAATATTTTGGTTGATTGTCAACTTTTCACCTGAACCCGACCCAACAAGTTATCATGCCCATTTTTCCTTGATAACGAACTCGAGATCTAAGCCTGGGATGTTGCATCTTGACAAGGAAATTAAGTTAATTATATGCTCTTGACATACGGATTTCAAGCTCAAAATAAAATAAAAGTAAATTGTTTACACGTTTTTCAGAATCAAAAATTAAAACAGTTAGAAGCTCTCTATATAACTTGCAAGTTATAGGTATGAAAAAGATTCATGTACAAATGCCACGGTGGTGGTGTTTTTTTGGTTCTTGGTTTTACTTTCTTCTCTTGAACAGTTACTCCTTGTCTAGTTCCAAAATTTCAATATTTGTACATACTGTTTATAGGCTTCACTCGTCCTTGCAGGTAATTTTGATCTTGACATGGAAGCCAGTGTTGCAATTTGCTCCAACAGGCCACCAGTGAGGGTGGGCCTTTTTGCATGTTCTATCGGTTCTACACTTTTATTCTAGATGTACTCAGACTCTGATTATTTTCCTCATTTCTATCTTTTGCAATTTCATTTGATTAGCATGCGTCGGTGTCTATTTTGTAATAAGAATAGTACATGGGCATCGATATTAATTGCATATCTACTTCAGTTTTTTTCATGACAATAGTACATGACACGGTATTATACTCAATGTTGTAGGTTGGATGGCCTACATCCCCAGAGACGCCCCGTCAGTATCAAATAAATGGATCGATTGTGCGGGGGTGTGACAAGAAAAGACTCAATAGAGCAAAAAAGAGATCATTGATGAAGTGTTCGCAATCCTAGCCAGTTCTTCATTTACAAATCAAAAGGAGAAAAAAGAGACACCCATGGTTCCAAATCTATCAGTCATTCTCGAAATTCAAGACACATTAGCGATCTCTCATTATCATACTCCTGCGCACTGGTCGGAACGCCACACATTATATAATATTTTAGGATTCTCAATGTTCCAGGATAGGGAATTTAATCACAAAGTCAACGACGTCTACACTGCAACATTGAACTCCGCTTCTTTCGCTATTCGATTTATTTCCTCCAATACAATTGGAAATTTGTCAAAATCATAATATTCTTATATCTAAATACTGGTTTTCTTGCCAAGAAAGATGCACTTACCTGTCTACTGACAAGTCTATTAAAACAGAAAGAGTATTCATGAAGAGAAAATGAACCTGCACTAGTCATTTTCTTTTATCATTGAGAAACAGTCGAGATCAGCATAAAGAAAAATCTCAATTTTCATTTAAAACTCTTAATACGCCTACAGCAAACATAATTCATCACCACAGCACCTTATTGTAGCATCACATGCAGGAAGTTGAGACAAGGGAACCTTGCATAAATAAATATAAGAACTTGAGGAGCTTAGTTGCATGATGCAGCTGCCAAGGAAGAAGTGGGAACGAGGGGAGAACTGAAGCGTCGACTAGACAATGGGGTTGGTATTCTTGGTGACAGATTTACAAAATCGAGTGCCTGCACCCTTACCTCAACAGGGTAGTCAGCAACACATCCAATCCGTGGACCCACTCCGCTACACCATTTAGAGGTGATTTTGTGTCCAAGCTCGTAGGATCTCACTTTTCCCTTGGACTCCATCCTACGTAAGATGGCATTCCTCGATACACTGGGTCGTGGACTTTGGATACCACCGGACAATGTAACCAGAGACAATTCCTTTATTTCAGGGACTTTAATCATTGGCCGGTGCATTTTAGGCGGGACTTCAATTTTTGCTGGCTTAACGATTCTTTGGACATCGGTAGACTCCACCTCCGGGCATTTCCTGCTGCCTTCATCATAATTACTATCTGACCAGGAATGTATCTGAAAATAAAATGGTTAATATGTAAAACTTAACTACTCTGTAATTTCCCAAGTACTTGCGTAATACCTGTATGTCATTTGGATCAATTCCATTCTTTCTTAGAAAACCTAAAAAGTTGTCGAGGTTCTCTGCAGAAGGCCGATAGTGCCCGCTGTACGCCCAAAGAGACTGCAAAACAATGGATACTCAAGTGACATTCACTCTCTGCATAGTTAGATCAATTTGGTAATGCATTTGCAGCAGAAATACGATATTGTATCAAGAGGAAAGGGAGCCTACTTCATGAAATAGGCAACTAAGAAATTTAAATGCCATATTAAGGAGATATAGTGATGAAAATCTATTGTGGTATTTTCCAAAAAAATAAAAAAAATTGACCAAAATGAGCATAAAGTAGGATCCCTTTCCTCTTATATCAATTTTATTGAGTAACAGATTATGAACTGTTGTTTAAAATCAGTGGCTGACTAACTGAAAAATCTTCTAAATTATGGTAAGTTTACACGGGGGATCAAGAATATCTCTCTGTTGCAAAAAAAAGTGAACATTTACAATTAGCACAGTTTGCATCTTGTCACAGAAAAATGATTTATCAGGCCTAAGAAAAGACAATTTTTCCAGGTTCCATGTAAAACTCGGATTTTGTTTATAAATGAAACTGTGCTTCTTATAGTCATTATAGCTAATACTAGCTATTTTTAAAGTCTACCTTCAGCACTCCATTCTCCACGACGAGTCTTCCAGCCGCCATGGTAGCACCACCCGCTAGAAAGCTTGAATGATGGAACCTCCCCTTCTCCTTCTGAGCATTGCGTGAAAAATGTTAGCAACCAGGAACATAAAATTGGTAGAAAAGGAATGGTGCTACAGCTACCTGGCCAGCATAGAGCTGATTCGATGTGCTCAGCACAAAAATCCATTTGGCTTTTTCGGACCCAACCCTGGTATCAAGAAGCTTTCCAGTTTGTCTGTGCATGATCTTCCCTTCTATAGGCTCATACTCGTATTCCTCTCTCTCTTGCTTAAATTTGCATCATCACTTATGTATTAGTAATTCCAGAAAGGCCGTTGATTATTTTAATTTAAATTTGTCTTTTGTTCATAGTTTCAGCTCCGTCAGAGCTGACTTGATTTAGGAGGCATAAAAGTGAGACCCATTTTTATCACTTAAAGTAAAAACAGAAACTGCTTGCTTTAAATTATGATTTAAGTGCATTGCTCACCCTGAGGAGAAATCTAAACAGACATTCTTTATATTAGAAAGCCTATGCAGTGTGCATGTATGACCACAAAGAAGAAAGAGAGTTTTCAACGAAGTCTGTTGCATAAGATTTTTTCTTGTTTACCCCTTTTAATGCAAAATCTAATAACAATATGCTGAGGAAGCTCTCTGCACTAAGAACACACCAAAGAAGTAATCATTGTCAGATAAAATATTTACAAGGAAAATACGGTCAAAGAGATAGGAGGAACATTTCTCAGAAGAAGGCGAGATTTACATCTAAGTTACACGAAGTAAATACAACCCTTGAGGAGATGGTTTGTCCAAAAATGCTCATGGAAACATTATGTAGAATCTGCCAAATATAAGACGGGATTCCAACTTCGGCTGAATTTAACAGGATAATCGGACATGATACTAGTTTTACCCATTTACTTTCTTTGGTGCCATTGGATTATATTTCAAGGCATTATCAGCACCATAGCCATCTTTAGTTCACTATATTCCTTTAGCAAGTAAAAAATGTGTCGGTCAGAAATTCTTGATACCTATACATATCAAAATTCACAAGTACGTAGAAATAGATAAAACTTGACAATAATATATCAATGTTTGCTTATTCTTTTTTTCCAACAAATGGCTCTATTTTGCTGTTGTTACATGTCGAACTTGTTTTTGCCATTTTCTTAAATCGAAAGCACGAGACAGTAAAAAAAGTTAGTATCTAGCATAACTGAAAGAGTTAAGAAATTTACCGGACCAAGATACTTGACAACCTGTTCTCCGAGAATCGATCTGGGGTACCCACTAACTTCCATGTTTCTCCCGTCACCAATATCCAGCCTGCAAATCGCAACTACACATGAACAAGAATCCCAAAAAGGCTTCTACTGGCAGTGGTGGAAATGAAGCTCATTCACTCTGGAGTCGGGATCGAGGCTCACCAGTAGAAGAAGGGCTGTCCGGCGTCACTCTTACACCATTCCTCGTAGTAAACGTGCAGATTATGCCCGTAACGATGTCGTGGATCGATCTATCAACAAGAAAAGAGGAGTGAGAGACAGCAGGCGAAATTTTCCGGGAGAAGCGAAATCTTGCTCACAGCTTCGATCCAATGCTCGAACGCGAGCTTCAGCGCCTTGTCGTCTTTGGAAAGACCTTTGCCTACCTATGTAAGCGCACACATAAAGCGGGCCATAGAGCATAAAGACGAAAAGGGCAAAAAGGGGGGAAATTATAATACCTTGGAAGCGTTGGAGCCAACACGACTCCACTTAGAGACGGCGGACTCCGGTTTGCTGAAGAAGGAGATGGTGCTTCGGTTGAGCCGCGCGTAATCTATCGCTTGCCACCTTACAAATCACAAGCATAATCTTCAATTTAGACATATATGATCTTCTGAGTAAGTATATATCTGTATTCAAACCGACCAGAGTTCCTCGGCCACGACGGCCGAGTCGGCGAGTCTGCGGCGCGTGCGGTAACTCCTGTAGACCTTCTGCAGCTTCACCGCGTGGGGAGACAACAGGAGATCGACGGAGGCTGCCGCTGCGGAAACATCGGGCGCCTCCGACTCCATGGAAAGCCGGAACTTGCTGCAGAGCTTTGCTCGCAGAAGACACAAGATTGGAAAAGGCCTCGTCGATTGATGAGGTGAGGGGGGGCTGACAGATCCGCTTTTATTTGTTGCCCATCATCACTATCGTGGGCCATGGCGGCTTTGGCAGGAACCATGCGCCCGTCTTTTTTTACCATCGGTCTTTGTTTAGTGCTGAATCGAAAGGAATTGCTGGTGTATTATCTGAAGTCGACAAAATTGGAAAGTTGTCTTGTTGGGTTAGTTCAAAGATAATCAAGAATTGAAAAGTCGAGCAAAAACAAAGATCTATTTTTTGATGACCTGTTTTAACAATTTCGAATCAGATTGAGAAAGGCAATTGGTGAATATAGTATGTTTGGATGTACTTGATTGAGTTATTCTCCTTTTTATTGCACAATTATTTCTTTATGTAATAGTTCTTCGCTTTCTATAACCTTTTTTTTCATTTTCTGGTAACACTATCTAATTTACAACCACTACTACTTAATCTATGTGTACCATTTATTCTAACATTTACAAAAATAACAAATAAACAAAGAACATGAACAAAACATCTCACTTAACTTTTAAAGATTTTTACCCCACGAACCTTATAAACTTTGCCAATTACATTCTCAACTTTTGAAACATCGTAATTCCCTCCTCGAACCTGTAAATTTACTAATCCTTACCGTACATACCACGTGATTAACCCCCATCTATTTACTCGTTTAAACTAGCCAGATTTTGTTACGTTTTTTTACGTTGTACTCATTTTGTTTATCAAATTTATATTGTCACTCCCCCTTACCCTCCTCATCTCCCTTTCCACACCAAGCACCCACCAACTCCTCAACCTCTGTCGCCCTCGACCTCCGCCGCCCTCAACCTCCACCGCCCTCGATGCCTCCACGTCCTCCCAGTCCCCCGCCCTCCTCCTACAAGTCTGCCGCCCTCATCCCCCCACCCTCCCCCCTCCCGACCACTGCTTCCTCCTGCAGGTTTGTCACATGCGCCCTCCTCCTCCTCCTCCTCCAAGTCTGCACGCCCTCCCCCTTTCCCGCCTTATCCCCGACCTCCTCCCACGCCCTTCAGTTCTTCCCCACCCTAGCCCTCCACCTCCCCCACCTCTACCCTCGCCCTCCTCCTCTCCGACCTCCGCCCTCGCCCTCCACCTCCCAAACCTCCGCCCTCGCCTTCCTCCCCCCCCCCCCAACCTCCACCCTCGCCCTCCTCCTCCCTGCACCTTGATTCGCCCCCATCTGCCTCCTCCCCTTGTCTTCCCCCAGCGGCCTCTTCCTCCTCCATTTGCTCTGCCTCTAGCGACTCCTCCTCCTCTTGTTCCTCCACCTCTACCCCGTCCTCCACCTCCTCCCCTCACCTTGCTCCACCCCAGCTACCTCCTCCTCCCTTGCTCTGTCCAAGTTGCCTCCGCCTCCTACACCACCTCCTCTGTTAAGAAGAACAAATAGTAGTTGTCGATTTAAAGCACATGAAGAACAAACATTGTATAGATAGGTCCCCAGGAAGAATAAATATTGTGTAGATCTAGAATGCACAATTGTCATAGATTTGTTGATAGGATGCCAGATCAACATTCCTAATCAGTAAATCACAATTCTGCCACAAGATGTTTTGAATCAATGAAAATGAAGAAGCACCATCAGATTAATCGTGGAATGCTCCTCTGATTAGATTACTCAAAAAGCATTGACTCGAGTAAAGCAAAATTTAGCGGTAGAATTCGTGAGGTAAGACGGATCAAGTTTATGGAGTCAAGGAGGGAATTAGTTATTTCAAAGATCGAGAACATAAATGACAAAGTTTATGGACCTTGTGTGGGAAAAAATCTCTAACTTTTATACCACCAACATATATGAATGAGAATAAAATAAAAACTTTCTTATTTTTTTATTCCATCGTCGTACTTCACCATCCTTAATCTCAACTCAAAATATGAAAATATTTAAAAAATGAACCAAAACCAAATTTGCCACCTTTACTGCCAATTCCAAATCTTCAAGAAAAATAGACAATTACATATCAAAAGTAAAGACCATTGTTGTATGAGTGCAAATTACTTTTCCTTCTCACTTAGGGTAGCTTTATTAGTAGCATAATTAACTAGGGATCGCTTTCCCATCGCCCAAAAACTCCACACTTTAAAATTTACTAGTTTCTGCTAGGAAATCCTTATTTTTTATTATAATAGATAAGATATAGTATATTGAAAAAGGATTAAAACCCAACAAATATTAAACTGGGGATGTCTTTATTCGGTTGCGCATCATAATGGTGTATGTGTTGCCATATCTTCATCAGTTTAAAAGTGTTAATTGTCTCATATCCATATATTGATGGATAAAAACATTATTATATCCCTAATATTAGATATATATATATATATATATATATATTTGAAATAGGCATGGATCAAATACGAATAATATCTCAAAGAAATTATAGATTATCTTAAATGTATGGATTAAATATCTTATCATGATAAAAATATACCAAGTGTATTTTCTGTAAAAGTTAACCATGTATAGTGAAAAGGGTACAAAAATTTGCTACATCGTGTTAAAATAAAACGAAAACTATATATTAAAACAAATATTACATTGAAGCATGTGCACATTAAAGTGACATGTGTTTTGTATTCACGTTAAAATAAATATAGATGCACATGTCAAATTTGTTTGAGATGGATTTTGTGGTAAATCGAATACAGAAATTTTTACACCCTTGCATCCTTACATACAAAAATACGATATATTTTTATTTATTTAGAAATATTAAATTTTGATAGTATTACTTAATATTACACTTATAGAGTGTATTTCTAGAAAATTAGAAAATTTATGCAAAATAGTATGTTTACAAGGGTATTTTTGTAATATTTTATTAGTATTAAATATTTTGAATTCATTTTCCTTAAAATATGTAATTAATATTATCCAACAAAAATAATACTAAAATGGTAAATAATAATAATTAGAAAACTAATCCTTCAATAGTTTTTTTAAAGGAAAAAGGATGTTAGACTATAAAGGCGGAGATCTAAAAGCATATCTTCATAATTTTAGCTTAAAAATTACAAAAACCAAGCCCCCCATGGGAGTTTGGCATGTTTTAGGATATTTTCAACATACAATCTCTCTTCATGAGAAAATGACTCCATTCTTTGCTACTAAGTCGCACAAAGAATAGAAGTCGCATCAACCTTTTCAATCATTATGATGACCTTAGAATTCACAATAGATTCTACAAATTGATGTCCTTAATAAATATGTGATTTATCATCATATTTATTATTTATTATCCCTTTATCTTAAACTTTTCAATAAAATGTACAGCTACTTAACATTAGTTAACAAACTAACCTTTGTTCATAACTAACCGTGATTATTGTATATAATTAACATTGTTTTACTTTCTTTATTATTTTGTTTTCTTATTATTAAAAATGTTTGAAAAATTAGTCTAATTTTGTATATATTTATTTTGACAATAAATATAAATTAAAAATACAAAAAATAATAAAAGAAAATAAACCAAGTATTTTTAAATACTTAAAAATACTTACAAAAATATATCTATGTATAAATGACCTATCTTGACTTTTTGTTCAACATGAAACTTATAGACCTCATTGAGATCTACAACTTTCATGTTCTACTTTATTTTTCTAATTCAACTTGTAGTTATTTCCTTTTAAATTTTTTCTATTTTTCTTATTTTCGAATTTTTCTATGGGGCCACGTGGCTCCCTCAGGGCCGCCCATGTGGTCGGGCACTTCATTGGCCTCCGCCTCCATTTCCAGCCATCAAATGTTCGAGGATCTAATGGCCTCCCTTCACCCCAAATACAGACATCTTCTCAGCCCTCTGATCTACGTGATCAGGGTGACCTTATCCCTCCATCGATGCCTTATCCTCAGTCCTTGGATCATCGGATCCAACGGTTAAGGTGTCATCTCCTACCTCCTGTAACTTCCCACATCCACATTAGATGTCACTGCATCTCCTCCTTCTCCCAGTTTCCCCTAACACCCTCCACGTCCTCGTCCATAGCTGACCACTCCCCGACGAAGACCTAACTCCTCCTTCTCTAAGGCATCATAATGACAGTTACAAATCCATCAATCCCATCTCCTGTAACTGATGTACACCTCCTTCAAAAACACCATCTTCAACACACTTTGCCCTTCTTTATCTTCACGTAGTCTAAGGCCCAGTACCTCTTCTCCCTCTTGTGATAGGGGAGGGACTATAGATGGAGTGATGACGACCTATAAGGCCCCATGAAACCCATGGTCTTCGACCATACTACAACATCTGACAATGATCGTTCGAGATTCTCAACGTGGTTGCGCGAGTTAAGAGACAACCGAACTCTGCCAAGAGAACAACCCAAGCCATCCCGCTAGGCCTTGCATCATTCTTCAACTTCAAAGTAAGGTCTCCTTCGTGCATTTTATTTTTTTGTTCCTTTTAATTAGGCACATACACCCAACACTATTTGATTGACCACACCCATACCTTCTCCATACATTCCCCATCTTCGATAGCCACTCTGACCACCCTGCTTCTTCTTCTTTCACACCTCCTACATGCCCTGCTCCCTCCTTCTCTGCTTAGTTTGAGGACCCATAGGTCCTCTGCTCCTCTGGCTGATCAAGACCTCCATTTTACCTAACATAACCCATGAGATCACACCTCAACTATACTCTAAAATTTGTAGGTCCTAATTCTTTAATGGTCGGAAGCCTCGAAAAAGCTCCAATATAGAGAAGCAACACCAGTGAACCAAAATCGCTCAGCTCCTCCAAGCTACCTCATCGATAACCCAACCTCCCAGGATCTTCACCATCACATCACGACGGTGTCTAGGGCTTCCATTCAACAAGTAGTGGCTGGAGAAGGGATGGATAGCTCACTAGAGCCTAACCAAATCTGTCGGAGAAGCGACAGAGCAGCTGAGGAGAGGGAGCTTATAGGTGTTGTCGATCATTCTGATCGGACGGTCTCTGATCATCGACTGAGCCTTAGTTGAGCTTCACGCTCGGAGAAGCAAAGAGCATCGAAACTACTCAAGCCATCCATGTGGCTCGAGCCACCTGGCTCGAGCTGACCCACCCCCTTGAGCCTCAAAGCGCATGCAATACGCGTGTCGGGGTTAGGTATTTTGTAGGAGAAGCCCACTATTTATCTATAATTGCAAGTAGGTCTAGGCGACACGCGCTCCACGAGCAATGCTTGGAGAAATTACACTATGGCCCTCTGAACTTTTGAAAACTACCAATGGTCCCCGTGCAATTGGGAGAATTACAAGGAAACCCTTACAATTTTCATTATTACAAAAAGGCCCCTAAAAGGACCTATTTGTAATATTTTTGTATATATTTTGCATGTTTGATTGTATTTATGCCCTTGGATCATTTCTTTTATAACTTGAGCATATGAACTCCTTTTTAAGTGATTTCAATTTCATTTTGATGTTTATTTAAGTCTCTACACCATGACTAAATTTAATTCTTATTTTGACACTTTTAAAAGTATGAAATATTTAGATGTGCTTAGTGTCATTTGCTCTATTATATAAATGCCATTAAGTGAATTAAAGTTATTCTTATGCATGAGTTCCTACATGAAATTGAATATAATTACATTGCTCACTTTATTGATCATTTAGGAGAAAATTTGTGCATTTAAATATGTTTGAATTGGATTATATTACATTATGTCTTCTCAATTAACCTATGTAAATTCCAAAAATTGTATTCTGTTCATGCATTCGATGTCTTGTCTCTTACTTGTTTTTGCATCACATTATTCTTGAATTGTTGACCTAGGTAGAAGAACTAATTTCTTAATTTGCATATTATTATATGATTAATCAATTTGATAGCTCTTGTCCCTTTGTTCGATCGTGGTACACTTACACTTACAAATTCTGCACCAAATCAACGGGGTGGTTTCTCGATGGGCCATCTTCACCTCCTGTACTATGATAAAATATGATTCCTAAAGAAGTGAGCATGCGGTTCATCAAATGTTTGGGTAAATATGTGATTTATCATCATATTCCTTATTTATTACCCCTATATCTTAAACTTTTCAATAAAATGTACAGCTAGTTAATATTAATTAAAAAACTAACCCTTGTTCATAACTTACCCCAATTATTGTATGTAATTAACATTCTTTTACTTTATTTATTTCTATTATTTTCTTGTTATTAAAAATCTCTAAAAAATAGTTTAATATTGTATATATTTGATTTGACATTAAATATAAATTAAAATAAAAAATAAGAAAAGAAAATAAAACAAGTGCTTTTAAATCCTTAAAAATACTTATAAAAATATATATTTGTCCAAATGACCTATTTTTGACTTTTTATTCAACACGAAACTTATAGATCTCATTGAGGTCTACAACCATCGTGTTTTATACTTTTTCTAATTTGACTTGTAATCATTTCTTTTTTATTTTTCTCCATTTTTCTTATTTTATATTTTTTATTGGGTCGCATGGTGCTCTCAAGGCTCCCCCACATGACCCCACCCTTCATTATCCTCCGCCTCCATTTCTAGCCATTCGATCTTCAGGGATTTAACATCCTCCCTTTGCCTACATACGCACCTCTTCTCAACCCTCTAATCTAAGTGACCAGGGCGATTGTATATCTTCATCATCACCTCATCCTCAGCCCTTGGATCTTCAGATCCAACGACTGAGGGGTCATCTTCTACCTCCCATAACCACCCACACCCACATCGGACCTCACCACATATCTTCCTTCTTCTAATTTCCCTTAATTCCCTCCATGTCCTCGTCTATAGCTGACCACTACCCGATGAATCCCTAAACCCCCCTCTTGTAGGACCCTCACCCATTCAATTCATATATTCTAAGGCATGATGATGGCGATTACAATTCCATCAATCCCACCTCTTGTAACTATCGTCCACCACCTTCAAAACCACCATATTCGAATCACTTTACCCTCGTCCACCTTCACACGAGCTTAAGACCAACACCTCTTCTCCCTCTCGTGACATGGAAGATACTATTGATGGAGCAATGATGACCTATTAACTCTGGTGAGAACCATGGTCTTTGACAATGCTACAATGTTTGACGATGGCCATTCAAGCTTCTTACCATATGCACGAGTTAAGAGATGATCAAGCTCCACCCATAGCTTAGACCAATTTATCCCGCTCCGCCTTGCATCGTTCTTCAACTTCCTAGTAAGGTGTCCTTCATGCATTTTTTATTTTGTTTTCTTCATTTTAATTAGGAACATACACCCAACATTACATTTGATTGATCGCACCTGCACCTTCGGCAAACATTCCCATCTTCACCATCCACGCTGACTACCCTTCTTCTTCTTACACACCTCCAACATGCTCTACCCCTTATTCTCTACTTCATTTGAGAAGGACCCATAGGTCCTTCGCCTCATCAAGACCTCCATTTCACATCACATCCCTCATGAAGCATGTCTCGAATATACTGTAACATTTATATGTCTTAACTCTTCAATGTTAGGAGCCTCGATAAAACTCCGATCTAGAGTAGGAGCTCTGATGAACTACCATCGCCCATCCACTCCGAGCCACCTTGTCTATAACCCAACCTCCCATGATCTTCCCTAGCACACCGTGAAGGTATTTGGGACTTCCATGCAATAGAGAGGGGGGTAGGAGTGATGGAGGGGCATGTCAAAGCCCAAGCAAGTCTATCATAGAAGTGATAGAGAAATAAAGGAGTGGAAGGTTACATGTGCCATCAGTCATTTTGATTAGACGGTCCTTGATCATCGATCATGCCTTAGCCCGAACCTTCATGCTCGGAGGATCTGAACGTGTTAAAGCTACTCAGGCCACCCACGTGGCCCGAGCCACTAGCCTTGAGCCGATCCCCCTCCCCCATCGAGCCTCAGAGCATGTGCACCTCACATGAGGGGTTGTTATTTTGCAGCTGAAGCGCACCACTTATCCTGAATTGCAAGTAGGTCTAGACATAATGCGCTCCAGGCGATATGCCTGGAGAAATTATGCCGGGGCCTCTAAACTTCTAAAAAATACAAAATGGTCCTTCTATAATTGGGAAATTTATTATAAAACTCTTGAAAAATTCCCATGAATGGATCTATTTGTAATATTTCTGTATATTTTTACATGTTTTTATTGTTTTATGCCCCTAGACCATTTCTTTTATAACTTGAGCATATGGACTCCTTTTTTAGTAATTTCATTTTCACTTTGATGCTTATTTAAGGCTTTATACATGGCATGATTTAATTCTTATTTTGACATTTAAAATAGTATGAATTATTTATATATTCTTAGCATCATTTTCTCTATTATATAAATGTCATTGAGTGAAATTAGAGTTATTCTAATGCATGAATTGCTACATGAAATTGAATTTAATTACATTTCTCACATTATTGATCACTTAGGAGCATATTTGTGCATGTAAATATGTTTGAATTGAATTTAATTATATCCCATTTTGTCATCTTAATTAACTTGCATATATTTTGAGATGCATTAAGTTCATGCATTCCATGTCTTGTCTCTTTCTTGTTTTACATAACATTGCTCTTGCATTGTTGACCTAGGTAGAAGAATTAATCACTTAATTTGAATATTATTATATGATACCAAATTTAAATTATCCACCTTTTCAAAAGGGTGGTTTACCGATGGTCCATTCTCACCTCCTGTACTACGATAAAGTACAGTTCTTAAAGAGGTGAAAATGTAGTTCATCAAGCCTTCGAAGACATAATACCAGAGATGGCTGCTTCCTACCAGATTTTCCTATATGAGAAGCACAAAATGAAGAGGTGATCATTGTCCTCAACCTCCTCATGACATAGTTGGTAGGAAACTCCACTCATTATGAAAAATCTAGTCCTCTGTACAATTGTCAACTACTGCCCTCTCCCCAAAAGCCATATATATGGGATCTTCTAACTCCTGGTATGACCCATACATTTTACAATTATCTTGAGATCAAAATCACTAATACGTAAAACACCTTGTAGGACTTCGCCATAGTAAAATTTCTATATACCCACATTCAATAATCATATCCCTTTGAGAAGCCTCCTGCTATGGATAACAAGTAAACTATCTCGAAAATTCTAACAAATGCTATTCATAGAACTCCATTTAGAGATGAGGTGCTCATAACCCATTATGTTAAGCATTACTGGGTGTTAATTCCCAATCCTCGAACAAAACAAATAGTTGTGGGTACCAATCACATAAAGTACCCTACAAGTCCATTCATCCAACCGTATGTAGAAAGATTTGCCATCACCCAACATGGGTTTCAATAGTGAAGAAACCTGGCAAAAAGTAAAGACTTGTGCTGAAAGATGGAGGGTCTGACCCATACTAGTTAGAATCACCAAGGCCACATACACATCATAAACACTAGAGTACAATCGATCAGATCCATCACCCTAGATACATGTTACTTATTTACCCAGGATGTCCCTACTTACCACATATAAGCTCAACACACCCAGACCATCGATGAAATCTTGTCTCATACACTAAAAGGCCACAAATCAAGCAAAAAATCATAGAAAACACATGCATTCACACATTTATTTATCATTCTTAATATTTATGCATCTACACATAAAAATCACTAATCAACATGGAGAAATGACTAAAAGTATTAAAAATATAAAAGACTAAAAATAAAAAATAAAAAGTGAGAAAGAGAAAGTGCACTTTTATGTATACATTATAAAAAAACCTCATTTTAAGTTAAAAACAACTACTTTTATAATTATTTTGCATTTTCAAAAATACTATGGATATTAACTAATTACAAAAGAATAAAAATTCAAAAAAATACAAAGAGAGAGAGAGAGATGATTTGTACACATGAGACATAATAAAAACATTTCTATTTCATGCAAAAATAACATTTTAACTTTATTATTTTTTCTTTGGTATATATATTATGTAAATTAACTAGTTAAACAAGAATCAAAAATAAAAAATAGAAACAAGTATAAAATCAATAACATAATCAATAAAATTTACATATATGCACATATATTAGATATTAAATCACTTATCAAAATCCAAAAAAGGGTAATGCATATTATTAAATGTAATATGCACATCATACATTAAGAAAACAGAAGAAAAAAACATAAAATGGAAAAATAGGTATTTTATATCTAGAAATTGCCTATCAAAAAACATACCAATATTAAATGACAATTTTGACTTTACATTCTTCATAAGATATACAACTTCTATGCCTTTATTTTTTGATTCAAGGTTATCTATTTATTTATGTTTGTTTTAGTATTTTTGTGATTTTTAGTTGGTCGACATGTATTGGTCAACGTTATTGACCCGCACCATGTAGCATGCTCTCATTCATCCTCTTACATGCCTTCGCCCCTGTCATTGATCTAGTCCTCCCTCGATCACCCATGTCCCCAATTGGTTGATCAGTGACCAACTCATTCTTCCCCCATTGACCTCATGGTCAATATCTTTTCCTCCAATTTGTCTCACGTCTCTTTTACCTAGCCACTTCTAACACATCATCTCTCCTACACACCCTATTGTAAAACCCATCTCATCATCATCTCCCCCATCCTAAACCTATAATCCTCTTCTCATCCTTTCGATTTTCCTCATCAATACCCATCATGCCAACCTCCATGTCCTTTCTATACGAACAACACCTACCAACTGCCATATCAAACCCACTTGCATCCTCTACCATGTTACACCATCATATTTTCATGCTTATTCTTCACATCAATCCTTCTCCCATTCCAACCCTAAGCCTCCCACTTATTTAAAGACCAAAAATCCCTAAATAATACCTATCCACCATTAGAGAGCATTGGAACTCCATATTCTCATTACCCTTTGTGATATAAGTGTGGGCTAGTCGAGGTCATTACAATTATAGTCACCCCCATTTCAATGTTATTTGGTATGCTTAAGATACCATTATGAAACTCTTGGAGATTTGTTGAGCTTCTGGCATGCCAGAGATTGAACTTACCATCAATGATGTCTCCGCTCAAACTGCAAGTTGTAGACATAAACCCGTAACGATCCATTATGCGATAAAATTTGTTATGCAGTATTTTGTTATCTAAGTAGAAGACTAATTGTGTTGGAAAGGTTCATTAGTGCAATGATGATGATGTACAATGGCCATCATGATTTCATAAAGTTGTTGATCCAAGGAGTTAGATCATAGTGGTTAATGTAGGGTTGTAGATCTAAAGAGTTAGACCGATGACATAACTGACATCATCAAGTTATGTTCTAGAAGGATCTCCAATATGGAAGATATTCTAATCTTCTCTAAAGACTGACATGCAACTAACATTCTTGATGCAAGTCCTTTGCATAGGAATAACTACTTGGAGTGTCTGACAAGGAGAGTCAATGTGTTGACCAATAGTTAAAGCATTTGACTTTAGGTTAAAGTGTTAACCTGACGAGATCGATATAACTGAAGACATTTATCGTATACTATCATGAATATGAACACTTCATTTAATCAGAGACATATGTACATATATATACCCATGTGTGCACATTTGGAAGATCATTAGGTTGATGGTCCGATAAGCTCTATATACTGGTGAGATGATATGAGATGAATGATATCTCGAAGGAATCATACTTGTTCATTTTTTTCTAAACCAATATACAAAGTTCACTCGTGAGATATTTGGGTCACTAGAAATTTAATCCATGGTCATCTTGTTTATGAAACCAGATAAAAATCGAGAAAATTAATATATGCTTTTAAAAAGCATATAATTAATATTGTCATCCAATGTTGGATTGAGAAATCTAATGAGAAGCCCTTGAAGGAGAAAGCCAATAATGAGTTTGAACTTCATGTTTAATCAAAATCTTATAATTTGTAGGATGCTAGAGTATTGGGAGTACTATAAGTTTAGGTGATCATAATAGATTATATATTATGACGCTTATCCATTCCATGGGAATGATGAAATCGGGTGGATTTTGGTGATTCCACTTTAAGGGTAAATGAATGAGAATTAATTAGATTAAATATCAAATTATAGAACTAATTTATAGATTGAAAGAGCTGGAAATTGATTTGAGGGTGTTCCCAGTCAATTGGAGAAATGGTATGAAAATCATTTGATTGGAGTAGCCCAAAGTGGTTTAAACCCTAGTATTAGATGCAAGTCTAATTATCAAGTCACTATACAGTCTATGTATCTTCTTGACATTATCTCCAATATCCACGAATTTTGCTTAGGAATCCTAATTGGATTAGGGATTGCACCTTGAGATATTAAATATCAAGATAATAATTATTATCTTGATAAAATTCATATAAGAATATATGAATATAAATCATATTATTAGAAATTAATATATATATATATATATAGATCTATAATAAATAATATAAATAAGAATGAGATTCATATTTAATTGGACATATGTGAATGTGATTCACATAATTGAACAAAATTAAATTGGATTTATATTTTATTATAGACTAAAGATTTGGATTCATTTCTAGTGAGATGATTTTTATAATTATCCTGTAATAGTTGGTGAAAATTAATTATTTGAACAAAATAATAAAATTTTTAGGTTATAAATAAATTAAATTTGAATTTATTAAAAGATAAATTCTAGGAGGTAATATATAATCAATTTTGAATGGTGGACAACTACCATGGAAACATGAGAGAGAATTTCTCTCCAATTTCTCATGATGGACGTCCACCCAAATGAGAGAAATTCAAGGAGAAAATTCACTTATCTCTACCTTTAATTCTACATTGACATTCTAGTCCTACTTAGAAGTTACAACTAATGAGAGAGAGAGAGAGTAGAGAGATTTGCTATCTACTCAACTCATCATGGATGTCCATGCATGGAGTAGGATTCCATGTTGGTTATCCATGGCTTTATAAAAGAAGGTCATGTATACACTTCTCTTATAAGTTAAGTTGAAAGAATTTACATATACAAGTAGAAGAAAATAAAATAGTTATGATTCTCTTTATTTTCCCCGGGTTGTGCCTCCCATATATCCCAATATATTCCCTTTGGTCATCTATCCTAATAAACTCTTTTATCCTCCTTGTTGGGTCGACCAATTGCACAAGGATATGCCTTCTTCTACATGCTTCATCCTCGAGTAGAATGACTTGATTTCGTGTGTGATATAATAACGAAGAAGATATCATCTAATATCTCTCCTTAAATATAACTTTGTAAAGAATAATTATAAAATTTGTAGGAAGTACCATGAGTCATTATCATGCTCACGGATGCAAGCGTCTAATGAATCGAACTTAAGAGGTCTCTTATTTTAGAGACTCATGCTTTAAAAGGTATTCTTATATACTCTTGTGATCTAGCAAAATGGTAAACAAAATATTTTGATTACAATGTGATTTCATATCTACAAGCAATGGTTTGGTTATATGATCACGACGGTGCTCATACGATGAACCCCTTTTTCTACAAATTTTGATTCATTCCGTGTTTTTGTGATTTGCAAGGTTTAAACTCCCTTCAATTTCTTTCAGAGCTACATTTGGAGAATTTTTATTGCATCATAGCTTAAAGAACAAAAGGCTGTATTTCTCCATTTACACGTGCATTGCTTTTATATTAAATTCTATATTTTAAATGATTCGGTGATGTACGATATTATTGTTATTCTTAACTACTTATAACATTATTTTTGAGATATTTATGTGTCTAGAAGGGCTGGACTCATACCCAACTCCATCAAAAGTTGCTGGTGTCCGGGTAAAGATGCAGACGTAGAATGTTCCTGCAGACTTTGGTTTTATTCAAGGATCATTAAAAATAATTATAGAAATTTTGCTATTATTTTGAGCCGTATAAAATTTACATTACATATTAACAATAACTATTCAAATACCAAATCAATGCAAAAAAAATTCATGCGACTCCGACAGTGTGGCCTCAATAAATTGGATTTCTCCATATGCGGAGTTGGAAGATGACTCGATAAACTATAATGACCTATTTTCCTACTTATGTACATAAAAATGATGATAATATATTTGGTAATTTTTAAATTACAAGTTGGACCTAATATTTTCAAATATTTGAGATCACAACAAAATAAGTTCAAGTTATATGTTACAGTCCAATTTGAAGTGCGGTGGTCACAACTTGCAAATTTTGAAGCCGAAATATCTTATTCATTTCTTATTTAGTTAAATGAAATAATTATAATATAATTTTATTTCATATTTCTTTTTTACTTACATTCTTTATTGTGAATTATTAATACTCAAATAAATTGACTTAAGTACTTTATTACAATTTAGTCTCTTTATATTAATTCAATTGAGATAATTTTGGTGTCAGGGCCTGGATTTCTATGGTGTTCGGGGCCTGAATTGATGTGGTATTACTTAATTAGTGCCACGCAAGTTAATAAATGTCATCTCACTCAACATTTTGCATGACCTAGCCAAAAATATCTTGAGAAAGTCTAAAGTACGAGTGTATCGGATTGTGACTTTATAAACGAGAAAATTGTATTGTTTGCATGTATAGATTGATTGTTGCAAATTTAATAGAGATACAATACCTTATTGAACCAATATTCACTGTTAATTTAATTGGATTAATCTAATAATGAGATCTATTTATTCACAATAATGGCTGAATTTCCCTTAATTGATTAATAATGAAAACACAATTCAAGGTGATTAATCATCAAAACATGATATGAGGAGCCATATGATGAAATTAATGGTATCTCATCATTGAAAAGGGATATTGTCACCGCGGATTGTATTTTGGAGACACTTATCAAAATCATAACTCTAAAATACAAGCACACATGGATCGAGATGCTTCAATTCTCAAAAGAGATGGGCTATATGCATAATGTCCCCAATATTGTTCTATAGATTAATGAGACAATATTAGATTGCACATGCCATGCTCATTGACAATCGGTTTAATTAACGACATGTCAACGTTATCTAAGGGTTAGTGGGCATGGGTGTTAAAGATTGAACAATCGGAATGTAAGTTGGACTTGTGAGGCAGAAAGAGTTCTCGCTTCTTTCACTATAATGACATGTTTTCATATAATTTGGGTGTGACGAAAGAGGAAAGTAGATCCAGATCTTACTTGAGATATTTTATTAGAATAACTCACACTTTGAAAGTTAAAAATGGAGACTTCCATAGTATGAAAATGCGAGAAAACTTTGATTTGATAGTCATCCTTAATCAAGATTTACTAAAAGTGGAAACTTTTAATTTTAGATGAAATCTATTAACCTACTTAACAAACTACTCGAAGTCAATTAGTTGAAATGACCAAATTACATGGATTGAACTATAATTTTGAACGTGTACTTGTATCAGAGCAAACATGGTATGGTATGTGCTCTTGATTGTGAAGTATGATAAACCTCAGATAGAGGATACTTGAGATTTGTTTAATGAGTAGGATGAGGATTATTTGCTTTCTCATTGTTACATTCTTGGATCATGTCCAACATGCTTCAGAAGCAACATATAGAAATGGCATTTGCTGATGAAATCTTGCGAAATTTGAAGATGTTTGGATATGTGAACCGCACTCAAGGTTACAACTAGATGAAAGGCATGCTTCATTTGAAAATGCAAGAAGACAACTCAATTAGAACATATACTCAAAATGTTTGGGAACATTTATTAACTGGAAACTCTTGGGACTGAGATGAACGTAGTCATGTAGATAGACTTCATGATACGGTCTCTCCACATATCTTCCAATAACTTCACTATTTCATATCGCATGAACAAGTTGAGACTAATAAATGCAGTGTTGCTTTCTACCTTGAAGTCTACTGAGGACATAATGAAGAAAGAAAATCCTTTTAGCAGTGAAATTGTTGCACTTGTCAAAGGGAATAATGATATGAAGCATATATCTTGAAATAATACTATCCGAAAGAAGAGGAAGAAAGTTCAAGTTGTCACCAAAATTTTGAAGTTTTAACACATTCGACATCAAAAGAAGAAGAATGCATGTCACCATTGCAATAAGCCGTGATAATAAAAAAATTGTATAGAATACCTAAAAACCTTAGAACAGGGAAAATGTATAGCTCTAACATGTACATCTATATTCATCATTGAAACCAACTTACTCATATGAAGAGAAGGAAGATGGACTGTTGATTCCAGTGATGTTGTTCATGTATGAACTTTGTTTCATCTATGCTAGGGAAGCAAAAAAGCTTGATGAATGGGAGATAGTAATCCGACTCAGGATCTGATGCAAATGTTGCACAATCAACATTGGTACCTGCAGACTACCATTATCTAGTGGAAGAGTTCGGGTTATTATAGAAAGTCTATATATTCTAGATGTTAGAAAGAACTTATTATATGTATCTATGCTAGTTAGACAAGGATTTCTTTTCTATTATGTAATGAGCTTATCATAAGTCATTATGGTAAATTTATATTGAAAGGTTTTCGAACACCCTGTAGACTCTATAAATTCGATATAAATTAAATAGTCATGAATGTTGATACCACTAGTAATAATACCTATAAAAGATAAAGGGAAAACATTGACCTACATTGGTCTAAGATCATGGACTTGGACATATATCTAATGATTGGATCAATATACTAGTAATATGGACCTTTAGATTTTCTAAAAGTTCAAGATTTGTTGACTTGTGAGCATTGTAGTCATGTCAAAATGTCTAGGCCAGCCTGTTGACAAGTCGGTTACCTTTGTCTAACGTCCGTTCTTGGAGGAACCTGCAGTGTCCGACAGGTCGGATTCGACAATCACTGTATCGACCCTCTCTCAGCTCTCGATACTTCACCAATCACATCAAATAAACAACCAACCCATGATATATATATATATACATATATAGCAATGAATAAATACGAGGTGAAATTTGTTATACCCTACAAAATGTGTATAATGACAACGTAGTAGGGGTCGAACCTTCGAGAGTAAATTGGGATAGATATAATCATTATCAATTAATTAAAACTAATATTAATTATTTTTGCTTTTTCTTCCTTTTTTTGTGTCTTTTTAAATATATTTAATTTTTATTGTATTTTTTAAATGTTTAATATATATTTTTTTAAATTTTAATTTTTTAAATTTGCAATTTTTAGTTTTTTTTATTTAAGCTATAATTTATATCTATATATCTATCTACAGTAGAAATGATATAATATATTTAATAATTAACATAAATTTAATATAATATATATACAAGAATAATGTTTTTTTATTTTGTAAAGGTTTTAAATATATATTAGATATTTATAGGTGATAATAATTAAATGAGTAGTATATTATAAATAATATATACAAGGTTTTATAATTTAAATATAGATATTTATAATAAAAATTTAGAAATAAAATGTTTTATTTTTAATATTTTTCATCATTTGTAAATTTTTTATTTATTTTTTGTTAATTTTTATGTATTGTAGATTATGTATTAATTCTATCAAAACCCTAAATATATCGAAAAATCTACATTTCATCATCTTTATTCATTTATTTTAGCTTAAAATCCCTTATAAAACACATGTATATTTACATAAATCCATATTCTTACTAACTTGTATCTTTGTGTAAATACTGTACATGTATTATTATTTTAACCAAAATAAATAAATAAATAAAGGAAAAATAAATATAATAAAATACTTTATATATGTAATAGATACAGGCTGAATCAAACCCTGAAAAAAGGTCAAATCTTGACCCCATCGATAATAAATAAAGTAAGAGGAGACAAGGCCAAAAATCACTAAAAAATAAACTAGATACTAACTTGTGTAATATTGTCTACAAAATTCTATAATTATTTTATCACCCAACCTTTGCAAATAATCATAACAAAGTCTCTTTCAGATAATGAAATAAAAAAATAAATTTGCATATATAGTGTACATAATTGCACTCTCTAGAAACCACAAAAGTACAATCTTTCCAGAACAATATCTTCTCCACCTGAACTCCAAATTCATAAAACTCACTTTCATTGTGCTTTAAATTAAACTATTTTTAAAATGGAGGCGATTTCATAAAATTATGAGTCAATGTGTAAAAATGTGTCAAATTAGGGTATTATTGTATATTATACTTATATATATTATGTGTATTATTCAATTAATTGTCTCCTTTTGCATAATTGTGAATATTGGATTTTTAGTTACTTGTGAATATTGCACTTAACTTATATAAAATACAAATAAATAGTATGAAAAAGTACATTAAAAATCAACAAAAATAAAATCTTGTATATATCGTATAAGTGTCACCATGTATATATTGTACCTATACATATTTAACTAACACAATAAATAAACTCATAAAAATTAAATAAAATATCAATAAAATGCTAGTAAAATATTGTAAATATATAAAATATCTAGTTATGTATATATGCATAAAATTGATAAATTAAAACTCATAATATTCTATATATAGTTATACACACATGTAAATAATACCATGAATTTATTTTAACCCTTGTAATTATATTAATTAATTAATTAAAAATCACCAAAATTTATTTCAAATTATCCTTAACATATTTTATTTACATTATTTAATTCATTTCATTAATTTTTTATTTTTTTATTGAATTATTTTACTTTTATTTATTATTTTGTTGTTTTCTCTCATTTGGACTTATTGTTGGCGCACACCTATTGGTTGAACCCTGGTTTGTTGACCTGGGTCAACTCCTCAGCTGCACCCGTCTCCCCTCTGATCTCACCTCTGGCCATTACTTCATTCATTTTTCCCATATACTCGATCACTAAATTGTCCCAATTCCTTCGCAAACATTCAATTCACTCTCACACCATCACCTCAGATCCACTCATCACTCTGCGAACTTCTCACATTATGAAATGCAAAACTTGTTAGAGTCATTCCTATAAATAGATCACCTCCACCTCCATCGAACTATCAATTCGTTTTTGGCCACTTATTCACCCGAGATTGAATGTCAAAGATGTATCTTTGGTGATAGAGAAGCATTTCTCTAACAGGGAATGAGAAGGAGTATCAATGGTCGCGATTCATTCACGCCGGAGTCCTCCGCCGCGAGTTTCCCCCTCTTTGCCCAGTTGCAGATCGAGGTGATTTCATCCCCATTTCTTATCTGTAGGTAAACTAGAAAGTTTAGTTTTCATTTAGAGATTATTTTGTGCTTTTTTTATTTACTAGAATTACTCAAATCCGTTGATTTCTTTCAACTTTCGATCTACACGATCGGAGGCATTCCGATTATCTAAACCACGTACTGACTTCGCCAACACATTCCCCGCACCTTCATGTGCCCCTTCCATCTTCTAACCCCCTCCATTTACTCTTGGATATGGAGTTAGATTTCCTCTCTGAACACCTTCGTTGGAAATCCTCGCTCATAACCATGGAAATCCTCGCTCATAACCATTTCACGCTCTTTTGACCTAATTTGTTGGCCAGAGGAATTCTCTGAGCATAAGCTCTCATTTACAGATCGAAGGAGCTTCAAAGAGTGTGGAAGCATCAATGAATCAAAGATTGGAGGTTCTTGGAGCCTTCATTGGTCATCACCTTCCATATCTATGATCTGGTGATTTCTCAATGATGTAAGGTGCACATCAGATGCAGAAACCACTAAGCTTCGATCCTAGATCGATTGGAGGAAGAATAAAGCCGAGACGAGAGAGTATCAGTCGCTTGAAGATTGCCAATGACCACGTACTTCCATGTTCATATAGACCATATGATAGCAGCATGATCAAGAATGGAGGACCAACTTTGATCTCAACTGTCCAAAAAGCCCTAAATCTAAGCCGCGAGATCCTTCCTTCAGATCTGATCGACACCATCCATTCACAAGCTCATTTCACCTTATGGATTAGAGCCTCCGCGCATCACATCTGTCCAGCACTCCACACCATTTAAGGGTATTTTTGCATCTCTACCATATGTATTTATTTTATTTGCAATAATATTCCTATGTGGAAACGTGTAAGCTTTTTAATAAATTGAAAAATTGCGTTGTCATCCTTTGTTATTTTGTTCGCAATTAAGTCGAGTTTGAACTATGCACATGCTTGTCATGTGAGTTTTGAAAATTTTGCAATAAAAATATCGAAGTTCTGTGTTATTGATTTAGACCTTTGATTTATTTTTTACATTTTAGTCTAATCCAATGGGGCACACACACATGAGATTTTGTGATTTTTACACTTTTTGCCATGTAATTTCATCATTTGTTATCTTTTAGTCAGTACAAATAGTTTCTTTGCATTTTAACTCTTTGAGTCTGTATATTTGTTTTGCAACATTAAATTAAATAATAATTAGAAAAAAGGTCTCCAAAATTCCACAAAAACATATCTAGACCCCTATAACACTCATCTTACTTCCATAACTTTTATACTACACTTTCATTATTTTTCTTATTTATAAAAAATGAAAACATCCTAAAAATATCCCATTTGCATTAAAAATCGTAAAATTTTTAAAAATCTTTTCAAAAAGTCTAGAAAATCCTTTGCGTTTGTTTTGATTTATTTTAATTACATTTTCATTTTCACCTATTTATTGTCTAAAAAACCATACAAATTATAAAACCTTCAAAAGTTTAAAAAATTCATACAAAATTATTTAAAAAAAATCATAAAATGGCTTTTCAAAAATATAAAAATTTATCTTTCTGTCTTTATTAGTATAATTAATTTTGACACAATTTGATATTTTAAAAATCCAGAAATATTTTCATCATTTTTTATGTACTTTATCTATTGTTTTAGATTTATTTAAAAGCCCTAAAAATTGTTGGAAAACCTAAAAAAATGCAAAAAATTTAAAAATTTATCAAAAACCCACAAACAATTTTAGCTTTATTTTTTACCCTTTTTGTTATATTTAAAAAATACAAAAAGAGTGGTTTCTTGTGTGTATACTTTAATTCCTTCAATTGCTTATTATTTTTAAAATAAAATATAACATATACAAAACTAAAAAAAACCAAGAATAGTGTGTTTAGAACTCCTTTTATCTTTGCTTCGATTCTTCAATTATTGGAATAACCCTCGGGCTTTTTGTAGCCTCCCCGAGTTAGATCCTATTGCTATACAGGTAAACTTAATATCATTTTCTCTTGCTACATTTTTTGTAATTATTTTTGGTTAAGAATAAATAGTTTTTTATTAACGCTTCTTTGGGTTGCGACGACACCTGTAACTAATTCTTCTAATTAAAAAGCATGAATTTAGCACTCAACAAAATGGCATCATTTATGGGGAGGCACAACGAGGGTAGTTAGGTTTTTCATTTGGCCTACTAATCTTGGTTGTATAGTTCTGTTTATATGTCCCTGTGTTCTTTCATTATGCATATTCATCGTGTTTATTAAAATTCATTTTACTTTCTCATATTTGTATACTCGTGTCTCTTATACATATTTATTTACTCTTTCTTGTGAGGGCCTGACGAGTGAGGGCGACATTCTAAGGAGCATTGGTCCACCCAAGCAAAGTTAATATAGCTCGATTCTTCACCGAGTTGCAGGAGAGCGTAGGAGGAGGAGAAAATTGAGAGAGGCCAACATTTGGAGCATAATTAGTTGTAGAGAAATTCTAGTTTTTTTATTATTTATTTCATGCAAAATCTCTTGTAAAAAGGACATTACTTTGTTGCGGGGTCTATTTCATCCAGTGCCGATGCACTTGGGCGACCTCACCAGTATTGTTTTCCACCACTTTGTTTATATTTTTTTATGAAGTTTTATACATTGAGCCACTAGTGATTGCTTTATTAACTTGTTTAAGTCAGCTAATTAATTAGGTCCAAAGCCCTAAACAAGAATTTTTGTACCTATAGAGTAGATCATTTTGGAATTTGTCAAATTAATTGGTTCTTGCCGGATAATAGAAGCTATTGCTAGGATGGTTCACGTGCATCATTTATGTTAGCTTTATTTCCTACATTTAAAATTCTGCATGGATCACCCTGGATATAGAGTACCAGTGAGAAGGTACACATCTTTAACCCATGCATGCATCATTGTATTTAATTATGCTTTGGCTTTTCCCATTTCCTCTCTTGTTTTCACTCGCATAATTTAAAAAGAAAATTGGACACCTAGGCGATTCATTGGAAATATTCAAAAAAGTGATAATTTTTTAAAACAGGGACTCCTAAAGAAAACCTGACCTAAAATAAATGTAGAGGAAAAATAATTGTTTTGGGAAGAGCAACCCCCTCATTGTTTGATTTGTTTGCAAAGTGAGAGAGGATGAACACTAGGATAGAGCCAAGCCAGATTTTCATATATAATACTTGTTATACAAAAACGATTAGCTACTTCTTAATGAGGAAATGCAGGTAGCCGATAAACGGCCCGGATTTCCTTAACAGACTGGGAGGTTTAGAGGACATTTTGTAAGGATTCATCCTCAAGTAACATGTAGCCATATTTTTACGGTTCATACTTACTTCCATAATGGTTAAAAGTAAGTGCAACCAGTTGTTAGAATCGGTCCAGTCTGTAGGGGAATACATGCATATAACATCTCGTTGACTCTTTCCAAAATTGTATTCTCACCAAACTCTAAAAATTTACAAGATAATCGACTGAACCTTTACGGTCTTCACATTGCATTGAGTTGGTGATATGGGGGTTTGTATTAGTGATTGCTAGTGCTAGAGATACTTCCGCGCCATTTACGCCTTCAACTTAATTTTTCCTCTTGTATTGACCTTTGTGTTCTCGCATCTTGCCTATTTATTTCGAAGATGTCAGATCAGAGAATTCCTTGTTTGGATTTTTTGAATTCATTTTACAATCTGATTCGTTTGTTTGCTATTCAGGAAGACTCACTTTCTGAATATTCCTCTTTCTCCACTTCACCCTTTATTTCATACATCAACCCACTATTTGAGATTTGCTTTCATCTCGAACTAGTTTCTGAAACTCCATCATTTCCATGGAATAATCGAGTGTCATGCACATTTTAAGAGTTAGATTCCAAACACTTGATGCCACCCAAGGGCAAGGGATTCATGGTCGAACAGGTCGAGATCAACAACACCATGTTAGCCTCTATTGATTCAATTCAAGCTCAGTTAACAAAATAGGTTGACTTTCAGATCGCATTGAGAGATATGATTCTCAAGCTGAGACAAGACAATAAAGATAGGAGAGAGGTGGATATAAACAATGGTTGTGGGAATGGGGGAGAAGACCCTTTGATTGAACTAGTGGCTAAGCTTACATTAAAAGATGCCTATAATCTTGGGACATGACAGACAAATTCATGGAGTCAAATCCGTACAATTCATGGGCATTTTGAGCTCAAGCCTACAATTTTGCCACTTCTCCTTACATTCCATGGAAATATAAATAAAGAATCCTATGTACACCTCCAATAGTTTGATTGCATTTTCATAACAATACACTACCCAAATGTCCCATTAAGGGTAGTGAAGATGATGACTTCCCGTTCAGTCTGATGGACAAACTTTGTATTGGATAAATCACACAGGAAAGTTCGTCACTAGTTGGGAAGAGTTGAGGTCTATATTTCTGAATAAATATTACCGGTTCGGATGACTCAACCAAATGCGATCCTTGATTGCTAACTTCTCCCAGATGTCTTATGAGCCTATTCAAGAGACGCAGGAAAGATTCAAGGACTTAACAGAGAAGTGCCCCCGTAACGATATTCCAAAGACAAGCCTTATGCAAAATTTCTTTGGATGTTTAGGCATAGAAAATCAAAAGCTGGTAGATGTCGCTTGTTGGGGGAGTCACTTCAATAAGGATAAGGATGTCCTTTATCAAATCTTTGAGGAGATGACGGAGAGCTTGGCACCTCTTTCTTCTTCACGTGCTTTTCAGAAGCACCCCATCACCTCTCCTACAATACCTTACGAGGCTGTCAAAACAATGACATCACATGAAGTGGATTGGGTGGACAGTTATGATTTGACCATCATTGGATACCACCTATCCAAAGTGGACATCATTGATAAGCCATCCAAGGAGCTTGAGAAGCTCCAAGTGATCGAACAAAGGATGAAGAACTTGGACAGGCTGGATAAAATCACAAAGCATTTGGAACTTCTTGTGAGTACGATCAACATAGTCCACAATGTGAGTGTATCAGTTGATACCTATAATAGGGACAATACTTTTTCTTTACAGTAAGCCACCAGTGGACCTTCCATAGTTCAACACGCATATTACGTGCAGACTTCAGACCAGGTCCTGCAGCAATCACAACAGATAGTGCCGTACCAGCAGAGATAGTTCCGTACCAGCAGAAAGTCTTATATATTCCTGAGCAACATGCTCCACCTCCACCTATCATTCATAAGGTGAATGGTATCTCGTTCAACAATGAGCGGAACCAACCCTGTCCATCAGGGCAAGGCTAGTTGGGTTCATTACAGGGTCAGAGAACCGCCCACCAGTCTCATGGAGGCAGACTGCAGCAATACCAGTAGTTCCAACCTCACTATTGGTCTCCACCATAGTTCCAAAACTAGAGACAAGGTCAACAACAACAATACTTTGCATATTTTCCTCATCTTAACCAACAATAGACTATATTTTATGGATAGTGCCCACATCCTCCTCCCTTTCATTATCAGCATCAATATGGTTACTAATAACCTCCACACTATCAATCTCAACGACAACCGGTCAATGAGAACCCACAGTCCCCTTCAGTGAATTCTGTACTAGATCAACTTTCACTGCTCATGAAGAACATGAACGATGACTCAGAGGATCGATGATGTAACCACAACCAACACACTGATCCAATTACAGGTCGAATCCAACGCCAACAATTTCAGACACAAGGAGGAGGTCGCCAATAACCCACCAACACCTGAGACATGTATGACCCTTGATTTTACATGTTTATATGATGCCATTCATCTTAGGAGTGATAGGAGATTGCATCTACCTACTCATCACTTAGGGTGGGGATCGAACCACTGAGAGAGCATTATCCTTCACATCGTGTTCTTCATCAACAGTCGAGAGGTCCAGTGTAGCAACACCCAAGTCTGGAGTTTCACCGCCTTCACCACCACCTTCACCTTGAAAAGGCAGATGTAGATCACCATCAGTGATGAGGCTAAAAATCGATTTCACAGTTTTTTTAATGTAATGTGGTCAATGTATAAAAAGCCGTGAAAAATACGATCTTCAGTCTATTAAACAAATTCGGTTTTTCGAAGGAAAACCTACACTAAATATTTATCCAGGTAAGTGTGCCTGGGTCGAACTCAAGGAGGCATAATAGAAGACTTTGATTTTTTTAAGGGAGTTATTTTTGTGATTTTATTTTATCTCTTCTAAAAGTGATCAGAGTAAAGAAAGCACTTTTTATTTTATTTTATTTTTATTTTTTATTTAATTTTACTCTTTTCAAATTTTTATTTAATTTTCAAAAAGGGATATTTTTAAAAAATGGTTTATTTATTATATAATTGGTAGAATATAGGTAGGTGATACAATATAGTAGGTGGAACTGAGCAACGTGCTCGAACAAACTCACGAAAATAAAACAAGACGAATGCGGTTTTTGAAACAATCAAAACTCAACGAAAACATGACAAAAGTTCACGAAAACTTAATAGAAACTAGATGGGGTAGTTAAGTAACTACCCTAAAAAATCGTCAAGAAACAAAGCCAAACGTAGTCCAAAGGACCCCTACAGCCCAGGGGCATAAGCGTAGAAAAACTATTTAAAATGTTCAGCAAAAAGGGCCTTCAGGACTGTTTGTAAAAAAATAAAAGAGCTTTTACATTTAGGTCCCTATGGAGGACCTAAATGCAAATTCTGAAAACCTAAGGAGTGGGTTTAAAGTACAGGAAACCTTCTGGGTTTATGACGCAATTTTTTCACCTCTTCGTTATTGACGGCTCAGATTAGAACATATCCGCGCTGATCTAACGTCGGTGCTCTTGCCACATGTCGCGAGCCTGTACGTTCTGGAGCTCAACCCTGTTCTTGATTCTGTTACGCGCGTGACGAAGGGGGTCTCTTCTACGAATTTTCACAATCAAACGCCAGCGATCTCGGCGCTCCGGCGGGGCCAGAAGGGTGACTCTTCCACCCCTCGAGCTCGCTCGCGGTAGGGTGTGGTCGGCGGTGGCTCCAAGCGGCAGTGATCCGGCGATGAAGACGACGGATTCATTGATTCTGGAGGTTCTTACAGTCGGCCATCTCCTCTTTGAAGTTGATTTCCGTGCAGATGAAAGCTTCCAGAGATGTAGATTTTGCTCCTGATTGGAGAAGAACCTGCAGGTAAGCAATGCATATGCTCGATTCACGAAGAATCGGCCAAGAGAATAATGTTTTTGCAAGCTCAAAAATGGTTAAAATGATTGGTTTCCAGAGTTATTATGAATGGCATTAAAATGGAGATAAATGGCGTCGTGATTTGAATGAGATTGAAACAAAATGTGAAGGGGTTTCGATTGGGCGTCTAACCTAAGTGATTAAACTACCTAATGATGCGATTAGCCATGCTAATCATGGCTCGAATAACGAGAACGAAAAATGAGAAAATGAGTGATAGGTCTGTTGAAGATGTCAAGGTGTATTACCTGGACGTGTGCTTGACGGTCGACCTTTGGCCGGAGCGAAACGCAGCTCAAAGCGGCGATGCAAGGAAGAAGACCTCCTTGGAACCTCCTCCGATGACTCCTCCTCCACGCGAGCACCTTCAAGCGGAGCTGTCACCTCCTGAGCGAGCGGAGCGAGGCTTGGAAGATGTGGGTTCGGGCAACTGGAGCAGAGCTTCAGGTTGTTGGAGAGTTTGATTGTAATGGCGGATCTTTGGAGCTATAAATAGATGAGTTGCGTGAGCTCCAAGAGAAATCTAAGGGCCAGCAAGCTAGAGGGTTGTTAGAAGGTGAAGATCAATGGATTGGATTGGATGGAGATGTTATGGTTCGCGCGGAAGAATCCATGGAAGTTGGCCAGTTGGAACAGTCCGGTAGAACAGAATCTTGGAGAAGACAACCCAGGTGCTGACAAATGTCAGCACCTGGTTGGCCAGTTTAGCTTAATTCATTATAAAACCATTAATAAATAGTAAATAGAGTTATTTTAATTAGGTTTAAATACAATAAAGGTAAATAAATTAATTATCTAATTTATGACATAATTACTTTTTATAAATAATAAATATTATTCAAAATATAAATATTATATTAATACATATGTATTTATAAATAGGTTTTGTATTTTTAATTTAATAATAAATATGAAAAATTAATTTTATATTTTTTTAATTATTAGAATAATAATAAGGCTTGTGTGAATTTTTATGGATTTTAATAAATTAATTTACATATTTTAATAAATACAGGTAATAAAGCGAGTTCATTTATACCTATAATTTAGGGTTTTTGATTTTATTAAAATTATAAATAATGTCCAAAAATTATGAAATAATTTAGGGTGAAAATATAAGATTATGAAATAATTTAAAAATTATAAAATTAAGAAAAATATAAATATTGTGTGTTACATAAAATAAATAGCCCAGAAACCCCGTTGTCTTTTGGTCCCAAAACCGACTTTTTGCAAACGGACTCCAAATCCGATGAAACCACCTTTATTAATTAGAGAATATTGTTTTATGAACTTTAAAGGTAAGTAAAGTGAAATTGGAGTTCGTATGAAGAAGTTATGATGTTCGGAAGTTGAGATTTTGACAATTTATAGGTTGGATTTCTTGGCATATATACAGGATAGTATTTTTAACTTATTTTTATAGTTTTATATATTTTTTAGAAATAATTGGGAAAAGGATTTGGTGAAAACTATGTACATGTGGATTAATTAAAAATCTTTGAAGTTTTGTATTTATTTTATAAATAGTGGAATGTGTATGGAGTGTGGCTTAATTTATTTTTACGGTTTTCTTTCCTTATCTCCCCTTACTTTTTGGTTTGTCGACAATCCATGCTGACTTGGTCTCGGGGTTAGGCAATAAATATACCTTGCAGTTATATTTATATTTTAAGTCATATTGTATATATTTACATATGTTCAATCTGCCTTTGTTCTTTTCTTGTTCTTTTATTTATTTACATGATTTTGATGGTTAAAAGTGAATATTTATACATGAATGAGGTTTTGTTAAAAGATGAGAATTAATGAGTATTTACATGTTTTTGTTAAGGGTTTTAAGACAAAATGCGATAGAAAAGTTAATGAATCATGGATTCATCAACCCCCTATACTTAAATTTGCTAGTCCCTTAGCAAACACTTATTTTGAAAAAGTAAGTGAAAAAGAAAGAAAGTTAGAATGAATTTGTTTTCCTAAACCAATTCATGAGAACAGACAAAGGATAGAGCTCGATCAGGCCTGAAACTAGCATTTTGTCGGAGCCTTAACTAGGATTAGGATTTTATCCTCAACAGTCCTTAAGTTCCAACAATCCTTATTCAAGATCACTTCATTGGCTATTTCAGACTCACTTATCCATA
Source organism: Ottelia alismoides (assembly GCA_037367405.1). Lineage (NCBI taxonomy): Eukaryota > Viridiplantae > Streptophyta > Magnoliopsida > Alismatales > Hydrocharitaceae > Ottelia > Ottelia alismoides. The sequence goes on from JAZKJV010010113.1 coordinate 831,780, forward strand.
CCGTAAACTCTATCATCCTTGAAGTCAACTTGTACAGTGTGTGAATTGATTTAGCTCTTCCTGCTTAGAGAACCGAAGAAACCGTCCATCCCGGCTATACACTTCTATGGCTTCCTCATCCAGCTACTATTTCCTCGGGGAGGGAGGTATTCCCTTCTGAGTTCAGTTCTGCTATGTCCACAATTGATTATAGAGAGAAAGTAGAAGAATGAGAAAAGAAGTGGAGTGCGACCAGTGTAGACACATCTTCTTGTGAAGCTCAACCGGTGTAGCTGAGTCTTCACTAAGATGTGCATGCATTTTTGGTGGAAGCTTGGACCATTGTGGTCTTATTTGGTGGCTTATGCTTTGATTTGACTTTGTAATTTGCTTGCACTGCATTCATCCTTTTGTGCCTCGACGGATATAGCATCTTTTGTTCCGTCCCTTTTTTGAGGTCTTAGAAAAATTGTGTCAGTAGATCCTTCCCTCATCCGAAGCAACTATCACAACCCTCTCCCGTCTTTAGATGTCAATGCCGCAAAGATAAGGATAGAAACGCACTACCAAGATGTACTGCCCTTCGAAACTCCATGCGAGTCGAGCTAAGTGTGGAGTGCATGTGTTCAAGATTGGTTCACTGGTGTAGAATTATACGGATGACACCAAAATGGTCTACTTAAGCACAGATGACTTGATTTCCCGAACATGGTCTTTTGGAACCCAAAGATTTAAGTCACAGACCTGAAGAGTCTAAATTCCAGTTCCTAACTAGGCTCCTTACAACGAAAGTTAAAGGCCGTAATCAAGCTCCATCCTTTAGACTAGACTCAGTCCTTAGTTCCAGAAATCAAACTTATTCTGAAAAATGCGAATGCAAATGCAACCATGTTTTTGTGAAATATATTTTCTGAATTTTACTCATTTTTATGGATTTTAATGCTTTTGTAATTTTTATGACTTTGTATTTTTTATGGATTTTCTGATTTTTATAAACAAGTCCTTTTTATTTACGGGTTTACAAGAAATATATTTTTTATTTGGGTTAAGTACCTAATAACTTTTACGGTTTTTATCTACAGAATTTTTTTACAAGGATTGAATAATTTTTACACATGTTTTAATAAATAAGTTTTTAAGTGAATATTATATGAATTTTAAATATATATTTTAGTTACGACTTTTAAATACAAGTTTTAAACATATTTTTCTTATTTACAAGGATTTTATAAATAATAAATAAATATATAAATAGATTTTAAATTAACCCTTACCCGCTTTTTATGGATTTTATAGATATAGAAAATACATCAAAGTACGAGTTATGGACGAAAGTATATATACAATATATACGCATCCCCCTATACTTAGCTTGAGATAGGTCCTCATAGCGTCAAAAGAGAAAAAGGAGGACATAACTCATGCTAAGTAAAAGTGGGTAAAAAGAATATACGAGAGAAGTCAGTCAACCCTCCCCCTATACTTACGATCTGGTAATCGTAAGTATAACGAGAGAGCAAAAATGGGATGACTGAGTGAAAAGAATAAATAACGAGAGTTTAAAAAGTATAAGTAATAGAAACTCATCGGAATCACTCGGTCCCCCTATACTTAGGATAAGGCATCCTAAGTATAGAAAGAGTGTAGCCAAAAATAGGAGACCAATGATTTGTGGAGAATAAAGGATATACAAAAGAATCAGAGCAAAATATAAAACGTGAATCAGCGGAAAATCGATCCCCCCTATACTTAGGATCTGATATCCTAAGCATAGAAGATGAGCAAGAATGGGGACGATTGTGGTCTACAAAGAATATACAAGTGTTGTGGATCTCCAAAATCGAAAGGCTAAAAAGCATTTGTACAGGATGAGATGAAATGAAAAGATGATCATGATTCTGTACAAAATAGATCACTTCAACCAGGATCATATTGAATTTTCTGCTTTTTCAGTGCATACTGATCATTGGCTGGAAAAGTAGAGCCTCTTCTGTAAGTGAACTCTGTACATGGCATAGCTCCTTTTTCTGGAATATGCGTCTCTGGAGTCGGACTACAGAAGGTGTCTATATATGTAGGCATCACACCATCCGACTCTCTACGCTGAATAGACTGTATGATCTGTGTAATGTAATCAATCGACTCTTGTGTTGTAATATGTGCACTTTCAATTTGCGGCGCTGAGATGTCTACTGCAGGTGACTGCTCATCTGAGTCTGATATGAACTCTGTCTCTGTATGTGAACAATCATCTGAAGAACTAGGTACCAGGTGATCTACCCTATCCTCGTGTAGGATATCGTGGGTATCAAAATAAACACTCTCAAGATCAGGAAACTGTGTCTCATCTATGTGCTGGCAATCTTCTGCAAGACTGGTGTCCTCTGAAGTGAATGACAGTACTGATTTGGCAACGGTGCCATTTTGATGAAGCTAAAAATCGATTTTGCAGCTTTTTTTAAAGTAACGTGGTCGATGTAGAAAAAGCCGCGAAAAATACGATCTTCAGTCTATCAAACAAATTTGGTCGTCCGAAGGAAACCCTACACTAAATATTTATCTAGGTAAGTGTGCCTGGGTCGAACTCAAGGAGGCAGAATAGAAGACTTTGATTTTTTAAGGGAGTTATTTTTGTGATTTTTATTTTATCTCTTCTAAAAGTGATCAAAGTAAAGAAAGCACTTTTTATTTTTATTTTATTTTTATTTTTATTTTTTATTTAATTTTATTCTTTTCAAATTTTTATTTAATTTTCAAAAAGGGATATTTTTAAAAAATGGTTTATTTATTATATAATAGGTGGAATATAGGTAGGTGATACAATATAGTAGGTGGAACCGAGCAACGTGCTCGAACAAACTCACGAAAACAAAACAAGACAAATGCGGTTTTCGAAACAATCAAAACTCGACGAAAACAAGACAAAAGTTCACGAAAACTTAATACAAACTAGATGGAGTAGTTGCGTAACTACCCTAAAAAAATTGTCAAGAAACAAAGTCAAACGTGGTCCAAAGAACCCCTACAGCCCAGGGGCATAAGCGTAGAAAAACTATTTAAAATGTTCTGCAAAAAGGTCCTTCAGGACTGTTCTATAAGAAAAATAAAAGAGCCTTTACATTTAGGTCCCTGCGGAGGGACCTAAATGCAAATTTCGAAAACCTGAGGAGCGGGTTTAAAGTACAGGAAACCTTCTGGGTTTATGACGCAATTTTTTCACCTCTCCGTTATTGACGGCTCAGATTAGAACATATCCGCGTCGATCTAACGTCTGTGCTCTTGCCACGTGTCGCGAGCCTGTACGTTCTAGAGCTCAACCCTGTTCTTGATTCCGTTACGCACGTGACGAAGGGGGTCTCTTCTCCGAATTTTCATAATCAAACGCCGACGATCTGGGCACTCCGGCGGGGCCAGAGGGGTGGCTCCTCCACCCCTCGAGCTCGCCCGCGGTAGGGTGTGGTCGGCGATGGCTCCAAGCGACGGTGATCCGGCGATGAAGACGGCGGATTCAGTGATTCTGGAGGTTGTTACAGTCGGCCATCTCCTCTTTGAAGTTGATTTCCGTACAGATGAAAGCTTCCAGAGATGTAGATTTTGCTCCTAATTGGAGAAGAACTTGCAGATAAGCAATGCATATGCTCGATGCACGAAGAATCGACCAAGAGATTAATGTTTTGCAAGCTCAAAAATGGTGAAAATTTTGGTTTCCAGAGTTATTATGAATGGCGTGAAAATGAAGATAAATGGCATCGTGATTTGAATGAGATTTGAAACGAAATGTGAAGGGGTTTCGATTGGGCGTCTAACATAAGTGATTAAACTACCTAATGATGCAATTAGCCATGCTAATCATGGCTCGGATATCGAGAACGAAAAATGAGAAAATGAGTGATAGGTCTGGGGAAGATGTCAAGGTGTATTACCTGGACGTGTGCTCGATGGTCGACCTTTGGCCGGAGCGAAACGTCGCTCGAAGCGGTGATGCAAGGACGAAGACCTCCTTGGAACCTCCTCCGATGACTCCTCCTCCACGCGAGCACCTTCAAGCGGAGCTGTCACCTCCTGAGCGAGCGGAGCGAGGCTTGGAAGATGTGGGTTCGGGCAACTGGAGCAGAGCTTCAGGTTGTTGGAGAGTTTGATTGTAATGGCGGATCTTTGGAGCTATAAATAGATGAGTTGCGTGAGCTCCAAGAGAAATCTAAGGGCCAGCAAGCTAGAGGGTTGTTAGAAGGTGAAGATCAATGGATTGGATTGGCTGGAGATGTTATGGTTCACGTGAGAGAATTCATGGATGTTGGCCAGTTGGAACAGTCCGGTAGAACAAAATCTTGGAGAAGACAACCTAGGTGCAGACAAGTGTCAGCACCTGGTTGGCCAGTTAAGCTTAATTCATTATAAAACCATTAATAAATAGTAAATAGAGTTATTTTAATTATGTTTAAAAACAATAAAGGTAAATAAATTAATTATCTAATTTATGACATAATTACTTTTTATAAATAATAAATATTATTCAAAATATATATATTATATTAATAAATATGTATTTATAAATAGGTTTTGAATTTTTAATTTAATAAATAAATATTTAAAAATTAATTATATATTTTTTTAATTATTAGAATAATAAATAAGGCTTGTGTTAATTTTTTATGGATTTTAATAAATTAATTAACATATTTTAATATATACAGGTAATAGTTAGCCAGTTCATTTATACCTATAATTTAGGGTTTTTGATTTTATTAAAATAATAAATAATGTCCAAAAATTATGAAATAATTTAGGGTGAAAATACAAGATCATAAAATAATTTATAAATTATAAAATTAAGAAAACTATAAATAATGTTTGTTTCATAAAATAAATAGCCCAGAAACCCCGTTGTCTTTTGGTCCCAAAACTGACTTTTTGCAAACGGACTCCGAATACGATAAAACCACCTTTATTAATTAGAGAATATTATTTTATGAACTTTAAAGGTGAGTAGAGTGAAATTGGAGTTCGTATGAAGAAGTTACGATGTTCAGAAGTTGAGATTTTGACAATTTATAGGCTGAATTTCTTGGCATACATACATGATAGTTTTTTTAACTTATTTTTATATTTTTAATACATTTTTCAGAAATAATTAGGAAAAGGATTTGGTGGAAAGTATGTACATGTGGATTAATTAAAAATCTTTGAAGTTTTGTATTTATTTTATAAATAGTGGAATTTGTATGGAGTGAGGCTTAATTTATTTTTACGGTTTTCTTTCCTTATCTCCCCCTACTTTTTGGTTTGTCGACCAATCCATGCTGACTTGATCTCGGGGTTAGGCTATAAATATACCTTGCAGTTATATTTATATTTTAATTCATATTGTATATATTTACATATATTCAATCTGCCTTTGTTCTTTTCTTGTTCTTTTATTTATTTACATTATTTTGATGGTTAAAAGTGAATATTTATACATGAATGAGGTTTTGTTAAAAGATGAGAATTAATGAGTATTTACATGTATTTGTTAAGGGTTTTAAGACAAAATGCGACAGAAAAGTTAATGAATCATGGATTCATCAATCAGCAAGGGAGAACAAACCAATGGTAGATTCTTCCTCTTCTCCAGCAACAACATCCTGCTCTGTTTTAGATTCTGTTTTTCCTTTACCTAGTTTGGACAACACTGTACATACTGATATTGTTTGTCCTATTATAAATGAGGATTCTACTTTTAATAATGGAAATGAGTGTTTGAATGCTTATTTTGATTATGTGCCATTTCCTTTTGCTCTCAAATCTAAAATTTCCAAAAATTAATAAAAACCTTATGTGATCCTGGAGTGGTTGAGATCTTATAGAAAATATTTTTAGAAATGCCACTCCTTAAGGCCATGGAATACCTGCCTGCAGTGAAAGAGGGAATGAAAGAGTCATGTATACAAAAGCGTCAACCAATGCAGAACATATGGAAGAAAATAGAAAAACACATCTTGACCATGGCCACAGTTCATTCCATCAACAATCTCCTACTTAAAAAGAAAGATAAGAGTGCTCCTCACATCCGTTGCCAAATATTCGATCATGCATTCGATCACACACTTCTCGATATTGGATCCTCCATTAATCTCATGCAAACCTATCTACTCATTGAGTTTGGTTAGTGAAGAGCGTCTTACTACCCTTGTTAATTTAAGCAAACTAATGGTCAAATTAATGTGTTGTCATTCGTTGCAGTAGGATAATAAGAGCTAATCAAAAACCACTTTCAATTAAAGTTAAATTAATTTCAAGCGGCAAATTTATTTTACTTGGGCAAGCTCAAGGTCGAACTCAGGGAGGCAGTTGTTTCCTTAGGTAGATTTTATGCAAATTTCCAAGGTCGGATTTTCAAGGAGTAATTTTTTTGGTCTTTTTAAATATATTTTATGCAAGAAGGAAAAGACACATGCAAAATCGAGCCAATTTACAAGTTAATTAAGAAAGATGGTCAAATTAATTCCAAAAATTATGAAACTTGGCCAGATGATAAAATATGATGAAATTAAGCTATCCTATTTTTTTAGATTTTGCTGACACTAGATGAATTTACTGTGAATTAAAAACGAATGCAAAGTGATTTTGACTAAATTAATTTTAATAAATACCAAATCACAATATTTTCAGATATCAAAATTATACTAGATAGATCTATATGTGAAGAATCCAGGAAAATTAATAAACCTAAATTTCTATGTGTATTGGACCTATTAAAAATTATATAGAAAGTTACAAAATGATTTGTTCAGGCCTCAGGGTGCGTACAAATGAGATGATTTTTGGATACAATGTAAACTTAATAATCCTAAGTCTAATGTGAAGTTTTGGTGATTTTTGGAGTCACAGAGATATTACTACAAATTAAAAGGCATAAATGGGCAAAATATGATAAAATTCCACCAATTAATTAATAATAAATTCCACTGCTTTCACAAAAATATGCCAAGTGTCACATAGAAAAAAAGACAAATTATGCTACACAATGCAATTTTCAAACTTGGAAAATGAGTTAAAGTGAATGCCTAAAGATGCATGCAAAGATAGGGGCCTAACTGCAATTAAAGGAAATAAAATTGATAAAAATTAAACATGCTGATAGGGACTGATACGCAATTACCTATAATGCGGGGGTATGTATGCAAAATATCCATAGAATACGTGCGCCTCATGTGGGGTCTCCTGGCAGGGACTAGAATGCAAATATGAAAACCTCTAGGGGCCTCGCTGCAAAATACCCAAGATGCACGTGCCAACCACGTGGGGTCCCAGGCTTGGTGGACTGCGGAGGTTCTGAATGAGGCTCGTACTTGGCTCGGATCGAGGCGAGACTTGCTTCGGGCGCTCCGAGCCTGATGGTCGGGGAAGAGGCTCAGAGCAGCTACGTGGCACGTTATTGACCTCTGGATCGAGAAACGATCCAACGGCTGCTGGAAGATGATGAGTGGCATGCGGCGAACCGTTAGATCAGGATTAATCCAATGGTTCCCAAGAGCTCGAGGAAGAGTGACACGTGGGCAATCAAGCGCCTTTGGATCAGGATGGATCCAACAGACTCCGAAGTTCTGGCAACGTGGTGTGACCAGGTGCGTACGATCCTCCTGATCCAACAGCTGTAGGACATGGGAGAAGTGGCTTACTCTGGACCATCCGATCAAGGAGATCGGATGACTGTTGCTCGTCTTCCTCAGCAGGTCCGCTGCCTCCTACGACGGAGAAGGCTGGGCTCCGGCGAAGGAGCTTGGGCTTCGCCTCCTCCTCTGGACATCGGTAGAGGTCGCCGATGACTCCCAAGTGGCTGGCAAGAGTCGTGGGAGCGTCGGGAATCCAGTGGCGGTCTCAGGAGCTGCTGAACATATCTTGAGAGCGGTAGCAGAGAAGTTCAAATGGAGCTCCGATGAGGTTTCGACCGATATGAGTTAATGCACCTGCAGGGGTCAGTGGAAAAACCAAGGCATGCAAATGTGCTAGTGGGTTTCTTGTGAATGCGGGGAGAGTCCTGAGAGGTGATGAGGTGGTCCGGTGATCGTGCTCTGCCAAGGTGGAGGAGCTTGCGTTGCCGTGGGGTTGAGCGTGTCGTCGGAGAGGATCAAGGCGGGCGCGAAGATCAGATCTTCGAGGGGAAGCTCGGTGGATGCTCAGCGGAGCGAGAAGTGGAGTGTGGAAGGTGAATAAATTCGGAGAAAAATCGAGAAAAAGAAGAAGAAGATATGGAGGGTTATGGAAGTGTCTACCTGGGGAATGGAGCTCGATGAAGTGCTCCTGGTCGTCGCTCAAGGGACGGTAGGTGACCCGAGCTCAAGCAGCTCGTTGGAGAAGCTGCAGCACGGCGTGGCGACGTTGTGGATCTCGTCAGAGGTGGAGGCCTATCTTTGCTCGGTTTCTCACTCAATTGCTATCACCAATGGGTGGCTCTGAACTCTAGGATACCTCTCGTAATGGCAGATATGGCTGTCAGTCGACGGGGGAGGCACATTTATAGCTTGAAGGTGACTGCATAGGTGGCGAAGTGGTGGAGTTGGTGGGTATCATGGAGCAAGGTGGATGGAGGTTATGGAGTTTGAGGGGTTCGACGATGATGAGGGGAGATAGGGCTACACAATGGAGGTGATAGAGGTTGGCGAGGGTAGACAGCGTGGCTCCAAAAATAGAAAGGGGGTGACCCTCACGCATGGTGGGAAACGTGGGGCGCGGGGTGTTCGGGAGGTAGGAGACGAAGTATAGACCGTTGAATCAAGTGATCCAACGGTCAGGAGAAGGACGGAAGAGGAAGGTGAGGGTTAGATCGGCGGATCGAAATCGAAGGGCGTAGATGTAGCCACGTGGCGGCCGTGGGTTAAGGCGCCAACATGTGGCGGAGATGTAGTCTAGGGGTTTGATCGAAGGGTTACAAGGCGTTGCAAGATGAGTGTCCAGGATAAGAGCTTTCTGGGGAAGATCCGTGGGTGTAGGCGTCGCCATGTGGCACAAAGGGAAGCGCGACGCTGACGAGCGTTCCAGATGAGATCCATGGGTGGATCGAACGACTGGAAAGCTTTGTGATGATGAGCGGTGCAGATCTAGAGAGAAGGTGAGTGGTAGGATGACAGAGATGATAGGGCGCGTGGCGCGCAAAGAAGCGGGTTGCGTGGCGCAATCAGAGGGCGCCATGTGGCCAGCTCTGAGTGGCTTTGAGAAAGAAAATGAATTTAGAGAGAGAAAGATGCCAAATTTGGAAAAACTCAAAACATGAAAGTTGTAGATCTCGATGAGATCTACAAGTTTCATGTTAACCAAAAATGGAGATGAGGTCAAATACGATACAAAAATATAAGAGTACAAATAGTATACATAGGGGCCCAAAAACCCAATTTTTGCATACAAGCTCCGAATTGAATGAAATTGGTCTCATTTTAAATGTCTCTGGATGTGTATTAGTCTAAAGGTGAGTAAACCTAATTCATAGGTTATATGAGGTGGATATAGGCATTTTAAGGTCTAGGTTCTCCAACTGGGTTTGGGGCTTTATTAGGCAATTTACATGATAGGGATTTTTGGCCTTCTTCCATATATTATTAACTACTAATGTACATAGTGTAAGGAAGGTGTTATTTGATTTTAGCGGGGATACAGAAAATTAGGTGAATTATTGGAAGTATTTTACAAGTGATTTTTACAGATGAAATGGCTTCTTATTTTGATGCAAGTATGAATGCTAAAATGCATGTATTGTGGTTGCATGCTTGAATGCTATTTATGCATGATAAAGGGAAATATGATACTAAATACTCGGGAACAAGGCTCTATTTTCATCTTTAAGAGTGATGAATCACAGATTCATCAACCCCCTATACTTAAACCTTGGTCGTCCCCAAGCAACTGAAATGTAAGAGTGAAATGATTTTGGGTTCCATACCAAGGTCATGAACAAAAGGTGAAAATGGAGCTTGACTCAACCTTTGGATTAATTGTATGGCGGAATCTTATTGGGATCTGAACTTAAGACCTAACAGACTTCAAGTTCCACAAGTCTTCTATTCAAAACGCCTCGACAATCAGGTTAGAACTAATCCTCAAACACAAATTTCTGATGACTATGATTCTTACTTGTACTGTGTAAGTGATAAATAGCTCTCCACATCAGAAATGGCTAAGAAGTAGCCTCCTCTAACAAGGTAACTCTAATTTTTCGGTCCAGTAACGTTTTCCTCGAGGAGCGGGGTATTTCCTTCTAAGTTCAAGTGCGACCAACTCAAGAGGAGGGGGTAGAGAAAAGAATGGACGATAGATAGTGTAGCTACCTATCCCAGGATGCCTGACCAGTGTAGCCAAGTCATCCGATTGCAGACTTCTTGCTAATATACATACTCCGACAGGTATTTTATTTTCTATCTGGCATGTCTACTTTTTTGGAGTTCTTGTATTTTTCTCTTTTTTTCTTCTTTTTTTGGAACTATATACATGGTGCAACATGTACATCGGGAGTTTTTCCTCTTGAGCTAGTAGACTATCACTCTTTTGAAGCAGTATTGCAACCCACAGCATCTTGTCCTCAAACGTCAACACTACCCGACTAGGTTGAGATGCACTACCCTCCCTAGAGGAGGATGGATGTTTCCACCCGTGTGATACTCCAAGCTAAAGGATTCTACCTCCTCACTACCTCATCAATGAAGAGCTACGTGCATTGTTATTTGTCCAAGTTAGGTCACTGTCTAAAAGAATCATGCATGTGCACGGGATATTCTACTTAGACTAATCAAGATGACATGTGAACATAGACTTGCGGAGTCAAAGAAATAAGTCACTTGACCTAAGAAATCTTAACTCTAGCTCCTATAAGGTTCCTCTGAAATTAGGTGGATTAAGGTCAAATCAAGTCCCTCCTCAATATTTACTCATAACTTGGTTCCGAATCCACTAGATTTTCACCTTGCATATGCAAGATATGCATATGAGATGCAGATGTCATGTTATGTAGACTGATGGAATGCAATACTCTTTTTCTTTTTTTCTTTTCGGATGTAGAGATGATATGTAAGAGTAAAATAAGAAGCCTTTGATTTTTCCATTTTTTGACACTGTGGTATACCTCCTAAGTGTTTCGTGAGTATTATACAGATTATACAAGTGTATTTTACAAAAAATTCTCCAATTTTACCCATCCCCATAATTATTGCATAATATATACAAAAATACGTGAAAGTATGAGCTATGGGTAAAGTATATATGTAATATATACACACCCCCCTATACTTAGCGTGTTCTATGTCCTCAGAGCATAGAAAGCACGGAAAAGACATAGCTCGTGCTAAGCATAAGAGAGCCAAAGAAGAAATGATATATAGAAGTCGTCTTGGCCCCTATACTTAGGCTTTGGTAGCCTAAGTGTAGAAGAAGATCAAAACTGGGGCGGACGAGGTCAAGAGGAGAAGTGGATAAATATATACATGGCGAGCATCTTGAAGGATATGGTTAGATCCTCAAGCGCATCACGGAAGCGTGAGCGTTGTATCGAATACGACGAAGAACGACTAGTCATACTAGTGGTTCTATGCAGCGGAAATTAAAATTTTTTCATGCGACGAAACCACATAATCCAAGAACACTTCTTGGATCGTTTCTTCTAAACCAAAAAAAAGTAATAGGATTACCTCTTGAAGCGTGGTTGCGATCGAGTCTCTAAACGGAGCCTCCTGTCTCAAGTCCGATCCGATGGAGGAGACGCTTGCGAGCGTGGGGATGAACCGCGTGTTTCTCGCAATCCATGTTGATGATCCAAGCGGTGGATATCCTGATCTCGACACACGAGATCTGACGTCTTCTTCACAAGTGAGGCGCACCGAAGGAGACAGAGATCCACGAGCAGATGATCGGGCAGCATAACGACGACGCTGCAGCGATGGAGAACCTCTGTAGGGCATCCATAGTGGACGACCATGAGAGGAAGAGAGAGGGCTGACGTGTAGAGAGAAAAAGAGACAGAGAGAGAGAGAGAGATTATTCAAAAGCATTGGGTTGTGTAAACAAGAGCAAAGGGGTACCTCTCTTTTATAATATTTTGGGATCCATGGATCTCAGTCCATGGGCAACACAAATCCAATGGTTCTCATTGATTGTGTTTCTTTCAATGGCTAAGATTTGTGTTGGTAAAACCAACAACAATTAATTTAATCTAGATCAAATCTATATTGATAAATCAAATACAAATTAATCTCAAATTAAATCAAACAAATATGGAGATAATAGGAAAGAGAGAGTTCCTCCTTCCATATACATGGAGTGGACGACCTCACTTTCCTAATCGGAATATGTGGCCGTCCCTCCTATGGAAAAATCATCTCCAAATGTAATCTCCCTTGATTACATTATTCCATGTATCTCCAATTTATTAAAACAACAATTGTTGTAAATTATTCTACAAAATAATTCATAATTATTCTGAAACATTGCAATCTTGCCATTGGAAAATTGTGAATCACATTCACAACCCAAAATAAAATGTGAATCACAGTTCAATTTAGTGTCCAATGTGAATCCAATTCACATCAACATTTAATTAACAAATGTAAATTACAAATTTCTCTCTTATATATTATAAATCACATTTATAATATATATGACTAATATGGATATTTCTATCCACATTATTCACATCCATGATAATTAAATCACATTTAATCATCTTGGATCTCTATTCTCATGTGCTCAAATAATATGAATCATATTCACATTATTTACATCTTTGATAATCAAATCACATTTAATTATCTAAGATAGCTCTCTTTATAATATGAATCATATTCATATTATTCATGATAATTAAATCACATTTAATTATCCATTTGTCAATGCTCGGATACATATATCAACAACAGAATTATCCATGAACCCTTTCAAGGATAATGCGCTTTCTCCGCGAATACTTGGAGATAAGGACAGGGCGATTGTATTGTTCCACATATAGTGACGTGGATATTGAGATTGTATCTCAAATCCAGATAGCGGGCCTCCCATAGATGCTTGATTAAATCAAGACCGCAAATCTAATCCTCTCATTGCATCTGAATCACATTCAGATCAATTGTCCAACATTTGGACCAAGATCAGATTACTAAAATCCAGACCCGTTTCATCACTCCCTAGGAATGGAAGCGTCATGGTTATACAATCGTTTATAATCACATCACCCTCAGGTATTCTCAATACCTTCATATCCTGCATACTGGAAGACTCAGAATAAACCCGAAGTATTGGATCAACTTTATACTGTCTACTTCATGGTTTTATCAGTAAGTTTCTCATTCGATCATTGGGAGTTGGTATCAATCATATACTTTCCAAAAGCATATATCATACGTAGGTCTTGATCATATACTTTCCAAAAGTATATATCAAACCTACAAATTTAGTCAAGCTTTGAAAGCGAGACGACCGTGCGCACGGAATTTGATTCTTCCCAATATCTCAAGAGTGAGCTCATGTCTTCCGGTTCAGTAACTGAACCTGTATGATCCCTTTGAGAGATCGTATAACTCATATGCCCTTATATGCACACCAACTCGCCGGTGTATAGACCTTGGTTAGGTCATCAACCTATTGGTTTGCCAAATGTACATACTCAGACATATAGTAACACATCTGTCTCCAGTCAGAGGATGCATGCATGTATCGTGACAGCATACGATATAGGACTTTGGTTATCTCGATCTCATTAATTCGCCTGTTTCACCTAACTAATCTGATATCTCCGAATCTCTATTCCTATGTAGAGGACCTGCATCAAGAGGTCGGTCAGATATCAGCCTAAATGAGAAAGGATTGCCATCTCCTACTCAGGATGGAGATCATCTCTTAACAATCATTTGACAGTGCTTGATGAGTCCTCAATCTAACCCTTTAGATATTCATCCAAGCACTAGCCTCTATGATTCAATAGTTGAATCAACAGCTGTATGATTATTAAGATGGCCATGGTACATAACCCTAATTATACTAAGGGACCTATTATGCAAACTATTTATTCTTCATTTCAGATTAGGGAATGATATGTGAAATAACATTTATTGCATAATGGCTAGCTGTGGGCTCGCATGTCCAACAATCTCCCACTAGCCCAAAGAGCCATCAATGGGCTAATCATTTAAACCCACACTCATGTGACAATCATAGGCTATTTAGAAAATAGCTAGGTAAGCTGATCAGTCACTCTGTTCCCGCGAGACTACGCCAAGTCCTTTTATGACACTTGCATATCCCCAGTAACAGTGCTCGCACCTAATGCGAATGTTGCATCTTATGAAGACAATACTCAATCTTGTTAGCTACAATGTCCTTGACACTACAACTCAACAATTATCATAACCCGTATTTTCATAATCCTGATCTGAATAGCCTTATTCCTGGAGATTAAGGTATCCACAGTTAAGACCTTTTAGATCTCTATCTATAAAGTCTTAAATTTTCTGAAGATAAGACTTTGAGATCACTATCTCAAAAATCTTGTCATCTATGAAGATTTTGTTATTACTGCAATCAAGTGTTTTCTCTCCATAGTAGGATTAGAAAAACTTTACTACTCCCACTGCATGGTAGATATCTGGCTTTTGTACACATCCAACATACACTCAGCGTCTCGTAACTAATGCACAAATGCAAGAAGTTATAACATTCACTTCCTCAACTCTTTGAGGTGCTATCCCTTTAGATAGGTCAGTACCATATCTTAAGGGATGAAAGCCTTTCTTGGAATTTCCAAGAATGGAATATGTCCAAGGTGTACTACTATTGTGACAGTCCCAATACCCTCTTCTCTTTGCTTCCTTGAGATCATATCTCAAGTTATGGAACAACCAGATAATAAAACACTTATTATTATCCTTATATCATTTTAAATGATTAGGATATCATCTACATTTAGCACGATGAAAACAAAGGCACTCCCACTAAGCTTCGCATGGCTCATCAAGATTCCATCTGAAATCATAACATTTATAATTTCATCAAATCTTATGGTCCAACTTCAAGAAGCTTATTTGAGTCCATAGATGGATTTCCCAGCTTGCATACCTTGCTTTCCTTAACCATGAAGTCCTGGGGCTACTTCATGTGAATATCCTCAGAGAGGTATTCATAGAGGAATGCAATGTTGACTTACATCTTGAAGATGCAATAGTCAAGTTGTGTAGCTAAGGTTAGCAATATTCTGATGGTTTTAAGCATGGTTACCGAAGAGCAAGTCTCATCGCAAGCAATGTCTTCTCATCCGGTGTGTACGTCCATCCCTTTTCCGAAGCTTTATTTCAACCCGTACTCAAGTCTTTAGATTTCTACGCTACCAGAAAAGAGATTCACACAATCTTCCAACATCCCGTCTAAGTTGAGCTAAGTGCATAGTGCGAGAGTACAAATTAATTCCCTATTCCAGAGTTGTACCCAGAATGAAGAGACCAGGTTATACACTAAGAGTCAAACGCTGCACATTGTCATGTGGAGCTTAAAGAATTAAGTCGAAAGACCTAAAGCTCTTAAAGTCCTATTTCTCGGTGAAGTTCCTCTGAAAATTAGGTGAATTAAGGTCAAGTCCAGACCACTCTCGGTTTCGGATCACAACTTGGTTTATAACCCAATGTATTTTCACAGATGCAGATGAATGCGATGATGGATGAAATGAAGGTGTGAAATGCAGACACATTTATTTCTTTTTATGCAAGGGATATATATATACATATATATTGTCAATTCAAGAATGAATAAGAAGCCATTTTCAAAAATTTTTTGTTTTGTTTTTTTTTCAATTTTTTCTTTTTATTACCCACCCCATAAATACATATAGACTTACACGAAAGTACAAGATATGGGTAAAATATATACAAAGTATATACAGACCCCCCTATACTTAGCGAGTGCTGTATCCTCAGAGCACAAGAAGCGTAATGAAGACATAGCTCGGGCTAAGCGTAAGAGAGTTAGAAATTTATATATAACGGTCCGCCCCCTATACTTAGACTGTGAACAGTCTAAGTATAGGATAAGAGCAGAAAAATGAAGCGGTCGGGATATGTGGATGAAGAGAGTATATACAGGTGGGTGTCAGTTCCCCCTATACTTAGGCTCTAGTCAGCCTAAGTATAAGAGAATGGTGGAAATGAAGTGATCGGGAGAAGGAGTGTGATGAGAGAAATGGTATATACAAATGGCATCGGTCCCCCCTATACTTAGGCCTTGACCTAAGTAGAGGAAGAAGCTATACAAGGAGACCGATGTGGTTAGGAGGGAGGGTGGGTAGCCGATGATTAAGGCCGTTTTCGACTGATCTTCTTGTGAGCATGTGGTGGGAGATCGTAGTGATGAGATGGAGATGAGGCATATAATTCCCAACTATTGTCAGTGTCATCCTCAGAAAAATCATGATGGATAGTGGATGAAGTGTTTGAGTCAGATGAAAGATATCCACCATCGGAATTATCCTCAGAGGAGTAGTATCCGAAAGTGGACATACTCCAAGTATTCATGTCTTTTTGTTTCCTCAGTTGTTTCCTTAGAATTCGTTCCTTCTTGGTGTCAATCGGTTTGTCCTCAGATGAATACTCAGAAGCACCGGTCTCAGTCAGCTCATATGAAATGATTCCAGTATACTTGAAGAGGACATGAGCATCAGCTTTGGATGAGTAGTAGTTAGGAACGAGAGTTATCCAACGAGAATTAAATTTTGGATCTTTGCGAAGATATGGCTTTAGAGATGCCGAACATACTTCACTCATATAGACTACCTTTTCCGGACCTGATGAGGGATCGTCAGCTGATTCCTCTTCCGAATGGTCAAAGGTGACTCTCTTTTTATTTTTTTCATGAAGGTGTCGGTTCACTTGAGTATCCAGATGAATAGACATTGGGATTTTCCTTGGTCAGTGTTGGCCTGTGTGCTTGTTCTTAGTCTCCCGAATGTTGGTACACTCTCGATTTGGGATGATTTGTTCCAGGTAATCAGAAAATGTTGCTCCAGGGTGCGACCATGCATATGTCTCAGGATCATAGAAGAAGGATTTGTGTATTTTGAGATCCCTGGGGATTGAAATATGGGGGAGAGTCTCTAAACCAATAGTCTCATCAACAACCGCTATCTCAGATGTTGCATCGGGGTAGGGCTCTTCTACCTCTTCATGGTTGCGGCTGTCGGGGACTTCGTGGGTTTCCTCAAAAGATCGTGGTTCCTCAAAGACATGGTCTGATCTAAGTGCTTCCAATGCTTTGAAACCGATTTCTCGAGTCTCACAATCAATAATTGCTTTAGCCAATGCTAAGAACGGCTTTCCGAGAATGATTGGAGACTGGATGAATTCTCCTTGATGCTCAATATAAATGATTGTGAATTCTACTTTGAGCGGAGCACCTTGGAATTTTATGATGATAGAAATGATTCCTCTCGGTCGCTTTATCGATCGGTCCGCTAATTGAATAATCTCACGTATCTTCCGAATTGGTCCGAGTTTGAGTTCGTGAAATACAGAGGTCAGGAGGATATTGATCGGTGCATCGTCATCAATCCGAGCATGGGTGAAAATTGTGTCTTTGATTTCACAGTCAAATCTGGGCAACCGCTTCACTATGCAGCTCTTGGTTTTTCTCCTCAACACCAAGGAGGAGGCCATTGACAAGATATGTCTTTCAGTCTTTGTTCGTATCCTAACCGACTTTTTATTCATGATTTTATCCATTATAAATTTCTTAAGGTCGGGGAAGTGTTCAATGGTCTGTATAAAGGGAAGTTCAAACATCAAGCGTTTTTCCATTGCTTCCCGTACAGTCGGATCCAAATTCCTCAGATTGTCTTCAGTCTCAATTTTATGAAATTTTCTGGATTTTCAATTTTTTTGTGGTTATCAAAAATTTCCATTTTTTTGGTATTTTCTGTGTGGTGTGGGGTTGTGGGGTGTTCCTCAGATGAACAGGGGTTCGGGTGTTCAGGGTGAGAGTCAGTGGCATAGTCATCTCTAGGGGAATAATATGCGGAAGTGATATTGTCAGAATCGTCCCTAGGTTCCTGAATATCTTCAAAATTTTCAATCTCAGATCCAATCGTTTTCTCATCCATTTTTATGTCCGACTCACCATAGAATGTGATTAATCGGTCGGTGAATTTTTGCCATCTATTCTTCATTGATTCTAATCTTTTATTTATCTTCGAGATATCATCCTTAAAAATTTGTTCATGATCACTTATGGGAGCAGTCGATGTGTGTTCTTGTGATTCAAAAATTTCATCTTCCATTTTCCTATATGTGTTTGAAGAGGAGTTTCTTGGAATGTCAAATATATATAATAATTATTTTCTGAAAATATCTCCTCACAAATTATGGAAGGTGACTGCTCATATGGTTCAGGCTTGTGAAGTTGGTCCGAGTAGAATTTATTCCTTTGATCATGAGTGGTCGGATCTTGATATGGTGTAGTCAGCATATAGGGTTCCTGTGTTTCTATGTATTCAGTCCAGTCCTCTATATGATTGTCATGTCTGAAAAGGGGGTTGTGTTGGTCAATCCAAGATGATGATTGTTCATGTATGTTCACTGGAGGGGATGACGGGAGATATGAAAAAGTGTTGAGTTCAATCATGTGGTTATCATCTCCCATGAATGATGGATTGCCATTCACCGAATAAGAAGGATCAATTGTGTGATCGGCATAGAGAGGATTGATATATGAAGAAGTGGAGACCTCAGGTGATTGTGGGTTTGTTAGGTCCAAAAACAAAGGATTGTCATTCATTAAGCAAATCGGATTTGTGGAGAATGTTAGTGTTTGAGAGTCTCTTGTTGAAGTCGGAGGAGGTGTTTTGGGTCTAACCGATACAAATTCGTTTTCATAGTACAATTCTGATGGATTCTCGGTCATTTTTGAAAGATTTGAAAGGAATGAGGGGTTGGGTCTGTAAGAGTTTTTGTACAAGATTTCCATGATGAGGATTAAATCAAGAGAGGAGAGAGATGATCGTACGGGAAGAGAATTTTTATCAATGTGCGGTTTTTGATCTTAGGTATCGGTTCACGCACACCAATGCAAACACAAATCAAACCCCGAGTTCACCAACTCACACAATGAAGCCGTAAGAGTTCGGCTATTATCTTTTCAATTTTAGTTGGTGATATATCAATCTTGGCAAAAATTTAGAGAGCTTGTTAGGTGTCGGAGCTTGGTTCTAACCTTAAGTGTCGTCTCTTGCTCCCTCAGAAAAATAAAATCATCCAAGGTCGGGGTTGCTCTCCTGCAAAAATTCTTGATTTTATGGGTTCTTAAGATCGACTATATTTAGCAGTCCCAATTCTAATAAGGTGATCACTGAAAAATTAGATGAGCACAAATACACGTCTACCATCCAGTCCCAATTTCCTTTAAAATTATGTGATAAAACAAGGGGGAGGAATTCGGGAAAAGCCGATGCACGTGAAAACAATGATGTATGCTCAGTTAGAAGACTTACAGTGGCTCCTCACAATCTCCATGTGGGATACAATACAGAATTGAAATATTATTCTAAATGCATGCAAGCCGATAAAAACCGCATCTAGGCAGAAAGTTCTATTAGAGGGAAAGAAATGAGTTAAATTTTTGGTTAAGTTGACTGATCTAATATGCATCTCAATTAAAGTGCAGTGTGGCCTTAGATCCTACGAGCACATGCAAAAATGTAAATGCTCTGAGAGCCGTATGTGCAGGTCTATCCTAATCGCCACGCAAGTCGGCCCCCACCCTCACCGGAGAGTGAAACAGGCCACGACACACCACAAAAAAGTTCAAGTTATTTTTTACATGCGCGAGAGTCCAAACGGACACCGCTGTAAATGAGCAAGTAAATAAAATTACAGAAATGAAAAACCTAGACTCTACGCTCTCTCACGACTCGACTCGATCTTAAATTAATTGCGGCTTTACAGATGTCGGTGAAGATGCTTCGGCTTCTAGGAAAACCGCTCCACGTACGTCGGGTACCTCGCAAGAAGAATAAGAGAGATATTGTAAGAGAGTGACTCAAAAAATAATAAAAAACACAAGTAAAATAAATGCAGGAAAATAAATGGGATTTACAATGAACAATTCAGGGGTCAGACTACCCAAATGCGGAAAACCGAACGAAAAATGTCAAAACACAAAATTAAGCCGTTTGCTTCCCCGTTAATGGCTCCATCTGACGAGTCCGTAAACGCCGAGCTATGATTGCAGTTTTATCTTTCGTGCTTAAAGAATAAAATCGTTCGTTGTAGGCGGCGATCGGAATCGGTCAAGAAATAACCACAAATAATTATTCAATTTTTTAATCGAGTGGTTTTATGTTTATTTTACTTGGGCAAGTCCCAAGGTCGATCACAAGGAGGCAAAGGAACAACATAGAGTTATGTTTATCAAGGTTCGTACACGGTTTTCAAGGCGGTCTTTTTTTTTGGAATTTTCAATGCAAATAAGGGATGCAAAATGCGATTTTGCCCTATTTTAGGGACTAAAATAGCAGAAATGTCCAACGATGTCCGAAAAATACAAAACTTGGCCACAATGTAGATTACGATGAAAAGAATGCACTGTAATTTTTTTGGAATTTTTGGATGCAATATGATTTTTTATGGATTTTTAAATGCAAACAAAATGAATTTCAATATTTAATTATGATAAATACTAAACCTACTTATTTTTGAGGACAAAAATTATCTAAGATCTATAACTAAGTGATTGATCTCAGAAAAATCCTAAACCTTAAAAATGTGAGATCTAATACTTATTAAAAATTAAATAATGAAATGTGCAAAATGATTTTTACAGGACAAAGTATGCATGCAAATGCAAATCGTTTTAGGCATAATGTCAAATATAAAATCTCTACAATATGTGATTTTTCAGGGATTTTTAGAGAAATGGTTAATTAACTATGAATTTCAGAGCATAAAATGGGCAAAATTCGCAATTTTCCACAGAATAATTAATTATTAATTGACCATTAATTACAAAATTATCCATAATATGTCAAAATGTAGAGAATGAAATGTCTTCCGCTTCCGCCCTTCTCCTGACCGTTGGATCACTCGATCCAACAGTCGATACTTCGTCTCCTACTCCCAAATGCCCCATGCCCCACGTCACCCACCATGCACGAGGGCCGCCCCCTTTCTATTTTGGGAGCCATGCCGTCCACCCTCGCCGGACTCTATCACCTCCATCGTGTAGCCCTATCACCCCTCATCCTCGGCGAACCACTCATACTCCATAACCTCCATCCACCTCGCTCCACAATGCCCACCAACTCCACCACTTCGCTACCTATGCCGTCACCTCCAAGCTATAAATGCACCTCCCCCGTCGACTGACAGCCCTATCCGCCATTACGAGAGGTATCCTGGAGCTCAGAGCCACCCATTGGTGACAGCAATTGAGTGAGAAACCGAGCAAAGATAGGCCTCCACCTCCGACGAGATCGACGACGTCGCCACGCCGTGCTGCAGCTTCTCCGACTAGCTGCTTGAGCTTGGGTCACCTACCGTCCCTCGAGCGACGACCATGAGCACTTCATCGAGCTCCATTCCCTAGGTAGACACCTCATAACACTCTCTATCTTCTTCTTCTTCTTCTTCTTCTTCTTCTTTTTCTCGATTTTTCTCCGAATTTATTCGCCTTCCACATGCCACTTCTCGCTCCGTTGAGCATCCACCGAACTTCCCCTCGAAGCTCTGATCTTCGCGCCTGCCTTGATCCTCTCCGACGACACACTCAACCCCACGCCGATGCAAGCTCCGCCACCTTGGCGGAGCACGATCACCGGACCACCTCATCACCTCTCAGGCCTCTCCTTGCATTCACAAGCAACCCACTAGTACATTTACACTCCTTGGTTTTTCCACTGACCCCTGCTGGTGCATCAACTCGGATCGGCCGAAACCTCATCGGAGCTCCATTTGAGCTTCTCTGCCACCGCTCTCCAGAGATGTTTAGCATCTCCTGAGACCGCCAGTGGATTCCTGACGCTCCCACGACTCTTACCAGCCACTTGGGAGTCACGACGACCTCTACCGACGTCCAGAGGAGGAGGCGGAGCCCGAGCTCCTTCGCCGGAGCCCAGCCTTCTCCGCCGCAGGAGGCGGTGGACCGGCTGAGGAAGACGAGCAACAGTCATCCGATCTCCTTGATCGGACGATCCGGAGTAAGCCACTTCGCCCACGTCCCACATCCATAGGATCAGGAGGATCTTACGCACCTGGTCGCGCCCCGTTGCCAATCGCCAGAGCTTTAGAGTCTGTTGGATCCATCTTGATCCAAAGGCGCTTGATCGCCCACGTGTAACCCTTCCTCGAGCTCTAGGGAACCATTGGATTAATCCTAATCTAACGGTTCGCCGCACACCACACATCATCTTCCAGCAGTCGTTGGATCGTCACTCAATCCAGTGGTCAACAACGTGCCATGTAGCCGCTCTGAGCCTCTTCCCCGACCATCAGGCTCAGAGCGCCCGAAGCAAGCCGAGCCTCGATCCGAGCCAAGTTCGAGCCTCCAGAGCCTCCTGAGCCTCATTCGAGCCTCTACAGTCCACAGAGCCTGGAACCCCACGTTGTTGGCACGTGCATCCTATGTATTTTGCAGCGAGGCCCTTGGAGGTTTTCATATTTGCATTCCAGTCCCTGCCAGAAGACCCCACGTGAGGCGCACGTGTTCTTGGGTATTTTGCATACATACCCCTGCATTATAGGTAATTGCATATCAGTCCCTGTCAGCATGTTTAATTTTTATCAATTTTATTTCCTGTAATTGCAGTTAGGCTCCTGTCTTTGCATGCATCTTTAGGCATTCACTTTAACTCATTTTCCAAGTTTGAAAATTGCATTGTGTAGCTTAATTTGTCTTCTTTTCTATGTGTGGCATATTTTTGTGAAAGCAGTGGATTTTATTATAAATTAATTGGTGGAATTTTGTCATATTTTGCCTATTTATGCCTTTTAGTTTGTAGTAATATGTTTGTGACTCCAAAAATCACTAAAAATTCACATTAGACTTAGGATTATTAAGTTGACATTGTACCCAAAAATCATCTCATTTGCACACACCCCGAGGCCTAAACAAATCATTTTGTGATTTTTTTAATTAATTTTTAATAGGTCCATTTCACATAGAAATTTAAGTCTATTAATTTTCCTGGATTCTTAATATATAGATCTATATAGCATAATCTTGATATATGAAAATATTGTGATCTGGTATTTTATAAAATTAATTTAGTCAAAATCACTTTGCATTCATTTTTAATTCACAGTAAATTCATCTAGTGTCAGAAAAATCTAAAAAAATTAGAATAGATTAATTTCATCATATTTCACCATCTGGCCATGTTTTATAATTTTTGGAATTAATTTGACCATCTTTCTGAATTAACTTGTAAAATGGCCCGATTTTGCATGTGTCTTTTCCTTCTTGCATAAAATATATTGAAAAAGACCAAAAAAATTACTCCTTGAAAATATGACCTTGGAAATTTGCGTAAAATCTACCTAAGGAAACAACTGCCTCCCTGAGTTAGACCTTAGGCTTGCCCAAGTAAAATAAATTTGCCGCTTGAAATTAATTTGACTTTAATTGAAAGTGGTTTTTGATTAGTGATTAGCTCTTATTATCTGACTGCAACGAATGACAACACATTAATTTGACCATTAATTTGCTTAAATTAACAAGGGTAGTAAGACACTCTTCAAAATGGTGCCGTTGCAGGGGAGGCACGGCTTAGGTTAATTTGTAGTTAATTTCTGAGTGCTTGATTTTCCATCCCCGGGTAGTCTGACCCCCGGATTTCTTGTGAATATTTTTCTATCATTTAATTTTGTGTTTTTGTGTCGCTCTCGATCTGAACACAATTCGTTTTTGTGCGAGGAACGTAAGGAGTCGAAGACGCTTCGAGGAACCTGCATTTTGATTTTTTGAGAGATTTGAGAGGACTTGTATTTTCTTTTTCTGCATTATTTCCAGCGGTTCCCGTTCGGGTTCTCGTATGTGTAAACATAGTGGAATCGTGTCCCCGTCTACCATGTGGATTGAATTTTTAGAGTAGGCTTGCACTAGTGGCTCCTCGAGCCACTCTAGGGTTTGCTTGTGCTTGTAATTTTTAGGACCACACATAACTTAAAAGATGCACTTAGACCACAGATCTAGTCAAATTGAACATGTGCTTCACTCGCTGATAGAACTACCTGTCTAGGCGTGGATTTTTCATCTAAATTTGCATGAGTGTAAAGCTTTCAATTCTGTTTTGCATCCTACATAAAAAGCAAAGGGATCACTGTAAGTATTCTTTACTCAGCATAAGCATCATTTATTTTCATGCATCGGCTTTTCCTGATTTCTCTCTCTCTCTCTCAGTTTTTCGAACTTAAGTAAAAAGAAATTGAGACTGGATGATAGGCGTGCTGTATGGATTGAACTAAACCAGTGATCACCTAACTTAAAACCGGGATTGCTAACATTGTTGACCAAAAAATTCAATAAAATTGGAAATTCTGCTTACGAGAGATTAACCCCGACCTTGTTTTCAGGCTGAGTGAGGGTACTTGAGTGTGTGTGAACACCTTAAGGCAGATCCCAAATCCCCGCCTTCCATATCACGTACCAACTGATCCTAGCAAATATCACGAGTTGAATATTTTTAGGTTCATTGGCTAGTACCAAGTAACCTCTGCCTGTTCACAAGTAGTTAGGGGTGAACCAGCTGTACTTCACGACAAGTTGCTAGTAACCCCTCGGGGTGAAGTTCCAGCCTTGTCAGCCTCCGCATACTTGCAGGTAGATAGGGGCATGGTCTTTGAATCCATTAACTTGGGATAGGAGCCAAGAAAGAAAGGACGCATGTATCTTAGGTGGTAGGTTAAACAGGGAAGACACATCCGGCTCCTAGACGACTTCCCTCTAGGCGACGTAACCTTTGCTATTTGCTTGAAAAATCACACTTAAAATCAACCAGATTAATTGGACTCGGTTTCGGGTCCTTCACCATGTTGAGTGCGAAAATACAGGGTTTGGAGTGAATTGCTTATTTCAGGTAGGAGTAAAGTCCTATCTTTACTTAGAACTCCCATTTCTTCTCGCCAATCCAAGATGACTGACTAGGGGGATATCGACTCATTATTCGCCAATCTCTCTTTGAGCCCCCCACGAAACTCCTCTTCACTGGCCCAATCGCAACTTGGACCAACCAGAACTCATGACCCTATCCCTTCCTTGATTTATCCTCTAACCCAGACCATTTCCATTTTCTAGGACCAGAGGACAAGATGCCACCTAAGAAACATCCAGATGAGGAAGAACCCAGAGATGACCAACTCCAGCAAATCCTTACTCACCTAACCACAATCGAACAACAAAATGCTGATCTTACAACATGGATGGGATGGATCATTGCCGCAGGAGGAATCGACCGATAAATGGTTGATACTTATGATGCTGTAGAGAACGATATGCATAACTGGCTAGTACCTGAGCCCCCCGGAAGCATTCGAGCTGAAACCTCACTTCCTGAGTTTGCTGCCAAAGTTCAATGGGAATGCGAACGAAGAGCCATACACCTTCCTCAGAGACTTCGAGCTGGTTTGCAACAATCTTAGTCACTTTAGGGTTGGACAAGATTATATTAGGCTGAAGGCCACCCCATTTGCCTTAGGAGATAAGGCAGCACATTGGCTAAAGAACTTAGGGATGGCATGTACAACCTGGATGCAGTTCAAGGATCTTTTTCTGAAGAAGTTCTACCCACTCAGCAGGACTAATCAATTAAGAACCAAGATCGCTAGTTTCTCCCAGGGACCCATTGAACCATTCCATGAAGCTTGGGATAGGTTTAATGACCTAATACAGAAGTGCCCTTGCCATGGCATTTCAAAAGCGATCTTAGTCCAGACCTTGTTCTGTGGCATGACCCCAGAGATGCAGGGGTTAGTGAGTGCAGCATGTGGAGGAAGCTATCTGAACAAGAATGAAAATGATGTATGGAAGATCCTAGAGCAGATGGTGGAAATGGGCATATCTCAGGCCACCTGGGCCTATCAATTGTCTCCTTCGAGCCTCACCAACGAGACAACCCGGAGGACTGTAACGAATCTGACAGACGACCTTATTCCTAGCATGAGGATAATAGCAGATAAATTAACCATGGTCGAGCATATTCACAAGAGGGTCACTGACCTTGAGTCTCTCTCAAAATTGCTGAAGCAAGTGGAGGAACTTACTGAGAAGGTAGCTAAGGTAAAGCTACCTGCCCCTTCTGCACCACCTGTACCTGTACACCGAGTCTATATTGTACAGGAACATGCATCGGGGCTTCAGAGTAGCTAGGTAAAGGAGAAGACTTATACTCAACAGGACTAGCATGCACCCCCACAAGTGGAGACAGGATACGAGGAGCCTCCGCAGGTGTTCGAGATCAACGGGCTGTGGTACAGCCACGACCCCGTCAGCAGACAGTCGGGGATAGGGAACGGTCAACCACATCGACCTTCCCTAGCTTACCAGGAAAACAGCTACGTCCCCGCACCACGTTTTGTTCAGTCTAGGCCCGAACGAGGATACCAGCCTCAAACACCAGCAACAACGCACATTCCTCTCAGGCCAACACGGCCCGTCACATCAGTAGCAGCAATATCGATATGGCCAGTAGGTCCAGTATAGGACCTCATCTTCAGGTCAGCATCAATCATCCCAGCCCATCGAATTAGAGTCCCTCACCTTGGCGATCCAAATCTTGACTGATAAGGTCCAACAGATCCAGAATGACTATCTAGATATGAGAACCAATCTAAATCGTGTTTCTCGTACCCAGGACCAACATATGGCGCCAAAGACCCCAATTCCTGCCCAGGTTCAAGCCAACCCAAATAGTCTAAAACCAGGCCAGAACTGACCACGAGATCAGGTATACTATTCAGATAATTCTTTATCTGAACATGAGATCCTTTCGTACGATAATGTAAACCATATATCCCTCAGGAGCGGAAGGACCGTGATCGTACCTGATCGGGCACGGGCACCGGAGGAAGAAACCGCCAAGTCTCTACCTGAGGAGAACTTGGAGGCTGAGGAGCAGCAGAACCACCACCATCACCAGCAGAAGAAGAGGACTTCTAAGTCCTCAAAGAAGCAAGGGAACCGCACCGGTAGGAAGTCCACAGAAACCGATGAAGAGACCGCACCTCCATCTGAGGAGGACAGTCCAACAGTCATGGAAGATGCATCACCGATTTTGCAGCAGCATTTTCCTTTTCGTCATAGTCATAGTCAGAGTCAGTTTCAGAGTCCGAGTCCTGTACAGAACTCAGTTCCTGCTTTGAATGAAAATATTTCAGTTTCAGAATATGAGTTGGATTCAATAATCCCTTTCCCCCGAGCTCTCAAGGGTGGAAAGAAGAAAACTAAAAAAATCCAAAAAGATGACCCTGAGATGGCAGAGTTTTGTAACAAACATATCAAGGTCACAATTCCTTTTTACAAGTACGTGGAGATGACACATGCGTTTCAGAATTACCTTAAGGTGAGAAGAAGAGCTACCAGGGTTAACAGGAATATCAAAAGTTGTGTTGAGAAACACGTTCTATCAGTGGCCACGACTTGTGCAATAAAGAACTCGTTTCCAAGGAAATGAAGAGACATGGGTGTACATTATGTGGTGAGTCATGTCAATGACAATGCGTTTGCACGCACTCTCCTAGACAACGGATCCTCAATCAACTTAATGCATACAGCCCTCTATGAGCAGCTTAATCTTGGACCTCTTAGGAAATGTAGAGCCCTCCTTCAGTTCCTTGATAAATCAACCAAGAGGTCCCAAGGAGAAATGAGGAATGTTGTCATCAAAGTCGAGGGTCAAGAATACATGGACTTTACTGTCCTAGATATGGAAACCCCTCGTAATTGGAGAGATTCCCAGATCATCCTAGACAGACCCTTCCTCAGAACAGCGGGGGCCTTGTTTGATTACAAGATCGAGAAAATCCAGTTCCAAACGCCAGGCGGAGATGAGGAACTTGAGATGAAGCAAACCAGATGGCAGAGACCAGAATCTTAATCCAACACCGAGTACTCTTCATCCGAAGCAGACTGCGACCATGTATACATAGTTGTGAAGGATATGGTTAGATCCTCAAGCGCATCACGGAAGCGTGATCGTCGTATCGAATACGACGAAGAACAACTAGTCGCACTAGTTGTTCTATGCAGCGGAAATTAAAAAATTTTCATGTGACGAAACCACATGATCCAAGAACACTTCTCAGATCGTTTCATCTAAACCACAAAGAAGTATTAGGTTTACCTCTTGAAGCGTGGTTGCAATCGAGTCTCTAAACGAAGAGACCTCCTGTCTCAAGTCCGATCCGTCGGAGGAGACGCTTGCGAGCGCGGGGATGAACCGCGTGCTTCTCGCAATCCATGTTGATGATCTAAGCGGTGGATCTTCTGATCTCGACACACGAGATCCGATGTCTTCTTCACGAGCAAGGCATGCCGAAGTAGACGGAGTTCCACGAGCAAAACATCGGGCAGCATAACGACGGTGCCGCGGCGATGGAGAGCCTCTCTAGGGCATCCATGGTGGACGGCCATGAGAGGGAGAGAAAGAGAAAGAAAGAGAGAGAGAGAGACTTGTTGTCTCACTTATGTGCAAAGAAGAGCAATGGGGTGCCTCTCTTTTTATAGGGTTTTGGGATCCATGGATCTCAATCCATGTGTCAACACAAATCCAATGGTCCACATTAATTTGTGTTTCTTTCAATGGTCATGATTTGTTGCTAAAAACACAACA
The DNA here is from genome assembly GCA_037367405.1 of Ottelia alismoides. Classification (NCBI taxonomy): domain Eukaryota; kingdom Viridiplantae; phylum Streptophyta; class Magnoliopsida; order Alismatales; family Hydrocharitaceae; genus Ottelia; species Ottelia alismoides. The sequence goes on from JAZKJV010010113.1 coordinate 860,569, forward strand.
ATTAATTTAATAAAAATCAAATATATATTAAATATAATTTGATTTATATCAAATCAATCTCCATTGGAGAGATAGGAAAGGAGGCAAGCCTCCTTCCATAAGGAGGGTGGACGGCCACCACATTCCTTATGGAATTGTGGCCGTCCCCTCTCCTCATTAGGAAGGGAGCTTCCTTTTTCCTATTACATGAGATTACATTATCTCATGATTCTCTCCAATATTTGCAACAACATTTGTTGCAAATTATTTCACAAAAATAAATCCAATTTATTTTGTGAACATTGCAATCATGCCATTGGAAATTTGTGAATCATATTCACAACCCAAAACAAAATGTAAATTACATTTTCAATTAAATGTCCAATGTGAATCCAATTCACATTAACATTTAATTAACAAATGTAAATCACAAATAGCTCTCTCTTATATATTATAAATCACATTTATAATATATATGACTAATATGGATATTGCTATCCACATTATTCATATCCATGATAATTGAATCACATTTAATCATCTTGGATCTTTATTCTCTTGTTCTCAAATAATATGAATCACATTCACATTATTCACATCTTTTGATAATCAAATCACATTTAATTATCTCATATAACTCTCTTTATAATATGAATCAAATTCATATTACTCATGATAATTAAATCGCATTTAATTATCCATTTTCTTAATGCTCGGATACATAAATCAACATTAGAATTATCCATGAACTCCTTCAAGGATAATGCGCTTTCTCCGTAGATACTTGGAGATAAAGACAGGGCGATTGTATTGTTCCACGTATAGTGACATGGATATTGAGATCGTATCTCAAATCCAGATCGCGGGCCTCCCATAGATGCTTGATTAAATCAAGACCGTAAATCTAATCTTCTCATTATATCTGAATCACATTCAGATCAATGTCCAACACTTGGACCAAGATCAGATCACTTCTCTACTGAGAGGAGTCACTAAAATCCAGACCCGTTTCATCACTCCCTAGGAATGGAAGCGTCATGGTTATACAATCGTTTATGATTACATCACCCTCAGGTATTCCCAATACCTGTACATCCTGCATACTGGAAGACTCAAACTAAACCCGAAGTATTGGATCAACTTTATACTGTCTACTTCATGGTTTTATCAGTAAGTTTCTCATTCGATCATTGGGAGCCGGTATCGATCATATACTTTCCAAAAGCATATATCATACCTAGGTCTTGATCATATACTTTCCAAAAGTATATATCAAACCTACAAATTCAGTCAAGCTTCCAAAGCGAGACGACCGTGCGCACGGAATTTGATTCTTCCCAATATCTCATGAGTGAGCTCATGTCTTCCGGTTCAGTAACTGAACCTGTATGATCCCTTTGAGAGATCGTATTACTCATATGCCCTTATATGCACACCAGCGCGCCGGTGTATAGACCTTGATTAGGTCATCAACCTATTGGTCTGCCAAATGTACATACTTAGACATATAGAAACACATCTGTCTCCGGTCAGAGGATGCGTGCCTATATCATGACAGCATACGATATAGGACTTTGGTTTTCTCGATCTCGTTAAGTCAACTCTTTGACCTAACTAATCTGACACCTCTGAATCTCTATTCCTATGCAGAGGACTTGCATCAAGAGGTCGGTCAGATATCAGCCTTCAGAGATAAGGATTGCCATCTCCTACTCAGGCTGGAGATCATCTCTTAACAATCATCTGACGGTGCTTGATGAGTCCTCAATCTAACTCTTTAGATATTCATCCAAGCACCAGCCTCTATGACTCAATAGTTGAATCAACAGCTGTATGATCATCAAGAAGGCCATGGTACATAACCCTAATTGTACTAAGGGACCTATTATGCAAATTATGTATTCTTCATTTCAGATTAAGGAGTGAATTGCAATAACATTTATTGCATAATGGCTCGCCGCGGGCTCGCATTTCCAACAATCTCCCACTAGCCCAAAGAGCCATTAATGGGCTAATCATTTAAACCCGCACTCATGTGACAATCATAGGCTATTTAGAAAATAGCTAGGTAAGCTGATCAGTCACTCTGTTCCCGCGAGACTATGCCAAGTCCTTTATGGCACTTACATATCCCCAGTAACAGTGCTCGCATCTAATGCGATTGTTGCATCTTATGCAACCAATACTCAATCTAGTTAGTTACAGTGTCTTTGACACTACAGCTTAATAATTATCATAACCAGTATCCCCATAATCCTTATTAGAATACCTTCATTCCCGGAGATCTCTATCTCCTAAGGTATATAAAGTTTAGACCCTTATAGATCACTATCTACATGGTCTTAAACTTTTGAATATAAGACTTTGAGATCACTATCTCTAAGTTTCATCATCTTTGAAGATATTATTATTACTGCAATTAAGTGTTTTATTTCCATAGTAGGATTAGTAACATTTTACTACTCCCACTGCATGGCAGATATCTAGCTTTTGTACACATCTAGCATACACTCAGCTTCTCGTAACTAATGCACAAGTGCAAGTAGTTCTAGCATTTACTTCCTCAACTCTTTGAGGTGCTATCCCTTCAGACAGGTCAGAACCATATCTTAAGGGATGGAAGCCTTTCTTGGGATTTTCCATAAAATAGAATATGTCCAAGGTGTACTACTAATGTGACAGTCCCAATACCCTCTTCTCTTTGCTCTTGAACACCTTCAGAACTAAGATCCAAGAGGTATCCTTGAGATCATATCTCAAGTTATGGAACAATCAGATTATAAAACACTTATTATTATCCTTATATCATTTTAAATGATCAGGATATCATCTACATTTAGCGCAATGAACACATAGGCACTCCCACTAAGCTTCGCATGGCTCATCAAGATTCCATTTGAAATCATAACATTTATAATTTCATCAAATCTTATGGTCCATCTCAAAGAAGCTTATTTGAGTCCTTAGATGGATTCCTTAGCTTGCACACCTTGCTTTCCTCAATCATGAAGCCCTGGGGCTACTTCATGTGAATATCCTCAAAGAGGTTTTTAAAGAGGAATGCAATCTTGACTTACATCTAATAGTCAAGTTGTGCAACCAAGATTAGAAATATTCTGATGTTTTTAAGCATGGTCACTGAAGAGCAAGTCTCATCGCAAGCAATGTCTTCTCTTCCGATGTGTAGCTCATGGCTACGAACCGTGCTTTGAAGGTCTCCACCTTCTCATCAGGTTCCCTTTCTCTTGAAGATCCATTTACACCTTTACAGGTATTACCCATATAGGTGGATCCTCGAGGGTCCATATACAACACTTGTATATGAAGTCTACGTTAGACTTTTATTGCTAAAATCCATCTTTCCATGTAATGATCCTTAGGAGCTTCATCACATGAAGTCTGATCATTGACAGACTTAGCTGACACATGGAATACATCCTCAAACTCATTTGAAGAGGTATTAATGTTTCATCATTAATTGTCCTTTTTAGTTTCCAATTTCAGGAGCCTCATTATCTTCTCAAGATTAAATGAGTTCCTACACTTCATTTTCATCGTGATTCTTCAAGAGTCTCAACCTCTAAGAATCACATTCTCGGAGATGAGATACTTTAAGAATCTCAAGGTCATAAAGTAGGTATCCAATACCATCCTTTATTTTCCTAATGAAGCAGCACTCTCAAGTGCTAGATTCCAACATACATGGAACCTTATTAAGGATATACATTGTAGTCTCTACTACACATACATACCTGGAAACTAAGGGATAATTATGCTAAAATTCATCATTGATAAGATCATGTCACACATGATCCAATTGTATCTCCCTATAACTCTATTGAGTTAAGATGTGTTAGGAGGATTGAGATAGAAATGATATTCATATCTCTATAAGGTATTCTTTGAATTTATCTAACAGGTACTTGCTACCTAGATTAGATCAAATTCATTTTATCTTCCTTCAAACTTTGGTTTCAAACCAAAAATAATGAAATCTTTGAACATTTCAAAGGTTTCTTAGGTGAAGAGAAGAAATCTCATATCCTACATAATCATCGATAGATATCACATATCCACAATGTTTACTATGATATAGATGATCCACATACATCAATACGTATGAGATCCTGAATACCTTGACATCTTACACCTTTCTCTAAGAAGGGTGTATTGGACATTTTTCTTTGAATACAATATTCATAAGTATGTAAGTTTTGAAATTTTAGACATTCTAAAGTTTCATCTCTTACTAGTCTATTGATCAAATCAATAGACAAATGTCCAAGGCTTGATGCTAGATCATTGTCAAATGATCTTCATCCTCCTATTGATCTTAAGATTTAATTTCAGTGTTTAGAAATGTTAATGAGCCATTCATCAATTTTCTAATTTAGTGGAGTCCACTAGATTTTAGATTACTATCTGAAATATCTCCATCATAACTCTTTATGATAGTTCTACCTCAGAATTCATGTTTATTTCCAACATTTAGAAACAAACAGAGTGTATTCTTATATCTAGGTCATAGAGACATTCTCTAAGACTAAGGACTCTCCCACTGAAATTAACAAGTCTATCAATCCAACAGAGATTGTTGCAACAATTGCATCAATATCCATGTGGATAACTATAAACCTTTAAGATCAAATTTTCCAGTCTTCTAAAACATATGCAACCTATTGCAAATGTCATCAGAAGATTGAGATACAATTATTCGACTTTATCTTATCAATCATTTATGTAGATAAATCCGATGCTCCATCCGAGTCCTTCTCTAAGGATTCTAGATAGACTTGATAGTCATACTATCAACACATCAACTTATTGCAGTATTGGCATTCATCCAACTCTTCGGATGACATATGGAAGTCATAGATGTATAGTCAACTCTTTGACCATACTTCTTACTTGGGTCCAACCCATGCTTCCACTGCGCTCCCTTTATCTATAAGCAACCATTGCTTAAGACTAAGGATCTCTTATGTAAGAGCATTTCAACATTTATACATGCTTCATTAAATTCATACAATATGAATATTATGAAGCTTCATGAATGACCAGAGTATAGATAGTAGAATGATGACACTCATCATCTACATCTGTCTAAACTCTTAAAACATAGGTTCAGGTAGGTACTCAAACAATTTGAATACATCATCTCTTATAGAGCCACCATTCTGCATGATGCAGTGAACCATCTCATTCATGTTAAATGTCAAGAGCGCATATGTATGCCAGAATATCTTCATTAATTTTATAAGGACTATTTGACAATTGCGATCATCATCGACATGTCACTTCCAAAGTACATCCGATGAGAGATCAAGACTATAGAGACATACAAACCCTAGGGTTGTAGTCCTATTATCTATTTAATTGTCATTCCTCAATATTATGAGGAAACTTGCACATTGCAACCACATACATTATGTGTCCAATTGCAAGTACAATATCTGGATCATGAGTCCAATCCATGATATTTTACTGGTTATTATTGAGTATATCATTGAGTGGGTTTTAATGAAGGATTATCTGAAATAAGAAATTTGCATAAATATATAAATATATATATTTTACTTTGATTTAGGATTTTTATATCAAAGTTGTCTTGTCTTGTCAACACTGAAAGTTCATTCCCTTAATCACTTTCAATGTAAGAGATATACTTACCATTATATCTCAACAAGATCTGGGATCTCCTTCCTTATCTTTGTTGCATCCCAATAATATGAGAACCTACAACTCGGATAAAAAGAAGCGGGAACACATTCCGCCTTGCAAGTCCAACTTGCATCTCCCAATTCGGTCTTTAACACCCGGGCCCACCACCCCTAAGGCAATGTTGACCCGTCATTAATTGAACCAACCGTCAACAGGAATACAACTCGCTATGCGCAATCCAATATCGCCCCAATAATATGAGGACCCGATATTGGGGTCACTACGCATACGTCCTTACTCTTTCGAGAAGAGAAGAGCCCGATCCAAATGGATCGTATGCAGGAGCTGTCACTTCGGACAGGCGTCTCCTACATACAATATCTGCGCGACGGAACCCTTCGCCTTGATGGGAGACCATGGATGTCACTTTTGTGATCCTCCATATCATATTCAAATTCTAATTAATCACTATGAATCATATTCATTATGATTAATTCTTCCAAGGGAAATAACATCTCTATTCATAGAGTATTTTAATTGGATTCCAATTAATCTAATCATATTAAATTAATGATCCAATTAATATCCAACAAACATTTTTAATAGTTACTTGAATTATGGTATTATCTCAAATACGTATTATTTCGAATTTTAATAATTAGAAATACATCATGATTTCTTAATCATTATACTAACCCTACCCGCTGTCATGGCCAGTACCGACGAGAGTGGGACGGACCACATACGTTGCAACCCGCAACCCCAATGCTCTCCGACTAGACACCATATCCACCTCGGGAAAGGATAATGCAAAATAGATCATTTTGTACTTGAGATGATCATCGGTTCTTCAACCGAAATTATACCATATAATAATAATCAAAACAATTTTGATTAACATTATAATGAGATTTGCTAAACAAATCCCAAGTCCTATTCAAGCAACATGTTTGTTGGAATGTTGATCATGTAGATCATGTAACCAGTCTTGATCTAGATCACATCTAATCATTTGTTGGTTAGGGCAAAGTCATTTTAAGGACACAATCATTATCAAATATTTCACAAATATTTATGAATAATTATTCCAGTAAATTAAACAATTTAATTTCACTTAATGATTAAATGACAATCACTAGGTTCTTGATTAGGAAAGTATTTCCAGCAGTGACCCTCACTTACTAAAAATATCATATCTCAATCAATTTAAATCCAAATTAAGCAAAGTAAATTTCTAAAGTTTGCTAACTTGATTTACAACAGAACCCAAGTGATTTGCACGCATTTCAAGGCGTTTCAAATCCGCAATTAACATCTTAATTACGTCATGATCCGCAGTCCCCGAAACAGTGGATACATGTTCACTAAAATGAGCATATCTAGAGCAAACGGAATCGAAATCACGCAAACTCAGATCCTACGGTTTCCTTATTTAATGGGGAATAAAATCAAAATATTATTTTCTTGTTTAAACAATTTAAACAGTGCCTAAAATAATATCAAAACAGAGATGCGCAAATGAAATGGAAGAAAACTTTCGCATACCCTAATGAACCCAAGTCGTCCTCGGTTTATGGATCGTATCCAAAACCACCGACCTAAGGTTCTGATACCACTTGAAGGATATGGTTAGATCCTCAAGCGCATCACGGAAGCGTGATCGTCGTATCGAATACGACGAAGAACGACTAGTCGCACTAGTTGTTCTATGAAGCGGAAATTAAAAAATTTTCATGTGACGAAACCACATGATCCCAGAACACTTCTCGGATCGTTTCGTCTAAATCACAAACAAGTATTAGGTTTACCTCTTGAAGCGTGGTTGCAATCGAGTCTCTAAACGAAGAGACCTCCTGTCTCAAGTCCGATCCGTCGGAGGAGACGCTTGCGAGCGCGGGGATGAACCGCGTGCTTCTCGCAATCCATGTTGATGATCCAAGCGGTGGATCTTCTGATCTCGACACACGAGATCCGACGTCTTCTTCACGAGCAAGGCATGCCGAAGTAGACGGAGTTCCACGAGCAAAACATCGGGCAGCATAACGACGGTGCCGCGGCGATGGAGAGCCTCTCTAGGGCATCCATGGTGGACGGCCATGAGAGGGAGAGAAAGAGAAAGAAAGAGAGAGAGAGAGAGACTTGTTGTCTCACTTATGTGCAAAGAAGAGCAATGGGGTGCCTCTCTTTTTATAGGGTTTTGGGATCCATGGATCTCAATCCATGTGTCAACACAAATCCAATGGTCCACATTAATTTGTGTTTCTTTCAATGGTCATGATTTGTTGCTAAAAACACAACAATTAATTTAATAAAAATCAAATATATATTAAATATAATTTGATTTATATCAAATCAATCTCCATTGGAGAGATAGGAAAGGAGGCAAGCCTCCTTCCATAAGGAGGGTGGACGGCCACCACATTCCTTATGGAATTGTGGCCGTCCCCTCTCCTCATTAGGAAGGGAGCTTCCTTTTTCCTATTACATGAGATTACATTATCTCATGATTCTCTCCAATATTTGCAACAACATTTGTTGCAAATTATTTCACAAAAATAAATCCAATTTATTTTGTGAACATTGCAATCATGCCATTGGAAATTTGTGAATCATATTCACAACCCAAAACAAAATGTAAATTACATTTTCAATTAAATGTCCAATGTGAATCCAATTCACATTAACATTTAATTAACAAATGTAAATCACAAATAGCTCTCTCTTATATATTATAAATCACATTTATAATATATATGACTAATATGGATATTGCTATCCACATTATTCATATCCATGATAATTGAATCACATTTAATCATCTTGGATCTTTATTCTCTTGTTCTCAAATAATATGAATCACATTCACATTATTCACATCTTTTGATAATCAAATCACATTTAATTATCTCATATAACTCTCTTTATAATATGAATCAAATTCATATTACTCATGATAATTAAATCGCATTTAATTATCCATTTTCTTAATGCTCGGATACATAAATCAACATTAGAATTATCCATGAACTCCTTCAAGGATAATGCGCTTTCTCCGTAGATACTTGGAGATAAAGACAGGGCGATTGTATTGTTCCACGTATAGTGACATGGATATTGAGATCGTATCTCAAATCCAGATCGCGGGCCTCCCATAGATGCTTGATTAAATCAAGACCGTAAATCTAATCTTCTCATTGTATCTGAATCACATTCAGATCAATGTCCAACACTTGGACCAAGATCAGATCACTTCTCTACTGAGAGGAGTCACTAAAATCCAGACCCGTTTCATCACTCCCTAGGAATGGAAGCGTCATGGTTATACAATCGTTTATGATTACATCACCCTCAGGTATTCCCAATACCTGTACATCCTGCATACTGGAAGACTCAAACTAAACCCGAAGTATTGGATCAACTTTATACTGTCTACTTCATGGTTTTATCAGTAAGTTTCTCATTCGATCATTGGGAGCCGGTATCGATCATATACTTTCCAAAAGCATATATCATACCTAGGTCTTGATCATATACTTTCCAAAAGTATATATCAAACCTACAAATTCAGTCAAGCTTCCAAAGCGAGACGACCGTGCGCACAGAATTTGATTCTTCCCAATATCTCATGAGTGAGCTCATGTCTTCCGGTTTAGTAACTGAACCTGTATGATCCCTTTGAGAGATCGTATTACTCATATGCCCTTATATGCACACCAGCGCGCCGGTGTATAGACCTTGATTAGGTCATCAACCTATTGGTCTGCCAAATGTACATACTTAGACATATAGCAACACATCTGTCTCCGGTCAGAGGATGCGTGCCTATATCATGACAGCATACGATATAGGACTTTGGTTATCTCGATCTCGTTAAGTCAACTCTTTGACCTAACTAATCTGACACCTCCGAATCTCTATTCCTATGCAGAGGACTTGCATCAAGAGGTCGGTCAGATATCAGCCTTCAGAGATAAGGATTGCCATCTCCTACTCAGGCTGGAGATCATCTCTTAACAATCATCTGACGGTGCTTGCTGAGTCCTCAATCTAACTCTTTAGATATTCATCCAAGCACCAGCCTCTATGATTCAATAGTTGAATCAACAGCTGTATGATCATCAAGAAGGCCATGGTACATAACCCTAATTGTACTAAGGGACCTATTATGCAAATTATGTATTCTTCATTTCAGATTAAGGAGTGAATTGCAATAACATTTATTGCATAATGGCTCGCCGTGGGCTCGCATTTCCAACAAGTTGGTCCATGGAGAAAGAACCTATCCAGCACCGATGAGTTCCTCCACTCCAGATAAGATCCAGTGCATGAGTCAGTTTACGAGGTCCTTAGAAACGAGTACAGCTCAGAGATTGCATCCCCCTACATCTTCGATGATTAGAGGCCCAGGTGGGCCTACCAGTCCTTCCCTCTTTAGCACAATCATAAGATGAGGATGACAAGTCGGACATGGCTTTTACCGATCGCATGGAAACCTTTGTTGATCTGACTCCAGAGCCGAATGACTTGGTGGCAGTAATTGCAGAGACAGATCCAACAACTTTCAACACTAAACCATATTGATTGAGCCAGACTTCCCAGACGATCACACATTACCTGAGCTCAGACCTTTACCCATAACACTCAAATATGCCTTCCTTGTGGGTCAGGAGAAGAAATATCCGGTCATCATCAGTTCGAGATTGACTGAGGAGTAGGAATCTCACTTGCTAGAGATCCTGGAGAAAAACTGTAAGGCACTAGGCTAGGGCATTTTCGATCTTTACGGGATAAATCCCTCTCTGTGTTCGCACCATATCTACTTGGATAATGAAGCTGAACCCTCTCGTAAATTCCAACATCGTTTGAATCCAAATTTACGAGAGGTAGTGCAGAAGGAGATAGAGAAATGGTGCAACACGGGTTTCATTTATCCCATATTCGACTCTAAATGGGTGGCCCTGATCCATGTTGTCCCGAAAATGTTGGGAATTCAGACGATCACCAATGAGGACGGAGAGGAGATCGTGACGCGAGTGCCTACATCATGGCGCATCTGTGTGGATTACAAACGCTTGAATGCTGCGACGAAGAAGGATCATTTCTCCCTACCGTTCATTGATCATATCCTGGAGAGATTAGCGGGGAAAGAATTCTTCTGCTTCTTGGATGGGTTCTTGAGTTACAATCAAGTAGCCATAGCTCTAGAGGACCAGGAAAAGACCACGTTTACTTGCCCCTTTGGTACCTATGCTTTCAGGCGCATGCCCTTTGGGTTATGCAATGCTCTAGGTACTTTTCAAAGGTGCATTATTGCTGTATTCACCGAAATGGTCGGTGAATTCCTGGAAGTATTCATGGATGACTTCTCGGTCCATGGCGATTCCTTCGATTCCTGTCCTAGGAATCCGGACCGAGTCCTCAAATGCTGTTGTGAGGTTAATCTGGTGCTCTCCTGGGAGAAAAGTCACTTCATGGTGACAGAGGGCATTGTGTTGGGGCATGTCATCTCCAAGAGAGGAATGGAGGTTGACCCTGCCAAGGTGGATGTGATCAGACGACTCCAACCACCAACCAACGTTAAACAGTTGCGGTCTTTCCTCGGGCATGTCGGATTTTATCGGAGATTTATCAAGGATTTTTCCAAGATTGCCCGACCGCTATCTGAGCTTTTAGAAAAGGACATGGAGTTCTTTGTTGATCACAAATGTCTTAAGGCCTTTAAGCTATTACAAGGAATGATAATGGAAGCCCCTATCCTATAGCCCCAGATTGGTCTCTACCTTTTGAGATCCTGACAGACGCATCGGATTTTGCTGTTGGGGCTGTGTTAGGACAGAGGAGGGATGTCATCCCGTTTGCAGTCCAATACGCAAGCAAAGTGCTTGATACCGCTCAGTGTACTATATAGTTACAGAAAAGGAGATGCTGGAGGTAGTGTTTGCCTTGGACAAGTCCAGACCCCATTTAATTAAATCCAAGGTAATAGTGTTCATCGACCACACAGCTCTACAGTACTTGATGGAAAAGAAGGACGCAAAGGCGTGTCTTCTTATGTGGATCTTGCTTATCCAGGAGTTTGATTTAGATATTCGTGATAAATCTGGAAAGAAGAATGTAGTAGCTGATCATCTCTCCCGTCACGAAGATCTTAAAACTTCCGAGGATTCACCAATTCGAGACTCCTTCCCTGACGAGTCAATTTTTGTTGTTGACTCACTTCCATGGTATGCCAATATCGTGAACTATCTTGTCTCCAAGATGGTTCCCAGATGGAGACAAGATAGTTCACGATATTGGCATACCATGGAAGTGATAATTGATGCAATTGTTGCAGCAATCTCTTTTGGATTGAAAGGCTTCATAATTTCAGTGGGAGAGCCCTTAGTCTTAGAGAACGTCTCTATGACCTAGATATTAGAATACACTCATTGTTTATTTCTAAATGTTGGAAATAAACATAAATTCTGTAATAAATCTATCATAAAGAGTTATGATGGAGATATTTCAGATAGTAATCTAAAATCTAGCGGACTCCACTAAATTAGAAAATTGATGAATGATTCATTAACATTTCTAAATACTGAAATTAAACCTCAAGATAAATAGGAGGATGAAGATCATTTGACAATGATCTAGCATCAAGCCTTGGACATTTGTCTATTGATTTGATCAATAGACTAGTAAGAGATGAAACTTTAGAATGTCTAAAATTTCAAAACTTACATACTTATGAATATTGTATTCAAAGTAAAATGTCCAATACACCCTTCTTAGAGAAATGGTGTAAGAAGTCAAGGTATTCAGGATCTCATACATATTGATGTATGAGGATCATCTATATCATAGTAAACATTATGGATATGTGATATCTATTGATGATTATGTATGATATGAGATTTCTTCTCTTCACCTAAAGAAACCTTGAAATGTTCAAAAATTTCATTACTTTGGTTTGCAACCAAAGTTTGAAGGAAGATAAAAATGAATTTGATCTAATCTAGGTAGCATGTACCTGTTAGATGAATTCAAAGGATACCTTATGGAGATATGAATATCATTTCTATCTCAATCCTCCTAACACACCTTAACTCAATAGAGTTATAGGGAGATACAGTTGGATCATGTGTGACATAATCTTATCAATGATGAATTTTAGCATAATTATCCCTTAGCTTCCAGGTATATATGTGTAGTAGAGACTACAATGTATATCCTTAATAAGATTCCATGCAAGTAAGCTAGAATTGAGCACTACAGAGTGCAGCTTCATTAGGAAAATAAAGGATGGTATTGGATACCTACTTTATGACCTTGAGATTCTTAAATTATCTCATCTCTGAGAATGTAATTCTTAGAGGTTGAGAGTCTTGAGAATCAAGATGAAAATGAAGTGTAGGAACTCATTAAATCTTGAGAAGATAACGAGGCTCCAGAAATTGGAAACTAAAAGGACAATTAAAGATGAAACACTAATACCTCTTCAAATGAGTTTGAGGATGGATTCCATGTGTCAGAGAAATCTGACAATGATCAAACTTCATGTGATGAAGCTTCTGAAGATCATAGCATGGATAGATGGATGTTAGCAATAAAAGTCTAATGTATACTTAATATACAAGTGCTATATATGGACCCTCGATGATTCGCCTATATGGGTATGACCTGTAAAGGTGTAAATGGATCTTCAAGAGAAAGGGAACTTGATGAGAAGATAGAGACCTTCAAAGCACGGTTCGTAACCATGAGCTACTGATGAATCTCGGATTCATCACTCTAAATCTCATTTATTAAGCTCAAGTCCCTCAAAATCAACAGCATATCTGCATTTATTCTGCATAATTAGCATTCATGCATGTTTTCATAAGAATTGCATTTTATCCATAATTTTTGCACACAATAAGAAGCCAAAAATCCAAGCCAAAAATGACATGTAAATAGCCTAACGGATTTTTGACTCCTTCATGCTAACTCCTAATAACACAAAACCACCTCCATTGTGTACATATCACTCACAAGAATAAATAAAAAATACAAAAAAATCACTAACCCAAATAAGTGGACCAAAAACCCAAACCCTAGTTTCAAGATTTTCAGGCTAAAAGCCACATATCTTCCCCATCCAGTGTCCTATTTGATCCTATTCACTTTTGAACTAATGTACATTTAATTACCTTCAAAACAAGACCAAGTTCAAGTTTATTGGAGCTCATATGTGAAAGTTGGGTTTTGGGCCTCTTTTGTATGTGTATTTTAGCGGTTTTGACCTGGTATTTTATGTACATATTTTCTTAATTAATAAAAATAAAAAAAATTAGATCTAGGTGTCTTTATTTATCTTTGATTTCTCCATAATTTTTTTGGATTTTCTATCTGATTTAAAAATGACAAAAAAATTATAAAAACCAAAACTCAAGGTATTCTATGTACATAAGATACCCCATAAATTCACTTTGTGCATTTGATCGATTTTGGTTTCGATGCCCATGAAAGTTGTAGATCTCATCAAGATAATCATTTTTCGTGAAGAAACTTTTTCGATCCCAGGTCGTTTACTATTTCTTTTCGATTTTCCAAAGGATTTATTTGGCGATTTTTCTGGTGCTGACACGTGGCAGTCCCTGAGGCCGCCACGTGTCATCCATTTTTGGCCATTTTATTATTTCATTTTTATAAAAAATTAAAAGCCCACGCACGTGCTGCGCACGTGATCCGCACACCCCCTTTCTTCCGGCACGTGGCCGCAGCAGAGCCGTCCGATCTCGGCCAATTGGACGGCTCCTGCCCATCGTCCTCAACCCACGCCCCCTTCTCTATAACCTTCGCTGCCAACTTCGCAACCACCGACCACCCCCCCCCCCCCCGATCTCACCAGCCGCCAACCGCCTCCGCGAAACCTTCGCAACCCCCCGCATGCTACCCTCACCCGCTTTCCTATTTAAAGAACTCCGACCCCCCACTCGACCCCCATCCGTCGATAGACAAGGACGCGCGCGGAGGTGACAGCTCCGGTGCTCCGACCTCGATGAGATCAAAGGCGCCTCCTTGCCTTGTCGCAGCACGCTTCCCAGCATTTCTGCCTAGCTTCGGTAGTCCTCCTCCGTCGAGCCAATGCTATTCAACGCCTAGCCATTGACTTCATCTTCCACGACGCTTCGCCATCAACGTTTCTTCTCCGACGACGACTACGCCTGCTCTGCCTTGCACTCTTCTTCACTGAGCTATCGTCACCGTCCTTCGACTCAAGCCACTGCCTCCGTCTTTGACAACTTACGATTCGCCAACGACGCTGACCAGCCTCCACTGACTACGATTCCGCCGTGCCACTTTCTTCTCGGACGACAACTCTGCCACTCGCTCCGACGTGCCTTCGTCAACCTTCAGCCCACCAATAGCCAGAGGCACCTCCGCAGACCCATCGACCACCGCCGTGTCACCAACGCCGCCAGCTAGGAAACCTCCACGGTGAACAAGCCAGCAGCGGTGCCTCGCCGGTCCTCGCACCGCCTCACTACCTTCCGCCCTCGGTCGGGCACGAGGCCCGAGACCCCCGCACGTGTGAGGCACGTGCGCGGGGGGACGTCATCGGCAACGTCATCCCCAGGTCACATGCATCGCACGTGACGCATGGGAAAATTGCATTCCAGCCCCCGGCCCTCTTCCTTATTACAACAAAGTCCAGGGTCACGTGCTTCGCACGTGACCTCTAGGAGCATTTGCAGAAATGCCCTGGCCTTACCCCATATTTGCATCCAAGTCCAGCCATTCTAAGGGCACGTGTAGTGCACGTGTCCCTTGAAAAAGTTACAATTTGCAACCCTCTGATTTTTGGTAATAAACAAAGCCCCCCCTTTTGCATTTTATATTTATGTATTTGCATATGTACCCATGCATGTCTCCTTCATTTTAGACCTTTGTTCTTCATCATTTTATTTATCTAAAAATAGCATAATGTTTGAGGATTAAATCGGCGGATCGAAATCGAAGGGCGTAGATGTAGCCATGTGGCGGCTGTGGGTTAAGGCTCTAACGTGTGGTGGAGATGTAGTCTAGGGGTTTGATCGAAGGGTTGCGAGGCGTTGCGAGATGAGTGTCCAGGATAAGAGCTTTCTGGCGAAGATCCGAGGGCGTAGGCGTCGCCACGTGGCACAAAGGGAAGCGTGGCGCTGACAAGCGGTCCATATGAGATCCATGGGTGGATCGAACGTCTGGGAAGCTTTGTGATGATGAGCGGTCTAGATCGAGAGAGAAGGTGAGTGGTCGGACGACAGAGATGATAGGGCGCATGGCGCGCAAAGAAGCGGGCCACGTGGTGCAATCAGAGGGCGCCACATGGCCACCTCTGAGTGGATATGAGAAAGAAAGTGAATTTAGAGAGAGAAAGAGGCCGAATTTGGAAAAAAAACTCAAAACATGAAAGTTGTAGATCTCGATTAGATCTATAAGTTTTATGTTGACTAAAAATGGAGATGTGGTCAAATACGATACAAGAATACAAGAGTACAAATAGTATACATGGGGGCCCAAAAACCCAAGTTTTGCATACGAGCCCCGAATAGAATGAAATTGGTCCCATTTTAAAGGTCTCTGGATGTGTATTAATCTGAAGGTGAGTAGACCTAATTCGGAGGTTGTATGAGGTGGATATAGGCATTCTAAGGTCTAGGTTCTCCAACTGGGTTTGGGGCTTTATTGGGAAATTTACAGGATAGGGATTTTTGGCCTTCTTCCTTATATTATCAACTAATAATGTACACATTGTAAGGAAGGTGTTATTTGATTCTAGAGGGGATACGGATAATTAGGTGAAATATTGGAAGTATTTTATAAGTGATTTTTACAGATGAAATGGCTTCTTATTTTGATGCAAGTATGAATGCTAAAATGCATGTATTGTGGTTTCATGCTTAAATGCTATTTATGCAAGATAAAGGGAATATGCTGCTAAATATCCTGGAACAAGGCTCTATTTCAACTTTAGAGTGATGAATCACAGATTCATAAGTTAGGACCTCTTAAAATGACAAGGATGATCCTTCAGTTTACTGATAGATCGATTAAGAGGTCGAGGGGAATCTTAGAGGACGTTATTGTAATGGTGCAAGGAATGAAATTCCCTGCTGATTTTGTTGTCATGGACATGTACATGCCTGCACTGTTACTCCATACCCCAATCATACTAGGTTGAGCGTTCCTCCAAATGGGTGAAGCAATAGTTGATTACTGTATTAGAGGGATCATTTTTACTCTCAGAGTGAGAAGGTGAATATTGCGATGATCTCCGATCCTAGGCCAACACATCCACCTGCAACAACATATGAGAAAGAGAAAGTTACACTAGATTCAGAGGACTGTGATTTTCTTGCTGAATTCTAAGAGACAGATCTTTTCACTGATTTCATAGATATCCAAGAGTTACCCTCCCAAAAGGAGTCTCTGGAAAGCATAGTCGCCAAGGGTTCCCTTGTTGATCCTATTGATGCATGTGCTAATGGGAAGTTTGAACTGATTTCCGAGGATCAATTTAGATTTTTTGGAGGCAACTTCTGATATTCCTTTGACATATTATTCTGAAATTACTTATAATATACCTCCTAAGAATTTTGAGGTATAGATATCTAAGCCATATGTTGAGTTTTCTGAATTGTGCACTGATGAGAGACATCTTTCTGAAATTATTGCCAAGATATCTGAGCCATTAGTTGGTGAGATTATTGATTCTGAAGATGAGACTCTCCTTTATGAGCAAAGGTCATTCGTTGCAAATCTATCTGAGGGTCTATGTACATGCTGTTAGTAGCCATGGTGGACAGTACACATAGGGTAGATCATACTCCTTTTACTAGTACAATTGCAGAGGTTGTCAAAGAGCTGATTCAGACTCCAATGGATCTCAAGGTCTTATCATCAATGTTGAAATATGGCTTCCTTGCGCCCCCGCCCCCAATGTTTCCTATCATCCTTAGCTCGCAATTGACCATTGAATAAGAATCTCGCGTGCTAGATGTTCTTGAGAGAAACCGCAAGGCCATAGGATCGAATATTTCAGATCTCCATGGGATTAATCCAACTCTGTGCTTGCATCATATCTACCTAGAGGATGGATGTAAACCCTCCCATGAATGTTAGTGCCATTTAACAAATCTAAGGGAGGTTGTTATGATGTTATCTTTATATATATCCCATTTCAGATTCCAAATGGGTCAGCCCTTTACATGTTGTCCTGAAGAAATCTGGGATTACTATCGTAAAGAATGACCGTGGTGAGGATATTCTGACCCGGGTACCTACCTCATGGCGTGTCTGTGTTGATTACCGGTTCCTAAACACAGCTACTAAGAAGGATCACTTTCCACTGCCCTTTATTTATCAGATTATTGAGCAGTAGGCAGAGAAAGAGTTATTTTGTTTCTTGGATGGATACTCGGGATATAACCACATTGCTATCGCTCGTGGGGATCAGGAGAAAACTACTTTCACTTGTTTGTTTGGTACCTACGCCTTTAGACAGATACCCTTTGGATTATTTAACACCCCCACTACATTCCAAAGGTGTATGTTGGTCGTTTTTGCCAACATGGTGGGTAGCTTCCTTGAGGAGTTCATGGACGATTTCTCGATCTATGGGGATAGTTTTGACACATGTCTTGCTCATTTAGACCGATTCCTTCAATGTTATTGTGAGGTAAACCTAGTGCTCTCATGGGAGAAGAGTCACTTAATGGTGACTAATGAGATTGTATTGGGTCATGTCATATCGAAACATGGTATGGAGTCCACCTGGTTATGATCTATGCGATTTCCAAGTTAGAGTCACCATAGAATTTTAAGAAGTTGAGGTCATTTCTGGGACATGTAGGATTCTATAGGCGATTCATAAAGGACTTCAGCAAGATCACCAGACCTTTGACTAAGATTCTATGCAAGGAGAGTGAGTTTTTGTTGATGATAAAGTCCTCCTTGTATTCAATCAGATGAAAGATATGGTTACTAGTGCTCTTGTGTTTCAAACATCTGATTGGTCTCTTCCTTTCAAGATCATGATGGACGCCTCCGATTTCGTAGTTGGAGTTGTTTTAGGACAAATAAGGGATGAGATACCATTTGCTATACAATATACTAGCAAGACTCTAGATGAAGCACAAAGAAATGAAACAGTTACAAAGAAAGAGATGTTAGCAGTTCTGTTTGGGATAGAAAAGTTCAGATCTTACCTCCTCGGTTCTCACATTATTATATACATGAATGACACTACCATACGATACTTATAGGCAATGATGTGCATTCCTCAGGAGCAACACACAAGTGTACTTGAGCATTGTCACAAACTAGAATCTGGTGGGAATCATTCGAGGAAGCACACAACAACTATGGTTTTAGAGAGTGGCCTATGATGGACAACATTGTTTAAGGATGCTACAGGGTTGCACTGACTGTTAGAAGACATGAGGAACCATTGGCTCCAAAGACACTTTTTCCCAGACATATATATACAGATTTATGATGTCTTTGATGCTTGGGGCATAGACTTCATGGGCTCATTTCCTACTAGTCATGGATATCAGTACATCCTGCTTTCCGTTGATTACGTTAGTCGTCGGGTGGAGGCTATCCCCACCTGAGCTGCTAATAATCGTACAGTGTGTGCCTTTCTCAAGGACCATATTATTGAACGGTTAGGGATTCCCAAAATACTCATTTCAGATGGGAGAAGTCGTTTCATTAATATAGAAGTCAAGAAGCTGGTAAAGGAGTACGCCATTGAGCACAGAGATGCGTCTCCTTACCACCAACAGACTAATAGCTTGGTTGAGCTTTCAAATATGGAGATAAAGATAATATTGTAAAAACTTGTATGTACAGATAAGAAGAACTGATCCTGGATGCTTGACTCGATTTATGGATTTATCAGACAACATACAAGTCTCCTTTGGGTATGTCTCCCTACATATTAGTTTATGGAAAGCCTTGTTACCTGGCAGTACAATTAATTCACAAATCATTATGGGTACTCCGTGTATGTAATCTTGATTATGGGAAGGTAGGAAAGAATAAGAAGTTTGATTTGAATAGATTATTGGAATTCCGAGACTTTGCATATGATAAATCACTCATGTATAAGGAGAAAGTCAGGCGTTGGCATGATAGACACATTCGAAGGAAGATTTTTTCTCCTGATCAGAATGTTTGGTTATTTGATTCTAAGTTGAAGCTATTTTTCAGGAAAATATAAAATAAATGGTCAGGACCATTCGCTATGAGAGATGTGCATGACAATGTTAGTATTGTCATATCTTGGTTGTCATCAGACATACAACATTTGTTGTGAACAGATAATTGCTGAAGTTATATCTAGATCATGATACATTCCTGTCCGTAGTTGATTCTATATATGTTGTATCCGACAATGATCCGTTGATTCTACCTTCTGCGTCTGATACATGACCTGACTATCTCTTGTATATCCTTTCGTTTTATTCTTTCTTCTTCCATTTTATCATTCACCTCTTTCTATGTGTATAAACGATATACTTAGGATGTACTTTACCTTAAGTATAGGGGGGGTGAATGATTTGTATTTGTTCATATTCATCCTATTTCATCACTTATGTTGTTGCTTATACTTAGGGATACTCTACCCTAAGTATAGGGGGAGTGATGTTGTTCACATCGTCTCTTTTGTGTTTTTTATTTTCTTCTACTCTTCTGATCTCTCACTTGTCCTTCGACTTTTTGATATTCTATACTTAGGGATATTTCACCCTAGGTATAGGAGGGCAAGTCGAGCCGTTGAGTCTGTACAATCTTTTCCTTGATTTCCCCCCTTTTGTATAGTCTTCTGTACTTAGGATTAATTGATCCTAAGTATAGAGGGGATCATCGACTTCTGTACTTTCAGTCTATCCTTTGAGTCATTGGTGTACATTATTCTTTTCACTTTTCTACACTTAGCATGAGTTATGTCTTCCATTATAGCTCTTTGATCACTAAGAGGACATAGTTCGAGCTAAGTATAGGGGGTTGTCGTATATATTGTATATATATACTTTAGCCATAACTCGTACTTTTATTAATAAAATAGCTATAATGTTTTGTAAAATGTTTGTAAAACTATTTTAGTTACCAAAACTAGGTATACTGTACAAAATGTTTGTAAAATTATTTTGTCATGTGAGACATAAGATAGGGTTTGTATATTAAACTCGTAAAATCCACATGTGTATGAAACATTTATCCTCCTGTGAAATCATAAAATTCTTGTATACAATTTGTAAAACACTTGTATAATCCTTGTATATATATTTACTAACCCTTGAAAAAAATAAAAAATGTTATTCCATAAAAATCTGCAAAACCCTTTGAAAAATTTTAAAAAAGATTTTCTTTTCCTTAAGAAAAGTTATATATATATATATATATATATATATATATTGCATCTACATGCGCATTTTTCAGAATAATATTGATATTTAAACTAGTCTGGAATAAATTTGAAGAATGGAACTTTGTTGGACCTTAATCCACTTAATTTCAGAGGAACCTTATAAGGAATGGAGTTAAAACTTTTCATGTCCTAGTGACTTAATTCGTCGAGTCCACAAAACTACGCTCACATGTCGTCTTGATGAGTCTAAGTAGAATATTTAAAAATACATGCATGGTTCTTCTAGATCGTGACTTATCTAGGACATGAAAGATATGGAAGAATCCTTAAGCGCATCATGGAAGCATGATGATTGCATTATATATGATCGAGAGCGACTAGTCTCACTAGTTGCTTGGAGCAACTGAATTAAAAAAAAATCATTGATGAAACTACATGATCCAAGAATACTTCTTGGATTGTTTCATTTAACCACATTATATATAAAGGAATACCTCTTTTAGCATGGTTGTGATCGAGCCTCTAAGAGAAGAGACCTCTTGTCTCAAGTCCGATCCATTGGAGGAGACACTTGCGAGCACAGAGATGAGTCGTATGCTTCTCGCGATGCAAGTCGATGATCCAAGTAATCGATCTCCTAATCTAGTCTCATGAGATCGAACACATTCTTCACGAGCGAGATGCACCAAAGAAGATGGAAAACCAAGAGTCGTTGATGCGGCAACACAATAGCAATGCGACGATGAAGGGGATGTTCTCTCTATGACAAGAGTGGACGACCACACAAGGAGTGGGAGAAGGGTTAATGTGAGAATAAGAGAGAGAGACGTTGTCAAAGTTGTCATCTGAAGAGCAAGGGGTGCCTCTTCCTTTATAGTATTTTGGGAGTCCATGGATCTCAATCCAAGGACAACACAAAATCAATGGATGAGATTGATTTGTGTTGATTTCAATGGCCACGATTTTATTGTCAAAAGCACAAAAAATTTAACTTAATTTAAAGTAATATGTACTGATAAATCAATATAATTAATTTAAAATTTTAATCATTTAATCTTGGAGATAATGGAGGAAGATATTGCCTCATCCCTAAAAAGGGGGGACGACTACCAAGTCCCTTTATGACAATCTAGTCGTACACCCTCTTGACTTGGAATAAATCAATCTCATTCCAATTCATGATATTACATTATCTCATGAAATTTCCTAGATTATCTCACAAAAATAGTTCATAATTATCTTGTGAAAATTGTAATCATTCCATTTAAATTATGTGAATGACATTCACAACCCCAAAAAATGTATTTATATTTTTAATTAATCACTCAATGTGAATCCCATTCACATCAATAATTAATCAACCAATATAAATCACAATTAGGCTCTCTCTAATATATTATAAATCACATTTATAATATATGAATATTGGATACTATCGACATTATTCATATCCATGGTAAGTAAATCATATTTAATCTAATTCACATTATTCAGGATAATTAAATCATATTTAATTATCCATTTCTCAATTCTTAGATATAATTCAAAAAGGGAATTATTCTTGAACTCTTTCAAGAATAATGCACTTTCTCTACAGATACTTAGAGATAAGGACATGGCGATTGTACGTTCCGCGTAGAATGACTTGGATGTTGAGATCACATCTCAAATCCAGATTTCATAGACCTCTAATAGATGCGTGATTTAATAAGGTCCACAAATCTAATCTTCTCATTGCATCTAAATCTTATTCAGATCAAAGTACAACACTTGGACCAAGATCAGATGACTTCTCTACTAAGAGGAGTAACTAATATCCAGACCAGTTTCATCACTCCCTTAGAATGGAGGCATCATGGTTATACAATCGTTTATAATCACATCACCCTTAGGTATTTCTAACACCTGTACATCCTACATACCGGAATACCTATGATAAACCCAAAGATATAGATCAATTTTACACTGTCATCTTTAGGGTTTCATCAACAAGTTTCTCATTATTGGTCATTGGGAGTTGGTATTGATCATATGCTTTACAAAAGCATATATAATACCTTCAAATTATTGGCATTCTTCTAAAGCACGACAACCGTGCATGGAATTTCATTGGTCCCATTACATCATGAGTGAGCTCATGTCTTTCGATTCACAAGTGTACCTGTATGATCCCTTTGAGAGATCGTATTACTCATATGCCCTCATATGCACACAAGATTGCCTGTGTATAGACCTTGGTTAGGTCATCAACCTATTGGTATGCCAAATTACATACATAGACATATAGTAACACATCTGTATCTGGCCATAGGATGTGTGCCTATATCATGACAGTTTACGACATAGGACTTTGGTTATCTTGATCATGTTAAGTCAACTCTTTGACCTAATTATTTTAACACCTCTGAATCTCTATTCCCATGCAGAGGACATGCATCAAGAGGTTGGTCAGATATCAACCTAATGAGAAAGGATTGCCACCTCCTACTTAGGCTGGATTTTATCTCCTAACAATCATTTGACGGTGCTTGCTGAGTCCTCAATCTAATTCATTAGATATTCATCCAAGCACCAGCCTCTACGATTCAATTATTGAATCAAAAAATGTATGATTATTAATATAGACATGGTATATAACACTAATTGTATAAAGGGAACTTATAGTGCATTCATTCACTTAATTTCAGAAAGGCAGAGAAAGAATCAATAACTTTTATTGATAAATCCAATACTACAATAACATTTATTGTAAGAATGGTTTGCCATGGGCTCACATGGATAACAATCTCCCACTACCCCTCAGAACCATTTAGGTACAATCCTTAAACCCATACTCATTACATGCTGGTCGAAAACCTTCTGTGTCAGAGGTTTGGTAAGAGGATCAACAATGTTGTCGGTAGAGGCCACCTAGGTGATGATAATGTCACCATGCCTTTGAATCTCTTGAATGATGTGGTATTTCCTTTCCATATGCTTGATATTTTGATGCCATCTGGGTTCCTTCATATGAGTAATGGCTCTCATGTTATTGTAGAGTAACGGGATGGGAGTATCAGAGGAAACTACGCCAAGTTCCAGGATGAACTTAAGCAACCACACCCCCTCCTTTGTGACATCTGATGCAACAACATATTCGTGTTTTGTTATTGAATCTTTTGTAGTATCATGTTTCTTGCTTTTCTAGCTCACAACACCACCGTTCAATAGGAACACAAACCTTGATGTCAACTTTTGATCATCTATATCTGATTGGAAGTCTGAATCTGTATCCCAAGACTTGGAGATCAGCATCTCCATAGACCAAGGCATAATCTTGCGTCCATCTTAGATACTTGAAAATGTTCTTCACTGCATTCAAGTGTTTTTCTCCATAGCAGGATTGGTAACAACTTACCACTCCCACTGCATGAACGATATATGACCAAGTACACATCATGGTGTACATTAAGCTTCCTACAACTAATGCATAGGGACATCCAACTATGGATTTCTTTTCCTCAACAGTTGATGAGCCATCCCTTTGGATAGGTAGATACCATGTCTTAAGGTGAGGAAACCTTTCTTGGAACTATTTATATGTAAACGTTTAAGAATTTTCTTAATGTACCCATGTTGTGATAATCCCAATATCCTCTTTTCTCGATTTCTGAACAACTTCAGACCCAAGATGTAAGAGGCTTCTCCAAGGTCTTTCATCTAGAAGGTTTGGGACATCCAAATCTTAACACTGGTCATCATCCTTGTATCATTCCCAATGATAAGGATGTCATATACGTAAATCATGATGAATAAAATGGGCTCCCACTAAGCTTCTTGTATACACAAGGTTCATCAGGATTCTGCACAAAAACATAACTCTTTATGGTTTCATCAAATCCGATGTTCCAGCTACGAGAAGCGTGTTTGAGCCCATAGATGGATTTCTTCAGCTTACGTATTTTATCTTCCTCAGTTATGAAGCCTTAGGGCTGTTCCATATGGATATCTTCCTCAAGGTATCCATTAAGGAAAGCTATCTTTCCATCCATCTGCCAGATGTCATAGTCAAGAGATGCAACTATAACTAGAAGTGTTCTGATGGAATTAAGCATAGCCATAGGAAAGACTGTCTCATCGTAGTCGATGCCTTCTCTCTATGTGTAGCCTTTGTCTACGAGATGTGCCTTGAAAGTCTCTACTTTCCCATCAAGTCCCCTCTTTCTCTTGAAGACCCATTTACACTCGATAGGTTTTACCCCTTCAGGTGGATCCTATAGGGTCCACACACCATTCTTATGCACGAAGTCAATCTCTGACTTCATTGCTAGCATCCATCTATCCATGTAATGATTTGTGAGTGCTTCATTAAATGAGTAGGATCATTACCAGTTTAACCTGACACATGGAATCCATACCTTTCAGGTGGTGCAACCACCCTTGAACTTCTTCAAAGAGGTATGGATGTTTCATCTTCATTTATCTCTTCAGTTTCTAGTTTACGAAGCACAAAATCATCAGGGGATTCGATGAGTTCCTCTATTTCATTTTTGTCTTGACCTCTAAGGAAGTTATCCTCCAAAAATCTCACATCTCTAAAGATGAAAACCTTATGGTCTAATGGTCATAAAGCTGATATACCCAGTGAAGTAGCATTTTCGAGTGCAAGATTCTAGCTTACTTACACCCATGTTCTTCACATGGACCAAGGAACCCCAAACCCTCAAGTCATTATCGCTTGGTTTGGTTCCATACCAGAACTCATGAGGAATCTTAAATATAGACTTGCAATGAATCTTGTTTAGGATATATATATTGTAATCTCTACTACATATCTCCATAAACTAAGTAGTAAATGTGCTTTTCCTATAATTGAAAGAACCGTATTCATAATGGTCATGTTGCGTCTTTCAACAACGCCATAAAGTTGGTGGGTTCCAGGAGGAATGAGATTGGACAATTTCACTCTCTTTAAGATATTCCTTGAATTCATCTGACAGATACTTGCCACCTCGATCAGATCTAATCCATTTAATCTTCCTACCGGTTTGTTTCTCAACCAAAACCTTTAACTCTTTGAAATTTTCAAAGGTTTCGGTTTTTTTACGTAGTAGGAAGATATCCCATGTCACAAATGGTCACCAATAAATGTCAAATATTATCGATATCTATTTCGGGTTGCGGTACTGAAGGGACCACATACATCATTATGTATTAGGTCAAGAATACCTTCGCATTGCGTATCCTTGTTATGAACTAGTCATTTTACACCGAATATAATGTTCCCAGATAGGCAAAGATTAGACTGTAGAAAATCTAAGGGTCCATCCTTTATCAGTCTATTGATCCTATCAACAGATAAATGACCTAGCCTTTGATGCTAAATCATGTTTGAATGATTTTCATTCTCCCTAGATCTTTTAGGGTTTTTATTAGTGGTAGTGAAAACCATGACATGTTCATCAATGCACAATTCATAGTGTCCACCAGAAGTCAAAACACCATCCGCAATATGTTTATTATAATGACTTATGACTAGTTTATTAAATAAAAGGAATGAATATCCACTTCTAACAAGCTTAGATAAATATATCAAATTCCTTCTGAATTCAGGTACCTAAAGACACTCTTTAAGTACTAGGACTCTTCACTAGATAATGACATCAAATCCCATCTGGATGACTATATTACCTTCATCTATACTCTTAGTTTCCTGAAATAGATGTAACAAATTGCATACATGAACAAAAGTATCAGAATCTACAAGACAATTCCTTATCATCCAAGGAGAAAACTAGTTTCCATGATGAAAAGTAGATTTCATACATGATGGGGATTTACCTTGGAAGATGAGCCAACTCCTTAACTCTTCTTCTTTCTCTTATGGATTGGGCCCTTCCGACAACCATGCTTCTGACTACGCTTTCCTTTGACTTGTGCAACCATTGCAGGGACATCCTTCTTTATTACATCGTCTGCATACTATAATGCAACCAATAGCATAACTTTAGTATAATCAACTTCTCTCATGTGGTACGTGACCACAAAGTTGGAAGACTTAGGGAGCGACAATAGAATAAAGTTAGCCTGCATATCTACATCCATGTCAGTTTTTAGGATTTCTAGCTCAGAAAGATACATAAACATTTTGAGTACACGTTTTCTGACAGAGGTCCCCTCCTGCATCTTGCAGCGAATAAGTTCTTTCATTATATTACAACGTTATGTGCGGTTTACATCATCGAATATTTCATTCAGATTCAAGTGTCCATTTCCACATGTTGCTTTTGAAGCACATTGGACAATGAATCTAGAATGTAACATCTTGCCAGATTATGGTCTTCATCATATTTTTCATTAAATCTATTTCTTCCAGAGTCTTCGGGTCTATGTACTTTCCCTTTGAAAGCACATAAGAGATGCACTCAGTGAATAGGACAAGATTTTGGGTTCCAATCCAAATAATTTGGTCCGGTCAACTGATTGACCTTCAGGAGCCTGCTAAGTGGGTTCATGGACTTCATTTTCTGAAATTAAGAATGCACTATATAACCAATAATATATTCAATTGTATTTATTTGATTATAGATTTTTTAGCCAAATTAGTCTTGCTTTTTCAACTTTAAAAGTTCATTCCCTTAATCACTTTCACAGCAAGAGATATACTTACCGCTGTCTCTAACAATAACTGGGATCTCCTCTTTATTTTTCTCACATCCCAATAATATGAGAAACTGTAGTTTGGATAAAAAGAAGAGGGAACACATTCCTCCTTGCAAGTCCAACTTGCATTCCTAATTCAATCTTTAACACCCGGGCGCACCACCCCTAAGGTTATGTTGACCCATCGTTTATTGAACCAACCATTAAGAAGCTTAAAACTCGACATGCACAATCCAATATCATCCCGATAATAAGAGGATCCGATATTGGGGACACTCCACATACAACCTTACTCTTTCATGAAGCAAATAGCACGATCCAGATGTGCTTGTATGCAGAAGCTGTTACTTTGGAAAGGCATCTCCTACATACAATCCATGGCAACAAAATCCTTTGCCTTTACGGGAGAGCTTGGATGTCACTTATGTGATCCTCCACCTCATATTCAGATTCTAATTAATTATCATGAATCACATTCATATAATTAATTATTCCAAGGGAAATACACATCTATTCAAAATAGATATTTTTAATTTGGATATAATTACTTTAATCACATTAAATCAATTATCAATCCAATTCAACCAACCAACATACTTGATTGTTACTTGAAGGATGGTGTTATCTCAAAAAAGAATATTATTTCAAATTTTAATAATTAGAAATATACCTCATGATCTCTCAAGCATTATCCCTTCCCTACTCATCGTCATGGACAATACCGACAAGAGTAGGATAGACCTCTCACAGAGTAACCTGCTACCTCAACGCTCCCCAACCATGCACCACATCCGCCTCAGGCAAGGATAATATCAAATTGATCACTTTGTACTTGATATGATAATCGATTTCTCAACCTATTATACATGTAGTAGTAATCAAAACCATTTCGATTGTAAATAAATTTGCTGAATAAATACCCAATCCTATTTAAGCAACTTTGGTTGTTGGAAAGTAGATAATGTAACCAATTTGTGATCTAGGTCATATCTAATCAATTATTGGTTAAGGCAGTGTGTCATATAATGAATAACTATCACAAATTTTCTTTTCAAATATTTATCCATAATTATTCCATGGAATTAACCATTTATTTTCTAATTTATTAAATGACAATAACAAGGTTCTTTATTAGGAATGTAATTTACACCAATGACCCTCACTCACTAAAAATAACATATCTCAATCAATTTAAATCCACATCATGCAAAATAAGTTTCCAAAATATGCTAAATTTTCTTTTAACAGCACCCAAGTGATTATCACATTTACAGGTGTTTCAAAATAGTAACTAACTCTTTAATTATGTCAAGATTCTCCATCCCCAAAATAGTGGTTGTATGTTCATTAAAAAGATCATATCTAGAGTAATCAGATTCCAAATCATGCAAACTCAAATCCCACATTTTCCTTATTTAATGGGAAACATTATCCAAGTGATGTTTTATATAAAATTTTAAACAAAGACAAATATAATCATAAAATAGGCCTGTGAGAATTAAATGCGATAAATTTTGACAAACCCTAATGATCCTGAGTCTTTTTAAGTTTATGGATCGTATCCAAAACCTCTGACCTAAGGCTCTCATACCACTTGAAATATTGGAAGAATCCTTAAGTTCATCACAGAAGCGTGAAGATCACATCATATACGATCGTGAGCGACTAGTCGCACTAGTTGCTCGATGCAACGAAATTTAAAAAAAACATTGATTAAACCACATGATCTAAGAACACTCTTGGGTCGTTTCATCTGACCACCTTATAGATAAAGGAATACCTCCCATATCATGGATGTGATTAAGCCTCTAAGAGAAGAGACCTCCTGTCTCAAGTCCAATCCGTTGGAGGAGATGCTTGCGAGCGTGGAGATGAGTCACGTGCTTCTCGCAATCCAAATCGAAGATCCGAGCAATGGATCTTCTGATCTCATCTGACAAGATCAAATGCCTTCTCCATGAGCGATATGCACCAAAGAGGATGGGGACCCAAGAGTCATCGACGTCGCAACACAATATCGATGTGACGATGAAGGGGACCTTCTCTCGAAGAGTTGATGACCACACAAGGAGAGAGAGAATGGTTGACGTGAGAATGAGAGAGAGACATTGTCGAACTTGTCATCCGAAGAGCAAGTGGTGCCTCTTTTATTATAGGATTTTGGGAGTCCATGGATCTCAATCCAATCCATGGGCAACACAAAATCAATGGATGCGTTTGTTTTGTGTTGATTTCAATAGCCATGATTTTGTAGTCAAAAAGACAATGACAATTAATGTAATTTAAATTAATATATATATTGATTAATAAATATAATTAATTTCAAAATTAAATCATTTAATCTTGGATATAATGGAGGAAGATATTGCCTCATCCCTAAAAGGGGGGGGACATCCACCAAGCCCCTTTAGGACAATGTGGTCGTCCACCCTCTTGACTTGGACTTACTCAATCACATTCCAATTCATGAGATTACATTATCTCATGAAATTTCCAAGATTATCTCACAAAAATAATTCATAATTATCTTGTGAAGATTGTAATCATGCCATTGGATTTATGTGAGTCAGATTCACAACCAAAAACAAAATGTATTTATATTTTCAATGAATTATATAATGTAATTCAATTTACGTCAATAATTAATCAAAAAATATAAATCACAATTAGTCTCTCTCTAATATATTATAAATCACATTTATAATATATATGAATAATTGGATAGTGTTATCCGCATTATTCGTATCCATTACAAAT
This sequence comes from Ottelia alismoides, assembly GCA_037367405.1. Classification (NCBI taxonomy): domain Eukaryota; kingdom Viridiplantae; phylum Streptophyta; class Magnoliopsida; order Alismatales; family Hydrocharitaceae; genus Ottelia; species Ottelia alismoides. Next base: position 890,990 of record JAZKJV010010113.1, read on the forward strand.
AAATCATATTTAATTATATTGGAATATCATTCTGATGCATTCAAATAATATGAATAAAATTCACATTATTCAGGATAATTATATCACATTTAATTATCCATTTCTTAATTTGTATATATAATCCAACAATGCAATTATTCTTGAACACTTTCAAGACTAATGCTCTTTATCCATAGATACTTGACGATAAGGACCGAGAGATTGTACATTCCACATATAGTGACTTGGATATTGAGATCACATCTCAACTCCCAATCTCATGGACCTCTCATCGATGCTTGATTTAATCAAAGCCACAAATCTAATATTCTCATTGCATCTGAATCTCATTCATATCAATGTCCAACACTTGGACCACGATCAGAGTACCTCTCAACTAAGACGAGTCACTTAAATCTAGACCTGTTTCATCACTCCCTCAGAATGGAAGCGTCATGGTTATACAATCGTTTATGATCACTTTGCCCTCTAGAATTCCTAACCTGTACATCATGCATAAAGGAAGACCTACGATAAACCTGAAGATATATATCAATTACACTGTCATATTTAGGTTTCATCATCAAGTTTCTCATTCTTAGTCAATGGGAGTTGGTATTGATCATATGATTTCCAAAAACATATATTCTTGTCATGCTTCTAAAGCACGATGCCCACGCATGGAATTTGATCGGTCCCAATACCTCATGGTGAGCTCATGTCTTCGGGTTCACAAGTGAACCTGTATGATCCCTTTGAGAGATCATATTACTCATATGCCATCATATACACACCAGCTCGCCAATGTATAGACCTTTATTAGGTTGTCAACCTATTGGTCCACCAAATGTACATACTTAGACATATAGTAACACATCTGTCTCCGGCAGAGGATGTGTGTCTATATGGTGACAGTTTACGACATTGGACTTTGGTTATCTCGATATTGTTAAGTCAACTCTTTGACCTAACTAAGCTGACACCTTCGAATCTATATTCCCATGCTGAGGATTGAAATAACAATTTTCATAGAGGGGCGTACGGTCTCACAAGGTGAGACCACAATCGATGTGTTGACTACTCCAGATAACTGTTAAATTCAACAATTAACCCACAAACAATAATCAAGCAATGAAAAGCAAATGTGGAGTTAAAATTTAATTTATTAAACTCTACAACCAAGATATGTATAGTGTGCAATTATGTGTAGAGTTTTCAACACACGTAGCGAACAAGAATGATCAAGGCAATAATGCACAAATGTGATTATGGAATTATGTGTCTATGTGTCTTTTTTGTTGCTTTTCATTTTTCATTTTTTTATTTTTATTTTTACTTTGATTTTATATTTTTATTATTTTTATTTTAAATTTTATGTTTTTATATTTTCTTTTTATATGTTATATTTTTATATTTCCTTTTCTTTTAAAATATATAATAAAGCTATAGATAAAGTATATATACACTATAAGCTAAGATATATATAAGTAATAAGAAAAATAGGAAAAAAAGAAAATAAAATCCTTATGGATTTTAAAATACTTTTTACTATTTTTTTATTTTTAAAGAATGTTTACTAATTTTATATATTTTCAAGTAAAAAATATCATAAAATAGGGTTTAAATAAATATCTGAAATTAAAATGGAGATGAAAAAATATGAAATATTAGTAAAATTTCTCCAAATTATTTTTATAGGTAGATAATAATATAAAGAAAAATAAGAAATAAAAAACGATTTTTTGTGATTTTTTGGAATTTTATATATTTTCATAAGGATTTTTTATTTTTTCCATTTTGGATTTTTCTTTATACTTTTTAGTGATTTTTGGTATGAAGGCTAAAAATACATAAATATACACAAAATATTTTTTTTTTGAAATTTTCAAAACGTTTTTTATATTTTTTATGGGTTTTCCATTGCAAACATGGGTAAAAAGGGTAATTCTTGATTTTTATAAATAAGAAAAAGGCCTAAAATTGCAAACTAAAATATGTGCATGAAAGTAGATGTAATCAAGAACATATACATATTTTGTGGATTTTTTAGAGCAAAATTGATATATAAAATAAATGCAAGAAACAAAGAGGAACTCATTACAAGTATGTGCTTAATTATAAATAGCAGAAAGTTCAAGGGCCTATATGCAATTTCTCCAAAAATATAAGTTTGGACATAAAAAGTTCCTGTACTGATATGAAATTCCCAAAACTACGAGGTTCCCCTCGCAAAATGGCCGCACCTGACGCACACAGGCACGTGAGGTGACGTGGTTGGAGTCCTAGATGCAAATATCAAAAGCTAGGGGAGTAAAGTGCAATTATTACATAAATATGAGAACAAACGATGAAAGTTTCAGTACTTTAAATTAATTACAAAAACATGTAGGGCGATTTACGCAAAATACCCCACAACAGGCGTGATCTAACGGCATGATTTGATTCACTTAACATGTGGCGCGCCTGTGTGCGCTGATGTTGGTTCGAGTTGAACGAATGAGATTAGACCCCAGTGCTGGATCTGATGGGTGTAGTGAATCGGATCCGACGGTGGCTGTGCAACAGGAAGAACAACCAGAGATCGAATGGCTTCGAGAGCCTCTGGATGAAAGCGTGAAGAACACGCCCTGGAGCTCGTTCGATCAGAAAAATTACGTGCCTATAACCTCCAAGGCCACTGTTGGGATGTGCAGAAGAATATTAGAGGGAGTCTACAACACCTAGATCTCTCAAACTAGTCCATGCCCCATGGACAGGGGCCTAGACCTCTATGCACCTGGAGGAAACGTTCAATATGAAGATAGCGCTCAAATACGCTCTTCTCGACCTGCAAAATGGCTCGAAAGCACAACTTGCAAAGATGGAAATTTCGGGCCTTTATTGGTGACTTGTTGGCATGGATTATGGTGGTTTTGATGAAAAGGAAGCTGGTTGGAGCTCTATAGCTCCGGCGAGGGAGTTTGGATCCTAAATCTAAGTTAACGACTTGATTAGACGATGAAATAAAGAGGGGAAAAATCCTTAGACTACAACTACCCAAGGAATAAAGAAAAGAAACCTCGATGGCCAGGACGACCAGAGATGGACCTTCACATCAGAGGGCGTTGGAGGTAACGAAGTTGACCTCTCGGCAACTCTCTCAACCACCCAAGGGCTCAGCTAGGGAGTTGTCACCATCCTCCAGCCTTCAGGAGTTAAAAGAGGACGAGAAAGGGGCCAAAAGGGACTCAAAAAGTGAATGTAAAATTGGAGGGCTTTTGTAGAGCAATGTCGAGGTCGAGCGGGTGGAAAGATCGATGGAGATCAAGTGAATCGAAGACGCTCTATCCTAGGAGAGGGATCGACATGGATGATGGTGGTACATGGATTGTCTTTCCTGTAGGGTCAACATCCCCTCGATTGATGTATCAAGGGGGAAGAATCGAGAAAAGGGGCTGAAAGGCAAGACTGTCAGAGGCTACTAAGTAGGTTAGCGTGTTAACCGACGTCAACGCACCAGAAAATCTGGTTGGTCCGCGTGGACCAAACCAACCGGAAAAAACCTGACCGAAAAACATTTGGAAATTCAATAATAATATAAAATGATTTTAATAATTTTAGGTTATATAATAAAAATTGTTTCTTATACTATGTAGAATTTATCATGATTTTTATTTACTTTTCTAGAGCTTTGTAATTACAAGTTACTTTATTGGGGTACATTATTGGTATATCCATCAATGCTTTTGTTATTTTATTTTTATTTTGTATTTTTAATTTCATTATTTAGTTAATTATTTTATATATTTGTAACTTATTAATATACATAAATATATTTTTATTATATTTTTCTGATATAATATATACACTTAATTAAATAGATGTATTAATTATATTGGTAAAGTTATATGTATTTTACCTATTTATTTTCTTTACATATTTTAGTTTTAATGTTTTTTATTGTTTTATTTTAGTTTTAATATTGACATATATTATAAATAATATTGACAAAATTATAAAATTATAAAATAATAAATAATAAATAAAATGCATATTTTAATCAGGTAAAGTATACAATAGGGGTCCAAAACCTACGTTTCACACCGTAACTCCAAAAAATAAGAACCACCTTCATTAAATAGGTTATTAAAAGTTATATACAAGTGACTGAATTTTATTTGAGAGATATGGGTCTGGAAAGTTGAGATTTTGGAAACTTATTCAGACTATTACTTTTTATTTGTATATTATTTTTGTATGAAATAAATTTTGTATTTTTCTATATTTTATCATCTATAACTTTTATGTACAAATTTTATTTATTTGATGTATAAAAAGTGGAACTAAAAGTAGAATAAAAAAAGAATAAATAAAACGGGTTTTTTTTAGGATTTTGGCACTTATCCCTCTACTTTATTCCTTGTCGACCTAGTCATTGAGATGCCTAGGTCTCAGGGTTTAGGGTCATAAAATATCTATGATATTTTATTCTTTTTCTTTTTTTATTCTATAGTTTTGATATTAAAAACAATATTTTATACAAACTTTATACAATAATGCATGAATGTTAAAATACATGAATTAAAGGCATTTACATGTATTCACTAGGTTTTTAAGGCCAAAATGATAAAAGAAAGATGATGAAATATAGATTCATCATCACCTTATACTTTCCTTTGCGAGTCCCTAGCAAACAATTTTGCAATAAGTGCATAAAATAGAAAAAAAGCAAAGAAAAAAGGAATAAATTGGATTCAGTTTAATTATCAAACTTGTCTTCACAAAATCAAAGTTTGGAGCTTATGTCGGACCTTTGGAAATTTAGGAGGGGCAGAACCATATTGGGAATTGGATTTGAAATCCAATAGCCTTCGAGAATCCCAAAATTTTGCTCAAGTTACCTCAATAGCAAGGTCATAATACTTCAAATCATATGTAAACCCTTATGACTATGAATCTGACTCATACAGTGTAAGTGATAGTGGCTCTCCCCAACTGAAATGACAAAGAGACTGACTTCTCCAGCATAACTACCCAGTGATTCCTCAATCCAGTAACTCCTTACTCGAGGAGAGGGGTATTCCCTTCAAAGTTCAAGTGATAACCAACTCAAGAGGAGGGGGTGAAGAGAAGAATGGACGGTAGCCAGTGTTGCTACCTATCTTAGGATGCAAGATCAGTGTAGTCAAGTCATCCAGCTACATGCTTACATGATCTGACTTTGAAGCTCAAGCTTGCTTATTGACTATACAAATATATACACTCCAGCATGCATTTTATTTTCAATCAGACCTGTCCACTTTTTTAGAGTTTTTGCATTTTGCTTTTTTTTGAAATACTATATAAATTAGCAATTACAAAAGGAGTTTTTCCTCTTAAGGCAGTAGACTATCCCTCTTTTGAAGCATTATTGCAGCCCACACTCTCCTGTCTTCAGAATTCACTGTCACCGGACGGGTTGCGGTACACTTCCCACCCTAGAGGAGGACAAATGTTTCCACTTGTGTGCATCTCATACCGACAAATCCAATCCCCTCACAGTTCAAACTGAGTTGAGCCAAGTAAAAGGTGCATGTATCCAAGTTAGGTCATTATCGACACGAGCCATACATGTGCTCCCAAATACTCTACTTAGCCAGTCAAGAATCCATTGAACCAAGTCTCATGATTCTCAACGAATTAAGTCAACTAGACCTGAAGTACCTCAATTCTAGCTCCTATAAGATTCATGTTATTGGGTAAATTTAAGTTCCAATCAAGCTCCAATCTTCGGATTTTACTTAGACTTTCTCAATTATCACACTCAATCCGAAAAATGCGGATTCTATGCAATGCTATGCAGAATGCAAAAAATTTTTTTGTGATGCAATTTTCAAAACTTTTGAACTTTTTATGGATTTTTGTAAAAGATGACGCAAACACAATTTTTTGTATTTTCAAGAAGATTTTTGCAAATATTTTTGGTATTTTTATTTTTGAAAATGCTTTTGTGATTTTTAGAAATAAAAGATTTTGGATGAAAATTGGATACAAATATTTTATACAGGGATGCATCTTATATTTACAAGAGTTTAGAGTTTAAGAATTTATAAGTGGTAAGTGATCAATTTTATATAAATATATATACAATTAATAATGAAATTTAGGGTGATGTTTATATTTTTAAAACATTTTCCAAAAAATATTTTTTCCTGATTTATTAATCAGTAAGTTTGAAAAGAATTTGAGGAATAATAGGCATCTTTTTATTAAGTTTTTTTAATGAATTTAGTAGTATTTTAGCCATACTTATTAATAAAAATACGAAAGTACAAGTTATGGCTAAAGTATATATATTGTATATACGACCCCCCTGTACTTAGCTTGAGCTATGTTCTTATAGATCAGAGAGAAAAAGAGAAGACATAACTCCTACTAAGTGTAGAAAAGTCTAAATAATAAATGAATGACGATTGAATGAATAGGAAGTTGACCATCCCCCTATACTTATGATTAAATAATCCTAAGTATAGAAGACTGTACACAAAGCAGGGATAAGGGTGGGAATGAACATATCACACTCAGACTGTCTCCCCTATACTTGGGGAAAGATATCCCTAAGTATAGACAAGAAGAGGAGACAGTGGAGAGGATCAAAGAATAGAAGGAACTCAGGGTGCACACCCCCTATACTAAGGACAAATTACATCCTAAGTATAGGATACTAATAAAAGGGGCGATACCTTTTTTGGTAGGAAAAGAAAATAGAAAAGGAAAAGAAGAAAAGAAGAAAAGAGAGAAAAGAGAGATGAAGATGGAGAAAGATAGAAGAAGATGTACATATCACTCCCCTATACTTGTGGTAAAAGAAGCCCTAAGTATAGGCAACAACAGGAGTGATGAAACAAAATGATGAAAGAACACTCGTCTTGTACCCTTCCCTATACTTAGGACAAAGTGCATCCTAAGCATGGAACACCCAAGAATAAGGTGGATGAGTGAAACAGGAGATAGACGGAGGGAAACAAATGTGAATATACAAAAAAGTGGATGTACAAAGGTCAAGAAGGTATAAAGCGAACCTTCTTGTGAAACCGCCAAGGATAATATCTGACATGGTGTAAGTATACATGGGGGTCCTCAAATGACACAAACCGATCATGGTCGACAGGATGAAGGTCCTCAGTGGTCCTAGGTTGTGAAGGCACATACGGATCAGTGGAAGTAGTAAGACTAGGTCCGACCTTGGGTGTCTCGATAATATCAAAGTGAAAAGGGATGAACTCATCACCTGAAGAAGTAGAGTTAAGGTCGTTCTGCGAGGTCTCATCTAGGTCAAAACCAAAAGGAATGAACTCATCAAAGGAAGTAGTCGAATAATGTTCGTCCTATGCAGTCTCAACAAGATCATCATTCTCATCAAAAGGCCTGAATTCCTATATAAAAGCAACAAGATCAAATTCGACCTTAGTCTCATCAATCTCTGCCCTCTGCTCAATGGAGTCAATCGTGTAAATCCCATAGATGTCATCAACATAATACCAAGTCCTAGAAGAAGGAACTCTGAGTACCATGCTTTCCGAGTCTTCCTCATTGGAGAGGAATTCTCGGGTCTCAATGGAATCCAACATACAACAAAAATCTCTGATAGTCTCCTCAAGGTCACAGTCCTCGGGGTCATCCAGAATAAGTGAAAGGTGCATCGGGTGCAGGTCTTTGATTGGTAGTGGGTGCAATGATGACAACCTTGCTCTCGTCAACAAGATAGAAGCAAATCTCTCCTGATATGTAATCAATAATGACCCTCGTAGAGGTGAAAAATGGTCATCCTAAGACGATTGGAGAGTGCTCCCCAGTGGAGGTATCCATGGGCAATACGACAAAAACCACGGTATAGCTCATGCCCTAGATTTATATAATGACGTTTTCAAGGATAGCCTTCGACCTCTTGATAAATCCATCAGCAAATTGTACTATCATCATGGTCTTCTTTAGAGGCCCTAAGTGAAGAGACTATACCTAGGAGAAGGGTATGGTGCTAAGTGAAGCATGATGAATCTGTTATTCATCACTCCAAAAGTCAAAAATAGAGCCTTGTTCCCGAGAAAATAGAGGCATATTTCCTTTTATCTTGCATAAATAACACTCATGCATGCATCCATAATTCATGCATTATAGCAGCTCATCTGCATTTAAATAAGAAGCCAAAAATCCCCTGTAAAATACCTCTTCATCAAATAACTCCTTCTCTATAATAGATGTGTATACTCCTTAATAATATAGGGAAGGATGCCACAAATCACCCTTGTAAAATAGCCCAAATATCCTGAGAACCCTTGTACATTAAAACACACATAAAGCCCGCATACAAACCCCTACTTAGGTCTACTCACTCTTAGAATACTATATATTAAAAGACCTTCAAAATGAGACTAATTTCATCGAAGTTGGAGCTTGTATGAGAAACTTGGGTTTTTGGGTCATTTTGTATACTACATATGTATATTTATGTATCTTTGTATTTATGTATTATATGTGACCTCATCTCCGTCTTTGGTCAACATGAAACTTGTAGATCTCATCAAGATCTACAACTTTCATGTTTTGAGTTTTTCCAAATTCGGCTTCCTCTTCTCTCTACACGTGTTTTCCCCTCCAACCATTCACAGCAGGCCACGTGGCGCACTCTGATTGCGCCACGCGGCCCGCTGCCCTTTGTCTGATCCGCCCGCGCCTTCCGCCGTTGGATGGCCATCCTGATCCAACGGCCGAGCCGCTGCCACGCACGCCCTTCATATGGACCGTAGGATCAAAGCCCATACCTCATCTCCACCGTCCCTTAGCGCCGCGCTCTCAGCGAGCCACGTGGCGGCATCTACGCCGCTCGATCGCGCCCCCGATCCTCTCATCACAGCCGCCCACCTTCCAGCGAATCTCGACCCTCAGATCAACCCTACCCTTTCATCTGAGCCATCCGCTCGCGCCTCGCCAAAACGCGCCACGTGGCGCTCTCATAACCCCTCATCTGGGCATCCCAGATCTCATCGTAACCGCTCCATCTCGCTTCGATCCCCACCGTTGGATCACAAGATCCAACAGTGGAGACTTCGTCTCCTACCTCGGGCGCCCCTCTCTCCCACGATCTCTGCCTTGCGGGAGGGGCGCCCCCTTTCCTTTTTTGGGCACACGTCAGCCACCCTCGCCGGCCGCTGACCTCCCCACGACACACCCCACTCATCCCTCTCCCTCGCAAGCTCCCTCAAACACCACCATCTCCGCCACACTCGCCCCACGACAGCCACCAACTTCGCCATCCACCCAGCCAGACCGTCACCTTCATCCTTTAAATACCCCCTCTCCGGCCACATTCATCCCCATCCGCCACTCCAGAGAGGAACCTAGAGCTCGGAACCTTCGATTTGTGACAGGAATTGAGTGAATCCTTGAGCGAAGACAGCCATCCTTCTCCGGCGAGATCCACGGTGCCACCGCCGTGTCGCAGCCGCCCTCCGCGTAGCTGCTTGAGCTCGGGGCTTTACCGACCTCTTGAGCGACGACCTGGAGCTCAAAGCTGAGCCCCAATCCCCAGGTAATCCCCTCCATCTCTCCTCCGATCGTTTTCTTCTTTTCCCTTCATCTTCTCCGATTTTATTCTCTGTCCACGATCATCTTCACGCCTCGCCTTCACTCCGCCGAGCTCCGTGTCGGAGCTCTCATCCTCGCTGACCCCTCCGCATCTTCAGACGCTCCACTCCACCGTCCATCGATCTCCAGCTCCGCCACTTGGCCGGAGCAACGTCCCCCGACCACCTCACGTCTCCTTAGGCCTCGCCAACCAACACCACTTCTCCACAAACGCACGCACGAGCTCCGGCTCTACATTTAACGCTTGCAGGTGATACTTTCATCATTGGCCGGAGCCTCGCCGGAGCTCTCCTCGAGCTTCATCGACATAGAGCTCCAGCCATCCTCCAGGGATCCTGGGACCATCAGTGCCTTCGCCGCATCGCCACGCTCCTACTGGGATATCTCCGACACCTCGGAGAGCTTCATCGGCTTCAGGAGGAACGGGCGGAGCTACAGCGTCTTCACCGGAGCGCAGCCCTCTCCTCCGCAGGCGGCGGAGGATCAATAGAGAAGAAGGAGCAGCAACCGTTCGATCCTCTGATCGAACGGTCTTCGCCCCTCCACGTGTCCACTTTGCCGCCCTCGTCCGCGACCGTTGATCACCCCTCGGATCGGACGCCTCACATGCCGCCACGCGTCTTCATCGACCTCCCTTGGATCCATCTTGATCCAAGGGCCTTCAGGCCGCCACGTCGCCTTATCCGAGCCTCGGCCTCCAAGCCTAGGCTCGGGTGACCCGAAGCTGCATCGAAGCTGAGCCGAACCTCCAGAAGACCTGAGCCTCGCTCCGAGCCTCCGACGCCCTCCGAACCTAGGTCGCCCCACGTGAGGAGCACGTGCGACCTGGGTTAATTGCACCGACGCCCCTGGAACTTTCCGAATTTGCAAAAAGGTCCCTGTGAAGCAGACACCACGTGAGGAGCACGTGTCTCATGGAGAAATTGCATAGAAGTCCTGCATAGTATCGGTAATTGCATTTTAGTCCCTGTCAGCATGTTTGCTTATTGAAATTTTATTTTCCGGTATTGCATTTATACCCTTGTGTTTGCACGTGTCCATAGCATGCATATTTCATCATTTTGAAATTCTAAAAATTGCAAGTTGTTGAGAATTTTGTCCTCTACCTGTTAGTACACGTGTTTGATTTTTGTTGGTATGCTTGAATTATTAATAAATTAATTGGTTCATTTGTGTCATATTTTGCCCAGTGATGCCTTTTGATTTTTAATTAATTATCTGTGCCTTCAAAAATCGCCAAAAATTCACAGTAGCTTAAGGACATTATTTTCAACACTCCATAAAAATTTCATATCGTTTGCACGCATAACGAGGCCTCAATAAATAGTTTAGTGATTTCCTTAAATTAATTTTAATTAATTCATTTCACAATAAATTTAAGTTCTGTTAATTTTCCTAGGTTCCTGATCATTAGACCCTCCTAGGATAATTTCAGTTCTTGGAAAAATTGTGATTTGATATTTATTAAACATTAAAAACTGAAAATCACTCTGTCTGTTTATTTAATTCACAGAAAAATTATTTTGAGTCGAAAAAAATTCCAAAAAAATTAGTATAGGTTATTTTCATCATAAATAATCATCTGGCCAATTTTCATCATTTTTGGACTTAGTTTGATACACAAATTAATTGGCTAAGATTTGTCTGCATATGTCTGCATAAGAAATAAAAAGACCAAAAAATTGTTCCTCGAATATCAACACTTGTAAATTGCTGTAATCCACCTAAGGAGACAGTTGCCTCCCTGAGATCGACCTTGGACTCCACCAAGTAAAAAAATATCACCGCTTAAAATTGACCAACATCTGACTTAAGTGGTTTTTGATCAACCTCTTGTATCCGACTGCAACGAACACTTAAAAGTAATTTGGACCATTAATTTGCCCGAATTAACTAAGGGTGCGGGAGCGATATCAAAATGGCGCAAGCAAAGTGCTTGATTCTGCTCAGCGTAACTATACAGTTACCGAAAAGGAAATGCTTGCGGTAGTGTTTGCCTTGGACAAGTTCAGATCCCACTTAATCGGATCCAAGGTAACCGTGTTCACAGACCACACGGCACTACGATATTTAATGGAGAAGAAGGACGCAAAGGCACGTCTTCTTCGTTGGATTTTACTTATCCAGGAGTTTGATTTGGATATCCGTGATAAACCTGGTAAGAAGAACGTAGTGGCCGATCATCTTTCTCGTCTCGAAGATCTTAATACTTCCGAGGATTCACCAATTCGAGACTCCTTCCCTGACGAGTCGATTTTTGTTATCGACTCACTCCCATGGTACGCCAATATCGTGAACTATCTTGTCTCCAAGAAAGTTCCCGAGGATTGGCCCAAGAGCCAAATCGACCGACTCAAGTCGGACGCTAGACACTACCATTGGGAGGATCCGATCCTTTTCTTTGAAGGACCGGATTGTGTCTGGAGACGTTGTATTCCTCAAGAGGAATACCAGAGTGTCCTTTCTTTATGCCATAGCTTAGAGGCAGGAGGACACCACTCCGGGAAGAGGACCGCATGGAAGGTACTTCAGTGTGGCTTCTACTGGCCGACTCTGTTTCGTGATGCCACCACCTTCGCAAAGTCGTGTCCAGTCTGCCAGAGAATGGGAGGAACCGTTGGTTCCAAGGATGAGATGCCAATGCAGCCGGTCATCATTTGTGATGTCTTTGACGCCTGGGGCATCGATTTCATGGGCCCATTCCCTGTCAGCCACGGGTTTGAATACATCCTTCTTGCGGTTGACTATCTGTCCAGATGGGTGGAGGCTATCCCGACCCGAGCCGCAGACAGCAAGACTGTCTGTAAATTTATCAGAGAGCACATAATCTCTAGGTTCGGGATCCCCAAAATAATGATATCAGATGGGGGTAGCCACTTTGTGAATCGGGAGGTGAAGAAACTCCTGAAGGACTACGGCATCGAACACCGTGTCGCTAGTCCTTACCACCCACAAACCAATGGTATGGCTGAGGTGTCGAATAGGGAGGTGAAATCCATATTGCAAAAGCTTGTCCGCCCAGACAGGAAGGACTGGTCTCAGATCTTGGATCAAGTCCTCTGGGCGTATAGGACGGCTTACAAGACACCGTTAGGCACCTCCCCATTCCGAATGGTCTTCGGAAAGCCGTGCCATTTGCCCGCAGAGTTAGTGCACAAATCAGAATGGGCAATAAAGAAAGTTAACTGGAACACACACCTGGGCCAAAAACAGAGAGACATGGATCTGAATGAGCTTGTGGAAGTCAGAAACCGAGCATACGACAACAGTGTGGTGTACAAGGACAAGGTAAAGCGTTGGCACGATAGATATATCAGACGAAAGACCTTTGTTCCTGGACAGAAGGTATGGTTGTTCAATGCCAGGCTGAAGACTTTCCAAGGCAAATTAAAGTCCAAGTGGACGGGACCATTCGTTGTCCGAACGGTGCATGATAGTGGATGTGTCGAGATCTCAGATCTCGCAGATGACGCACCGACATTCCTAGTGAATGGGCAGCTATTGAAGCACTTCGTCGAATCCAATGAACAGTTAGTCCATGTGGAGAAGATTGTATTCATACGCGAGACAAATACAGCAGATAAATCTCAAGCCGCGTATGAAACCTTGCAGCAGTGAACTCTAGCCATCTGCAGCATCTCGAAAGATTCAGACCGACTCATCTGTACATATCATTCTTCCTGTATATCCTATCCTCTACCTCCACGATTCTAGTAACCCATCCCCACATCATCGAATCATTATCTCAGACTATACTTAGGATGACCAGATCCTAAGTATAGGGGGGAGAGGTCACCTGAGTCGATTCATTGTACATCCTCCAGATCACATCGGTCCTCATACTCCCTTCTGTCCTATACTTAGGCTAACCAGAGCCTAAGTATAGGGGGGACCGATGCCCGCATGTATATATTCATCCATTTCCCATCTTTCCCTCATCTGCCCCATTTTTTGATCTTCTTCTTTACTTAGGCTTCCATAGCCTAAGTATAGGGGGGGCGAGATGATTTCTACACCTTTTTGGCTCTCCTACGCTTAGCACGAGCTATGTCTTTTCCTCGCTCTTAGTGCTCTGAGGACATAGCACACGCTAAGTATAGGGGGGCGTGTATATATTACATATATACTTTACCCATAGCTCGTACTTTCACGTATTTTTGTATATATATACAATAATTACGGGTGGGTAAAAATCGAAAAAAAAAATTATATGAAAAAAAAATAATAAAAATAAAAATATAAAAAAAAATCCTTTAATAAATAGGCTTCTTATTTACTCTTGCATATCATCTCTGCATAGAAAAAGAGTCTTGCATTTTCATAGCATGACATCTCATCTCATCTACATATCTTGCATATGCAAGGTGAAAAGTTAGTGGGTTCTAAACCAAGTTATGAGTAGATATTGAGGATGGACTTGATTTGATCTTAATCCACCTAATTTCAGAGGAACCTTCTAGGAACTGGAGTTAAGATTTTTCAGGTCAGATGACTTAATTCTTTAAGTCTCCAAGTCTATGTTCATATGTCATCTTGACAAGCCTGAATAGAGCACTTAACAACACACACACGACTCTTAGAGACAATGGCTTAACATGCACCAGCACTTTACACATGGCTCTCTACGGATGAGGTGATAAGGAGACAGTTTCCTTTAGCTTGGGGTAGCATATGAGGGTAGTACTTCTAGGCGGAACCTCTCTTCTTCTTCTAGTGAAGGAAGTGCGTCTCAACTTGGACTAGTGGTGATGAAGGCTGAGGACAGAAGCAGTGGGTTGCAATAAAGCTTCAAAAGAGGGATAGTCTACTGGCTCAAGAGGAAATTTCTTATCTATGCTGCACCATGTATATATGTTGTACAAAGGCATAAAAAAAAATGCCAAAAAGAACTCCAAAAAAAAGTGGTGGGTCGGATTGAAAATTTAATAACCCCACCGGAGTGTATGTAGTCAAGAAAAGCAAAAGCTTGTAGTCACCATGTACTTGCAGCGGGAGACTTAGCTACACTGGCTGAGCTTCCAAAAGTCTATACTTCTTCCTCCTCTTCTTGAGCCGGTTGAACTTGAACTTAGAAGGGAATACCCCGCTTCTCGAGGAAAGAGTTGCTAGACCGAGGCATTAGAGTTACCAGGTTGGGGGAGGTTGTTTCTTTGTTACTTCTGAGGTGGGGAGTCAGCTATCACTTACACTGCATGAAAGGATTCATGGTCATTAGGGTTTGTGTATGTAGACTTGTTCTGATTAGGTAAGTCGAGGAGTCTTGAATAGAAGACTTGTGGAACTTGAAGTCTGTTAAGTCTTAAACTCAGATCCTAATAAGGTTCCGACACATGATTAATCCAAAGGTCAAGTCTAGCTCTATTTTTAAACTTTTGTTCATGACCTTGGTATGGAACCCAATTTCATTTCACCCGTGCATTTCATTTAGTTGCTCGGGGACAAGCAAGGTTTAAGTATAGGGGGTTGATGAATCTGTTATTCATCACTCCAAAAGTCAAAAATAGAGCCTTGTTCCCGAGAAAATAGAGGCATATTTCCTTTTATCTTGCATAAATAACACTCATGCATGCATCCATAATTCATGCATTATAGCAGCTCATCTGCATTTAAATAAGAAGCCAAAAATCCCCTGTAAAATACCTCTTCATCAAATAACTCCTTCTCTATAATAGATGTGTATACTCCTTAATAATATAGGGAAGGATGCCACAAATCACCCTTGTAAAATAGCCCAAATATCCTGAGAACCCTTGTACATTAAAACACACATAAAGCCCGCATACAAACCCCTACTTAGGTCTACTCACTCTTAGAATACTATATATTAAAAGACCTTCAAAATGAGACTAATTTCATCGAAGTTGGAGCTTGTATGAGAAACTTGGGTTTTTGGGTCATTTTGTATACTACATATGTATATTTATGTATCTTTGTATTTATGTATTATATGTGACCTCATCTCCGTCTTTGGTCAACATGAAACTTGTAGATCTCATCAAGATCTACAACTTTCATGTTTTGAGTTTTTCCAAATTCGGCTTCCTCTTCTCTCTACACGTGTTTTCCCCTCCAACCATTCACAGCAGGCCACGTGGCGCACTCTGATTGCGCCACGCGGCCCGCTGCCCTTTGTCTGATCCGCCCGCGCCTTCCGCCGTTGGATAGCCATCCTGATCCAACGGCCGAGCCGCTGCCACGCACGCCCTTCATATGGACCGTAGGATCAAAGCCCATACCTCATCTCCACCGTCCCTTAGCGCCGCGCTCTCAGCGAGCCACGTGGCGGCATCTACGCCGCTCGATCGCGCCCCCGATCCTCTCATCACAGCCGCCCACCTTCCAGCGAATCTCGACCCTCAGATCAACCCTACCCTTTCATCTGAGCCATCCGCTCGCGCCTCGCCAAAACGCGCCACGTGGCGCTCTCATAACCCCTCATCTGGGCATCCCAGATCTCATCGTAACCGCTCCATCTCGCTTCGATCCCCACCGTTGGATCACAAGATCCAATGGTGGAGACTTCGTCTCCTACCTCGGGCGCCCCTCTCTCCCACGATCTCTGCCTTGCGGGAGGGGCGCCCCCTTTCCTTTTTTGGGCACACGTCAGCCACCCTCGCCGGCCGCTGACCTCCCCACGACACACCCCACTCATCCCTCTCCCTCGCAAGCTCCCTCAAACACCACCATCTCCGCCACACTCGCCCCACGACAGCCACCAACTTCGCCATCCACCCAGCCAGACCGTCACCTTCATCCTTTAAATACCCCCTCTCCGGCCACATTCATCCCCATCCGCCACTCCAGAGAGGAACCTAGAGCTCGGAACCTTCGATTTGTGACAGGAATTGAGTGAATCCTTGAGCGAAGACAGCCCTCCTTCTCCGGCGAGATCCACGGTGCCACCGCCGTGTCGCAGCCGCCCTCCGCGTAGCTGCTTGAGCTCGGGGCTTTACCGACCTCTTGAGCGACGACCTGGAGCTCAAAGCTGAGCCCCAATCCCCAGGTAATCCCCTCCATCTCTCCTCCGATCGTTTTCTTCTTTTCCCTTCATCTTCTCCGATTTTATTCTCTGTCCACGATCATCTTCACGCCTCGCCTTCACTCCGCCGAGCTCCGCGTCGGAGCTCTCATCCTCGCTGACCCCTCCGCATCTTCAGACGCTCCACTCCACCGTCCATCGATCTCCAGCTCCGCCACTTGGCCGGAGCAACGTCCCCCGACCACCTCACGTCTCCTTAGGCCTCGCCAACCAACACCACTTCTCCACAAACGCACGCACGAGCTCCGGCTCTACATTTAACGCTTGCAGGTGATACTTTCATCATTGGCCGGAGCCTCGCCGGAGCTCTCCTCGAGCTTCATCGACATAGAGCTCCAGCCATCCTCCAGGGATCCTGGGACCATCAGTGCCTTCGCCGCATCGCCACGCTCCTACTGGGATATCTCCGACACCTCGGAGAGCTTCATCGGCTTCAGGAGGAACGGGCGGAGCTACAGCGTCTTCACCGGAGCGCAGCCCTGATCGATAGAGAAGAAGGAGCAGCAACCGTTCGATCCTCTGATCGAACGGTCTTCGCCCCTCCACGTGTCCACTTTGCCGCCCTCGTCCGCGACCGTTGATCACCCCTCGGATCGGACGCCTCACAAGCCGCCACGCGTCTTCATCGACCTCCCTTGGATCCATCTTGATCCAAGGGCCTTCAGGCCGCCACGTCGCCTTATCCGAGCCTCGGCCTCCAAGCCTAGGCTCGGGTGACCCGAAGCTGCATCGAAGCTGAGCCGAACCTCCAGAAGACCTGAGCCTCGCTCCGAGCCTCCGACGCCCTCCGAACCTAGGTCGCCCCACGTGAGGAGCACGTGCGACCTGGGTTAATTGCACCGACGCCCCTGGAACTTTCCGAATTTGCAAAAAGGTCCCTGTGAAGCAGACACCACGTGAGGAGCACGTGTCTCGTGGAGAAATTGCATAGAAGTCCTGCATAGTATCGGTAATTGCATTTTAGTCCCTGTCAGCATGTTTGCTTATTGAAATTTTATTTTCCGGTATTGCATTTATACCCTTGTGTTTGCACGTGTCCATAGCATGCATATTTCATCATTTTGAAATTCTAAAAATTGCAAGTTGTTGAGAATTTTGTCCTCTACCTGTTAGTACACGTGTTTGATTTTTGTTGGTATGCTTGAATTATTAATAAATTAATTGGTTCATTTGTGTCATATTTTGCCCAGTGATGCCTTTTGATTTTTAATTAATTATCTGTGCCTTCAAAAATCGCCAAAAATTCACAGTAGCTTAAGGACATTATTTTCAACACTCCATAAAAATTTCATATCGTTTGCACGCATAACGAGGCCTCAATAAATAGTTTAGTGATTTCCTTAAATTAATTTTAATTAATTCATTTCACAATAAATTTAAGTTCTGTTAATTTTCCTAGGTTCCTGATCATTAGACCCTCCTAGGATAATTTCAGTTCTTGGAAAAATTGTGATTTGATATTTATTAAACATTAAAAACTGAAAATCACTCTGTCTGTTTATTTAATTCACAGAAAAATTATTTTGAGTCGAAAAAAATTCCAAAAAAATTAGTATAGGTTATTTTCATCATAAATAATCATCTGGCCAATTTTCATCATTTTTGGACTTAGTTTGATACACAAATTAATTGGCTAAGATTTGTCTGCATATGTCTGCATAAGAAATAAAAAGACCAAAAAATTGTTCCTCGAATATCAACACTTGTAAATTGTTGTAATCCACCTAAGGAGACAGTTGCCTCCCTGAGATCGACCTTGGACTCCACCAAGTAAAAAAATATCACCGCTTAAAATTGACCAACATCTGACTTAAGTGGTTTTTGATCAACCTCTTGTATCCGACTGCAACGAACACTTAAAAGTAATTTGGACCATTAATTTGCCCGAATTAACTAAGGGTGCGGGAGCGATATCAAAGCACCATCGTCAAGGAGAGTGTAATCACATGTATGGTCAGAGATGGCGCAACTTATGAAAGGTGTCGTAGTATTCCTTTTTCTAGGATAGGGCGGTGAGTGATGGTGTGGGAAGTGGTTATGGTCAAGATAGGATGCTTAGATTTGCTCCTCTGCTTTCTCTTCTTGGGTAGAGAGGCATACAAATGGGTCATGGCCTGCAAAGTTGGGGCTTGAATGATCTCAGAATGGTGGCCACTCTTTGGGTTCAGTCAGATTTTTTTTGAATTTTTGGATTTCCTCCATACAAGGGAGGAGATTGGAATCAACATATACACGAGGAATGCCAAGAGCAGTCTTACAGTGGCATCCTAGGGGTCAAAGGTGGGATAGGATGTGAATGGATGTGTGGTCACATGATCTGGTAGGTGGGTCCTCTCCTCACTATATGAATAAACCATGGTTCTCCCGAAATCTTTTTGTATTTTTAAAAAAAATCTCATTTTTTGTATTTTAGGAGATTGGAAGCTCTCATGGAAATCCATAAAGGAATCAATATGGTCAGATCGTGAAGCATCAATATAGCTGATTTACATGCGAGACTCTCTTCCAACCAATGCGAGACTCTCTTCCAACCAATACATCAAAATGTTGACACGATTTTTTCACTCTTAATCCTCCCATTTTCTTTCCAACAAATTGTAAGAGATATTTTGTAGAGCCAAGTTAATATGTTGGATGTTGATTAAATTAGTGCTCTATGAGTGTACCCAATTTCTCTCTGATAAATCTTATTATTATAATCAATGAGAATATTTTATCAGATGTTTTCTTGATTTTATGATGATTTTATACGCTTATGCACATAGAATACTGTAGACATATATTATGTGAATTTAGAGTTTGAAACATTGGAACTGATATTGTATTCCACATAATTTGATCTTATTATCTCATCATATCATGTAATCATCACACCCCCATACTTAAATCTTGCTAGTCCCGAGCAAGAATAAGATAAGTAATAATGAAAGATAGGGTATATAGCCAAGATAGGTTTGGTGAGGGTTTGTAGCAGACATACCCACAAAGTCTTGAGTTTTCAGATCCTAACCACACAAATACACAAACTTCAGTAGAGTCACCCCGTGGATTAATGATTTGTTCGAATTGTAACTTCACTTTAGTTTTGTAGTTTCAACCGCCTCTCAGTTCCAACAAAATCAGACATGGTTTCAGAAGGTTGATTAGGTCAGTTTGTCCCTAAGATACATATATTCTCTTTGACATTGAATGGACATAAGGTATCGAATGATTCCCTACACATATAGCCTCAGTCCTCACCTGAATTCAGGCATATTCTCTTTTCACCCAAGTATGTCAGCATAGAAAAAATAGGTCATAATTCTTTGGAGAATGGGACTTAACTTTCGGGGTTTTCCGTAGATCGCTTTGGTTCGTTGCTCGCATTCTTTTCCTTTTGCAGAGCATAACCCTGGGCCTCTTTGGACCTCTTTTAAATATTTAGGTAACATCATCGGGCTGCTACCATGGCTTTTTGGTGGAGAAGGGTTATTTGGTGGTCTTCTTTAATTGCTTTTGCTTCGCACATCTTTGCATGATTGGTGGTTTTTGGCATTTGTATTGTGATATGCCTTTTTGTGGTGTTTTTGTTTTGGGTTTGGCATCAAAAGGTAGTATCGTCTTAATATTGACTTTGGAGGCACGATACTGGCTTATTTGCTAACATACTTAGACTAGGGAGATCATGTTGCTCTTGAGTCAAGTTCCTTCATTAGCTATAGATAAGGTTCAGGCATTGGCACAACCAAGAGGACAAGTCCTCACCTCTACTAGATTGTAATTGTATCTCGTAAAATAAACTCAATCAAGCTAAGTGAAATTTGCAGTTGCTTAATATCCACTTAAGAGTTTAAGAGTGCTACTAGTTTCTCAGGTGATCTAGTTAGATACAGAAGTTCCTTCACCAGTAGAGTTAGTGGAACTGAGAGAATAAATTCCATATGGACCTGAAGAAAGCTTAAAAACTCATGCCTAGTGAAATTCTGATGAAGTTAAGTGAGTTAGGGTCAACTCAACCTCAATATATGATCTATGAAATGAAAAGCTGATTTCTCAAAAGATAGGATAAAACTAGGAAGGACATATTTTTGGTGGTTTTCTTGCTTTTTGAAAATATATTTTTTAGGGGAAATTTTGCAAAATTTTTGAAGTTTTTTTTGATGTTTTGAAAAGTATGCAATTTTGAAAATTATGCAGATACACCCCCCATACTTATCAGAAACCACGTCCTCATGGTGAAAACAAGGTATAAAAGGAGAATCAGAAGCGGTGAGTGATTGTGAAAAGTATTTTTGGTTTTTTTTTGAAGTGTGGAGGTAGACCCCATACTTATCTGATGCAATGCAGTAAAGAGAAGGATACAAAGAAAGGAAAAGATACCTATGGGTGTGGACCCACAAAATGTTGTTGGTTTAACGTCCCATCTCGACGAATCAGCTTATCAAGAGTATCCAGTGTTGCGTGTGAGTGCAGAAGCTATTTTCAGAAAACCCAAATGAAACTCTTGATATGATACAGATATCCTGACCCAGATGTGAGAGTGCGGTTGATGAATTTGATAAATGTGTGCTCTCATTAATATGGTGAAGACATTAATTGGTTGATGAATCGGAATGAGAAATGAATCAGTTTGATCTTGGATTGGATGTGATCGGAGGGAAATGAGTGGACTGGTGAAGGGATCATGGACCAGATATGATGTATTGAAGTCGAGCTCTACATGATCAAGAATTGATTCCTCCATGAGGTCCTCTGTATATTGTGATAAATCATCATTTTCCCTCAAATAATCATCATGGCTATCCTCGGTGGCATCTATTGTGAATTTCATTTCAGTTCTCTTCTTGAGCCACAAATATGATTCTTTCCAAGACATATGATTAGGAGATACAGAGGCCAGGAGCCAGGGAATATTGGCTAATGGATGATTTTCTTCGATTGTTTTGAGTAGTTCCTTGGTATCATCCGAAAAATTATCAGAGAATAGAAAATCACTCTGATCAAACTTGGTAGTAGAAGATGTATTCATATAGTCATCGAGTGAATTGATTTGATCTTCTTTCCTTGTGGTGGGGGTAATGGAATTGGAAATTTCATCTTCGAACGAGTCATCGTAAAAAATCTTCAGCATATCATCATGTGTTGGTTGGAAGGGAGTTTTGATGCATGAAGAAGTCAACTCATTGTCTGATATAATCTCAGATTCCAACTCAAAATCTGTATTTTCCTTAATTGAAAAATCACATCCGTAATCAACATCAAATGGTATATCTCCTTCTGTTTCTTCTTCCCACTCAACATAAGTGCCATCCTCAATTTCAACTTTTATCTCAGACCAATCGATATCATTAATACACTAAGGTTCATAACTTTCAAAATTGTCTGAGGAAGGATCAATGCTATCATCAAAACATGTCTTCATCTTTGGCATACCCAGGGATGAAGTTAATTTGAAATCAGTATTTAGTGTTTCTCAGGCTTCATCTAATTCAAAAATTTCCCGATCAGTGAGAGGACATGGTGGGGCGTCAAGTGCAGAGTGTACATGAGAAATGTCCTTATGAGTGAGTTGTGAGGTGTTTAGACTAACCTTCAGAGGGTCTTTGGTGAGATGGATGGAGGCAAAATCATCAAGAATAACAAAGTTCTCTATCGATCCACAGTCCTCAATTTCAGAGTCACCAGAAGTAGGGGTGACATGATCCACATCAATATCTTTATCATTGATTTTCAATTCCACTCTTTCATCTTCACAGTCAAAATGTGCCTTGGCAGTGGCCAAGAATGGTCGTTCATGTATGTTGGGTCTCTCACTTAGTGTATTGGCTTGATTGGACTTTGTTGTGTTGCAGCTAGTTGCTGAATGGCCTGGGCCAAAGCATCAAAATCCACAACTGAGGTTGGTTGTGTCAGTAAGGGCTCTATCAGTTGTTTGGGCTGGGTGTGATTTTGGACCCAATGGACTATGTCCTCTGCTGTAGAGAAATAACGTGTACTGATGGGTAGTGGTCGGATGAGAGGAGCTATGGTATGTCGGATTGTCGCGATCTCTTCTCTCAAAAGTTGTAGCTGTTGGAAGATGAGGTCCATGGCGTTCGGTTTCTCTGTTCCCATGTCTCCTAGGTTAGGTGAATTTTCAGATTTCTCAGTTGAAGGAGACGGGTAGGACTTACAAACTAGGTCGTAATCTAAAGATTGTTGCAATGGATTTTTCAGAAACCTAAGACCTAGCATACACAACACAATACACCAGACAATTTGTTGATTCACCAACTCACACAAAAATTACCGCGGAAGTGGTTTTCTTTTTTATTTTAGTTTAATGATTCAACAAAAGTTTTCAGAGAAATTAGAGTCCTCAAAGATGAGATGGGTGTGGAAGATTGTGAAAAATCGATGTTGTAATCTGGCTGGGGGATCCAGGGTGCGGTACACAGATCGTTAGATCTGCTCTTCCCACAAGAACCTGTGCCCAACGCGTCAAGGAGTTACGATTTCCCTCTGCAATCCCACGTAGCACCATGGATTTTTGTCTCTATCCGTGGATTCTATGTGCTCGTGTTTTTTTGTGTCATATACGTGCATCAAACAATCATTCAGAATTTTCCCGCTTTCTGCTAGGGCCACTGCGGTGGCCTTTCAAGCTTATTTTTTTAGCGTGATAAAGCACATTTTGGTGATCTTTTTAGGTGAGCAGAGGGAGAAGACCACATAGATGATGCAAAGAAGAAGTATTTTTTTAATTTTTTTCGATTTAAGTTTGGAGAACAAACAAATGCAGGAAATTTTAAAAACCTAAGATACCTAAGAGAAAGAGGGACTCACAGTGCCTGCACTTTTGATGCTAATCCATAATGTTTTGTCCTACTGATGGCGAGCTTTACCGAGAAGGGGGGAGGAAAAAATATTACAAATTACAAATTTGCGAAAAATGCATAAAAGGTAAATGATTTTTTTCTTTTAGAAGCCTAAGTACCTGCAAAACAAAAAAATGCACGGATTAGATACTTGAAATTAAGTTAACGAAGAAGAAAAAAATTGCAAATGTTGCCTAGTCCCCGGCAACGGCACCAAAATGTTGACATGATTTTCCGCGGTTTAAAAAGATGATTTTACCACATCGTTGTTGTTTCACAAAAAATCGCAATCAAACAAATAATGTTACAACTACGAGCACGATGAATGTATGAAAAAAGTATGCGGCAAGTAGAGGTTCGAATCCATAGGGACCATGTAAATTTGCAATTTTTAGTTCGACATCTTACACATAAAATGCTAAATGAGATATAGAGATAGAATTTGGAAAAGATTTCTTTTAAAGATGTGCAATCTAATTGATGAAGAAATTAAGGACTATGCTTGGAAAATTTAACATAAAGGAGAGTTCAAGGGCTGCAATGAAAATGACATATAAATAAAGAAAGAGAGAGAGAGATGGAGTAATTCTCATGTATGCATGAAGAGTTGCTGATTGTTGTTGGTGCACGGGGGAGAATGCCGTAGATGCTGCACGAGAGAGATGACTAGACGCATGGACGGAGGCGTGGGCTGGAGTAAACCGCAAGGAGGAGGAGAGTGGCCGACAACAGGCTGGAGGAGCACCTCGAGGAGGAGGACGCACTAGATAACAACGGCTGTGCGCGATTACTGACAATCGTCGGGGTCGAGGAAGAGAAGAACGTCGGGGCAGGGAGATGTTCATGCCTATGCCTTCAACTTCATCTGCATGAGACCAAAGAGAGAGAGAGAGATAGAATAAAGAGATAAGAGGGGGAGTATGAGGAGGAGGTCCTTCATGTGTCATGCCTCCTTTTATAGATGAATATTGCTTTGGAATGAAGGGACACATCCCATGCACATGAAGACAACAATAAATTCATTCATGCATGGGAAGGGAGAAGAATGTTACTTGCATTCAAGGGAAGCACCCCATGCATATAAAGACAAAAACAATTCATTCATGCATGGGGAAGGTCTCTTTTTATAATATCCATATGCACCTTTTCAAAGTGAAGTGAAAAGTCACATGCATGTATGACAAAAACAATAACTTCATGTAAGACAAAAACAATAAAGACTCTCATGCATGGGAAGGATATGGTCGGCTATAATTTGTGGGAAATGGGAGAGAGAAAGAGAGGATGAATGAAGGTGGTACACATGCATGTATGATATTAAAGAGTGGGAATTTTCTTCACTCTTAACCCTCCCATTTTCTTTCCAACAAATTGTAAGACATATTTTATAGAGCCAAGTTAATATGTTGGATGTTGATTAAATTAGTGCTCTACGAGTGTACCCAATTTCTCTCTGATAAATCTTATTATTATAATCAATGAGAATATTTTATTATTATAAGTCAGGAGCAACGTCCTCCCAGAAAAAGGGAGGTGGACCGGTAGGAGTGTGTGAGGGATCCACGATGTCCGGATAATAATAACTCTAATTGGCCATCTCGAAACAAAAGGAAAATAATCAAGAGAACACAATGGTCAAATCATGAAAAGTGAAGAAAAATGTACAAATGTGTAGAATCGATTTAGAATACACAAAAGCAAACACAAGCAAAATGCACACAAAACAAAACCCCTCAATTCACATAATCAAATCGGTGAAGACCGTAAAAGTTCGATCTTTTTTTCTTATCTGTTCTAGAGTTAGGTGATAAGTCAAAATGTTGCGTAACTACTTAGGAGGCTGAATGGGATTTTGGCACTAATCCTTAGTGTGTATGCAAGCATTGTAAAATGATGACAATGAGGGGATTAATCACCCTAAGACAAATATTTTTCTTTTTGGTGTTTTTTAGGATCAAGCAATAGTAGTCCCAATTTTATTGTTATCACTTTTTTTATTTTTAATGAGAAATGTACACACCTAACGAGGAATAAATTTTACTTAGAACGTAACTGATCAAAATTAGAGGTAGAGAGCTGGAAAAGCAATGCAAGCGGCAAAAGCAATGATGAATGCTAAAGCGTAAATGCTTACCTTGCCTCCAACACTCTACATGCAAAGATGCTCAGCAGAATTGAAATCTACACATATGCAAATTCAAGCCGATGAAATCACCCTAGGTTTAGAAATTACTATTAGAGTGAAGCACCAATGCTAATGACTTAGAATGGAACCTAAGAGTCCGGTCTTGGAGTCTCCTTGGTGCTCACCACAGTGGGTCCTTTAAGCGTTGTATGGAGGACTCTCGCGGCGCATGGTTCCGAGACTAAGTGAGAAGTCATTTATATTTGACTAGATCCAAATGTATTCTATAGGAACATGCAATGGTTATTAAGTGTTTGGACCTAATACTATCGACACGCAAATCCTAAAGCTAAGGGCTCAATCACACAAAATAAATAAAACAAAACTGAGAAACAAATAAAAAAGGCGACGAAAACCATGAAAAACTGATGAGGCCCCCAAGGGAATAATCCCTCAAGGAATGAACCTCGTGAGGTGTAAAAGTCCTATGAGTGCTGTATTATTACAATAAAATGGTCTCTCTCTTTTAAATTACGAAAATAATTACAATAAAATAAAATAGTTCTTTGTCTTAAAAAATCTCTCTAGATCACCTTGGTGCTAGGCCAATGTTGCCTCACGTGGGTGCGCTGACAACATGAGTATGGCGCCTCCCTCGATCTGCAGTACCTCGCACAAAGTCAAACAAGACAGGGTGATTAGACAATTCACAATAAATACCAAATAATAAAGAAAATAAATGAAGCAAAAATATTAACAATTAAAATCACAATCAATCAATCAATCAATACCAATCTATACATTGTTTCTCCCTGGCAACGACACCATTTGAAATAATGTTTTTCACAAAGGGTCGTACGGTCTCACAAGGCGAGACCATAATCAATGTGCTGACCGCCCCAAAAAACCACTAAATTCAACAATTAACCCACAAATAATAATCAAGAAATGAAAAACAAATGCATAGTTAAATTTATTTTATTTAACTCTACAACAAAGATGTGTATAGTGTGCAAGTATGCGTAGAGCGTCGAACACAAGGAGCAAACAAGATAGATCTGGGAAAAAAATGCACAAAAGTGACTGTGGAATTATGTGTCTTTGTGTCTTTTTTGTCGGTTTTCAAATTTTGATTTTTATTTCATTTCTAATTTTATATTTTTGTATTTTTATTATGAATTTTCTAATTTTCTATTTTATTTTTATATTTTAATATTTTTTTATTAAAAAAAGCTGTATATAAAGTATATATACAATATAGAATAAGTTAGATATAAGTAATAATAAAAATAGACAAAATAAAGAAAATAAAAGCTTTTTGTTTTAAGTTATTTTTTATATTTTTATGAATTTTCAAAATTTTTATTCATTTTTATATGTTTTTAAAGTAAAAAAAACCATAAACCAGGTTTTAAATAAATAACAGAATATAAAATGGAGATAAAAAATGTAAAACAATAGCAAAATTTCTTTTATATATTATTAATAATATAAATAAAAATAAGAAATAGAAAATAGTTTTTTGGGGTTTTTAGGAATTTTATATATTATTATAAGGGTTTTTAAGGTTTTCTATTTTTTGGATTTTTCTTTTATAATTTTTAGTGATTTTTGGTCTGAATATTAAAAATACATAAATACGCAAAATATATTTTTGTGGGGAACAGTTAAAACATTTTATATTTTTTATTAATTTTCCATTAAAAACAAGGATAAAAGGGAAATTCTTGATTTTTAATAAGTAATAAAAATTCCTAAAACTATAATTAAAATATATGCATGAAAGTAGATGCAATCATGGACCTACACATATTTTTGTGGATTTTTAGAGAAAAATTTCTATATAAAATAAATACAAGAAACAAAGAGAAACTACATTACTAGCATGGGCTTAAATGTAAATAGTAGAAAGTTCAAGGGCATGTATGTAATTTCTCTAAAAATATAAGGCTGTAATTAAAAAGTTCTTTGAACCAATCAGAAATTCCCAAAACTACGAGGGTCCCCTTGTAAAATTCCCGTACCTCACTTGCACAGGCACTTGAGGTGACAGGCTGAGGACCTGGATGTAAATATTAAAAGCTGGCAGACTGAAGTGCAATTATTACATAAATATGATAATGGTCTATGAAAGTTTCAACACTATCAATTAATTACAAAACGTGCAGGGCGAGTTACACAAAATACCCCATAGCGGGTGTGATTCCATGGCTTGATTTGATTCACTTAACACTTGGTGCGTCCACGTACACCGATGCCAGTTTGTGGTGAAAAACTAGGATTAGATCCCAGGGCTGGATCTTATGGCTGTAGCGAATCGGATCCGATGATGACTGTGCTACAGAAAGAACAACCAGAGATCGAACGACTCCGAGAGCCTCTGGACGAACACAGGAATAACACGCCCTGGAGATCATTCGATCAACAAAATTATGCGCCTTCGAACTCCTTGTCCATTGATGGGATGCGCAAGAGAATGTCTAAGGGAGTCCACAACACCTGGAGCTCTCAAACTGGTCTGGGCCCAACCGATTGGGGCATGGAGCTCTATACACCTAGAGGACACGTTCTTGACGAAGATAGCCCTCCGATGCGCTCTTCTCAACCTACAAAATGGCTCGAAAGCATGACGTTGCAAAGATGTTAGGGACGAGGCCTTTATTGGTGAATGTTTGGCGTCTTGTGGTGGTTTTGGCAAAAAGGAAGGTGGCTGTAGATCCATAGCCCCGGAGATGGATTTTGGATCCTAAATTTAAGCTAAGGGTTTGATTAGACGATGAAGTAAAAAGGGGAAAAGAAAGCCTAAGACTACCGGTACCTACAGAATAGGGAAAACAAACCTTGATGGTCGTGACGACCATAGATGGACCTTCATATCGGCAGGCAACAGAGATAACATAGTTGACCTGTCACTGACTCTCTTGACCACCCAAGGGCTCAGCTAGGGAGCTGCCACCATCCTCCAGCCTTCAGGAGTGAAAAGAGGACGAGAAATGGGCTAAAAGGGACTCAAAAAGTGAAAGGAAAATCAAAGGGATTTTGTACAACAAGGTCGAGCAGGTGGAAAGATCGATGGAGATAGAGCGAATCAAAGACACTTTGCCCTAATATAGGGCTTGATGTAGATGATGGTGGTACAAGGATCATCTTTTGTGAAGGGTTAACAACTCCTCAATTGATGTATCGAGGGGGAAAATCGAGAAAAGGGGTCGAACGACATGACTGTTGGAGGCTACTGGGCTTGTTAGTGTGTTGACCAAGGTCAATGCACCAGAAGATCTAGTTGGTCCACGTGGACCAACCAGAAAAAACTTGACCGAAATAGAATTGGAAATTCAATAATAAATATAAAATGATTTTTTTATTAATTTTAGGTTATAAAATAAAAAATATTTTTATTATGTATAATTTTATCATGATTTTTATTTATTTGTTAGAGCTTTGTAATTACAACTTACTATTTAGGGGTACATTAAAGGTATATCCATCTTTGTTTTTATGTATTTTATTTTTATTTTTTTTGTATTTTATTATTTTAGTTTATTATTTTATATATTTATAACTTATTTATATATACATAAATATATTTTTATTATATTTTTCTGATATAGTATATACACATAATTAAATAAATGTATTAATTATTATAGGTAAAGTTATATGTATTTTACCTTTGTATTTTCTTTACATATTTTATTTTAATGTTTTCTTTATTGTTTTATTATAGTTTTAATATGTACATATATTATAAAAACATTTACAAAATTATAAAAAAATATAAAATTATAAAAATAATAAATAAAAAAAGAATGTATATTTTAATCGAGTAAACTGTATAATAGTGGCCCAAAACCTAACTTTCACACCGTAACTCCAAAAAAAATATGAAACCACCTTCAGTAAATAGATTATTAAAGTTATATACAATTAACAATGATTTTGATATGTTTTGAGTTTTTATTTGAGAGATATGAGTTTGGGAAGTTGAGATTTTGGAAACTTATTCAGACTTTAACTTTTTGTTTATATAATATTATTGTATGGAATAAATTTTGTATTTTTTTTATTTTTTTACTATCTATAAATTTCTGGGCAAAGTTTCTTTATTTGAGGTATAAAAAGTGGAACTAAAAATAGGTCCCATAAATGAATAAATAAAAGGGATTTTTATTGGTATTTTGTCCCTTATCCCCCCTACTTTATTCCTTCTCGACCTAGTCATCGAGAAGCCTAGGTCTCGAGGTTTATGATCATAAAATATCTATGATATTTTATAACTTTTATTTTTTTCTTTATTCTATAATTTTGGCATCAAAAAAATTTTTTTATACAGACTTTATACTGCAATGCATGAATTAAATGTATTTACATATATTTACTGGGGCTTTTAAGGCCAAAATGATAGAATAAAGATGATTAAATGGAGATTCATCAAGGACCATCATCAAGAGGTCGGTCATATATCAACCTTATGAGAAAGGATTTCCATCTCATACTCAGGTTGGAGATCATCTCTTAATAATCATTTGACGGTGCTTGATGAGTCCTCAATCTAACTCCTTAGATATTCATCCAAGCACCAGCCTCTATGATTCAACTATTGAATCAACAACTGTATAATTATTAAGATGACCATGGTACATAACCCTAATTGTATAGAGGGACCTTATAGTAAATTCATTCATTTAATTTCAGAAAGGGAGTGAAAGAATCAATAACTTTTATTAATAAATCTAATATTACAATAACATTTATTGTAAGAATGGTTCGCCTTGTGTTCACATGGCTAACATGACAAGCACTACACGTAGTTCTTCATGTATGAGTTGATGAGGGTGAACAATGAATTATTTGGCTTGGGGTAGCACATGAGTATGTAACGACTAGTGGGAATATACATCTTCCTCTTGGAAGGGTAGTGCATTTCAACCTAATCTAGTAGCATTGAGGTCTAAAGACAGGATGTTGTGCGGTTGCAATAATGCTTCAAAAGAGGGATAGTCTACTAGATCAAAAGGAAAAACTCCTTATGTACATGTTGTACCTTGTATATATTAAAAAATGCAAAATCTCAAAAAGTGAACATGGCTGCTTGAATAGTAAAATGTCTATCGGAGTATATATATACAAATATAGTAAAGTAAGATGAGTTCCAAAGTCAAATTTTTGTAAGCTTGTAGCTGGATGAATTGTCTACGCTGGTCATGCATCCATGGATAGGTAGCTACACTGGTTACCATCCATTTTTTCTCTATCTCCTCTTCTTACTTGAAATTAGAAGGGAATGTCCCCACTCCTCGAGGAAAGAGTTGTTAGACCAGGGGACTAGAGTTACCTTGTTGAGGGAGGCTATCTATTTGCTATTTGTGAGATGGGGAGCTATATTTCACTTACACCGTAAAAGTAAAGATTCATAGTCATAAGAATTTGTGTATGTAGACTTGTTCTGACATGACTGTTGAGGCGAACTATATAGGAGTCTTGTGGAACTTGAAGGTTGTTAGGTTTTAAATCCATTTCCCATAAAGGTTCTGCCATAATAATAATCCAAAGGCCTGACAGAGTTCCACACAACAACTTTATGAAGATAAGTTTAATACTCAATATTGTCATAATTTCTATATTTTTACTTTCGTTTTCTTTTATTCACTTATTTTTTCATATAAGTGTTTTCTAAGGGACCAATAAAGGTAAAGCATAGGGGAATGATGGATCTGCATTTTATCATCTTTATTCATTTATATTAGCTTCAAATCCCTTACAAAATAACTGTATATATTCATAAATACAATTCTTATTGACCTGCATCTTTATGTAAAAAATGTACATCTATTACTATTTTAACCTAAAAAATAAATAAAGAAATAAAGGAAACATAAATAAAATAATAGATTGTATATATGTAATATATACAGGTTGAATCAAATCCCAATAGGAAGTCAAGACTGGACCTGATCGACAAGAAAGAAATTAGGGGGATATAAGGCCAAAAATCACCAAAAATATTTTTGATACTTGTATATATTCCATGCTCGTATAATTTTGTCTATAATACAACATTCTTTATTATTTTATCACCTAACCCTTTGTAAATAATCATGATAAAAGTCTCTTGTTAATACCAAATAAAAAATTAAATATATATACATATATATATATATATAGTGTACATAATCACACTCTCTAGAAGCCACAAAATTAGAAACATTCTAGACCAATGTCTTCTCCACGTGAACTCTGAATTCATCAAACTCACTTTCATTGTACTCTTTTAAAATGGAGGTTATTTCATAAACTTCTGAATCAAGGTGTGAAATGTGGAAATTGGGGGACTATTGTATATTGTACCAATATATATATTACATATATTATTTAATTAGATGTCTCCTTATGCATAATTATGAATATTATATTTTTAATTCCATATGAATATTGTTCTTAACTTACATAAAATACAAATAAAAATTACAAAAAAAAAAATTTTAAAGTCAACAGAAATAAAATCTTGTATATATTGTATATGTACCACCATGTATATATTGTGCCTGCACATATTTAATTAACATAATAAATCAACTCATAAAAATTAAATAAAAATATCATTAAAAATCTTGTAAAATGTTGTAAATAAAATTTAATTATATATATATATATAATAAAATTAATTAATTAAAAATCATAATATTCTTATATAGGTATACACACACCTGTAAATAATGCCATGAATTTATGTTAATCATTGTAGTTATAATTATTTAATTAATTAAAAATCACCAAAAGTTACTTAAAATTATCTCTAATATATTTTTTTACGTTATTTAATTTAATTCATTCATTTACGTTGAATTATTTAACTTTTATTTACTGTTTTGTCATTTTCCCTAATTTGGACTTATTCCAGGTGCACTCCTATTTGTCGAACCTAGGTCTGTTGACCAAGGTCAACTACTTAACTATGCCCATCTCCCGTCTGATCTCACCTTTGGCCGTTACATCATCCATTTTCCCCCACACGCTTGATGACTAACTCTCTCTAGTTCCTTCGCAAACATTCAAGTTAATTCAATTGTCTCCCACACCATCGCCTCAGATCCACTCGCCGCTCCACAAACTGCTTGCATTTCGAAATTCAAAACTCGTCGAAGTTGTTCCTATAAATAGAGAACCTCCACCTATGTCGAGTGATCAATCCTTCTTTTGCCCCCTTCTTCACCCTAGATGGGAGAAGTATCTTCGATGACAGACAAGGATTTCTCCAATCAAGAGAGTGAGAATGGGTGCAAACGATAATAATTCATTCACTCGTCGGAGTCCTCTGCTGTGAGTTTCTACCTCTCTGCCCAATCCCAGATCGAGGTATTTCATCCCCATTTCTTATCTGTAGCTAAATTTGATAGTTCATTTTTCATTTAGAGAAAAATTTATGCTTTCATTTCACTAGAATCACTCAAATCCGTGGATTGCTTTCAACCTCTAATTTTCAATATCGGGGGATCTGATCATATAAACCACGTCCCGACTTGACCAACACATTCCACGTACCTTTCTCTGCCCCTTCCACCTTCTGACCACCTGTAGTTCCTCATGGACATGGAGTTAGACTTCCTCTCTGACCACCTCCATCGAAATCCCTGCTCACAAGCATTTCATGATATTTTGGCATGATTTGTTGCTCAGAGGAATTATCTAAGCATAGGCTCTCATTTGTAGGTCGAAGGAGCTTCGACGAGTGTAGAAGTAAAAATGAATCGAAGTTTGGAGGTTCCTAGAGCTTTCCTTGGTTATCACATTCCTGATTTATGATCTGGTGATTTCTCGCAGATCTAAGGTGCACATTAGATACGAAATCCAATATCCTTTAATCCTAGAATGATTGAAGGAAGAATAAAGCTGCGATGAGAGAGTATCAACCGCTTAAAGATCGCTAGAGACCACCTGCTTCCCTGCTCATCCATACCATCTGATAACTGCACGATCAAGAACGGAGGACCAGTTTTGATCTCAACCATCCAAAAAGCCCTAAATCTAAGCCTCGAGATCCTTCCTTCAGATCTGCTCGATGCCATCCATTCATAAGTTCATTTCAGTCGTTGGATCATAACCTCCGCGCATCACATCCATTCAGCTCTCCACGTCATTTAAGCATATTTTTGCATCTCTACCCTATGTATTTATTTTATATGTAATAACATCCCTGCATGGACATGTGTCAACTTTTAATAAATTGAATAATTGCATTGTCATCCATGTAGTATTTTTATTCGTAATTATATGTAGTTTGAACTATGTACATGCCTATTACGTGAGTTTTGGAAAACATGTAATAAATTATTGAAGATTTTCGTAACTAATTTGGACCTTGAATTATTTTATTTACATTTTGGTCCAATCCAGCGAGGCACACGTCCTTGGAACGTGAGATTTTGGGATTTGTAAACCTTTCACTCTGTAATTTCACCATTTTTATCTTTTATCAGTAGAAATAGTTTCTTTGCATTTTAATCCATCTGAGTCTACATACTTATTTTGCATTTTCATTGTTATGAGTCTGCATATAAATAAAAATTAGCAAAAAATATCCAAAATTCCACAAAAAATTACTTAGAACCTTGTAACACTCATCTTACATCCATAGTTTTTATATTGAATTTTCAACATTTTTCTTATTTATTAAATTTCAAAAACAACCTAAAAATTCCCTATTTGCATTACAATTCATAAAAATTATAAAAATATTTTCAAAAATTATAAAAAGTTCATATGTGTTTATTTTGATTTATTTTAATTACCATCATTTTCATCTATTTGTCATTTATAAAAACCATAAAAATTGTAAAACCTTCAAAAAACATAAAAAAATCATTTAAAATCAATTAAAATAAAAAACCATAAAATTTCTTTTTGGAAAATATAAAAATTATCTTTCAGTCTTTATTATTCTCATCAATTTTTGACAATATTTGATATTTTAAAAATCCAAAAATATTTGCTTAATTTCTGTTTACTTTATTTGTTGTTTTGGATTTATCTATAAGCCCTATAAATTGTAGAAAAATCTTGAAAAACTTAAAATACATCAAATATTCATCAAAAACCCAAAAATAATTTTAGTTTAATTTTTTGATCCTTTTGTTTCATTAAAAATACAAAAGAGTGGTTTCTCATATGTATGCCTTAATTCATTTAATTACTTTTTTTTAAAATAAAAAATAATAAATAGAAAACCAACAATAGTGTGCATAGAACTCCTTTTTTCTTTGCATTGATTTTCCATTTATTAGAATAATCCTCAAGGTTTTTATAGGCTCCCAGAGTTTGATCTTATTATTTTACAGGTAAATTAAAGCATTTTCTCTTGTAATATTTTTGTAATTTTTTCCTTTAGAATAAATAGTTTTTGGTTGACCCTTCTCTGGATTGCGATCACACATGTAATTAATTCATCTAACTAAAATGCTTGAATTTAGCCTCAACAAAAATATATATGCAAAATTATTTTGGGTTTTATAAATAAATAAAAATTTCTAAATTTCATAAAATTATTTTTAATATATAATATACAATAAGAAACTAATTTTAGAACTTTATGAAATATTTACTGATTTTTATAAGTATTTAAGGTTTCTAATTTTTAATATTTTTTAATACTTTTTTGTGATTTTAGTCTGAAGATAGTGTAAGTAATAATATACATTATATTTTTTTGAAATGTTTTATGTTGATTTTATATTTTTTTATATGTAAATAGGTATACAATGCACTAATTTGATTTTTCATAAATAGGAAAACACATTAAAATTATAAAATTGCGGGAATGCATAATCATAATTAAAAGCATCTGCTATATTTTTCCCAACAACAATGACACACATGAGCTATTTAATAAAAATAAAAAAGCATAAATAAAAATATATAGCCAAGGAGGGGTATTTTTGTAATAGAAATAAAGTTCAAGGGTTTATATGTAAAGAATCCCAAAAGTTAATATTTCATTAACAATTTTGAGGGCTCAGCATTAATATATAATCTACGAAGGATTCGATGCAAATAACACAATGCCTCGCATCGCAACATGTGAGGCGCGAGGACCTTAGTGCAAAAAGATAAGTATATAGGGAGGTGTTTGCAATTTTTACAAAAATGTAAAGTTTAACTTACTATTTACATGACCTAATGTTAAAAACAAAATCGGCAAGGGCTACTTTAATATTTACCTGAAAAGGGGCGCCATCTGAGGGCACTCAACATGCCACGTGGTCCATCGTGCGCTCCCCTAGCACATCGGTTTATTTTGGATCCAATGATTGGGATTATATCTGGCAGCTGAGCTTCATCTAACTTCTTTGGAGGATCTTGTAAAAACAAATAAGTAGAATCCCTTGGGGACATTGAATTGATTATATCTCCTTCCTTCGAGCTCATCCGTCATCCTCGACTACTCCTTCCTCTTCATGGAGCCTCCTCACGTCTGCAGGAGGGCTTAGACGGGTCCAGGCCCCATCGACAGGGGCTTGAAGGTTTGAGGTACATGGAGGTTGTTCTTCGTTAGGTGCAAGCCCTGGAAGGTTCCTTAGATGCTTCCTCTTGCATAAGAATAAACTCTTACTCGAGGTGAAGGCCCTCGAACTAAAGTGAAGCTGGATGCACATGTGAATGAAGGGGGTGAGCAGCTCCTGTGAGGGGGGAGATAGAGGAATCTCATCAGACCTTGACGCATGCAAAATAAAGGGTGGAATATGGGGTATTTTATAGATAATGCGAAGGAGAATGAAGGTGAGGTGGAAATGGGTTGGATAACAGTTGCAGTATGAGTGAATTAGAGATGGAGCACGATGCTCCAAAAATTGAAGATCCCTAAATTGTGCTAACCTATTGATTAATTAACTAAGCTGTATTTAAATTACGTCACTAGAAAGAAATTCAATAAGAAGAACCTACATATTAGCTTGAACCTACTCAAGAACAAGAAGAGGATGGGCTTCACCAAAGGTACTCCACCTCCTCTTGTCTACACCGATAAGGCTAGGGATCACTCGATATCACCGAGGTGATCACCCTAGATGAATTCTATAGGGTTTACAAATAGTAATTGGGATCCAAATAAAAAAGGGCGGTAAAGGAGGTTTATTTCTAGGTGAAGGTGGAGCAAAAGGGTGGAGAAGATGGCATGGAGGAGAAGGGTGGTAGGTAAATGCAATGGGGCCGGTGTTGAGTAAGGATGAGGGAGCTGTAGGAAGGTGGGTAGCTCAAGGAGAAAGGTAGAATGAAGGTGGATTGAAAATGTGTAGAAGAAGTTAGTCTCATTACTTCTGACAGGAGTTAGAGAGGAGGAAATGATTGTTGTGAAGGATATGGTATAATCCTCAAGTGCATCACAGAAGCGTGAGCATCGTATCGAATACGACGAAGAACGACTAGTCGGACTAGTTCTTCTATGTAGCGGAATTTAAAAAAAACTTCATGCAACGAAACCACATGATCCAAGAACACTTCTCAGATCGTTTCGTCTAAACCACAAACAAGTAATAGGATTACCTCTTGAAGCGTGGTTGCGATCGAGTCTCTAAATGAAGAGACCTCCTGTCTCAAGTCCGATCCGACGGAGGAGATGCCTGCGAGCGCGGGGATGAACCGCCTGCTTCTTGCAATCCATGTTGATGATCCGAGTGGTGATCTCCTTATCTCGACACTCGAGATCCATCGTCTTCTGGACGAGCGAGGCGCACCGAAGGAGACGGAGATCCACGAGCAAACGATCGGGCAACATAACGATGACGCTGCGGCGATGGAGAACCTCTCTAGGGCATCCATGGTGGACGACCACATGAGAGGGATAGAGAGGGCCGACGTGTAGAGAGAAAGAGTGAGAGAGAGACATGCTTCTCAAGCATTGGGATCCTCTCCTTTTATAAAGAAGAGGAATGGGGTGCCTCTCCTTTTATATCATTTTGGGATCCATGGATCTCAATCCATGGGACAACACAAATCCAATGGTTTACATTGATTTGTGTTTCTTTCAATGGTCATGATTTGTTGCTAAAAACACAACAACAATTAACTTAATTAAATTAATATAGATTGAATGAATCATCAATATAAATTAATTTAAATCACATCAATATAGGAGATTTAGGAAGGAGGCATGCCTCCCTTCCATAAAGGGGGTGGGCGGCACTCCTTGAATCCAATTCAAGGAGGTCGTCCATCCTCTTTAATAGGAAGGAGGCACTCCTCTTCCTTATTCATGAGATCTCATATCTTATGAAAATCTCCATTATTTACAACAACTATTTGTTGTAAATTATTCAGACAAATAATCCATAATTATTTTGTGAACATTGCAATAATACCATTGGAAATTAGTGATTCATATTCACAACTGAAAATAAAATGTAAATTACATTTTCAATTTAATGTCCAATGTGAATCCAATTCACATTAACATTTAATTAACAAATGTAAATTACAAATAGCTCTCTCTTATATATTATAAATCACATTTATAATATATATGACTAATATGGATATTGCTATCCACATTATTCATATCCGTGATAATTAAATCACATTTAATCATCTTGGATCTCTATTCTCATGTGCCCAAATAATATGAATCACATTCACATTATTTATATCTTTGATAATTAAATCATATTTAATTATCTAAGATAATTGTCTTTATGATATGAATCAAATTCATATTATTTATGACAATTAAATGACATTTAATTATCCATTTTCTCAATGCTCGGATACATATTATCAATAATGAAATTATCCTGAACCCTTTCAAGGATAATGCGCTTTCTCCGTGAATACTTGGAGATAAGGACATGGCGATTATATTGTTCCACGTATAGTGACTTGGATATTGAGATCGTATCTCAAATCCAGATCCGGGGCCTCCCATAAATGCTTGATTAAATCAAGACCGCAAATCTAATCTTCTCATTGCATTTGAATCACATTCAGATCAATGTCCAACATTTAGATTAAGATCAGATTACTTCTCTACCGAGAGGAGTCACTAGAATCCAGACCCGTTTCATCACTCCCTAGGAATGGAAGCGTCATGGTTATACAATCGTTTATGATCACTTCACCCTCAGGTATTCCCAATACCTGTACATCATCCATACTGGAAGACTCAGAATAAACCCGAAGTATTGGATCAACTTTATACTGTCTACTTCATGGTTTTATCAGTAAGTTTCTCATTCGATCATTGGGAGTCAATATCGATTATATACTTTCCAAAAGCATATATCATACCTAGGTCTTGATCATATACTTTCCAAAAGTATATATAAAACCTAAAAATTCAGTCAAGCTTCCAAAGCGAGACGACCGTACGCACGGAATTTAATTCTTCCCAATATCTCATGAGTGAGCTCATGTCCTCGGGTTCTGTAATTGAACCTATATGATCCCTTTGAGAGATCGTATTACTCATATGCCCTTATATGCATACCATCGTGCCAGTGTATAGACCTTGGTTAGGTCATCAACCTATTGGTCTGCCAAATGTACACACTTCAACATATAGCAACACATCTGTCTCCGGTCAGAGGATGCATGACTGTATCGTGACATCATACGATATAGAACTTTGGTTATCTCGATCTCATTAAGTCAACTATTTGACCTAACTAATCTGACACCTCCCAATCTCTATTCCTATGCAGAGGACTTGCATCAAGAGGTCGGTCATATATCAACCTTTAGAGATAAGGATTGCCATCTCCTACTCAGGCTGGAGATCATCTCTTAACTATCATTTGACGGTGCTTGATGAGTCCCCAATCTAACTCTTTAGATATTCATCCAAGCACCAGCCTCTATGATTCAATAGTTGAATCAACAGTTGTATGATCATCAAGATGGCCATGGTACATAACCCTAATTGTACTAAGGGACCTATTATGCAAATTATTCATTCTTCATTTCAGATAAGGTAATGATATTTTGCAATATTTATTGCACAATGGCTCGCTGTTGGCTCGCATGTCCAACATGTTGACCCGCGGGTCAATAGTCGAAGCTCCTTGATTTGTCCATGTGGACCAATTTGGAAAATTTGTGATAGAATTTCCTTATTAAATCAATAATAAATAATAAATTATTTTATTACTTTTTAATCATAACAAAAAATTTTAGTTATTTTATGTAGTATTTTATAGGCATCTTTTAATATTTTTAAAGTACTTTTTATTAGGTGATATAATTTACATATATATACATATGTATTCTTACATGTATTATTTTTATTTTAATTTTGTTTTTATTAATGTCTTTAGGTATTTTATATATTTATAACTTACTTAGTTATACATTTACATATTATTTTATTTTATTTTTATGATTTTACGTATTTACTTTATAAAATATGTACATGTTTTACATTGATATATTTTCCCCATATATTTTATTACATTAATTATTTTTATATATTTTTAGTGCTTTTTTATTAGTTAAATATATTTTGAATAATATTTTCAAGTATATAAAAATAACAGAAGGTAAAAATACAGAGAATTAACATATTAATTGTTATATATAACTATACATTATAACATGGACCCAAAAGCCAAGTTCTGCATCTTAACTCCAAATTAAATTAAACCACCTTCATTAAGTAGATAATTTAATTTTTTGAATAATAAATATGAGTTTGGTCAACTTAGAGTCTGTATGGAGGAGGTTACAAATATGGGAAGTTTTGTTTCTGGTTTTTGTTCTAAGTGTC
The DNA here is from genome assembly GCA_037367405.1 of Ottelia alismoides. Classification (NCBI taxonomy): domain Eukaryota; kingdom Viridiplantae; phylum Streptophyta; class Magnoliopsida; order Alismatales; family Hydrocharitaceae; genus Ottelia; species Ottelia alismoides. The sequence continues at coordinate 931,318 of JAZKJV010010113.1, forward strand.
CCAGGTGCATCTATTATTTTTGTGTGAAACAAATTTTACATTTTTCTTTGTATTCCTACGTACAAATTTCATGTTGTGGGTTTCTTTTTTTGCGGTATAAAAAATGGAAATTAAAATAGGTGCCAAATGGCTATTTATCGTTAGATAGTATTAGGGTTTTCAAGTTGTATTATGTACAACAACTCTATCATATCTCCCCTATGTTATTCGTTGCAGACCAAGACATCATGATGACTTGGTCTAGGGGTATAGGGTCACTTAGTGTCTCTAACAATTCATTTCTATTTCTTTTCTTACATTTATTCTTTTATTTTGGAATTAAATATCAATATTTATGCATTATTATTAGTCAATTATAGAGTGTTATTTATGCAAATTAATGTTATATACATGCATTTAACTAGGGATTTAAGGCCAAAATGAAAGAATAAATGTAATGAAATGAAGATGTATCACCCCGTATTCTTGCCTTTGCTAGGCCTTAGCAAACACTTATGTCAATGAGTGCTGAAAAAGGAAATAAAGAAAAAAAAGAACTTGGAATAAATTTCGACTTTTAAACTTTTCTTAATAAAATCAAAGTTTAGAGTTCAGTTAAGACCTTTGGATTTTAGGTTTGTTCAGAACCACATTCAGGTTTGGAATTGCGACTAAAAAACCCTTAGGTTCCATGCTCCTCTATTCAGTTTAATCTACAACATGGTTAGAACCAACCTTTCAATCACATACTCTCGCAACCTTGAAATGACAAGTACAATATGTGTGAATTGGGTTGGCTCTTCCAAGACAAATCATTGAACTATAAAGTGGTCTCCTCCTCTAGCAACTCGTCCTTGGGGAAAGTGATATTTCCTTACAATTAAGGTGGATATTAGTTCACAAATGAAGGGGAAAGAAACTAGGAGAATGGGGAAAGAAGTGGAAATGAACCGATGTAGTCACATTTCCTTGTGAAGCTCGGCTAGCGTAACTGAGTCTTCACCAGGAAGCAAGACTTGTCTGGAAGCTCAATATTTTTGGATTTTTTGGTATAGTCTTCTTTTTGAATATTTTATTTACTAGCATCGCTTTGCATTCTTGTTTTACTCTGATAGAGATAGAATCTTTGTTCCGCCCATTTTTGGGGTCCTGGACAAAGTTGTGATAGCAGACCATTCCTCATCCAAAGATTTATTTCAATCCAATCTCCAATAGTTAGTTATCTATTTAATCAAGAAATTAGGGATTTAATATTATTACGAGAATCTAACTGTCCATGTAACACTAATCTCCCTCAAAAAAATATTTTTTATTATTCAATTCTTAAGCAAACAAAAAGATAAATGTAAGTAAGAGACTAAGATGCTATTTGATTACCTATATAGCATACATGATTCAACTCAAGGAGGATATAAAATCCTCATGTTATTTAAGTAAAAGAAAAATCAATGAAATAAAAGAGTTCTCTTTATGCAAATTCTCGGTTTTTATGATTTTTTTCTCTTTAATTTTTACGAAAATCATATTTTTTAATATTTTTTACTTTTCTGACTTTATATTTTTAAATGATAAAAAAGTACAAAAAAATTAACTAAAAATATTATTTTGGGTTATAGATTTTTTTATTATTTTGTAAAATTTGATAGTATTTAGATTTTTTAGGATTTGTAAAATAATAAAAAATAGGGAAATAAAAAACAGAAATGCAACAAATGTTTTTTTATTTTAAATTTAAAATAAAATCAAAATAAGTAAAATACATACAGAAACAGAGATAGTTTTTCAAAGTTTTTTAAAAAAGGCATTTTTATAATTTTTTATATTTTATGTGAATTTATATGATTTTTAGTATTTTTAATTTTTTGTGATCTTTTGGTTTCTATGAAGAATTTAAAAATAAAATTTATACAAAAATTAAAATAAACGAAAATAAATAACAATATTTTTTTAGATTTTATCAAAATTTTTTATTTTTTTACTTATTTGAAACTGTAAATTGGAGAAAACAGATGTGTTTTTATTTATGAAAAATACTAGAACAAAATAAAATGACAAAAAATTAATGTTACTAGAACTACTTAATAAGAACTTATTATGATTTTTAGGGAATTATTTAATGTGGTTTGCTATTTATTAAACTCAATTATAAAATAAAAATAAAACTGCTTCAGAGGGACTAAAATGCTAAGATTTTTATTTATGGGGCTAAGAAGATAACAAAGTATAAATGACAGGGGTTCTGTATAATTTCATCAAAAGGGGCATGCTAGTGCACATGAGTCACACTGGTACAAACCTCAATGGAATAATTTAATGTTTGAGGATCAAATAATAATAACAAAGCACATGATCTAAAATACAAATTGACCTAATGTCACATGCTCAACACATTTATACAATTAAAAAAGAATTTACATGCAAATAAAATGAAACATAGGGATAAAATTATAATTAGTCAATCATAGATGTTCTGACACATGTCCCGACATGGATTTATTTACAAAACCAAATAACAACAGGGCTAAAGAGCAAAATATCACTAGGCAGGGGCGCTGCACGTGTGGATCTGATGCTTGTGATCGGATATGGAGATTTTGACCTGTTGTTAAAATTTGGGCACACATGGATGGTAGGGATTGGATCTAGAGCGCCTTGTTCTAGATCCGACAGACACTGGGATAGGTGGAAGAACTCCGATGAATGCATCGTCCGATGGATTTCAATCAGAGATATCTCGACCGATCTATGTTGCGGACGCATACTGAAGGTCTCTACACGATCATGTTGCTCCACTGCATGTTCCTGATATGATTTGAAGTCCGATGAAGCCCCAGTTATAGATCTGGAGATCTTGAAGGTCAACAACAACTCTATGCTTCCCAGATAAAAATCCGAAGAAAATATGGTAAAATAAAAGATAAATATTTTCATATTAATCTTATTTTTTATATTTTTAGTAATTAAGAACAAGAAGAAATAAAATAAAAGACAAAAAAGACAACTTTTATACAAACGGTAAGTGAAGATTCGACTCAACTTGTTTCTTTGACTTCAAGCTCAATTTGGATTTGGATTTTTGCGCATTAAAACTTTTATTAAAGAAGACCAATGAAAAAGAAGTAAACTAAAATAGGTTAATTGTATACATAAAATACTAGGTCAAAAACTGCTAAAATATAAAATGTACAAAAGCGGCCCAAAACGCAACTTTCTCATATGAGCTCTGATTCACTTGAACTTGGTCTTGTTATGAAGGTAATTGAATGTAGATTGGTTCAAAATTGAGAGGATCAAAACAGACATTGGATGTAGAAGATATGAGGGTTTTAGTCCGGGAGTCCTAGAACTAGGGTTTGGGTTTTTGGTCCACTTATTTGGGTTAGTGATTTTTTTTGTATTTTTCATTTAAACTTGTTAGTAATATGTACATAGTGGAGGTAGTTTTGGGTCATTTGGAGTTAGCATGAATTAGTTAAAAATCAGGGGAGTTAGACTATTTACAGGTCGATTTTAGCTAGGATTTTTGGCTTCTTATTTTGTGCAGAAATGAGTGCTAAAATGCAAATCTTATTAAAACATGCATGAATGCTAATTATGCACAATAAATGATGAAATGCCAATGATTATTTTGAGGGATTTGAGATTAATTAATGAGATTTAGAGTGATGAATCTGAGATTCATCATCCCCCTATACTTAAACTATGCTCATCCCCGAGCATCAAAAGAAATGCCATGAGGTGAAATGAGATTGGGTTCCATACCAAGACCATGAGCTGAAGGTTAAAATGAAACTAGACAAGACCTTTGGATTATTAGTTTGACGGAACTTCTGTGAGACTTAGAATTTTAAAATCAACTACCTTCAAGTTCTACAAATCATAGTCACAGTTTCAGCTCAGAAGTCATCTTAGATCAATCCTCCTTCTAAAGCATACCCTATGAACATTGAATAAACGATTCATGTGTGTGAAAGGTTTTAGCTCTTCCCATCAAGAATGTCGAACTACCATGCAAACCTCCTCTCCAGTAACTCATACTCGGGGAGTCATGTATTTCCTTCTAAGGTCTGTCGCGTTGTATTCACAATCGAATTGGGGGAGAAGTTAGAAGAAGGAAAAAAGAACTGGAGGGTGGCCAGTGTAGTCACCTCTCCTTGTGAAGCTGGCCAGTGTAGCTGAATCTTCACCAAGATCTGTAGGTTTTCTTGAAGCTTGGAAATTTTTGGTCAGATATTTATTTGGTAGAATTATTCTTTGTATTTGAATTTTTGGTGGTTCTACTTGGATCTTATTGTGCCCCTGTGGATATAGAATCTTTTTTTTCCGTACATGTTTTGGGGTCTTAGAAACAATTGTGCCCAACAATCCATCCCTTTTTCGAAGCTTTATTTCAACCCGTACTCCAGTCTTTAGATTTCCACGCTACCAGAAAAGAAACTCGTACAGTCTTCCAACACCCCATATGAGTTGAGCTAAGTGCATAATTCAAGAGTACAAATTAATTCCTTATTCCAAAGTTGTACCCAGAATGAAGAGATCAGGTTAGACACTAAGAGTCAAACGCTGCACATTGTCATGTGGAACTCAAAGAATTAAGTCAAAGACCTGAATCTTCTAAAATCCTATTTCTCAGTGAAGTTCCTTTGAAAATTAGGTGGATTAAGGTCAAGTCTAGATCACACTCGATTTCTTCTCATAACTTGGTACAAAACCCAAAGAATTTTCACAGACGCAAATGAAATGCTGGATGAAGTACAGGTGTGTGAAATGCAGACACAAGTTTTTTTTAGGAACAAAATATGCAAAGATCAATAAGAATCTATTTTTTTCAAAAATTTTTGTTTGGACATAGTCGGTGTTAGTAGCAAAACTCTTTTTTTTTCTTTTTGTTTTTCTTTTTATTATTTTTTTCCTCAAATTAGTTACCCACCCCGTAAATACATATAGACTTACGCGGAAGTATGAGATATGGGTAAAATATATACACACTATATATATAGGCCCCCTATACTTAGCGAGTGTTGTATCCTCAAAGCACAAGGAGTGTAAAGAAGACATAGCTCGAGTTAAGAGTAAGAGAGTGAAAAAGAAAAAGAAAGGGTGGTCTGCCCCTGTATACTTAGGTTGTGAACAGTCTAAGTATATAAGAAGAGTGAAAGTGAGGTGGTCAGGATATGCGGATGAGGAAAGTGTATACAAATGAGCATCGATCCCCCCTATACTTAGGCTCTGTCAGCCTAAGTATAGAAGAAGGGTGGAAATGGAATGATTGTGAGATGGGAAGGATGGTATATACAGATGTCATCGGTCCCCCCTATACTTAGGCCTTGGCCTAAGTAGAGGAAGAAGTTCTACAAGGAGACCTATGAGGTCGGGAGGGGGAATGATCTGATGAATCTTCAATGCGCTCGCTCTGCATGAAGTAGATGACTTGAACATGAACTGTATGCTCTTTGGATGATTCTATATACAGCTTCAACAATTGCCCATTCATAGAGAAAGGTGATGCATCATCTTTGAGTTCGGAAATATCCACACTTCCATTGGTATGCACAACGATGACAAATAATTCCCTAAGGTGACAACTCCAATTCAGCTTTTTGATCGCCTAATATGATTTTTGAATTAACTCTGCGAGTAAATGGCATGGCTTTCCATAGATCATCCTAAAAGGTGATGTATCGGGTGGAGTCTTGTAGGTTGTCCTATAGGCCCAGAGAACCTGGTCCAACAATTTTGACCAGTTCTTCCTATTTGGACGAACCAACTTCTGAAGAATATCCTTTACCTCTCTATTAGAAACCTTTGCCATGCCATTAGATTGTGGGTGATATGGGTTGGCTATTCTATGCTCAAATTTATACTCCTTAGCCAAAGATCTCATTTCCTTATTCACAAAGTGTCTACCTCATCCAAAATCAAGACTTTTGGAACCCCAAACCTCGCAATGATATTATCCTTGATAAGCTTACAAACGATTTTGCTATTTGCGGTTCAGGTTGGAATAGCCTCTACCCAGCTTGATAAATAATCAACGGCTAACAAGATGTACTCAAATCCATGGCTATCGGGAAAAGGACCCATAAAATCAATCCCCCATGCATCGAAAACATCACAGAAAATCATTGGTTGCATGGGCATTTCATCTCTATAACCAACAATCCCTCCCATTCTTTGACAAATCGGGCATGACCGTACAAAATCATTAGCATCTCTAAATATGGTCTGCTAGTAAAATCCACATTGGAGTACCTTGTGCGCGGTTCTCTTTCCTGAATGGTGTCCTCCAGCCTCAAGAGAATGACAATGTGTGAGGACACTCTAGTATTCCTCTTGAGGAATATGAATTATCGCAAGAAATCCTCACAGCGAAAGTCATCTTCACTAGACACAATCTGATCCTTCGTAGAAAAGGTAAGGATCGTCCCAATGGTATTTTCTTGAATCTGACTTTAATTGATCAATCATTCTCTTGGTCCAACCAAAAGGAACCTTCTTGGATACAAGATAGTTCACTATGTTAGAATACCATGGGACTGAATTAGTAACGTAAACTGACTCGTCTAGAAAAGTCTCCTCAATTGGTCCGGTGTAAGGATAATCGTTTTGCTCAACTCGGAAAAGGTGATCAGCAACAACATTCTTTATTCCAAGTTTATCCCTGATCTCCAAATAAAATTACTGGATTATTAAGTTCCATCTCAAAAGTCATGCTTTGGCATCCTTCTTATCCATTAGATATCTAATTGTCGTATGATCATTGAAAATTATCACCTTGGAGCCCAATATGTATGATCTAAATTTTTCAAGGGCCCAAACTATTGCGAGCATTTCCTTTTCAGTTACTGTATAATTTCTCTGTGTAGGATCCAACACTTTGCCCGCGTAATGAATCTAAGGCTCCTTTCCCACTCCCATCACCAGCAAGGTATTACTTCTACTTAGAGAAAGACTTTGGTCGATCTATTAGGCATAAAACAAAGAGTACGGAGGTTGATGAGTGGCCTTCGGCGGTGATGAGCGGAAGGGAGGCCAATTCCCAGATCCGTTTTGATCTAGGATGTATAGGTTTTGGAAAAGGAACGAAGAAGGTGTGGTGATGGTGCAACAACCATCTTATGTGGAAAATGATGATCGGAGCACATTTGATCGAGCAGATCGATGGTAAATAACGGTGATTTGAATTAACTCTAAAAATAGAACTCAAATGCGAAATGAAAGGTAGATAAATTTAAACTATCTAAATTGCCAACCTTATCCAATTGCGTCGGATTGAAGAATCCTTGATGCGATGGTGGAGCTATGGCCATGTGCTCGGATCATGATTCCCAAGTCAAATCGATGTGCGCTCGATCATAGAGGTGAAGCCCTATCGCTGCCTCTCCCTCTAGGACTCGATCTCGGGTGCTAAAGAGGTGCAAAACATATCTAAGGGCTTGTGGAGCTGGAATGGGGGTATACATAAAATAAGCTCCATGCGAATTTGAAAATGAAGGCATAAGTGAACCGAGGCGCAGATCAACGAAATTATTATCGAGCGATAGAGAGGCTTATTCGGGCTAAAAATCCATGAAGGAATCAGGAAGAAATAAGAAAGGATGGAGTAAAGACGGGAAATAGTTTAAGTGAAGAGGTTTTATTGGTAGATGGGTTGAGGAGGAGCTGACCCAGGTCAACGGACCCAGGTCCTCCAATCAGAACGCGGATACACTATAGGACAAAATACACAAACAATAAAATAGAAGAAAATGTAAAAATCGAAGATGATTTTAATAACTAATGTAAATATAAATGTCAAAAATAAATAACCTTATTTATGGTGATTTTCAATAAATTAAATAGGAAAAATAATTATATTAAAATAAATATCAACTGTTATTCATAGATATTTATACCTATATATACAACATCGTGATTTTAATAAATTATTTTTACAAAAAATATACAATTTATTATTTTATTTATTTAAACAATTTTACAAGGAGTTTATTAATATTTTTTATTTATTTTTATAAAATAATTTATTAATTTAAATAAATAACTATATTTTTATAATATATATAGGTACATATATAATATACAATAAATTTATTTTTATTGATTTTGATTTCGTAATTTTTATTTACATTTTATTTTGATAAAATCTAATATTTTACGAATATTTAAAAATACAATATGAACAAATAGGTACATAAAACAAATAAAAATAATGTATCACATAATATAAAGTACATGCACATTATACAATACACTCCAAAAATATCACATTTTGCATCTTAACTCCGATTTTAGAAAAACTCCTTTCATTTTGAAGTTTATTTTATTTAAAGTACAATTTCTTTATTTTGACTTTTTATAGAGAAGATATGAGTATGAAAAGTTTAGTTTTGCAGCTTTTTCAAAGTGTCATTTTTTACACTATGTATAATGAATCCTCTTGCAATTATTTTTAATATTTATGACTTTTTTATGTACAACTTCCAAGAAGAAAACATTTTTATTTAGAATGAACTCAGTGATAAATTAAATAGACTAAGAATTTATATACAAAATTATGATGTATGTGCAATGTTGAATAAAGTTGAAATTTGATTTTATTTATTTTTCTACAAAGGGCCTTATCTACCCCTACTTTATTCCTTGTTGATAAGGTCAAGTATTGACCTTCTCTTGGGGTAGAGTCAACATGTATTTATCACATATATAGTCTTTATTTTATTTTTCTTTATGTTCCCTCTATTTATTTATTTATTTTAGGTTAAAAATAATGATATTTATACGATATTTAGTAAAGAATAAAGAATAATGATAACATCGATTTGTTAATATTTACATGTGTTTAAGAAAGGATTTTATTCTAAAATAAGTGAATAAAGATGATGAAATATAGATTCATCAATGTCCAATCTACTAGAGGAAGTGGGTTGAATTACCGGTTTTGACAGTCCCCAAGAATGGTTCCTGAGCCACCCTTGATGAAATGGTCTAGTATCATCCCGACTTGGATTCCAAGGTCTTTTAACGATCCATCTAGGTCGAGCTTAATATTAAGTGTGAGGTCTCAAGTCAATCCAGTGTCTCAAGAGTCATACAAATGACATGAAGGGTACTAGTTAGAGACATTGAATTGACTTATAAAGACATCTTCATGGAATCTAAATAGTTAAGTCATGGTGACCTAAGGCTTTTCAATTCTAGTCTTGAACAAGTTCCTTTGAAATTAAGTGGATTACGATCTTGACGAAGCTCCAATCTTCAAACTTTATTTAGACTTGTTAAGTTACCAATATCATTCTGAAAAATACAGATGCTATATAATGCAAGAAAATCCTTTGTGAAACTATTTTCTGATTTTAGACTTTTTATGTATTTTTGAAAAGGTTTTGAAAATTTTTATGCATTTTCTTAAATGTTTTGCAGATTTTTATCAGTTTTCGAAATTTTAAATTTCTTAGGAATTTGTTTATTAAAGGTTAGTAAAAGAAGCATGTACAAATCTTTACATGCAAGTGTGTGCTTATTTATAAAAACTAGATGTGTATTTACCCAGGGAATTTGTACATGAGTTCGCTTCTTATTTACAAATTTTATATACAAAGGCTATAAATATATAAAGGTTTTTATTTGATAATTATATACAAAATTCTCAAAAAAATTTGAAATAATTTTATAATCATTTTGAAAAAATTATTTTTTGGAAATAATTCTAATAAACAATTTACAAATATTTACAAAATTTAAAAATTATTTTCCAAAGATTTTTCAAAGGTATAGATAGACTTTTTAAAATTATTTTTACAACCATTTCAAAATCATTTGCAAAGTAATTTTATGAAAAATATTATAATAAATGAAACAAAAATTTGCAAATATTTACAAAAGATTTTACAAAGGTTTGAAACTGTTTTGCAAAAATTTTTCCAAGCGATTTTCAAAATATTTTGCAAGTCATTTTCTAACCAGTTTTCAAATCATCTTGCGAAACATTTAGAAACTGATTTCTTAATATTTACAAAGAGCTTTGAAAGTTTTTACGTAGAATTATTGTGTATTCTTTACAGCTTATTTTTTGTATACCCTTATCCAATATAGTATATTAGCCATATTATTGAAAAATTCAAAAGTATGAGTTATGGCTAAAGTGTATACAACATATATATATATATATATATATATATATGATCCCCATATAATTAGCTTGAGATATGTCCTCATAGTGACCAAAGAGAAAAAGGAATACATAACTCATGCAAAGTATAGGAAACTCTATACTACGACTAAAAGAATGAAAAGTCAATCACCCCTATACTTAGGATCAACAAATCCTAAGTACAAAAGATTGTATATAAAATGGGGATGATCAAGGATTTAGAATGTATGAACTCAATCTGCTTGCCTTGTGCCCCCTTTACTTAAGGTAAAATACCCCTAAGTAAAGACATGGTATGAACAAGATAGAGGAAAATGAATAACTCGAATTCACTCCTACTTCCAATACTTAGGATGAAGTATATCCTGGGTATAACACAAATGAATGGGATGAGTGACATATGAAAGAATAAAAGAATTGGAAAATTGAAATGAAAAGAAGAAAAGAATAAAATCAGACAAGGATACTTTTGGTTGCACTTCCTTAATCTTTTTAATGATACAAGAGTGATATCTTCATCAAATGTAACCTGAATTGAATAGACAATGGTCAAGAATATGTCATGCTCTAGATACGGCATCAGCAACTCACTGTTGACGATGAATGGTTGTGCATCAGCTGACAACTCTGATATGAGGATACTTCCATAGTCACACACAATCTTTATGAAGTAGGGCCCTATCCATTTACTCTTTAACTTTCCTGAGAATTTCTTGAAATCTAGGGTTTAGGCCTTAGCAAATCTTGGAAGCGTGAAGATCACATCATATGCGATCAAGAACGACTAATCATACTAGTTGCTCAGGGTAGTGGAAATTTAAAAAATTAAAGAGATGAAACCACATGATTTGATAACACTTCACAAATCATTTCATCAAGATCACAAACTAGTTCAAGTAATACCTCTTGAAGCATGGTTGCGATCGCTAATATCTATAGCAAGAGATTCTCCTTTCTCAAGTCCAATCCGATGAAGATCGCACTTGCGGTCATGTTGATGAAACATGTGCTTCCCGCAATCCTTGTTGATGATCTAATATTGGAGTCTCCTAATTTCATCTCACAAAATTCGACACCTTCTTCACAAGCAAGAAGCATCGAAGATGGATGAGATCCATGATCAGTCGATCCCGTAGAACAACGGTGTTACAACGACTACAAGATTCTATAGGTCAACATATGGACAACCACATGTTGAGAGAGAGAGAGAGAGTTGGCATGTAGAGAGACAGAGAGCCTTGTTATTGTTATGTGTGAAAGAAAATTGGTATACCCTTTCTTTTTATACTAAAATGGATAGTGGAGATGCACACACTCCTAATTCAAGTCAATGGTTGAGATTTTGTGGTAAAAATTTACAATAATAATTAATTTAAGTAAAAGAAAATAAATATGTTGTAATTAATCTTAAAATATTTATTTTTAAGTAAAAAATATCGTAAATGAAATAGGATTAGAGAGCCTCCTTCCATGTTAGGGGAAGGAGATTGCCTCGTTCCCCTTAAACGTGGTGGATGGTTGAAAAACCCTAAATTACCCTCGGTAATTATGCGGAATTAATGATTAAAATGTACATTGTAGGGGGAAATTCAAATTAATAAAAAATCACTAAATTAGTAGGCAACTATCTTCGTATGTTGATTAGTAGTTGATCTAGAGTGTAAGTTTTTAGAGAAACATTTTTTTATTTTTTTATGCAACTGAAAATGTCATGCCAATTGGGGTAAGTTTAATGGTTAAAATGCAATTTACAATCAAATGATATCAAAAAATCCTAAAATTTGTCCATAATGTGAATTATTATGAAATTCATGCTCTTTATTGTTTTTGGAATTTTCTGATGCAATATGAAATAGTTACGAATTAAACATGCATGCAAGGTGATTTTTCGCAAATTATCTTTAATAAACAACAAACCAATTTATTCCTTGAAAATAAAATTATCCTTTATAAGTCTATGTGAGAGGAATCCAGAAAATTAATATATCCTAAAAATAGTTGATCTATGACCTATTAAAAATAAATTACTCAATGCACCATTTTATTTATTGCAACCACCTTATGCAAGCAAATTCATGAAATTTGGGCATAATCTAGAACACACTAAAATCTACATACTTTGAATTTTTTATAATTATTGGAGTAATGGTTAATTTATTATTATTATATATTACGCAGTGGGTAAAACATGCAATTTTCTACATCAATAAATATATTAAATCAATCTTAATCCACAAAAATTCAATCAAGCATACACATGATAGAGTGTAAGTTGTTCTACAAAATAAAATTCTTAAAATTAAAAAATGATTTGAAAATGAGACTTACACAAATATACAAACACATGGTTCTAAATGTAAATATAGAAAATAAATAAAATGAAAAGAACAAATGCAGATGCAATTACTAATACCGCGAAGGGCATTTTTGCAACTTTCCACGTGGACATGTGCCACACAAGTGCGTTCCTGCTGGAAACTCTATTACTAATGAAGGAATCTGGTGGGGATGTTATGCTAATGTTCATAGGCATGCATGTGTCGCACATGGGGTCTAGGTGGTAAGGGCTTGCATACAATCTCCAAAAGCATAAGGATAAGGGTGCAATTTCCCTAGACCTCACATGCCACGTACGTGAGGTATGCATGAAGACAAGTGATTTACTAAATGAAGACCTTGATACGTCAACTGAGGCAGTGAAAGTTGGGCGAGGGTGTGAGTCGACGAAGGTGGAGCGTAGATGGAGCATAAGTGGAGCGCAACCCGAGGGGCTCGGACAATGGCGAAAGCGAGAACGTTGTTTACTGGTGCGGGTGGGCTACAGGTCGGTGAAGTGGACCCAGGGTATTGCCAACTTGAGTGGATACTGATGGGGATAGAGATGATTGTGGTGACTTGCAGTGATCGACAACTACCACTCGATTGGTGCTGATGTGAAATAGGATAGCAGCTACCAGAGGTGGAGGAGCTCACTGGCAGTTGAGTGTCAAGGGTCATAGGCCAGTGGCATGAGCAAAGGTCAGTCTTCGTTGATGAAGACAAAGCTGAGAAGGGCAACAAAGATGAATGGACCTTCTTCGATGGGCGGAGGAGACGACGAGCCCGTGCATGTCATCTAGGAAGGTGATCTGTGGTGTGGGCTATCGACGGCATTGGAGCATGAAGGGATGTTGGTGGATTGAGCCTGGTGGAGGTGGATCGGCTTGAGTAGGGTGCTGATGATGGCAGAGATAGTCATATGGATCAAGCAGCGAGGGTGGGGTGATCAGCGTGAAGATAGATGTGGTGTTGCAATGTTCGGGGAAATAGAGAGAGATATGAGGACCATGATGGAAGGTGAAGGAAAAAAAGAAAAGATGAAGAAGAAAGAGAAGGAAAAAAAGATATACTTGAAGGGTGGTTGAAGTACCTATGGAGGGATCTCATGATGAGTGCTCCGTGTCGTCACTCGACGGATTGGCTTGTCGAAGCTAGGCCAGCTCGGAGGAACTAGAAACAAAGAGATCTAAAGCCCTTTGGATCACACTGGAGGAGAAGACTCACCATCGTCGCTCCTTCTTCTCGAGATCGCTGTCACCGAGGTCGAGGTGGAGCTCGTGGTCCATTCTTTCGTAAATGTTAGATAATATTTATAAGAGGCAGCAACCGGATGTTTATTGGCAATTGTCTGGAGGCCAACATGTGGGGTGGAGTTGGGAGGAATAGAGGGAAATGCAAAGGATGTTGGGGTTGATGCAAGTCATGTGGGAAGTGGTTGACATGTGAGGGGCGCTATGGGTTGGTCGACATAGGTGGAGGACTGGAGATCAGGGAAGAGAGTAGAGAGAAAGGTGGAAGTATGGACGGGTCCTGCATGTGAGAGTGGGGCGATAGTTGCGAGGAGAGAGATAGAGGGCAAAGGAGGAGCGAAGGGCGTGGGCTATGTTGTGGGAAACCGTAGTGTGGGGAAGAAAGGCGGAGGAGGTTGCCACACACTACACGCAAGGCGGAGCGATGGGAGAATGGAGGGGGCACGTGGCAAAAAATAATAAAAAATAAAAAATAAATTAAACAAAAATTTAAATATTATAAATAAATAATTTTAATTCAAAATTAAAGAAATAATAAATAAATGAATAAAAAATAAAAAGATAGAAAAATAAAATTAGATAATATTAATTAATTATTAAAGTAAATAAAAAGATAAAAAATAAATAAAAAATTAAATAATAATGATATAAATAACATATAAATTAATTAATTAAGGAAAATAAGGTAAAATAAAAGAAAATAAAAGTTGGGTAACGTGTTAGCTCCAGGAGCAACCATGTGTTGCCCCCAGAAAAATTAAAAACTAAATGTAAAGAAAAATAAAAAATAATTAAAAAAAAGAGGTCAAGTCAAAAATTGGCCAACGTGAAAGTTGCTTGTCTCGATGAGATCTACAACTTTTGCGAAGGACATAAAATAAAAATAAATCATTTTTACAAAAATTATTTTTGGTAGTATTCTATAGATATAAAATGCCGTATTTTTGTGTTTTATGAATTTTTTGTTATTCTTAAAATGATAAACTCTAGATAAAATCAAAGAATATGTGAAATAATTATTTACAACTTAATATAATTTCTGGATTTTAAATGATTAAAAAAATAAAAAAATAAAATAAAGGGGACATATATACAATATACAATGAGGGGCCAAAATTCAAGTTTCACATATGAACTCCGATTCTTTTGAATTGGTCTTGTTCTGAAGGCAATTGAATGCACATTAATTCAAAATTGAGTAAGGGATTTTTGAATTGGTCTTGTTCTGAAGGCAATTGAATGTACATTAATTCAAAATTGAGTAAGGGATTGTAAGAGAGATATTCATGTTTAAGGGCTTTTAGTCCCAAATTAGGGTTTGGGTTTTATTGGTTAATTTTACAAGTTAGTAATTTTCTATTATTTTTTTGTTTATTAGTGTTAGTAATATATACACTATAGAGTTGATTTTATTTAGGTTTGAATTAGTAAAAAATAGATAAAAATAGAGAAAATTATGGTATAATACATGTTATATTTATAAGGGAATTTTATGTTTCTTATTTAATGCAAATATGCATACAAATATACACTCATGAGGGTTAATTATTTAAACAGAGTCAAAAGTTAATTTTGGTTAATTATGTACAAAATTTTATTGAATAGTTTAAATAAAGATGACAATGAACAATAAAAAAAATGATAAATCACAGATTCATCATCCCCTATACTTAAACTATGCTCGTCCTCGAGTAAAGAATAAAAGTTGGACAGGCCCCCGACCGTGCAAGTGAAAAAGCAAGAATCAATTCCTTCAAGTATTCTCATTTTTTGACCTAAGATCCTAAGTTGAACCCAGTCTTAGTCAAAAGATATCTAACTTCCTCAATCTTCATACTCTTTCGTATACATAGATAGTAAGCGTATGATATTAAAGTGTATATTGTAGTTATAAGAGTAGAGTCAAAGCATCATCCATGGTCCTAGTCCAAGAGACTCTCATAAGGACCACCACTAAACGCTAGGGAATAAACCAATTTGGGCAATCAATCCACCATATGTTTAGTTTGTCAGACTTGAAAGTGAATATGAACTGTTGACCGATGGAAGGACATAGGTTTATGTCAATTCTTCTTTCTCTCTCATTAGAACAAGGAATCACTCGAGTGCCTTATTAACTCAACGCTTATTTATTTTGGTGTTGATCAATGCATTCGTCAAAAGAGGTTGGAGTCGTATGCACTTGTTTTCTTGGGAATACAACGGGGTGTGCCTTTTTTGAGTATCTAATATACTTTGTAAACCCATATTTGTAGAATTTATCATGAAGAACACTTTTTGGGTGCTAGCCCAACTCCTGGACCTAATAGCGGTGTTCCAAGTGGATACTTTGCAATGGTTGGGAGCACTCCCCTTAGGTGAAATATCTTTTGAGATTTCACTTTGTAAGGTAAGCACTTTTCTTTCATCATTTCTTTCTTTGTATTTGGCTACCTCTACTGCTTTTACCAAAGTTGGCGCATCATGATCAATAATTTAATAATTTCATTACACCATATAACTTAGGAAAATTAAGATATTGGTATAAGAAACCTTGTTCTCATACCATCTAATGGTTACTGACACTCAGGTTTCATGAAGGCTTCATCGGTTCTATCAAAACCTTGATCATCATAGAATCAGATCTAGAATCAAATCCCTCATCCCCGTTCCTAATATAAAACCCCAAATACTCTCATCATACTGCAGTCAAACATGTGAAGTGCGGGTCATATTCATAAGGAGGAGACTAGGTATGCAATATAGCATACAAATCGTTCATATTAAGGAAGTATGAATAATTGAGTAAAAGACCCTAATGCTAAGGTTAGTTAACTCTAAATCATAAGACCTCAAAAACCAAGTGTCCTTGAACATCAAGTCTTGTGTTAAAATGTAAGTGTCAGGGAGCAAAACCAACTTAATTTATTAGTTTTTTTTCAATTTCTTTAAGAAAAGAGAATTTTTTTTTGAAAAATGTTACAATTATTTAAAAACTCAATTTAGTCTCATATTATCCCAATTATTGAAAAGATTTTTGAAAATATTTTCCAAATGATGCAATATAATAATATATAGATTTTCAAAACATTTTTCAAATGGTTTTTAAAACAAGTAAAATCCATATTTTTCAAACCACTGTCTAATAATTTTCAAAATTGTGAAACATAGTTATAAAATTTTCTGAACATTTGTATGCAAACCAGTTCAAAAGTACTTATACGCTAGCCCCAAAAAGATTGAAAATGTTCAAAATATTAGTTATGGATAAAGTATATATACAATATATACGTATACCCACCTATACTTAGCTTTTGCTATGTCCTCATAGCACAAAGTGATATGAAGTCTAGCTCCAGCTAAATTTAAAAGGACATATAAGAACTGACATGTCTCCCCCAATACATAAGATTAAAATAGCCTAAGTGTAGAAAGAAAACAAAAGAGATCAAATGAATGAAAAATGGGAATGGATAGAGACAACCCAAAGAGGGCAATGACTCAAAATACATAGAAGAATATGCAAGCAAGATTCGGGGTTCCCCCTATACTTAGGCTTTAAATAGTCTAAGTATGGAGTTAGTATCTACAAAAAAAGGAACCTAAGATGTAAATGTATGAATAAATTAGATGTATAAGAGTGAGTGAATCTTCTAAGCTTCTGAATCCTTGAAGCTGCTAAATCTAGATACTGCATCTTCATGAAGAGTAATATGATGTATTTGCTCTAAGCTCACTCTATATGAAGTTGATGACCTCGACTTCGATTCGCCGCTCCTTAGAATCTACGAAGTGATTCAATAGTTATCCATTCACCACATGGTATCTTTCACCATCCGTGAGATGAGCCATCTCTACACTTCCATTACTGTACCCTTCTTTAACAACAAAGGGACTCGTCCACTTAGATTTGAGCTTCATGTGGAACATATTTAACTCGGCATTAAACAACCACAACTTTTGCTCCAAGACAAAGTCTTTGCAGATAATGTGTTGATCATGCCATATCTTCAATTTGTCCTATAAATTAAATTGCTACCATATGCCCTATTTCGGGTTTCCACGAGCTCGTTTAAGTTCAAGTCACGACAAAGCTTCCCCAGTAATAACTCTAATTAATCTGTTTCATTGTCCATTCGGATTTGTGAATCAGCTCTGCAGGTAAAGGACATTGCTTGCCATAGATCATTCTAAATGATGAAGTGCAAGATCATTCCAAATCGTCAAGTTCCTAATGGTGTCTTGTAGATTGTCGTATAAGCCTATAGAACTTGGGCATAGATCTGGGACCAGTTCTTCCTATCGTGATGAACCAACTTCTGTAAAATACTCTTCACCTCTCTGTTCGAAACCTCTGCCATGCCCGTGGTATGTGGGAGACAAGGACTAGTGACTTTGTGCTCAAATCCATATTCCTTAGCTAAAGATCTCAAATCTCGGTTCACAAAGTTGTTAACCCCATCGAATCTTAGAACTTTTGGTACCATAAACATGGTAATGATATGGTATCTCAAAAACTTACATGCATTCTTGTCGTCTGCAGTTTGAGTTGGTATAGCTATACCCACCAAGATAAATAGTTAACCACCATCAAGATGTACACATGTCCTTAGTTTTTGGGTAAGGGACACAAAATCTATACCACATGCATCAAAAACATCACAAATGATTACAATCTTCATGGTCATCTCATCTCTCTGTGAAACTGTCCCTCCCATCCTCTAACGAATCGGGCACGACTGTACAAAATCAAAATAGGGACAACCAGTACAATACGCATTGGAGTAGCTTGTGAGCATTTCTCTTCCCTGTATGGTGTCCTTTACCCTCAAGAGAATGAAAGTACGCGAGGATACTCTAGTATTCTTCCTGATGAATACACCTTCTCCAAATATAGTCCGACGCTTCAAATAAAAGGAATGTATCATCCTAGTGGTATCTCCTCGAATCTGACTTCAATCGGTCAGTGCTGCTCCTAGTCCAACCTTGGGGAACCTTCTTGGAGAAAAGAAAGTTCACCATGTTGGCATACCATGGGAATGAGTCAATAGTACACATTGACTAGTCTGGGAAGGTCTCTCTAATATACTTATAATCAGGAGAATCCTTAAGCTCAATCTAGAAAAGGTGATTAGCCACAACATTCTTCACTCCATGTTTATTTTTTATCTCCATGTCAAACTACTAGAGGAGCAAAATCCACCTAATAAGATGCACCTTCACATCCTTCTTTTCCATAAGTATCGAATAGTTGTGTCATCAGTGTATATTGTCACCTTAGATACCAAACTATATGACCTGAGCTTCTCAAGGGCCCATACTACAATGAACATTTCCTTTTCAGTCATGGTGTCATTTTTCTATGTAGGGTCTAATACTTTGCTCGCATAGTGGATTGCAAATGTTATCCTCTCTCGTTGTTGTTCTAACACAACTCCTATTGTGAAATCTGAAGCGTGAGTCATGATCTCAAAGAAAAAAGACCAGTTGGGAACTTATAGGATAGGCGAGGCACAAATCTTCATCTTTAAGAGCTCAAAAGACTCCGGATAGCTGTTATCTACAACGAACTTTGTGTCTTTTCCATAAGAGCTCAGTCGGTGGATGGGCAATTTTTAAAAAATACTGAATGAATATCCTATAGAATCCAACATGCCCTAGAACCAACCTCACTGACTTCACAGTAGTACGGGGATCAAGTTTCTTCATCACCTCCACCTCGGCATGTTCAACATCCATTCCCCTTTTGGAAATGACATGTTCCAACATGATACCTTCCGTCACCGTAAAGTGACTCTTCTCCTAGGTGAGTACTAGATTCACCTTCTTACACCATCTGAGGACTCGGTCCATGTATTCTAAACATGTATCAAAGTAATCACCATGCACCGAGAAGTCATCCATGAACACTTCCATAAGATCTCCCACCATCTCGATAAATACGACGATCATGCATAGTTGAAAAGTTCTTGGGGCATTGTAGAGTCTGAATGGCATGCGTCTGAGCGTGTAAGTGCCAAATGAACATGTGAATGTGGTCTTTTTCTCATCCTAAGGGGCTATAGCCATCTTGTTGTAGCTTGAGTACCCGCCATGAAAATAAAAGAACGATTTCCCTATGAGCCTCTCCAAGATCTGATCAATGAATGGCAAGGGAAAGTGGTCTTTCTTGGTAGTGACATCCAGGCGCCTGTAGTCGACACATATATGACACGATGTGGGTAGTCATGTCACAATCTCTACCCCCTCCCCATTGATGACCATATAAATTCCTGACTTCTTCATAACAACATGAAGCGAGACCAAGCACATGAATCAGAACGTGGTATATAAACCATGCTTTGCACCATTTCTCAATCTTGTTCTTCACTACTTCCTATAGATTGGTGTTAAGTCTCTTCTAGAACTCAATTGAAGGTCTTACATTATTCTTGTAAAAAGGTGGCGGGACCAGAGAGCGGGGTTGATCACCACAATATCCGACAATGTCCATCATATTGCTCTATAGTTCCTCTCTAAGGCCTCTAAGAACCTAGACTCCTGTTCTAAAATAATGTCTGAGCTAATGATAATATGATATCTCTCTTTGGGTCCCACAAGAAAGGTGTACATTAGCATAGGAGGCAGTGATTTAAATTATGGAAATGTGGTGTCATCAAGCAAATCTGGATGAACTGATCTGAATCTCGCTACGTGCTGCATGAAGGTGGGCTCAACTGTGTAGTACTCACCACCAACTCATAGATACTGAGATTCAGATTGCCAAAGAGACAGTAATTCAGTTAAGTCTATGTCCGACTCATCATCTATGCCCCATGATTATTCCGAAGGGGATGGAATGATAGATCCAGATGGATATCTAAGTCATCAAGGGAATAGGTAGATGCATCTCTCATAAGATCAAGCAATACTTAGCAAATTGCATCATGCACTATGTCCTCTCCACATGAAAAGGTCTCACTCTGTCCCGAAGGAACCTATCACTAAACCCAAAAGTGCTAATCAATATGCAATTCGCCTCTAAAGATGAGTAATTTGTGCTACTCTCTGAATCCGGTCGCTGTCATTTTGTTTGCTTTATCTCAAGGTTCACCTCTCTTCCTAGAGAACAGAACTTCATCATTCTCATACCTAATCAAAACCTGCACATGCGATCTTAAGGAAGGGTTGCCCGAGAATGATACGAGATTCTCTCCAATGATTAGGGGTGTCCAAGTATAAGACTATGAAGTCAACCTGATAGTCCTTCTCTAAATCGAGATAACAACATTCTTCACTTCTTTCTTAGGTCTCTTCATTGAACTATCTGCAAATCAGAGTAAATCTCTACATCTGCATAGTGGTCCCAACTCCAATTTCTGATATAATGCTAAGGGAAGTAAGTTGATTGAAGAACCATTATCCAAGAGAGCGTGCATATGCAATGTCGACGATACGACTCTCCATGTAATGAGTAACCATTCCTCTCTTTTTCCTTGGTAGTTGTTGATTCTTGATATAATAGGTTGTGGCTACTAACATTACACGTGTCTTCACATATTGGTTTGGTTTATTCCTACTAACCCTAATAGGTATGCATCTAACCTTAAGGTATTTATGGAATGCAGGATGATAAACAACATACTCATAAAATGGCACCTTAACTATGATATTCTCTTTTAAAAATAATGCCATATTGGTGTCATCTTTCAGAGTCTTTTCGGGCTCTTTCATGCCATAAGAGCATGGGGGAAAGGAATTGAAGCAAAGGAAATAGAAGACAAATGATCTGAATCATGAAATGAAATATCATTCTTCGCATTAATGGAAACTGAGCTTTTCGTACATGAATATTTTTAGTGAAACATAGGATCAAAATCTAAAGTATCTACTACAGGTTGTGGAATAAAAGATGTAGTGGTATCCTCCACAACCGGAGGTGCAAGGACCTCCATATAATCTGAGATGTCTCCATGTTGCTGATGCTACAATTCTGCTCTCCCTCTCTCCTCGACTCCTTAAGAATAGATCCTTGATGGTGTTGATGGGGCTCCTGAATATGATGACTCTCCTCCTTATCCTCTAAAGACTCCTCAGGTAGAGCTACAGAGAGGCCCTCCTTGTATCCCTCACCCGTTCATGTATGGTCACGATCCTTGCACTACTAAATGACATATGGTTAGCCTCTTTATATGAAAGAATCTCATGTTAAGATGTAAGAGATGCTGAATAATATACCTGAGTAATGCTGCTGAGAACCATATCGGTTCAGGATGTTAGGATTAGCCTGAACTTGGGTTGGGATTGAGCTAGAGTGTGCAGACTGCTCGTCTCACCATCTAGACATGTGGTTGACATCCACCCATAAGTCATGAATTTCATTCTTATAAGAATGTAACTCATCAAGTATCTGATGTTGTAAATCCATGGAACCAGAAGAAGAAGAAGAAGTAAGAAGAACATGAAGATTATCCCTGCTGATCGGGCTACTGCCTCTACTGTTGCTGGTGTTAGGCTATGAATTGAAATTACAATACCTGCTAACCTACACGGTAATGACCCTATCGGTCATGCTACTGGTACTGGTGTCGTTATAACTGGGGTGGCTAAAATCTAGGGCTTTTCTGTGAAGGAGGTGGTGCGGAGGTGAATGTGGTGTTGTGAAAGGTCAGTGGACGCCGATAAGCCTCTTGTTCCCCCCTAGTTACCTACCTGGTAGGGTCTTGAGTATACCATACTCCATTTACCTCCTAAATCGGTGGAGGCTCCTCATGATATGTCTCTACGAATAGAGGATTCTACTGGAAAGAATGGGTGTAGGACTGATCATGCTCCCATGACTAGGGTTTCCCTGACACCAGCTGCTCCTAAACAAGGTGAACTTGGTATACAAGAGTAGCAGGTGCAGTCCTAGCATGTATCTTTATCTTAGATACATACTTAGTCAACTCTTCCATCTGTCTGAATATCTTGGAGAGGCTTCTGTCTAATTCATCAATTCTTTGATCCATCTTCTCGACTATTGTAAGCTTACAAGGAGTCCCATGCTCGGTGATTAACCGGGAGACACTAGGGTCTAAATGTCTAACACAAGGCGGAGGCAAAGTCGCTGCGGCGACACTTGGTGTCCTGGCTAAATCAACAATCAACCCACGACAATCAAATCAAACAATGAGAAGCAAGTGTGGAGTCAAAAATTATTATAACTCTACAAAAATGTGTATAGTGTGCAAGTGTGTAGAGTGTTGAACTCAGGGAGCAAGCAAGATAGATCAAGCAAAAATGCACAAAATGTGATGTGATCAAGTGCCAACCAACAAGCAAATTTTTGTGGGTTTTAATTTTTTTTAAATTTTATTTGATTTTTAATTTTTATATTTTGATTATTTATTTTCAATTTACCGATTTTATATTTTCTTTTGAAATTTTATATTTTTGTATTTTCTTTTTGTATAAATAGAATATATACACAATATAAGAAAAGAGAAGGAGAGGATTTTATAAAAATAGGTAAAAATAATCAAAAATCAAGAAATAAAATGTTTTTGGGCTTTTTATATTTTTCTAATGTTTTTGTGATTTTTATAGATTTTTCAGAATTATTTTGGTATTTTTGAAGGCAAAAATACGAGAAAATAGTGTACTAAATTATTGGCCGAAATTAAAATGAGGATGAAAAATATCAAACAGTCTCCAAAATTCCTCAAATGAATTTTAAAATAAGGGCAATAAAATAGGAAAAATACAGAATCTGAGTTGTTTTTTAGCAATTTTCTTGAATTTTTTATATTTTTATGAAGTTTTTAGGGGTTTTCTAATTTTTATGAATTTTTTAGTAATTTTTGGATTGAACCTAAAAGATGATAAGACATGCAAAATGTAATTTGTTTGGATTTTTTCAAAAACTTTTACTAATTTTTATGGATTTTCTAAAGGTACAATATTGAAAATGCATGTTTTTGAATTTTATAAATATGCAAATGCAATAAAAATGCAAACTAAAAATATACGTGAAACTACAATGCAACAGGACCCTAAGGTAATTTTTGTAGATTTTTTAGGGTTTTATCGATGCATGAAATAAATAGAGACAACAACAAGAAACTATACTACTAGCCAGGGCATATATGTAAATAAGCAAACATCCAAGGGCCACAATGCAATTTTCAACAAAGTTTTATAACTGATAAGCAAAATTCCAGGACCAAATATAAATATCAAAATTCGTAAGGGTACGCCTGCAAAATACCCAAACCTACATGTGGTTTACACGTGCTTGGGAAGGACCAAAATGCAATATACAAACATCCCAGGGGCTGACATGCAAAATATTCAAAAATACTACACGTAATATATAATTCTTGGACATAGACGAAATAAACAAACCCGCGAGGAGGTACTCGCAAAATGCCCAGTCCCCTCACGCGCACAGGTACGTGAGGTGACGTGGATTGGACCTACTTGCAAATAATAAAAGTTTGGGGGGCCTAGCTGTAAATATTACAAAATATTTAAACTATAGACAAAAAGTTTACAGACTAAAAATAAATACAAATACAATCGGGGTAAAAGAAGCAAAATACCCAGAGCAATGCGATCCAACGGCGGTGGTGAGGCCACTTGACACGTGGTGCACGAAGAACAGCCGATGACGCTTCGACGATGGATGGCCGCAATTAGATCCCTTGTCTTGATCTGACGATGGAGGCGCGGGAGGATCCAACTGCTGCTGTGCACCTGGAACTCGGGCCTTGATCCGACGACGCAGAGGGACAGAGCAAGAACAGGGGAGGAGCACTGGTGAGGCGAACTTCCCCGAGCTCTAGCTCTGTCCTCCGACATTCCTTGGGCTTCAAAAATAGCCTGGAGACTCCAGGAATCCTCCTCTAGCTTCCGGAGGCTCCGAAAGTCTCCGGAGTGGACCGGAGCCCGCGGGGGGGGGGGGGGGGGGGTCCATGCGGAGCAGGGTGGCTCCTCTTGTCTCTGGCGAGGTGTAAAATTAGCTCCAGATGTTCTTCAAAGCGCGTGGACCTGCAAAGATATATGAGAGGGTCCAGGGCAAAATGCCTGGATCCCGTGGAGGAGAAACAGTGGCGAGGAGCGGCAGAACTAAGGGTGGCCGGAGGTGCACTCCGGCGAGGGGGTAGGTGTGGGCGATTGAATGATCGAAACACAAAGGTTTTTTGGGGGGAAATGATCCTACAACTATGGCAAGTAAAATGCGAAGAAAATGAAGGAAGGAAGGTGGGACCTCGAAGGCTTGAGACCTGAGGTAGGGGGTACCTCAACGCTCGAGATGGCGGAGGTGGCGGAGCCTTCTCGGGTGTCGCTCGACCGGCCTGAAGGGCTCCAAATGAAGCTGTCACCTTCCTTGAGCGTTTGGGCACGAGAATGGGAGCTAGACCTGGAAATGAGGGGTTCGAAGATCAATGGGGTTCTGGAAGGTTATTTGAATGGTCGACGACGGGTCTCCAAGAATCGAGATATTGGCAATGATGCAGTGGTTCATGCCCCTAGAAAAGCTATAGGCGTGCATCTTTGATCTATGGGGAGAAATATTGCAGAAGGCTTCGACATCAATTAATGAATGATACGTCCTCGAAAAATCCGCAAAGCAGGGTCAAACGAGGCTCTGACAGGCGCACATGGGGAGGACAGCCAGTTGACCAAGGTCAACTTGGACTGGCGCCTGTTGGTCCACGAGGACCAACCAGGAAAAATCCCCATAAAAAGTTTTGAAAAGTCAATTAAAAATAGAAAATGATTTTATTATTTTTAGGTTATAGAATGAAAAATATTTGTTATTTTCTAAGGTATTTTAATCTGATTTTTATTATTTTTATGAGATTTATAATTATAAGTTACCATTTTAGGCCGATATAGGTATGTATATCTATGTATTTTAATATTTGATTTTTATTTTGTATATTTTAATTTTATTTATTTTGTTTATTATTTTATAAATTTATAGAATATTTTTATACACTCAAAATTATTTTTATTTTATTTTTCTGAAGTATTTTGTACACTTAATAAAATAAGAGTATATTCTATATACGTGTGTGTATTGGTATTAGACCTGGGTATGCTACATGTATTTTATTTTGTATTTTCTTTATGTTTTTATTCCAGTTTTAATACACATGTATATTATAAATATTAGTTACGAAATTATAAAAATTATAAAATTATAAAAAGTAATGAATAAATAATAAAATGAATATTTTAATCTGTACAAGTATACAAGTGGGGTCCAAATCTCAACTTTCAAACCGTAACTATGCTAAATGCGAAACAACCGACAGAAAATAGCGTATTTTAAATTATATACAATTAAAGGGAGTTTGATGCATTTGGAGTTTTTATTTGGGAGATACAGGTCTGGAAATTTGGGATTCTGGAATCTTATTCAGATCATAACTTTTTATCTGTGCATTATTTTTGTATGAAATCAATTTTGTATTTTTCTATATTTGATTATCTAAAACTTTCATGTACAAAATTTCTTTATTTGAGGTGTAAAGAGTGGAACCAAAATAGGTCCCAAAATGTATAAAGAATGAATAAAATCTTTATTGTATCTGGCCTTTATCTCCCCCTACTTTATTCCTTGTCGACCTATTCATCCAGATGCCTAGATCTCGAGGTTTCGGGTCATAAAATATTTACACTATTTTATTATTTTTCTTTTCTTTTATCTATTCTATAATTTTGGCTTAAAAACAGTATTTTACACACTATTTATATGCACATGCATGGATGCTAAGATGCTGGAATTAATGGTATTTACATGCATCTATCAGGGTTTTTGAGGCCAAAATGATAGAATAAAGATGATGAAATGTGGATTCATAATCCCCCTAAACTTTGCCTTTTGCAGAAAGAAAAGAAAAAGAAGAAGGTGGATTAAATTTAATTATCAAACTTGTCTTCACAAAATCAAAGTTTGGAGCTTAAGTCGGACCTTTGGAATTTTAGTGTGGATGGAACCTTAATGAGAATCGAATTTGAAATCCAACAGTCCCTGAGAATCCTAAAACTCTGTTAAAGTCTCCTCAATAGTCAGGTCAGAAATACTTCAACTCATACGCAAACCCTTATGACTATGGATCTGACTCGTACAGTGTAAGAGGTAGTGGCTCTCCTCAATTAGAATGACAAAGAGATTGACTTCTCCAGCATGACAACCCAGTGATTCCCCAATCCAACAACTCAATCCTCAAGGAGCAGGTATTCCCTTCTAAGTTCAAGTGGCAACCAGCTCAAGAGGAGGAGGTGAAGAGAAGAATGGATGGTAGCCAGTGTAGCTACCTATCCTAGGATGCATGACCAGTGTAGTCAAGTCATCCGGCTGCAGGCTCACATGATTTGACTTTGAAGCTCAAGCTTGCTTATTGACTATACACATATGTACACTCCAACAGGCATTTTTATTTTTGTACAAGCCTGTCCACCTTTTTTTTGGAGTTTTTGCTTTTTGCATTTTTTTGAATACTATGTATAGCAACATTTACATAGGGAGTTTTCCACTTGAGCTAGTAGACTATCCCTCTTTTGAAGCTTTATTGCAACCCACAATCTCCTATCCTTGAAACTCATCATCACCGGACGGGTTGGGATGCACTTCCCTCCCTAGAGGAGGACAAGTGTTTCCACCTGTGTGCGTCTCATACCGGCAAATACAAACCCTCACCACTCCAACTGAGTTGTGCCAATTAAAAGGTGCAGGTGTCCAAGTTAGGTCATTATCGACAAGAGTCGTGCATGTGCTCCGAAATACACTACTTAGGCAGTCAAGAATCCATTGAACCAAGTCTCGTGATCCCCCAAGACTTAAGTCAACTAGACCTGAAGTACCTCACTCCCAGCTCCTATAAGATTCCTGTTAATTAGGCAGATTTTAGGTAGACTTGTTCAACTATCAAACTCAATCTGAAAAATACTCATGGTTTGCGAATGCCATGCAAAATGCAGAAAATATTTTTGTGATGCAATTTTCAAAGATTTTGAACTTTTTATCGGTTTTATAAAAGAAGATGCATATGCATTTTTTGTATTTTTTACAGAGATTTTTCAAATGTTTTTGGATTTTAATTTTGCAAATGTTTTTGGGATTTTTGAAAAGAAGAAGGTTTAGGCCAAAGACTAGGTACAAATATTTACACGGGGATGCATCTTATATTTACAAGAAAGGGATTTTACGAAATTACAAGGGTAAGTGGTCAATTTTATAAATATATACCTAAAGAATTTTGGTGAGATGTATATATTCCTCAAAATTATTTGAAAAGCTCTTTCAAACAATTTTGCACACTGTAGTCTAAAATAATTTTTACAAAGAATCTTTACACACATGTGCCCTCCTTTGAAAATCATTTTGCAAAGGTTTTACAAACAGTATATATAGATTTTTTAAATATTTTTACATCCATTTTTCAACCCATTTGCAAATCGTTTTTCAAACATTTTATTTTACACAAAGAAAATGATTTTACAATCAAAATGTTTCTACAAAGATTGAAAACATGTAACAAAATATTTTCCAAATAGTTTTCAAAAGATTTTCATAAGGATTTTCAAACTATTTTTCAAACATTTTGCAGAAAAAATTTTTCACCTGATTTATTAATCAGTAAATACACAGAGAATTTGAGGAATAATAGCATCTTTTTATTAAGGATTTTAATGAATTTTTAAAAGTATAACTAGCCATAGTCATTAAGAAAATACGAAAGTACGAGTTATGGCTAAAGTATATACGCAGTATATACGACCCCCCTATACTTAGCTTGAGCTATGTCCTCATAGATCGGAGAGAAAAGAAAAGACATAACTCGTACTAAGTATAGGCACGTCTAAAGAATAAATAAATGAATGAATGAATGAGAAGTTGACCGTCCCCCGATACTTAGGATCAAATAATCCTATGTATAGCAGACTGTACATAAAGTAGGGAGGGTCAAGGGTGGGAATGAATAGATCGTACTCAGATTGTCTCCCCTTATACTTACGTTAAGATATCCCTAAGTATAGACAAGTAGAGGAGACAATGGAGAGGATAAAAGAATAGAAGTACTCGGGGTGCACACCCCCCTATACTTAGGACAAAGTATGTCCTAAGTATACGGGTGTGTGCACCCCTTAGGACAATGTACGTCCTAAGTACAGAAAACTGTCTACAAGGGGCGACACATTTCTGATACAAAAAGAAGATGGAAAAGGAAAAGAAGAAAAGGAGAAAAGAAGAAAAGATTAGATCACAGCTCAGTGTGTGTACCCCCCTATACTTTGGACAAGGTGCGTCCTAAGTATAGCAAAAGCACAAGATGAAGATGGGGTAGCAGACATAACGGGAGAATGAAAGAATGATATGGACAGATGGATCAATACGGAAGAAGATGGAAGTGATAACCATGTAGGAGATGCAAATGATATGACTCAAAGAACACATCTCATACCAGAAGAATGGAAGCAACGTCAACGGTCAGTGGATCATGATCTAGATATAGCTTCAGGCGCTAACCATTAACAAGAAAGGTAGAGGAAGATAACAACTCGGATATATTAATACTACCATTGTCATGTACCTTCCTGACCACATACAGACCTTTCTACTTACTGTGCAATTTCCCTGGAAATAACTGTAGCCTGGAATCAAACAACCATACGCGCTGATCGGGATTTAACTGTTTATGGCTGATATGAGAATCGTGCCATGTCTTCACTTTTTCCTTATACTTTAGGCTGCTAAAAAAGGCTGTATCTCTCAACTCCTCCACGGCTGCCAACTATGCTCTCCTATACTCTCAGGATCCAATAATAACTCAGTAACTGCCCAAAGTGACTCGTGCTTGATCTCCACTGGTAGATGGCACAGCTTGCCATAGACGAGACCAAAGGGAGATGCCCCTAATGGAGTCTTGAAGGAAGTCCGATAGGCCCACAAGACCGAGTCCAAAAGCTGTGACCAATCCTTTCGTTACGGGTGGACAGCCTTCTATAAGATAGTCTTGATCTCCCTATTCGAAACTTCAGCAAGACCATTAGTCTGAGGTTGATATGGCATGGCAACACGATGGTCAATGCTGAACTCGTCTACAAGGGCCCTAACTTTGTCATTAATGAAGTGAGACGCCCCATCTAAAATCAAAACTCTAGGCACCCCGAACCGTGAAATGATATTTTTTCCTCAAAAAGTAACACATGGTCTTAGCATCTGCGGCTTAGGCGGGGATGGCCTCAACCCATCAGCTTACATAATCTACAACGAGAAAAATATACTCAAACCCCTGACTCTTAGGAAATGGGTCCATGAAATCAATCCCCCATGCATCAAAAACCACACAAAAGTGAATGGCTGCATGTGCATCATGTCTCTCTGTCCGCACGTACCCATCTTCTGACAGTCAGTACATCTCTTCACGAACTCATCTAAATCCTTGAAGAGAGTAGGTCACCAAAGGCTAGATTGGAGCACCTTCTATGCTGTCCGTCTCCCAGAATGATGTCCTCCTGCCTCAAGCTTGTGGCAGTAGGTGAGGATGCTATGCTTCTCTTCCTGAGGAATGCACCTCCTCCAGATGCTATCCCCTCCTTCATGATAAAGGACGGTATCCTCCCAATGGTAAAACTTGGCCTTCGCTAGGAACGTCTCAAGTTTCTGCCTAGGCCAACCTTGTAAAACCGTCTTGGAAACAAGATAGTTCACAATGTCGGCATACCATGGGAGCGAGGTGATATCCAAGATCGTCTCGTCTGGAAATTCTCTGTAATAGGTACGCTGGGCTCAGATTCCTCAAGGTTCTCTAAGTAGGAGAGGTGATCCGCCGCCACATTCTTAACTCCAGGCTTATCCTTAACCTTAATGTCAAACTATTGGAGCAGAAGGATCCATCTGGTAAGGCGAGCTTTGGCATCCTTCTTGGCCATGAGGTATCGGATGGCGATGTGATCTGTAAAGATAGTCACTCTAGATACGAGAATATATTATTGATACTTATCCAAAGCAAAGACTACGACCAACATCTCCTTCTATGTCACAGTATAATTCCGCTGAGCGGCATCGAAAGTCCGACTGGCGTAGTGAACGGCATACGGCAATCCATCCCTCCTCTATCCAAGCACAACCACTACGGCAAAATCGGAAGCGTCCGTCATGATCTCGAATGGGAGAGACTAATCGGGTGGCTGAAGGATAGGAGCCGTGACAACCATATTCTTGAGAGTATAAAAGACGCAAGACAATCATCTATAAGGAACTCGGTGTCTTTCATCAGCAAATCGGTAAGCGGTCGGGCAATACGATAGAAGTCCTGAATGAACCATCGGTAGAAATCGACATGCCCCAAAAAAGACCGTAATTGATGCAGATTGGAGGGTGGATTGAGTTTTCTAGTGATATCCACCTTAGAAGGATCAACCTCCATGCCCCTGTTGGAGATGATATGGCCAAGGACCGTCCCTTGAGTCACCATAAAGTGACTCTTCTCCCAAGACAAGACAAGGTTGACCTCTATGCAGCGCTGAAGCACACGATCTAGGCAGTCAAGATAAGCATCAAGCCCATCTCCATAGACCGAGAAGTCATCCATGAAGACCTCTAAACAGTCACCCACCATGTCAGAGAAAATGGACAACATGCACCTTTGGAATGTCGCTGGGGCGTTACATAAACCAAAGGACATCCGTCTGAAAGCATTAGCCCCAAACAGACAGGTGAATGTCGTTTTCCCCTGGTCTTCGGGCGCAACGGCCACTTGATTGTAACCGGAGTACCCGTCAAGAAAATAGTAGTGACTTTTCCCAGCTAGTCTCTTGATAATCTGATCAATGAATGGCAGTGGGAAATGATCCTTCTTGGTGGCCTGATTCAATCGTATGTAGTCCACACAGACCCTCCAAGAAGTGGGTACCCAGGTAGCTATCTCCTTTCCAGACTCATTCACAACTGTAGTGATACCCGTCTTCTTGGGTACCACATGTAGTGGACTAACCCACTTGGAGTCGGAGATGGGGTAGATAAAATCGGCACTCCACCACTTTGATATTTCCTTCATGACCACATCTCGAAGATTCAGGTTCAGCCGTCGCTGGAACTCACGCGATGGCCTAGAGTCCTCCTCAAGATATATGTGGCGGAAGCACAGAGCTGGACTAATCTCCTGGAGATCAGCTATACTCCATCCTATCACCTTGCAGTTTCTTTCAAGAACCTTCATCGACGAGATTCTTGTTCTCCAATCAAACCTGCTGAGATAATGACTGGGTGCATATCTGGCTCACCCGCAAGGAATCTATACTTCAGCGACTGTGGCAAGGGTTTCAATTCTGGATAACTGGGAGGTGGCAGATCCGGATTCTAATATGTCTGTGTAAAGGCTACCAGGTCTGCATGTGAGAACTTCGCTGTACATGAAAATCTGACGAAGGGAACCCTGCTGAATCTTCTATGAACTGTACTGGCTCGCACTCCGTCCTAGCTGTCGGCTCAGAAGGAATCAGACAAGGCAAATGCTCATCAAAATCATCCCAATCAATGTCTGAATCTGAGGGATCTGACCTAGAAGAACAAGACTGAAACTCTGCGTCGCCACTCATCACCGAACTGTCAGCATCAACAGTATCTCATCCAGGGGTGTGCTCTCTAGGCTCTCAACTGCCATAAGCTCTAAATAGAGTGAATCTGCTGGCAAGGAGAGGGTCTGTGCTACTAGATCTGTCCAAATGGATTCATCATCTATCTTCGCAAAATCACACTCCTGGTGGACGTCTCGCTCATCCTCTGTCATCTGCTCGATATCACTGACCTGCTCTGAGCATGCTGATTCACTCGATCTGGTCTCGTCGATCGTCTCTATTTGTATACTTTCGCCCTCTACGCGAAAACACACCTTCCCACTATCATGGTCGGTCACCGCCTTGGTAGTGGTGAAGAATGGACATCCGAGTATAATGGGGGCATATGTTACCGACTCGGGGATCTCCATGTCCAATACAATAAAGTCCATGGGGAATTTCAGGCTCCGAATGGTAACGACCACGTCTCTTAACAACCCCTTCAGCCTCTTAGTCGACCTATCAGCAAACTGAAGGACCGTCCTGCTCCGAAGAAGAGGACAAACTCGAATTGGTCGAGTAAGGCTGCCGGAAGGAGGTTGATCGAAGATCCGCTGTCTAATAGAGTACGATCAAACTGCTGCTCATGAATCTCGCATCTGACATAGGGAGCTCCTACATCAGGTCTCTTGGTTGGCAATCGGTTCTGAATGGCGCAACAAGTAGAATGGGTGAGCACATGGATCTTATCTCTGTGGTTCCTCCTCTTCCTGTGGACTGTAGTCTTCTCTCTCAAACTCTTTTGGAAGATGGGGATGTGCTCAAGTACCCCCCGTAGAGTCAACTGGATCTCGAATATATCCTTCATCTGGTTGCTGAACTCTACCTTTTGAGTCTTTTTTGGATTTTCTCTTTTATTCCCCTATCCAAGCGGAGTGCTTGAATGAAGGGGATGGTAGGGGCCTCCTCAGATGGAGGACTAGGAATAGGTTCTTGTGCCTGTGAAGGAGTGGAATCCATACAATGATCATCATGCAACACATATGGACTCGAGGTGGATAGAATAACCTTTCCTTTATTCATTTTTTGTTCTTTTTGTTACCATAGTTCTGAGATACAAAAGGTGGCAACACAACATGTGTGAACTCAACAAAAGTAGAAGGGGCGGCTTCAGTACCACCAACGGCATCTAACTTCGCAACATCAGCATCATGCTATGGATCTGCATCAAAAATGGTAGCCTCAGCACCACAGCCTATATCGGGTGTCACGACGGCTTCAGCACCGTTGTAAGGATCTGCATCATTGGTGGCATCAGCACCACCGTCATCAACATCATCATTAGCGGCATCGGCACCGCTACTCTTCTCATCTGGCACTCCTGATTCCTCGTGTGGTTGTCGGTTAGATGAGGCACTACCGACTGGCATCCTACCGCTCTTAGTAGTCATAAAATCAGCATCATGCAAAGAAGACATGTCAATCAAATAATCACTAGGAGAAGTCTCCTCTGTAAACTGTACCTGCTCAGACTTCCTCTTTAGATTGTTTGGATTAGGCTCGATCTGTGCAGGTATGGCGACCTTGCCCTTGATGATATCCCTCATCTCCTGCTGGAACTCATCCATTTCCCGCTGGAAGGATGCCTGCTGGTCAGAAACTAAGCGGGCGAGGTCATCTAGAGCTGGGTTCTCGAAGACAGGTACCTGAGAACCAGAAGTGTTCCCCTGCTGGAAATGAGGTTGCTGCTGGTAGTGGCGAGGCTGGGAGTATGTCTGGTGAGGCTGCTGACGCTGCCTCCATTGATGTCCTTAATTCCCGAGATAAGGACCCTGTTGATACTGCTGGTGGGCATACTGGGGCTGGTGTTGTTGCTGGCTATTCTAATGTCCCTGAGCTGGAGACTGCTGCTGGGATGAGGTGCCACCAGTTGTCCAACAGAATCCGGGGTGATCGCGACGAATCCCGGGTTGTTGTGGGTACCGGTCATACCAAACCTCATTGACTTCCATCAATGGTTCCTGCTCAACGGGGGGTGGTGGAAGAACTGCCAATGGTTAATCCGGCTGGTAGACCACCATCTGAGTATCCTGAGATGGCAGTGGCAATGGGTAATGCTGTAGCTGCTGGACCGGCTCTTCTTGGATGTGATGGACCAGGCGGTGCATGACAGAGGGCAGGGTGGAGCTACTACTGCTGGGTTTAGCCCGTGACCTGGGAGGCTGTTGAGTAGACATTTGTGCCTCCTGGATGCAAACAATTTACATCTTCAGGTCACCCATGGTCTTCGTAATAAGGTCCATCTAGGAAAGACCTTGACTTTTCTTCTTCTCAAGGATCTCGATGCGGTCCAACTTCTCGCTAATGATCCCCATGTCGGCTGTTGCGGATTCGGCTTGGGTTGCGGCTGCTTACGGGATGTGGGGATGGGCATCGATGCGGCCGATCCTCTGAAATGATCCTGCTCCTTGGGGGGCTTCTGCTGTGTGTAGACTTGGGCTTGGGCCATGACTGTAGAATTCTCTACCATTCCTTCATAGATGGCCCAAACATCATCTTCACCCTTGGAAAAATAGGACCCACCACAAGAGGCATTTATTAGCCCCTGCAGCTCCGGTGTCAGCCCACAGAAGAAACTCTGAACCAAGTTGGGATTTTATATCTCATGATGTGGACATCGGTCAATGATCTCTCTGAAGTGATCCCAAGCCTCATGGAATTGTTCATTCGGGATCATTGTAAAATTGCTGATCATAGCTCGTGCTGCGTTTGTCCGGTCGAAAGGATAATACTTATTCAAGTATGTGGTACGGAGTTGTACCCAGGATGAGACGTATCTCCCAAGGTGTTTCATCTAGTAGGCTGCTCTATCAGCTAAGGATAATGGGAAGGCAATCATCTTGATCGTGTCCTCGTCCACGAATCTGTCATGGACAATGATAGAAATCATCTCAAACACCTGCAGATGGAGATGAGGCTCCTCGGTGGCTAGCCCATGAAACTTGGGCAATAACTTAATAGTCTGCAGGCGAAGCTCAAAATTCCCGACGATGGGAGAAAGCTGAATCCATCGGTGAGTGAGGGTTGCAGTCTGGTTGTGCAACTGCCTCATGGTCATCGGCGGTGGCCTCTCCTGGTTAGGGTCTCCTCCTCCGCCTGCGGCTTCTAGTATATCTCCACCATCGCCCTCGGGTCTGTCATCTCTGCCCTCTCGCATCTGCGTCAGCTCTCTCATGATATCACCCATGAATACTCCTTGGTCTCTGATTTTTCTCTACATAGTCTCCTGGGAGGCTAGTAGTGAATTGTTGATGGCATCTTGGTCATATAAGAATGGAGGGTGTTCCTTCTCATCTGGGTGTTCTCCTCTGTCTGCCATTTCTGGATTCTCTGAAAAGGCAAAAGAACCCATCTCAGGTGACATCAAATGTTCTGAGCTATGTGCTACACTAAACTCTGAAACTACCGCACT
The DNA here is from genome assembly GCA_037367405.1 of Ottelia alismoides. Taxonomy (NCBI): domain Eukaryota; kingdom Viridiplantae; phylum Streptophyta; class Magnoliopsida; order Alismatales; family Hydrocharitaceae; genus Ottelia; species Ottelia alismoides. The sequence continues at coordinate 967,001 of JAZKJV010010113.1, forward strand.
GATGGAGGAAGAAGGATGGTCGAGGGGGAACAGGGTGGAGGTGAACTCAGGTTCGGAGAGAGAGTCTAGACTCCCCGAAGCCGTCCTAGATGAATAGGGAGGAGTGATGGATGGCGGTGCCGTTAGAGATGGCCTAAGAGATCTCATTCCCATCATCGTGATTATTGAGAAGAGCAAGGTTGAGAAATGAAGGGGGGGGCAAAATTGTGCACAATTGTGCAGTGTTTTTGATCTTGACCTTAATTCAACTAGTCAATCAAACACAATACAAGGGATTCACCAACTCAACGCGTGAAGCCGTGAAGGATCGGCTATTATCTTTGTAGTTTTTAGATTGAATTCAGGCAATTAATCTTTGAACGAGTCCTTAGAGCGCTACTCCTATAGGAGAGAGAGTACTGCAAGAAAGGAATCTTGTATTTGTCCTCCTTCTGTCTAACCTTTAGTCTGCACTTTTTGAGGTCCTTGTAACCCTTCCTGGATCCCTACTCAGCCAAAGAAATAGAGGGAGGAAGCTGATAGGCGAAACCGATACTTCAGATCTCGCTCGCAACGGAATCAACTGTGAGCATGCAAGACCCTACTCGGACGCAAGACGATGAGACAGACACCCCCGTGAAGGCGTGGCCTATGCTCGAAACTTCGGACAAGGTCAATGCTCTACACAATAGAGAGTCGTCAATGGTGACCAAGCCCTACTCGTCTACGTACGATAGAAGCGCCAATACTTCGGAAATCCAGGTGATACACAAGGCAGCCACAGTCTGGGTTTTGGGCACTAATCCTTACGAAGCCGCTCTCTCACTTGGAAGGAGACCTTCCCATGCAACCTCAATACAATGGAGGGCTTTTCTCACCCCAAGCAATGTTTCTATTTAGCCAATTTTATTTAGGTTAAATTTTCTTTAGCAGACCCTTTTTTAATTTTTTTGGTGTTATCACTTGCTTTGAGTCAATTCAATACAAGCTCCTAACATTTTTGTGTTTTTCCCGTGTTCCTATTTGTTCCAAAAATAGAGGAAGAGGGTCGAAAAAGCAATGTGAGTTGGCACTAAGATGGAAATCTCACCTTAGTGCCTAAATGATGAATGCTCCGATAGAAGACTTACAGTGCTTCCCAGCTCTCTCCATGAGGGATGCAAAACAGGAATTTATAAACCTATACTACATGCTGATATGCACACGGAAATCGTCCTAAGTAGGCAATTGCTAGCATGAAGAACTGTTAAACACACAAAGTGAAACCTAGAATTCCGGTCTTGGAATCTCCTCCGTGCCCACCACAATGGGTCCTGCCAGCGTTGTACAGAGACTCTTGTGGCGCGGTGGTTTCGAATTATATGTTTAACAATTAATTATATCTAAGTCCAAACGAAAAGTCTATAGATGCATGCAATGGTTGTTAGGTGTTTGGCCTTAGATTACACGATCAATCAATCCTAAAAACTAAGGGCTCATTCCACAAAATTAAAGACATGAAAACAAAACCGGAAAATAGCAAGCGGTGAAAATCCGATGAAAACGGCGGTGAGCCCCCATGTGTACAAACACTTGGAAATTGGGCCCGAGTGTCCAAGTCTGAATGTACCTGTATTATTACAAATAATAGTCACTCTCTCACCACAAATTACAAAAATAATGAACTAAATCTAATCTACTTCTAAGTTCCCTTGGTGCTCAAGTAGCAGGCCGAAGCCGGTTTCACGTGGGTGCGTCGGCTCCTAGAGAAAGGCACCTCCCTTTATCCGTGGTACCTCGCACGAAGTCAACAAAGAATAGGTTAGATAGCTCAAGAATGTCTAATAAAATGTGAGAGAGGAATGGAGCAATGATGGTAAAATCACAATCACAATCAATCACAAAATATGTTCTATACTCTGTTGCTTCCCGGCAACGGCGCCAATTGATTAACCGGGAGAAGCTAGGGTCTAGATGTCTCACACAAGGCGGAGGCAAAGTCGCTGCGGTGACCCTTGGTAAATCTTGGCTAAATCAACAATCAACCCACGACAATCAAATCAAACAATGAGAAGCAAGTGTGGAGTCAAAAATCATTATAACTCCACAAAAATGTGTATAGTGTGCAAGTGTGTAGAGTGTCGAACTCAGGGAGCAAGCAAGATAGATCAAGCTAAAATGCGCAAAATGTGATGTGATAAAGTGCCTAACAACAAGTAAATTTTTGTGGGTTTTTAATTTTTATTAATTTTTATTTGATTTTTAATTTTTATATTTTAATTTTTGATTTCAATTTACTGTTTTTATATTTTCTTATGATATTTTATATTTTTATATTTTCTTTTTCTATAAATAGAATATATACACAATATAAGAAAAGAGAAGGAGAGGATTTTATAAAAATAGGTAAAAATACTCAAAAATCAAGAATTAAATTGTTTTTGGGCTTTTATAAATTTCTAATGTTTTTGTGATTTTCATAGATTTTTTCTAAATTTTTTTGGTATTTTTAAAGGTAAAAATACTAGAAAACAGTGTACTAAATTACTGGCCGAAATTAAAATGAGGATGAAAAATATCAAACAGTCTCCAAAACTCCTCAAATTAATTTTAAGATAAGGGCAATAAAATAGGGAAAATACAAAATGTGAGATTGTATTTTTAGGAATTGTCTTGAATTTTTTAGATTTTTAGGAAGTTTATAGGGGTTTTATAATTTTTAGGAGTTCTACTTTGAATTTTATAGTGATTTTTGGACTGACACTAAAAGATGATAAGACACGCAAAATATATTTTTTTGGAATTTTTCAAAAACTTTTACTAATTTTATGGATTTTCTAACGCATACAGTACTGAAAATGCATGTTCTTGAATTTTTATAAATATGCAAATGCAATAAAAATGTAAACTAAAAATATAGCGTGAAACTACAATGCAACATGACCCTAAGGTAATTTTTGTAGATTTTTTAAGGTTTTATTGATGCATGAAATAAATATAGACAACAATAAGAAACTATACTACTGGTAGGGGCATATATGTAAATAAGCAAACATCCAAGTGCCACAGTGCAATTTTCCACAAAGTTTTATAACTGATAAGCAAAATTACAGGACCAAATATAAATATCAAAATTCGCAAGGGTACGCCTGCAAAATACCCAACCCCGCACGTGGTTTACACGCGCCTGGGAAGGACCAAAATGCAATATACAAACATCCCATCGGTTGACATGCAAAATATTCAAAAATATTACACGTAATATCAAAATTCCTGGACTTAGATGAAATAAACAAACCTGTGAGGGGGTCTTGCAAAATGCCCAGTCCCCTCATGCGCACAGGCATATGTCGTAACGTGGATAAGACCTACTTCCAAATAATAAAAGTTCAGGGGGCCTAGCTGCAAATATTACAAAATATTTAAACTCTATAGATGAAAGTGTATAGACTAAAAATAAATACAAAGACACTCAGGGTAAAAGATGCAAAATACCCAGAGCAATACGATCCAACAGCGGTAGTGGGGCCACTTGACACGTGGCGCACGAAGAACGACCGATGACGCTTCGACGATGGACGATTGCGATTAGATCCCTTGACTTGATCTGACAGTGGAGGTGCGGGAGGATCCAACGGTTGTTGTGCACTTGGAGCTCGGGCCTTGATCCGATGGCGCAGAGGGACAGAGAAAGAACTGGGCAAGAGCGTCGGCGAGGCAAACTTCCCCGAGCTCTAGCTCCGTCCTCCGGTGTTCCTTGGGCTTCAAAAATGGCCTGGAGACTCCAGGAGACCTCCTCTAGCTTCTGAAGGATCCAAAAGTCTCCAGAGTGGATCGGAGCTTGTGAGGGCGTCAAGACAGAGCTGGGTGGCTCCTCTCGTCTCCGGCGAGGAGCAAAATGAGCTCCAGGTGTTCTTCAAAGCGCGTGGAATTACAAAAAGATATGAGAGGGTCCATGGCAAAATGCCTGGACCTCACGGAGGCGAAACGACGGCGAGGAGCGGCAGAACGAAGGGTGGCCGGAGGTGCACTCCGGCGAGGGGGTACGTGTGGGCGATTGAATGATCGAAACACGAAGGTTTTTTTGGGGGAAATGATCCTACGACTATGGCGAGTAAAATGTGCAGAAAATGAAGGAAGGAAGGTGGGACCTCGAAGGCTTGAGACCTGAGGTAGGGGGTACCTCAACGCCGGAGATAGCGGAGGTGGCGGAGCCTCCTCGAGTGTCGCTCGACCGTCTTGAAGGGCTCCAAAGGAAGTTGTCACCTTCCTTGAGTGTTTGGGCACGAGAATGGGAGCTAGACCTGGAAATGAGGGGTTTAAAGATCAATGGAGGTTCTGGGTGGTTATTTGAATGGTTGACGACGTGGCTCCAAGAATCGAGAGATTGGCATCGATGTATTGGTTCATTCCCCAAGAAAAGCTATAGGCGTGTATCTTTGATCTATGGGGAGAAATATTGCAGAAAGCTTCGACATCAATCGATGAATGATACGTCCTCGAAAAATCCGCAAAAACGGGGTCAAACGAGGCTCTGACAGGCGCACATGGGGAGGACAGCCAGTTGACCAAGGTCAACTTGGACTGGCGCCTGGGTGGTCAACGTGGACCAACCAGGAAAATCCCAAAAAAAGTTTTGAAAATTCAATTAAAAATAGAAAATGATTTTTTTATTTTTAGGTTATAAAATTAAAAATATTTGTTATTTTCTAAGGTATTTTAATATGATTTTTAATTATTTTATGAGGTTTATAATTATGAGTTACCAATTTAGGCCTATATAGGTATGCATATCTATGTATTTTAATATTTGATTTTTATTTTGTATATTTTAAGTTTATTTATTTTTTTATTATTTTATAAATTTATAGAATATTTTTATACATTCAAAAGTATTTTTATTTTATTTTTAGGGATAATTACACCCATAACCCTGAGTAATTCCTCAATCTCAATCATAACCCTGTATAATAGCGAATTACACGAGAAACCCTGAGTATTGCTTAACTCTTACATAACATGACCCTGTGTTATGGTCCGTTTGATGTGCCCGTTATACATGACGGTTTCTGTTAAAAAAAGGACAAAATTATCCTTAACATTCACTCTTATTTACAAATCGTGCCATCGATGTTCTGCAAGCCTCCAAAGACACCGGAATTGCCTGCAAGCTCCATGGCCCTCCTCCACCGTTGCCGTCGACCTCTACAGGATCCTCCTCGTCGTTGCAACCTCCTCTACGCAGACCCTCCCTGTCCCCAGCTCCTGCGCAAGCCCTTCCCTCCCCCACTCGTCATAACCGGCCCTGCGCCATCTCCTGTGCAATCCCGTCGCCACCTCCTGTACAGCCCCCCTTCATCCTTTCCACTTGGACCTTACTCCACAGTCCTCACCGCCAGCTTAATGCTCCACCTCTTCCTCCTCTCCCTTCCGCTCCGCCCTCCCTCCCAAATCCCGCCGCCTCCTCCCCTGGCGGTGGACAACAACAACTCCTCCTCCCTCCACTGCCGATGGCTCGGCGTCTCCTGCTTCTCCCGCTCCCCCTCATCCATTCCCTCAAACCTATCCTCCCTCTCCCTCGTCGGAACCTTAGCCGCCCCCTTTTCAGCCCTCTGCGCTGCCTCATTCCGATTCATCCTCCGTACCCTCCTCTACACAAGCCTCTCCCCGGTCCAACCTCTGCACCATCTCCTCAGCAAGCTGCCACCTCCTCCACCTGTCGAGGACATCACCCGCCCACCCTCTGCAACCTCTGCACCTTTAGGCGTGCGCAGGGGGTCGGGGCTTGGGTGGAGGGGGCTTCAGGCGCACGTAGGGTGGGCGGGGAGGGGCTGCTCAAGGGGTGGGTGGGGGTGCATGCGGCCGGAGAGCAGGGGAGGAGATTATGGTTGCGGGCAGCGGAGGGGCAGAGTGGGTGGCTGCTGGCGGAGTGGGTGGTTGCAGGAGAGGGATGGAGGAGGAAGAAGGGGAGGGGATTAAGGAAGAAGGCTTTTTTATTTTTTATTTTTTGAAAATTTAGCAGCCGTTGGATATGCTCAGAGTTAGATTAACCCAATAGCATGGTTGGGTTAAGGAGAAAACTAACGGAGGGTCATGAGTGTGAGACGGAGTGACTACTCAAGGTTTCTCGTGTAATTCGCTATTATACAGGGTTATGATTGAGATTGAGGAATTACTCTGGGTTATGGGTGTAATTATCCCTTATTTTTATGAAGAATTTTGTACACTTAATAAAATAAAAGTATATTCCATATAGGTATGTGTATTGGTATTAGACCAGGGTATGTTACAAGTATTTTATTTTGTATTTTCTTCATATTTTTATTCTAGTTACATATATATTATAAATATTATTTACGAAATTATAAAAATAAAAAAATTATAAAAGTAATGACTAAATAATAAAATGAATATTTTAATCTGTACAAGTATACAAGTGGGGTCCAAAACTCAACTTTCAAACCGTAACTCCGGTAAATACGAAACAACACCCAGAAAATAGCGTACTTTAAATTATATACAATTAGTGGTGAGTTTGATGCATTTGGAGTTTTTACTTGGGAGATAAAGGTCTGGAAAGTTGGGATTCCGGAATTTTATTCAGATCATAACTTGTTATCAGTGAATTATTTTTGTATGAAATCAATTTTGTATTTTTCTATATTTGATTATCTACAACTTTCATGTACAAAGTTTCTTTATTTGAGGTGTAAAGAGTGGAACCAAAAATAGGTCCCAAAATGTATAAAGAATGAATAAATTCTTTATTGTATCTGGCCCTTATCTCCCCCTACTTTATTCCTTGTCGACCTATTCATCTAGATGCCTAGGTCTCGGAGTTTCAGGTCATGAAATATTTACAATATTTTATTCTTTTTCTTTTCTTTTATCTATTCTATAATTTTGGCTTTAAAAACAATATTTTACACACTATTTATACGCACATGCATGGATGCTAAGATGCTGGAATTAATGGTATTTACATGCATCTGCCAGGGTTTTTGAGGCTAAAATTATAGAATAAAGATGATGAAATGTGGATTCATCACTCGGGATCATGTCTTTAGAGAAATCAACTACAACTGACTTTCCCCCTCTAGATGAGAGTGAACGAGGGGACTGTGCGTATACCCTACTAGTAGTTGATGTGCAGTTAGTTTTAGTCATCTTCTTGAATACCTTCTATATGGTATATTCTCCATATAATGTGTAGCTCCCTTCATAGGCAACACTCACTAAACCTTGCATATCAGGGTTGAGATCGGAAAAGAATTATTGGACCATGATGTTGTCATCTAGACCATGACAAGGACATTTCTGCAAGATGTCCTTATACCTTTCCCAAGCATCACAAAAGGCTATGTTTGGTAGCTGGAAAATCTAGTGATGTGTGTCCTCATCATGTTCGTTCTACTCAGGGGGTATAACTTCTTTAGAAAATATTCCTTGAACTGGGTATATGTTGTAACTATAACTCCAAGGTTCTTTACACAATAGTCTGCTTTACCATCCAAGGAAAATGGAAGGGCTCTGATCCTGATATAATACTGACTAACCCTAAGAGTCTAAGGTTATACTAGATGGGCTTGAAGTTGCTTAGGAATGCGTATGACTCCTTAGAAGCATTCCCATCAAAATACAACACCAAGTTCAAGAACTGTGACTTCAACTCAAAATCCACCTTAGATTCGATTAGACTCAATAATTCCGAATTATGTATTGTTCAGGGTTGTATGCTGCATCAATTGGTGGTTCAACCCCAACATTGAGTTGTCCTAGCTGAGCTCGGAGTAATGTGTATTGTTACTCAAATGTAATTAATCAGTCTAGTACCTTCCTCATGGGGTCCTCGAGGCATTCTTCCTCTTCATATTTCTTTTTTGGAGGCATTTTACTTGAATCTTATTTGAGACATGTGTCAACAATGTGATCTTGATTAGAATAGGATTCTGAAATCGAGAAAGTCTCACTGAGATAAAGGTCTTCCTTGATGAGGTGGCAGGAGAGAAGGGGATGGTTAGTGAGTGACCATCCTGAGAGTGAGTGATCCTTAACTCAAGAGGGTCATGATTCTAAGTTGGTCTAGGTCTTGAGTGGACCTTTGAAGACATACTCTTTGGAGGCTTCAATGAGAGATTCACAAAGTTTGAACAAATATCCCCCAATTATTCATCTTCGGTGTCAAAAAGAACCATTTAGAGATGAAGTTCAATGAGGTGCTAATTCTACGGTGCACTTAAATGTGGAAAGATTATTCACACAATACAAACACAATGCAAACCCCTTTGGAAAGTTCACCAACTTCATACGTAACGTCCATAAAGGTTCATCCAATTATCTTGTCAGTTTTAGTTAGTGGTAAAACAACCTTTTAATCCATTGCTTACAGATGTAGTCACCTAAGGTAGTTCTTGTTCAAGCCAGCGGAACACACCAACTTAAAGAAAGATTACTTCTTCTAATCGTCAGAGGCAAGTGCTCGTAGCAATAAAAGGTCCATGAAATTTGGCTCTTTTCCTTAGGGGCTACATCCTTACCCACTCTTGTCTGTAGGTAAGTCTCTGCGATCCAAATGATGTCTTTATGCACCCGTAAAACAATGTTCTTTTTATTCTAATTTTTTAATCAATCTGCTCAATTTAGTCCGAATTTTAGAATTTGGTTGTCACATGAAATTTAATGTGACACCACAATTCACATCAATTGTTCAATCCCAATTTCATTTTTAATTCTAAGTTGTAAAACAATAGCGGAATCGGAAATCATAATGTAAATAAGAAACGATGATGCATGCTCAGAAGAAGGTATACTCACAATGACTCCCAGCGCTCTCCATGTGTTATGCAGAACTGAATTTTTAAATTTAAACTAAATGCATGCAGGTCAAGGTAACCACACCTAAACAGTATACTATTAGCATAAAAGAAATGGATTTCAACTTGGCTAAGTAGTACGTGTTTATGTGCGTCTCATTATGAATCTTATTAGATGGGAATATTCTAAGATGTGTGGCCTAAATTATGAAGGACACATACAAATTTAAACCTATACTACTATGAGACTATCCTAATTTCACCACTAAAATTGAGAAACACTCTTGACACAACCACACAAAAAGAAAAAATAATGTCCACTCTCTTTTACACACATGAGCTCTTAAACAAGAGCCTCTGGAAAGAAGCAATTACTTAAATTATTACAATTTCTTTACAAAAAATAAAATAGAATGTAGAAAATAAATCCTAAGGCTCTACATTCTCTCACGACTCGACTTGATCTTAAATTTAATGTGAATCCTTCAGTCGTCTTATGATATGCTCCAATGCTCATGAGATGCTCACCATCCTATGCGACCTCTCTATCACGTCGGGTCCCTCGCACAAAAACAAGACAGTAGATAGAGAGATAGACATAACATAAAATAAAACAAAGAAAAAACATAAATAGGGAAATTATCACAAGAAAAACCATGGGTAAGACTATTAGTGGTGGAAAACCTTGAAACTAGATTTTAAAAAAATGAACCTAAGACATGCCTCCATGGCAACAATGTCATTTGAAAAATCCGAGATTACCCTCAGTAACTATGTGGAATTAGCGATTAAAATGTACACTATAGGAATGAAATTTGAATTAATAAAAAATGACAAAGTTAATTTGTTGAATTAAGGTGAGCAGTCAATTTATAGTTTACTCGGGCCAGCCTAAGGTCGAACTAAGGTAGGCAGTGGTCTCCATAGTTGATTAATAGTCGATCTACAATGTAAGTTTTCAGAGAAGCATATTTTTTTTTATTTTTTATGCAAGTGAAAAAGTCATGCGAATTCGATCATGTTTAAGGGTTAAAATACAATTACAATCAAACAATATCTAAAAATCCTAAAATTGGTCAGAATGTAAATTACGATGAAATTCATGCTTATATTTTTTTGTAATTTTCTGATGTAATATGAATTAATTACGAATTAAACATGTATACAAGGTGATTTTTTACAAATTCATTAATAAATAGTAAACCGGTTTATTTTTCTAAAATAAAATTATCCTAGATAACTTTATACGAGAGGAATCTAGGAAAATTAATGGGTCCTAAAAACAATTGATCTATGATCGATTAAAAATCAACTACTCAATTCATCGTTTAATTTATTGCGACCATGTTATACGTGCAAATGTTATGATATTTTGGGCACAATCTATAACATATTAAAATATACTTACTTTTAAATTTTGATAATATTTAAAGTAATGAATAATTTAATATTATTTTAAATCATGTAGTGGGAAAAATTAACCATTTTCCATGACAATAATTATATTAAATCAATCTTAATCCATACAACTTTCAATCAAGCATCTACAAGATAGAGAATAAGTTGTTCTAGAAAATGTAATTCTTAGAATTAAAAAATAATGCGAAAATGAGACTTAAACAAATATGCAAACATAGGGTTCTAAACGCAAACATTGAAAATAAAAATAATAAAAAGAACAAATGTAGATGCAATTGCCAATATCTCGGAGGGAGTTTTTAAAATTTTCCTACGAATGTGTGCCATACACGTGTGTTCCTGATGGTAGGGACTCCATTGCAAATGAAGAAATCTGGAAGGGATGTTGTGAAAATGTTTACAAAGGCACTTGTATCACACATGGGTCCAGCTGGTAGGGGCTTCCGTACAAATCTATAAATGCTCAGGGGCAAGGGTGCATTTTCCGCATCCCTCATATGTCGCATATGTTAGTTTGGGATGAGGACGAGTTCTTTGCTAAATGAAGACCTTGACATGCTTACAGAGGCATCGGAAGTAGGGCGAGGGCGCAGGTTGGCAGGGGTGTGGCGCGGCCTGAGGAGCTCGAGCGATGGCAGAAGCGGTGACGTTGGTGGCCGAAGAAGGTGGGTTGCAGGTTAGTGAAGCAGGACGAGGGCGGTATCAACTCAAATGGATGTTGTTGGAGATGGAGACGGTTGCAGAGGCATACCACAATCAGCAGCTACACTCAATTAATTCTTGAAAAGCCTGCTCCATCTGCTAGAGGTGAAGGAGCTCCTTGGTGATGTAGCACCAAGGGTCGTAGGCTAGTAGCATGAGAAAAGGTCAGTCATCGATGGTGAAGGTAGAGTTGTAAAGGGCAGAGAAGATGGTTGGACCTTCGTCGATGGGCGAAGTAGACGAGGGGACCACACATGTCAGCGATAAGGGAGATCGGTGGCGTGGGTTGTCAATGGCACTGGAGCATGGATGGTGGTAAGTGGATTGAGCCCAGTGGAGGTAGATTGGGTCGAGGAGGGTGTTGATGATGGTAGAGAAGGTGAGCTGGATAGTGCGATGAGGGTGGGGTGATCGACGTGAAGATAGAGGTGGTGATGTGGTGTCAGGGGAAACAGAGAAGGAGAAGAGGATCAGGATGGAGGGTGATGGGAAAAAATGTAAGAGGAAGAGTAAAGAAAAAGAAGAAAAAGTATACCTGAAGGGTGGTTGAAGTGCCTCTAGATGGAGATCATGATGAGAGCTCCATGTCGTCACTCGACGACTTGGATCATCGGAGCTAGGCTAGCTCGGAGGAATTAGCAACAAAGAGATATGAACCCCTTTGTATCATGTCGGAGGAGAAGACTTGTCATCGTATCTCCTTTGTCCCGAGCTCGTTGTCGTTGAGGTTAGGTTGGAGCTCATGATTCTTCTTTTTGCATGTGGTGGATAATCTTTGTAGGGGGCGATAATTGGATATTTATTGGTGTTTGGTTGGAGGTTGAGATTTGTAGTGGCATGGGGAGGAAAAGAGGAAAATGCAGAGGAGGTTGAGGTCGATGCGGGTCATGTGAGAAGTTGTTGATATGGGAGGGACGTCCTAAGGTCGTCCATGCAGGTGGAGGAGTGGAGATTGGGGAGAGAGTATGAGGGAAAGGTGGTGGTGTGCGCAGGTTGTGCGGGTGACAGGGGGTCGATGACAGCGAAGGGAGAGAGAGGGTGAGGGAGGAGCAGAGGGCATGGGTCGTGCAGTTGGGCAATCACAACGTAAGGAATACGAGGGGGTTGACATATGCTCCGCGTAAGGGGGAGCGACGGGAGAAAGGAGAGGGGGTGCCATGTGTTGCAGGGGACGTGCCCACTTGGCGAAAAATAATAAAAATTTTAAAAAAATAAAAAAATAAAATAAAAGATAAAATATTATAAATAAATATTGTAATTAAAATTTGAATAGAAATAAAAAATAAATCATAAAAATAAAAAAGAAAAAGAAAAGAAAATAAGAATATTAAATTATTTCAAAACTTAAATGTAAAGAAAAAAAGAAATAACAGAAGAGGTTAAATCAAAAAGTGTCTACATGAGAGTTTCTCGTCATAACGAGATCTACAACTTTCGTGAAGGACTCAAAATTAAAATAAGTCACATGTCCAAAAAATATTTTTGGTGGTATTTTATAGATATAAAATATCACATCTTTGTGTTTTGCGATTTTTTTATAATTTTTGAAAGATAAAACTCAAAATGAAATCAAAGAATATATGAAATAAATTTTTACAACCTAATATATTTTTTGTATTTTTAATAATTAAGAAAATAAAAAGATAAAACAAAAAAATAAAGGGGACATATGTTCAATATCAAATGAGAGGCCCAAAACGTAAGTTTTACATATGAACTCTGACTTTTTTGAATTTCGATTTTATTTTGAAGGTAATTGAACATACATTAATTCAAAATAGTAGATTGTACGAAAGAGATATTCACATTTAAAGGCTTTTAGTCACAAACCATGGTTTGGGTTTCGTTGGTCAATTTTAATAGTTAGTATTATTTGGTATTTTTTATTTATTAGTGTTAATAATATATACACTATAGAGTTTATTTTATTCAATGTTGCATTAATGAAATCATATTAAAATAAGAGAAAGTATGGTATAATACATGTGATGTTTGTAAGGGAATTTCAGCTTTATTATTTAATGCAAAATGCATACAAATATGTATACTCACTAGGATTAATTAAATACATGGAGTCAAAATTTAATTCTAGTTAATTATGTACATATTTTATTCAATAATTTTAATAAATATGATAATGAACAATGCATAAAATGATAAATCATATATTCATCAACAACCACCTTGATTGGAGAGAGAAAATCTCTCTCCAATCCTAATGTAATCTCATTACATTAAGTACTATTTTAAGGAATCTTTTATTAATAAAATATCACCAAATATATATTACAAAATATTTATGATAATTATGAACAAAACCATTGACAATTATGAATAAAATTGAACCACCCAATAAAATATAAAATACATTTATAAATACTTGACAATTATGAATAAAATTAAACCACCCAAGAAAATATAAAATACATTTATAAATAACTGTACAATGTGAATCCAATTCACATTAACATTTAATTCGTAAATCTTATTTACAATTAACTCTCTCTATTATATTATAAATCACATTTATACTGTTTATAATTAATATGGATATCGATGTCCACATCATTCATATCCTTGATAATTAAATCATATTAAATTATCTTTGATGACTCTTCTCATGTACCCAAATAATATAAATCACATCCACATCATGCATGACAATTAAATCTCATTTAATTTTCAGTTTTCTTCAATGCTCATATACATTATCAACAATGAAATTGTTCTTGAACTCTATCAAGATGCACTTTCTCTGCAGATACTTGAAGATAAAGAAATGGCGATTGTACACTCCATGTATAGTGACTTGGATATTGAGATCATATCTCAAATCTAGATCAAGGGGACCTTTAAAATATGTTTGATTGAATCAAAGTCATAGATTTGATATTCTCATTGCATCTGAATCGCATTCATATCAGTATCCAGCATTTGGACTAAGATCATATTACATCTCTATTGAGAGGTCTCACTAAAATCCAAACCTGTTTCATCACTCGTTCGGAATGGAAGCATCATGGTTATACAATCGTTACGATCACATCACCCTAGAGCGTTCTCAATACTCGTACATGCTACATTCTTGAAGACGTAGAATAAACCAAAAGTTTTATATCTTTTTTTAGACTGTCTTCAGGATTTTGTCATTAAATTTCTCATTATATAATTGGGAGATGGTACTGATCATATACTTTGCAAAAGCATATATCATACCTAGGTATTAATAATATACTTTCCAAAAGCATATATCAAACCTACAAATTCACTCCAAAGCGAGACGATTGTGCACAGAATGTGATACAAATATCGCATGAGTGAGTTCATGTCTTCTTGTTCAGTAATGAACCTATATGATCCCTTTAAGAGATTGTATTACTCATATGCCCTTGTATGTACACCATCTCGTCGGTGTATAAACCTTAAATAGGACATCAACCTATCGGTCTACTGAATGCGCATACTAACACATTTGTCTTTGGTCAGAGGATGCGTGCCAATATCGTAACAATATAGAACATAAAACTTTTTTATCTCGATCTTGTTAAGTCAACTCTTTGACTTATCTTATCTAATATCTCCGAATTTATATTTCTATGCAGAGGGCATGCATCAAGAGGTTGATTAGATATCCGTCTTTAGAAAAGAATTGCCATCTTCTTCTCAAGTTAGAGATCCTCTCTTAATAATCACTTGATGATGCTTGACGAGTCCTCAATCTAACTCTTTAGATATCATCCAATCACCAACCTCTATGATTCACATTTGAGTTAATCACTATATGTTCATTAAGATTGTCACGGTACATAAATTTAATTGTACTAAGGGACCTATAATACAAATTTGTTATTCTTATTTTCAGATTAGGTAATGATTTGAAATAACATTTATTGCATAATGCCTCGTCATGGGTTCGCATGTCCAACAATCTCTCACTATCCCATAGACCCATTAGTGGGCAAATCTTTTAATCCCCACACTCAAGTGCCAATCATAAGATATTTAGAAAAATAGTTTGGTAAGCTAACCAATCACTTCGTTCCTATGAGACTACGCCAAGTCTTTTGACAATACTTGCATATCTCCTAGTAACAGTGCTTGCATCCTATGTGAATGTTGAATCTTATGCAACCAACTCTAGATCTTGTTAAAGCATTCATAGTGCATTTAACACTGCATCAACAATTGTTACAACCAGTATGTAATTTCTATTATCCTTATCAGAATACCCTTCTTCTCGTAGATCTTTATCTTCAAGACGAAGAACAAGTCTTAGTCTTATAAGTCATTTGCAGTTAAGACCCTTTAGATCACTATCTATAAAGTCTTAAGTTCTTTAAGATAAGACTTTGAGATTACTATATCAAAATTCTTATCATCTTTGAAGATACTGTTATTACTACAATCAAGTGTTTTACATCCATAGTAGGATTAGTAAAAATTTACTACTACCATTGCATGACATACATCTGACTTTTGTACACAACTAGCACACACCAAGCTTCTAGTAACCGATGCACAAGGGCAAGTAGCTTTATCATTCACTTCCTCAACTCTTTGAGTTGTTATCCTTTGAGATAGGTCAATACCATATCTTAAGGAAGGAAGCCTTCCTTGGGTTTTCCAATAATGGATTATGTTCAAATTATACCAACAATGTGATGGTACCAATACTTTTTTCTCTTTGCTTCCAAACATCTTCAGAACTAAGATCTAAGAGGTATCGTTGATATCTTTCATCTCAAGGTATGGAACAACCAGATTATAAAACAATTATTATCATCCTTATATCACTCCAAATGATTAGGACTTTATCCATGTTTAGCATGATGAATACAATGGCACTCCCACTAAGCTTCACATGGTTCATCAAGATTTTGTATGAAATCATAACCTTTATAATTTCATTAAATCTGATGTCTCGATTGCTAGAAGCTTATTTGAGTCCATAGATCCTTAAGCTTCCACACCTTGCCTTCCTCAACTATGAAGCCCTAGGCATACTTCATATGAATATCCTTGGAGAGGTATTCATAAAGTGATGCAATCTTGACTTCCATCTTGTAGATGTATTTTTCAAATTGTGTAGCTATAGTTAACAATATTTTGATGGGTTTAAGCATGATCACTAGAAAGCAAATCTCATTGCAAGAAATGTCTTCTTTCTATGTGTAGCTCTTGGGAACAAGCCATGCTTTGAAGGTCTCTACCTTCACGTCAGGTTCCATCATTCTCATGAAGATCGTTTTCACCTAATAGGTTTTACCCTTATAGGTGGATCCTTGAGGTTCCATAGACAACACTTGTGTATGAAGTCTACATTAGACCTTATTGATAACATCCATCTCGCCATGTCATGACGTATAGAAACTTCATCATATGAAGACAGATCATTGTTAGACTTCTATGACACATGGAATCCATATCCTTTAGGCAATCTTACCCCCCTCAAACTAATTTGAAGAGGTACGAGTGTTTCATCTTTAATTATCCTTTTAGTTTTCGATTTCAGGAGCCTCATTATCTTCTCAAGATTCAATGAGTTCCTTTACTTCATTTTCACCTAGATTCTTAAGAAAGTAATTTTCATAGAATCATATCCCTAGAGATTAAATCTTTTAAGAATCTTAAGATCATAAAGTAGGTATCTAATACCATCCTTTATATTCCCAATGAAGAATCACTCTCTAGTGCTAGATTCCAGCATTCTTGCATCCGTGATATGGTTATGGACCAAACAACCCTAAATGCTCAAGTGTCAAACACTGGTCTACGTTTTAAACTATAGTTTATCAGGGTTTTCAGGTCTAGGTTTGCATGGAATCTTATTAAGGATATATATTGCAGTCTCTGCTACATATATACCTAGAAACTAAGAGGTAATGATGTTAATATTCATCATTGATGAAATCATGTTACACATTATCCAATTGCATCTCCTTACAACTCTATTGAGTTTAGTTGCATTAGGAAGAGTGATATAGGAATGATATTCTTTTCATAATATATCCTTGAATTCATCTAATAGGTACTTGCTTCCTTGGTTAAATCAAATGCATTTCATCTATGGCGAAGGGAAGAAATCTCATATCACAAATACTCATCAATTGATATCACATATCATTAAAGTTTATTATGATGTAGATGATCCAAATAAACATCCATGTGGACAATTATTAAACCATAAGATCAAAATTTCTAGTCTTCTAAAACATATGCAACAAATTGCAAGTGTTATTAGAAGAATGAGATACAATTATTAGACTTTGATCTTATCTAATAAGTAAGTCAATTCAAATGATTATATGTAGATGTATAATATGATGACGTATTATTCGAGTCCTTCTCTAAGAATCGTAGATAATCTAAAAAGCCATACCACCAATACATCAGCTTGTTGCAGTATTGGCATTCGTCCAACTCTTTAGATATCATATGTATGGAAATTACAGAATTACAATCAACACTTTGACTTTCCTTCTCACTTGGGTCATACCATTGCCTCTACTATGTTTCCTTCATCTATAAACAATCATTGTTTAAGAGAAGGGATCTCTTACTCAAAATATTTCAATATAAGAGTATCTCAACATATATATGCTTCATTCAATTCATACAATATGAATATTATGAAGCATCATGAAGGACTAGAGTATATATAGTAGAATGATGACACTCTTCATATCTACATACATCTTAACTCTTAAAGACTTTGGTTCAGGCAGGTACTCAACATTTTGAGTACATTATCTCTTATCGAGCCATCATTTTGCATAATACAGTGAACCATGTCATTCATGATTAAATGTCGAGAGCATATATGTATAAAAATAATCTTCTTAGGTTTTATATGGATTTTTTATAATTACGATCGTCCTTGACATGATACTTCCAAAGCACATTCGATGAGAGATCAAGATTTTAGAGACATACAAATCCATGATTGTTGTCATATTATCTATTTAATTGTCATTCCTCATTATTATTAGGAAATTTTCATATTGCAACCACATACATTATGTGTCCAACTGCAAGTACAATATCTTTATCATGGATCCAATCCATGATATTTTATTTGTTATTATTGAGTGGATTTAATGTAGGTTATCTGAAATTAGATAATTTGTATAAATACATATTTTACTTTGATGAAGGATTTTATATCAAAGTTATCTTGCCTTGTCAACTCTGAAATGTTCATTCCCTTATCCACTCTCAAGCAAGATTTGGGATATCCTTCTTACTTTTATTACATAAATTGAGAAACTATAACTTAGATAAAAAGAACCGAGAATTCATTCTGCATTACAAGTCCAACTTGCATTTCCCAATTCAGTCTTTAATACCCAAGCCCACCACCCCTAAGGTGATGTTGATCCATTGTTAATTGAATCAACCGTCAATAAGAATAGAACTCACCACATGCAATCCAATATCACCCTAATAATATGATAAACCAATATTGGGTTCACTACGCATATGATCATACTCTTTCGAGAAGCAAAGAGCACAATCCATGTGTGATTGTATGTAGGAGCTATCACTTCGGATAGGCATCTTCAGCATACAATCCATGCCGATGGAACCCTTCGTCTTGACGGGAGACCGTGGATGTCATTTATATGATCCACTATATCCTCAAATTTTAAGTAATTATTGTAAATCATATTCACATAATCAATTCTTCAAAAGGAATTATATCTCTATTCATAATAGAGTATTTATTTCTATTGGATCTAATTAATATAATCTTATTAAATCAATTATCAATCCAATCAATCAACCAATAAATAATTAGGGTTCACTTGATATTACTATATAGTATACACCGTCACAAGTATGTATTATTTTAGATTTTAATAATTATAGTACAATTTGACTTACTCATATTATTCATTCCTCAAAAATGGATCCGATCAGTACACTCGAGTTATGTTGGTAGGGGGCATTTCCTTGACATGCATGGTGCTAATTCGTAAACCAAGCTTGCATACTTAGACTAGACACCTTCACCATTCCGATTGAGAACAACATAAAATAATGCCAATGTACTTGCGATTTTATTTATCAACTTTGATGACTGACATTATACTATATATTAATCACTCTTTATAATAATTTTAAAAATAATAAATTTCTAGTCATAGCAAGCAAACAAGAACTTGTTTTTTTGCATGCAAAAGTTGTCCTACAACTACTCTAGGATCAACTAGGGTTTTGTCATAAAAAATTCATTCAGTAATGATTAATATTTAATCTATAATATTCATAAATATTAAGCATCAATTAATGATGGAAAATTCCAAATTTCCTTGATTACTTTGAATGATAACCAAGTAAGAAGACTTGATGATCTAATTATCATCCAACCCATCGCCAATAAATATGGAATATATAGAGAAAACAGAGTCGGAATCAGGTGAAATGAATTCTAATGATTTTATGGTTTTTTTCTATACTTAATTATATGTTTATTTCATGATATGTAACTGGAAAAGAGTAAGCATAAACAAATTCATTACAGATCCACGAATACATGCAAAAATATTTTTCTGACGGGAAGGATTCGAATCTCTATCCATGCACTTTTGGTGTCAATACTTGGATACTATTTTGGAGACATATTTAGAAATTCTAATAAATTTTATGATCCAAAAAATTCATCCAAATAGTGCACAAACAATGGCTTTTTATCTTAGCAAAAAATGATTTAAAACGTGCATCTTATGCATACGAGTCCCCGTGCATCCGATATACAAAACATTGTTCCCTTAGATTTTGGAGCACATCCAATACATTTAAATTGGCTCTAATACCACTTTAAGTCTAGGGTTTAAGCCTTAAAGCATCACAAAGCGTGAAGATCGTATCATAAGTGATCAAGAGCGACTAGTCATACTAGTTTCTCAGGACAACAGAAATTAAAAATTTTAAAGAGATAAAACCACATGATTCGAGAACACTTCTCAAATAATTTCTTAAAGATCACAAATTAGTTCAAGGAATACCTCTGGAAGCGTGGTTGTGATCGCACATCTTTAAAGGAAGAGATTCTCCTGTCTCATGTCCATTCTGACGAAGATTGTACGTGAGGGCTCGTTGATGATGTTCGACATGCGAGCCACGACGAGCCATTATGCAATAAATGTTATTGTGAATATCATTCCCTCATCTGAAATTAAGAATAACTAATTTGCATAATAGGTCCCTTAGTACAATTAGGGTTCTGTACCATGGCCATCTTAATAATCATACAGTTGTTGGTTCAACTATTGAATCATAGAGGTTGGTGCTTGGATGAATATCTAAAGAGTTAGATTGAGGACTCATAAAGCACCGTAAAATGATTGTTAAGAGATGATCTCCAGCCTGAGTAGGAGATGGCAATCTTTTTTCACATAGGCTGATATCTGACCGACCTCTTGATGCAGGTCCTCTACATAGGAATTGAGATTCGGAGGTGTCAGATTAGTTAGGTCAAAGAGTCGACATAACGAGATCCAGATAACCAAAAACCTATATCGTATGTTGTCACGGTATAGGCACGCATCCTCTGACCAGAGACAGATGTGCTACTATATGTCTGAGTATGTACATTTGGCAAACCAATAGGTTGATGACCTAACCAAGGTCTATACACCGGCGTGCTGGTGTGCATATAATGGCATTTGAGTAATACGATCTCTCAAAGGGATCATACAGGTTCACTACTGAACCAGAAGACATTAGATCACTCGTGAGATATTGGGAAGAATCAAATTCCATGTACGGTTGTCTCGCTTTGGAAGCTTGACTGAATTTGTATATTTCATATATACTTTTGGAAAGTATATGATCAAGACCTAGGTATGATATATGCTTTTGGAAAGTATATGATGGATACCAAATCCCAATGATCAAATGAGAAACTTACTGATAAAACCCTGAAGTAGACAGTATAAAGTTGATCTAATACCTCGGGTTTATTCTAAGTCTTCCAGTATGCAGGATGTACAGGTGTTGGGAATACCTGAGGGTGATGTGATCATAAACGATTATATAACCATGTCGCTTCCATTCCTAGGGAGTGATGAAACGGGTCTGGATTTTAGTGACTCCTCTCAGTAGAGAAGTAATCTAATCTTGGTCCAAATGTTGGACATTGATCTGAATGTGATTCAGATGCCATGAGAAGATTAGATTTGTAGTCTTGATTTAATCAAGCATCTATGGGAGGCCCGAGATATGGATTTGAGATGTGATCTCAATATCCAAGTCACTATACTTGGAACAATACAATCGCCCTGTCCTTATCTCCAAGTATCTGCGGAGAAAGCACATTATCCTTGAAAGAGTTCATGGATAATTTCATGGATAATATGAATTTGATTCATATTATAAGGAGAGATATCTGAGATAATTAAATGTGATTTAATTATCAAAGATATGAATAATGTGAATGTGATTCATGTTATTTGGGCACATGAGAAAAGAGATCCAAGATGATTAAATGTGATTTAATTATCATGGATATGAATAATGTGGATATCACTATCCATATTAATCATATATATTATAAATGTGATTTATAATATATAAGAGAGAGCATATTGTGATTTATATTTGTTAGTTAATTATTAATGTGAATTGGATTCACATTAGATGATTAATTGAAAATATAATTTACATTTTGTTTTGGGATGTGAATGTGATTCACATTTTTTTAATGGCATGATTGCAATATTTCACAAGATAATTGTGATTCACATTTTGTTTCCATCTCCTTCGATGCGTCTCGCTCATGAAGAAGATGTTGGATCTCGTGTGACGAGA
The DNA here is from genome assembly GCA_037367405.1 of Ottelia alismoides. NCBI lineage: Eukaryota > Viridiplantae > Streptophyta > Magnoliopsida > Alismatales > Hydrocharitaceae > Ottelia > Ottelia alismoides. The sequence continues at coordinate 988,705 of JAZKJV010010113.1, forward strand.
TCAGGAGATCTGCCACTTTGGATCATCAAATGGATTGCGAGGAGCACGCGATTCATCTCCGCGCTCGTAAGCGTCTCCTCCATCGAATCGTACTTGAGACAGGAGGTCTCTTGGTTTAGAGACTCGATCTCAACCACGTTGCAAGAGGTAATCCTATTACTTGTTTGTGGTTTAGATGAAACGATCCGAGAAGTGTTCTTGATTCATGTGGTTTCGTCACATAAAAATTTTAATTTCCGCTGCATCGAGCAACTAGTGCGACTAGTCGCTCCGGATCGCATTCGATGCGATCATCACGCTTCAGTGATGCGCTTGAGGATTTTTTTTCCATATCCTTCAAGTGGTATCAGAGCCAGGTTGTCGAAGGTTTTGGAATAGATCCGTGAACCTACGAAAATTTTGGCTCGTTTGGGTTCCTGAAGACTTTAGCATTTCGATTTTCGCATCCCTGTCTTGTGACTAAATTTTGTTTTGGTTAAAATTTTTAAACACGAAATTTCAAATTGCATAATGTTCCTTATTAATCAAGTAAATAGTAGGATTTGAGTTTGCATAATTTAGATTCCGTTTGCTCAAGATATGGTCGTTTTATTAACCATATATTTACTGTTTCGGGGATGGCGATTAGAGACATAATTAAGATGTTAATTACGGTTTTAAAACGCCTGAAAATGTGTGTTTATCACATGATTTCGTTTTTAAATCAAGTTATCAATCTATGGAAATTTTTGCTTAATTTAAATTTAAAATGAATGAGATATGCTTTTTTTAGTTAGTGAGGGTCACTGCTGGAAATTGCATGATTATCCGAAACCTTGTGATTATCATTCAAATAAATTAATGGAAATTAATTGTTATTTTCCGAAATGATTATTGATAAATATTTATGAAATATTTAAATATGATAACCAATTCCTTGAATGACATTTCACTAACCAAAATGATAAGATAGTTGACCTTGATCATAGTTGGTTGATATGAAATCATCAACAAACATTGTTTTCATGCAAAACCCTAGTTTATCCTACTATAGTTGTAGGACAACTTTTACATGCAAAACCCTATTGCTTGAATATGATGGGCGATTTGTTTAGAAAATCTCCTTATAATATTATCAAAATAGTTTTGATGAATATTATATGGTATAATTTCAGTTGAAAAATCGACGAGCATCTCAAAGTACACAATGATCTATCTGGCACTATCCTTTCCTGACTTTGATATGGTGTCTAGTCAGAGAGCATTGGGGTAGCAGGTTGCACTAGATGTGGTCTGTCCCACTCTCGTCGGTACTGGCCATGACAACGGGCAGGGACTCGATAATGCCGGAGAAATCAAAGTGTATTTTTCTAATTATTAAAAATCGAATAATACGTACTTTGAGATTATACCTACTATTCAATTAATAATCAAGTTTGTTGATTGAAAATTAGATTGATAATTAATTTAATGTGATTAAGTTAATTATATCCAATTAAAAGCACTATATTATGAATAGATGTGTATTTCCCTTGGAAGAATTGATCATAATGAATGTGATTCATAATGATTAATTAGAATTTGAATATGATATGGAGGATCACATTAGTGACATCCATGGTCTCCTGTCAAGGCGGAGGGTTCCGTCGCCAGAGATTATATGTCGGAGACACCTGTCCGAAGTGACAGCTCCTGCATACAAGCCATTTGGATCGGGCTCTTCGCTTCTCGAAAGAGTAAGGTTGTATGCGTAGTGACCCCAATATCGAATCCTCATATTATTGGGAAATATTGGATTGCGTATGGCGAGTATTAAGCATGTTGACAGTTGGTTCAATTAATGACGGGTCAACATCACCTTAGGGGTGATGGGCCCGGGTATTAAAGACCTAATTGGGAGATACAAGTTGAACTTGCAAGGTAGAATGTGTTCCTGCTTCTTTTTATCAGAGTCACAAGTTCTCATATTATTGGGATGTGATAAAGATAATAAAGGAGATCCCAGATCTTGCTTGAGATATAATGGTAAGTATATCTCTTACATTGAAAGTGATTATGGGAATGAACTTTCAGTGTTGACAAGGTAAGACAACTTTGATATAAAAATTCCTAAATCAAAGTAAAATATGTATATGTAATATATACACATTTATGAAAATTTTTTATTTCAGATAACTCCATTAAACCCACTCAATATTATACTCAATAATAACAAATAAAATATCATGGATTGGACCTATGATCTAGATATTGTACTTGTAGCTGGACACATAATGTATGTGGTTGCATTGTGCAAGATTCCTCAACATAATGAGGTATGACAATTAAATAAGATGATAAGACATCACCTTAGGGTTCGTATGTCTCTATAGTCTTGATCTTTCATCGAGTGTACTTTGGAAGTGACATGTCGATGGTGATCGTAATTGTCGAATAATCCTTATAAAATCAAAGAAGTATTTTGGCATACATAAGTGCTCTAGACATTTAATCATGAATGACATGGTTCTCTGCATTATGCAGAATGGTAGCTCGAAAGAGATGATGTATTCAAAATGTTTGAATACCTACCTGAACCAATGTTTTAAGAGTCTATATGGATGTATAAATGATGAATGTCATCATTCTACTGTCTATACTCAAGTCATTCATGAATATTCATAATATTTATATTGTATGAATTAAATGAAGCATGTATAAGTGTTGAAGTTCTCTTATATTGAAATCTTTTGAGTTCAACATAAGAGATCCTTTGTCTTGAGCGATGGTTGTTCATAGATAAAGAGAGCGCAGTAGAAGCATGGGTTTGACCCAAGCAAGAAGGAAAGTCAAAGAGTTGACCAACTTCTTTGACTTCCATATGGCATCCAGATAGTTGGATGAATGCCAATACTCTAATGAGTCGATTTATTAATAGTATGACTATCTGGACTATCTAGGATCCTTAGAGAAGGACTCAGATAGTGCATCGAAATAATCTACATTTGATCATTGAAATTGACTTTCTTATAAGATAAGATTAAAGTTTAATAATTGTATCTCATTCTTCTAATGAAACTTGCAATTGTTGCATATGTTTTAGAAGACTGAAAAATTTGATCTTAAGATTTACGGTTATCCGCATGGATATTGATGCAATTGTTGCAACAATCTCTGTTGGATTGATAGACTTGAAATTTTTAGTGGGAGAGCATCAGTCTTAGAGAATGTCTTTATGACCTAGATATTAGAATACACTCATTGTTTGTTTCTAAATGTTGGAAATAGACATGAATTATGAGATAGAATTATCATAAAATTTTATGATGGATATATTTCAGATAGTAATCTAACATCTAGTGGACTCCACAAAAATTAGAAAATTAATGAATGGCTCATTAAGATTTCTAATACTGAAAATTAAACCTTAACAGATCAATAGGAGGATGAAGATCACTTGACAATGATCCGGCATCGAGTCTTGGACTGATATCTATTGAGATGATCAATAGACTAGTGAGGTATTGAACTTTAGATTGTCTGACGGTTCAAATCTTACATACTTGTGAATATTGTATTCAAAGTAAATATGTCCAATACACTCTTCTATGGGAATAGTGTAAGATGCCATGGTATTCATGATCTTATACATATTGATGTATGTGGATCATCTATATCATAATAAACATTGATAATATGTGTTATCATTCAATGATTATTTGTAATCAAATTTCTTATCTTCACCTAAGAAACCTTTGAAATGTTCAAAGATTTCACAATTTTGGTTTAGAACCAAAGTTTCAAGAATGTGAAATGAATTTGATCTAACCTAGGTAGCTTGTACCTATTAGATAAAATTCAAGGAATACCTTACGGAGATATGAATATCATTTCTATCTCACTCCTCTTGATAAACTTGAACTCAATAGAGTTGTGGGGAGATACAATTGGATCATGTGTGACATGATTTGATCAATGATGTTTTTTTAGTATAATTACCTCTTAGTTTCCAGGTATATATGTGGTAGAGACTACACTATATATCCTTAATTAGATTCCATGCAAGTAAGCTGGAATTAAGCACTAGAGAGTGCTACTTCATTAGGAAAATAAAGGAAGGTATGGGATACCTACATTATGACCTTGAGATTCTTAAAATATATCTTCTCTGAGAATGTGATTCTTAGAGGCTGAGACTCTGGAGAATCGAGAAGAAATTGAAGTAAAGGAACTCATTTATTCTTGAGATGATAATGAGGCTCCTGAAATCCGAAACTAAACGGATAATTAAAAATGAAACATTAATACCTCTTCAAATGAGTTTGAGGATGTATTCCGTGTGTTGATTAAGTCTGACAATGATCAGACTTCGTGTAATAAAGCTCCTATGGATCATGACATGGAAAGATGGATATTAGCAATAAAGTCTAAAGTAGACTTCACATACAAGTGTTGTATATGGACCCTCGAGGATCCACCTATATGGGTAAGACCCATAAAGGTGTAAATGGATCTTCAAGAGAAAGGAAATATGATGATAAGGTAGAGACCTTCAAAGCTCGCTTCGTAGCCATGAGCTACACACTGGAAGAGAAGACATTGCTTGCGATGAGACTTGCTCATCAGTAACCATGCTTAAACCCATCGGATTATTGCTAACTATAGCTACACAACTTGGCTTTGAAATCTTCGAGATGGAAGTCAAGATTGCATTCCTCTATGAATGCCTCTCTGAGGATATTCACATGAAGTAGCCCCAGGGCTTCATGATTGGGGAACCTAAGGTGGGAAAGCTAAAGAAATCCATCTATGGACTCAAAAAGCTTCTTATTGGATGACGAGTCCGATAACGCGCTTGTTAAGAAGTTGTTTTTATCTTTGTTCCTGTTAAAAGAATAATGTCGTTCGTTGTAGGCAGCGATTATAATCGGTCAAGAAATAACCACATAAATTTAATCAAATTTTAATCGAGTGGTTTTATGTTTATTTTACTTGGACATGTCCCAAGGTCGATCACAAGGAGGTAATGGAACAACCTAGAGTTATGTCTATCAATATTCGTGCACGGTTTTTGAGGTGGTCTATTTTTGTAATTTTTAATGCAAATAAGGTGTGCGAGATGCAATTTCGGCTTATTTTAGGGACTAAAATGCAAATTACGACCAAACGATGTTCGAAAAATACGAAACTTGGCCACAATGTAGATTATGACGAAATAAATGCAATGTAATGATTTTGGAATTTTTGGATACAAAATGAATTTTTTATGCATTTTTAAATGCAAACATAGCGATTTTCAATATTTAATTATAATAAATACTAAACCAACTTGTTTCCCAGGACCAAAATTATCTCAGATCTATCACTAGGTGATTGATCTCAGAAAAAAATTTAAACCACAAAAATGTGAGATCTAGTACCCATTAGAAATAAAATAGTGAAATGTGCAAAATGATTTTTACAGGGCAGATTACGAGTGCAAATGAATATCTTTTTGGGCACGATGTCAAGCACAATTAACTCTACAATATGTGATTTTTCGAAGATTTTTTGAGCAACGATTAATCAATTATAAATTCCAGAGTAAGGAATGGGTAAAATATGCAATTTTCCACAAAATAATTATTTATTAATTAACCATCAATCACAAAAATGCCCACAATATGTCAAGATGTACAGAATTAAACGACACACATCATGCTATTTTTTGGATAAATAAAATGATGGAAAACAGAGGTCTAAAATGAAGGAGAAATACAGGGGTACAGATGCAATAAATATAATAGAATTAAGCAGGGGGGTTTATTTGCAATTTCCGATACTATGGAGAGGCTCTTTGCAAAGTTACCAGATGGTCACGTGCGATGCACGTGACCCTTGGGTCGGTTGGGCTGAAGTGCTAATAGGAGAAAGACCAGGGCTGCTTCTGTAATTTGCCTACGGGGTACGTGCGCAGCACGTGACACCAGGGTTGACGTTTGCTTACGTCCCCCCGCGCACGTGCCTCGCATGTGCGGCGGGTCTTGAGCCCATGCACGGTCCTTGTCGGCGGAGGGAGGCGAAGCTTGCGGCGGTGGCTTCGATGGCTGGCGACGCGGGGCGTTGAATGTAGTCGTCGGTGGCCGACACACGGGCAGAGGGACGTCGGGGCGGAGTCAAGAGCGTTGTCGGAGAATATGGCATCGAGGAAGAGGCGATGGCGGAGAAGATGAAGGAGGAGGTGTTGCTTCGGTGGAGAGGTCGATGTCGAAGAATACGTATCCTCAACGGCGTTGGGAGTGGCCGGAGGGAAGCAGTGATGGCGGGGCGGCACTACGACGAGCTTAGGATTGCTCGGATCTCACCGGGGAGGCATGCGATGTTGTCACTGCCGTGAAGGATCTCCGGATGCAATGGGCGGATAGATGGTGAGGACGGAGGGTACAAAGCTTAAATAAGAGAGAGGGAAGGTCGAATGGCCAGCAGGAGACCCGGAGGTGGTGGCTTGGCCGTTGCGCGATGACGGGGTGGTGGTTGCGGAGAGGAGCGGCGGTTGCAAGGGGCGGCGGTGTTTTCGGAGGAGAAGAGGACGAAGGTGGATGGTCGTCCGATTGGCCAAGATCGGACGACCATAAAGGTGACGCGTGGCATGGGGGTGAGAGGGAGAGGCGCGTGCGTTGCGCGAGCCTGGGAGGCGCGTGCCTGGGAGGCACGTGTGACGCACGTGCGCCCCTTTTATTTATTATTTTTTTAAATAAAACGAATAAATAAAACAACCAAAAATGCAGACACGTGGCGGCCCCAGGGGCGGCCACGTGTCATCACCAGAAAAATCGAAGAAAAAGACTTTGTAAAATCAAAAAGAAATAGTAAATGGCCTCGGATCGAAAACGTTCCTTCACGAAGATTGGTTATCTCGATGAGACATACAACTTTCATGAAGACATCAAAGCCAAAATCAATAAAATGCACAAATTAATTTTTTTGGGGTATCCCATGTACATAGAATACCTTGATTTTTGGGTTTTATAATTTTTGTCATTTTTAAATCAGATAGAAAATCCGGAAAAAATATGGAGAAATCAAAGATAAATAAAGACACCTAATTCTATTTTTTGGATTTTTATTAATTAAGAAAATAGGTACATAGAATATCAGGTCAAAAACCGCTAAAATACACAATGTATAAAGAGGCCCAAAACCCAACTTTCACATATGAGCTCCGATTCACTTGAACTTAGTCTTGTTTTGAAGGTAATAGGATGTACATTAGTTCAAAAGTGAGTAGGATCAAATCGGACATTGGATGGGGAAGATATGTGGCTTTTAGTCCGAAAATCCTGAAACTAGGGTTGGGGTTTTTGGTCCACTTAATAGGGTTAGTGATTTTTTTGTATTTTTCATTTATTCTTGTTAGTGATATGTACACAGTGGAGGTGGTTTTGTGTCATTCGGAGTTAGCATGAAGGAGTTGAAAATTCAGGAAGTTAAGCTATTTAAAGGTCAAATTTGGCTTCGATTTTTGGCTTCTTATTTTGTGCAAAAATTATGGATAAAATGCCATTCTTATGAAAACATGAATGAATGCTAATTATGCAGAATAGATGCAGATATGCTATTGATTTTGATGGAATTGAGCTTAATAAATGAGATTTAGAGTGATGAATCCGAGATTCATCATCCCCCTATACTTAAACCATGCTCGTCCCTGAGCATCAAAAAGATATGCCATGAGGTGAAATGAGATTGGCTTTCATACCAAGATCATGAAGTGAAGGTGAAAGTGAAACTAAACTCGTCCTTTGGATTATTTGTGTGTCGGAACTTCTGTGAGACTTAGAATTTTAAAATCAACAACCCTCAAGTTATACACAGCATTGTCACAGTTTTGGCTCAGAAGTCATCTTAGATCCATCCTCTTCCCAAAGTATACCCTATGAACATTGAACAACCGACTCATATGTGTGAAGGGTTTTAGCTCTTCCAATCTAGAATGCCGGACTACCATGTTTCTCTCCTCTCCAGTAACTCGTCCTCGGGGAGTCAGGTATTTCCTTCTAAGGTCTGTCGTGCTGTGTTCACAATCTAAATTGGGGAGAAGTTAGATAAAGGGAAAAGAAATGGAGGGTGGATAGTGTAGTCACCTCTCCTTGTGAAGATGGCCAGTGTAGCCGAGTCTTCACCAAGATCTGCAGGTTTCTTGATGCTTGGACCTTTTTGGTCAGATTTTATTTGGTAATGCTTCTTTGTATTTGGAATATTTGGTGGTTCTGCTTAGATCTTTTTGTGCCCCTACGGATATAGAATCTTTTTATTCCATACATTTTTTGGGGTCTTAGAAAAAATTGTGCCCAGCCATCCATCCCTTTTCCGAAGCTTTATTTCAACCCGTACTCCAGTCTTTAGATTTCCACGCTACCAAAGAAGAGACTCACACTGTCTTTCAACATCCCGTCTGTGTTGAGCTAAGTGCATAGTGCGAGAGTACAAGTTAATTCCCTATTCCAGAGTTGTACGCAGAATGAAGAGACCATGTTAGACACTAAGAGTCGAACGCTGCACATTGTCGTGTGGAACTAAAGAATTAAGTCAAAAGACCTGAAGCTCTTAAAATCCTATTTATCGGTGAAGTTCCTCTGAAAATTAGATGGATTAAGGTCAAGTCTAGACCACTCTTGGTTTCTGCTCACAACTTGGTTCAGAACCCAATGACTTTTCATAGATGTAGATGAATGCGATGTTGGGTGTGTGAAATGCAGACACTTTTTTTTTCTGTTTTATGCAGGAGATTTTTTTTTTCTTTTTTTGGTCAATGCAAGAATGAATAAGAAGCCATTTTCAAAATTTTTTTGACAAAGTCAGTGTCAGTAGCAAAAACCTTTTTCTTTTCTTTTCATTTTTCATTTTTTTTGATTACCCACCCTGTAAATACATATAGACTTACGCAAAACTACGAGATATGGGTAAAATATATACAAAGTATATAAAGACCCCCCTATACTAAGTGAGTGATGTGTCCTCAGAGCACAAAACCATAATGAATACATAGCTCGGGCTAAGCGTAGGAGAGTGGAAAATTAATATACAAAGGTCTGTCCCCCTATACTTAGGCTATGAGTAGTCTTAGTATAGAAGAAGAGCGCAGAAAAGGCGGTCGAGATATGAAAAATAAGGAGAGTATATACAGGTGAGTGTCGGTTCCCCCTATACTTAGGCTCTGGTCAGCCTAAGTATAGAAGAAGGGTGGAAATGGAGTGATCAGGAGAAGGAGTGTGATGAGAGAAATGGTATATACAAATGGCATCGGTCCGCCCCATACTTAGGACTTGGCCTAAGTAGAGGAAGAAGCTGTACAAGGGGACCGATGTGGTCGGGAGGGAGGGCGGGTAGCCGATGATTAAGATGGTTTTTGGCTGATCTTCTTGTGAGCCTGCGGTGGGAGATCGTAATGATGAGACGGAGTTGAGGCATAAGATTCCCAACTATTATCAGTGTCATCCTCAGAAAAAATATGATGGACAACAGATGAAGTGTTTGAGTCAGATGAAAGATATCCATCGTCAGAGTTATCCTAAGAGGAATAGTATTTTAAATTGGACATACTCCAAGTATTAATGTCTTTTTGTTTTTTCAGTTGTTTCCTCAGAATTCATTACTTCTTGGGGTCAATCGGTTTGTCTTTAGATGAATACTCAGAAGCACCGGTCTCAGTCAGCTCATACGAAATAATTCCAGTGTACTTGAAGAGGGCAGGAGCATCATCTTTGGATGAGTAGTAGTTAGGAATGGGAGTTGTCCAACGAGAATTGAATTTTGGATCCTTGCGAAGATATGGCTTTAGAGTTGCCGAACAGACTTCACTTATGTAGACTACTTTTTCCGGACCTGATGATGGACCATCAGCTGATTCCTCTTTCGAAAGGTCAATGGTGACTCTCTCTTTATTTCTTCGTGAAGGTGTCGGTTCACTTGAGTATTCAGATGAGTAGCCATTGGAATCCTCCTTGGTCGATGTTTGGCCTGCATGCTTGTTCGTAGTCTCCCGAATGTTGGTGCACTCTCAATTTGGGATGATTTGTTCCAGATATTCAGAGAATGTTGCTCCAGGGTGCGACCATGCATGTCTCATGATCATAGAAGAATGATTTGTCTATTTTGAGATCCGCGGGAACTGAAATTCTGGGGAGAGTCTCTAAACCAATATTCTCATCAACAACCGCTATCTCAGGTGTTGCATCGGGGTAGGGCTCTTCTACCTCTTCATGGTTGCAGCTGTCGGGGACTTCGTGGGTTTCATCAAAAGATCGTGGTTCCTCAAAGACATGGTCCGATCTAAATGCTTCCAATGCTTTAAAATCGATTTCCCGAGTCTCACAATCAATAATTGCCTTAGCCAATGCTAAGAACGGCTTTCTGAGAATGATTGGACACTGGGTGAATTCTCCTTGATGCTCAATATCAATGATTGTGAATTCTACTTTGAGCGGAGCACCTTGGAATTTCATGATGACAAAAATGATTCCTCTAGACCGCTTTATTGATCGGTCCGCCAATTGAATAATCTCTCGTATCTTCCGAATCGGTCTGAGTTTGAGTTCGTGAAATACAGAGGTCGGGAGGATATTGATCGGTGAATTGTCATCAATCCGAGCATGGGTGAAAATTGTGTCTTTGATTTCGCAGTCAAATCTGGGTAACCTCTTCACTACGCGACTCTTGGTTTTTCTCCTCAACTCCAAGGAGGAGGCCATTGACAAGATATGTCTTTCAGCCTTTGTTCGTATCGTACTTGACTTTTTGTTCATTAATTTATCTCTTATAAATCTTTTAAGGTCGAGGGAAGTGTTCAATGGCCTGTATAAAGGGAAGTTCAAACATCAAGCGTTTTTCCAATGCTTCCTGTACAGTCGGATCCAAATTCCTCAGATCGTCTTCAGTTTCCATTTTTATGAAATTTTCCGAATTTTCAAATTTTTTGTGGTTTTCAAATATTTCCATTTTTTTGGTATTTTCTGTGTTGTGTGGGGGTATGGTGTGTTCCTTAGATGAGCAGGGGTTCTTGTGTTCAGGGTGATGGTTAGCGGCATAGTCATTTCTAGGGAAATAATATGCAGAAGTGATATTGTCAGAATCATCCCTAGGTTCTTGAATATCCTCAGAATTTTTAATTTCAGATCCAATCATTTACTTTTTCATTTTAATGTCTGAGCCACCATAGAATGCGATTAATCGGTCGGTGAATTTTTGCAATCTATTTTCCATTGATTCAAATCTTTTATTCATACTCGAAATATCATCCTCAAAATTTTGTTCATGATGACTAATGGGAGCAGTCGATGTGTGTTTTTGTGATTCAATGATTTCATCTTCCATTTTCCTATATGTGCTAGGAGAGGAGTTTCTTGGAATATCCAATATATGATCATTATTTTCAGAAAATATCTCCTCAATAATCGTGGAAGGAGGCTGCTCATATGATCCAGACATGTGGAGTTGGTCCGAGTGAAATTTATTCCTTTGATCATGAGTGGTCGGATCTTGGTATGATGGAGTTACCATACAAGGTTCTTGTATTTCTATGTAGTTAGTCCAGTCCTCTATATGATTGTCATGTCTGAAAAGGGGGTTGTCATGGTCAATCCAAGATGATGATTGTTCATTAGTGTTCCAGGGCAGGGTCGAAGGACAAGGTAAAGAAGTGTTTAATTTGATAATGTAGTTGTGATCTCGCAGGAATGATGGATTGATATTCACCGAATATGATGGATAAATTGCATGATCGACGTAGAGAGGATTGATATATGAAGAAGTGGAGACCTCACTCGGTTGTTGGTTTGTCAGGTCCGAAAACAAAGGATTGTCATTCATGAAGCAGATCGGATTTGTGGAGAATGTTGGTGTTTGAGAGTCTCTTGTTGAAGTTGGAGGAGGTGTTTTGGGTCTAACCGATACAAATACATTTTCATAGTGTAGCACTGATGGATCTTCGGATAAATGTTCGGTCCTTTTTGAAAGAGTTGAACAAAGTGATGGGTTGGATCTGCAATTTGGAAAAAGTTCCATGATGAGGTTTAAATCGAGAGAGAGGAGAGAGATGATCGCACAGGAAGAGAATTTTTATCAAATGTGTGGCTTTTGATCTTCGGTATTGGTTCACGCACACCAATGCAAACACAAATCAAAACCCGGGTTTACCAACTCACACAATGAAGCCGTAAGAGTTCAGCTATTATCTTTTCAATTTTAGTTGGTGATAAATCAATCTTGGCAAAAATTTAGTGAGCTGTTAGGTGTCGGAGCTTGGTTCTAACCTTAAGTGTCGTCGCTCGCTCACTCAGAAGAATAAAATCATCCAAGGTCGGGGTTGCTCTCCCGCAAAGATTCTTGATTTTATGGGTTCTTAAGAATGACTGTATTTAGCAGTCCCAATTTTAATGAGGCGATCACTGAAAAATTATATGAGCACAAGTACACATCTACCGTCTAGTCCCAATTTCCTTTAAAATTATGTGATAAAACAAAAGGGAGGAGTTCGGGAAAAGCCTATGCACGCGAAAGCAATGATGTATGATCCGTTAGAAGACTTATAGTGCTTCCTCGCAATCTCCATGTGGGATGCAATACAGAATTGATAAATTATTATAAATGCGTGCAAGACGATGAAAACTGCACCTAAGCAGAAAGTTCTTCTAGCGGGAAAGAATTGATTTAAATTTTGGCTAAATTAAACGATCTATGTGCGTCTCAGTTACAGTGCAGTGTGGCCTTAGATCCTACAAGCACATTCAAAAATGTAAATGCTCTGGGAGCCGTATGTGCAGGTCTATCCTAATCGCCACTCAAGACGGGCCCCACCCTCACCGAAGAGTGAAACAGGCCACGGCATACCACAGAAAAGTTCGAGGTATTTTTTACATGCACGAGAGTCCACACGGACACCGCGGTAAATAAGCAAGTGAAGAAAATTACAGAAATTAAAAACCTAGACTCTACGCTCTCTCATGACTCGACTGGATCTTAGCTTAATTACGGCTTTACGGATGTCGATGAAGATGCGTCGGTTTCTTGAAAACCGCTCCATGTACACTGGGTACCTCGCAAGAAAAACAAGAGAGAGAATGTAAGAGAGTGACTCAAAAAATAATAAAAGACACAAAAAATAAATGCAGGAAAATAAATAGGATTTACAATGAACAATTCGAGGGTCAGACTAACCGAATGCAGAAAACCGAATAAGAAATTTCAAAACACAAAACTAAGTTGTTTGCCTCCCCAGCAACGACGCCATCTGACGAGTCCGATAACACGCTTGTTAAGAAGTTGTTTTTATCTTTGTTCATGTTAAAAGAATAATGTCGTTCGTTGTAGGCAGCGATCGGAATCGGTCAAGAAATAACCACACTAATTTAATCAATTTTTAATCGATTGGTTTTATATTTATTTTACTTAGGCAAGTCCCAAGATCGATCACAAGGAGGCAAAGGAACAATCTAGAGTTATGTCTATCAATATTCATGCACGGTTTTCGAGGTGGTCTATTTTTGGAATTTTTAATGCAAATAAGGGGTGCGATATGCAATTTCGGCCTATTTTAGGGACTAAAATGCAAATTATGATCAAACTATGTCCGAAAAATACGAAACTTGGCCACAATGTAGATTATGATGAAATAAATACACTGTAATTTTTTTGGGATTTTTGGATGCAAAATGAATTTTTTATGAATTTTTAAATGCAAACAAAATGATTTTCAATATTTAATTATTATTAAACCTACTTAATTCCGAGGACCAAAATTATCTAAGATATATCACTAGGTTATTGATCTCAGAAAAAATTTGAACCTAAAAAATGTGAGATGTAGTACCTATTAAAAATTAAATAGTGAAATGTGCAAAATGATTTTTGCAGGTCAAAGCAAATGAAATTCTTTTTGGGCACAATGTCAAGCACAATTAACTCTACAATGTGTGATTTTTCGAAGATTTTTAGAGCAACGGTTAATCAATTATAAATTTTAGAGCAAGGAATGGGTAAAATATGCAATTTTTTACAAAATAATTAATTATTAATTAACCATCAATCACAAAAATGCCACAATATGTCAAGATGTTGAGAATTAAACGACACACATCATGTTATTTTTGGATAAATAAAATGATGGAAAATAGAGGTCTAAAATGAAGGAGAAATGCAGGGGTACAAATGCAATAAATATAAAAAAATTATGCTGGGGGTCTACTTGCAATTACTTATACTATGGGGAGGCTCTCTGCAAAGTTACTAGATGGTCACGTGCAATGCACATGACCCCTGGGTCGGTTGGGCTGAAGTGCTAATAGGAGAAAGACCGGGGCTGCTTCTGTAATTTCCCACGTGGTACGCGCGTAGCACGTGACCCCGGGGCTGACGTCCCCCCGCGCACGTGCCTCGCATGTACGAGGGGTCTCGAGTCCGTGCTCGTTCCTGGTCGGCGGAGGGAGGCGAAGCTTGCGGCGGTGGCTTCAATGGCTGGCGACGCAGGGCGTTGAATGCAGTCCTCAGTGGCCGACACACGGGCAGAGGGACGTCGGGGCGGAGTCGGGAGTGTTGTGGGAGAAGATGGCATTGAGGCGGAGGCGATGGCGGAGAAGGTGAAGGCGGAGGCGTAGCTTCGGTGGAGAGGTCGAAGTCGAAGAATACGTAGGCTCGACGGCGTTAAGAGTGGCCGGAGCGAAGCAGTAACGGTGGGGCAGCGCTGCGACGAGCTTTGGAGTACTCGGATCACACCGGGGAGGCGACGCGATGCTGTCACCGCCGCGAAGGATCTCCGGGTGCAATCGGCGGATAGATGGTGAGGTCGGAGGGTACGGAGCTTAAATAGGAGAGAGGGAAGGTCGAACGGTCAGTGGGAGACCCGGAGGTGGTGGCTTGGCCGTTGCGTGATGACGGGGTGGTGGTTGCGGAGAGGAGCGACTGTTGCAAGGGGCGGCGGCATTTTCGGAGGAGAAGTGGACGAAGGTGGATGGCCGTCCGATCGGCTGAGATCGGGCGGCCATTAAGGTGACGCGTGGCATGGGGGTGAGAGGGAGAGGCGCGTGCGTGGCGCGTGTCTGGGAGGCACGTGCAGCGCACGTGCGCCCCTTTTATTTATTAATTTTTTAAATAAAATGAATAAATAAAACACCCAAAAAACGCTGACACGTGGCGGCCCCAGGGGCGGCCACATGTCAGCACCAGAAAAATCGAAGAAAAAGACTTTGTAAAATCAAAAAGAAATAGTAAATGGCATCGGATCGAAAACGTTCCTTCACAAAGATTGCTTGTCTCGATGAGATCTATAACTTTCATGGAGACATCAAAGTCAAAATCGATCAAATGCACAAAGTGAATGTTTTGGGGTATCCCATGTACATAGAATACCTTGATTTTTGGGTTTTATATTTTTTTTGTCATTTTCAAATAAAATAGAAAATACGGAAAAAATATCAATAAATCAAAGATAAATAAAGACACCTAATTCTATTTTTTTTGAATTTTTATTAATTAAGAAAATAGGTACATAGAATATCAGGTCAAAAACAGCTAAAATACACAATGTACAAAAGAGGTCCAAAACCCAACTTTCACATATGAGCTCCGATTCACTTGAGCTTGGTCTTGTTTTGAAGGTAATTGAATGTACATTAGTTCAAAAGTGAGTAGAATCAAATCGGACATTGGATGGGGAATATATGTGGCTTTTAGTCTGAAAATCCTAAAAATAAGGTTTGGGTTTTTGGTCCACTTAACAGGGTTAATGATTTTTTTTGTATTTTTCATTTATTCTTGTTAGTGCTATGTACACACTGGAGGTGGTTTTGTGTCATTCAGATTAGCATGAAGGAGTTAAAAATATGGGAAGTTAAGCTATTTACATGTCAAATTTGGCTAGGATTTTTGGCTTCTTATTTTGTGCAGAAATTATGGATAAAATGCCATTCTTATTAAAACATGCATGAATGCTAATTATCGGAATAGATGCAGATATGTTGTTGATTTTGAGGGAATTGAGCTTAATAAATGAGATTTAGAGTGATGAATCTAAGATTTATCATTGGAACATAAGATTTGATGAAATTATAAATGTTATGATTTTAGATAGAATCTTGATGAACCATATGAAGCTTAGTGGGAGTGCCTTTGTATTCATCGTGCTAAATATAGATAATATCCTAATCATTTAGAATGATATAAGGATGACGATAAGTATTTTATGATCTGGCTATTTCATACCTTGAGATATGATCTCAAGTATACCTCTTAGATCTTAGTTATGAAGTTGTTCAGAAGCAATGAAAAGAGGGAATTGGGACTGTACATGTTCCATTCTTGGAAAACCCCAAGGAAGGCTTCCTTTCCTTAAGAAATGGTACTGACCTATCTAACGGGATAGCACCTCAAAGAGTTGAGGAAGTAAATGCTAGAACTGCTTGCACTCGTGCATCAGTTACGAGAAGTTAAGTGTGTACAAAAGCCAGATATCTGCCATGCAGTGGGAGTAGTAAAGAGTTGCTAATCCTGCTATGGAGAGAAAACACTTGATTGCAGTAATAACAAAATCTTCAAAGATGACAAGGCTTAGAGATAATGATCTCAAAGTCTCATCATCAAGACCCTAAGACTTTATAGATAGTGATATAAAAGGTCTTAACTGTAGATGCCTTGGGAGATAGAGATCTCCAGGAATAAAGGTATTCTGATAAGGATTATGGAAATACTGGTTATAATAATAATTACTGAGCAATAGTGTCAATGACACTATAATTGCTTTATCAAGATTGAGTATTGGTTGCATAATATGCAACATATGCATTGGATGCGAGCACTATTACCTAGGGATATGCAAGTGCCATAAAAGGACTTGGCATAGTCTTTTGGGAACACAGTGACTGATCAGCTTACCTTGCAATTTTCTTAAATAGCCTATGATTGTCACATGAGTGTGGGTTTAAATGATTAGCCCACTAATGGCTCTTTGGGCTAGTGGGAGATCGTTGGACATGCGAGCCCACGGCGAGCCATTATGCAATAAATGTTATTGTGAATATCATTCCCTAATCTGAAATTAAGAATAACTAATTTGCATAATAGGTCCCTTAGTACAATTAGGGTTATGTACCATGGCCATCTTAATAATCATACAACTGTTGGTTCAACTATTAGATCAGAGAGGCTGGTGCTTGGATGAATATCTAAAGAGTTAGATTGAGGGCGCATCATTCACCGTCAAATGATTGTTAAGAGCTGATCTCCAGCATGAGTAAGAGATGGCAATCCTTTCTCAGATAGGTTGATATCTGACCGACCTCTTGATACAGGTCCTCTGCATAGGAATAGAGATTCGAAGGTGTCAGATTAGTTAGGTCAAAGAGTTGACTTAACGAGATCGAGATAACCAAAGACCTATATCTTATGTTGTCACGGTATAGGCACGCATCCTCTGACCGGAGACAAATGTGTTACAATATGTCTGAGTATGTACATTTGGCAGACCAATAGGTTGATGACCTAATCAAGGTATATACACCGGTACGCTGGTGTGTATATAAGGGCATATGAATAATACGATCTCTCAAAGGGATCATACAGGTTCACTACTGAACCGGAAGACATGAGCTTACTCATGAGATATTGGGAAGAATCAAATTCCGTGCACGGTCGTCTCGCTTTGGAAGCTTGATTGAATTTGTAGATTTGATATATACTTTTGGAAAGTATATGATCAAGACTTAGGTATGATATATGCTTTTGGAAAGTATGTGATCGATACCAAATCCCAATGATCAAACGAGAAACTTACTGATAAAACCCTGAAGTAGACAGTATAAAGTTGATCTAATACCTCGGGTTTATTCTGAGTCTTTCAGTATGCATGATGTACAGGAGTTAGGAATACCTAAGGGTGATGTGATCATAAACGATTGTATAACCATGACGCTTCCATTCCTAGGGAGTGATGAAACGGGTCTATATTTTAGCGACTCCTCTCAGTAGAGAAGTAATTTGATCTTGGTCCAAATGTTGGACATTGATCTGAATGTGATTCAGATGCAATGAGAAGATTACATTTGCGGTCTTCATTTAATCAAGCATCTATGGGAGGCCTGAGATATGGATTTGAGATGTGATCTCAATATCCAAGTCACTATACGTGGAACAATACAATCGGCCTATCCTTATCTCCAAGTATCCGCGGAGAAAACGCATTATCCTTTAAAGAGTTCATGGATAATTTCATTGTTGATATAAGTATCCAAGCATCAAGAAAATTGATAATTAAATGTGATTTGATTATCATGGATAAGATGAATTTGATTCATATTATAAGGAGAGATATCTAAGATAATTAAATGTGATTTAATTATCAAAGATATGAATAATGTTAATGTGAATCATGCTATTTGGGCTCATGAGAAAAGAGATCCAAGATGATTAAATGTGATTTATATATCATCGATATAAATCATGTGGATAACACTATCCAGATTAATCATATATATTATAAATGTGATTTATAATATATAAGAGAGAGCATATTGTGATTTATATTTGCTAATTAATTATTAATGTGAATTGGATTCACATTAGATGATTAATTGAAAATATAATTTAGATTTTATTTTGGGATGTGAATGTGATTCACATTTTATTAATGGCATGATTGCAATATTTCACAAGATAATTGTGAATTATATTTGTGAAATAATTTATAACAATTGTTGTTGTAAATTTTGGAGATATATTATAAGATAACGAGATCTCATGAGACAATGAGATCTCATGAGAAAAGTGGTCGTCCCCTATTTTTAGGGGATATGGTTTATCTCCTCATTATCTCCAAGGATATTTAATTGGTTTGATTTGAATTTAAATATATTGATTTATCGATATATATATTAAATTAAATTAAATTAATTGTTGTTCTGTTTTTCACAACAAGATCATGGCCATTGAAAGAAATACAAATCAATCTCAGCCATTGATTGTGTGTTGTCCATGGATTGAGATCCATGGACTCCCAAAATCCTATATAAGAAGTGGCTCCCTTGCTCTTCTAGACATATGTTAGATGATTATAATGAATGCTCTCTTCTCTCTCTCTACACGTCATGTGCCTTTCTCCATCTCTCTTATGGCCGTCCATCATGGAGCCTTTGAGAGAATCGACATCGCTGCAGCATCGTCGTTATGTTGCAGGAGTTCTTACTCATGGATCTCCATGTCCTTTTGCGTGTCTCGCTCGTGAAGAAGATGATGGATCTCATGTGACGAGATCAGGAGATCTGCCACTTGGATCATCAACATGGATTGCGGGGAGCACGCGATTCATCCCCGCGCTCTCAAGCATCTCCTCTGTTGAGTCGGACTTGAGGCAGGATGTCTCTTGGTTTAGAGACTCGATCGCAACCACGGTTCAAGAGGTAATCCTATTACTTGTTTGTGGTTTAGATGAAATGAACCAAGAAGTGTTCTTGGATCATGTGTTTTCGTCACATAAAAATTTTAATTTCTGATGCATCGAGCGACTAGTGTGACTAGTCGCTCCCGATCGCATTCGATGCGATCATCACGCTTCCGTGATGCGCTTCAGGATTTTTTTCCGTATCCTTCAGATGAGACATGTACTTATCGCAATCCATGGTTATGATACAAGCTTGGAATCTCCTGATTTCATCTCACGAAATATGACGCCTTCTACATGAGCAAGGAGTAGCAAAGATGTAGGAGATCCACGTGCATTCGATCCGGCAACACAATGGTGTGGCGATTCTTACGGGCTCCTCTAGGTCAACATATGGTCGACCACATGTTGAGAGGGAGGGAGAGAGTTGGCATGTAGAGAAAGAAAGTGTGTGTGCCTTATTATTCTTTTTCGTGAAATAAAAGGCTAGTTTTACCCTTTCTTTTACACTAAATTGGATGGTAGAGTTGTACTCCTAATTCAAATCAATAGTTGAGATTTTATTGTAAAAAAATTCAACTACAATTAATTTAATTTGAAAAGTTTTTAATATGTTGTAAATAACATTAACAAATTTATATCAATTAATCAAAAATCTCCTAAATGAAATAAAACTAGAGAGCCTCCTTACAAGTAAGAGAGAAAAACTTGACTGGAGAGAGAAAATCTCTCTCCAATCCTAATGTAATCTCATAACAATAAGTTTATTGCATGGAATATTTTATAAACAAAATATGACCATATAATTATTGCAAATTATTTGTGATAATTACTAACAAAATCATTGACAATTACGAATCAACTTCAACCTCCAAATAAAATGTAAATTACATTTTCAATTAATTGTATAATATGAATCCAATTCACATTAACATTTAATTATTAAATATTATTTACAAATAAATCTATCTAATATATTATAAATCACTTTTATAATATTTATGATTAATATGGATGTCAATATCTTCATTATACATATCCTTGACAATTAAAACATGTTTAATTTTCTTGTATAACTCTTCTCATGTGCCTAAATAAAATGAATCATATTCGCATTATTCATGATAACTAAATCATATTTAACTATCATTTTCCCTCAATGCTCAGATAGATTATCAACGATGAAATTATTCTTGAATTAATTCAAGAATAATGTGCTTTCTCTTCGGATACTTGGAGAAAAAGACATGGTCAATGTACATTCCATGTATAGTGACTTGGATATTGAGATCATATCTCCAATCCAGATCAAGGGGAACTCCCAAAGATGTTTGATTGAATCAAAGATGTAAATCTAATCTTCTCATTCCATTTGAATCACATTCAAATCAATGGTTAACATTTGGACCAAGATCAGATTACTTCTCTATTTAGAGGAGTCACGGAAATCCAAACATGTTTCATTACTCCCTCAGAATGTAAGCATCACGGTTATATAATTGTTTACTATCAAATCACCTTCTTGTATTCTCAATACGTGTATCCTGCATACTCGAAGATCGAGAATAAGCCCAAAGTTTTAGATCATCTTTTAGTCTATCTTCTTTAGGGTTTTATCATTAAGTTTCTTATTCGATCATTAGGAGTTGGTATCGATCATATACTTTACTAAAGCATATATCATACCCATGTATTGATCATATTCTTTCCAAAAGCATATATCAAACCTAGAGAATCAGTTATGATCCCAAAACGATATGACCGTGCACGGGATTTTATCCCAATATCTCGTGAGTGAGCTCATGTCTTCTGATTCAGTGATGAAACTATATGATACCTTTGAGAGGTCTTATTACTCATATGCCCCTGTATGCACAACAGATCATCGGTGTATAGACCTTGAATAGGTCATCAACTAATCGGTCTGCCAAAGGTACATACTTAGACATATAGTAACACATCTGTCTCCAGTCAGTGGACGTGTGCCTATATTGTGACAATACACGACATAGATTTTGGTTTATTTCATTCTTGTTAAGTCCACTTTCTGACTTAACTTATTTAAAACATTCGAATCTCTATTCTATGCAGACTAACAACATCAATAGTTCAATTAGATATTAGCCTTTAGAGAAGAATTGCCATCTTCTTCTTTGGCTGGAGATCCTCAATTTATGACATAGAATTGCTTGAAGAGTCCTCAATTCTGATTCAACAACTATATGATCATTAAGATGGACATGGTAGATAAACCTAAATGTAGTAAGGGACCTATAATGTAAATTAGTTATTCTTCATTTCAGACCATGGAATGATTTGCAATAACATCTATTGCATCTGGCTCACCATGGGCACACATGTCCAACATATCTTCAGCTTCGCATCAAACAACCAAACATTTTGTCCAGGTTTGAAGATCTTTCATCTAATGTGTCGGTCATGCCAACGTTTGACCTACTCTTTATAAATGAAGATGTTATTGTATGTGTAGTTGTAGAATCAGGAGCTTGTTCAAATCTATCATTATGTTCTGGCCACTTTTCTATGAGTTGAGGTTACAAATGTTTACTTCCCTGATATATTTATAAATGAGTTCCACATTTGGATGGCATGGCTTTCAAGAAATAAGATGATAGAGAAACATGCTCAAGGGAGACTTGTAGGCAGTTCTATTAGCCTAGATAACTGAATCCAGAAGTTGTGTCAAGTTCTTTCTGTCCAACCTCACAAGTTTATGTAGAATCGTCTTGAATTCTCTGTTTAATAATTCATCTAGGACATTGAATTTAGGATGATAAGGAGAAGTGACAAGATGATCGATGATGTACTCATTCACAAGTTTCCTAACCTCTTTATTGATGAAGTAGCTACCCCCATCTGAAATCAGAATCTTCAATATCCCGAACTCCGAGATGATGTTGCCTTTCAAAAACTGGCAGACTGTGCAGCTATCAAAGACTCAAGCATGGATAGATTCTACCCATCGATTCACATAATCTATGACAAGAAGGATGTATTCATAGTCATGACTATTAGGAAATGGACCTTTGAAATCAATGCCTCAATCATCGAACTCATAAGGAATCTAAATGAATTTAAGGGACATTGAATCTTTTGAGTGGAGGGATTTTTCCATCTCCTGATAACTAGTGCAAGCTTTGACATACACATTTGCATCCTTGAATAATGTCGGTCACACTGCAGTATCATCATTGCCATTCTCCAGAATGGTATCCACAGATTCGAGATTGTGATAATGCTTGAGGACACTTGTGTATTTAATGAATCTCCATTAAAAACCCTAGCTAATGCATGTAAATTTCATTATTTTGTACAAATTAGCATTCATTATTTATTTAATTTATTGCACGTAAAATACAGTTAGTAATGATAAAATTATAGAATAAAGAAAATAAAAGAAAAAGAATAGATTTTCAAAGGTGTTCTATGACCCTAAACCTTGAGATCAAGTCAAGAATTGATCCAGTAGATAAGGAATAAAGTAGGGGGATACAAGGGCCAAAAAGTCAATAAAAATCACATTCTTTTATTCATCAATAAATCATTTTAAGACCCATTTTATTCCATATTATTTATACCTCAAATAAAGATACATGTAAAAATAAAAAAATCATTTTACATAAAAATAATATATAATGTTCTTTTTATACCGCTGTAAATGAAAAGCCAAAATCCAAACTTCCCTAACCCATATATTCTTAAAAAAATTCAAAATGTATCAAAAACACCTTTAATTGTATATAACTTTTAATATGTTATTTAATTAAGATGGTATCATTTAATTTGGAGTTGATATGCAAAAGTTAGCTCGAACCCTATTGTATACTTTACATGAATAAATGTTCATTTTATTTATTCTTTATATTTTTACAATTTTATATTTTTATAATATTGTAAATATTATTTATAGTACATATACATATACAATATAGAATAAAAACATAATGAAAACACAAAAATAGAATAGTATATATAGATACATAGATGAAATACATATACTATGACCTATATATTTAATACCCCTATTTTTTGAAGTCTACATAATATATAAGAAATTATAATAAAAATATATTTATGTATATAGAAATAATTTATAAATATATAAATTAAGAAAATAAAATAATAAATCAAAAATACAAAATAAAAATGAATATATACAAAATATAAATGGATATACCTTTAAATATGCCTTTAAACACTAACTTGTATTAAAATAAGCTCATAAAAATATATAAAAATCACATTAAAATACTATATAAAATAATAAACATTTATTGTTTTGTTATCAAAATTTAATAAAATTATTTACTATTTTTAATTAATTATTTTTGACTAAAGCTTCCTATTTTATCCTATAGTGTCCTATATGGACCAATTGCATTGTAGGGACTGTAAACCCAAGTCAATTGTCTTGTCTTCTCTCTGGATTGTGTCAGATTTCTCGAGCAGTCCATTTCCTTGATTTTCCTCACCGTTCCGATGCTCCTTCACCCTTGTCCCATCACCATTTCTGATCCTTGATTTTCCATGATTCTCGTTGTCCCCTTAGTTCTTCTGTACATAGCCTTAATCGCAATCCCCAGGTGAATAAGGGTCGGAACCCATGTTCATAAAATAAAACCTTCTCCTTTCATAATTTTGTCCCTTTTTGATCGTTGAAACCCCTACCCTTGGTCAAGTGAGTCTCCATGTGACATATGGTGCACCCATGAGGTCTTAGCATGGTTGAAGGAAGAGGAGAGGTGACTCACGGCGGAGCTCTGGCCCGTCCTGCTCCTTGGTCGCTCCAGCCAGGTTTGAGCTACGCCTTCACTTTTTCAAGGTAGATTTAGTTCTTGTCTTATGTTTTATGTATTTTATTTCATGCTTTAGTTATTAATTAGCTCTGAATAGTTTAGCCACCTCGTCGGAGCTATAAAGCATCGGCCATTGTTTCACGCTATTCTTCATCGTTTCTGACCTCCATTACCATCCCATTTCCCTCCCCGTCTAGTTCTCCACACTCTAAGCCACCCAAACCATCTTGACTCCTCTATGATCGAGCCACTGAGGTCCTCCCACCACCCTTTGTTAGACCTCTTCTTCGCCACCTCCATTTCACACGATTCCGCGCCTAATCGAGTGGAGGCAATTTGCCCTCAAGCCCTTCTTTTCTCTATGTAGGTTCCAGGCTAAACGAAGCCTTTTGGGACGTGGATCAACACAAGAAGCTTCCCAGGTTCCTTGAGGTCTTGGGTCATTTTGAAGGTGTCCTCGACTACGGAAGACCTTCTCTAGTCTGTGGAGCATCTTATCATCGAAGAAGGAGCTTAGGGGAGGAAGATGATCGAAGATAGGAGGCAAGGACCTTCTTCCCTGTTCTTCGAGCAAAGCAGTAGTCGTCGGATGGTGGAGGTGCTCCAGTTTTAACCCAGTTATAAAACCATCGACCATTGACGAAGTGTCATGATCAGATCTCAAGTGTCGATTGCCAAAGGGTATCATCCGTTCATATGATGACATGTATTTAAGTGAGAGGATTATGATCGTTGAATCGTGACATGTAGGGAGTAATTTGCACACTTAGCCCCTTGTCTTTTTGTCTTTATTTATTAGTCTTGTAAATAATTTTTTTGTGTATAAATTTGGAATTTTCGCATAGAGGATCCTAATGTTTAGTGATGTTGCATATGGATCCATGTCAGGTCACCTCCCGAGCCGTTCAGGTGAGGTGGCCATTTTGAAAAGATACCCTCATGGGTTTTTGTATTTATATTTAGTCTTTAAATTTCCATATTCAATAATAATGTTTTTAATAATTTGCATATTTGCCTTTATTTTTAATTTCAAATATGCCCGCGTAAGTACTTGATTTTTTGTGCTCGTGCTTCATCTTTTGAAAATAATATCTATCCTCCAGAAATCCACAAAACGAAGGTTAAGCTCCTGGTTTCTTATAGATTTATGCTATATTTTTTTTATTTGCATTTTAGAATTTTCCAATTTTATAAAAATGAAAAAGAGTACAAAAAGTCGTAGTTTGAATTAGAAAACCCATAAAAAGAAAACTTTTTGAAAAATTCTCAAAATAAATATTTTATTGAATTTGTTATTTTAGAACTTCACACCAAAAAACACTAAATAGAAAAATCATAAAATTTTAAGAGATATAAAATTTATATTATAATTTTATTTTTTATTATATAATATTAATTATTTTTTTAAAAAAATGAAATATTTTCTATTTTTGAAGTTCCAAGACATTTCAACCTATTTATTTAAACCCTAATTTGGGATATTTTTTACTTCAAAAATACATAAAAATTAGAAATTATCTAAATATTCATAAAAATTGTAAAAAATATATTTAAAATTCAAAAAAAATTAGTTACTATATTTTGAATATTTTTAATATTTTTATAATTATATTTCCTTATATTGTATATGTAACCGTATATATACCTATATTATATATTTAAAAAGAAAAAGAAATTAAAATTAAGAAAATATAATAAGAAAAAAAGTACAAAATTTAAAATGAAAAATATAAAATTAAAATATAAAAATATATAAAAATTTAAATCCACACAAAAAGAGAATAAAGATAGGAGAAAAGAATAATTTTTGCATTTATTTGCGTAATCTATCGTTTGCTCCTTGAGTTCGACCTCTACACATGTTTGTAGACTATACACATTTGTTGTAGAGTTATAAGAATTTTAACTCCACATTTTTACCTTCCATTACTTAATTTATTTGTGGTTAGTTGTTGTCTGAATGAGATATTTTCTTGTGGGTCACCTTAGCGACACTTTAGACTTTGCTACTCTTATAGTGAGAAGGGATACACCGTCCCCAAATGCAATCTACTGCTTCCCTGAACATGTATGTCTCTTCCCATTGTTAGAAATAGATATCGGATAGGAATTTATCCTTCTTGACTTCCATACAATCTTATGGCGCCACCCCAAAGACGAGGTAATTCACAATATCAACATAGTAAGGGAGAGATCCAATGCTGATAATTGATTTATTAGGGAAGGTCTCTATAATTAATGCATTGCTCAACCGAGTATCTGGGCATTAAATTATGGAGACTTGATCTCCTACCACGTTCTAAACTCCAGGTTTTTCTCTGATTTCCATTTCGAGTTCCTTAAAGAGAAGGATCCATCAAAGTAAGCGTTATTTAGCATTCTTCTTCTGTTGTAAGTATTTGATAGCGGAGTGGTTAGTGAAACAATGACTACAGATTCATGAAGATAGGATCTGAACTTCTATATGGCAAAAACTACTGCCGACAATTCTTTCTTTGTAATTGTATAACTCTCTATGCATCATCAAGTGTTTTGCTGGCATAGTGAACGTCATTGGGTAATTTTTCTTTTTTTATACTAATACAACCTCAACTGTGAAGTCTAATGCATTCGTCATGATTTCAAATGGGAGAGACCACTCACGAGGCTATAGGACTAGAGTTTGATGACTAGATCTTTCAACTGACAAAAGCATTGTAGAACATGCTGATCAACAATGAAATTGGTCTCCTTGCATAAGGGCTCAATGAGTTATTGGGAAATGTTGCTGAAGTCTTTGATAAATCTTCAATAAAAACCCACATGTCCAAGGAATAGACACATTCTTGACATTTCAAGGTGGATCAAGTTTGAAAATCACATCCACCTTCGTCGGTTTTACTTCCTTGCCTCGCTCAGAAATGACATGGCCCAACACAATCCCTTCAGTGACCATGAAGTGGATCTTTTCCAATGATAAAAATAGATGTACTTCATGGAACTTCGGTAGTACTTGGTCTATGTGCTCAAGACAAGAATCAAAGATGTCACCATAGCATGCGAAGTCATGCATGAAAACATTGAGAAAAAACCTGACCATATTGGAAAAAGACAACTAACATGCACCTTTGGAATGTAGCAGGTGCATTGCACAATTCGAAAGGCATTCTTCTAAAAGCATATGTCTGAGTGGGTAGGTGAATGTTGTTTTCTCTTGGTCCTCCGGGGCAATCAACACCTGGTTGTACCTCGAGTACGCATCTCAGAAAAAGAAGGATTCTTTCCTAACTAGTCTTTCAATCACTTGATTAATGAAAAACAATGGGAAATGATCATTCTTCATTGTTGAATTCATGTGACAGTAGTCAATACACATTTGTCAATACGTTGGTACTCGAGTAGAAATCTCTTCTCCTTGATCATTGGTGACCACGATGATCCCTAATTTCTTTGGAACTACATATAGGGGAACCACCCATTTTGAGTCGGAGATGTGATAGATGAAGTTGCTTCAGACCATTTTATTATTTCTTTCGTAACCACATCCCTTAGGTTAGGTTTTAACATGTGCTAAAATTTGTGGAACAAATTGCGGTCATCTTCAAGATAAATATGGTGTGAACAAAAAGCTAGAGTTATCCCTCAACGATTTGATACTTTCCAACCAAGTGCCTTGTGATTTTTCTCTAAAACCTCGAGCAACTGAGATTTTTGATATTGGGTCAGCCTACTACTTATAGATGACAAGATACATGTTTTCCTCACCTGCACAGAAAGCATATTTCAGAATTGTTGGGGGTTATTTTAATTTAGATAATTGTTGAGTCTGCTCTGCAGACACTTCCGAAATTATACTTGTAGATGGATGTTTGTTGAAATCAATGAGATGCTATCCACTTCTATCACTTGTGGATCTAATAAAAAGGTACCAAACATATCTGAATGAATTCTTCATGTTTTTGTTTGGCTTAAATGTTCAAATAAACTGATTAGTGATTTATATTGTCTCCCAATCGACAAAGGAGTAATGGCTTATTGTGCATTCGATGTCCTGCTCTGAAGAGAGAATTTCCTATGTTAGAATATCATTCAGAGAAATTTGTTGATCACGGATATCAACAATGTCACATTCTTCAAGGATTGATTATGGCTTCCTTTCGTCAGATGCGACTTTCGGCTCACCGATTATATATATGATGAGTTTGTCACTGCATGAGCGGAATGTAATCTTTCTAGACCATAGTCAGAACTGTTACAACAATTTGAAGAACAACCAACCGAGAATAATGGAAGTCTAAGAAATTGTATAGGTGAATCCATACCCATGACTACAAATCCCATTAGGAAGCACATATCCTACATAGTTATGATAACATTCTAATAACCCTCTGAGTTGCTTACTTGATCGATCGACAAATTACAAGATCATATGAGTGGGTTTACACCGACCCATCCTAAATTCTTGAAGTAGTAAGAAAGACATGGTATTTATAGAGGACAAGTTATCAAGCAAGGTTCTCTCAAAAATGTGACAAAAATTTTGTATCCGATTAAGGGTTCTTCCTTGTCTTTCTTCGTATTTGGGAGATCATTGATAGAGTTCATGGTGGCCATGGTTAGGATGTGCTTCGCTCCTCAACTGTGTCTGTTCTTACGAGGTTGATTCCTCGAGGTACATGCCTCTTTCAACCCTTTCTTAATTGTTGGCATGCATTCCATGGCCTTCATTAATGGCACATTCAACACAAGGTTTTTATTGATTTCCATAATACCATGGCCAGACAATGCATTTTTATTTTTCCATTTTTGGATTTTTTTCATTGCATCTGGAAAAAGGAATATCCATAGAGGGAAATGCATTATTCTTAATTATGTCATTATTTACAAATGACTGGCTAGAAGAAGAGAAATCATTCAAAGTAGGCTAAAATGAATCTACATGAGCTTATGCTTTGTCGATTGGCACTTGAGTTGCTGTTGGTGCAAGCTCCTACTAGATTGGTTTGACTTGGCTTCAACTCTTATTCTGTTTTTGAATATTTTCATTTTACTATTTTTTTTGTAATTTTTGATGGTGGCAGTGGACTAGTGCTGCTCCTTCATCACATTCTTCCTCACTTAGCTATGTTGTTAGTCTGATTGATGCAAAAGGCGATGACTCGCCAGAAGATGCTTTATTCTCTCTTCGATGCAGGAGGTAGATGCAATGTCCTAATGCTCTTGAGGGTCACTACATGAGACAATACAAAATCTAAAATAACTGAATATGTTGGGTTAAATGAGGCATTACAACTACATGCTCCTTTCGCTTGAACTTATTGGGTTTGTCCTTTACCTATACCGATATTGGTGTTTTAGTGGTAGTGAGGTCATCAAGCTTCTGGCTCATCTTTGCTTGGCTTTTTACTTATTAGTCGAAGCAGTCGAGAGTAGGGTTCTCTGGAGCAACCTTGGGTTTAATGTGCTAATCATGTTGGTAGTGTTAATTCAGAGGTTGCGAATAGGAATACAGATTATACTGAGGAGGAGGATGTTGTCGGTAATGTTGAGATGGATGGAGGTATTGATTTTTTTGAGCAGCCACATAATTATGCCACCGCTGGTACTAGTGGTAAGAAAGTGACTAGGACCTATAATTTTGTCTCTTAATGTTCTGATATGATGGAGAATTGTGTAGAGGTTGATGTTGTTAAACAAACTTCCCACTTGAAGATGTGTGATATGGCCTAATTACGGAGGAGTGACCATGTTGTTGTCCTCCTACAAAGACCATTTGTGCATCATTATTGCAGATGTCGTTCACTTCTTAGATTTGGTGTGGTGATGGAAAAATGGATCCATATAAGATGGGGGCTAGGGCTCTTGCGACATGTTGTTACGACAACTGTGTTGGTGCCTAGTCTGAAGCCTGCATGTAGTAGATGTGCTGGACTTACGGCTTCCCTAAATTTGACTAAGGTGGTTGTGGCGATGATGGCTCCTTCAGCGTAGTAACAGTTACGACTGGTGGACTCGTATATTGAACAACATTGATTGTGATGACCAGCAACGCAAGTCGCTTTGTGATCTGATCCACCTTGCCAAGGTGTTGGGTTATTTCATGTCTTGTGATCATTTCTCAATAATATCAACTATGGACAGGTGGCTCCTATTGATGCTGAAGTTGGATCTCTGATCCCTATCTTGCTCATGTGATGTCGCCATGTTCACTATCTGGTGGTGTACCTGTGGTTGACTTTGGTGGCATTGTGTCGAAGACAAGGTGACCTATCCTTCGATAATTTCCTTAGAGATCTGCCAGACTACATCTTTATCCTTGTTAAAATAAGATCCACCAAAAGTGGCATCGACAAGACTCTGGATTTCTCATGTCGAGCCTCCATATAAGTGTTGGACCAAGATGGTTTGAGGAATGTTGTGATGGGGGGAGTTCTCTTGTAAATCTTTGAACATCTCCTAGGGTTCATGAATGGAATCATGCGATCCCTAGGAGAAGTTGTCGATACAAGCTCTCATCGGATTTAGAAGACCTAATGGATAAAACTTATGGAGGAATGCAGATTTAAGTTCCTCCCAAGTCATCACCACCTTCTTGAAGTGATTTATCCAGTATAGAGCCCTATCTTGAAGTCTAAATGGGAAGGCAATCATTTGGACTACACCTAACGTGATGTTAGTATAGTGAGTTGTGTAGTAGATGAGGGAAAACTGTCGGAGATGGATATAAGGCTCTTCATTGGTGTTCCCATGGAAAGGGGGAAGAAGAGATGGGAACTGAGACGAGCTCAAAATGTCTGCGGACTTAAGGAATCTAACTCCACTTGATCATCTGGCAAGAGTTAGGATTTTATGTCTCCTTGAGTGTAAGCTTGTGAGACTCTCTTCATGTTTCGTCTCCTAGTCCTCCATGGGGTCCATCTCCCTTCTCATAATCATTTTCTCCTCCTTCCACCCCTCCTCCTTTTCCTCTTCCTTTGTTCTCTCTTTTCTTCCTCGGATCATTGAGCATGTCAGTGATGACAATCTGGGCGAGAGCCCGATCTACCAGTTGATGCTTAATAGACTAAATGGAAATGAGCAGTTATGCATTTACAATGTCCTGATCTAGTTGGGAGCCCTGATTCTATTGTTGTGGTCCCTTTATTATTATCCAAGGTGCCATCTCTGAATCAAAGTAAGAGGAATTTATCAGCATGGGGTCCCGGGTCGGCTCTTGTTCTACTACACATTGAAATTCACCCCGTTCAGACTGCTAATTATGTGCACCACATAAAAATATGGATATGGAATTAGGGTCAATTCTAGATAAATGTGAATAGAGTACTTGATATGAATATAAAGCGATCTCCATATACAAGGGGTGAATGTAGGGACAAGAGTGATCTCTATTTTCTAAGGAATAAGAATATGAGAGGAATTTGGAGATCGATTAGGAAAGTTTGAGCTCGATTCTCAGGAATCATCTCAAATTATTAAATATGTAGTATACATGGAATCGATGTGGGTGTTGGCGGGATCCCGACTAAACCATCCATGAGTAGACGTATAGGAAGAGAATATGAATGGATGAGGAATAGAACATGAAGATAAACAAGAGGATGAAATTGAGAGGAAAATAGAAGAATGCTCTAAGTAAGAAGGGCAAAATGGAAATAAAAACATATACAAAGTCAAAATTAACGCAAGTAAGCGGGATTGATCTTTGACCTAAAATCTAATTCAAACAAACACTAATGCAATATATTCACCAAATCAAACCTAGTGATGCTATAAGAGTGCATCTATTTTTACCTTTTCAATTTTATTTTTATTCAGGCAAACTTGTAACAAGTCCTTAGAGTCTAGCCATATAGGAGAATGAGTACTATCAGAAGAGAATCACATACTGCCCACTTCCTTTGTATCATGTAGGCTGCACTTTTAAGAGAATCCTTACCATCGGGTTTGGATCCACTACTAAAAAAAGAATAGAGGAGGAAACCTATAATCGGATGTGGAACGATGAGACAGAGATGCCCATAAGGGGATGACCTAAGCTCAATACTTCAGACTATGTCTATAGGCAGACGAAGGCCTACTCGCCTGCATATGATAGAAGTGCCAATACTTAGTAGAAGTGCTTAGGCTGGGATTTTTGCTCTATTTTCATAGGGTCATGCCTCACTCTATATAGAGTGTAATTGAAAATAATGTGTGCTTTATGAACCCAATACAATGAATGTCCGTTATGAATTTTATTTTTGGTCATAGTGTTATTAATAATGCCCTTGTTTCAATTTTTGGATTTTCATTTTTTGAGCATTTTTTAGAATAATGTCACCTAAGGTTTTTTGTATTTTCTTTTAAAATCATAAGTGATATAAAAATAGGAGAGAATATGGAAAAGCCATACAAGTGACAATATAATGGAGAGCTCACCATTTTGTCTAATGACGCATGCTCAGATAGAAGTCCTACAATGCTTCCCTGTTCTCTCCATGCAGGATGCAAGTTACGAATATAAATATACACTACATGAAATGCAAGCAGGTGAAATAGAATTAAGATGGAATTGCTATTATCATGAAGCACAATTTGGATTTGATCTAGGTCCAAGCGAAGAGTCTATATGTACATGCAGAGATTGGGGTTGTGGACCTAATTTACTCGATCAAGCAAGTTCTAAAATCGAAGTGCTCATTCACATAAAACAAATAAGAAGAAGATAGAAAACACAAATTGCGAAAAAAAAATAAAAATATGTAGAAAAATATGGAGGAAAGAAGGTAGAAAGTGAAGAAAATGCGAGAAAACCAGAGCGGGACCCCAAGCGAACAAAACTTGTTAAAAAGGTTGAATATTCAAATGTTATTTCCATGTACTATTACAAATTAATAATGTCTCTCTCACACATAAAAAAGCTACACTAAGCTGCTCTTCTCAAATCCTTGTCTTCTTATTTCTCTCTCCTACAAACTCAACGAAAAAAGTCAGTCTCCACCTCAAGAGGTTGCACATGTCTTCCTAAGAATTCCACCTCAATTGGTGAGCCCTCTGAAAGAAGTCAACAAGGAAATTCACCATTACATGTAAACAATTATTTGAAAAGGAAAGAAAACACACACACATGCAAACTACATATACACTATCCTATGCTGCTCCCCTACAACGGCACAATTTTTTTGACGGGTCGGTGAGCTGTGTCTAACATGCAGTTTTGGAGGAGCTTGTGGCGTTCGACAAGTCTGGTCTGCCAATCATTGTATAGAACCTCTCTCGTCTCTCAGCACTTCTTCAATCAAATCAGTCAAACAATAAACCCACAATATATATAAAGCAATTAATAAATGTGGGGTCAAATTTATTATACAATATAAATATCTGTATAGTGACATAGTAGTAGGAGTCGGACCATTGAGAGCAAACTGAAATAGGTATAATTATTATTAATTAAATAAAACTAATAATAATTAATTTTGTACTTTTTCTACATATTTGATTTTTTGTAGATTTTTTATTATATTTAATTTTTATGTATTTTTAGTTATTTTATATTTTTTTATTTTTTTCATTTAAATCTTCTTTTTTTTATTTTGCAAATTTTTAGTTTCTTTTTATTTTTAAGATATAATGTATATCTATAAATCTATAGTGACAATAATGTTATTTATAAATAATATATAATATATATAATATATAAAATATTTGTAAGTATATACTGGAACAATTCTTTTTATTTTTTAAAGGTTATTAATATATATTAGATATGTACAGGTAATAAGAATGAGTAAATAAGTAGTATAATATATATATAGTACATATAAGATGTTATAATTTTAAATATTGCTCAACATAGACAAAATTGACAAAATAAAATGTTTTATGTTTTTTATATTTTTTGAATTTTTTAGCGAATTTTATGTAATTTTTGCTAATTTTATGCATAATGTATTAAATATATCAAAACGGCAAATATAATATATAAACCAAATTTCTTTGGGTTTGAAAATGTATAAGAAGATCAAAATCTACCAAAACTATTTTTAATATATACTATATAATATCAAAAATATACAATAGAAAACTTTTTTTGAAATTTTATGAAATTTTACTAATTTTTATGAGCTTTTGAGGGTTTTTAAAATTTTTCTGTTTTATTTTTATATTTTTTTGATTTTTTGTTAGAAGTTAGTTTAAGTGAAAATATATACTATAATCGTTTTTGGATTTTTCTTGTTGATTTTATATTTTTTGTATTTTTCTATTTATACATGGAATAAAATGATCCTATTTGATTTTTAATACATGGGAAAACACAATAAAATACCAAGTAAAAATGTTGGCATGCATCTTCATAACTAGAAGCATCTAGTGTATTTTCCCAACAATAATGACACACACGAGCTATTAAAAGAAATTAAAGGCATAAATAAAAATACACAGCTTGGGAGGGGTATTTTTAGATTACAATGAAAGTCCAAGAGTTAATGTGCAAAATTCCACAAAAGTTAATACTTAATTTACCATTTTAAAGACTAAACATTAATATATAAAAGTCGTGAAGGCATCAATGAAATAATACAACACCTCACCTCCTCACATTAATATATAAAAGTCGTAGGATACTTTTGATGGTAAAAAACCAAGTCTCGCTCTCTTTTTTTTTGTTTGGTCTCTATCAATTCTTCTTCTCCTCCTCTTTGCTTGAGAAGAAGAATTGAAAGAGACCAAACAAAAAAAGAGAGCGAGACTTGGTTTTTTATTTATTTCTTGTAGTTGAACACTTGTAACAAGGACATTCATTTGTTGTGGAGTCTATTTCACCAAGTGCCGGTGCACTTGAGGGATCTCACCGGATTTGTTTTCATCACCTCTATTCTCTTTGTTTCACACGGATTTTGTGAGCCACCTCTTGATTGCTTTAATTAATTTGCTTGAGCCAGGTAATTCATTAGGTACAAACACCCTAAACCAGAATTCTTGTGCCTACAACGTAGAGCGTAATTTGGACTTAATGAAATTAACCTGTTATTGCCCGTTAATAGAAGTTATCATCTAGGATGGTTCACTTTCGTCATATAGGATAGTTTATTTTTCTGTACTTGTATTCTGCGCGTATCAATTTTGCATGTAGAGTGCTAGCGATAAGGTACACATCTCTAACCCCAGCATGCATCTTCGTTTTTAATCATGCATTGGCATTTCTGATCTCCTTCCTCATTTTCACTCACAAAAGATAGAAAGGAAATTGGACACTCGGTAGGCGATTGTTTGTAAATAATTTAACCAAGTGATAATTGCATAAAATACGAGATTACTAAAGAAAACTCGACCTTAAAATAAAACAAGGAAAAATCATTATTTTAGGGAGAGTAACCCCCTCATTGTTTGGTTTGTATGTAGCGAGAGAGTGACTCGCACACTAGGATAGAACCACGTCGGAACTCTTTTCAGACTACTAACTTTGGTTAGTTGTTCTCTAGTGAGGATCTCTCCGATAGTCAATAAAGTGGCCCGCGACATCCTTAACAGATTGAATTGATCGGGTAGCTGTTAATGGTCCGCAATTCATACTGGCTCGGAAAGATCTAACGTTGGTATTAGGCTAGTCTCTTGAGAGCATTGGGTTCCAAACAGCTCGCTTTAACCGCTCTGATATATTGTATTATCACCAAACTCTAAAAATGACAAGATAATTGACCAAACCTTCACGGTCTTCACATTGAGTTGAGTTGGTGAACTGGGGGTTTGTATTGTGTTTGATTGCTTGTGTGCATACTAGATCCTTCTACGCATTTGTGCCTTTTTCTTCACATCTTTTGACTTGACCCTCATGCTCTCCTAATCATTTTCTCTTATTCTAGAGATGGACGGCTGGACTTATTTTAATCTGATCTTCGCAGATCCTTTGTACCCTCCAGCCGATCCACCTTCCCTTTTCCCGGAGGATCTTCATTCTGATTTTTGTGCATATCCGCCTAACCAATTATTTCAGGAGTCGGAAGAATTTGATTCTTACCCACCCTCATCCCACTCACTCGATCATGGGATTTTGGAGTCACCTTTCATGTTGTCCGCAATTGAGACCTTGAAGCAGATGATGGAGAATATGAATTTAAAGATTACCAGTCTATTTAACATCAATAAGAGACAGAATGATGCTCAACTATTTGAGGATTTGGATTCACTTGAGGAAAATCATGAAAGCTTGAAATCAACCAAAAATTAGAAAATTTTAAAAACTCAAAAAGATTTAGGGAGACACATTGTTGATTCATTTTAGGAGGAGAGGACACAAATGCCCAATCATTTACCCACACATCTATTCACATCATATCGTAACCTTGAACTCGAGGATGCCACTATATAGACTGCTCTTGGAAATCCTCGTCTATATGTTGATTCCGATCTCCTTCCTTGTATGGAGGAGGTCCAAAAATTCAAAAAAATTGTTAACTGAATCCGAAGTGTTGGCCACTATTAATGAGATCATTAAAGCCCCACTTCAACATGACAAATTATCTACGCCTCAACACAATAAGAGGAAGCAAAGGAGAAGATCTGAGCATCACATCTTGACCATGGACACTACCTACACCATATATCACCATCCATATTTAAAGAAAGGAATACCTCTTATGAGTTGTTCCTTCTGTGACCATTCTTGTTATAACACTCTCCCCGATGGTAGTTCTTCAATCAATATAATACCCTTCTCTATGGTATAGTCTCTTCATCTTAGGCCTCTCAAGAAAATGAGGATGATAGTTCAATTTGTTGATGGATCTATTAAGAGGCCGAAGGTTATTCTAGAAAATATTGTCATCCTTATTAAGGGCATGAACTTCACTTCTGATTTTGTCGTATTTCCCATGGAGACCTCCACCCCTGTGGAGAACCCTCCAATCATCCTAGGATGGCATTTCCTTGCCTCTGCGGGAGCCGTTATTGATTATGGATCAGGAGAGATTTACTTCCGTTCTGATGTAGGGAGCGATGTGTTGATCATTACACCCATTATTGACCAGACCTGCATCCCATGATAGTGTGCCTATGTTAGCTAACCCTAAGGACTTTGACCATGATGATACTACCAGAGATTTTTGTTGTATGATGGATGCTCCTGATACCTGAGAATTCCTCTTCAAGGAGGAGGACTCGGAAAGCATAGACCTTGGAGTTACCTCTTCTGGTACGTGGAGATGCATTGATGACATCCGCAGGATTTACACGATAGGCACCCTAGAGTGGAAGGCAGACTCTAAGATTAGACAGGACAAACATGATTTGACTACTTCCACTGATGAGTCTCTTCCTATTCACCTTGATTTACATAAGACTGCTAAGGGTGAATTTGATTTGATTGCTTTTATAATGGAATTTGGGACATTTGATAAAGATGATGATCTAATAGAGGCTTGCCAGTCTGGAATCGATCTTACTTCTTTGGATAATGAATTCGAGCCTTTTTACTTTTATATTTGCGAGACTTCCCAAACTGGACATGACCAAACTACTTCCACGGACCGGTTTATACCTACGCATTCTAAACCGCTGAGGATACATTCCAGGTCGATCCTGATTAATTTGTGTCTAATGTTGACCCCTAATATCAACCTACACCTTGTCATATCCATTCCTCAGCGGTCCCGCAAGAAGGTTCGCTTTTGACATTCTTGACCTCTGTACATCCACTCCTTTTACATATCCTTCTGTTTCACTCTCTCTTCTCCCATTTTATCATTCACCCCTTTTCCATGTGTATATATGTTATACTTAGGATGTGATTTATCCCAAGTATAGGGGGTGAAGGATTTGTTGTTCATATTCATCCTGTTAATCACTCCTATTGTTGCCTATACTTAGGGATACTATACCCTAAGTATAGGGGGTGAT
Source organism: Ottelia alismoides (assembly GCA_037367405.1). Lineage (NCBI taxonomy): Eukaryota > Viridiplantae > Streptophyta > Magnoliopsida > Alismatales > Hydrocharitaceae > Ottelia > Ottelia alismoides. The sequence continues at coordinate 1,026,736 of JAZKJV010010113.1, forward strand.
GTTGTACATATTGTGTTTTTTTTGTGTCTTCCATTGAGTCTATATATTCTCTTCATCGATTTTCCCTTTTGTACAGTCTACTATACTTAGTGTTACTTGATCCTAAGTATAGGGGGGATCATCAACTTCTCTTCTTTATATCTTTTCTTTGGGTCTTGTAGCATAGGAGTCTTTTTACTTTTCTATACTTAGCACGAGTTATGTCTTCCTTTGTCGCTGTCTGATCACTATGAGTACATAGTACAAGCTAAGTATGGGAGGGGGTGTCGTGTATATTGTATATATATACTTTAGACATAACTCGTACTTTTAAGAGTAGGGTCATTCAGGAAGAGACAAGAACAATCTCATGGTGAGCTAGAATTGGTTGTATCTCCTTCCTCCAATCTCTCCTACCTTCTCTGACTATTCCTTCAGTTTCTTGGAGACTCCCCACATTTACAAGAGGGATTAAATGAGTACGGACCCCATCGATAGGGGCCTAGAGCTGGGACACATGGAGGTTGTTCTTTGTCAGATGTGATCCCTACAAGGCTCCTCAAATGCTTTCTCCTATACAAGAAGAATATTTGACTCAAGGCGAAGGTCCTTGGTCCAAAAGAAGATGGATGCACATGTGTATTATGGGGGCAAAATGCTCCATCATGGGGACGATAGAGGAAGCTCGTAGGACCTTGATTCTTGCAGAATAAAGGGTGGAAGATGGGGGTTTTGCGGAGAATGTGAAGGAGAATGAAAGCAAGGTGGGAATAGGTTGGATAACAACTAGAGTACAAGTGAATAAGGGATGGAGTCTGATGCTCCAACAATCGAAGATCCCTAAATTAAGCTAACCTATTGATTGATTAACTAAACTAACACCTAAATTGCTTTACTGGAGACAAATGACATAAAAAGAACCCATCTATCATCCCAGACCCACTCAAAAACATCGAGCAGAAAAGCTTCACTGAAGGTGCTCCGATGAGGCCTTGGACCACAAAATCACTCCTCTTGTCCACGCTGACATAGCCAGGAATCACTCATTTTCGTCGAAGTGATTAATCTAGACAAATACTATAGGGGTTATGGGGAGTAATTGGGATCAAAATAAAAAGGAGTGTAATGGGGATTTATTTATATGTGAAGATGGAGCAAAAGGGCAGATGAGATGGAGTGGAGGAAAAGGGTGGTAAGTGAAGGCTACGGGGTCGGTGTGCAGTAGGGATGAGGGAGTTGCAGGAAGGTGGGCAGCTTGAAGAGGAATGAAGCGCGGAGGTGGGGTGAAAATGGAGAGAGAAAGCAGGTCTTGTGACTTCTTATAGAAGTCAGGAAAGAGGAAAGGATTGTTTACCCGCGGGTCAACAATTGGAGCTCCCTAATTGTTCCACGTGGACCAATTTGAAGAATTCGTGATTAAAATCCTATATTAAATCAATACTAAATAATAAATGAGTTTATTAATTTTTATTCAAAACATAAAAAATGTTAATTATTTTATGTAGTATTTTATATGCATTTTTATTTATTTTTACAATACTTGTTCTTAGATGTTAATATTTACATGTATATATATAGGTATTTTAACCTATATTTAGGTGTTTTTATTTTATTGTATTCTATATTTTAATATTTTATTTCGATATTTTATATATCTATAACTTATTGAATAACACATTTACATATTTTTTATTGTATTTTCATGATTTATTTACATATTTTTATTGTATTTTCCTGATTTTATTTATTTACCTAAATAAATATGAACATGTATTGCATTGGTATAATCTACCTATATTTTTTATTACGTTATTTATTTTGATGTATCTTAGTGTTTTTATTTTATGTTTATATTAAAATGTATTTCGAATAATATTTACACATATATAAAAATATAAAAAGGCTAAAAATATAGAGAATGAATATATTAAATATAATATACATGTATACAGTACAATAGGGGCCCAAAAGCCAACTTTTGCATCTCAAATTCGAATTAGAAACTACTTTCATTAAATAGATGATTTAATTTTATAAACAATAAAGGTTTCTTTGGTCAATTTTGAGTCCGTAAGGAGATACAGATTTGGGAAGTTTTGTTTGTGACCTTTTGTTCTGAGTGTCCCATGTGTGTTATGAATTATTTTTGTTTGAAATAATATTTATATTTTTCTTTGTATTGTTATGTACAACTTTCATGTTGAGGGTTTCTTTATTTGAGGTATAAAATGGAAAAATAAAATAGGTGCTAAATGGCAATTTATTGGTAGATAGAATTAGGGTGTTCAAGATTTTTTATGTATAATTTCTCTGCACTATCTCCCCTTACATTATTCCTTTTTGACCAAGTCATCATAATGACTTAGTCTCGGGGTCTGGGGTCATTTAGTGTCTTGACACTTCATTTATTTTTATTTTCTTTCCTTTATTCTTTTATTTTGGAATTAAATACCAATATTTATGTAGTATTTTTAACCAATATTATTCCAAGTTTTTTATTTTTGTTTTTTTTATTTTTTTCTATACTCATTGACATAAGTGTTTGCCAGGGACTACAAAAGCAAGTATAGGGGGTGATGAGTCTCCATTTCATCACCTTTATTATTTCATTTTTGCCTTAAATTCCAAGGTAAATTAACATATATAACATTAAATTGTACAAACTAACACTCAATAATTGACTTGAAAATAAAACAGAAATAAAGGTATTAAATACCAAAATAAAAGAATAAATAAAAGGAAAGAAAAAGAAACGAAGTGTCAAAGACATTGAATGACCTAGACCCCGAGAACCAGTAATCATGATGACTTGATTGGCAAGGAATAAAGTATGGGTGGATAGGGTGGCTAACTATACAGAACATACTCAAAAATCCTAATTCTTTTGCTCCTTAACTAGGCTTTTGGGACATATTTTATTCTTTATTATACCCAAAATAATAAAACTGCCAACATGAAAGTTGTACATAAAAATACAAATAATAATATAAAATTATTTTTACACAAAAATAAGGCATGTGTACCTAGGATACATAAAAAAACGCAAAGAAAACGTCACAGACTTGTATGTCCTCCAAACAAACTCAAAATTGACGAAACTTACTTTTATTTTTCCTAAAATTGAATTATTTATTTATTGAAGGTGGTTTCACTTAATTTGGCATTTAGATGCAAAAGTTGACTTTTGGTCCCTATTGTAATGTATATTTGCATATATTATTCGATATATTCATTCTTTATATTTTTATTCTTTTTATATTTTATATTTTGTAAATACTATATGAATGACACGAAAATAATAAACATTAAATGAAACCATGAAAAATACATTAAAATAAATAATGTATCCAAATATACATGTAAATTATACCAATATAATACATGTAGAAATTTATTTAAATATATAAATAAAATAAAAAATACAATAAAAATATGTAAATACATATGTACTGAAATGAATTATAAATACATAAAATATGTGAATATGATAATAAAATATACAATACAAAATAAAAATAAAATATACCAAATACAAGTATATAGACCTCTGTATATACATGTCAATATTAACATCCAATAAATAGTCTTGTAAAAATAACTAAAAATAAAAATAAATACTACCTAAAATCACAAACCTTTTTTTTGTTTTTTCACTTAAAAATTAATAAAATCATTTGTTTTTTAATATTTATTTATTAAGGAAATTATTCCCATAATTTCCATGATTGGTCCACATAGACCATTCACGCACCTTTGTTTGTTGACCCGATGGGTCAACTGTACTAACCTTGTTGCCCCTACTCTCAGAGCTCACGGGTGTGATTTTCTCTATATTTCCACTCCTTCTCTGCTACACCTTCCTCCACAATCCTTCCACCCATTGCGATCCTTGTCATCCCTAATCTCACCCACACCATAGGTTTCACTTACCACCTCTTCACATGCCATCGCTCCTCGAAAGCTCCCCATCCTTTGTGCATTTGTAAACCAACATGCCCCCTTTTATCCTTTTGATCCTGGATTCTATCTCCTAACCCCAATAGGGCCCTAGGGTCGAGTGAAACTTAGTGACAACAACCTCATCCCCTCATTGTCTGTGGGGAAAAGGGCCAAATTCAATGTGATCCACCCTCACTAGAGCTCCTCCAGTGAAGGCCTCATGCTCCTTGGCTCGTATCAGGTATGACTTGTTTGTTATCTTTTTAAATCATATTTTCAGTCCCTAGCTTAATCATAGTTTTTATTTGATTATTTTCCTTTAAATTCATGTCTTTTCCATGTTTTTTCGTTCACCGAAGCTTAGATCTCCGGCCACTATGCATCGTGAAATCCACTTGTTCCTGCTCGTTATCACCTCCATTTCGAATCCATCACTTCTTCCTCTACACATTGATCCACCATACATCTTGATTCAACACATATCAATCTCTCTGTAAGAGCTCTTCCTCCACCGTTTACTGGAACTCATTCACCACTGCCACCTATGTGCTTTGTAGATTCATATCGAGTCAAAAGAATTTCTCTCAAGCCCTTGAGCGTTCTTACACAAGAAGTAGATCAAAAGGAGGCACCTGGAGCTAAAATCGAAGGAGGAAACCATCTTTTAGGTCTCATGAACTCATCAACATGCATACCTCTCCCCAACAAGTTTGAACTCCATCAAGGGATCCTACATATGCAACATGTTCCAAGGAAAGAGTAGGACCACTCAGAAGCGGAGAAGATAGCTCGAGCAATTCGGAATCCTCAATTAACGATTGTGGAAGAAACCCTTCATTGTTCTTCCCATTGCCTCTACGTAGTCTGATCAAGGCACAATTCTAGATTCTATTAGTGACATTGAATCATATCGAACTGTTGCTCGTCCACATCCACTCGATCGTTAAGCTAGACATGTCGCACACCGTACACCATTGGATCGTGGTATTAAGGGGTAAATTTCAACTAAGCCTCACCATATTTTGCCTTTTTTAAGTTTTGTAAATATAATTGTAGTTCAAATATTTTTGGATATTTTGCAACATGCCCATGCACTTCTTTGGCATTAATATTAGGTCCCTTGCTAAGTCTCCACACCTGCCAGCACGTGTGAGAGACCTAGATATTTTATACATTAGCGCCACTAGCTTTTGTTATTTTTTTAGTATTGAAAATTATAATATGTGTAAAATTTTGGGATACAGAATCCTGGTACTATATTTTTATTACAAAATACCTCTACTAGTACTATTTATTTTATTTCTTGTCTTTCTATTTTTATTAAATAGCTCATGTGCCTTAACCATTACGGAAAATTGTTGTAGATGCTTAATCTTGTGCTGATATTAACCCATATTTTGGATTAAGTTGTTATTACATTTTTTAATTTATTACAAATCATTTATGAGTTACATATTCCTTATTTACGTATAATATTCCTTATTAGAAAGTCACTTTTAAAAATTTTAAAAATATAGAGTGTGTATATATATTACTATATATATAATAATTCCTGACTAAAAATCACAAATAAATTATACAATAGAAACATTAAAAATTTAAAAACCCTAAAACTCTATAAAAACTAGTAAATGTTCTTAAAAATTACATAAAATAGTCTTCTATTCTATATTTTTATTTGTATTATATAACATATATTAAAAATAGTTTTGAGAAATTTTGGACTTTTTAGCTATTTTTAATTCTAAAACCAATTCGACCTATATATAGTAAACCCTCTATTTTGACATCTTTAATACCTTAAAAATACAAAAAAATAGTAGAAGTTATATAAAAAAATCATACAAACAGAAAAAATACCAAAAACATAAAAAATGTTTATTTTTCAAATTTTTTACTACATATAGCTATAATTAAAATTATATATCCTATATATATTGTATATGGGGTTGGGGAGCCTGCACCGGGGGGTGTAGGTAAGTTCCTGCACCCGGCCATTTTCCCCATTATTTTTAGTTTTTTTTAAAGAAATGTTTGGGGGGATATACTTAATATATTTAGTGGAATATGTGATTCAAGTTTCATACAAAACAAACACTCCTAACATGTTCATCTAAAAGGGGTCAATTTCAGCAATTCTGGGACCGTTAAAATTTGATACTCTTGATGTAGATGACAGAAGTCTCGAATTAAGTTGAAATTGGAATGACAACATGGTGATACATTGTGATCTAAATCCCCCATGGTTCCACTTCAAAAAAATCAAAAAAATAATGAAAAATATGGCCGGGTGTAGGTAATTTCCTGCACCCGCCGGTGTAGGATCCCTTTTCCCATTGTATATTACTTATATACTTATTATTAATGATATTATTAATGATTAATACTTAATATATATTTAAAACCTTTAAAAAGTAAAAGGATTGTTCTTTTATATATATATTTAACTATATATACATTTATTATATTTCTTATCTATATTATTTGTAGCCTCTATATTATTATATATAAATATACTTATTATATCGTTAAAACAAAAAAAACTAAAAATTTGCAATAAAAATAAAAAAAATTAAAATTCAAAAATAGAAAAATAACTAAAAACTCATATAATATATAACCCCACAAAAATTCAGAAAACTAGAAAAAATTAGAAAAATATTTATTTTTATTAATAGATAATAATTATATATATTCAGTTTGCTCTTAGTGGTTCGACCCCTACTAGTCATTATACATCATTTGTAGGGTATAATAAATTTCACCCCACATCTCATTCATTATTTTATCAATATTAAATGTAGATTGTTGATGATTGTTTGGTGATGTGTCGAGCACCGCGAGAGGGTCGATACAATGATTGATGGATCTAACTTGTTGGATACCTCAAGTTCATCCAAGACTTGATGTTAGACACCTCTCGCCAAAACACTCTATCAAATTGAGCCATTGTCGGGGAGCAATGTAGGATGGAGTATACTTGCACATATTAGTTTCATATTAATCCATCTTTCATTTATTTTTATAAATATATGTTTATTCTATTATGACCGATTATCTTCGTTGACTTCTTTACGAGGGACCGTACAGCGAAGGCGACTTTCTTAGGGAGTCGGTGCACCTGAGCTACGAGGAGATCATCTCTCTTCTGAAAGCAATTTGGAGAGAGCAAGTAGAATGAAAAGAGAGAATTTAGAACAACATGGTCTAGTTTAGAATTTATTTTTATTTTTATGATAGAGAGATAATTCAATTATTATAATACATGTACAAGGACATTTCGACATTTAGACTTAGCAAGACTATTTTACCAGGTGTGTGTTCACCAAGGGGCTTACATCGATTTTAATCACATTCTACCCTTTTGTCCACCCTATTTTCCACTTGTTTCTATTTGTTTTCCGTGTTTTAAGTTTTCTACCTTTATTTTTATTTATTTTATGTGAGTGAGACCTTATATTTTAGAAACCTCTTGATCGAGTAATATAGGTCCAAACACCTAATATATGCATGTGCTTATAGTTCTACATTTGGACTTAGATTCAAACTTAATTTGTTCTTTACTGTAGTAAAAAATTGTGCTTAGGATGTTCATCGACTTGCATCTCATATAGAATAGATTTAAATTCCTTGTCTTAGATCCCACATGGAGAGCATTGAGAAGCACTATGAGTCTTCTATACGAGCATACATCACTTTGACACAAGGGTGAGATTTCCATCCTTATGCTACCTTGCATTACTTTTCTACTATCTCCCCCAGATTTTGCTCACTTAATTTATGAAGAAAATCCAAAAAAATCTATAGGAGAATTATTCGGAAAATGCTCGAAATAAGTGAAAATTCAAAAATTAAGACAAGGGGATTGTTTAATAAACTTTAACCAAAATTAAAATTTGTAACAAACATTCATTGTTTAAGGTTCATAAATCCCACACTGTACCATCTAGACTGAGATTGGCACGACCTTTGGAAAATAGAGCCAAAATGTCAGCCTAGGGACTACCTTGTTGTTGACAGTATTTGCTCTTCTATTGTACATAGGCAAGTAGGGCTTCGTCTTCTTCCAGAAATAGTATGAAGTATTGAGCTTAGGCCATCCCTTCACAAGGGTTTCTGTCTTATCATTCCACATTTGAGTTCCCCGCTAGGGGGAAGTATTAGTTTCGCCTATTGGCTTCCTCCTTTTTTCTTTGACTGAATAATGGATCCAGACCCAATAGCAAGATTTCTCTTGAAAAGTATAGGCTACATGTTACAAAAGTGGGAAGTATGGAATACTCTTCTGATAGTACTCACTCTCCTACATGGCTAGCCTATAAGGACTTGTTATAAGATTGCTTAAAAATAAAATAAAATTGAAAATATAAAAATAGCAAAGCTCTTACGGCTGCACTTGGCGTGCATTGGTGAATCCACTTGCTTTGGGTTTGTTTGAGTTAGATTTTAGGTCAAAGATCTAGTCCCATGCACTTAATCCACTTTTCATTTATCGATTTCCATTTCTTGTTGTTGAGCACATTTTGGGCCTTCTATTCTTTTCTCAGTTCATCCATTATTTATCATTGTATTCCATTCTTCATATACCCGTCTTCTCTCAAGATGTCGACTCATGGATGGCTCAGTGATGACCCCGTGATGAATATGTGATTCATCACTCTAAAAGAGATTAATTAAGCTCAGTTCCCAAAAATTCATATACATTTTATCAATTATCTTGCATAATTATCATTCATGCGTATATAAATAATAATTGCATTTTATCATCCATAATTGCATAAAATAAGAAGCCAAAAATCTCATCCCAATTGATATGTAAAATAAGTAAAATTTCTTGATTTTAATAAAATAATTATAACTCCAAATCATATGAACATTCCTCCATTGTGTACATATTACCAACAAGAATAAATAAAAAGACAAAAAATCAATAAAAGAAATAAGTTGTCCTTGAAGCCAAACACTATTTTCATGATAATTGGACAAAAAATTAGATATACTCCTCACACAGTGTCTGATTTTCTTCTACTCACTTTTGAACTAATGTACATTCAATTAACTTCAAAACAAGACCAAGCACAAGGGAATCAAATATCATATGCGAAAGTTATATTCAAAAATCTGAATATAAAAGAAGATCGAAATCAAGGAAACTAATCGAGTTTGTGTGTTCACTAACAGTATGTATAAAAGTTGTCTTTATTGTACTTTATTTTATTTCTCCATTTTATAAATTAATAAAATCCAAAAAAATAGAGTAATGTGATATTTGTCTTTGATTTTAGCATATTTTTCCTATTTTTATCTTTATAAAAATGATAAAAAAATTTACAAAAGCCAAAAATCAAGGTATTCTATGTACAAAGAGTACCCCAAAAATATCAGTTTATGCAAATTACCTATTTTAGTTTTTGTCCCTTCACAAAAGTTTTAGATCTCAATAAGAAAAAGAACTTTCATGAAGAGAATTTTTTGATCTGAGATCTTTATCTATTTTTTTTATTTTTATTTTCTTTTATTTTTCCAATTTTCTGGTGCTGGCACGTGGCAGCTCCTAGATCCGCCACGTGCCACTTGTTTTTCACATTTATTTTTTCATTTGTTTATTACAAAATAAATTTTAAAAATGAAAATAAAAATAAAAAACGTCTACGTGCTACTCTATTGGTCATTCCGTCTTGGCCAATCTGATAGCTAATCCACTTCTTCCTCCGCTCTTCTCCTTCCCCCTTTCCTCTTATGGTCGACCACTACCATTCCATTCTTGGTCGACGCTCCCTTCTCTGTCCTGAATACCCATACAATCTCATAAGCTGACTTCCTTCCAAATCCAACCGTCACCTCTCCAGATCCTGATCAATCACCACCTTCCTAATTCGGTTGCCAGTCCCCGATCCTCATCAACTTGCCCCCCGACGCATCACCTTTCATCCGTATCCTCGTCAGATCTCCGACCACATTCCAAATAAGTCTATCTCTGCTGAATATTATCAAATATCCATCAGCTACTCCTTCTAACTCCATCCACCTTTCGTCCCCATTTAATGATGAAAGCCACCCCTCATTTTCAACATCCACTAACTGCACAAGTAAAAGAGGAGGTCGGTGGTGACAGAACAATCTTCTATCCTTTTTCAGTGAGATCCGACCGTCTCGCGGCCGCTGCAACATGCCAACTCTACGCATCTGCCTCTCTCTGGTTCGCCATCAAGTTGCGTACTTCTAGGTACTCTCCTTCTCATCTTCCCTCCTCATCTTCTTCACACTTTCTTCGAGCAACACCACTCTCCTGATCCACCTCTATGATATTCCCTCACTACTTAAAGCACAACCACCAATAACCACTTCCATCCACCATCGTATTCAGATTCCATCTCCTATATTCAACACTATATTCACCATCCTCCATGGTCCATATTCCTCAACCATCCATTCAGATCGATACGTGCTCCAACATCGATACATCATCTAATGCACCTCTTGCTGCTCTGCTTCGACCCAAACTTCATTGACAAAGTTCCAACTGCAGTGGCTGCTTCGACACAGTCTGCTCCTCCAGAAGTTACTCCATGGAATCATCCTCTAGGTGTGGTCATAACATTAGTTGGACGCTTCAATGACTTGGTCGTGCTCTCCATCAATAGCATTCCCAGTGAAAGGACCTTCAGTTGCTTCATCCGATTCTACTCCGTCGAAATCCTTTGAATCCATCGGGGTTCATACAACTCCCTTCTAGCATTGCTACCCTCATCGTATCTTGCGAGGAGCTTCATCGACTTGGCCTCCGGTTGGAGGCATCGTCATCGACGTGATCAGCCTCTCAACCTCCTGCTAGAGGGACCTCCTTCGCCGAATTCCAATAAGGATCCACCGCTGGGGCCCATCCTCTTCCATCAACAGGTGCTCCGTTGGGCACACAAACAGAGGGAGGGAATGTGACTAAGCTCCCTCCTCACAGAAAAATTTGCACGGAGCCCCTACAAGTTCACCTAATTCACTCTTAGTCCAAAACACCATCCCGATGCTGATAATTTTTTTAGGTCCCCGCATAGCATTTTTGCTTTATTTTAATTATTGTAATATTGCAAATAGAACCTTAACTTTGGTATCTTATTTGAATTTCATTTTGCATTATTTTATTATTAAAAAAATAGCATCATGTTCTTCAATTAATTCTCTATAGTGTGGTATGATATTTACATTTTTATTCTCAATGGTTAATTATTAATTAATATTATTGTGGAATCTTGCATATTTTGCCCATTTCAGACTCCAAAATTTATAGATAATTAATCATTACATGAAAAATTGTCAAAAATTCACAAGATAGTTGACTTTATTGTATTTAAAATTGTGTCCAAAAATAATTGAATTTTCATGCATCATTTTCTCTATAAAGATCATTTTGTAGTTTTAAATATATAATTTCTAGTAGGTATTAAACTCCACATTTTTAGAGTTTAGGATTTTTCTAGGATAGTTCATTTATTGAATATCTTGGATAATTTTATTTCCTAAAATAAGTAGGTTTGATGTTTATTATAATTAATCATTGAGATTCATATTATTGGTACGATTTAATTCATTAAATATTCATATCACATCAGAAAATTCAAAAAAATACAGTGCATTCATTTCATCATTATTCACATCTTGGCCAAGTTTCATACTTTTTTGGCATCATTTGATTAATATTAATTTTTAGTCCTTAAATTTGGTTACATTTTCATTTTCATACTTAAATTGCATTATAAATAACAAAAATATTTTTCCTCGAAATCCACGTATGAACTTTGATTGACATTAACCTAGGTTGTTCCTTTGCCTCCTCGAGTTCGACCATGGGACTTTCCCAGGCTAAATAAACATAAAACTACTTCAACTAAATTAAATTGACTAAGTGGTTATTTCTCGATTGATTAATATTATCCTCTTACAAGGAATGACACATTTATTTGTGCGATAATTCCCACAAATTAAAAGAGGGTTTTCCAGACTCATCACCTCACTGACATGTACTTGGATTCCATGAACTCGACATCTTCAATAATTCAAGGTGATTCTCGAGAACCTAGTTCAGACTCTACGAATCGATCTTCAGACTCCTCATCTTCTTCTCCATTAAATTGGGATCACTATTGTCCCAAACATTTTCCTATTGTAAATGAAGATCGATTTACCTTCATATAAAATGCTACATTCACATCTATCTGGAATTGACCCGAATTCCAGGATCATCCATTCATCTAGTACTTATGAATGTTAGTCTGAATGGGATGAATCGAAATATGCAGATCATGAGCCGAACATGGACCCCATTCAGATAACTTCCTCTAAATATGATTTAGAGAAGGCTCATCAAGGAAAAGGGAAGGGACCAAAACAATAAATCAGGGTCAATATCTAGATTAGAAAACCATGAATGCACAATTGCTAGCATCCATTCAGTCTATCCAACAGAAACTAACAAATCAGGCTCTGACCTAGGTCGCCTTCATCTATACGATAAACAATTTTAGTAGAGAAATAATAGATGAGGAGGAGAAAATGGTAATGAGAAGGGAAATGGACCCTGTGGAGGACCAACAAATGAGCTGATAAGAAAGGCTCAAGAGCCTACGCTCAAGGAGACATACAATCCTCGCTCTAGCCAGATAACTGAGTGGATACAGATTCATTTATTCCACAGAAACTTTGTGTTAAAGCCCCCATTCTTATCTCTTCTCCCTTCTTTCCATGATAACACTAATTCGTACATCCACCTCCACTCATTTTCCGACATCTATCGCACCACTGACTACCCTAACATTCCATTAGTTGTAATCAAAATGATTGCCTTCCATTCACCCTTAAGGACAATGTTCTCTACTGGATTAATCATTTGGGGTAGGTAGTAACAACTTGAGAGGAGCTTAAGCATGCGTTCCTCCAAAAATTCTACCCTCTTGGTCATCTCAATCAGATGCATGGTAGGATATCCAACTTTTCATTGGGACCACATGAATCCTAGGAGAGTTTTAAATAATTACAAAAGAAGTGCCCCCACCATGACATTCCACGGACCAGTCTGGTCCAAAACTTCTTCATGGGCCTCACACAAGAGACCCATAGGCTTGTTGATGTCGCGTGTGGGGAATTTCACTTCAATAAGGATGAGGATGTTTTCTAGTAGATATTTGAAGAAATGGTCGAAGGATAGTCCACATTATCCTCATCACATGCATACTAGTGATAACCACAGATCCACCTCATGCTAGTGAACATGGCTACTCCCCATGAAGCGGACAGGGACAAGATATCCAAACTCAGCATCATTGAGAGCCACTTGTACAATGTTGATATTATTAAGAAATAATCATATGAGCTAGAGAAGTTGTCCATGATCAAACAAAGAACCTAGCACATGGACAAGCTAGATCAGATGACCAAGATGTTGGGGTCGCTGGTCATCACCATAAATGTCATGTAGTTTGTTAGTCTAGCAGCCACAACTTCTATTGAAATGAAGAAGCCATCATTGTAGTCGCCTCCTCAACCACGTTTAGGGCAGCTCAGGTCCAACATGTATACTACGTGCAGGCTCCTAACTAGGCACCACAACAACCGTCACAGTAGGTTGTTGTATACCATCCAAATCCACATACCCCAATTATATGTTGATTCATTTTTGCCACCACCTCCCCAAATACGAGAAGTGAACAGCATCTGGAATAATGATGCATAATTGGCCCGTCCAAGTGGACAATGGTAGGGCCAATCCTCTACAATTCGATTGTATCACCAAATTCAAACAGTGATCGTTTTATCCCTATCTAGTTATAAAATGCCAAAAAATATCAAAATTCCTCTAAAAATTACAAATAAATTTAATATTGTTTATTATAACCTATATTGATAAAAAATCCTAAAAGTAGAAAAAGAAAAAGACTAAAAATTAAAAGTTCCAAAATCTAGTAAACATTAAGAAAAGTCATCAAAAATCCAAAAATAGTTATCTTCTATCCATAATTTTTCTATATATTATTATCTATGTATTAGTATTGATTTTTAAAATTTTAGACTTTATATTTTTTATCTTCAAATCAATCTGACCTATTGATTAATCCATGTTTTTGGATATTTTGAATTTTGAAATCATGAAATAGTGTGAAACAAGTTTAATTTATCTCATGTCTGACTCAAAATGCGTGAATCCCTTGCATGTTTTGACAAAGAAATGAGGGATCACCATGGTTACAAATGACCAAGGAGAGGTGATTTCTACTCAAGTATCAACATTGCGGGGTGTGTACGTGTGTGTGTGTGTTGATTACTGCCGCACGAATGCTACAACGAAGAAGGACCATTTTACTCTAACGTTAATTGACCAAATTCTTGAATGATTGCTCGAGAAGGAGTTCTTCTATTTCTTAGATGGTGTTGAGATTGATATCTATGAGGGTCTAAAATATCCTCATTAAAAGAGTAGCGACGATGGAGTGACATTGAGGTGACAATTCAGGAATCTCTGATTCAAACAATAAGTATCCGTAATAAATAATGAATCAATAAGTGAAAAAAAGTGAAGTACAAATTGGTATACTCTACAAAGAAATATTTTTAGCATGCAAGCATGTAGATGTCGAACCACTGAGAGGAAACAAGGTAGCCTAATGATTACTACTAATCACAAATTAAGTATGTACGTAATTGTCTTTTTATGTGGACTTTTAGTTTAAAATTTTTTAGTTGATTTTTAAAATTTTTAATTTTTTGATTTTTATTTTCGTTTTAATTTAAATATTATATAAAGAAATATATTTATATATAAGTGTATATAATATATGATATAAAGTATATCTACATGGTATAATATATTTATATTAGAAAAATATTAAGAAATATAATCTATTATATATTATATATATTATTTTAAAATATCTATAACGTGATTATAATAACATAACATAGATATGGAAATATAATACAGTACAAGGTATTATAAATATAAACATGGAAAAAATATTTAAAATTTCCAAAATAAAATATTTTTGTGTTTTTCATATTTTTGTACTAATATGGTGATTTTTCGAGTATTTTTTTCTTATTTTTATCTATTTTCAATGTCAAAAAATATCCAGAAACATGGATTAAAGAAATTGGCCGAGTTGTTTTGAGATATTAAAAATAATAAATAAAGTTAAAAAATATTAACAATAATTTTCATATGTAATAATATATAGAAATAAAATTATCAAATATAAATAAATATTTTAATGATTTTGCAAAATCTTTATATTTTTTACAAGGTTTTAGAGCTTTTAAAGTTTTATCATTTTTTCTATTTAGTTATTTATGGTCTAAAGATACAGAATACTATAATAGATAAAATATATTTTTTTGGAATTTTTCAAAAAGGTTATATATTTTTATAGGGATTTTTGAATTTAGACAAGGTCAAAAATATTTTTTTTATTTTTAATAAATAGGAAAAGTGCATAAAATGCAAAACAAAAATAAGGCAAGAGAAAAACATAAATCCAGGTACATTATCCCTTTTTGCATAATTTTTGTGTAACTGATAATATTTATATAAATTAAGAAAAAATGAACAAAATTTGAATCCTAGCAAGGACCTTTTTATAAATATTAAAAAGTTTACATGCATTCAGGAACCTAATGCAAAATTGAATGGCTACATTACAATTTAACCATGATAAATTATATTAAAAGTTCTTGGGAGGCGTATACATGTAATATACAAAGAGGTCAAGTTCCATTGTACAATTTTCTAAGAAAATTTAACATGTAATATACAAATTTCTAGACTAAATACAAATACAACAAATCACTGGGTAATATTTTCTAAATACCCACTTCACGTGGGGATACATGAGGTGAGCTAGCACGAACATTAATTGAAATACATAAAAAGGCAGGGGGCTTGATGCAAACATCCCTCTATTTTTTCATATCATACCTAACTTTCAATAATAAATAAAAAATGTACAAAAATGTAGGCATGTGTAAAAATTACCCATTAATGCGCACCAACAGATAGTCGAGATTTCTTCGCTTGATATGCGTCGTGTCCTTAGCGTACGGCGATAGTTCGTAGCCAACATCTAAGATTAGATCCCTAGGAGGAGATTAATGCTCATGGATCACTTTAATCTAACATCCTTAGATCGATCAGGAATGTTGCTCGTGATCGGATGACAAAGGAGGATGGTGGATGAACTGTTAAGAACTCACTGTGGACGAGCATCAATTTGATGATGTGTACGCTTTCGACCACCTAGAGCTCTACAGATTGACTTTAAACACTCTTAACTCCTCCGTACCTCCTAGAAGATTCAAAATGTCCAAGGCTCGTCGATCGATCTCTGGAGCTCAGATGTTCAAGAGATCACAAGAGAGGTGTTATGCAGAAATCATAGCGGTGCAATGGGCAGGGTCCTTACTATTGTTGGTGGAAGTCAAAGGTAAATGATAAAGGGGCGGTGAGGTCCTGCGAGGGTGACGGGAAAGACCTCGATGGTCTATATCAAGGCTGATCTGGGGGAGCTACTAGGTTGTGCAAGTAAAGGGGAAGGAGTAGCGAGTGGGGTGTCTGGTGGAGTCGGATACAATCGGCAACAGGATGGAACGGAGATGGAAATGGAAGCTCTGACAATCAATTCATGTGGATTTATGCAAAACTATAGATCGAATGCCTAAATAAAGTGCATAAACATAAAATATAAGACTAAATCTTTCTAGAAATGGAAGAAAAATGTGCATCTCATACCTAGGAACTAGGAAGTAGAGGTGTTGTTGGAGCTCCACCTTAGGTCACTTCCTCTCTTATGTTCTCCGTTCCAGCATCGCAAGGGAGCGCCTGCTATCACCAGGTGTCACACTTGGATGAGATGTGGGGGATTCCATGCTTGAGAAAGGACCAAATAATTATTTATAGACATGATTTAGGGCTGACTTCGATCGAGGTTATTCCGTGGTTGGATGGAGATCAATGGGATCTAATGATGGCGCATGAAGGACGAATGTGATAGGAAGAGCATCGAAGAAGGTATTGAGGTAAGTTGGAGATCGTGGTGACCTGTAAAAATCGAGGAAATGGGACGTTCAAGGCTCTGACAAAAGTTAGAGAGGAGGGTAGTATTGTTGACCTGGGTCAACAAAAGAGTTAATCTGGTTGGTCCAAGTGGACCAACTAGAAAAAAAGCAAGGCAAAATTACCTTGTAAAATGAATAATAATTAGTAAATTAATTTATTAATTTGTGGTTATAAAATAAAAAATGTTTATTATTTATTAGTATTTTATGCCCATTTTATATACTTTTATGAGGATATTTATTGGAAGTTATTATTTACATGTATATTTGTAAGTATATTTACTTATATGTGTGTATTTTATTTTTATTTTGTTTTTAGATTTTATCATTTTATATACAAAATTTATATATTTATATCTTATTTTGATACACTTAATATTTTTTGTACTTTTTTGATGTTATTTATATGCTTAGATGTATTTCTTTTATAGGTATATGTATAAGTAATTTATCTATATATTTTATATACTTATTATTTTAGTTCATTTTTAATGTTTTATCTAAATATGTACATATACCATAAATATTTTTACAAAGTTATAACAATATAAAATCATGAAAAAAATATAAAGATAAATAAAATGAATACTTTATTCAGGTAAATATTACAGGGGTCCAAAAACCTAACTTTTGCATCGTAACTCCCAAGTAAATTAAACACCTTCATTAAATATATAATTAAAAGTTATATAAAATTGAAGGTGATTTTGGTGCATTTTGAGTTTTTATGGAGAAGATAAGGCTCTGGGAAGTTTGGGTTTTGGAATTTAATTCAGAGTGTAGAATGTACACTGTGTATTAATTTTGGGTGAAATTAATTTTGTATTTTTCTTTCTATTTTTATATATAATTTCGTGCACAAAGTTTATGATTTAATGTATAGATAATTAAGAATAAAATGAATCCCAAAAATGAAGTATTGAAGAGATAAAGTTAGGGTTTGTATTTTGTGTTAGACCCTTATCTCCCCCTACGATATTCCTTTACTACCCGGTCATCATGATGCCATGGTGTCAAGGTTTAAGACCATAAAATGACTTTGGCATTTTATTTATTTTCTTTTCTTTCCTCTATTCTTTAATTTTTGCTTAAACAGTGTATTTTATGTAATATTAAACAATAAATAATGAATGTTAATTAATGTAAAATAATGATATGTACATGCAATTAGCTAGGGAATAAAGGCCAAAACAAAAGAATAAAGGTGATGAAAGGGAGATTCATCACCACACGAATACTTTCCTTTGCTAGTCCCTAGCAAACACTTATGTCTAGAAGTCCATAAAATAAAAATAATGAAAAGAAAAAGAAAGAGCTAGGATTGACTTTAATTTTAAAACTTATCTCCATAAAATCAAAGTTTGGAGCTCAGTTAGTCCTTTAGAATTTAAGTTTGGTCGGAACCTCATTGGGAAACGGATTTGAAACACAACAACCTCTGAGAGTCACAAAACCCCGCTCAAGTTTCCTAAATAGCCAGGTCAGAATAAGTCAAGTCATACGCAAACGCTTATGACTATGAATCTATCTTGGACAATATGCGCGATATGTAACTCTCCTCTGCTTAAGAGGTAAAAGTCAGTTTTCTTAAACATGGTGACCCTAATTCACCAATCCAATAACTCTTTCCCTGAGAAGTGGGGTATTTCCTTCTATGTTTAAATACAACTGACTCAAGAAGAGGAGGTGGACAGAAGAATGGATGGTAGCTAGTGTAGATACCTATCTTAGGATGCTTGACCAGAGTTGCATGTCATGTCACATATATTTTACTTTGAATCTCATGCTTTCGTATTGGTTGTACAAATATATACGTACTATGGCGGGCATCTTATTCTAATTCAGGACTATCCACTTTTTTGGAGTTCTTTATCGAATTTTTTAATACTATATAAAACATCATTTATATAAGGACCTTTTCCTCTTGAGTTAGTAGATTATCCCTCTTTTGATGCTTTATTTCAACCCACAACTTCAATCTTTAGACGGCATGGCTACTGGGTCGGGTTGGGGTACAATGGCCACGTATATGTGACCTCTGATGTTTCCATTGGCTTGTGTCCCATGCCGGCAAACCCATCCATCTACAGCTTCAACTATGGTGAGCAAAGTGTAAGGTGTAGGTGTGCAAGCTAGTTTTTTATCAGCAACAGTCGTGTATGTTCCGAGGTATTCTACTAAGGGAGTTAAGTTTACACTGAACCAAGTCGCATGTTCTCGAAAAATTAAGTATAGTATACCTAAAGTATCTCAATTCTAGTTCCTATAAGTTTCCTATGATTAAGTCGATTTAAGGTCCAACCAAGCTCTAATTTTCGTATTCCATTTAGAATTGTTTAATTATCAATATCAATCTGAAAAATGCAAATGCTATGTACAATGCAAAAAAAAATATTTTTGTGATGTAATTTTCTAATTTTGAACTTTTTATGTATTTTGAAAAAGTTTTGGAAATTTTTATGCAAGTTTTTGAAAAGCTTTATGCGAATGTTTTTGTAATATTTCATTTTGCATTTTTTTTAGGATTTTAAGAAATTGCATGTTTTGGTAAATAACTATGTGTATATATTTACACGAGAGTGTGTTTTGTTATTTATAAGATTTGGGTTTCAAGAATTTACAACTTTGTATGTGAAAGGTTTGTAAGGATTTTTTTGCTTGGAATGTATACATAGTTCTCAAAATAATTTGATAAAACTTTTTGAAACCTTTGATTACTTTATTTTGCAAAATAATTTTACAAATAATTTTTACAAACATTTTACAAAAATTTGAAATTTATTTTGAAAATATTTTTCAAACGGTATGTATAGATTTTCCAAATATTTTTGCAATCATTTTCCAAACCATTTGTAAATAGATTTTCAAATCTTTTTATTTCAAATAAAGAAAAGAAGTTTTTACAAACAAATCATTTTTAGAAATGTTGAAAATATTTTACAAAGTATTTTTCAAACAATTTTGAAAATATTTTTAAAAAAGATTTTCAAACAATTTCAAACATTTTGCAAAACATATTAACCTGATGTATTAATTGATATATATAGAGAATTTTAATGAATTTTATACAAGCATCGTAGAACCACACTTTCTATCCAATGTTGAAGGTCTTTCGTCTTATGTGCTGGTCATGCCAACGTTTAACCTTCTTCTTGTACATCAAGTTGTCATTATACACATAGTATTAGAATTCTAGAAGTCTGCTTAGATCGACTTTTATTTGCTAACCACCATTTTGCAAGTCCAAATTGCATCGGTTGACTACCCATAGTGATTTATGAATTAATTCAACGGGCATATGGCATGGCTTCCATATACAAGACAATAGGGCGACATGCCCAAAGGAGACTTGTAGGTGGTCCTATATTCCCAAAGGACGAAGTCCAAGAGTTGGGACCAGTTCTTTCTGTCTGCCCTCACAAGCTCGTGCAAGATTGTCTTGATTTATATGTTGGATAGCTCTATCGTGCCATTTGTATGAGGATGATGAGGAGAAGCAACTTGGTACTCGATGTCGTACTCCTTAGTTAGTTTCCTGACCTCTTTATTTATGAAGTGGTTACTTTCGTTTGATATCGTAATATTTAGTATTCCGAGCTGTGAAATGATGTTCTCTTTTAGAAACCAACAAACTATTCGGCTATCAACTACTCGGGTGGAAATAGCTTCAAACTAGTGACTCACATAATCAACAACAAGAAGGATGCACTCGAATCCATCACTTTTGGAAAAAGTCCCATTATATCGATGCCCCATGAATTTAATACATATGAATTTTAAATTAATTTCAGGGGCATAAAGTCTTTAGTTGTGAGGGCCCCTCCTATTTTCTGACAGTCAACATATCCTTTGGCATATGCTACTACATCCTTGAATAGTGCGGGCCACTAGAGGCCACACCACAATACTTTCACTATTGCTCTATCTCCAAAGTGGTGTTCACCAGATTCGAGCGAGTGGCAATGTTCGTGGACACTATGATGCTCCTTCTGAGGGATACATCGATGGCAAGTGGAATATGCTCCTTCCATGAATAAGAATGGGTCTTCCCATTAGTGGAAATGGATTGTGGATAAGAACTTGTCCTTGATCTGTCACTTGTGGAACTATGATGTAGTTCACAATCTTGGCATATCGAGGGAGAGATGCCACGATGAGAATCGACTTGTTAGGAAAGGTGTTTGTTATGGGTGCATTGCTTAACATAGGTTCTTATTGCTCAATTCTAGAGAGATGATATCTACCACAGTTTGAACTCCAGGTTTATCTTTGATTTCCAAATTGAACTCCTTGAGGAGAAGGATCCATCTAATTAATCTGGTATTTTCATCCTTCTTCTGTTGTAAGTATCAGATAATAGAGTGGGCAACATAGATGGTGACATTAGATCCATTAGAATGGATATGAACTTTTTGAAGGTGAAAACCACGACCGAACTCTTTCTCTACAATAGTGTAATTTTGTGGACATTCATCTAATGTCTTGATGGCGTAGTGAATCACACAATGCACTTTGTCTTTTATCTGTCCTAACACAGCCCCAACTACAAAATCTAATGCATCCATCAAGATCTCAAATGATAGAGACTAATCCGGTGTATGTAGGACTGGATCTTGAGTGATTCGCTCCTTCGACTTATTGAAAGAAAGGAGAACCTCCTTAAACTCGGTCTCCTTGCACAATAATTCAGTTAGAGGCCAAGCGATGCGACTGAAATATCTAATGAATCTTTTGTAGAATCCACATGCCCCAGGAATGACCTCACACTTTTGAAATTCTGAGGTGGCTCAATATTTGCAATGACATCAACCTTTTCTAAGTCGACTTCCAAGCTACGTTTGGCAACAACGTGGCCCAGCATAATCCCTTCAGTGACCATGAAGTGGCTCTTTTCCCAAGATAGTAGGAGATTGTCTTCTCAACATTTCTGAAGTACTTTTTCTAGCCGTTGAAGACAAGAATCAAAGTTGTCACCATGGACAGAAATGTCATCCATGAACACCTTAAGAAAACTACCAACCATATCGGTGAAGACTGCAAAGCATGCACCTATGGAATGTGGCAGGTTCATTGCACAAACCAAAGGATATACTTTTGAAAGCGTAGGTGTCGAATAGGCAAGTGAAGGTAGTATTCCCTTTGTCCTCTTGGGTGATTGTCACTTGGTTGTACTTGGAATACCCATCCAAAAATCATAAGAACTCCATACCGGCTAATCTTTTTAAAAACATGATCAATAAATTGCAAGGGGAAGTGGTCATTCTTTGTTTCAGCATTGAGGCGACGATAATCAAAACACACATGCCATAATATTGGTACCATAGTGGAAATCTCCTCTCCTTTTTCATTTGTAACCACATTGAGCCCTGATTTCTTTGGGAGTACATGCAAGGGGCTCACCCATTTTGAGTCAGAGATGGGATAAATAAACCTTGTGTCACAACATTTCGTGATCTCCTTCATGAAGGTGTCCTGCAATTTAGGGTCCAGTCTCCTCTGAAATTTTCGAGACATCTTGGCATCATCTTCCAAATAGATGTTATGTAAACACATAGTAGGATTTATCTTGTGGAGGTTTGATATATGCCAACCAAGTGCCTTGCAAATTTTCTCTATAACCTTGAGTACTCAAGATTCCAGGTCCGGGGTTGGCCTGTTTATGATGATGACTGGATACATTTTCTTTGCACCCGCAAAGAAATCATACTTGAGGCATGCCATAAGTGGCTTTAATTTTTATTTTTATTGAGATTGCTTCTCAGTAACTTTAGAAACTGAACTGGTAGGTGGGTGATCTGCCATGAATTTGGATATGATGCTCACCATGATCACCAGTAGCATTTTGATAATGTGTCAAACAAATCATCAATGAATTCATTATGTTTTGACTGATATGAATATTATGGAAAGAGGTCCATCAACAAGTAAGAATTTATCTCCCAATGGACAGTGGAGCATGTGAAAACCGTGCATCCCATGTCCTACTATGGGAACATGACTTCCTAAACCATGTGGCATTCAAAGAGAACTCTGTATCTCTGATATCTGCAATAAAGTCACAGTTTTCTTCAGACTGTTCTACTTGAACTTTATCAGACACAACTCTTGGTTCACTGACCATATTCAATGTTACTTTTCTTCTTCGTGAGTAGAACATGATCTTCCCAGATCCATAATCAATTATCGCCTTTGTAGTTCGCAGGAAAGGCCAACCAGGAATAATCGAGGTCTGGAGTAAGGGTGTAGGAGAGTCCATATCAAGGGATATAATATCAACAGAAAACTACATGTCCTGCACCATTATGACAATGTCCTCTAATAAACCTCATGGTTTCTTGATTGATGGATTAGTGAACTAAAGGATCACATGTGTCGACTTGGGCAGTCCAGCCTAAATTATGTGAGAAATGAGGCAGGCATGAAGTTTGATTAAAGAGATGTTGTTAAGCAAAGTTCACTCAAAGACTTGGTAAAAAATCTTGCATTTGATTAAGGGTGCTCCTTTGTCAGGTTTTTTTTTCGGGAGAATGATGATTGCTACCACTATAGTCATGGTGAGGATGTGCTTCTCAACTCACCGGTGTCTATTATTGCGATTCAACGACGCCTGTTTGTGCATGCTTCCTTCAAGCCCTTCTTCACAACGGGCATATATTCCATGGATTTTAGCAAAGGTAATTTAACACTTAAGTACTCAAGAATATCCACAACACCAGATTAGATAATGCATTTTTTCTCTTTACAAATTTTTTTGGATTTTTCCATTGCATCATTAAAAGGCATATATACATAATTGAAATCAGAAGAGGCATCTTGATGACTGGGTCGACAAGGAATAAAGAAGGGGTAGATAAGGGTCAAAAACAATAATAAAACTCTCATTTATGTTCTTCAATATTGCATTTTTGGGAACTATTTTATTCTTCATTTTTTATGCCTCAAATAAAGAAACTTTTGCACATAAAAGTTGTAGATAAAAAAATACATAAAATTACAAAATTTACCTCACACGAAAATAATACACAGTGCACTTTTTGTACTTTGAATAAAAAGCCAAATCCCAAACATCTCAGACCCGTATCTTCTCGATATGAACTCAACACGTACTAAAATCATCTTTATTTGTATATAACTTTTAATAAGATATTTATTGAAGGTTCATTAAATTTGGAGTTAAGATGCAAAATTTAGATTTGGACCCCTATTGTATAATATACGTGAATAAAATATTCCTTTTATTTATTCTTTATAATTTTTATAATTTTATATTATTATAATTTTGTAAATATTCTTTATAGTATATGTATATATTTAGAATAAAATTAAACTATAAATAAGAAGACAAAAATAATATAATATACAAAATACATAGATGAATATACAATACTTATATCTATATGATAAATATACGTATTTATTTAAGTGTACAAGTTATATCAATAAATGAAAATAAAAATACATTTATGTATATTTCAATAAGTTGTAAATATATAAATTGTGAGAATAAAACAAGAATATCAAAAATAAAAAAATAAAATATACATAATATAGGTAAATATACCTATAAATAAAAAACTAAACAATATCTTATAATAAAATAACCCATACAATAAATAAAAATAATAAATAAATACTAAAGAAAATGCTCAAATTTTTTTATTTTATAACATAAAATTAATAAATTCATTTGTTATTTATTATTTGTTTTACAAGGCATTTTTACCTTACATTTTTCTAGTTGGTCCACGTGGACCAACAAGAGTCTTGCTTTTGTTGGCCCCGACCAATTTCCGGTCTCTTCTCTTCAATGTGTCAAAACCTCGAGCGTACCCCATTACTCTACCTCTGTTGGGTCATTATAATCAACAAAATAACTCGAGAACTTCAACAAATTTGTTCACATCACGATTGTGATCCAAGCGCACTCATTAGATTTGTTTGATCTTTATTGAGCCTCTCAATAATCTCGATCGAAAATCGCCCAAAACCTTGTTTATAAAAAAACCTAGCTTCTTTCCTTTCCCTTTTGATCCCTCTCCAAGTTCAATAGTGCCTCCAGATGTGTGCACGTGAGCTCATCAGTGACATAGATAGCTCCCCCAAGGCTTGGAGCATCACAGGAGGAGGTCCCAGTGATGCTCCGATGGTGTCCTTCTCCTTGGATTCCCAATCAGGTATGAGCTACAACTTTTGATTTCTTAGGTATATTTTCTTTTCGCAATTTCAATTCTGCATTTAGTTTAGTAGTTATATATTTAGTGTGGCTAACTATTAGGGATCCGGCCATTTTACTGTGATCTTTACCCTTTTCCAACAAAATTTCAACGCCATTTCATTCCCCTCCATGTTCTCCACCTTTTGTGCCAATTCGTTCCACTTGATCCTGCTCAGATCAGTCCGCTCGTGCTCCCCCACTCTATCATTTATCGGTGCACTCCCGTTCTTTCATCTTCTATGCGATTCAAATTAATATTAGGTCGAGGAGAATTCCTTCAAACCTATGAGTCTTCCTGTGCAGGTTAGAGCTTCCAAGGACCCCCTACGGGTCGAATTCTAGTGGGAAGAAGGCTCTTCAAGTGGCCAAACTTCCTCGAATCTCCAAGACCCCATCGTTAGGTCCTGGACTCATCAAATTCCACCATTTGATTTTGATGATCGATAGAAACAAATTGAGCACTTCAGCATTGTAAATAGAGCCCTAGTTAGCGAGATTTTGGGAGATCAAAAGAGAACACCTCAGTATTCTTCCTTGTTCTTCATCAAGAGCAGCAACCATAAGATCAACACTCTACAAAGTTCTATCCATGCCGTTGGATCAAAGGCGAACCGTTGTGCAACCTCAATCATGGATGGGTTTAAGTGATGTACACCAGACAGTTCATCAACAAGAAAATAAGGGGTGATTTGCACTAAGCCCCTCCTCCTTTTATTATTTCTTTTTAGCATTTAAATTTGTGTCTAGAGTGTAAATAATTTTGTAAAATTTGCATAGATCCCCTAAAACATTCATGTGTCTTGCATGTGGGTCCATGTTGGCTCTGCTCACGTGGCTTACCACATGAGTTGGGTATTTTGCGGGCAAGACCCTCCCACATTTTGTATATTTAATTTTAATACATAAAATTTCATATTTAGTGTATGTTTATGTGAAAATCTTTATAGATTAGCATAGCTTATGTGTTTGCAAAAAGGTCCTTCTAAGATGCGTCTAATTTATTCATTTTACAGAAAATTGCATGTATGCACCTGTATTTTGTAAAAGGGTTTGAGAATGTATGGGAGGTTTCAATTGTTTGCAAAAAGGAACCTTTCAGTTATACAATTTAATTTTTCTTGTTTATTTTTGTTAAAAATAGCCCTTGTTTGCATTTCATTTCGTAAAATTGCATGTAAATGCCTTAGATGATATATTTTTCATGCTTTGGTTTTTAATTTTCATTTCTTGGCTTCTGTGCATTTATTACAATTCAAACCGTGAGCATTAATTCCATGTTTAACTGTAAAAATGATAAAAAAATCAGAATGCCTTTAAAGATCACAAAAAATTATAGTGTGCTTATTGTCATTTATATTAACTCCGGACCAACAATCCCTAAAAAATGAGAAAAATAAGGAAAAAATTAGAAGACTTCAAAAACTAGTAAAAAATAATAAAATTTATCGTATTTAAAAAAATATTTATTGTTATATCTTAATTTTCTCTATATTATTATTTATGTATTAAAATTGATTTGAATAACTTTTGACACATTTTGTTATTTTTAACCTTCAAATCATTAGGTTTATTTATTAAATCCTAGATTTGGGATATTTTTTTCATTTTTAAAAAAAATAAAAATTATAAAAAATCCTAGAAAAATTAATAATAGTAAGAAACATGAAAAAACCTAAAATATGGAATTCTAGAATTTTTCATTAATCGAAGTTTTATTTATAATTATTATACACTATATTTTATAATACACCTATATATTTGTCAAAATATATTCTATATTATTATTACATAATATAAATCCCTTTTAATATTTTTTAAAATCTTTAAAAATATATAATGGGTAGAATCTCAAGATATTTCTGTAATATATATACACATGTGTGTATCTAGTATATACTAAATTTTTGGAATATATTATTGATATAAATGCCTATTGATATGTATATATATTAACTAATAATAAAGAGAAAACTAAACATTAGATAATTAAAAAAATAAAAAATGAAAAACCAAATAAAAATTATAATAACAAAACCCATATATAAAGACTTAAAGATAATTATGTACAAAACATTGATTGGCAATAATCATTAGGATACCAAGCTTTCTCGTTGTGGTTCGTCTTCTACATGCTTATGTGATATACATCTTTGTTTGTACAGTATAATAAATTAGTCCTCACATTTTTGGCTATTCATTTCTTATTTATACATTGTGGATACTTGTTGATTGAGCATGTGATCTCGTGAGGGGTCTCCTCAACGATAATCTATCTTCGTTATTCAGTGAGGATCATTTTTTAGACCACCGTGGAATCCTTGCACATTGAATGACATCGTTGCCGGGGAGCAATGTGTGTATCTTAATTTGTATATATTTGTATTTTATTTATTTATTCATTCATTACCTTGTACGCATTTTTCTATCTCTTTCTTACTTGTATATACTTCATTTCTTATTTGGTTTTAATACAATATTTGATTAATTGTGCTAATACACCTCTCTTGTTATTTTTATTGTGAGGGCCCACTACGTGAGGATGACCTCTTAGCAGGACGATGCACCCAAGCAAGTTGGAGAGTGGTCTTCCTAACATGACAACTTGGAGAGGTAACAAACATAGCAATGAGACCAATTAGCATACATTTTTGTTTAGTATTTTATTTTATTTTAATGAAAGAGTGATTCATTTTTTCATTATTATTTTAATAATTTATGGACTCAGACATTGCTCTTTTTAACGTGGTCCATTGCCCAGGTGATTGTTTGAAAAGCCTGATTCTACCCATCTTAATTTAATCAAATCAATGATTAAATAAATATCGTGTCGTTCGTTGTAGTTGGGCAAAAATGGACCGATCAAAAACCACTTTTAATTAATGTTGAGTTAATTCCGAGCGGCAGATTTATTTTACTTGGGCAAGCCCAAGGTCGAACTCAGGGAGGCAGTTGTCTCCTTAGGTAAATTTTAAGCGAATTCAGAGGTTGGATTTTCAGAAGATTATTTTTGTTATTTTTTATCGCTTTTTTTATGCAATAAAGGAAAAGCAAATGCAATTTCCCGGGTAGTTTACAAGTTATATCAGAATTATGATCAGACGAGGTCCAAAAATTATAAAACTTGGCAAAAACATGACATGCAATGAAATTAAGCTACATAAAAGTTTTTGGATTTTTCTGACACTTTATGAATTTACTACGAATAAAATATGAATGTAAGGTGATTTTACAAAATTAATTTTAATAAATACTAAAACACATTATTTCCAGGTAGAAAAGTATCCTAGATAGATCTGAGTGTGATGAATTCAAGAAAATTAATGAACCTAATATTCTATGTGAATTGGACCTACTAAAAATCAATTAGAAAAATCACTAATTAATTTATTCAGGCCTCATGATGCGTGCAAATGCGATGATTTTTGGGCACAAGGTAGAATAAATTGTTCTAAGTCTAACTGATTTTATGGTAATTTTTGGAGCAATTAAGAATTTAATATGAATTAAAAGGCATACAGTGGGCAAGATATGGAAAAATTCACCTATTTAATAATATTATATTCCCAAGATGTCACAAAAATGAAACATGTGTCACATAAGATAGAGGACAAGATAAGCTACATCATGTAATATTGGGAATTGAAAAATAATGTCAAATGGATACCTACATATGCATGCAAAGACAGGGACTAAAGTGCAATTTCAGAAAATAAAATAAGTGAAAATTAAACATGCTGATAGGGACTTAAATGTAATTACCTATAATGCTGAGGATAGGTGTACAAAATGTCCACATGAATACGTGCCTCACGTGATGATCCTGACAGGGACGAAAGTGCAATTTGGAAAACTTGCAGGGGCCTCAGTGCAAAATGCCCAGACCGCATGTGAGGAACACGTGAGGTGCTAGGATCGGGAGTTGTCAAAGGCTCGGACGGTGGCTCGGGTACGCTGCAGGCTCGGGTGTGTTTCAGGATAGCTTCGGGATCTCTGTGCCTAAGGTTCGAGGAGGAGGCTCGGAGGAAGCCATGTGGCGCACGATGGACCGTTCGATCGGTGAGGATCAATGGATACAGAAGATTGATACGTGGCACGCCTTGAACTGCTAGATCCAATCGAGATCCAATGGAGGACGATGGCAGACGACGTGGCGTGATGCGACCCGTTGGATCAAGATGGATCCAACGATATCTGTAGCGGGGCTGGCGAAGGTGATGTGGACGATCGAGGGCTGTTAGATCCTCCTGATCTTGCCGTCGGATTAAGGCAATCCCATGGAGGTTGCTCGTTATCTTCTCCGGTCCGCCGCCTCCTATAGCGGACTTCGCGGGGCATCAACGTCGAGCTCCTTGCTCCGCCTTCTTCGTCTGAGGTCACTGAAGCTCGTAAGAGACTTCTGCAGGGCTCGGACGAATCGTGGGGATGCGGTGAAGCTTCCCGAGGTCCTAGAGGAGGCAGAGGCATTCTGGAGCCTAACGACGATGAAGCTCGAACGAGGTCCGACGAGACATCCGATCAGTGAAGATACGTGCCAGCAGGGTTAGCTGGTGCCAAAACCAATGGTGCTCGTGATCATGGGAGTGCGTGCAAGTGCGAGTGACGCGTGGGGCGGGGCGAAGGTGGTCAGGTGATGTTCCTCTACCGTGGCGACGGAGCTCTTGGTCGGAGGAGGTGTCACGGGTCGTGGAGTTGATCCGAAGGTACCGTGAAGGTCAAAGCTATAAGGCGGAGCTCGGTGGGGGATTAAGCGAGCATGGGATTGATTGTAGGAGGCGAAGAAATTAAGAGAAAAAGAAAGAAAAAGACGAGGAAGATCAGAGAGGATAATGGAGGAGGCTACTTGGGGAAAGAATCTCGGAAAGGAGCTCTTGGTCTTCGCTCAAGGGTCGGCAACTAGCCCGAGCTTGTGCATCTTGCCGCAAGAGATGCGGCACGACAGGGACACCGTGGATCTCGCTGGAGTAGATAGGGACATCGTCGCTCGATTTCTGACCTACTTGATGTCATCAAAAGGAGGATAGGAGCTCAGGGTATCTCTTAGTAGGGGCGGATGGGATTGAAGGTAGACAAGGGCGGAGTATTTATAGGTTGGAGGTGAGGTTGCAGGTGACCGGGTGACGAAGTTTGTGGAGGTCGTGGAGCGATGTGGGTGAGGCTCATGGCGATTGTGGAGATCGGCGAGGGTGAGGATGGTATGGGCGATGTAATGACAACGATAGGAGGCAGAGAGGACGGCTGGAGTGGGGCCAAAAATAGGAATGGGGCGGTGAGCGGGCGAGGTGGAGATTGTGGGAGAGAAAGCGTCTTTGGATCGAGTGATCCGACGGCCATGAGAAGGGCGTAAGGGGATGGCCTATATAACATCGATATGGTGTGATCTGAGAGCTACGGAAGTGCCACGTGGCATCATAGGAGTGCAACGCTAAGGGACGGTGGGGATTATATTTAGGCGATGGATATAAGGGTGGTGATTGATCGTAAGTGAGCGGGGAGGATCAAATCATCAGAACGAAGATCCAGTGGCCATGTGCGTGTCACGTGGAGGTCTATGGTTGAGGCAGGTGCGAACGACGGAGATAGGATCTGGAGAATCTGATCGAGGTGATCAGATTTGGCATGAGATGAGTGGCCGGGATGAAGGCTTCCGACAAAGATCAGACGGCTCATAGCTCAACACGTAGCGTGCTGAGGGTGAGGCGCTAATGGATGGTGGCTATGCGATCTGGAGAAGATCAACGGTTGTGAGAGTGGATGGCTCAGATCAGGAGAGAGTGAAAGGGATAGGACGGTGGAAGACGATGGGCACGTGGCGCGATGTGAGCTGGCCGTGTGGCGCAATTAGAGAGCGCCACGTGGCCTAATCTGAATAGCCTAAAGAGAATATGGAATTAAGGAAAGAAGATGGCCGAATTTGGAAATACTCAAGACATGAAAGTTGTAGATCTCGATGAGATCTACAAATTTCGTGTTGACCAAAAATGGAGATGAGGTCAAATAAGATATACAAATACAAAAGTATAAATATACATATATATAATGTACAATGGGGCCCCAAAACCCAAGTTTTGCATACGAGCTCCGAATTAAATGAAATTGGTCTCATTTTGAAGGTCTTTGAATATATATTTCTTTAAAAGTTAGTAGACCTAGGTCGGAGATTATATGAGTTAGATATTTATATTTTAAGGTCTGAGGTCTCCAAGTGGGTTTGGGTTTTATTGAGTAATTTTACAAGTCAGAAACTTTGGCCCCTTTTTCTTGAATTATTAGTTAGTAATATACGCAATATACATATGATTTTATTGACTTTGGAGTGGTGTAAAATATAGATAAATAGGTGAATAGTTGTGAATATGTAGGTTAATATTTACAAGAGAATTGGACTTCTTATTTATTGCAAATATGAATGCTAGAATGCAGATATTATGCATGCAGGTATGAATGCTGATTATGCAGGATAAGGAGAAGTATGCAACTAATTACTCGGGAACAAGACTCTATTTTCAACTTTTAGAGTGATGAATCACAGATTCATCAACCGCCTATACTAAAACCTTGCTCGTCCTCGAGCAACTAAAATGAAGTGAAAAAGTGAAATGAGATTGGGTTCCATACCAAGGTCATGAAAAAAATTGAAAATGGAGCTTGACTCGACCTCTACATTATTTATGTGGTGGAACCCTATTGGGATATGAACTTAAGACATAACAGACTTCAAGTTCCACAAGTCTTTTATTCAAGACACCTCAATAGTGAGGTTAGAACAAATCCTCAAATGCAAATTTCTGATGACTATGATTCTTACTTGTACTGTGTAAGTGAAATATAGCTCTCCACATTATAAATGGCTTAGAACCGGCCTCCTCTAACAAGGTAACTCTAATTCCCCGGTCCAGTAACTCTTTCCTCGAGGAGCCAGGTATTCCCTTCTAAATTCAAATGCGACTAGCTCAAGAGGAGTGGGTAGAGAAAAGAATCGACGGTAGCCAATGTAGCTACCTATCCCAGGATGCCTGACTAGTGTAGCCAAGATCTAGCTGCAGACTTCTTGATAATATACATAATCCGACTGGTATTTTATTTTCAATCTGGCGTGTCTATTTTTTTGGAATTCTTGCATGTTTTTCACGAACGATATACAAGGTGCATCATGTACATCATGAGTTTTTCCTCTTGAGCCAGTAGACTATCGCTCTTTTGAAGCATTATTGCAACCCACAGCATCTCGTCCTCAGACGTCAACATCACCGGACTATGTTGAGATGCACTACCCTCCCTAGAGGGGGACGGATGATTCCACCCGTGTGCTACTCCAAGCTAAAGGATTCTACCTCCTCACCACCTCATCAATGAAGAGCTACGTGCATGGTGCTTGTCCAAGTTAGGTCACTGTCTATAAGAATCATGCATGTACATGAGATATTCTACTTAGACTAATCAAGATGACATGTGAACATAGACTCGCGGACCCAAAGAATTAAGTCACTTGACATGTGAAATCTTAACTCCAATTCCTATAAGGTTCCTCTGAAATTAGGTGGATTAAGATCAAATCAAGTCCATCCTCAATATCTACTCATAACTTGGTTCAGAACCCACTAGCTTTTCACCTTGCATATGCAAAATATGCATATGAGATGCATATGACATGCTATGAATGCAAGACTCTTTTTCTTTCTTTTTTTTAGATGCATAGATGATGTGCAAGAGTAAATAAGAAGCCTTTGATTTTAATTTTCCATTTTTTTCAAAATCGGTATACGTCCTATGTTACAACAAATTTTTCCAAAGTATTATTTACAACAATTTTACAAGTATTATACATATAGTACAAGTATACATTTTTTTCATTTTTACCCATCCCGTAATTATTGTATAATATATACAAAAATACGTGAAAAATACACGAAAGTACGAGCTATGGGTAAAGTAAATATGTAATATATATACGCCCCCTATACTTAGCATGTGCTATGTCCTCAGAGCACGAAAAGTGAGGAAGAAGACATAGCTCATGCTAAGCGTAGGAGAGCCAAAAGAGCAAAAATGTATAAAAGTCATCCTGCCCCCCTATACTTAGGCTCTGGCAGCAGGAGATCAAAAACGGGGCGGACGAGGTCGAGAGGGGAAGTGGATGAATATATGTACAAGATGGGCATCGGTTCCCCCCTTTACTTAGGCTCAGATTAGCCTAAGTATAGGACTGGAGTGGAATGAGGACCGATGTGATCTGGAGATGGACTCAGGGGACTCTCCCCCCTATACTTAGGATCTGGTCATCCTGAGTATAGTCGTAGATGAAAATATATGAAGTTGGGGTGAGCGATTAGAGTCGCGGGAGGGAGGGGAGAATGTATAGGAGTGATGGGTATATACAAGGATTGCGGTCTAAATCTTTCTAGATGTTGCTGATGGCGAGAGTTTACGGCTGCAAGGTCTCTTGCGCGGCTTCATGTGTATCTGCTGACTCTATCTCGTGTATGAATACAATCTCCTCAACATGGACTAACTGCTCATTGGGTTCGACGTGCTTCAATAGTTGTCCATTGACTAAGAATGTCTGTACGCTATCTGCGAGATCTGAGATCTCAACACATTCACTATCGTGCACAGTACGGATAATGAATGGGCTCGTCCACTTGTATTTCCGCTTGCCTTGGAAAACTTTCAGCCTTGCATTGAACAGCCATACCTTCTATCCAGGAACAAAGGTCTTTCGTTTGATATATCTATCATGCCAACGCTTAACTTGATCTTGTACACCAAACTGTTGTAGTATGCTCGGTTTTTTATTCCCACAAGCTCATTCAGATCCATGTCTCTCTATTTTTGTCCTAAGTGTGTGTTCCAGTTGACCTTTTTGATTGCCCATTCTGATTTGTGCACTAATTCTACGGGCAAATGGCACGGCTTCCTGAATATCATCCTGAATGGGAAGTTCCTAACGGTGTCTTGTAAGCTGTCTTATAGGCCCATAGGACTTGATCCAAGATATGAGACCAGTTCTTCCTGTCTGGGCAAACAAGCTTCTGCAATATGGCTTTCACCTCCCTGTTCGACACCTTAGCCATACCATTGGTCTGTGGGTGGTAAGGACTAGCGACACGGTGTTCGATGCCATAATCCTTCAGGAGCTTCTTCACATCTAGATTTACAAAGTGGCTACCCCCACCAGATATCAACATTTTGGGGATCCCAAAACAAGAGATGATATGATCTCTAATGAATTTATAAACACTCCTGTTGTCTGCGGCTCAGGTTGGGATAGCCTCCACCCACCTGGACAGGTAGTCTACCGCAAGAAGGATGTATTTGAATCCGTGGCTAACAGGGATGGGCCCATGAAGTCGATGCCCCATGCGTCAAAGACATCACAAATGATGACATGCTCTATTGGCATCTCACCCTTGGAACCAACTCTTCCTCCCATTCTCTGGCATACTGGGCACTACTTCGCAAAGGTGATGGCATCGTGAAACAGAGTCGGCCAGTATAAGCTACACTGAAGTACCTTCTAGGCGATCCTCTTCCCGGAGTGGTGTCCTCCTACCTCCAGACTATGGAATAAAGAAAGGAAACTATGGTATTCCTCCTGAGGAATACATCTTCTCCAGACACAATCCGATCCTTCAAAGAAAAGGATCGGATCCTCCCAGTGGTAGTGTCTAGAATCCGACTTCAGTCGTTCTATGTGGCTCTTGGGCCAATCTTCAGGAACCTTCTTGGAGACAAGATAGTTCACTATATTGGCATACCATGGGAGTGAGTCGACAACAAAAATCGACTCGTTAGGAAAGGATTCTTGAATCGGTGAATCCTCTAAAGCATTAAGATCCTCGAGACGGGAGAGGTGATAAACCACTACGTTCTTCTTTCCAGGTTTATCACGAATGTCCAAATCAAACTACTGGATAAGCAGAATCCACCTAAGAAGACGCGCTTTCACGTCCTTCTTTTCCATTAAATAACGTAGTGCTTTGTGGTCGATGAACACAATTACCTTAAATCTGATTAAGTAAGATCTGAATTTGTCCAAGGCAAACACTACCGCAAGCATCTCCTTTTCCGTAATTGTATAGTTACGCTGAGCAGTATCAAGCACTTTGCTTGCGTAGTATATGGCAAACGGGACACCATCCCTCCTCTGTCCTAACACAACCCCTTGAGCAAAGTCTGGTGCCTCCATCATGATCTCAAAAAGCAGAGACCAATCTGGGGCTTGTAGGATCGGGGCATCCGTGATCATTCCTTGTAATAGCTTAAAGGCCTCGAGACATTTGTGATCAATAATAAACTCCATGTCCTTGCCTAAAAGCTCAGTTAGCGGTCGGGCAATCTTAGAAAAATCCTTGATAAATCTTCGATAAAATCCGACATGCCCGAGGAAAGACAGCAACTGTTTCACGTTGGTTGGTGGCTGGAGTCATCTGATCACATCCACCTAGGCAGGGTCAACCTCCATTCCTCTTTTGGAGATGACATGCCCCAATACAATGCCCTCTATCACCATGAAGTGAATTTTCTCCCAGGAGAGCACCAGATTGACCTCACAACATCTTTAGAGGACTCGGTCCAGATTCCTAAGATGGGAATTGAAGGAATCACTGTGGATCAAGAAGTCATTCATAAAGACTTCTAGGAATTCACCGACCATTTCGGCGAATACAACAATCATGCACCTTTGAAAAGTACCGGGAGCATTGCATAACCCGAAGGGCATGCGCCTGAAAGAATAAGTACCAAAGGGGCATGTGAACGTGGTCTTTTCCAGGTCCTCCGGAGCTATGGCTACTTGATTGTATCCCGAGAACCCATCCAGAAGCAGAATAATTCTTTCCTTGATAATCTCTCCAGGATCTGATCAATGTATGGTAGGGGGAAATGATCCTTCTTCGTCACAGCATTCAAGCGTTTGTAATCCACACAGACGCGACACGACGTGAGTACTCGTGTTACGATTTCCTCTCTGTCTTCATTAGTAGTTGTCTGAATTCCTGATTTTTTTGGAACAACATGGATTGGGGCCACCCATTTGGAGTCAGAGATGGGATAAATAAAACCCACGTTGCACCATTTATCTATCTCCTTTTTCACTACCTCTCGTAAATTTGGATTCAACCGATGTTGGAATTCACGAGAGGGTTTTGCCTAATTCTCCAAGTTGATATGGTGCGAACACAGATCAGGATTTATCCTATGGAGATCGAAGATGCTCCAGCCTATTGCCTTGCAATTTTTCTCCAGGATCTCTAGCAAGCGAGATTCCTGCTCTTTAGTCAATTGCGAGCTGATGATGATCGGATATTTCTTCTCTTGTCCCGCAAGGAAGGCATACTTAAGTGTTGTGGGTTAGGGATTGAGCTCAGGTAATGTGTAATCATCGAGGAAGTCTGGCTCAATCGAATCTGGTTCAGTGCTGGCAATGGCTGGATCTATCCGTGAAATTGCTGCTACCAACTCATTCATTTCTGGAGTCGGATCGTCAAAGATCTTCAAAAAATCGGCAAAAGTCATGTCTGACTCATCATCCTCTTCTTCTGATTATCCTAAATAGGGAAGGACTGACAAGCCTAGGCGGGCCTCTAAGTCATCGAAGATGTAGGGGGATGCATATTCTGTACTATATTCGTTTCTAAGAACCTCACAAACTGACTCATGCACAAGATCTTCTCTGGAGGAGAGGGACTCATCGGTGCTGGCTAGGTTCTGTCTCCATGGCCCAACTGGGTCTACATGAATGCAATCTGCATCGGACGAAGAGTACTCGGTGTTGGATTCTGAATCCGGTCTCTGCCATCTGGTCTGCTTCGTCTCAAGTTCTTCATCTCCGCCTGGAGTTTAGAACTATATTTTCCCAATCATATAATCAAATAAGGCCCCTGTTGTTCTGAGGAAGGGCCTTCCGGATATGATCTGGGAATCTCTTCAATTACAAGGGGTCTCCATATCAAGAACGGTAAAGTCCACCATGTACTCCTGACCCTCAACTTTGATGACAACGTTCCTCAATTCTCCTTGGGACCTCTTGGTTGATTTATCTGCAAAATGAAGTAGTGCTCTAGATTTCCTAAGAGGTCTGAGATTAAGCCGCTCATAGAGGGATGTAGGCATTAAGTTAATTGAGGATCCGTTGTTAAGGAGAGTGTGTGCAAACGCTGTGTCATCGACATGACTCACCACATAATGTGCATCCATGTCTCTTCATTTCCTTGGAAACGAATTCTTTATTACGCAGGTTGTGGCTGCTGACAAAATGTGTTTCTCAACATGGCTTTTGATCTTCTTGCTGACCCTAGTAGGTGTGCATCTCACCTTAAGGTATTTCTGAAATGTAGGTGTCATCTTCACATACTTGTAGAAGGGGATTGTGACCTTGATGTGTTCATTGCAAAACTCTGCCATCTCAGTGTCATCTTTTTGTATTTTTTTAAGTTTTCTTTTTTCCTCCCTTATGAGATTGGGGGAAAGGTATTATTGGTGCTAAATCAGATTCTGAAACTGAAAGATTTTCATTTAAACTAGGAACTGAGTTCTGTACATGACTCTGAAACTGAGACTGACTTGGACTCTGAATATGACGAAAAGAAAATTTCAACGGTAAAACCGATGATGCATTCTCCACGACTGTTGGGACATACTCTGTAGATGGAGGTGTGGTCTCTTCATCGGTTCTGCTGGACTCACTGCTGATGCGGTTCTCCAGCTTCTTGGAGGAATTAGAAGTTGTTAGCAATGTGAGCCCCGGGTGAACCATTTCTACAAAAATGTTATTGTAATGAATAAATTATCAATGAAAGTTATTGATTATTTTTCACTCCCTTCCTGAGATTAATGAATGAATGCACTATAGGGTCCCTCTGTAGAATAAGGGTTATGTACCATGGTCAACTTAATGATCATACAGCTGTTGATTCATTGGATGAATCATAGAGGCTGATGCTTGGATGAATATCTAATGAGTTAGATAGAGGACTCATCAAGCATCATCAAATGATTATTAAGTGATGATTTCCAGCCTGAGTAGGAGATGGCAATCCGATCTCATATGGTTGATATCTGACTG
Source organism: Ottelia alismoides (assembly GCA_037367405.1). NCBI lineage: Eukaryota > Viridiplantae > Streptophyta > Magnoliopsida > Alismatales > Hydrocharitaceae > Ottelia > Ottelia alismoides. The sequence continues at coordinate 1,065,027 of JAZKJV010010113.1, forward strand.
ACCTCTTGATGTAGGTCCTCTGCATGGGAATAGTGATTCACAGGTGTCAGGTTAGTTGAGTCAATGGATTGACTTAACAAGATGGAGATAAGACCTACGTTGAATACTGTCACAACATAGGCATGCATCCTCTGACCAGAGACAGATGTGTTGCTATATGTCTGAGTATGTACATTTGGCAGACCAATAGGTTGATGACCTAACCATGGTCCATATACCGGCGAGCTGGTGTGCATGTAAGGATGTATGAGTAATACGATCTCTCAAAGGGATCATACAGGTTCACTTGTGAAGCGGGAGACATGAGCTCACTCATAAGGTATTGGGACTGAACAAATTCCATGCATGGTCGTCTTTCTTTGGAAGCATGACATGAATTTGAAGGTAAGATATATGCTTTGTGAAAGCATACCATCTATACAAAATCCCAATGACCAAGATTGAGAAACTTAAATGATCTAACCCTGAAGATGATAGTACAAAATTGATCTTTATCTTCAGAATGATCATAAGTCTTCCAGTATGCAGGATGTACAGTTATTGAGAATACATGAGGGTGATTTGATCATATACGATTGTATAACCATGACGCTTCCATTCCGAGAGAGTGATGAAACAGGTTCAGATTTTAGTGACTCCTCTCATTAGAGAAGTGACCCAATCTTAGTCCATGAACTGGACATTGATTTGAATGAGATTCAGATGCAATGAGAAGATCAGGTCTACGGTCGTGATTAGATCAAGCATAAGTGGGAGGTCCATGGGATTTGGATTTGAGATATGATCTCAACATCCAAGTCACTATACGTGGAACAATACAATTGCCCTGTCCTTATCTCCAAGTATCTGCAGAGAAATTGCATTATTCTTGAGGGGTTCAAGAATAATTCCATAAGATCTAAGCAATGAAGAAATGATGATTAAATGTGATTTAATCATCTTGATGTGTGAAGAAATTATCCAATATAATTAAATGTGATTTAATTAATATGGATAAGAATAATGTGGATAGAAATATCCAATTATTCATAATATATTATAAATGTGATTTATAATGTATTGGAGAGAGCTAATTATAATTTATATTTGTTGATTAATTATTATGTGTATTGGATGCACATTATGTAATCAATTGACAATGTAAATTATATGTTGTTTTGGGTTGTGAATATGATTCACAAATTTTCAATGGCAAGATTGCAATATTCTCAAATATAATTGTGAATTATTTTTGGATAATAAAATCTCAATAAAAGTTGTTGGATAAATAATGGAGAGAAAATCAAGGAGATATGCAATCTCATGGAAATCCATGAGATTGCCCTCCCCACTTGGAAGGAGGTGGCGGCACCCAATTCCTTTGTGGAATTGGTGGCCGTCCACTCTATTTCTTGGGGATGGATGATCTCCTTTGTATTATACTCCTTATTTGATTGATTTAATTTTGGTATTAATATATATTTGATTTATCAAATATATTTAATCTAAATTAAATCACAAGTTGTTGGTTTTACCAACAACAATCTTGACCATTGGATTGACATAAATCAATCTCATCCATTGATTTTATATGTCACATGGATTGAGATCCATGGATCCCAAAATCCTATAAATAGAGAGGCATACCATGCTCTCTATTTACATGCAATTTTGGAGATCTCTCTCTCTCTTTCTTCATACACGATAGCCCTCTCTCCCTCTAATATTGGTGGTCGTCCACCATACCCTAGAGGAGAGAATCGTCGACGCACTTGCCACCGCGCCGCCGCTTTGACGTTCTTCGATTCTCCATCTTCCTGGTGTGCTATGCCCACGAAGGAGACGTTCTATCTCGTGCGACGAGATCAGGATCAACTACGCTTGGATCAACTTCTTGGATTGCGAGGACAACGCGGTTCATCCACGCGCTCGCAAGCGGTCTCACCGACGATCGGACTTGAGACAGGAGGTATCTTCTCTTAGAGACTTGATCAACCACACTTCAAGAGATATTGCATTATACTTGTTGTGGTTATAGATGAAACGATCTGAGAATCGTTCTCGGATCATGTGGTTTCATCGAACGGAAAATTTTTAAATTCCGCTACACCGAACAACTAGTACGACTAGTCGTTCCTCGTCGTATCCGATACGACGATCATGCTTCCGTGATCTGCTTGAGGATAATTCCATATCCTTCAAGTGGTATCAGAGCCTTAGGTCGACGGTTTCAAATATGATTCGAAAACCGAGGACGACATGGGTTCGTCAAGGTCGCGAAAGTTTTTATCGCATTTGATTTCGCAGATCTGTTTAGTAAATAATTTCGGCCATGTTTAAAATATTCAAGCACGAATTATTTAATTGTTTTTTGTTCCCCATTAAATAAGAAAACCATAGGATCTGAGTTTGCGTAAATCGGATTTCGTATGCTCGAGATATGGTTGTTTTAATGAACATGTATGCACTGTTGCGGGAACAGTAGATTTTAACACGATTAAAGAGTTAATTACTGTTATCATCTTCCTAGAAATGCGTGAACATCACTTGGATTCTGTCCTAAATCAAGTTAGAAATCTTTGAAAATTGAGTTTGTCTAATTTGGATTTAAATTGATTGAGATATGTGATGAAGCCACATTTCATCATCTTTATTCTATCATTTTGGCATCAAAAACCCTAGCAGATGCGTGTAAATAGCATTAAATCCATCATCTTAGCATTCATGCACGTGCATCCAAATAGTTTATAAAATACTCTAGTTAAGCCAAAATTATAGAATAAATAAAGAAAAGAAAAAGAATAAAATATTGTAAATATTTTATGACCTAAAATCCCGAGACCTAGGCATCTTGATGAATAGGTCGACAAGGAAGAAACAAATACAGTACACATTCCACTACAAGAAAAAGCAGATTTTGCTACTACAATGGTGATAGCAAAGTGGTGGCAGAGTAGTCGCAAAGTGGTAGCAACTCAAAGTTGCTACTACATGTAGTAGCAAACTCTATAGTCGCGCCAAAAGGGTCGCAAACCTGTTGCGACCACACCGTTGTCGTCGATATGGTCGCAAAAGTAGTCGCATGTAGTCAAGATAGAGTCGTAAAATAGTGGTAAATATTTCAACAATTTGAGACTATATTTTCACTACTTGCGACTACATTAGTTATATTGGCACCACATTGGCACTAATTTGCTACCATGTTACCACTATTTTGCTACCATAGTAGAAGCAGTGTAGTACCAACATAGTCGCAAAGTCTAGAGAATAGGAAAAAAAATAATCCAAACCTATCAAAAATAATCCTAACCTATAACCTTGAACCCAATCCTCTTTGGGAATCACAACCTGTAAGAGTGAAAAACATATAATACTAGCTATTGCAACTTCTTATACTATCCAAGAAACCATTCCACACTAGAAGAACAATATGCATAGAGACATGCTGTGAAAAGTATAATTTGTAATAGTTCATGCAAAGATACATTGGTCATACATATTGCAAAATCAAAAATACAAGATTGAAATGATGTAAAAGAAGTTACATGTCTGGACAATCTAAGGTTTCGAAACTACAAAGTTTTAAAGTACAATATAACCAATACTAATTTTTTCTTTTCCTCCATTTGGTAAAGACACTATCTTTCTTAGCCTTATCCTTTTCCTTCAGATTTTCCTTTTCCTACTTCCTACTCTCCCTACATCCTAAAATGATAACCCCCTTCCTTTGTGATACCGTACATGTCATGAAATCATCCTCGATCTCCTCGTTGTCGTTATCCTCTTCCTCGTTGACGTCATCCACTTACTCTTCATCATTCTCCTCTTTCATTTCCTCGTGATCATGTCTTGATGGCATTTTCCTACAAAGTACAAAAGGGATATTTAAATGCTAACAAGATAACTCATTTATTAAGTTATGATCTAGCATTATATGATAATGAGAAAGTTAGTATATACTCAAATAGGTATTTGCCTTAATGGTCTCCTTGAAAGAATCTAAACCAAAAGGAATTTCATCTACCATTTTCATCAGTACCCACTATTTGTGAGAGTTCTACAAACTCGATCTTGAATACTTCGGACTAAGATGTTGGCATGCTGCATGTTGAGGGCGTCGCAAAAAAATCAGAGGCTCCATTAAACTAGTAAAGGACGTGAACTTAGGTGGCAAACCAACCAAAGCCTGCCTTCTATTAGTCCTCACGCTCACCGACAGCTTCTTGCCATAAACTACATTGAAGTCTACTCCTTCATCAAAAATGGAAATACCAAACTTGCCTATGTACAGTCAATGTAAGATCCTAAAATTACATTTAGTTTAATACCAAAGAATTATAAGTATATATAAGTGATAACAAACATACCAACACTGCCTTCGATTCAGTCGACTCCACCTCATTGGATTGCACCATGATGGTGCGCATGCTTTTGCTTGCACAACATACAACTTCCACAACATACAACTTCTTGATTGCAGCTTTTATTGCCCTATAGACATTGTCCTTTACTCAATCCATTACTAACTTTATCAGGATAAATTGATACACTTCTCTAGTATAACCAGATGGTAGTGCAAATAAGTTCTGCAATCAAATTTTGGTTACTAATAATCATTTTAAAAATAACTAATAAATACCATTCAAGATTTTCTCTTGTTCTTCTGGAGTCATGAAACTCCATCCGTAATCCGAGCAATCCTGCATAGCTCGGAAGACTTTACTAAGCGCTTGGGACACATCATGCTGATTATCGAGCGCACACCTAAATTCTAAAAATTGTGTATTAGAAATAAACAAACATACATATATACTAATTAAAAAAAGTGTTTGTAATTTAGATACCCATTATGTAGAAAATGCAAGTATCTACTAGGACCTTGAGTTGGGGGCTGATCTTGACGCTGGAGAGTGTCATGGGATTGAAGAGGGCCATGAGTATTGGATGGACCTGAACCAAGTAGAGGAGGCTGGGGAGGGACCTCTATGCCGGTCTCAAGCATATACAAAACACGCTTTGTGACTTCTTCATTACACTCACATGTGGTTGAAACAAGCATGTAATACGATTAATCATGACTATTTATAAAAAAAATATTACTATAAGGAACCATACCATTGATGTTTGGAGTACGACAATCTGGGATATGATCATCACAATGATATGATCCGCTCCCGCACCGTCACCCTCTAGAAATTCTTCCATGGATCATAGGCTTTCCTGTAAACATGGATATTACATTAAATATTAAGAAAGAGATATTACAAATAAAAAAATATTAGACTTTATTTTTAATCAACTCACGTTATCAATGATACTACATGTACATTGCTATCCTATGTTGACGCACAGAGTCTGCAACAAATAGATTTGATGATTCATCTATATTCGATTAGTCATTAGAACCGCTATAAATGCGTGACATATTCTTTAATACTGTAAAAAGATCATCTCTTTTTCATTTCCCCCACTATAGGCACATAACATACTCGGCGAGTGGTGTCACTTTGTCTGTGTTGTCTAGAATATAAAGCTCGCCAGCTTCTTCCCATCTACATCAACTATTCTGTATCTTTGGGCATATGCAAAATGAAGAAAGCCTTCTATACCTAAGAGAAATGGCATGCAAATGAACCCGTTTATTAAGCAATTTTTTATCCAATCCATTCTTTCATTTATTGTTCTATCTAAATGCAACCATAACATGTAAGTACACATGATTTGATAGCACAAAATATTTTCCTCTATCCGAGAACAAAATCACATCGAAATCAATAGGGTTCCAAAATTTTAATCTTTTCCACACAAACCATGTTTATTTAAGGAAATAGTTCACTGGACCCATCACCAATATAGATTACACATCATGACATTTCAGGAGCCAGGAAAAGGGTAGTTGTTCAAGTTTTTATATAATTATATGCAATGTGATTATGCAGGGCTTCATTGTCCTACATTTCAAAGTAACAAACTATCCATTATCTTTATTTAAGGATTTAAGAATAGATTCCCATGTAGATTATAAATGCTTATCAAATTGATAAGGCAACACAAGATGTAATCTCAAGGTGTCTTATATTGAGATGTTTTCGTAACTTGCTGATCAAATTGATAAGACAACACAAGATGTAATCTCAAGGTGTCTTATATTGAGATGTTTCCATAACTTGATGAATAGTGCACAGTCAGAATCTCTAATCCAAATGACCCAACTTTCATTTTAAGCCTCAAACTTGATATCAAATGAACATACATAAAGCAGATTATAAATAAAAATGGACATAATCAAATGGGCATAATTGCATTGGAATAGAACAAAGGATTAGAATGAGGAATATACTGAAGGAAAAAGTCAATCCTAAAATATAGAATAATCTATATAAAAACAATTAAGAAATCATTTAAAGCTATAATAAATGGCCATATCAGATGGAAAATTGGGCTGTTGGAGTGGTCTCAGTCTGGCATTCCCCATCATGTGCCCTGATCACTGAGATGACCCTAGTAAAAACAAACGTGGTACTTTTTCAATAAAGCTCTTATAACACATGGAGAAGAGATCAACTGCACGAAAAGTATTAGTATGAAAGATATACAAATGGCTACTTAAATGTCCAACAAGATTACTTCCGTTAGAGTTTGGTTGTTAAAGCATCTAAGTGCAAAGTTAACAACTACTGAGCTAAAAAGGTTATGGTCCAAATTATTGCATTCAGAAATCTCTATCTCCAATTGGACTTCTCATAGACAAAACAATATTTTTATTAGACAAACCAAATTTCTTGTTGTGCTGAGCAAATTGCTGCATACTTTGTAAAAGTAAAGGAAAAATAAGGATCTCAATTTGAGCTACTCCAAATAAGGAACTGATGACTGATTCAAACTTCAAGACATTTCGTAAGTATAATCAACTAAGAACAACTATCTGGCTTGGAAGACATAAAAAGGACTATGACGAAATATAGCTTTATTTTAAGTTCGAAAGATATGGAGCCAAAAAAACCGTGTGCGCACTATTTCTTTGTATAATTACCCCGTGACATCAGATTTTAGCATCTATGCATTTGGGTGCAATTGTCTTTAACAAACCTCGTTCATATTGAAACATGCAAAAATAATGGAACCATGTTCATTGGTCAATGGTCATAGATAGATTACGCATCGCACCTACGCAAAGCTCTCCCATAAAGTGGTTATTTCATGTGAAATATTAAGCACTTCAGAAAATATATCGACAAGAAATGGGTCCACTTTAATTTATTCGTCATATAAATCCTACCAACATATTAATGCCTCAGCTATAACAATATGGGACTAAAATATTATACCCAGTTCTGATCTGTACAGATCATGATGGTATTTTACACATAATGATTCAACCTATTAATCCCTCTGATATAAAACAATAACAAGTTAAATTACACTAGCTTGCTTATGGATATATATCAAGTTGGGTTTTTACATTATATATACATTCTGCTAGGAACCTCACATATCTGAACATAAAACTCCCATATATCATGCTTCAACTACGACCACACTATAACATTGGAAAGAATAGAAGATAGGAAAAAAAGGAGATTAAGGAGAATACCTGGAACTTTAAATATACAGGAAAAGAAATCTCTATTGGACTTTCCTGTGAGAATACTGGAAGGAGATAATAAAAAAGTAGTTGCTAACCATTTCAGTAGCAAATATGGCAATTGCTAAGGCTAATACACTCCTTATCCTCTCGCTCTCGCTTTTCATTACTTCAGGTTGCCTCTCCCTCCTCGCTCTTTCTCTATAAATCTAACATTCAGAAATTTCTGTAGAAAAAATGAAGCAAGCATATAATACGTTGTATTTAACAAAATGAACCATCATGGACCCCGATTTAGATTTCATTTTGTGTGTTGATTCTTTGTCAAGATTCCAGTCCATCATTCGATTTTTTGAAAAATCAAGCCATGATTACCCTAAGAGATATTGGAAGGTTCAAACAGCTTGGATTATTAGATATACATAAATAATACCAACATCTAATATGTATACATTGTGTACTCCACAGACGAGTCCATTATAGGAAAAAAAGGGTATTCCACCAACTATGTAATGATTGTCAGCATATAAATTGAAATTGCAAAAAAAGAGAGAGGATAGTACCGACAGTAGATTAGCAGGAGACCGCAGTGGAAGCATCGGCAACGACGTCGGTGTTGCAAGGTCGGTGTTGCATACCATTGGTGATGACAGTGTGCGTTGTTAGTGATGGTAGTGTGAGGTCGGTGATGACAATGAAATTGAGGAGGGGTTAAGGAGAGCATCGGAGAGAGGCGGCATAGAATGGAGGGATGGGCAAGACCATCAGAGAGGAGGCGACATGGGAGAGGTGAGAGGAGGGCGGAAAGGAGAGAGGAGGGATTTGGGTTCCCTTTTGCCCGCACACCTTAGATGAATTTGGGATTTTGGAAGGAAGCACGCACACCGTCAAATTTTAGTACCAAAATTTGGGACAACTTTTGCAACTACATCTTAGTCGCAATGTGGTATGGATATTATTGCGACTATGTTGTAGTAGCAAAATAGTTGCAAAATAGAGGTTAATATAGTTGCGACGCGAAAGGCACCTGGTGTAGTAGCAAAATTGTAGTCGTAAATTCTGCTTTTTCTTGTAGTGTTCCTTCATTCTTTATTCATTTTGGACCTATTTTTGGTTCCACTTTTTATACCTCAAATAAAGAAACTTTGTACATGAAAGTTGTAGATAATTAAATAAATAAAAATACAAAATTGATTTCATTGAAAAATAGTTTACAGATAAAAAGTTATGGTCTGAATAAGATTCCAGAACTCTAACTTCCCAGACCTGTATCTTGCTTATAAAAAATTGAAATATACCAAACTCACCTTTAATTGTATATAACATAAAATAATCTGTTTAATGGAGGTGGTTTCGTATTTTTCAGAGTTACGGTTTGAAAGTTGAGTTTTGGACCCTTATAGTATACTTGTACAGATTAAAATATTCAATTTATTGTTTATTCATTATTTTTGTATTTTTATAATGATGTAAATATTACTTATAACATATTTGTACATTGAAATCATACAAAAAATATAAAGGAAATTCAAATAAAAATACTTATATTTATCATATATATATGTATAATACCTATATACATACTTATAGTATTCATACTTCTATTTTATTAAATTTACAAAACACATCAATAAAATAAACTAAAAATATTTATAAGTGTATACAAGTATTTCATAATTTTGTAAAATAATAAGCCAAATAAATAAAATTAAAAAAAACTCAAAATAAAATAAAAGAATAAAATATATAGATATTATACCTATAAAAGGCATATTAGCTAACTTGTAATTATATACCTCATAAAATAAATAAAAATCACTATAAAATTCTTTATAAAATAAGAAACATTTTTTATTTTATAACCTAAAATTAATAAAGTCATTTATTATTTTATTTCGAATTTACAAATAATTTCGGCCCTGAATTTCCTGGTTGGTCCACGTGGACCAACCAGGCGCGGTCTAGAGTTGACCTCGGTCAACTCCCTGACCGAGGTCTGCCAGGTATGATACCTAATTTCTCTCCCGATTTCCACAATTTTTCAAGCTCGATCCGTGCTTCCTCGCGCCTCGATTCCTTCTTGGAACTTCGTCCCCGATCTTCACTGAGCCACAACATGTACTCAAATCTCGCCATATCTCTCTCATTCGCGCGTGGATCTCACTTAAGGGAGACGCAATCATCTTCTACTTAAACACCCCGCCATCTTCGAGCTCGGGTTTGAATCCTTCTTGGCCATTAATCCTCCTCCCTGTTGCGCTCTTTGTGTTGCTGGAGGTGACAGCTCCCATCCACACCCTCAGGCCAGTCGAGGTGGCTTTGTCGCGGCTCCACCACCTCCGCCGACATCCGGCGTCGAGGTTCCACCACTTCAGGTCCTCCACCTTCGAGGTTTGCCTCTCTTCCCCATTTTCTTCTCGCTTTTCATTCCCCGTAGCCGTAGCTTCCTTTTCCACTCGACCCATCTGACTATCGATCACTATCCCGCACCCTACGATCGCCTCGCCGGAGCGCACCTCAGGCTGAGCTCCTCTGCATACCACAGACCATTTCTGACCTCCACTACGCCTTCGCGGGGTCCAAACAGTTTGCCCTGGTCCCCTTCATCATTTTTTGCAGGTCGAAACGCAGTCCAATCATCTGGAGCACATTTTGGAGCCCTCTCCGGAGATACCTGGAGCTCGAAGCTCCGCCGCCTTCGCGCCAGCGCCACAGAGCATCTTCGACGACGTTGAGTCCTCTAGAGCCTAGAGCGACCACCCAGGAGCCGTCTGATCGATTTTGATCCTGTGCCATCGCTGGAGGCCCGAGATCTAGGTCGGGGAAGTTCGCCTCGCCGACGTTCTTCCTCGCTACCTCTCCACTGTTCGATCAGAGGCCCTCTCCAGATTGATCAACCACCGTCCGATCGAGGCACGCGACGACCGTTGATTCCCTCGCCAGATCAGATCTCCGCCGATCATCACCGTTAGATCGCACACGAGGAATATAGGCGTGGGTATTTTGCACCTACACCCTCGCCATTTTTGTATTTTCATTTCATTCCATAAACTTTTGGTCGTAGTTTAAATATTTCTGTAATATTTGCAATTAGACCCCCGTAGATTCCATATTTGCACTTAGGTCCTATCCACGTCACCTCACGTGCCTGTGCGGGTGAGGGGGCTGGGTATTTTGCATAGACCCCCCTAGGGTTTATTTATTTCGTCACAGTCCATGAACTTTTTAATTACATTGTAATATTTTGGTACAATTGCATCTGAGCCCCTAGAACTTTGTATTATTGCAAAAATACCCCTACCAGGTCACGTGCCTAGTGCGCGTGAGTTGGACATTTTGCAACAAACCCCCTCCGGGTTGGGTATTTATTTTGAGTCCAGAAAATTATATTTAACGTTATATATCTTTGGAGAAATTGCAAGTAGGCCCTTGAACTTCTGTGTACTTACATTTATGCCCTTACCAATATTGTATTTTTGCTTGGATGTTTGCATTTATTTCATGAATCATTTTAATTCCAAAAATTACCAAAAAAATGATCATAGCTTCTTGTTTACTTGCTGAATCACGCCATATTTTTTACATTGCCTTTTTATTGCATTTCATTATTTATTAAAAATAAAAAACATGCATTTATCCTACTATCTGCATTAGAAAATCTATAAAAATTATAAAAACGTTTTGAAAAATTCCAAAAAAAATTACCTATTGTGTATTTTAACCTATTTTAGTGTCAGTCCAAAAATCACTAAAAATTTCAAAAGAAAAACCTTAAAAATTAGAAAACCCCTAGAAACTTCATAAAAATCTACGAAATTCTAGAAAAATCACAAAAATATAAACTCAGTTGCTATGTCTTCCTTATTTTATTCTCTTTATTTTAAAAATAATTTGGGAAAATTTTGTTACTGTTTGTTATTTTTCATTACCATTTTGATTTCGGCCAGAATTCCAATTCACTTTTCTCTTGTTTTGATATCTGAAAATACCAAAAAGAATCTGAAAAATACCCAAAAATTACAAAAATAGTAAAAAATCATAAAAAGTCCAAAAACATTTGTTTCCCTGATTTTTGAGCATTTTTACCTATTTTTATAAATACATTCTCCCCTCTTTCCCTATAGTGTATATATATTCCTATATTGAAAAAGGGAATAAAAATATAAAATATAAAAAAGAAAATACAAAATCAGTAAAAATAAAAACAAAATATAAAATGGAAAAATAAAAATAATATAAAATAATATAAAATTCAAAACTCACAAAAAAATAGCACATTTAGACAAATATTCACAACCACATTTTGTGCATTTTGCTTGTTCTATCATGCTTGCTCCTTGTGTTCGACACTCTACATTACTTGCACTTTACACATATTTTGTAGAGTTATAATAAATTTTAACTTCACACTTGTTTTTCATTGAATGATTTGCTTGTAGGTTAATTGTTTATCTAACCTGGATTTACCGAGGGTCGCCGCAGCGACCTTGTCTCCACCTTGTGTGAGGCATTTAGACCCTCGTATCTCGCGTTAATCAATATGTTAATTTTAGTGAGTAAGGGTCACTACTAAAATTGCAGTCCTAATCTAGAACCAGGTGATTGTCAATTAGTGAAATTAATTGTTAATTTCATGAAATAATCTTGAAAAATATTTGTGAAATATTGGAAGATGATTATTTACCTAATTGACTTGGCCTCAACCAATTAATTGATTGGATGTGATCTAAATCATAATTGGAAATCACAATCTTCAAACTTGATGCTTGAATAGGATTGGGAATTTGTATAGCAAATTTCCTCATAATAAAAAATATTTTGATTATTATTATATGGTACAATTTCGGTTGAAAAACCGACGATCATCTCAAATACAAATTGATATATCTAGCATTATGTTTTCCCGAGGCGGATATGGTGACTAGTCGGAGAGCATTGGGGTAGCGGGTTGCAACGTATGTAGTCCATCCCACTCTCGTCGGTACTGGCCATGACAGTGGGTAGGGATTGTATAATGCCGGAGAAAATCAAGGTGTATTTTCTAATTATTAAAATTCGAATTAACACGTATTTTGAGATATTACCATATATATTCAACATAATCAAGTTTGGTTGATTGAATTAGATTGATAATTAATTTAATACGATTAAATTGATTATGACCAATTGAAACACTCTACTATGAATAGAGTTATTTTCCTTGGAAGAATTAATTATATGAATGTGATTCATGATAATTAATTAAAATTTGAATATGAGATGGAGGATCACACAAATGATATCCATGGTCTCCCGTCAAGGCGAAGGGTTTTGTCGCTAGGGATTGCATGTGGGAGATGCATGTCCAAAGTGACAGCTCCTGTATGCAAGCGCATCTGTATCGGGCTCTTTGCTTCTCGAAAGAGTTAGGCTATATTCGTAGTGACACCAATATCGGATCCTCATATTATTGGGGCGATATTGGATTGCGCATAGTGAGTACTATTCCTGTTGACGGTTGGTTCAATTAACGACGGGTCAACATCGCCTTAGGGGTGGTGGGCCCGGGTGTTAAAGACCGAATTGGGAAATGCAAGTTGGACTTGCAAGGCGGAATGTGTTCCTGCTTCTCTTTATTGGAGTCACAGATTCTCATATTATTGGGATGTGACAAAGATAAAGAGGAGATCCCAATTCTTGCTAGAGATATAGCGGTAAGTATATCTCTTACTTTGAAAGTAATTAAGGGAATGAACTTTCAAAGTCGACAATGCAAGAATAATTTGATTTAAAATACCTTAATCAAATGTTATAAATTTGATTATATATTTTTATATTCTAATATAGTGCTTTCATTATTTTAGAAAATGAAGTCTTTGAACCCACTTAGTAGGCTTTTGAGGTCAAGCAATTGACTGGCCGAAATTACTCGGATTGGATCCGTAATTTGGAGCTTGTTCTCTCAGCTGAGCGCATAAGTTATGTGCTCTCCGAGGACAAGCATGAGAATCCTAAGTCCAAGGAAGAAAAAGCATTTAATGACAAGTATGATGAAGATCATGTCTTGGCTAGATGCTATATCCTAGGTTCTCTCTCCAATGTTCTACAAAAGCAACATGTGGAGATGAGCACTTGTCAGGCGATCATCTTAAGGATATGTTTGGTGACATTAACCGCACCTAGCGGTACAATATTATGAAAGACCTCATTCGCTGCAGGATGCAGGAAGGGACTTCGGTCTGTGAACATGTACTCAAAATGTTTGGGTACTTGTCGGAGCTGGAGACTCTTGGGGCAACAATGGATGCAAACATGCAAGCCGACTTCATTCTGTTGTCGTTGCCCAAATCTTTCAATAAATTCGTAGTATCATTCCACGTGAACGAGCTGGAATTGACAAGCGCTGCTCTTCTTGCCGCATTGAAATCTACGGAAGATGTGATGAAGAAGGATGGTCCCGCTGGCAATGCAATGGTTGCACAGGTCAGAGGGAAGCACGGTCGGAAGCAAGGTTCTCGGAAGGGCCCGACCTAGAAGAGAAAGAAGAAGGGACAAAGTGTTGGCTCTTCTTCCAATGCATCCACTCTTATGGCATCGAAGAAAACCGACGTCTGTCACCACTGCAAAAAGCCTGGGCACTGGAGGCGTAACTGTCCAGAATACCTGAAGTCCTCAGACAAAGGTAGAGCCCCAGCAGGTATGAAATCTACTTTCATCATTGAAACTAGCTTTCTCGTCGGACGAGAAGGAAGTTGGGTTGTAGACTCTAGTGCTTCTGTTCATGTATGCAATTTGTTGCCTTTGTTTCAGGAAACTAGAAGTCTTGAGGAAGGGGAGATAGTCATCCAGGTGGGATCTGATGCAAGTGTTGTAGCAGTGACCGTCGGGAGTTGTAGACTATCATTATCTAGTGGTAGAGTCCTTATACTTAAAGAATGTCTTTATGTACCCGAAGTCAGAAGGAACTTGATATCTGTATCTAAGCTTGTTAAAAGCGGATATTCCTTCCTTTTCTCTAATAAATTAGTCATAAGTCATTATGATAAATATATTGCAAATGGTGTTTTATCTTCTGGTGGACTCTATGAGTTGTGCATTGATAAATGTATCATGAATGTGACAACCACTAATAAAAATCCTAAAAGATCCAGAGAGGATAAAAACATCTGAAATGAGATTTAGCATCAAAGGCTTGGTCATTTATCTGTTGATAGGATCAACAGATTGATAAAGGATGGACCTCTATATTTTCTACAGGTTCAACCTTTCCCACTTGCAAACATTGCATTCAGGGTAAAATGACTAGGTTGCCTTTCCGTAACAAGGTTACGAGATGCGAAGGTATTATTGACCTAATACATACCGATGTATGTGGTCCCTTCAGTACCGTGACTCGAAATGGATATCGATATTATTTGACGTTTATTGATGACCATTCTTTATACGGATTTGTCTTCCTATTACGTCATAAGTCTGAAACCTTTGAAAAGTTCAAAGAATTCAAGGACATAAGGCATTGATTACGATGAGACAATCTCTCCTGTGGCTTTGCTTAAATCCATCAGGACACAGCTGGCTATAGCTGCGTATCGTGACTACGACATCTGGCAGATGGACGTCAAGATGGCTTTCCTCAATGGATACCTCGAGGAGGATATCTACATGGAGCAGCCCCAGGGCTCATAATTGAGGATGGCAAAGTATGCAAGCTGAAGAAATCCATCTATGGGCTCAAGCATGCTTCTCGTAGCTGGAACATCAGATTTGACGAAACCATAAAGAGTTATGATTTTGTGCAGAATCCTGATGAACCTTGTGTATACAAGAAGACTAGTGGGAGCACCATTGTGTTCATCGTGCTTTACGTAGATCACATCCTTATCATTGGGAATGATACAGGGATGATGACCAGTGTGAATATTTGGCTATCCCATACCTTTAAGATGAAAGATCTTGGACAAGCCTCTTACATCTTAGGCCTGAAGTTGTTCAGAAATCGAGAAAAGAGGATTTTGGGATTGTCACAATCATGGATACATTAAGAAGATTCTTGAACGATTCCGTATGGATAGTTCTAAGAAAGGATTCCTACCCTTAAGACATGGTATCCACCTGTCTAAAGGAATGGCTCCTTAATTTGTTGAGGAAAAAGATGCCATGGCTGGATGTCCTTATGCATCAGCCATAGTAAGCTTAATGTATGCCATGATGTGTACTAGGCCAGATATCTGCCATGCAGGGGGAGTGGTAAGTCGTTACCAATCCTGCTATGGAGAGCAATGATGAATCCACATTTCATCATCTTTATTCTATCGTTTTGGCACCAAAAACCCTAGCAAATGCCTGTAAATAGCATTAAAATCATCATCTTAGCATTCATGCATGTGCATTATATTAGTGTATAAAATACTGTAATTAAAGCCAAAATTATAGAATAAATAAAGAAAAGAAAAAGAATAAAAAAATATGGTAAATATTTTATGACCCAAAACCCCCGAGACCTAGGCATCTTGATGAATAGGTCGACAAGGAATTAAGTAGGGGGAGATAAGGGCCAAAATACAGATAAAAGACCTATACATTCTATTCATTCTTTATTCATCTTGGGACCTATTTTTGGTTTCACTTTTTATACCTCAAATAAATAAACTTTGTACATGAAAGTTGTAGATAAATTAATAAATAAAAATACAAAATTGATTTCACAGAAAAATAATGTACAGATAAAAGTTATGGTCTGAATAAAAATCCAGAATCCCAACTTCCCAGACCCGTATCTCACAACTGACAACTCCAAATGCAACGTACTCACCTTTAATTGTATATAGAAGAAAATAAGCTATTTAATGGCAATGGTTTCGCATTTGGCGGAGCTACGGTTTGAAAGTTGAGTTTTGGACCCATATTGTATAAGTGTACAAATTAAAATATTCAATTTATTATTTATTCATTATTTTCATATTTTTTATATTTTTAAAATTATGTAAATATTATTTATAATAATTATGTGTGCCTCAAACTTAGAATAAAAATGCAAATAAAACTCAAAATAAAATACATACATATTTGATACATAGGTATTACACCTATACTTATACCTGTACAAAATACTCTTATAATTTATTAAATATACAAAATAAATCAGAAAAATAAAATAAAAATGTATTTGTATATATAAAAGTGTTTCATAATTTTATAAAATACTAAATAAAAATAATAAAAATAAAAATACAAAATAAAAATAAAAGAGTACAATATATAGAATAATATACCTATATAGGGGTATAAAAGCAACTTGTAAAAATATAACTCATAAAATAAATAAAAATCGGAAGAAAATACTATATAAAATAATAAACAATTTTTATTAAATAACCTAAAATTAATTAAATCATTTACTATTTTTAATTTAATTTACAAGATATTTATTTAAATTTTGTCTTTTTGCGGATGACGTGGCCCAATCAGGCCACGCCATCTGTTGACCGGGGGTAAACTCCTTGACCCCAGGTCTGTGACTTCTGGACCGTCGCGAGCGCCCATTTTCTTGGATTTTTCGCGGGCGACCCTTTCATCGTTTGGGCACGCATCCTTCTGCAATGTTACTCCCCTATGATCCAGCTATCACTCCCTTTGATTATCTCGAACCGAGAGCCTTCGATTCGCCCGTTCTTCCTCGATCAAGGAGCCGTGTCCACCAACATTCAAAACCAACCCTCCTGCCCCCATTTCGAACTTGAACCGGATTTGGGTACCCAAAAACTTCCAGGTGTGGGTCGAGGGCAAGTTCTCGTGACAGGGGAATCCTCCCCCATCTCAGTCGAGGTGCGGCGACCCCAAACGCCGCGTTCCAAGCACCTCCGGCGGCTGCGCCGCCGTGAGGTTTTCCCTCGCCCTTCCTGGGCTCGAGGCTGGTTTTTATCCTTTTTTCGTGTTTGTTTTAGCTTCCTTGTAGTCACAGGTTTCCTTTTCCGCCTTTTGGTTCGTCCAAGAAATACCAAATCACCACACCTTCACCTCGCCGGAGCTTGCTCCGGCGAGCATCAATCTCGCCAAACCGCCCTTCACCAACTCGCGTATGCCCCTGGACCCTTTTACTGTCGTGTCGTGCTTTGATTTGCAGGTCCTGGAGGCTCGAAGAACCCCATCTGGGTTTGAGTTTTGCAGCTGAACGAGGCACCTGGAGCCATCTTCCTTCCTCGAGCTCGCGGCGGCGCACCGGAGCTACCCTGCCCATTTTGGCCCAACCGCAGGCTCGGGGAACCTTCCAGGAATCATTGGAACGCTGTTGAGGCGAAGGAGGAGACCGGAGGAGCATCCATTCGACGATCGAAGATCGGGCCACCACCTGTTCGTCCCTGTTCTTGGAGAGGGACCCAGAACCGTCGGATCGCGAGCCCGCTCCAGACTGTGCAGCGGCCGTTGGATTGATCGCACCTGCTACCGTCCTATCTTCTTTCGCGATCTAATCCTGGGCATGAAAATCGAACCGTCATCGCGGCACAGGACGTCGCCACGTGTATAAGTAAAGTCAGATCCGTCGTCCGCTCGCGCTATATCCTGGGTATTTTGCATTCTCAACCCGGGCATTTTTGTATTTAAATATTATATCCGCAAACTTTCATTTGTTGTGTTAAAGTTTTGTACTAATTGCATTTGAACCCCCGAAGTTTTGGCAAATTGCATAGAGGTCCCTCCCAGGCGCATACGCTCTCGCACGTGACCTGGGAATTTTTGTAACTTTACCCTTGCGGGTTCTGACATTGGTGTTTGGTTTATTAATTGCAATATTTAGTTATAAATTTTTGTGAATTTTGCGACAGTGCCACTAGGATTTTGCCTAATTGCAAATTCGCCCCTCCCAGGCGTGCGTGCCTATGCGCGTGGGGCTCGGATTTTTGCGGGCATAGCCTTGGTACTTTGAGCATTTCTTTTTAGTCCAGCAAGTAGATTCTTTAGTTATAATCTTTCTGAAATATTTGCGCAGAGGCCCTTGCATTTCTGATAATTGCACAAACACCCCTGCCAGACCTTTAACTTGTGCTGACTTGCTCCATCTATTTGGACCTTCATTTGGCCTCTAAAATTTCTCAAATTTTGAACTTAAGCTCCTGTGCATGTGTTCTTCCACGCCAACACTTTAGTTTTTGATTTTCTTTTATTTTTACATTTATTAAAAATCAAAAACATGCCTTTTATTTACTGTCTAGTTTAGAAAATACCAAAAAAATAGTAAAATACCTCTAAAAATTCCAAAAAAAAATTACCTAGTGTCTATTTTATCCTTTTTAGTGTCATTCCAAAAATAATTAAAAATATTAAAAGAAAAACCCTAAAAATTTAAAAACACTCAAAAACTTCAAAAAAAATATATAAAATCAAAGAAAAATCCAAAAATCACAAACTCAGTTCCTATTTGTTCTTTATTTTGTTCTATTTATTTGAAAAATAGTGTGAAAAATTTTGGTTGCTGTTTGATAATTTTAATTCTCATTTTACTCACAGCCAGCACATTTTCCACTGTTTTCCCTTGTTTTGACATTTTAAAATACCAAAAACACTTTGAAAAATACCCAACAATCACAAAAACAGTAAAAAAATCCTAAAAATATCAAAAATATTTTATTTCTGAATTTTTGGTTATTTTTGCATATTTGTATAAATATTTCATCTTGTCTTTTATTACATTGCTTTTAAATTCCAATATTGAAAAAAAAGTATAAAATATAAAATATAAAAATCAGAAAATTAAAAATCAAAATACAAAATTAAAAATTAAATAAAAAAATTAAAAATTAAAAACCCACAAAAACATCTTTGCTTGCTTGCTTAGTGTAGACGTCACACACACTCACTCACGCACATTTGTTTGAATTACCCTGTTTGCTCCCTGTGTCCGAACTCTCTGCATGCTTGTCACTACACACCATTTATGCAGAGTTAAAAATAAATTTTAACTCCACATTATTTCTAATTTATTGATCTTTTGTGTGGGTTAATTGTTGATTAAATTCAGATTTTGATCGGTCGACACTTCGACTGTGTTCCCTCCTTGTGTGGAACACAAGACCGATCTATTTCTGAGTTTATCAAATGGCGTCGTTGCCGGGGCTTACATGCAATTAACCCAAAGTTTTTAAACTACTGCTGAAAGTTTAAATACTAAACAGTAAATACAAAATGCGCGAGGGTTGATATGCAAAATACCCTCGACACGTGATCCGACGGCGACGAAGGAGCCACTTAGACACATGGCACGTTGAGGACGGCTGATGACGCTTCGCTTGGACGGCGGAGATTAGATCATCTGGAGACGATCGGACGGTGGAGACGTGGCGCGATCCAACGGCAAATGTGCGATCTGGGGACGCTCCTCGATCCAACGGTTGGAAGTCGATGACGAAGAATGACGTCGGTCGTCGGCGAGGGCGAACTTCGCCGCTCCAGATCTTCGTCCTCCGGCTATGTCTGAGCTTCAAAATGGATGAGGAGCTTCCTGGGGGTCTTCTCTTTCTCCTGGGTGCATCAAAAGGCTACAGCAACGGCCGTGGCGCTCACAGGTGGTCGGCGGAGCTGGGGAGCTCGGCTGAGCTCCGGCAAGCAACAAAAACGCTCCCAGGCGCGAGTCAGCGACCTTTGACCCTGCAAAAATAGTTAAGAGGTCCAGGGCAAATTGCCTGGACCTTAGGTGGACCGAGTCGAAGCGGAAGGCGGAGTGCGGATGAGTGGCCGGAGGTGCGCTCCGGCGAAGGGATGTAATTTGGTGAGGGATTCGTCGAAATTCAAAATTTCTTGAGGGCTAATGTTCCTAAACCTATGACTAAGCTAATGAGCGAGAAATAAAAAGGGGGAAGGGCCTCAATGGCCGGAGCCGGATGGAAGAAAGTACCTCGACCACCGAGGTTGTGGGAGGTGGCGGAGTCGTCCTCGACCTCGTTCGCCTGGGCTGAGAAGCGCGCGGTGGAGCTGTCACCTCCAGCAATGCTCCGAGCACCAGAGAGGCGGAGAGGTCTGGACCAAGGGGACTCAAAAATCAAATTCAAAATGGGGGGTCGTTATATCTGGTTTGACCCCTGACCAAGGTGCTCCAAAGATCAAGGCACCTCGGGCGACACACTGATCCATTCCTCGAGATGATCATAGGGCGAGCAAGCTTGATAATCGAGGAGAAAAAGTTGTCAAGATTCCATCATGGAATGGTGCAAGATGCGACCAGGAAAAATCGACCAAAACGAGGTCAAACGCACTCTGACAGACGCACATGGGTGGGAGGGCAGGCAGTTGACCCGAGTCAACTGAGACCGCCCCTGGTTGGTCCACGTGGACCAACCAGGAAAAACCCAGCAAAAATTACATATAAAATCATTTAAAAATCGAAGATGAATTTATTAATTTTAGGGTCTAACCAGTGGAGATCAAGCACAAATCTTTTCAGGCAGTCACTGAGTTGCTGTTAGATCCCGAGAGTATAGGAGAACAGAGAAGAGCAGAATTGGCAACCCTGGAAGAACTGAGAGACACAGCCTTTTCCAACAGCCTACAGTACAAGGAGAAAGTGAAGACATGGCACGATTCGCATATCAGCCATAAACAGTTTGAGCCAGATCAAAGAGTACGGTTGTTTGACTCCAGGCTGAAATTATTCCCAGGGAAGTTGCAGAGGCAAGTGGAAAGGTCCTTATGTGGTCAGGAAGGTACATGACAATGGTAGCATCGACATATCCGAACCGTCATCTCCCTCTACATTCCGCGTCAATGGTCAACGCCTGAAACTATATCTTGATCATGATCCGCCGACCATTGACGTTGCCCCCATTCTTCTGGTATGAGATGTGTCCTTTGACTCTCATCATCTGCATCTCATACATGGTAATCAAGTCCATCTTTCGCTGCACAGATCCATCTGTTCATATCACTTTCATCTGTTAATTTATTTTCTTCTTTTCTTCTTTTCTTCTTTTCCATTTCTATCTTCTTTATCTATCAAAAAGGTGTCGCCCTTGTAGACAGTTTTCCATACTTAGGGCGTACTTTGTCCTAAGTATAGGGGGGTGTGCACCCCGAGTTCTGTCATTTTCATTTCGATCCTCTCCATTGTCTCCTCTTCTTGTCTATACTTAGGGATATTTTACCCTAAGTATTGGGGGAGACAATCTGAGTACGATCTGTTCATTCCCGCCCTTGACCCTCCCTGCGTTGTGTACAGACTGCTATACTTAGGATTATTTGATCCTAAGTATAGGGGGGACGGTCGACTTCTCATTCATTGATTCCTTCGTTATTTATTTATTCTTTAGACTTGTCTATACTTAGTACGAGTTATGTCTTCTCTTTTCTCTCCGATCTATGAGGACATAGCTCAAGCTAAGTATAGGGGGGTCGTATATACTACGTATATACTTTAGCCATAACTCGTACTTCCGTATAAATATGGCTAATAATTCTTTAAAATTTATTACAAATTCTTTAATAAAAGATGTTTTATTCCTCAAATTCTTTTTGTATTTACTAATCAGGTGAAAATGTTTTTTGCAAAATGTTTGAAAAATAGTTTGAAAACCTTTGTGAACATCTATTGAAAACTATTTTGAAAATGTTTTGTTACATGTTTTCAACCTGTGTAAAATGTGTGGTTTGTAAAATTTCTTCTCTTTGTGTGAAATAAAATGTTTGAAAAATGATTTGCAGATGGTTTGAAAAATAGTTGCAAAAATATTTGAAAAACCTATATATACTGTTTTGAAAGCCTTTGCAAATTTATTTTCAAATGTGTGTACATGTTTGCAAAAATGTTTGTAAAAACTATTTTGGACTATAGTTTTCAAAAATTGTGTGAAAAAAAAAGCTCGTGTCAAATAAGTTTGAGGAATACATACATCTCACCAAAATCCACTATATATATGTATAAAATTGACCACTTACCCTGTAAATTCTTAAAATCCACTTCTTGTAAATATAAGAAGCACTCCCGTGTACATATTTTTAACCTAGTTTTCAGCCAAAACTTTTTCTTTTCAAAAATCCCAAAACATTTGCAAAATTAAAATCCAAAAACATCTGAAAAATCTTTTTGAAAAATACAAAAAAATGCATATGCATCATCATCATCTTTTCAAAAATCCATAAAAAGTTCAAAATCTTTGAAAATTGCATCACAAAAATATTTTCTGCATTGCATACCATTCGTATTTTTTGGATTGAGTCTGATAGTTGAACAAGTCTAAGTAAAATCCGGAGATTGGAGCTTGATTGGACCTTAAAATCTACCTAATAACAGGAACCTTATAGGAACTGGGTTTGATATACTTCAGGTCTAGTTGACTTAATTCTTTGAGGATCACGGGACTTGGTTCAATGGGATTCTTGACTGCCTAAGTAGAGTATTTCGGAGCACACGCACGACTCTTGTTGATAATGACCTAACTTGGACACCTGCACCTTTCACATAGCTCGCCACGGATGAGGTGGTGAGGAGGCAGTTTCCTTCGGCTTGGGGTAGCATATGAGGGTAGTAATTCTAGGCGGAACCTCTCTTCTTCTAGTGAAGGAAGTGCACCTCAACTTGGTCTAGTGGTGATGAAGGCTAAAGACAGAAGCCGTGGGTTGCAATAAATCTTCAAAAGAGGGATAGTCTACTGGCTCAAGAGGAAAATTTCTTGTATATATACTGCACCATGTAGATATGTTGTACATATGCATTTGAAAAAAAAGAGCAAAAAGAACTCCAAAAAAGTGGTGGGTCGGATTGAAAATTTAATAACCCCACCGGAGTGTATATAGTCCAATAAAGCAAAAGCTTATGGTATCCATGTTACATCTCATGAATCTTGCAGCGGGAGACTTAGCTAGACTGGTTGAGCTCCTAAAATTCTATACCTCTTATTCCCCCTCTTCTTGAGCCGGTTGTACTTGAACTTAGAAGGGAATACCCCGCTTCTCGAGGAAACAGTTGCTAGACCGAGGCATTAGAGTTACCAGGTTGGGGGAGATTGTTTCCTTGTTACTTCAGAGGTGGGGAGCTACATATCACTCACACTGTACGAGTCAGACTCATAGTCGTAAGAGTTTGCGTGTGAGTTGAAGTATTTCTGACCTGGCTATTGAGGAGACTTGGACAGAGTTTTGGGATTCTCAAGGACTGTTGGATTTCAAATTTGATTGTCATTAAGGTTCCGACTGCACTAAAATTCCCAAGGTCCGACTTAAGCTCCAAACTTCGATTTTGTGAAGACAAGTTTAATAATCAAATTAAATCCAAGTTCTTCTTTTTCTTTTCTTTCTTTTTCTTTTTGCACTTATTGCATAAGTGCTTGCTAGGGACTAGCAAAGGTAAAGTATAGGGGTATGATGAATCCACATTTCATCATCTTTATTCTATCATTTTGGCACCAAAAAACCCTAGCAAATGCCTGTAAATAACATTAAAATCATCATCTTAGCATTCATGCATGTGCATTATATTAGTGTATAAAATACTGTAATTAAAGCCAAAATTATAGAATAAATAAAGAAAAGAAAAAGAATAAAATATTGTAAATATTTTATGACCCAAAACCCCCGAGACCTAGGCATCTTGATGAATAGGTCGACAAGGAATTAAGTAGGGTGAGATAAGGGCCAAAATACAGATAAAAGACCTATACATTCTATTCATTCTTTATTCATTTTGGGACCTATTTTTGGTTTCACTTTTTATACCTCAAATAAAGAAACTTTGTACATGAAAGTTGTAGATAAATTAATAAATAAAAATACAAAATTGATTTCACAGAAAAATAATGTACAGATAAAAAGTTATGATCTGAATAAAAATCCAGAATCCCAACTTCCCAGACCCATATCTCACATCTGACAACTCCAAATGTAGCATACTCACCTTTAATTGTATATAGAAGAAAATAAGCTATTTAATGGAGGTAGTTTCGCATTTGGCGGAGCTACGGTTTGAAAGTTGAGTTTCGGACCCATATTGTATAAGTGTACAGATTAAAATATTCAATTTATTATTTATTCATTATTTTCATATTTTTATATTTTCATAATTATATAAATATTATTTATAATAATTATGTGTGCCTTAAACTTAGAATAAAAATGCAAATAAAACTCAAAATAAAATACATACATATTTGATACATAGGTATTACACCTATACTTATACCTGTACAAAATACTCTTATAATTTATTAAATATAAAAAAAAATCAGAAAAATAAAATAAAAATGTATTTGTATATATAAAAGTGTTTCATAATTTTATAAAATACTAAATAAAAATAATAAAAATAAAAATACAAAATAAAAATAAAAGAGTACAATATATAGAATAATATACCTATATAGGGGTATAAAAGAAACTTGTAAAAATATAACTCATACAAATAATTAAAAATCGGAATAAAATACTATATAAAATAATAAACATTTTTTTATTAAATAACCTAAAATTAATTAAATCATTTACTATTTTTAATTTAATTTACAAGATATTTATTTAAATTTTGTCTTTTTGCGGATGACGTGGCCCAATCAGGTCACGCCATCTGTTGACCGGGGGTCAACTCCTTGACCCCAGGTCTGTGACTTCTGGACCGTCACGAGCACCCATTTTCTTGGATTTTTCGCGGGTGACCCTTTCATCGTTTGGGCACGCATCCTTCTGGAATGTTACTCCCCTATGATCCAGTTATCACGCCCTTTGATTATCTCGAACCGAGAGCCTTCGATTCGCCCGTTCTTCCTCGATCAAGGAGCCGTGTCCACCAACATTCAAAACCAACCCTCCTGCCACCATTTCGAACTTGAACCGGATTTGGGTACCCAAAAACTTCCAGGTGTGGGTCGAGGGCAAGTTCTCGTGACAGGGGAATCCTCCCCCATCTCAGTCGAGGTGCGGCGACCCCAAACGCCGCGTTCCAAGCACCTCCGGCAGCTGCGCCGCCGTGAGGTTTTCCCTCGCCCTTCCTGGGCTCGAGGCTGGTTTTTATCCCTTTCTTCTTGTTTGTTTTAGCTTCCTTGTAGTCACAGCTTTCCTTTTCCGCCTTTTGGTTCTTCCAAGAAACACCAAATCACCACACCTTCACCTCGCCAGAGCTTGCTCCGGCGAGCATCAATCTCGCCAAACCGCCCTTCAACAACTCGCGTATGCCCCTGGACCCTTTTACTGTCGTGTCGTGCTTTCATTCGCAGGTCCTGGAGGCTCGAAGAACCCCATCTGGGTTCGAGTTTTGCAGCTGAACGAGGCACCTGGAGCCATCTTCCTTCCTCGAGCTCGCGGCGGCGCACCGGAGCTACCCTGCCCATTTTGGCGCAGCCGCAGGCTCGGGGAACCTTCCAAGAATCATTGGAGCGCTGTTGAGGCGAAGGAGGAGGCCGGAGGAGCATCCATTCTACGTTCGAAGCTCGGGCCACGACATGTTCGTCCCTGTTCTTGGAGAGGGACCCAGAACCGTCGGATCATGAGCCCGCTCCAGACTGTGCAGCGGCCGTTGGATTGATCGCGCCTGCTACCGTCCTATCTTCTTTCGCGATCTAATCCTGGGCATGAAAACCGAACCGTCATCGCGGCACAGGACGTCGCCACGTGTATAAGTAAAGTCAGATCCGCCATCCGCTCGCGCTATATCCTGGGTATTTTGCATTCTCAACCCGGGCATTTTTGTATTTAAATATTATATCCGCAAACTTTCATTTGCTGTGTTAAAGTTTTGTACAAATTGCGTTTGAACCCCCGAAGTTTTGGCAAATTGCATAGAGGTCCCTCCCAGGTGCATACGCTCTCGCACGTGACCTGGGAATTTTTGTAACTTTACCCTTGCGGGTTCTGACATTGGTGTTTGGTTCATTAATTGCAATATTTAGTTATAAATTTTTGTGAATTTTGCGACAGTGCCACTAGGATTTTGCCTAATAGCAAATTCGCCCCTCCCAGGCGCGCGTGCCT
The DNA here is from genome assembly GCA_037367405.1 of Ottelia alismoides. Lineage (NCBI taxonomy): Eukaryota > Viridiplantae > Streptophyta > Magnoliopsida > Alismatales > Hydrocharitaceae > Ottelia > Ottelia alismoides. The sequence continues at coordinate 1,091,512 of JAZKJV010010113.1, forward strand.
ATGCACGTGGGGCTGGGATTTTTGCGGGCATAGCCTTGGAACTTTGAGCATTTCTTTTTAGTCCAGCAAGTAGATTCTTTAGTTATAATCTTTCTGAAATATTTGCGCAGAGGCCCTTGCATTTCTGATAATTACACAAACACCCCTGCCAGACCTTTAACTTGTGTTGACTTGCTCCATTTATTTGGACCTTCATTTGGCCTCTAAAATTTCTCAAATTTTGAACTTAAGCTCCTATGCATGTGTTCTTCCACGCCAACACTTTAGTTTTTGATTTTCTTTTATTTTTACATTTATTAAAAATCAAAAACATGCCTTTTATTTACTGTCTAGTTTAGAAAATACCAAAAAAATAGTAAAATACCTCGAAAAATTCCAAAAAAAAAATTACCTAGTGTCTATTTTATCCTATTTTAGTGTCAGTCCAAAAATCATTAAAAATATTAAAAGAAAAACACTAAAAATTTAAAAACACTCAAAAACTTCAAAAAATATATAAAATCAAAGAAAAATCCAAAAACCACAAACTCAGTTCCTGTTTGTTCTTTATTTTGTTCTCTTTATTTGAAAAATAGTTTGAAAAATTTTGGTTGCTGTTTGATAATTTTAATTCTCATTTTACTCACAGCCATCACATTTTCCACTGTTTTCCCTTGTTTTGACATTTTAAAATACCAAAAACACTTTGAAAAATACCTAAAAATGACAAAAACAGTAAAAAATCATAAAAATATCAAAAATATTTTATTTCTGAAGTTTTGGTTATTTTTGCATATTTGTATAAATATTTCATCTTGTCTTTTATTACATTGCTTTTAAATTCCAATATTGAAAAAAAAGTATAAAATATAAAATATAAAAATCAGAAAATTAAAAATCAAAATACAAAATTAAAAATTAAATAAAAAAATTAAAAACCCACAAAAACATCTTTGCTTGCTTGCTTAGTGTAGACGTCACACACATTCACTCACGCACATTTGTTTGAATTACCCTGTTTGCTCCCTGTGTCCGAACTCTCTGCATACTTGTCACTATACACCATTTGTGCAGAGTTAAAAATAAATTTTAACTCCACATTATTTCTAATTTATTGATCTTTAGTGTGGGTTAATTGTTGATTAAATTCAGATTTTGATCGGTCGACACTTCGACTGTGTTCCTGCCTTGTGTGGAACACAAGACCGATCTATTTCTGAGTTTATCAAGCAACACCGGAATGCAGTAAAGAACATATTCAAATATCTAAGACGGATGCAAGATTACATCTTGGTCTTTGGAGATGGTGATCTCCAATTCTTGGGATATACATATTCTGACTTCCAATCGGATGTAGATAATCGAAAGTCGACATCAGGGTTCGTGTTCTTGTTGAATGGCGGTGCTCTGAGCTGGAGAAGCGAGAAGCAGGACACTACTGCAGATTCGACAACAGAAGCCGAATACATTGCCGCATCGGTTGCTGCAAAGGAAGCGGTGTGGTTGCGCAAGTTCGTCCTGGAGCTTGGCGTAGTTTCCTCTGATACTCCCATCCCGTTACTCTACGAGAACATGGGAGCCATTGCCCAGGCAAAGGAACCTAGATGGCATCAAAAGAGCAAGCACGTGGAAAGGAAATACCACATCATTCGGGAGATACAAAAGCGTGGTGACATCATCATCACCAAGGTGGCCACTGCCGACAACGTTGCTGATCCCCTTACCAAACCTCTGACACAGAAGGTTTTTGACCAGCATATAATGAGTATGGGTTTAGAGATTGTACCTGAATGGTTCTGAGGGCTAGTGGGAGATTGTTAGCAATGTGAGCCCCAGGCGAACCATTTCTACAATAACTGTTATCGTAATGAATAAATTATGAATGAAAGTTATTGATTATTTTTCACTCCCTTCCTGAGATTAATGAATGAATGCACTAAAGGGTCCCTCTGTACAATAAGGGTTATGTAACATGGCCAACTTAATGATCGTACAGCTGTTGATTCATTGGATGAATCATAGAGGCTGATGCTTGGATGAATATCTAATGAGTTAGATAGAGTACTCATCAAGCATCATCAAATGATTATTAAGTGATGATCTCCAGCCTGTGTAGGAGATGGAAATCCTATCTCATATGGTTGATATCTGACTGACCTCTTGATGCAGGTCCTCTGCATGGGAATAGTGATTCAGAGATGTCAGGTTAGTTGAGTCAATGGGTTGACTTAACGATATCGAGATAACCAAAGACCTACGTTGAATACTGTCACAACATAGGAATGCATCCTCTGACCAGAGACAGATGTGTTGCTATATGTCTGGGTATGTACATTTGGCAGACCAATAGGTTGATAACCTAACCAAGGTCTATATACTGGCGAGCTGGTGTGCATGTAAGGATGTATGAGTAATACGATCTCTCAAAGGGATCATACAGGTTCACTTGTGAACGGGAGACATGAGCTCACTCATGAGGTATTGGGACTGAACAAATTCCATGCATGGTCGTCATGCTTTGGAAGCATGACATGAATTTGAAGGTAAGATATATGCTTTGTGAAAGCATATGATCTATACCAAATCCCAATGACCAAGATTGAGAAACTTAAATGATCTAACCCTGAAGATAACAATGCAAAAGTGATCTTTATCTTCAGAATGATCATAAGTCTTCCAGTATGCAGGATGTACAGGTATTGGGAATACCTGAGGGTGATTTGATCATATACGATTGTATAACCATGACGCTTCCATTCCGAGGGAGTGATGAAACAGGTTTGGATTTTAGTGACTCCTCTCATTAGAGAAGTGACCTAATCTTAGTCTATGAACAGGACATTGATCTGAATGAGATTCAGATGCAACGAGAAGATCAGGTCTACGATCTTGATTTGATCAAGCATCAGTGGGAGGTCCATGGGATCTGGATTTAGGATATGATCTCAACATCCAAGTCACTATACGTGGAACAATACAATCGCCCTGTCCTTATCTCCAAGTATCTACGGAGAGATTGCATTATTCTTGAAGGTTCAAGAATAATTCCATAAGATCTAAGCAACGAAGAAATGATGATTAAATGTGATTTAATCATCTTGATGTGTGATGAAATTATCCAATATAATTAAATGTGATTTAATTAATGTGGATAAGAATAATGTGGATAGAAATATCCAATTTTTCATAATATATTATAAATGTGATTTATAATGTATTGGAGAGAGCTAATTATAATTTATATGTGTTGATTAATTATTATGTGTATTGGATACACATTATATAATTAATTGATAATGTAAATTATATGTTGTTTTGGGTTGTGAATATGATTCACAATTTTTCAATGGCAAGATTGCAATATTCTCAAATATAATTGTGAATTATTTTTGGAGAATAAAATCTGAATAAAAGTTGTTGGATAAATAATGGAGAGAAAATCAAGGAGATGTGCAATCTCATGGAAATCCATGAGATTGCCCTCCCCACTTGGAAGGAGTGGCGACACCCAATTCCCTTGTGGAATTGGTGGCCATCCACTCTATTTCATGGGGATGGATGATCTCCTTTGTATTATACTCCTTATTTGATTGATTTAATTTTGGTATTAATATATATTTGATTTATCAAATATATTTAATCTAAATTAAATCACAAGTTGTTGGTTTTACCAACAACAATCTTGACAATTGGATTGACATAAATAAATCTCATCCATTGATTTTATATTGGTGGTCGTCCACCATACCCTAGAGGAGAGAATCGTCGACTCCCTTGCCACCGCACCGCTGTTCGACGTTCTTCGATTCTCCGTCTTCTTGGTGTGCTACGCCCACGAAGGAGACATTCGATCTCGTGCGATGAGATCAGGAGCAACTCCGCTTGGATCAACTTCTTGGATTGCGAGGACAACGCGGTTCATCCCCGCGCTCGTAAACGGTCTCACCGACGATCGGACTTGAGATAGGAGGTCTCTTCTCTTAGAGACTTGATCAACCACGCTTCAAGAGGTATTGTATTATACTTGTTGTGGTTATAGATGAAACGATCTGAGAATCGTTCTCGGATCATCTGGTTTCATCGAACGAAAAAATTTAAAATTCTGCTGCACTGAACAACTAGGGCGACTAGTCGTTCCTCGTCTTATCTGATACGACGATCACGCTTCTGTGATGCGCTTGAGGATAATTCCATATCCTTCAGAAGTCCTCTTCTTTTGCCGGTGGACGAGGTGGTGCTGCTCCTCCTCCAAGTTCTCCTCAGGTAGAGACTTGGCGTCTTCTTCCTCTTATGCCCGTGCTCGATCAGGTACGATCACGGTCCTTCCGCTCCTGTGGGACATATGATTGACATTATCGTATGAAAGTATCTCACGTTCATATAAAGAATTATCTGAATAGTATACCTGATTTGGTGGTCGGCTCTATCCTTGATTCAAGCTATTTGGGTTGGCCTGAACCTGAGCGGGAATTGGAGTCTTTGGCACCATCTGCTGGCCCTGGGTACGAGAGACACGATTCAAATTAGTTCTCATATCCAGATAGTCATTTTGGATTTGTTGGACCCTATCAGTCAGGTTCCGGATCACCAAGGTGAGGGACTCTAATTCACTAGTCGGCTGGTTTTGTTGATGTTGACTCGCTGATGATTTCCTGTACTAGCCCTGCTGGCCATTCCGATACTGTTGATGATGATTGGACGGTGGTGGAGGGCTCTGCTGGCCCGAGTGGAAAGTGTGTTGTTGCTGGTGCTGCTGAGGATGGTACCCATGTCCGGGCCGTGACTGTACGAAGCGTGGTGCGGGGACGGAGCTGGTTTCTTGGTAAGCTAAGGAAGGTCAATGTGGCTGACCGTTCCCTATCCCCGACTATCTACCGACGGGGTCATGGTTGTACCATAGCTCGTTGATCTCGAACACTTGCGGAGGCTCCTCGTATCCAGTCTCCACTTGTGGGGGTGTGTGTTGCTCCTGCTGAGTGTAGGTCTGCTCTTCTACCCATCTACTCCGAGGCCCCGGTGCCTGTTCCTATACAAGATGAACTTGATGTACAGGTACAGGGGGTGCAGAAAGGGCAGGTAGCCGTATCTTGGCTACCCTCTCAGTAAGTTCCTCCACTTGTTTCGGCAATCGTGAGAGTGACTCAAGGTCAGTGACCCTCTTGTGAATCTGCTCAACCATGGTTAACTTGTATGTTATCATCCCCATGCTGGGAATGAGGTCCTCTGTCAGATCTGCTACAGTCCTCCTAGTTGTCTTGTTGGATAAGACTGAGGGAGACAACTGATAGGCCCTGGTGTCATGTGACCTGCCTGTTTCCGCCACCTGCTCTAGGATCTTCCATATAACATTCTCATTTTTGTTTAGATAGCTTCCTCCACAGGTGGCACTTACTAACACCAGCATCTCTGGGGTCATGCCACAGAACAAAGTTTGGACTAAGATCGCTTTTGAAATGCCAAGTCAATGGCATTTCTGAATTAGGTCATTAAACCTATCCCGATTTCATGGAATGGTTCATTGGATCCCTAGGAAAAACTGAAATCTTTGTTCTCATTTGATTAGTTCTACTGAGTGGGTAGAACTTCTTTAAGAAAAGGTCCTTGAACTGCATCCAGGTAGTACATCTCACCTCGAGATTTTTCAACCAATGAGCCGCCTTATCTCCTAAGACAAACGGGTGACCCTCAGCCTGATATAATCTCGCCCAACCATAGGGTGACTAAGGTTGTTGCAAACTAGATCGAAGTCTCTAAGGAAGGCATATGGTTCTTCGTTTATATTTCCATTAAACTTCGGCAACAAGCTCATAAAGTGGGGTTTCTACTCGAATGCTTCAGGGGGAACTGTCGGGACCAACCAACTATGCATCTCATTTTCTACTGGATTGTAAGCATCTACCTTGGGTCGATCGATTCCTCCTACAGTAATAATCTGTCCCATCCTTGAAATATGATCCGCATTCTATTGTTCGGTTGTGGCGAGGCAAGCAAGTATTTGATGAATTGGGTCATCTCTTTGTTCCTCCTCATTCGGAGGTCGCTTAGGTGGCATCTTGTCCTCTAGCCCTGGTAAAGAAGATTATCTTAGTTAGAGGACATATCAAGGAAGGGATTCTTACCGAGGCGATGGTCTTTCTCGGTGCGATCAGAGGAGAGAAAAGGGTTGGTTTGAGAGTAACCACCCTGGTTTTGAGGGATCTAGAACTCAAGAAGGTCATGACCTCTGGTTGGTCCAAGTTGCTCTTTAGTCGGTGAAGATGAGCTTCGTGGGGGATCAAAGAAAGATTGGTGAATCGGGAGTCGATATCCCCCCAGTCAGTCATCTTGGATTGGAGAGAAGAAGAATCGGGAGTTATAAGTGAAGATAGGATTTTTACTCCTACCTGAAGCAAGCAATTGAATCCAAATCATGTATTTTGACACTCAACACAGTGAAGGACCCGAAACCGAGTCCGATTAATCTTGTTTATTTTATGTGTGAATTTATCAGACAAATATCAAAGGTTACGCGGCCTATAGGGGAGTTGGCTAAAAGCCTGACGCATCTCCCTTGTTTAATCTGTCGCCTTAGATACCAAGGCCCTTCCTTTCTTCGCTCATATCCCAAGTTGATGGATTCAAAGACCTGCCACTATCTACCTGCAAGTAGGCGGAGGTTGACAAAGCTGGAACTTCACCCCGGGGGGTTACTAGCAACTTGTCGCGAAGTACCGTTGGTTTACCCTTAACTACCTGGGAATAGTAGGAGGTTGCTTGGTACTAGTCAGTGAACCTGAAAAACTCCACTCGTGATATTTGCTACGATCAATCGGTACGTGATATGGAAGGCAGGGACTTAGGATCTGCCTTAAGGTGTTCACACACACTCAAGTACCCTCACTCAGCCTGAAAACAAGGTCGGGGTTAATCTCCCACAAGCAAGATTTCCGATTTTATTGAAATTTATTTTCGGTCAATTTTGTTAAGCAGTCCAGATTTTAAGTTAGGTTATCACTGAGTTAGTCCAACCACAAAGCACGCCTATCGTCCAGTCCTAATTTCCTTTTTACCTAAGTTTAAAAAAACTAAAGATAAAGGAGTTGAGAAAAGATGATGCATAATAAATCAATGATGCTATGCTGAGTTAAGAAGACTTACAGTGATCCCTTCGCTTTTATGCAGGATGCATAATAGAATTGAAAACTTTTTACATTATGCAATTGCAGACAAAAAAATTTGCTCCTAGACAGGAAGTTCTATTAGCGAGTGAAGCATCGATTAAATTTGACTAAATCTGCAGTCTAAGTGTGTCTTTTAGGTGTGATGTGTGGTCCTAAAAGAATTACGAGCACAAGCAAATCCTAGAGTGGCTCGAGGAGCCGCTAGTGCAAGCCTAGTCTAAAAGCAATCCACACTGCACACGAGGGCACATTTCAACTATTTTTACACACGCGAGAACCCAAACGAGAACCGTTGGATAGAATAGAAAAATAATGAATAACAAAATTTGCAAGTCCTCACAATCACTCAAAAATTTTGAAATGCAAGCTCCTCAAAGCGCCTTCGACTCGTCACGTTCCTCGCAAAAAAAATTAAGGTTAGATAAAGGACGACACTCAAGATTAAATGACAAAAAAATATTTAACAAAAAAAACCGAGAATCAAACTACCCGGGGATGATAAATCATACACTAAAAAATTTTCTAGAAATTAACCTAAGCCGTGCCTCCCCGGCAACGACGCCATTTGGAAAGCTTGATTCCACCCTTGTTAATTTAATCAAATTAATGACTAAATAAATATCGTGTCGTTCATTGTAGTCGGGTAAAAATAGACTGATAAAAAACCACTTTTAATTATTGTTGAGTTCATTCCGAGCGGCAGATTTATTTTACTTGGGCAAGCCCAAGTTCGAACTCAATGAGGCAGCTGTCTCCTTAGGTAAATTTTAAGCGAATTCAGAGGTCGGATTTTCAGAAGATTTTTTGGTATTTTTTAGCGATTTTTATGCAATAAAAGAAAAGTAAATGCAATTTTCTGGCCAGTTTACAAGTTATATTAGAAATATGATTAAACGAGGTCTAAAAATTATGAAACTTGGCTAGAACAAGACATGCAATGAAATTAATCTACTATTTTTTTGGATTTTTCTGACACTTTATGAGTTTACTGCAAATAAAATATGAATTCAAGGTGATTTTAAAAAAATTAATTTTTATAAATACCAAAACAATTATTTCCAGGTAGAAAAATTATCCTAGATAGATATAAGTGTGATGAATCTAGGAAAATTGATGAACCTAAAATTCTATGTGAATTGGACCTATTAAAAATCAATTAAGAAATCAGTAATTAATTTATTCAGGTCTCGTGATGCGTGCAAATGCGATGATTTTTGGGCACAAGGTAGAATAAATTATCCTATGGTAGAATAAATTACCCTGTAGGGGCCTCAGTGCAAATGCCCAGATTGCACGTGAGGAACACGTGAGGTGCTAGGCTCAAGAGGCGTCAGAGGCTCGGACGGTGGCTAGGGTGCGCTACAGACTCGGGTGTGTTTCGGGATAGCTTGGGGAGCTCCGAGCCTAAGGTTCGGGGAGGAGGCTCGGAGGAAGCGATGTGGCGCACGATGGACTGTTCGATCGGTGAGGATCAAACAACTACTGAAGATGGATACATGGACTGCCTTGAACCGCTAGATCCAGTGGATATCTAATGGAGGATGATGGCAGACGATGTGGCGTAATGCGGCCCGTTGGATCAAGATGGATCCAACAGTATCTATAGTGGGGCTGGCGATGGTGACGTCGACGATCGAGGGTCGTTAGATCCTCTTGATCCAAAGGGGTCTGGAGCTCGGAAAAGCGGCGACGTGGAGAAGGGAGGGCCATCAGATCAAGGCAATCCAACAGAGGCTGATCGTCGTCTTCTTCGATCTGTTGCCTCCTGCGGCGGACTTGACGGGGCGCCGGCGTCAAGCTCCTTGCTCCTCCTTCTTCGTATGAGGTCAGTGAAGCTCGTAGGAGACTTATGGAGGGCACGAACCAATCGTGGGGATGTGGTGGAGCTCCCGGAGGTCTTGGAGGAGGTAGAGGCGTTCTGGAGCCTAACGGCAATGAAGCTCAAAGGAGGTCCGGTGAGACGTCCGATCAAGGAAGATACGTGCCTCCAGGGTTAGCTGGTGCCAAACCCAATGGTGCTCATGATCGTGGGAGTGCGTGCAAGTGCGAGTGAGGCCTAGGCCAGAGCGAAGGTGGTCAGGTGATGTTACTCTGCCGTGGAGGCGGAGCTCTTGGTCGGAGGAGGTGTCACGGGTCGTGGGGTTTACCCGAAGGTACTACAAAAGTCAGAGCTCCAAGGCAGAGCATGGTGGGGGATCGGGTGAGCGTGGGATTGATTGTAGAAGGCGAAGAAATTAAGAGAAAAAGAAAGAAAAAGAAGAGGAAGATCGGAGAGGAAAATGGAGGAGGTTACCTGGGGAAAGAAGCTCGGAGAGGAGCTCCTGGTCTTCGCTCAAGGGTCGGCAACTAGCCCGAGCTCGTGCAGCTTGCCGAAGGAGCTGCGACACGGTAGGGACATCGTAGATGACACCAAAGAAGATAGGGTCATCGTCGCTCAATTTCTCGCCTACTTGCTGCCACCAAAAGGTGGATAGGAGCTCAGGGTATCTCTCTGCAGGGGCAGATGGGATTGATGGTCGATGGGGGCAGAGTATTTATAGGTTGGAGGTGTTATTGCTGGTGACAGGGTGACGAAGTTTGTGGAGGTTGTAGAGCGATGTGGGCGAGGCTCACGGTGATTGTGGAGATCGACGAGGGTGAGGTTGGTATGGTCGATGTAATGGCGGTAATATGTGGTGGAGAGGATGGCTGGAGTGGGGCTAAAAATGGGAATGGGGCGACGAGCGCGCGAGGTGGAGGTCATGGGAGAGAGTGTCTGAAGGTGGAAGACAGATTCTTGACCGTTGGATCGAGTGATCCAACAACCATGAGAAGGGTGTAAGGGGATGCCTTGGATTCGATATGGTGTGATCCGAGAGCTACGGAGGCGCCACGTGGCGTCATAAGAGTGCAACGCTAAGGAACGATGGGGATTAAATTTAGTCGATGGATCGATGGGTCATGATTGATCGTGAGTGAGCAGGTAGGATAAAATCATCAGAACGAAGATCTAGTGGCCATGTGTGTGCCACGTGGATGTCTATGGTTGAGGCGGGTGCGAACGACAGAGATAGGATCTGGAGGATCTGATCGTGGGGTTCAGATTTGGCATGAGATGAGTGGCCGGGATGAAGTCTTCTGATGAAGATCGAAGGGCTCGTAGCTCAACACATGGCGTGCTGAGGGCGAGGCGCTAATGGGTGGAGGCGATGCGATCTGGAGTAGAATGGATGGTTGCGATAGTGGATGGCCAAATCAGGAGAGATGAAAGGGATCGGATGGTGGAAGACGAAGGGCGTGTGGCACGATGGGAGCGGGTCGTGTGGCGCAATCAGAGGGCACCATGTGGATTGATTTTAATGGTTGAAAGAGAATGTGGAATTATGGAAAGAAGCTGGCCGAATTTGGAAAAACTCAAAACATGAAAGTTGTAGATCTCGATGATATCTTCAAATTTTATGTTAACCAAAAATGGAGATGGGGTTAAATAAGATACACAAATACAAGAGTATAAATACACATACATACAATGTACAAAGGGGCCCCAAAACCCACGTTTTGCATACGAGCTCCGAATTAAATGAAATTGGTCTCATCTTGAAGGTCTCTGAATATATACTTCTTTAAAAGTTTGTAGACCTAGGTCAGAGGTTGTATGAGGTAGATATTTGTATTTTAAGCTCTGAGGTCTCCAAGTGGGTTTGGGTTTTATTGAGTAATTTTACATGTCATAAACTTTGGCCCCTTTTTCTTGTATTATTAGTTAGCAATATACACAGTATACATATGATTTTATTGACTTTGGAGTGGGTGTAAAATACAGATAAATAGGTGAATAATGGTGAATATGTAGGTGAATATTTACAAGAGAATTGGACTTCTTATTTAATGCAAATATGAATGCTAGAATGTAGATATTATGCATGCAGGTATGAATGCTAATTATGCAGGACAAGGAGAATTATGCAACTAATTACTCGGGAACAAGACTATATTTCAACTTTTAGAGTGATGAATTACAGATTCATCGTTGTTCACCTTGGGGCCTTGTCATGGTTTTCTCGATTTTTTATCACTTTTTTTTATTTGTTTCGCAATGTTATGATTTTTGCGCTATTCTTTTTATTTGTTTTGTGTGCATGGAGCCTCTAGCATCTAGGATTGCTTTTATCAGTAATTAGGTACAAACTCTGGCAATAAATATGTGCCTATAATCTCTTACATTTGCATCTAGTCAAATTAATAATTGTTAGTTATTTGGACTTGAATCCACACACTGAGAGAGGCATCATACATCATTGGCAAGACCTATTGTCGCAGGCACCAAGATGTCTCCAATACTAGACCCTAGGATTTATTTCTAAAATAAGTAACATATGGTTCTTCATGACTAATAGAATATACTATTTAGGGAGATTTTGTCGATTACACACTGCCATGTATATAGGTTTAAAAGTTCCATTATGCATACCACATGGAGAGAGCTGAGAAGTACAATACGTCCTCTAACTTAGCATGCATCATTAGATTCAATGGTGAGATTTCCTTCGTCAAATTGACAGGCACGATTTTTTCAATCTCTCTCCGATTTTGAGCTCCTAAGAATTAAATGTGAGTTTACAAAATTGTTTGGTGATTGTATCAAAAATATCCAAAAAAAGTAAAAATCCAAATATCTAAAACTAGGGAACATTAAAATAAACTTTGACCTTAATTAAAATCTGTCATGGACTTCAATGCTTTGGGTTCATAAAGCCATCATAACTTTCAAGTACTTTAGGAGGGGACCAAAACCCCTCCTAAGAGCGAGGAGGGACCCACTAAGGATTAGAGCCAAAAACCTAGTCTATAACTACTTCTTGTATCGCTTGAATTTCCAAAGTATTGATGCTTCTATCACACGTGACTGAATAGGGCCCTGTCATCGATGGTGTTCCCGCCTTGTGAGGACATCAACTTGGTCCAATGTACTGTGCTTAGTACACTCCCTCATAGTTGTGTCTGTCTCATCGGTTTACATTTGAGTAGGTCCTTGCATGCTCACGGGTGATTCCATTGTAAGCGAGGTACAAAGTAGTGGTTTCGCCTATCGACTTCCTCCCTTTTATTCTTCGATTTTGGGTTATATAGACCTCAAAAAGTGCAAACTACAGGTTACAAGGGAGGAGGAAAAGTATGAGATACCTTTCCAGCAATACTCTTCCTCCTATAGGGTTAGTGTACTAAGGATTTATTAAAAGCTATGGCTGGAATAAGTACTCTAAAAATGAAAAGATAAAAAATACTTGATCCTTTAAGGCTTCACATTGTGTTGAGCTGGTGAACCAAATTTTTTATTGTGTTTGTATGGATCTAGATTAGGGTTCAAAGATCAATTCCCCTGCACCTGCGCAAATTTCGTTATATGTGTCTCCTCTTTGAACCCCTCCTCGTTTAGAGTGTTTCTACTCTTTTACATTCTTTTTTATTCCTCATTGACGATCGCATCCTTACTCCTACATCGATCCTCTTTTGCTTCATGATGTCGATCCACGGATTATTTATTCGGGACTCCACCGACATCAACATCGGTTCCATGGACTCGATATATTCAATAATTCGAGGGGAATCCCAAGAAACTAGTTTAGACCTTGCGAACCGGTCTCTAGACTCCTCATCTTCTCTCCACTTTCCTTTATCTCCTAAAAATTTGGGACCTCTCTTGTCTCACATCCGCCCGTTGTGAATGGAGATCGATTTCAGTCTACATCTTTTACTCCATTCACAAACATTTGTGATTGACCGTAGTCTTAGATTCACCACTACCACTGGCAATCAATTTCAAGTGGCCTGATTAGGATTCACTAACATTGCATATAAAAGCAAGTCCTGTATCCCAATCTAGAATTCATTTCTTTAGTCTCATACCTAGAGATGGATCCTTAGGGAAAGGGCAAAGGATAGCAGCCACCCCAACCAGAGAAAGGCTCAATGCTAGATCAGAATGAGGTGAATGCTCAATTGTTGGCTTCCATTCAAGCCATCCAATAATAACTGAATGAGCAATCCCTCATGCAAATCACATTTCAAGATATACTGAATGACATGAGGAACATACCAGCAGGAGGAGGTGGTGGCAAAAGACTCCATGATGATCCAAAAGCGGAAGAAGAGCCAAGGAATGAGATCCCCAAAATGACGTTGGAAAAAACCTATAACCCTGGAGACAACCAGATGATCGAGTGGATTCACATCCCACTGGTGCACGCTTGCTTCGAGCTGAAGCCTAAGTTCCTTGCCATTCTACCCAATTTTCATGGGAATACCAACGAGGAACCATACATTCACCTACAATAGTTCTCTCGAAGCTAAAGAATTATGTACTACACTAATATCCCATTAGTTTAGTCAACTTGATTGCATTCCCATTTAGTCTACAGGACAAGGCCCTGTATTGGGTCAATCACTTGGGAAGGTCATGATAACTTGGAGGAACTTGTAGATCTCATCGAGATCTACAACTTTCATGTCTTGAGTTTTTTCAAATTCGGTCCCCTTCTCTTTCTACACTCAATTCTCTGTCCAACCAATCACAGCAGGCCACGTGGCGCCTTCTGGTTGCGCCACGTCGCCCGCTACCCTTGGCCTCATCCGCCCGCAGCCACAGCAATTGGATTACCCACTTAGATCCAACGGCTTAGCTGCTTCCACGTACGCCTCGATTTTTAGCCATCCGATCATCTCCATCTTCGATCCTAACCGCCCGTTAGCGCCCTCACCAGAGCTTGCCGCGTGGCGGCATGTACACTTCTAGATCACATCCCTGATCTTCGATCACAGCCGCTTCTTCCTATGGTGCCCCTCAGCCCTTCGATCAACCACAGCTTTCCATCACTGCCCTCCGTTTGCGCTGCAAGCTGAGCATGCCACGTGGCGATTTGAGAACCGCCCGATCACGCCCTCGATCCCTTCATCCAAACCGCTCGATCTACTCTTTATTCCCACCGTCAGATCGTTACCCGGCCTTTCATATGCACCATCCATTCCCGCCTTATTCCCCTCGCACCACGTGGCACAATCACAACCCTTGATCGATTCGCCTGCGATCTAATCCTACCCGGCCATTATCGCTTCGATCACCACCGTCGGATCACAAGATCAACCGGTGGAGACTTCATCTCCTACCTCGGGTGCCCCTCTCTCCCACGTTCTCTGCCTTGAGGGAGGGGCGCCCCCTTCCTATTCTTGGCAGCGCCTCGACCACTGCAGACGATCACCACCACCTCCACGATGAGCCCCACTCATCCCCTATCCTCGCTGGCTACTCCATCACCCACGTCGACCTCCAGCTCGCTCCCACGAACTCCGTTAACCTCGCTCCATCAACAGCATGGCCGAGACCTTCAACCTATAAATCCCCCCTCTCCCGCCATTGTCGCCGCTATCCGCCATTCCAGAGAGCTTCCCTGAGCTCCGATCTTCCGATTGGTGACAGCGATTTGACGAATCGTTGAGCGAAGAAGGGTTTTCTTCTCCGGCGAGATCCACGGCATCTCCGCCGTGTCGCAGCTGCCCTCCGCGACGCTGCACGAGCTCAGGGACCCACCGACCCTTCGAGCGACGACCTGGAACCTCCAGAGGAGTTCCAATCCCCAGGTGATACCTCCATCCCTCTCCAACTTGATCTTCATTTTTCTTCAATTTTCCTCCTTGATTTTCGCCGCCTCCGGTCATCCTCTCGCCTCGCTCTCACCTCGCCGAGCTCCGCGACGGAGCGCTCCTCCTCGCGACACCCTTCACGCAATCAGGCACTCCACTTCACATGCCACCAGCTCCAGCTCCGCCACTTGGTCGGAGCACCATCGTCGGAGCATCTTCCCTTCGCTCTAGGCCTCTCCACCCCACCTTCACCTCTCCACTTGCACGCACGAGCTTCGGCTATACTTCTAACACTCGCAGGTCCCTCCTCATTCACTGATCGGGAGTCCGCCGGAGCTCCTTTTGAGCTTCGCCGCCACAGCGCTCTGACGCCCTTCTCCAGATCCTGAGACCATCAGCATCATCGCCGCACTTCCGGGCACCTTCTGGGACATCTTCGAACCGTCGACGAGCTTCACCGACGTCTGTAGGGACGGGCGGAGCAAAGGCCTCAACGCCGGAGCCCCGCCATCTCCTCCGCAGGCGGCGGAGGACCATTGAGGCAGAAGGGCCCACATCCGTTCGATCATCCTGATCGAACGGTTGAGAGTCATCCACGTCGCCATCCGTCCGTAGCTACAGTCAACCGTTGGATCCTTCCAGATCCGACGGAGCTTAGTCCACCACATCACCAACATCTGGAGCCTTATGGGAGCCGTTGGATCTTTCCAGATCTGACGGCCTCTGATCTTGCCACGCCTCTTCACCGCCATCCTTTGAATCCATCGTGATCCAAGGGTCTTCATCACGCCATGTCGACGAAGACCAAGCCTCAACTCCGACCCTAGGTTCGGACTACCCGAGGCTACGCCGAGCCTCACTCCAGACCTCCAAGTCCCGAGCCTCCGAAGCCACCCGAGCTTAGGCCGACCCACGTGAGGAGCACGTGCGGCCTGGGTATTTTGCACAGAGGCCCTAGAACTTTTCATAATTGCAGAAAGGTCCCGGTGAAGCGCAGCCCACGTGAGGAGCACGTGCCTTGTGGAGAAATTGCACTCGAGTCCCCATCATAATAGGTAATTGCATTTACGTCCCTGTCAGCATATTTACTTTATGTATTTTTGATTTTCCTGTATTGCATTTACACCCCTGTGTTTGCACGCATCCCTAGGTTGCATATTACATCATTTTTCAATTCTAAAAGTTGCATTTTGTTGAGAAATGTGTCCTCTGTCTATTGAGCCACGTGTCACATTTTTTGTAATTACAGTGGAATTTTTAATGAATTAATTGGTTATTTTGTGGAATATTTTGCCCAGTGACACCTTTTAATTTCTAGTTAATTCTCTGTGGTTCCAAAAATCCTCAAAAATTCACAGTAGCTTAAGGACAGTATTCTTAACATGCCATAAAAATTTCATGTCATTCGAACACATATCGAGGCCTAAATAAATTGTTGAGTGGTTTTCGTATTTTAATTTTAGTAAATTCATTTCACATTGGAATTAAGATCTGTCAATTTTGCTGGATTCCTTATCATGAGTGATATCTAGGATAATTTTATCTCTTGAAGAAATTGTGATTTGGTATTTATTAAAAATAAAATAGTGAAAATCACCCTGTCTGCATATTTAATTCACAGTAAATTCATTTAACGTCTAAAAATTACAAAAAAATTAGGGTAGATCATTTTCATCATAATTAATCATCTGGCCAATTTTTAGAATTTTTGGACTTCATTTTATATCTTAATTGAATTAATTGTTATCTTGGCCTGCGGGTTGCATGTGTCTGCATAGAAAATAGAAAAAGACCAAAAATATATTCCCCGAAAATCTCACACTTGGATTTTGCTAAAATTTGACCTAAGGAGACAGTTGCCTCCCTGAGTTTGACCTTGGACTTCACCAAGTAAAAAAATTTTGCCGCTTGAAATTAACTTGAATCTAATTAAAGTGGTTTTTGATTAGCCCTCTCGTATCCGACTGCAACGAACGACTTTAACTTAATTTGGACAATTAATTTGCTCGAATTAACTAAGGGTGCGGGAGCGGTCTATCATGAGGGGGTTGGATTTGCCAGTCTGAGACGCACACGGGTAGAAACATTCATCCTCGTCTAGGGAGGGAAGTGCACCCCAACCTGGTCCAGTTTCAATGAAGTCGAAAGACAGGAGAATGTGGGTTGCAATAAAGCTTCAAAAGAGGGATAGTCTTCTAGCTCAAGAGGAAAAGTCCTTATGTAAATGCTGCTGTAAATAGTATGTTGAAAAAAACAATGGTCAGGCATGTACAAAAATAAAAAGCCTGCAAAGTATGTACATATGTTGTAAAGCCAATAAGCAAGCTTGAATTCCAAAGTCAAATATGTGAGCGTGCAGCTGGATGACTTGACTACACTGGTCTTGCATCTCGGGATAGGTAGCTACACTGGCTACCGTCCATTCTCTTCTTCACCCCCTCCTCTTGAGTTGGATGCCACTTGAACTTACAAGGGAATACCCCGCTCCTCGACGGTAGAGGGCTGGATTGGGGAATAATTTGGTTGTCATTCTGGAGAAGTCAGTTCCTTTGTCATTTCAGTTGGGAAGAGCCACTATCACTTACACTGTACAAGTCAGCTTCATAATCATAAGGGTTTGTGTATGATGTAGACCAGTTCTGACCAGGCTATTGAGGTGGGTTGAACCGAGTTCTGAGACTCTCGAAGGCTGTTGTGTTTTAGAGCTGGTTTACGACTAGGTTCCACATGCATCTACACTCAAGGTCTAGCAGGAGCTCCAAATTCTGATTTTGTAAAGACATGCACTGCACTGAAAGCAAACCTATTCACTCTATCCTTCTTCAATTCCCTTTTTCTTTTCTTTATTCTTTTCGGACTTATTGCATAAGTATTTGCTAGGGACTAGCAAAGGCAAGTATAGGGGGTGATGAATCTCCATTTCATCACCTTTATTCTATCATTTTGGCCTCAAAAACCCTAGCAAATGCATGTAAATAGCATCAAATTGTACATAATAGCACTCATGATTCATTGTATTAATTACACATTGAAAAAGGTTTTTAATGCCAAAATTATAGAATAAAAAGAAGAAAAGAAAAAGGAGTAAAATATTACAAATATTTTATGACTCTAACCCCGAGACCAAGGCCAGCATGGAATTGGTCGACAAGGAATAAAGTAGGGGGAGATAAGGGCCTGAGTACAATAAATACTTCAATTATTTATGCATGTATTTATGCATTTTTGACACCTATTTTGTACATGATTATTTATTCATTACATAAAGAAACTTTGTACATGAAAGTTGTAGATAATAATGTAAATAAAAATACAAAATTGAGTTTGTGTAAAAATAAGACTCAGTGTACATCTTATACACAGAATAAAAAGCCAAAATCTCAACTTCACAGACCCATATCTTGCAAATAAAAACTCCAAATCACCCAAACTCACCTTTAATTGTATATAGCTGTCCAAGAACTATTTTATAAAATTGGTCTCATAATTTTTGGAGTCCATCTGCAAAAGTTAGGTTTTTGGCCCTCCTTGTATATAGTATTGATTAAAATATTCCATTTATTCATTATTCATGATTTTAACACATTTATATTTTTAGAATTTTGAAAATAGTGTAAATAATACATGTACATAGTAAAAGTAAAAGAAAACCAAAAAGAATTTGTAAAATAAAATAAGCTTATGTAATACATAGGCAAAATACCTATGCTAAGTATGTACATAAATAAAAGGGGATTTAATTATTTTATTCTTTATTTTTATAATAATGTAAATATTATACACAACTTATTAAAAATATAAATCTAAAATAAAAACCAAGAAAATACATTAAATAAATAAAGTATATATAATATACAGGTAAAAGACCTACAACTATACCTACATAAACATATACCTATTTATTTAAAAATGAAAATAAACTCATAAAAATTAAATAAAAATACCTTTATACTCACAAAAATAAATTATAAATTTATAAAATAAGCCAATTAAATAATAAAATAAAATAAACAAATAAAAAATTAAAAGATACAAAATACATGTAAATACACAAACATACACTTTATTAAAATAAAATTATAATGAAACACTTCAAAAAAATTAAATAAAAATCGTAAATAAATACTACACGAAATAATACACATTTTTTATTTTATAAGAAAAAAATAATAAATCATTTACTAGGTTAAATAAATCAATTTCAAATAAGATTTCCTATTTTGTCTTCTAGGGGCCGATCTGGACCAATGGGGCGCCAACCCTTGTTAACTGCCTGGTCAACTGTCCCATCCAAGCTCTAGCGTCTCTGAACCATCTTTTCCCCAGATTTCATCCCTTTTTTACGGCCATCTCGTCCATCGACCGGGCTTGCTTTCTTCACAAGAAATGATCTCGGATGATCACTAATACCAGCCGAACTCTTAGATCCAACCGATACTCGTTGGATTAAGCAATAATCGCTGGTCAATAAGGCTCCAGGCCATTGTCTATAAATAAGAAGCTCCACTCCCTTCCTCAAATTTGGCCAATTTTAATACATCTAAAAGCCCTGATTTCGTTCCTGGGACGTTCCTCGTGATAGGGGGAGTGCTCCAGCACCTCGAATCGGCCGGAGGAAGGACGATTTTGACGCGGCGGAGCTCCGGCGTCCGTCCTACTCCCTGGTGGCCCCCAGGTATAAGAGTTGCTTCTTTATCGCTTTTTAGTTAGGTTTTAATGTTAGCTTTTGATTCCAGTTGTTAGTTTAGTGTTTAGTTAATCAGTGTAGCTTAGCATCCAAAATTCGAAGTTCACCGGAGCTCAGCTCCGGCGACTTCTTCACGGTGACCTCGACTGTATCCGACCGCCTTTCGCCTCCCATTTCATTCCCCATCGTTTTCTCCATAGATCGCACATCTTTGTTCAACCCAGGACCTTTGGTCTTGGCGAATCGGAGCTCCACCTCCGCCTTTCGCCGGAGCTCCTCCGCCACACCTCATCTTGCGGTATAGCTTCAAAACCCAGGGTCAAGGAGGAAGCCCTCGCTCCCCCGGTTCTTCCTATGCAGGTTCAGCGAAGAAAGGAGCCCATCTGGGCTCGATTCAAGCCAGGAAGAGGTTCCTGGTGGTCTTGTCCTTCATCGACCTCGTCCGAGCCCTTCAGACCTCCAGGAGCCATGGCGCGACCTTCAGGATATGCGGAAGACCTCTAGCCACGTTTTGAGCAACCCAGATGCGCGGGAGACGCCCGGAGGAGCCCAAGCTTCACGATCGAAGCTCGCCGGGGGCGAGCTTCTTCCCTGTTCTTCCGGTGGGCTCCAGCGTCGTCAGATCAGGAGGGTCGCCCCAGATTGAACGAGCACCGTCAGATGAAGCCTCGCATCCACCGTCCGAGCAGCGAGGCTGATCTAATCTCAGCCATCATCTGCGAACCGGTATCGGCCGACGGATACGTGACGCGTGTCAAGTGGAAGACGACCAACCATCGGATCAAGCGCCTGTTGGGGGTAAATTTCAGACTCCTCCCCCCGCCTCTTTGTATTTATATTTTAATTCTATAAATAAAAATCCCCGTTGTAAATAAATTGTAAAATTTACAGAGGCCCCCTTGTCGTTTATGTATTTACATGTTAGTCCCTCCGCGCCTCACGTGCAGCACCCACGTGAGGCACGTGATTTTTGCATTTAAACCCCATCGGGTTCTGTTAATTGTAGAACAACCCCAAAAATAAAAATGAATGTTTATTGTTGTAGTAATATTTGCACTGATGCCCCTGAGAAACATTTTATTTACAAATATGCCCCTGCCAGGCTGTTTAATTGTTGTATGCTTTGTCCATTTATTCCATGCCTCATCTTGATTTAAAAAAAAATTGCAAAAATGGATATAAGCTCATGTTAGCCTGTTCTTGCCCGGTATATTTTTAGTTTTTAAGTTTGTTGTATTTTTGCATTTATTAAAAATCAAAAACATGCATTTTATTCCCTGACTAGTAGAAAATTCAAAAACAAATAGTAAACACCTCGAAAAATTGCAAAAAAATTTCTTGTTACCTGTTTTAACTTATTTTAGTGCCAGTCCAAAAATCACTAAAAAACTCAAAAGGAAAACCTTAAAAATTCAAAAATACCCAAAAACTTCAAAAAAATATGAAAAATTCTAGAAAACCCTAAAAATTGCAAACTCAACTCCTGTAGGTGCTATATTTTATCATTTTTCTTCTAAAAATCATTGGGAAAAATTTTGTGCCTCTTTTGTATTTTTAATTTTCACTTTATCCCCAGCCAGTAGCTTAATCCATGTTTTCCCTTTTTTTGCTATTTAAAAATACTAAAAATATTTTGAAAAATGCCCAAAAACCATAAAAACAGTAGAAAATCATGAAAATACCAAAAAGACTTTATTTTTGAATTTTTGACCATTTTTTGTATATTTTTATAAATATTATATCTCCCCCTTCTATATATATATTCCCCTATAAAAAAGAGAAAATAAAAAAAATGGATATCTACATATATATATACCTATATATGACATTCTAAAGGTAAAATACAAAAAAAAATTAAAATTCACACAAGGATGACTCTGTGGTGCATGTATATCATAGGCTATTGCATTTTGCATTGCTCTCTGTGGTTCGACCTCTACATGCTTGCTCACTGTGCATTTTGTGGTAGAGTAATAAATATTAATTCACACTTTCTTGGACTTAATTCATTCATTCTTCTATTGTGGGTTAAGGCTGACTAACCGATATTCTGTGAGCGGTCACCTCAACGACAACATAATTTTGACCCTCGCAAAATCTCAGTTATCAGTACCAAAAAGCCATGAAAAAGATTTGAAGAGTTGCTACCATAAAAATTATTCTGCATATATTCACATATCTCTAAGAAAATTAATTTCGTTTATTGTTTTCATCATGAAATATTAAATAAACACTTGAATTTAGTAAAGAATCAAACCAGAAAATTTCTTGAATTTATTTTGCATTATACTGACTCTGTTTGCGCTAGATATTCAAATTACAAACAACAATTTATCTTGCGAGTGTTTTCATCATGAAATATTAAATAAACACTTGAATTTAGTAAAGAATCAAACCAGAAAATTTCTTGAATTTAGTGGAGATAGGTCAGAAGATAATTAGATCTTTAAATTTATTTACTTAATGTGTTTAATCATAGAAATTATGAATGTACCTTGATTAATTAGTATGTCTAATAATTATGAAAATAATTTGTTAATCATCATAGGCCATTGAATGTATGTTACATCAAAACCTTATTTAATCATGCAATAGTTGTAGGACAATCTTTACATGCAAAACATTGTCACTTGAATAGGATTGGAGATTTCTTTAGAAAATCTCTTTATAACATTAATAAAAATAATTTTTGTAAATATTATATGTTATAACTTCGATTGAAAGACTAAATATCATCTCAAAGATAAAATGATCAAATCACATTATCCTGACCTGAGGCTGATATGACATCTTGTCAAGATTGTTGGGCTAGTAGGTTCCAACATCATGTGTGTATTGTCTATGACAACGGGTAAAGAAAAGATAATTCTTGAAATGATCATGATGTAATTTTCTAATTATTAAAATTTGAATAATAAGAATTTTAGATTACACCATCCTTCAAGTAACCATCAAGATTATTTGTTGGTTGATGGAATTGGATCGATAATTGATCTGATATGATTAAAAATTATTGAAGGATATGGAAGGATCCTTAAGCGCATAATGGAAGTGTGACGATCGCATCGTTTGTGATCAATGCGACTAGTCGCACTAGTTGCTCATTGCAGTAGAATTTAAAAAATTAAATGTGATGAAACCACATGATCCAGGAACACTTCTCGGATCATTTCATTTAAACACAAGTAATATGTAGGATTATCTCTTTAAACGTTGTTGAGATCAAGTCTCTAAACCAAGAAACCTCCTATCTCTAGTCCGATCCGATGGAGGAGACGCTTGCTAGCGCATTGATGAGATGTGTACTCCTTACAATCCGAGTTGAAGATCCAAGCGATGAATCTCTCAATCTCATCAATGAGATCTGATGTCTTCTCCATGAGTGATGCATATCGAAGGAGATGGAGTTTCACGAGAGGTCGAAGCGGTGGCACAATGGCATGGCATCGACGACAACTCTCTCTAGGGCACAAGGTGGTTGGCCACGAAGAGAGAGAGAGAGAGAGAGAGAGAGAGAGATGGGGCATGTACAATGAGAATGATAGAGAGAGAGAGAGAGACTTGCAGAGTGTTGTAAAAGAAGAGCTAGGGTTACCTCTTCTTTTATATTGGGAGTCCATGGATTCCAATCCATGTGAAACACAAAATCAATGGTTGAGATTGATTTGTGTTTCTATTCAATGGTCATGATTTTGTTGTAGGAATACAACAACAATTAATTTAGATTAAATTAAATATATTGTATAATAAACATAATTTAATTTGAACTAAATAAACGTTTATAAAAGGAATAGGAGGGAGACCACCTACCTCATAAAAAGGGGGAACATCCACCCTTGAGACCAAGTCAATGGTGGTTGTCCACCATCCATGGCCAATCCTTTCATATTTATTAAAACATCTTTTGTTGTAAATTATTTTAAAAAAATAATTCTGAAAAATATTACTATCATGCTATTAAGTAATTGTGAATCATACTCATAACCCAAAATAAAATGTAAATTGTATTTCCAATTAATTTCCCGTGTGGATCCATACCATATAAATAATTAATTTGAATATATTATTACAAAAGCGTTATCTAATATATTACAGATCATAATTATAATATATATAAATGATATGGATAACACTATCCACATTATTCACACCTTTGATAATTAAATCAAATTTAATTATCTTGGATCATTATTCTCATGTATTCAAAAAATCTGAATCGCATTCACATTATTCATGATAATTAAATCACATTTAATTATCAAGTTATCAATGCTCAAATACTTAATTCAATAATTGAATTATTCTTGAACTCTTTCAAGAACATTGCGCTTTCTCAACGGATACTTGGAGATAAGGACATGACGATTGCACATTCCATGTATAGTGACTTGGATATTGAGATCACATCTCAAATAAAGATCTTAAGGACCTCTCATAGATGCTTTATTAAATCAAGTTCATAAATTTAATCTTCTCATTACATATGAATCACATTCAGATCAAGTCCAATACTTAGACTAAGATCAGATCGCTTCTTTAATAAGAGGAGTTGCTAAAATACAGACTTATTTCGTCACTCCCTCGGAATGGAAGCGTCATGGTTATATAATTGTTATTGATCAAATCACCCTCAGGTATTCCTAATACATGTACATCCAACATACTGGAAGTCCTATAATAAACCCAAAGATATCGATCAATTTACATTGTCATCTTTAAGGTTTTATCATTAAGTTCCTCATTCGGTAATTGGAAGTTGGTATTGATCATATGCTTTCCAAAAGCATATATCATACCTACAAATTCTTGTCATGCTTCCAAAGCAAGATGATCATGCATGGAATTTGATCGGTTCCAATACCTCTTGAGTGAGCTGATGTCTTTCGATTCAGAAGTGAGTATGTATGATGCATTTGAGAAATCGTATTACTCATATGCCTTTATATGCACATCATCTCGCCGGTGTATAGACCTTGATTAGGCCATCAACTTATCGTTCTGACAAATGTACATACTCAGACATATAGTAATACATCTTTCTCTGGTGAGAGGATGCATGCCTATATGGCGACAGCATACGACGTAGGACTTGGTTATCTCGATCTTGCTAAGTCAACTCTTTGACCTAACTTATTTGACACCTATGAATCTATATTCCTATACAAAAGACCTATATCAATAGGTCGGTCAGATATCAACCAAATGAGAAAGGATTGCCATCTCCTACTCAGGATGGAGATCAACTCTTAATAATTTTACAGTGTTTGATGAGTCCTCAATCTAACTCTTTATATATTCATCCAAGCACCAGTCTCTATGATTCAACAATTGAAACAACAGTTGTATGATCATCAAGGTGGCCATGGTACACCTAAATTGTATTAAGGGACCTTATAGTGCATTCATTCATTTAATCTCAGACATGGAGTGATAAAACCAATATTTTTTTGATATATCAGACATTACAAAAACATTTATTGTAGGAATGGTTTACCTCAAGTTCACATTGCTAACAATTATATTCTAATTAAAATACTCTATTATGAATAGAGTAGTATTTTTCTTAAATAGTTAGTTATGTGGATATGATTCATAATTATTAATTAAAATTTGAACATGATATGAAGGATCACATAGGTGACACCTATGGTCTCCCATCAAGGCGAAGGGTTTCGTCGCCACGAATTGTTTATAGGTGACTCTTGTCTGAAGTGACAGCTCCTGCATAATAGAGCACATGGATCAGGCTCTTTTCTTCTTGAAAGAGTAAGGTCGTATGCATAGTGACCCCAACATTGGTTCCTCATATTATTGGAGTGATATTGGATTGTGCATATCAAGTTCTATTCTTGTTGACGGTTGGTTTAATTAATGACGGGTCAACATCGCCATAAGGATGGTGGGCCCAGGTGTTAAAGATCAAATTGGAAATGCAAGTTAGACTTGCAAGGTGGAATGTATTCATGTTTATTTTTACCCAAGTTATAGTTTCTTGTATTGTTGGAATATAACTAAGGAAGAAAAGGAGATATCTCGGTTCTTAGCAATAAGTATATCTCTTGCTTTAAAAGTGATGAAAGGAATGAACTTCTAAAGTTGAAAAGGCAAAACTAATTTGATTAAAAATCCTTAATCAAATAATTTAAATTTGAATATATAATTACTTGTATGTTCTAATATAGTGCATTCTTAGTTTCATACACTGAAGTCTGTGAACCCACTCACCAGGCTTCTAGATGTAAAGCAGTTGACCAGGCCCAATTACTCGTATTGGATCCGTAATTTGGATCTTATCCTTTCTGCAGACCACATATCTTACTTTCTGTCCAAGGACAAGTTTGAAAATCCCAAGACACCGGAAGAAATCAAATACAATGAAAAGTATGTTGAGGATCACACATTGGCTAGACGTTATAGTTTGGAATCTCTCTCCAATGTGCTTCAAAATCAACTTGTTTAGATAGATAATTTACAGGATATAATGTTGAGTCTCAAGGAGATGTTAGATGATGTCAATTTTACTTAGCGTTATAATGTTATGAAAGAGCTTATTCGTTGCAAGGTGCAGGAAGGGATTTTTGTTAGAGAACACATACTCAAAATGTTTGGGTACCTCTCTAAACTGGAAACTCTTGGGGTTTATATGTATGCATATATGAATTCTAACTTCATTCTTTTGTCTTTTCCCAAATCCTTCAATAACTTTGTGGTATAATTCCACATGAACAGGATGAATTATTCTAATGATGAGTAATGGCTTCATTAAAATTTACAGATGACTTAATGAAGAAAGATAATCTCACTAGTAGTGCAATGGTTGCATAGGTCAAAGGGAGTCGTGGGCGAAAGTAAGGATATTGAAAGGGCCTATCTCAGAAGAGAAAGAAGAAGAGTCAAGGTGTTGGCTAATATTCTAGTGTTTTTGCACTTGTGGCATCAAAGAAGACCGGTGTGTGTCATCAATGCAAGAAGTCGGGGCACTGGAAGCGTATCTACCCAGATTACCTGAAAGCTATAGATAAAGGTAAAGGCTCGTCATGTATTAATTCTACTCTCATCATTGAAACCAATTTTATCACAGGACGAGAAGGTAGTTGGATCATCGATTCTGGTGCTTCTGTCTATGTATGCAGTTTGTTGCATCTTTTTCAGCAAACTAGAAATCTTGATGAAGGGTAGATGGTCATCTAGATGGGATATGATGCAACTGTTGCAACAGTTGTCGTCGTAACCTACAGACTATCATTATATAGTGGAAGAGTCTTAGTACTTAAAGAATGCCTTTATGTTTCAGTTGTCAAAAATATCTTAATCTATGTATCTAAGTTAGTTAGAAGTGGATATTTGTTTCTATTTTTAAGTAAACTTTTCATAAGTCATTATGATAAATATATTGTGGATGGTGTTCTGACTTCTGGTGGACTCTATGAATTGTGCATGGATGAAATTTCATGAATGTTGTTTCCATTAATAAAAATCCTAAAAGAACAAGAGAAGATGGAAATCATTCTAACATGATTTGGCATCAAAGGCATGGTCATTTATCTGTTGATAGGATCAATATGTTGATAAAGGATGGACCTTTAGAATTTCTACAGGTCCAATCTTTGCATACCTGCGAACATTCTATTCGAGGTAAAATGACTAGGATGACTTTCTGTAACAAGGTTACAAGATGTGAAGGTATTCTTGACCTAATACATACTAATGTATGTGGTCCCTTTAGCACTGTGACCCGAAATGGATACCAATATCATTTGACATTTATTGATGACCATTCGTGATACGAGTTTATGTTCTTATTACATCATTATCTGAAACCTTTGAAAAGTTTAAAGAGGTCATGGATTTCGATGAGAACCAACCCAATAGGATTCGATCAGCACGAGGTAGTGAATACATATCAGATGAATACAAGGAATACCTTGAAGAGAGTGGAACTGTTTCCAATCTCACTCCTCCCAGAACTCGTCAACTTAATGGTGTTGCTGAAAGATGCAACAGGTCCATCATGGACATGGTCCATTTAATAATGAGTAATGCACATTCACCACTTAGTTTCTAGGGATATGTAGTAGAGACTAGAATATATATCCTGAATAAGATTCCTAGCAAGTTTGTACCTAAAACTCCTCATGAGATTTGGTATGGGACCAAACCTGGTTTAGTATCTTAAGGATTTGGGATTGCTTGATCCATGCGAAGAACGTGGTTGAAAGTAAGCTAGAATCTCTCACTTGTGAGAGCTAATTTATTATGTATATTAAGGATTGTATTGGATATCAACTTTATGATAGAAGATAACCGTATTTAAGATGTAAAATTTTTGGAGGATGACTTCTTTGAGAGTCAAGACAAAAAAGAAGTAAAGGAACTCGTTGAATCCCCTGAGGATATTGACTTTCCTGAACCAGAAACTAAAGAAGTAACATATGTACCTCTTCGAAGGAGTTCGAGACTCGTTTCTCTATCTGAAAGGTATGGATTCCATGCGTCGGGTAAAACCTACAATGATCCAGCTTCATTTGATGAAGCACTCATGGATCAAGACATGGATAGATGGATGCTAGCAATGAAGTTTGAAATAGACTCCATGCATAAAATGGTGTATGGACCCTAAAAGATCCATCTAGAGGGGTAAAACCCATTGGGTGTAAATGGATCTTCAAGAGAAAAAGGGGACCTGATGGGAAGGTAGAGACCTTCAAGGCATGGCTCGCACCAAGACTACACACAGAGAGAAGGCATCAACTAAGATGAGACATTCTCTTGTGTGGCTATGCTTAAGTACATCAGGGTATTGCCAGCTATAGCTGCATATATTAACTATGAGATCTCGTGGATGGATATCAAGACAGCTTAACTCAATGGATACGTCAAGGAGGATATATATATGGAGTAGCCCTAGGGCTCCATAACCAAGAAAGGTAAAGTATGCAAGCTTAAAAAACCCATCTATGGGCTCAAACAAGATTCTTGTAGTTGGAACATCAGATTCAACAAAACCATAAAGAGTTATGATCTTGTGCAGAATCCTGATGAACCTTGTATGTACAAGAAGCTTAGTGGGAGTGCCATTGTGCTCATCATGCTTTACGTAGATGGCATCCTTTCATTCGGAATGATACAAGTATGATGAAAAGTATTATGATTTGGTTGTCCCAAACCTTCGAGATGAAAGATCTTGGAGAAGCCTCTTATATCTTGGGTCTGAAGTTGTTCAGAAATAGGGAAATGAGGATTTTGGGATTGTGTTAACATGGGTACATTCAGAAGACCTTAGAACGTTTTCATATGTAGATTCCAGAAAAGGCTTCCTTCCCTTAAGACATAGTATGCACACTTCTAAAGAAATGGCTCCTCAAAGTGTCGTGGAAAATAAATCCATGGCTGGGTGCCCCTATGCATCAGCTATAGGAGCTTAATGTATGACACGATGTGTACATGGCCAGATATCAGCCATGCAGTGGGAGTGGTAAGACATTACCAATCTTGCTATGGAGAGCAACACTGGAATGCAGTAAAGAAAATCTTCAAGTATCTAAGGTTGATATAAGATTACATCTTGGTCTATGAAGATGGTGATCTCCAAGTCTTACAATACATGGATTTCGACTTTCAATCTGATATTGATGATCGAAATTCGTCATTAGGGTTTGTGTTCCTATTGAACGGTGGTGTTGTAATCTGGAGAAGCAAGAATCAGGATACTACAGTTGATTCAACAACAGAAGACGAATATATTGCCGCATTAGATGTTGTAAAGGAGGTAGTGTGGTTACGTAAGTTCATCTTGGAGCTTGGCGTGGTTTCCTGTAATGTTATAATTTTTGTATTTTTAAAATTTGCAAAATATACTCAATATTATACTTAAAATAAGTATCTCATCGTAATTTTTCCAACGAGTCCAAGAACCCGTAATTTCGAGTCTGGATGTGTGAGTTATGCATGTTTTAGTGAAGAGGATCATGGAAATTGATTTGAATTAATGGTTACAGATTTTAATTAATTCTTGTAGGCTAGATTACTTTAGGATTACTAAAATTAGGGTTTTACACCTAAACCATATTAAGACCCCAACCATTAATCTTCCCTCATTCACACTCCTTTCCAAAACCTCATTCCATCATTTCCCCCATCTCCAAGTCATTCTCTTATCTCATTTCCGTGTCCTTCTCCAGAGAATCAAAAAGAGAAAGGTGCAACCAACATTTTCAAAAACTCACAAAGTTCTGTATCTTCACAGCAAGAGGAAAAGGAAGAAAGACATCGCAAGGGAAAGACACTTCTCTCACTAGATTCTTGACCGAGCGATCAAGATCACAGATAGGAGGCATGCTCTATCATAGGTAATTGATCTTGATTTTCTCCTTTGTTTCTTGTGTATCTTGCAAATTGGAGATTATCGATTTTGGGGATTATTGTTGAACTTTGATCTAAGCCCCAGATCATCTCTTGCTGTTGGTATATCATGAATCCTATTATGCTTTATTTTTTAATCCGTCCTGATTTATTCTTGTTAGGAGATAGTTCTTTTTTTGTTAATGGATAATCCATAAGTCGAGTTATACGTTAAGACATTGTCGTGTTATAAACATTTGGCTTGGAAAATACCATTGTTGTTGTGGTTTTGGTATAATGACACTGTAAGTTAGAACATAGACTTTTGATGACATAGTCGTACATGTGATTTATTTGACATTGTGGTATAGACATATAAGAAAGTTATCAATCTATGTTAACCTTGTTATATGTTAAGAGTTTAATAACAATATTTCTCCATTTTATCTATGTAGTGACATAGTGTTCATGCGTGATATGCATTTGTGTAGATATAACCCTTGATGTAAATCATGTTATTATATTTTAAGGACTCTTGTAATGTTATTAATCAAAGATTGAGAATACCGAATATCTTGTTAGCGTGTGTTGCTAATCTCATTTTTTTATTTCTTAAAGACCAAGCCCCACACTCTACCTTATGGATACTCTTATTCTATTTTAGAAAGATTGATTATCGGTCAAGAATGTGTTTATTGAATTAAATTCACTAAAATCTTTACACACATCATATACTTTAGCAATAATAGGTAATACATTGTAAGATGAAGAACGTTACAATAGCTTGAATTGTTTAGGTGAAGTACTACTACCTTTTAGCATCGGAGTATCAAATGACAAAGTTATCATGATCACGATGTCTCGAGTATGTAATTCGTAGTACATGTTGTATACTTAGCAGCATCTTGATTTGTGAATTTGGTTTCGATTTCTATGGTCCTTCTACTCACCTTCAATATAGTTGTATACGCCGCAATGTTTTTTAATTTGTTATACTCCATAAATATAATCAATTATATAAATATTCAACTTTACCTATTATATTATATTCCTAGTTGTCATAGTCATGGGAATGTCTCACTTTAGAGACTGAGATTATGCACAAGAATTGCTTGAGAAACTGCCTTCTAATCATAGAAACATATGATTAATAACACATTGTATGCTGAAAATATAACGATTAAATAAATATCTTAGAGAACTATATTTGTGAGTAGGTCTTCTATCATAGACAGGAGTTACCTAGACATTATGGTACATCTCTTTTAATACGTGATGAAATGCTAGGGGCATGGTGTTGGAAATTTTACTATTATAAGCCAGGGCAACATTGTATTCATTGTGATTGCCAATACAGATTTTGGAGAAATTTGATGTATTGGGTCTTACGTTGCATTGCTTTCTTAGGGAGTATCTTAGAATAACTGTGAAGTGCGAGGAATGAGCATGGGTCCTAAATAGTATTGTGTCAGTCAATTGGTTAATGAGAATACCTGTAGTATCCCAAGTTAGAGAAAAGGGAGGTTGCTACATGTTGCGTTTTCCTCAAATTTTTTTATTTTTTTTAAATTGTGCATGTATATTCATTTATATAACCCTCCTATATGTCATTCGAATTCATCAGAAAAAGAGACTCATATGCCCTTCATTTAGAACATGTAATTTTAATGGTCTCAGATTTGTTGAAATTGACATGTTCTGGATGGAGGGCATAAGAGTCTTTGGTTCTGAAGAGATTTGAATGACATATAGCAAGGATATATAGATGAATATACATGGTAGAATTTTGAAAAAAAAATAAAAAAATTGGGGGAAAACACTACATGCAGCAACCACGTTGGTTGTTACATGTAGCAGTCTCCCCTGACCTCCCCAAGTTAATTGCTTATGACTGTATTATATGAATTGAGGGTGAAATATAAATACTACATGGTAGGTGCACATCCTTGTAGTCCAGTTGGACCGACAATTAGTCACACCCCCACTCGAGGGTCATCACCGAGCAGGTGGTGGTAGGTACTCTAGTGGAATTGAGGTGGATGAACGCATGCATCGCACCATACGGATTCTTTTTATTGCACTTATTTTGTAGCGAGCATGACTCCTTCGGCAGACTCGATTGACAGATTTGTGCCTCCTTAGTCTTGTACGCATTGTCTCGAGTGTTAGAGTACTAGCAAATAGACAAGCTGAAGGATCGTGCTTGCGCACATGTTTTAGGTTGCACTATGAATGATGTGTTGCAGGCCTCATTCCTAGTGTAGGATTTCTCCATTGGCAGGTGAGTTCGGAATAAATACATGGAAATATTATTAAGAGATGTCAATGAATTGACTTTCAATTGCATTAAATTTGAAGGCATGGATTATAATCGTATCTATATTGTAGATATTACTGAATTATCCTCTTTTAAACATGTTCAGTTGCCGCAATCACTTTGCATACCTATAGTATCTTAATTATAATTTATTTTATCCATAATGGGCGTTGACTCATGGGTTACCTTCTTTGGATATCTAATAGAAAATGTAGAGTAGGAGACGGGGGCTCACATTTTTGGTGGTACATCTATAGAAAATTGTTGAGTTTAAGGCCTAGTTTTGTGGTTGTTTCTTCTTTGTTCCTCTCTTTTCAACTTTTTATGATATAATAAAGAAACTTTGAGATTTTATTATTATCTTTATGTGGACATCTATTTATCAATGGAAGTTCAAATTTCCTTGTGCCCTTTTATTTTTATCAATGATATATCATGTAGGTTGTTTATAACTGTTGTTGGGTAAATTTTGCGAATGGATGTTGGGATGTGCTATCACTGAGGTAGAGAGTTATATTTGGGATTTGAATCCAATTATCCCATCAGTTATAGACAAGTGTATGGTAGGATAAATACCATTATACATTAATCAAGCATTATCCTGATTATGTCAAACGAAAAATATGGCTTGTCCATTAAAATTATATTTTGATTAGAGATGACTAATGATCTCTACTTTAGGATTTAATTATACTCCACTTTTTATTTCTACACATGCAGATCATGATGTCTCGTAGGGATTAAACTGCACAGCAGTTGGCTACAATGATGGCAATGTTGCAGGATGTGCAGCAGAGGTAACTTATGCTCGAGGAGTGATTGCCGAGATTCGCATGTGAGGGAAGATCTGGAATGGGTGAGGGAGATAGTGATCTACCACCACCTCCACCTCCATCACCACTACCGTGACATGAGGACATCTTTTCAAAATACCGCACGGAGAAGGTTCGGGAGTTTTTGAGAAATACAAGCGCAGATGGTGCGGAGAGATGGCTGAAGCATGTAGAAAAGGTCTTTCGCACCATACATGCACCAGATGAGAAGAAGGTTATACTGGTTACTTACTCCTTAGCAGGCTATGCTGAGAATAGTGGAGTTCTACGGAGACACATATTGCAATGCCAATTACTTGGGAGAAATCTACTGTTACACCCCTAGGATCCGGGTACTCGGCAAACCAAATCCATGCACACACATTCCACATTCGAATACTTGACATTCGCAACAACATGAGAAAAATAGAAACATGCACAGGAATTTAAAATTTTGCTTCTCATTCAACCTGTTCACATTCCATATTCCATTCATTGCATATACCAATTCCATTACATTCCGTTGATCATTTCCATGTCCACAAAAAATTATGCATGTAAGCATACAATAGATGTCCACAATTATATATTACATGTCATGTCTCTCAACAAAATACTACAAGTGAAGAAAGATAGTAAAACTACCAACAACTGTACCACAAAAAAATGTCGGGAAGTTGCACAAAAATGGTGATATCCCCAAATCTACTCATTGTAGCGGACCTGCGGATTCACACGTAGGTACGTTATGAGCAAAGTTGCCCAATACGATTTAAACAAAAATATTCAACAACAAACATGATACAATTAAAATGTGTGCAAAAGAACAATTGTGTAACTGGTCTCGTAAATAGTTACATCTTTATCATTGTTATTATTACTAGATCTGGATATGGATATGAGTAACCAAGCTTCGCGGATAGTCTGTGGTCTTGGTCTGGATGGGACCTCACACTATGACACTAAGGTAAAAGAAATACCTTAGGGTTGGGGTGCCTCCGTAGGCATGATGTGGGGTACAATGCATCCTAACTAAGATCCCAACACGTCCACTTAGCTCCACTTCGCAATTGTAGTTCTGATTCACAAATTAGAGTACAACCCGCAAATCATCGCGACAATCCGATCCTCCTTATACACAGGAGATTTACGTCCCATCACCAACTTCATTAACCACATTTTCTGGAAGTCCCATCTTAGCGCTCCCACTCGGAATGCCGACCAATGTGGCCTACATTGGTCTGTACACGAGTGTTAACTCTAAGTGACAAGTGAAACACTAGCCGACCAACCATGACTACTTGGCCCGCGCTCGAGCACCGGGCTAAAGCACGCAAGTGCGAGGCCAACACTGTCAGATTAGCACCTCGGTGTGCCAAGCAACATGTACCCCAACCATCGCAGCTACATTAGCAGTTGGGATCGCGGTCATCTAGGCTTCTACATGGGACCTCAAGGGTGTGTGCCCCTCCCTTGACGACAACTACTCCACTACCCACATGCCACTTAAGATAACCACTATGACATGGACTTGACCCCGACGGGAGAAGCATCCACATAATATAGATGTAATATACAGATCTGGATATCCCCCATTTCTATCCTTTTCAACCATAAACATGATGTAGTGTTCTCTTCCCAGGTTCGTTAAGGAATACATTAGCATTATTAAACTATCCCACAAGGTAAAGACCTATAGAAATGACAAACATGAATTGTATAATACTTATCTTCTTCCTCTTTGCAGGAAATTCTATGATGATATGATAATGGCCAAAAAAATATTCTACATTTTCATTATGCTTCTACAAATCTACTGGGTGGGCCTTATTTATCTTTCTTGGAGAAACCTGGTAATCAGATCACTCTTGTCCCTCCTCATGAAAGATTTGAGGTAGTTCGACTCCAAATAAAGCAAATGTAACCCTCCCACCAGACAAGATGTTCCCTTCGTTCTCCAGTTACATATATAACTTAGGGATTAAAAGAACATTCAAGCTCTTTTACCTTCTCTTCATCATCAGCCTTCAAATGCCCAAATAAGCCAATTTATGTAGTGGGTATCTTCCTTGGTTTATAATAACATGCCCCTTTCTTTTTTTTTTTTTGGCATTGCAAGACCCCTCATATCCAGTCTTGACATGGATTTCAACCTTACACAATTACAGTCCTCGAAAACAAACAAAAAACGCTTGTTGGATTTTTCAAAGTAATTGTGATTTCTACAGTTGGTTTGTTTAATTATATAGCTTACTTGGGCAAGTTTGCAACTAGAAATATGTAACTACTTCTACCAATGCAATTAAAAGCTTACAAGCTCGATGTATAAAATACAAACCGGTGGCAGGTCATTAATATTCATGCTCACAAACATATGCAATAGACCATGCTGGATACATTCACTATACTTGCAGAACATATGTTAATACTTCATTAAGTAGATGTTATACACTGCACTAGAAAACCCCATTTTGACCATTGTTAGAATTCCAACCAAGGTGATGTGCGGAGGGACCTCCTGGGAATCCGTCCCCCATCTCCTTATCCTTGTCACCTTCAACCACTTAGAATCATTCAATATGTCTCAGTGATTGAGATCAGGTCATGGGACTGCAACATATGACTAGTATGGATGACTCTCGATACACTTCAATGGTAGTCCAACAACTGTACATGCGAGGTAAGAGAGAAGGGAACAGATTCTACCGTTCATGTCACTTAAAAAAATAGACATTATTGCAACCATTTGAGTCAGAGTCCAAATCCAGCATGTCACTGTTACCATTAACATTAAACAAAAGAAAAATCTGGAATGGTCTCCAGATATCAAACCATAGGAGGCATCTCCAGATGCAATAAAACTTGTAATGATTTTCTGTGCTGAATCATGGGATACGTGAAGACCTATTAATCTCAAATATAATGGGTGTTCTTCCTTCAACAGCTTAATTTCATGGGTTAACAATACCTAAGTTCTACGGAAGGAACTTGTCAAGGGATCTTATAATATGCTGGAATGGAGAAGAATGTTTGACGCACAATATGATTTCACTACAACAGGTATTACATCCAATGATGTTCACGCACAATCACTACAACAGGTATACACTCCTTAAAATTCATAACACAAGCATGCCTAAGGCTCTAATGATCACACATATAGGTTCAATTCGCGTGAGAATCAGCAGCAAGAGGATGGAGAACATCGTACCTTCTCTACGCGAGCACGGGTTCGGGTCGTCGATTCAAGGCACTCCGGCGAGCTCCGGTGAGAAGAAAGAGGAAGAGGGAGGGCTGGTCGACTGGGAAGGGGGATTTGGGGGCGTTTATGACGAGGAAGTCGATTTTAGGGTTTTTGTGTGAAGGGTTATCTCGGATCGGATCTTGGTTCGGGTCTGGAATGGACCCGAATACCTACTCACTAAATTGACCATAACATGAGCTCTCGAAGTCGGATTTTAGCGTTCTTGGACTCGTTTGAAAGCTATCGACGAGCCCTATGCAATGGACTCCTTATTCGAATTTTTAGAAAATTGGACAAGTACAGATTTTGAAATTAAGTCCAGACTCAGTCAAGATTTGCATTTTAGTCCATGTTCAGTACTCGGGGTTTTCACATCATAAAAATCTCAAAGGAAGTCTCGTCCCCGAGACTTAGGATGACTCTAATCGATTTCAACACCCAAACTTCATTGTGTCCAAGTCTCTCAGAGAAATAAGCGCATAAAAATCTCAAAGAGAGCGAAACCCATAAAAAATCTCAAAGAGAACTTGACTATGGTTTCAATTCCATACCGGTAAACAGATAAGAGTATTTCTCCCTCATGTCCGCCTCAAGTTCCCATGTCGCTTCCTCTACATCTTGACTTCGCCGTAGGACCTTGACTAAAGGGATCTCCTTCCACCTCAGCCTCTTGACCGCGTGGTATAAAATCTGCACCGGCTCTTATGGGAAGGAGAGATTTGGCTCCACTGCTAAGTCCTCATAGTTGATCACGTGTCGGAGATCTCGGATGTACTTCTGTAGATTCGACATGTGAAACACATCGTGGATTCCCTCGAGGTGTGGGGGAAGGGCCACCCTATAGGCTACTTTTCCAACACGGGTCAAAATCTCGAATGGCCCCACAAAATGCGGTGCTAGCTTTCCCTTTGCATGGAAACGTTGTACGCCCCTCATTGGGGACACACGTAAGAACACGAAGTCCCCAACCTGAAACTCAAGGTCTCTACGTTGTCGGTCGGCGTAACTCTTCTGACGGCTCTGTGCGGTCAGCAATTTCCTCCTAGCAGTCTCCACAATCCTGGAGGTCTCCTTAATGATCTAAGGGGTGATCATGGTGTTGTCATCCACCTGCTGCCAACACAAAGGAGTGGTGCACCGCCTCCCGTACAATGCCTCAAACGATTCCATGCCTATACTAGCGTGGTAGCTATTGTTGTATGTAAAATCGACTAGTGGGAGGTGATCCTTCCAAGATCCGTTCCACTCGACCGCACAGGCTCGTAGTTGATCCTCCAAGGTCTGAAGGGTCCTCTCCGACTGCCCATCTGTCTGAGACGGTAGGCTGAACTCATGCACAGTTCGGTCCTCAAGGCTCTCATGAATTCTCCCCAGTAGTGTGATGTGAAACATGAATCTCTGTCTGAAACTACCTCCTTGGGTATCCCATGCAATCGAACGATGTGTTTAACATATAACTTGACTAGTTGCATTGGTGTATATGTCATGTTGATCGAGATGAAATGGGCTGACTTGGCCAACCAGTCAATGATGACCCATATCGCATCAAGTCCTCCAGGGGTGCACGGCAATGATGTGATGAAATCCATGGAGATGCTCTCCCATTTCCACACAGGGATGGGAAGAGACTGTAGTAAACCAGGAGGCCTCTAGTGTTCTGCCTTTACCATCTGGCAGGTAAGACATTTACTAACATGTTCGACTATGTTCTTCTTCATGCCTTCCCACTAAAAGTGTTGGCGAAGATCCCTGTACATCTTGGTGCCACCTGGATGTATGGAAAGTCTCGAGCTATGAGCCTCATCCAGGATCTCTTTCCTCAACTCCTCGTCATCTAAGACACACACACGGTACCCCTTCCATACTATGGATTCACGGACTCGAAATCCATCAAGTTCATCCTTCAAGCATCTGTGGTACAAGTCTTGGATCCTTTGATCTGTCTGTTGCCCTTGGACGATCATATTCCAGAAGCTGCTATACTTGGCTGGCACTGTCACTGCATTAGATGTGCCCTCAAATGGACGCCACTAACTAAGTGCAGTGAGCACATCCCAAGTCTGCAACCAGGCTGTCAAACCATCAGTGTATTGCCTACTCAAGGCGTCTGCTACCACATTCCCCTTACCAGGATGGTAGGAGATGGTACAATCATAATCTTTTAGCAGTTCCATCCATCGTCTTTTCCTCATATTCAACTCCTTCTGATCGAAAATGTATTTGATGCTCTTGTGGTCTGTGAAGATCTCAAATATCACCCGGTACAAATAGTGATGCCATATCTTTAATGCAAAGACTATGACCGCCAACTCCAAGTCATGAGTGGAGTTGTTGTGTTCATGGTTCTCCAACTGTCGTGATGCGTACGCCACACCCTGTCCACGCTGCATCAACACTGCACCCAATCCCTCCTTAGAAGCATCTGTGTACACGGTGAAGTCCAATGTACCGGAGGGAAGGGTGAGGATGGGTGTAGAAGTCAATCGCTCTTTGAGTGTTCGAAAGCTCAATTTGCATTTGTCACTCCAGACAAATGGCACATCCTTTTGCATTAATCGGGGGAGGGGTAGAGCCAACTGAGAGAACCCGCTAACAACCTCCTGTAGTACCTGACAAGGTCAAGAAAGATGCGAATCTCTGTAACCATCTTGGGCCGCTCCCAAGACACCACTACCTCTATCTTGGCGGGATCAATTGACACCCCCACCCCTGACACCATGTGGCCAAGAAATGCCACCTCAGAAAGTCAAAACTCACACTTGCTATATTTGACATTGATGAATCCGTGATTCATCACTCTAAAAGTTGAAGATACAGCTTTGTTCCCGAGTAATTAGAGGCATATTTTTACTTATATTGCATAATTAGCATTCATAAATGCAAGCATAATATCTGCATTTTAGCATTCTTATTTGCATTAAATAAGAAGCCAATCTCACTTGTAAATATTCACCTGTATATTAACTAAAATACCCTATTTGTATATATTTTATACTAACTCCATATACAATAAAATCAACTCCATAGTGTATATATTACTAATACTAATTAAAGAAAAATCTCAAAAAAATACTAACTTATAAAATTGACCAATAAAATCCCAATCCAAGTTGAAGACCTTAGACCTTAAAACGTATATATCTCTCTCATACAACCTCCGAATTAGGTCTACTCACTTTTAAAGTAATATACATTCAGAGACCTTCGAAACAAGACCAATTTCACTAAAATCGGAGCTCGTATGCAAAACTTGGGTTTTGGGCCCTTTTGTACATTATACATAATGACCGTCTTAGCCCTGTATTTTATCATTTTATTTTCTTCATTATTAAAAATCTAAAAAATTAGATTAAGTTGTAAATATTCTTCTCATATTTTCTCTATTTTTATTTTTACTTCTCTTATTAAAAAATGACAAAAAATTGTGAAAGATAAAATGCAGTATTTTATACCTATAAGGTACCGCCCAAAAATACGCTTTTGTACAGATGATCTCGTTTGATTTTCAACCCTTCACGAAAGTTGTAGATCTCGTCGAGAGGAGCAACTTTTGTGTTGAACACTTTTTGATTTAAGCCCTTTTGTTATGTCTTTTTGATTTTTCTTTCCATTTAATCTTTGAATTTTCTGGGAGCGACATGTGGCAGCTCCTGGAGCCGCCACGTGTCAACTCAATTTTTGATTTTCGGATTTATTTTTTATTATTTTCGAATTTTATTATTTTATTATTATTATTTTAATTACTGTTATTTTTAGTAGCCTACTTATTTTATATGATTATTCTATTATTATTATATCCCCTTTTACCTCTTCTCCCTTTTCTTACTCCCCACTCCAAGCCAATAACTCCCCATCTTCTCCACTTTCTCCACCTATTTTCTAACTTCCCCCCTCCTCTTCATATTCACCTCATCTTCTCCATTGTTCATCATCCGCCGATTCGAGAGAAGTGAGGTCGAGCCCCTTTAACCTTGGGGTGACAGCTGTAGGAGACGAGTCGAGCGACGACAACCTCAAGGCGAGATCCGCGGCATCACCATTGCCGCGTCGCGAGATCCATTGGACTTGCTCAGCTTCGAAGGACTCCCCCATCCTTCTTGAGGCCACGACGGAAGCCGCACGACGCGGCTCCATTTTCGGCAATTCACAGGTATATTCTCTATCTCCGCTTTGTCATTTTTTTTATCTAACATTGTTTGCTCATCTTGTCTATCATACAAAAAATCACACAAGCATTTTATTCATCACCCACCACCATCATTTAACATCCTCATTTTATATTATCACCACCATTACCACATCAAATTTCATCCTTATTCACCACCATCATTACCAACAATCACCACCATTATCATCATCACACAAATCACAGACCCATCTATTCATCCACATTTTTTATCACAGTTTACAAAGCAAATATAAAAAAATATAAAACAAAGAGAAAAAACACAGCCACAGGAACTGCGTGGCAGCCGGCTCATCTCCATCGCCCAGCCCCAGGCCGCCGTAGTCCGCACCACCACCGCTGCCTCCACGTTCGACAAGCCGCGCCACCAGCCACGCACCCTTGGTCGTCTTCCCCGACCCGAGCAGCCCAACCGCTCCATCACGCACAACTGCTCGGCTGCCTCCAGCGGGTGGGCGTCGCTCCATCTACAGGTTTACTCATAATTTAGACGTATTTCTTGCATCATTTTTAATTAGAAAAATAGCATGTTGTAGAGCAACTCATTTTTTATCTTGTGGCTATTTAGTTACATTTTTGTGAGCCTTGGATTATTTATTAAAAATCAGAGACTGAAATTGAGTAATATTTTGCCCATTTATACTCTGAAATTCGCACATAGTCATTTATTGCTCCGAAAATTGTGAAAAATTGTGAATGATGCCTCTAAGTGTGCTTTAATTACACTCCAAACTAATTAGGAGTTGTCGTTTGCATAAAATAAATTGTAGGGTGATTTCTGTAAATGATTTTTAATTAATTCCACGAATAACATTTTTGAGAAATTTCAACTCTCCTGGATTATTTATTGAAATATCTATTTTAGATAAATCAATCTCTGGATAATTTGACTTCGTGGATTAATTAGGAATTAAATTCCCGTAGTCACTCTATTTCAGTAAAATATTCATAAAAAAATCAAAAAGTGTCAGAAAATTCCAAAAATATTAGTGTAACTTAATTTCATCATATTTAACTTTCAATAAATTTTTCATAATTTTTGCATATCATTTTCACGAAAAATTGTATAAAAATCCCAAAAAAGTTTGCATTTTTAATTTGTGCATTTTAAATCCAAAAATTCCAAAAAAAATCCATTTTGCATTAATCATTGAATTATGTTTATAGAAAGAAATACAACTTGGTCATTTGGATTAATTTCACATTAAAATTAAATTTGGCTAAGTTGTTGATTTTCATAATAACCTAGTTCATTCACATTCTGCATTTGGCATTTTTTATTGCATAAAAAAATTCACAAAAAATCCCACTTGGAAAACCGCAATCTAGTTCCTCTAACTTGATCCCGAGTTGTTCCTTTACCTCCTTGAGTCGACCTTGGGGCTTGCCCAGGCTAAATAAACATAAAACCACGCGTTAATTCATTCGACAATTTATTCGATTTGTGCGGTTATTTTTGATCGACGCGGATCTATCCGACTGCAACGCACTCGTCTATTAGACAACATTACAAGGATAGGTCATCTGTGTTCATCAAATGGCGTCGTTGCCGGGGATCGAACCCGGGTCACCCGCGTGACAGACGGGAATACTCACCCGCGTGACACCCCCACCCCTGACACCATGTGGCCAAGAAATGCCACCTCAGAAAGTCAAAACTCGCACTTGCTATATTTGGCATATAATTGATGCTCTCGTAGTGTCACTAGAACCGTGCACAGATGGGTCTCGTGCTAGTACTCATCACGGGAGTAGACTAGAACATCATCGATGAATACAATCACAAACATGTCCAAGTATGGACAGAAGATTTGGTTCATCAAATCTATTAATATGGCAGGTGCATTCGTAAGTCCAAACGGTGTAACCAAGAACTCATAGTGGTCATATCTAGTGCGGACTGCAGACTTCATCCTGTCAGCCTCTTTGATCCTCAACTGGTGATATATCCTGAACACATGTCAATCTTAAAGAGCATTGTTACTCCTTGTAACTAATCAAAGAGATTATCAATTCATGGGAGTGAGTAACTGGTCTTAACTATTCTCTAGTTCAGTTGTCTTTAGTCTACGCATAGCCTCAAGGTTACATCCTTCTTTTTCACGAAAAGAACCGGTGCTCCCCATAGTGATGTACTGAGGTGGATGAATCCCTTCTCCAACTGCACCTACAATTATACTTTGAGCTCCTTGAGCTCAGTTGGTGCCAACCTGTCCGGAGAATAGAGATCGATTGGGTGATTGGCAGTAACATGATCTCGAACTCTATCTCCCGTACTGGTGGTAATCTAAAAAATTCGTCTGGAAACACATTAGCAACTCGTGCACAACTCTAACATCCTCTATCATCTAATCATGTGTTGATGAGTCTACTATGTAGGCAAGATAGCCTACACTACCCTGACTGAGAAACTGGTGCCCTCAAGGTGGAGATGCACCCAATCCAACCATCATATATGTTGCTTGACTTAAGAGAGACATAAGAACATGGATGTAAACTTGCTATTCTCCTGTGGACTCGTGTTGGGTTAGAAGACTTTCACACTATCGAATATTCGAACACCAATGAGGAATGGCATGTGTGGAATGGAATGGAGTACCACTGCTCAGATACCAAGCTGTTACACTCCTAGGATCCGGGTACTCGGCAAACCAAATCCATGCACACACATTCCACATTCGAATACTTGACATTCGCAACAACATGAGAAAAATAGCAACATGCACAGGAATTTAAAATTTTGCTTCTCATTTAACCTGTTCACATTCCATATTTCATTCATTGCATATACCAATTCCATTACATTCCGTTGATCATTTCCATGTCCACAAAAAATTATGCATGTAAGCATACAATAGATGTCCACAATTATACATTACATGCCATGTCTCTCAACAAAATACTACAAGTGAAGAAAGATAGTAAAACTACCAACAACTTTACAACAAAAAAATGTCGTGAAGCTGCACAAAAATGGTGATATCCCCAAATCTACTCATTGTTGCGGACCCGCGGAATCACACGTACGTAAGTTATGGGCAAAGTTGCCCAATACGATTTAAACAAAAATATTCAACAACAATCATGATACAATTAAAATGTGTGCAAAAGAACAATTGTGTAACTGGTCTCATAAATAGTTACATCTTTATCATTGTTATTATTACTAGATCTGGATATGGATATGAGTAACCAAGCTTCGTGGATAGTCCGTGGTCTTGGTATGGATGAGACCTCACACTATGACTCTAAGTTAAAAGAAATGCCTTAGGGTTGGGGTGCCTCCGTAGGGATGCGGTGGGGTACAATGCATCCTAACTAAGTTCCCAACACGTTCACTTATCTCCACTTCGCAATTGTAGTTCTGATTCACAAATTAGATTACAACCCGCAAATCATCGCGACAATCCGATCCTCCTTATACGCAGGAGATTCACGTCCCATCACCAACTTCATTAAGCACATTTCCCGGAACTCTCCTCTTAGCGCTCCCACTCGAAATACCGACCAATGTGGCCTACATTGGTCCGTACACGAGTGTTATTTCTAAGTGACAAGCGAAACACTAGCCGACCAACCATGACTACTTGGCCCGCGCTCGAGCACCGGGCTAAAGCACGCAAGTGCGAGGCCAACACCGTCAGATTAGCACCTCGGTGTGCCAAGCAACATGTTCCCCAACCATCGCAGCTACATTAGCAGTTGGGATCGCGGTCATCTAGGCTTCTACATGGGACCTCAAGGGTGCGTGCCCCTCCCTTGACGACAACTACTCCACTACCCACATGCCACTTAAGATAACCACTATGACATGGACGTGACCCCGACGGGAGAAGCATCCACATAATATAGATGTAATATACAGATATAGATATCCTCCGTTTCTATCCTTTTCAACCATAAACATGATGTAGTGTTCTCTTCCCAGGTTTGTTAAGGAATACATTAGCATTATTAAACTGTCCCACAAGGTAAAGACCTATAGAAATGACAAACATGAATTGTATAATACTTATCTTCTTCCTCTTTGCAGGAAATTCTATGATGATATGATAATGGCCAAAAAAATAGTCTACATTTCCATTATGCTTCTACAAATCTACTGGGTGGGCCTTATTTATCTTTCTTGGAGAAACCTGGTAATCAGATCACTCTTGTCCCTCCTCATGAAAGATTTGAGGTAGTTCGACTCCAAATAAAGCAAATGTAACCCTCCCACCAGACAAGATGTTCCCTTCGTTCTCCAGTTACATATATAACATAGGGATTAAAAGAACATTCAAGCTCTTTTACCTTCTCTTCGTCATCAGCCTTCAAATAACCAAATAAGCCAATTTATGTAGTGGGTATCTTCCTTGGTTTATAATAACAGGCCCCTTTCTTTTTTTTGGATTGCAAGACCCCTCATATCCAGTCTTCACATGGAGTTCAACCTTACACAATTAAA
The DNA here is from genome assembly GCA_037367405.1 of Ottelia alismoides. Taxonomy (NCBI): domain Eukaryota; kingdom Viridiplantae; phylum Streptophyta; class Magnoliopsida; order Alismatales; family Hydrocharitaceae; genus Ottelia; species Ottelia alismoides. The sequence continues at coordinate 1,136,302 of JAZKJV010010113.1, forward strand.
GTCCTCGAAAACAAACAAAAAGCGCTTGTTGGATTTTTCAAAGTAATTGTGATTTCTACAGTTGGTTTGTGTAATTATATAGCTTACTTTGGCAAGTTTGCAACTAGAAATATGTAACTACTTCTACCAATGCAATTAAAAGCTTGCAAGATCAATGTATAAAATACAAACCGGTGGCAGGTCATTGATATTCATGCTCACAAACATATGCAATAAACCATGATGGATACATTCACTATACTTGCAGAACATATGTTAATACTTCATTAAGTAGATGTTATACACTGCACTAGAAAACCCCATTTTGACCATTGTTAGAATTCCAACCAAGGTGATGTGCGGAGGGACCTCCTGGGAATCCGTCCCCCATCTCCTTATCCTTGTCACCTTCAACCACTTAGAATCATTCAGTATGTTTCAGTGATTGAGATCAGGTCATGGGACTGCAACATATGACTAGTATGGATGACTCTCGATACACTTCAATGGTAATCCAACAACTGTACATGCGAGGTAAGAGAGAAGGGAACAGATTCTACCGTTCGTGTCACTTAAAAAAATAGACATTATTGCAACCATTTGAGTCAGAGTCCAAATCCAGCATGTCACTGCTACCATTAACATTAAACAAAAGAAAAATCTGGAATGCTCTCCAGATATCAAACCATAGGAGGCATCTCCAGATGCAATAAAACTTGTAATGATTTTCTGTGCTGAATCATGGGGTACGTGAAGACCTATTAATCTCAAATATAATGGGTGTTCTTCCTTCAACAGCTTAATTTCATGGGTTAACACTACCTAACTTGTCAAGGGATCTTATAATATGCTGGAATGGAGAAGGATGTTTGACGCACAATATGATTTCACTACAACAGGTATTACATGTTGGAAATGCGAGCCCACGGCGAGCCATTATGCAATAAATATTATTGCATATATCATTCCCTGATCTGAAATGAAGAATGAATAATTTGCATAATAGGTCCCTTAGTACAATTAGGGTTATGTACCATGGCCATCTTAATAATCATACAACTGTTGATTCAACTATTGAATCATAGAGGCTGGTGCTTGGATGAATATCTAAAAGGTTAGATTGAGGACTCATCAAGCACCGTCAAATGATTGTTAAGAGATGATCTCCAGCCTGAGTAGGAGATGGCAATCCTTATCTCTGAAGGTTGATATCTGACCGACCTCTTGATGCAGGTCCTCTACATAGGAATAGAGATTCAGAGGTGACAGATTAGTTAGGTCAAAGAGTTGACTTAACGAGATCGAGATAACCAAAGTCCTATATCGTATGCTGTCATGATATAGGCACGCATCCTCTGACCAGAGACAGATGTGTGACTATATGTCTGAGTATCTACATTTGGCAGACCAATAGGTTGATGACATAACCAAGGTCTATACACCGGCGCGCTGGTGTGCATATAAGGGCATATGAGTAATATGATCTCTCAAAGGGATCATACAGGTTCAGTTACTGAACCGGAAGACATGAGCTCACTCATGAGATATTGGGAAGAATCAAATTCCATGCGCATGGTCGTCTCTCTTTGGAAGCTTGACTGAATTTGTAGGTTTGATATATACTTTTGGAAAGTATATGATTAAGACCTAGGCATGATATATGCTTTTGGAAAGTATATGATCGATACCGACTCCCAATGATCGAATGAGAAACTTACTGATAAAACCATGAAGTAGACATTGTAAAGTTGATCTAATACTTCAGGGTTTATTCTGAGTCTTCCAGTATGCAGGATGTACAGGTATTGGGAATACCTGAGGGTGATTTGATCATAAACGATTGTATAAGCATGACGCTTCCATTCCTAGGGATTGATGAAACGGGTCTAGATTTTAGTGACTCCTCTCAGTAGAGAAGTAATATGATCTTAGTCCAAATGTTGGACATTGATCTGAAAGTGATTCAGATACAATGAGAAGATTAGATTTACGGTCTTGATTTAATCAAGCATCTATGGGAGGCTCGCGATCTGGATTTGAGATACGATCTCCATATCCATGTCACTATACGTGGAACAATACAATCGCCCTGTCCTTATCTCCAAGTATCTGCGGAGAGATTGCATTATTCTTGAAGGGTTCAAGGATAATTCCATAAGATCTAAGCATTGAAGAAATCATGATTAAATGTGATTTAATCATCTTGGTGTATGAAGAAATTATCCAATATAATTAAATGTGATTTAATTAATGCGGATAAGAATAATGTGGATAGAAATATCCAATTATTCATAATATATTATAAATGTGATTTATAATGTATTAGAGAGAGCTAATTATAATTTATATGTGTTGATTAATTATTATGTATATTGGATACACATTGTGTAATTAATTGACAATGTAAATTATATGTTGTTTTGGTTTGTGAATATGATTCACAATTTTTCCATGGCAAAATTGCAATATTCTCAAATATAATTGTGAATTATTTTTGAATAATAAAAGCCAACAAAAGTTGTTGGAGATAAAAAAAGGAGATTTTCAAGGAGATATGCAATCTCATGGATTTCCATGAGATTGCTCTCTCAACGGAAGGTATGGGCGGCACACCATTCCTAATAGGAATGTGTGGCCGTCCACATGGAATGTGCATAGATATGAAATCTCCATGTACATTCTCTCCTTATTTATTGGCTTGATTTAGGAATAATTTATATTTGATTTTGTCAAATATATTTTTAACCTAAATTTGTTGGTTTTACCAACAACAATCTTGACCATTGGATTAGACATAAATCAATCTCAACCATTGATTTTATATGTCACATGGATTGAGATCCATGGATCCCAAAACCATTTAAATAGAGAGGCATACCATGCTCTCTCTTTACATGTGATCTTGAAGCTCTCTCTCTTCCTCTCTCTTCATACACGACAGCCCTCTCTCCCTCTAATATTGGTGGCCGTCCACCATACCCTAGAGGAGGGAATCGTCGACGCTATCGCCACTGCGCCGCCGCTTCGACGTTCTTCAATTCTCCATCTTCTTGGTGTGCTACGCCCACGAAGGAGATGTTCGATCTCGTGTGACGAGATCAGGAGCAACCACGCTTGGATCAACTTCTTGGATTGCGAGGACAACGTGGTTCATCCCCGCGCTCGCAAGCAGTCTCGCTGACGATCGGACTTGAGATAGGAGGTCTCTTCTCTTAGAGACTCGATCAACCACGCTTCAAGAGGTATTGCATTATAGTTGTTGTGGTTATAGATGAAACGATCTGAGAATGGTTCTCGGATCATGTGGTTTCATCGAATAAAATTTTAAATTCTGTTGCACCGAACAACTAGTACGACTAGTCGTTCTTCGTCGTATCTGATACGACGTTGACACTTCCGTGATGCACTTAAGGATAATTTCCACATCCTTAAAGTGGTATCAGAGCCTTAGGTTGACGGTTTCGAATATGATTCGAAAACCGAGGACGACTTGGGTTCGTTAAGGTCGCGAAAGTTTTGTCGCATTTGATTTCGCAGATCTGTTTAGTAAATAATTTCGGTCATATTTAAATTGTTTAAGCACGAATTATTTCCTTATATTTTGTTCCCCATTAAATAAGGAAACCATAGGATCTGAGTTTGCGTAAATCGGATTTCTTATGCTCTGGATATGGTTGTTTTAATGAACATGTATGCACTGTTGCGGGAACAATAGATTTTAATATGATTAAAGAGTTAATTACTGTTATCATCTACCTCGAAATGCATGAAACATCAATTGGCTTCTGTCCTAAATCAAGTTAACAATCTTTGAAAATTGAGTTTGCCTAATTTGGATTTAAATTGATTGAGATATGTTAATTTTAGTTAGTAGGGGTCACTACTGAAATTACAGTCCTAATCTAGAACCAAGTGATTGTCAATTAGTGAAATTAATTGTTAATTTCGTGAAATAATCATGAAAAATATTTGTGAAATATTAGAAGATGATTATTTACATAATTGACTTGGCCTCAACCAATTAATTGATTAGATTTGATGTAAATCTTAATTGGAAACACAATCATCAAACTTGATGCTTGAATAGTGATTGTCATTTAATCAATTGGTGAAATTAAATTCTTAATTTCCTACAATAATTGTGCATTATATTTTATGAAATATTTGATGATAATTATTCCCTTAAATGACATTGCCTCAACCAATAATTGATTAGATGTGATCTAGATCACTAATTGGTTACATGATCTACATGATCAACATTCCAATAAACATGTTGCTTGAATAGGACTTGAGATTTGTTTAGCAAATCTCATTATAATGTTAATCAAAAAATGTTTTGATTATTATTGTATGGTATAATTTCGATTGAAGAACCGATGATCATCTCAAGTACAAAGTGATTTATTTTGCATTATCCTTTCCCGAGGTGGATATGGTGTCTAGTCGGAGAGCATTGGGGTTGCGGGTTGCAACGTATGTGGTCCGTCCCACTCTCGTCGGTACTGGCCATGACAACGGGTAGGGTTATTATAATGCTTAAGAAATCATGATGTATTTCTAATTATTAAAATTCGAAATAATACGTATTTGAGATAATACCATAATTCAAGTATCAATAAAATATTTGTTGGATATTAATTGGATCATTAATTTAATATGATTAGATTGATTGGAATCCAATTAAAATTAAAACACTCTATTATGAATAGAGATGTTATTTTCCTTGGAAGAATTAATCATAATGAATATGATTCATAGTGATTAATTAGAATTTGAATATGATATGGAGGATCACATAAGTGACATCCATGGTCTCCCATCAAGGCGGAGGGTTCCGTCGCCAGGGATTGCATGTGGGAGACGCCTGTCTGAAGTGACAGCTCCTGTATGCAAGCGCATCTGGATCGGGCTCGCCGCTTCTCGAAAGAGTAAGGACGTATGCGTAGTGACCCCAATATCGGATCCTCATATTATTGGGGCGATATTGGATAGCGCATAGCGAGTTGTATTCCTGTTGACGGTTGGTTCAATTAATGACGGGTCAACATCACCTTAGGGGTGGTGGGCTCGGGTATTAAAGACCGAATTGGGAGATGTAAGTTGGACTTGCAAGGTGGAATGTGTTCCTGCTTCTTTTTATCCGAGTTGCAGATTCTCATATTATTGGGATGTAACAAAGATAAGGAAGGAGATCCAAGATCTTGCTTGAGATATAATGGTAAGTATATCTCTTACATTAAAAGTGATTAAGGGAATAAACTTTCAGTGTTGACATGGCAAGACAACTTTGATATAAAAATTCCTAAATCAAAGTAAAATGTGTATGTATATATAAATATATACACTTATGCAAATTTATTATTTCAGATAATCCTTCATTAAACCCACTCAATGTTATACTCAATAATAACCAATAAAATATCATGGATTGATCTCATGATCCAGATATTGCACTTGCAGTTGGACACATAATATGTGGTTGCAATATGCAAGTTTCCTCATAATAATGAGGAATGACAATTAAATAGATAATAGGACTACAACCCTAGGGTTTGTATGTCTCTATAGTCTTAATCTCATCGGATATACTTTGGAAGTAACATGTCGATGATGATCGCAATTGTCAAATAATCCTTATAAAAATCAATGAAGATATTATGGCATACATATGTGCTCTTGACATTTAATGATGAGTAACATGGTTCTCTGCATCATGCAGAATGGTAGCTCTATAAGAGATGATGTATTCAAAATGTTTGAATACCTACCTGAACCAATGTTTTAAGAGTTTAGATGGATGTAGATGATGAGTGTCATCATTCTACTATCTATACTCTAGTCATTCATGAAGCTTCATAATATTCATATTGTATGAATTTAATGAAGCATGTATAAATGTTGAAATGATCTTACATTGAATTCTTTTGAATTTAACGTAAGAGATCCTTAGTCTTAAGCAATGGTTGCTCATAGATAAAGAGAGCGTAGTGGAAGCATGGGTTGGACCCAAGTAAGAAGTGTAGTCAAAGAATTGATTGTACCTCTGTGACTTCCATATGACATCCAAAGAGTTGGATGAATGCCAATACTGCAATAAGTTGATGTATTGATAGTATGACTATCAAGTCTGTTTGGAATCCTTAGAGAAGGACTCGGATAGAGCATCAAAAATAATCTACATAAATCATTGAAATTGACTCTCTTATTTGATAAGATAGAGTCTAATAATTGTATCTCAATCTTCTAAGAACACTTGCAATGGGTTGCATATGTTTTAGAAGACTGGAAAATTTGATCTTAAGGTTTATAGTTATCCACATGGATATTGATGCAATTGTTGCAACAATCTCTGTTGGATTGATAGACTTGTTAATTTCAGTGGGAGAGCCCTTAGTCTTAGAGAATGTCTCTATGACCTAGATATAAGAATACGCTCATTGTTTGTTTCTAAATGTTGGAAATAAACATGAATTCTGAGATAGACCTATCATAAAGAGTTGTGATGGAGATATTTCAGATAGTAATCTATAATCTAGTGGACTCCACAAAATTAGAAAATTGATGAATGGTTCATCAACATTTCTAAATACTGAAATTAAACCTTAAAGATCAATAGGAGGATGAAGATCATTTGACAATGATCTAGCATCAAGTTTTGGACATATGTATGTTGATGAGATCAATGGACTAGTGAGAGATGAAACTTTAGATTGTCTAAAAGTTCAAATCTTACATACTTTTGAATATTGTATTCAAAGTAAAAATGTCCAATACACCCTTCCTTGGGAAAAGTGTAAGATGTCAAGGTACTCAGGATCTCATACATATTGATGTATGCGGATCATCTATATCATAGTAAACATTATGGATATGTGATATCTATTAATGATTATGAATGATATGAGATTTCTTCTCTTCATCTAAAGAAACCTTTGAAATGTTCAAAGATTTCATAATTTTGGTTTGGAACCAAAGTCTGAAGGAAGATAAAAATGAATTTGGTCTAATCTAAGTAATTAGTACCTCTTAGATGAATTCATAATATACCTTATGGAGAAAGGAATATCATTCCTATCTCACTCCTCCTAATGAACCTAAACACAATATAGTTGTAGGGAGATACAATTGGATCATGTGTAACATGATTCGATCAATGATGAATTTTTAGCATAAATTCCTCTTAGTATCCAAGTATATATGTAGTAGAGACTAAATATAATTCCATGCAAGTAAGCTGAAATCGAGCACTCGAGAGTGCTGCTTCATTAGGAAAATAAAGGATGGTATTGGACACCTACTTTATGACCTTGAGATTCTTAAAATATCTCATCTCTGAGAATGTGATTCTTAGAGGTTGAGACTCTTGAGAATCAAGATGAAAATGAAGTGCAGGAACTCATTTAATCTTGAGAAGATAATGAGGCTCCTGAAATTGGAAACTAAAAGGACAATTGAAGATGAACCACTAATATCTCTTCAAATGAGTTTGAGGATGGATTCCATGTGTCAGAGAAATCTGACAATGATCGAACTTCATGTGATGAAGCTTCTGAAGATCATAGCATGGATAGATGGATGTTAGCAATAAAAGTCTAATGTAGACTTCATATACAAGTGTTGTATATGGACCCTCAAGGATCCACCTATATGGGTAAGACCTGTAAAAGTGTAAATGGATCTTCAAGAGAAAGGGAACCTTATGAGAAGGTAGAGATCTTCAAAGACATGAGTTACACACTGGAAGAGAAGACATTGCTTGCGATGAGACTTGCTCTTCGGTGACCATGCTTAAAACCATCAGAATATTGCTAACCTTAGATACACAACTTGACTATTGCATCTTCAAGATGTAAGTCAATATTGCATTCCTCTACGAATACCTCTTTGAGGATATTCACATGAAGTAGCCCCAGGGCTTCATGGTTAAGGAAAGCAAGGTTTGCAAGCTAAGGAATCCATCTATGGAATCAAATAAGCTTCTTGAAGATGGACCATAAGATTTGATGGAATTATAATTGTTATGATTCCAGATAGAATCTTGACGAACCATGTGAAGCTTAGTGGGAGTGCATTTGTGTTCATCGTGCTAAATGTAGATGATACCATAATCATTTAAAATGATATAAGGATAATAATAAGTGTTTTATAGACTGACTATTCCATATCTTGAAATATGATTTCAAAGGTACCTCTTAGATCTTAGTTCTGAAGTTGTTCAGGAGCAAAGAGAAGAGGGTATTGGGACTGTCACATTAACAATACATCTTGGACATATTCCATTTTATGGAAAATTCCAAGAATGGCTTTCATCCCTTAAGATATGGTACTGACCTATCTAAAGGGACATCACCTCAAAGAGTTGAGGAAGTGAATGCTAGAACTACTTGCCCTTGGGCATCAGTTCTGAGAAGCCTGGTGTGTACTGGATGTGTACAAAAGTCAGATGGCTGCCATGCAGTGGGAGTAGTAAATTGTTACTAATCCTACTATGGAAATAGAACACTTGGTTGCAGTAATAACAAAATCTTCATAGATGACAAGTTTTTTTGAGATAGTGATCTCAAAGTCTTATCTTCAAAGCTTAAGACTTCATAGATAGAGATCTAAAAGGTCTTAACTATAGATACCTTAAGAGATAGTGATCTCAAGAAATAAGGGTATTCTGATAAGGATTATGGAAATACCGGTTATCATAGTTGTTAAGCCGTAGTGTCAAGGACACTATAGTTTTTAACAAGATTGAGTATTGATAGCATAAGATGCAACATTCGCATTAGATGCGAGCACTGTTACTGGGGATATGCAAGTGCCATAAACGGACTTTGCATAGTCTCGTAGGAACAGAGTGATTGATCAGCTTACCTAGCTATTTTCTAAATAGCCTATGATTGTCACATGAGTGCGAGTTTAAATGAGTAGCCCATTAATGGCTCTTTGGGCTAGTCGGAGATTGTTGGAAATGCGAGCCCACGACGAGCCATTATGCAATAAATATTATTGCATATATCATTCGCTGATCTAAAATGAAGAATGAATAATTTGCATAATAGGTCCCTTAGTACAATTAGGGATGTACCATGGCCATATTAATAATCATACAGCTGTTGATTCAACTATTGAATCATAGAGGCTGGTGCTTGGATGAATATCTAAAGTGTTAGATTGAGGACTCATCAAGCACCGTCAAATGATTGTTAAGAGATGATCTCCAGCCTGAGAAGGAGATGGCAATCCTTATCTCTGAAGGCTGATATCTGACTGACCTCTTGATGCAGGTCCTCTGCATAGGAATAAAGATTCGGAGGTGACAGATTAGTTAGGTCAAAGAGTTGACTTAACGAGATCGAGATAACCAAAGTCCTATATCGTATGTTGCCATGATATAGGCACGCATCCTCTGACCGGAGACAGATGTGTTACTATATGTCTGAGTATGTACATTTGGCAGACCAATAGGTTGATGACCTAACCAAGGTCTATATACCAGCACGCTGGTGTGCATATAAGGGCATATGAGTAATACGATCTCTCAAAGGGATCATACAGGTTCAGTTACTGAACCAGAAGACATGAGCTCACTCATGAGATATTGGGAAGAATCAAATTCCATGCGCATGGTCGTCTCGCTTTGGAAGCTTGACTGAATTTGTAGGTTTGATATATACTTTTGGAAAGTATATGATCAAGACCTAGGTATGATATATGCTTTTGGAAAGTATATGATCGATACCGACTCCCAATGATCGAATGAGAAACTTACAGATAAAACCATGAAGTAGACAGTGTAAAGTTGATCTAATACTTCAGGGTTTATTCTGAGTCTTCCAGTATGCAAGATGTACATGTATTGGGAATACCTGAGGGTGATTTGATCATAAACGATTGTATAACCATGACGCTTCCATTCCTAGGGAGTGATGAAACGGGTCTGGATTTTAGAGACTCCTCTCAGTAGAGAAGTAATCTGATCTTAGTCCAAATGTTGGACATTGATCTGAAAGTGATTCAGATACAATGAGAAGATTAGATTTATGGTCTTGATTTAAGCAAGCTTCTGTGGGAGGCCCGCGATCTGGATTTGAGATACGATCTCAATATCCATGTCACTATACGTGGAACAATACAATCGCCCTGTCCTTATCTCCAATTATCTGCGGAGAGATTGCATTATTCTTGAAGGGTTCAAGGATAATTCCATAAGATCTAAGCATTGAAGAAATCATGATTAAATGTGATTTGATCATCTTGGTGTATGAAGAAATTATCCAATATAATTAAATGTGATTTAATTAATGTGGATAAGAATAATGTGGATAGAAATATCCAATTATTCATAATATATTATAAATGTGATTTATAATGTATTAGAGAGAGCTAATTATAATTTATATGTGTTGATTAATTATTATGTGTATTGGATACACATTGTGTAATTAATTGACAATGTAAATTATATGTTGTTTTGGGTTGTGAATATGATTCACAATTTTTCCATCGCAAGATTGCAATATTCTCAAATATAATTGTGAATTATTTTTGAAGAATAAAAGCCAACAAAAGTTGTTGGAGATAAAAAAAGAGATTTTCAAGGAGATATGCAATCTCATGGATTTCCATGAGATTGCTCTCTCCATGGAAGGTATGGGCGACACACCATTCCTAATAGGAATGTGTGGCCGTCCACATGGAATGTGCATCGAGATGAAATCTCCATGTACATTCTCTCCTTATTTATTGGCTTGATTTAGGAATAATTTATATTTGATTTTGTTAAATATATTTTTAACCTAAATTTATTGGTTTTACCAACAACAATCTTAACCGTTGGATTAGACATAAATTAATCTCAACCATTGATTTTATATGTCACATGGATTGAGATCCATGGATCCCAAAACCCTATAAATAGAGAGGCATACCATGCTCTCTCTTTACATGTGATCTTGAATCTCTCTCTCTTCCTCTCTCTTCATACACGACAACCCTATCTCCCTCTAATATTGGTGGCCCTCCACCATACCCTAGAGGAGGGAATCGTTGACGCCATCACCACCGCAACGCCGCTTCGACGTTCTTCGGTTCTCCATCTTCTTGGTGTGCTACTCCCACGAAGGAGATGTTCGATCTCGTGCAACGAGATCAGGAGCAACCACGCTTGGATCAACTTCTTGGATTGCAAGGACAACACGGTTCATCTCCGCGCTCGCAAGCAGTCTCGCCGACGATGGGACTTGAGACAGGAGGTCTCTTCTCTTAGAGACTCAATCAACCACGCTTCAAGAGGTATTGCATTATACTTGTTGTGGTTATAGATGAAACGATCTGAGAATGGTTCTCGGATCATGTGGTTTCATCGAATAAAATTTTAAATTCCGCTGCACCGAACGACTAGTACGACTAGTCGTTCTTCGTCGTATCCGATACGACGTTCACGCTTCCGTGATGCGCTTAAGGATAATTTCCACATCCTTCATTACATCCAATGATGTTGATGCACAATCACTACAACAGGTATACACTCCTTAAAATCCATAACACAAGCATGCCTAAGGCTCTAATGATCACACATATAGGTTCAATTCATGTGGGAATAAGCAGCAAGAGGAAGGAGAACATCGTACCTTCTCTACGCGAGCACGGGTTCGGGTCGTCGATTCAAGGCACTCCGGCGAGCTCCGGTGAGGAGAAAGAGGAGGAGGGAGGGCTGGTCGACTGGGAAGGGGGATTTGGGGGCGTTTTTGATGAGGAAGTCAATTTTAGGGTTTTTGTGTGAAGGGTTATCTCGGGTCAGATCTTGGTTCGGGTCTGGAATGGACCCGGATCCCTACTCACTAAATTGACCATAACTTGAGCTCCCGAAGTCGGATTTTAGCGATTTTGGACTCGTTTGAAAGCTATCGACGAGCCTTATGCAATGGACTCCTTATTCGAATTTTTTGATAACTGGACTAGTACAGATTTTGTAATTAAGTCCAGACTCAGTCAAGATTTGCATTTTAGTCCGTGTTCGGTATTCGGGATTTTCACATCTACTAAGGCCTTCCGAGAGCATTTCTTTCCAGAATATTTATTAGAGCAATATCGCGTGAAGTTCACACTACTCAAGTAAGGGGAAAGGACCGTGACAGCTTGTCGAACAGGTTCACAGAGCTGTTGAAGTATGATGTTAGCATCGTGCCGATAGAGTATGACAAATGTCATAATTTTGCTAATTCAGCACCAAGCTACGCTTGCCCCAGTTCCTAGAAAATACATGAACTAAGGTCTTAAAAATATTAATCTAACATTTCTAATAATAAGGAAATGATCCAAAGATTGACTTTTAAGCCAAATCTTTTCATATACACATATCTATATTAAAGTGATAAAGTAGTTTTCTTGACCTGTGCATCATCTTTAATGTCTCCCACCATTTAATACCTCATTTCAATATCAACTTCCTCAGATAATATATTATATATGAAGCAGACCTCAATCTGGTGATTAGATTAACCATAATGCACAACAGACACAGAGCAACAACAATAAGTAAGCCTTAGCCACTTTAAGTGTATTCATCTCCCTTCCCATGATACTGAACTTCGTCTCATACACACTACCTACATATCAAATGTTATAAATTAACTTTCTCGGCTTTATTTCGAGGTCTTCACAAGGAAATTCGTGAGAGGTTGATGCCCCTTCAATTGGTTACAATGAAGGAAGTGGTTGATGTTACATCACAAGTGGAGCAGGACTCGCACGAAGGCAGGTCAATACAGACCAGACAAGGAGGATCGAGATATTCTGGGAGCACTGCTCGTAATGATTGATCAATAGTATGGAGAGGGAAACGTTTCCACTCCTACCGACCTGGCATGTCTACCAGGTCTACTAACAGAGGAGCCCCTACACTAGGGCAAGTGCTTTCTGAGCCATCGTGAGCAGCACATCCAATGACAAACACCATGACTGGTGCATGTGTTTGTTATCAATGCAACCAGGAGGGACACATCAGGTCCAATTTTATGTTGGGAGCCTCACATTTGTGAGGTATTGTGCGAGGGGGGCATTTGCAGCACCAGGGATGTGGTTCTGCCTCTCATGGTGGCAGGGGACATCCCAACCAGACAAAGAGTGTGTCAAGTTCTAGTGGGACACGAAAAGAAGGAAAGCTCAATGATATCACTAATGGGCAAGCACATGCTTCAGGATAGGTAGTACGAGGTATGGTTTCAGTAGGCAATGTTACAGCTTATGATCTTTTTGATTCGGGTGCATCTCATTTCTCTATGTCATGGAGTTTTACGGAGACCTTAGGTAGAGAGTCTACCATAGTTTCATACCCATATTTTATTAAGGGGCCTAGGGGTAGGTGTGTTGTCCATTGGGTGCTTCTCGATTGTCCAGTTTATATTGGAGGTTATATGTTCGTGGCATACTTGCTACTCATTCAGATGGAGGACTTTGATGGTATCCTTGGTATGGACTGGCTCGAGAATAACCATGCATGCTTAGATTGCTTTCAGAAGCATATTTAGAATTCCTGAGCTACAAGAATTTGTATTTGATAGGAGTACCTCATAGAGAGATGTAACTTGTATATCAGCATTACAAGCGCATCGTCTGCTATATCAAGGGCGTGAACATTTTATTGCTCATGTCATTGGGAATCAAACCCATACAGAATGAATAGAGGATGTTGAGGTAATAAAGAACTTTCCAGATGGTTTTCCTACAGATTTTCTTGGTCTTCCCCCACCACGTGAGGTGGAGTTTGATATTTTTCTCATTCCAGGAACACAACCAATATCTACAACGCCATAAACGATGGCACGAGCTGAACTAAAGGAACTTAAAGTGTAGTTACAAGAACTATCGAAGAAGGGTTTCATACACCCTAGTATATCTCCGTGGGGATCACCTGTCCTTTTGTTAAGAAGAATGATAGATCTATGCGCATGTGTATAGATTATCGACAGCTGAATAAGGTGACAGTCAAGAACTGTTACCTTTTACCATGATCTTTGATCAGCTACAAGGATCATCCGACTTCTCCAAGATTGATCTACGATCTGGTTATCATCAGCTACGTATTCAAGATGTGGATATACCTAAGTATGCATTCAGAACCAGATACGATCAATATGAGTTCTTGGTGATGCCATTGACTTGACAAATGCCCCAACATCACATGATGAATCAGGTGTTTCAGCCTTTCCTCAATAGCTTTGTTGGGGTTTTCATTGATGATGTCCTTATCTACTCTCTATATGAGAAGAAACATCACACACACTTACAAGAAGTGCTAGAGACTTTGAGGCAAATCTATATGCGAAGTTTAGTAAGTGTGAGTTATGGATTCAAGAAGTATCATTCTTAGGTCATGTTATCTCAAGTGCAGGAGTGTAAGTGGATCCTACAAAAATTGAAGTAGTTCTTAGTTGCGAATAATCGAAGAATGTGTTTGAGATCCGAAGCTTTCATGACTTAGCTAGTTATTACAAACATTTTGTAAAGAGATGTTCTCATATTTTCCTTCCCCTCACTCAACTGACCAAGAAGGAGATGCCATATACTTGCTCATAAAAGTGTGAAAATAGCTTCCAGACATTGAAGGAGAGGCTTACTACGCTCCCATCTTGACAATTCCATCAAACATGGACGATTCATGGTTTACATTGATGCATCAAAGGAGGGACTAAGTGTAATTTTGATACAACAATGTAAGGTTTTACAAAGGGTCACCCGTATGACAGTAGGGCAACCTTATATTCTTTTATCTTGCAGAGAGGAGAGAGATGCGCACTAGGATAAAGCCATGCCAGGATTTTCATATGGACTACTGATTCAATAAAAACGATCAGCTACTTCTTAGTGAGGAATACGGGTAGCCGATAAACAGTCCGGATTTCCTTAGCAGAGTGGATGGTTTAAAGGATATTGCGTAAAACTCCATCCTTAAGTAACACGGGTATTCATTTTACGATCCGTACTTACACCCATATTGGCTAAAAGTAGATGCAACTAGTCGTAAGAATTCAGTCCAGTCAGTAGGAAAGTACATGCACCTAACAGCTCTCTTAAATGTTTGCAAGATTTGAATTATCACCAATTAAAATTAACAAGATAATTGGTCGAAATCTTAAATCCTTCATTGTGTGTGTTGGTGAAACAAGGATCTGTATTGTGCTTGTTTTATGCGTACATTTGGGATAATCAACGAATACCGCACACTTTTTCCTAAATCATGAATTGTAAAACTCTTTCAAATCATTTGAAATCAAGAATGGAAGATTCTTGTAATTATTGTTCGGACTCCGCGAACCCTCCACTGACCTCCACAAACTTACCAATCTTAAATGTTCGGAGACACTCTTACTCCAGACCACCATGGGTTCGGGGGCATTTTCCCCATGAACCCCCTTCCTACAATTCCTTCTTCTTTTTTGAAGGAGGTCAAACCCACATTGTTTATCTCTCCGACACACATCGAGGAAAACTCTTACCTCGATGGTTCTTGTTCAAATTCTTTCCACTCTATTAACTCAAATCCCTTATACTCTGAAGGTGAAGAAGAAGAGAACTTACAGAAAATGCCTCCCAAGAAAAGAGATCACGAAGATGAACAAATGAAGACCCGATGCAAATGATTTTGGCAAGATTGGCTGCTTCTGAGGAGCAGCAGCTTTTATTGAGAGAACAGATAGAGCAGTTAAATGTTGGGGGAGAACCACTAATGGAAGTTGTATACAATCCTGGCCAGTACAGAGTGAGAAATTATCTACAGCCTCTCGAACAAGAAATACACTATGAACTGAAGCCACATGTCTTGATCCAGTTGTCACAATTTCATGGTAATGCTACTGAAGAACCATATGAATTCTTATGGGATTTGGAGCTAGTATGCTCTAATCTGAGGCATCCCCAGGTCAACCAAGATTACATTCGTCTCATTGCACTTCCTTTCGCCTGTAAAGGAAAGGCAGACTATTGGGTGATGAATTTAGGAGTGACGGTGACCACATATGATAGGTTCAAAAACCTGTTCTTAAAAAAATTCTACCCTTTGAGTCAGACCAATCAGATGAGGACACGCATCATCGGTTTCTCTCAGATGCCTAATGAACCACTATGTGATGCATGAGATAGATTTAAACATTTATTACAGAAATGTCCGTGCCATGATCTCGATAAAAACATCTTGGTTCAATCACTCTATTCTGGCCTCAACTACGAGACACAAGGATTAGTGAGTATTGACTGCGGAGGTAACTATACATCATGAGGTGCTGAAACCGACTAGAAAATACTGGAACAAATGGATGAGACAAGCCGCTCACATAATTAAGCAGGGCAAATCGTGACTCGTCATATAGCCTCGTTGCCAGGGAGGCAAACAGCTTAGATTTTGTATAAAAACTTTTTGTTCTTGGTTTTCACATTCGAGTAGTATGACCCTTGAATCTTCACCATATATTTTCCGTAATTTTTCTCTCTCTGCATTTATTTTATTTCCAGCATTTATTTTCCTCAATTAGACCCAAGCTTCCCTCCAACTAGACGTTATCCAACTTACATAGGAGACTCCCACCCCACAAATAGATCCAACCCTCTCTACAAATCTGATATAATTCAAGAATGACAATCCTTTGTATTTGTGTCATATAAATAAACAGCCGACTGAGGTCTCCACTTCTTCGTATGCCAATCCTCTATATTCTGATAATGCAATCCATCCTTCATATTTTGTAAATGTCAATCCATCATTCATTGGAGATTCTAACAACATAATGAATCCGATCGAATTTAACACTTCTTTACCTTTCCTACCTTTGAACACAAATGAGCAACTACCATCTGGGATTGACTCATTACTCGTCAGAACTCATAAATCATTTGAACATCAAACCACTTTTGAGACGAACGACCGACTGAGACAACAACTCCAACTGACTTCAATCTCTCCTCACCATATTGTTGGATCAGGTCAATATTTCACAAATCCACAACTAGATTTGACCATTGGAAATAAAATGGAGGTATGAACATATCAAGAGGATTGGCTCGCACCTGATAATATTCCATCTTGCATTAACTGTGACAATCCCACCTTCACACTTAGTACTCATACAAAGGAATGGACTGAGGATATTGACACACATAATCCATGTATGTTGACTCCACAAAAAAGGATACAAGCAATCATGACCAAAGGAATGGACTCTACTCAAACCAACTATACATACCTGATTCACATCATGTTGAGTATGAGACCAATAGTGGCCCTCACATCAAGCAAACTCTTTCCATGATTTTTGAGGAGAAATTTTCATAAAATGACAATCGTATATTAGATACTTCAAGAGAATCTCCTCTCCGATCATACAGGAAAATGGAAGATGAAAATACTAAAACTCAAATTCAAAAAAAAGGACACACACCGACTGCTCCCATGATTGATCACGAATAGATTTTTGAGGATGAAATTTTGAGGATAAGTAAGAGATATGAATTAATGGAGGAAAAATTTAGAAATTTCACTGATCGAGTAATTTCATTTCATGGAAACTCGGGAAAGAAAGTGGAGGATGAAATGATTCTATCTAATGTTGAGAATAATGAGGATATTCAGAAACCTGTAAACGATGATCATCCTAGGGATGACCCTGACAGTGACACATCTGCCTACTACTCCCCTAGAGAGAACTCTGAATCTGACTCAGCATATTAAAACCCCTCATCATCTACGGAAAATACCACATTCACACACCACACCGAAAATACAGAAAAAATGAAATATTCAAAAACACCCAAAAAATTGAAAATCCATAAAAATTCATCAAAATTGAAACTGAAGAAAATCTGAAGAATTTGGATCCTACTCTAAGGAAAACACTAGAGAAAAGACTGATTTTTGAGCTTTCCTTGATAAGGTCATTGAACACTTCCCCGACCTTAAAGGATTTGTAATGAAAAAATTAATTATGAAAAAGTTTGGCAGGATAAGAACAAAGACTGAAAGACATATATTGTCAATGGCCACCTCCTTGGTGTTGAGGAGAAAAATCAAGAGCCGCATAGTGAAGTGGTTACCCAGATTTGACTGTGGAATTAAAGACATCATATTTGCCCATGCTCGAATCGATGACAGCTCATCAATCAATATCCTCCCAACCTCTGTATTTGACAAACTCAAACTCGGACCTATCATAAAGATAAGAGAGATCGTTCAACTAGCTGGTCGATCAATAAAGAGGACGAGAGGAACAATTTCCGTTATCATTACATTCCAAGGTGATCTGCTCAAAGTGAACTTTACAATAATTGATATTGAGCATCAAGGAGAATTCACCCAGTCTCCAATAATTCTCAGAAAGCCATTCTAGACATTTATTAAGGTAATTATTGAGTGCGAGACTCGGACCATCAATTTTACAGCATTGGGAGAACTTCGATCTCAATAAGTCTTTAAGGAACCACAATTTTCCGAGGCAACCCACGAAGCCCTTGACAACTGTAACCATCAAACGGTAGAAGAGACCTATGTCGTTGCCACACCTAAGATAGCGGTTGTTGATGAGACTATTGGTTTATAGACTCTCCATGGTGTTCCATTTCCGGCTGCTCTCACCATGGAAAATTGAATATGTGACTCATATGATTTGGAGACATATGCATGGGCTCACCTGGAGTCGTCTGAAACCTTCTCTGACTACCTTGATCAAATCAACCCGACACAGGGATGCTCCAACATCAAGTCAATTGAGAACGAACATGCAGAGACTCTCCCTACTATTCCATTTCCCGTTGCTCTAGAAAAGTATTTCTTATATGATCCTGAGGCATATGCATGGGCTCACCCTGAGTCAACCTTCTCTGACTACCTTGTCCAAATCAATCCAACTCAGGAGTGCACCAACATTATGAAACCCAGAACAAATACGTGGGAAGTACACCGACCAAGGAGAAAATTTTCAATGGTTATTCATCTAGACACTCAAATATCAACACCTCACTCCCAGGACCCACACCTTCTCGAAACAAAATGGATGCTCCATCTAAAAAGAAAGATGCCTTCAACCTTCTGGAACGGGAATTGTCTGATGATTATCCATCAGGTCTGGAAAGGGTAATCTACATGAGTGATGTTTGTTTCATTGTCCTAAAAACCTATCTACGCAAGGATCCAAACTTCAATTCCCATAGGATAACTCCCATTCCGCACTATTATTCATCCAAAGCTAATTCTCCTGGTCTCATTAAACATACTGGAATAATTTATTATGAGATGACTAAGACTGGTGCTTCATAGTATTCATCATCTGAGGATAAATTGCTTGATCCAAGAAGGAACGAATTCTGAGAAAACAACTGAAGAAACTAAAAGACAAGAACATCTGGAGTGCGTCTACTTTCCAATACTATTCCTCTGAGGATAACTCCGATGATGGTTATCTTTCATCTGACGCATACGCGTCATCTACTATCCAGCATGATTTCTCTGAGGATAACATTGATAATGGTTGGGAATTATATGCTTCATCTCTTTCTTGTCATTACGATCTCCCACCACAGGCTCACAAAAAGATCGGCCAAAAACTGCCTTAATCATCGGCTACCCATCCCCCCCCTCCCTCGACCAAATAGGTCTCCTTGTACATCTTCTTCCTCTACTTAGGCCAAGGTCTAAGTATAGGGATGATTGATGCCATCTGTATATACCATTCTCCTCATAAAACTCCTTCTCTCTATCACTTCATTTCCACCCTTCTTCCATACTTAGGCTAACTATAGCCTAAGTTTAGTGGGAACCGATGCCCATATGTATATACTCTCCTCATTCACATATCTTGACCGCCTCATTTTTACCCTTCTTTTATACTTAGACTATTCACAACCTAAGTATAGGGGCGCAGATTGACTTTCTTTTTTACTTTCCTACGCTTAGCCTGAGCTATGTCTTCTTTTCGCTTCTTGTGCTCTGGGGACATAGCACTCACTAAGTATAGGGGGTGTGTATATACATTGTGTATATATTTTACCCATAGCTCGTACTTTCACGTAAGTCTATATATATATTTATTTATTTATTTACAAGGTGGATAAATAACATATAAAAAAACAAAAACAAAAATAAAACAAAATAAAAAAATTTACTAACACTGACTGTGTCCAACCAAAATTTTTGAAAAAAATGGCTTCTTATTCAGTTTTGCATATAAAAAACAAAAAATCCTTGCATTAGAAAAGCATTTCAAAAAAAATTGTGTCTACATTTCACAAACCTGCTCTTCATCCAGCATTGCAAGCATTTGCGTTTGTGAAAAGTCCTTGGGTTCTGAATCATGTTATGAGCAGAAACCGAGAGTGGTGTGGACTTGACCTTAATCCACCTAATTTTCATAGGAACTTCACTGATAAATAGGATTTTAGAAGCTTCAGGTCTATAACTTAATTCTTTGAGTTCCACATGGAAATGTGCAGAGTTTGACTCTTAGTGTCTAACCTTGTCTCTTCATTCTGGGTATGACTCTGGAATAGGGAATTAATTTGTACTCTCGCACTATGCACTTAGCTCAACTCAGATGGGGTGTTGGAAGACTGTGAGTTTCTTTTCTGGTAGCATGGAAAAGTAAAGATCGAAGTACATGTTGAAATAAAGAAACCTACTACCAAATAAATATTTGACCAAAAAGGTCCAAGCTTCAAGAAAACATGCAGATCTTTGTGGAGACTTGGCTATACTGGCCAACTTCACAAGGAGAGCTGACTACACTGGTAACCCTCCAATTCTTTTCCCCTTCTTCTAATTTCTCCCCCATTTTGATTGTGAACATAGCGCGATATACCTTAGAAGGAAATACCTGACTCCCCGAGGACGAGTTACTAGAGAGGAGGTTCACGTGGTAGTCCAGCATTTTGGATGGGAAGAGCTAAAACCTTTCAGACACATGAGTCGATTGTTCAATGTTCATGGGATATGTTTTGGGGGGAGGATTGATCTAAGATGACTTATGAGCCGAAACTGTGACAATGATGTGTAGAACTTGAAGGCTGTTGATTTTAAAATTCCAAGTCTCACAGAATTTCTGCCAAACTAATAATCCAAAGGTCGGGTTTAGTTCCATTTTCACCTTCTGCTCATGATCTTGGTATGTAATCCAATCTCATTTCACCTAATTGCATTTCTTTTGATGCTTGGAGATGAGCATGGTTTAAGTATAGGGGGATGATGAATCTCATATTCATCACTCTAAAAGTCATTAATTAAGCTACAATCCCTAAAAAATCATTTGGCATTTCTTCGTTTATTCTGCATAATTAGCATTCATGCATGTTTTGATAAGAATGGAATTTTATCACTTACTATTGCACAAAATAAGAAGCCAAAAATCATAGTCCAAAATGACTTGTAAAATAGCCTAACTTCCCTGATTTTTATCTAATTCATGCTAACTCCAATTGACCTGCAACCACCTCCACTTTGTACATATTACTAACAAGAATAAATAAAAAATACAAAAAAATCAATAACCTAAATAAGTGGACCAAAAACCCAAACCATAGTTCTAGGATTTTCAAACTAAAACCTCGTTATCTTCCTCATCTAGTGTCTGTTCTGATACTATTCACTTTTGAACTAATGTACATTCAAATACCTTCAAAACAAGACCAAGTTCAAGTGAATCGGAGCTCATATGTGAAAGTTGGGTTTTGGGCCTCTTTTGCACATTTTGTATTTTAGAGGTTTTTGACCTATTTGACCCATTTTATTTTATTTCTTTTTTATGTATTTTCTTCGATGAACGTTTTATTAAATGCACAAAAATCTAAATCCAATCTGAGCTTGAAATCAAAGAAACTAACTGAGTCCGAGCCTTCACTAACCGTCTGTACAAAAATGGTCTTTTCACATTTTATTTTATTTCTTATTTTTCTTAATTAATAAAAATAAAAAAATGGATTAATATGTGAATATTTATCTTTGATTTTATCATATTTTTTTGGATTTTTATCTGGTTTAAAAATGATAAAAAAATAATAAAAACCAAAAATAAAGGTATTCTATATACATGGGATACTCCAAAAATATCACTTTGTGCAAATGATCGACGTTGATTTTGGTGTTTTTATTAAAGTTGTACATCTCATCGAGACGAGCAACTTTTGTGAAGAAAATTTTTCGATCCTAGGTCGTTTGCTATTTATTCCGTATTTTTATTTGTATTTAATTTTCTTATTTTTCCGGGGCTGACGTCAGGCTTCTCCTGGAGTCATCACATGTCACCCATTTTTGAACTTTTATTTTTGTTTTTATAAAAAAAAACCTCGCAAGTGCGGAGCACATGCCTCCAGTGCACGTGCCATGCATGGGCTCCATCTTCCCCCTTCCACTCGCTGCCACGTGGCAGTATCTCGACCGTCCTCCTTCCCATGATTTCCTCCGCCATGGCCACGTTTCCCCTTTCCTCTCCGGACACCGTCCCCACGAAATCTCCGTTGTGAATCACGGATGACCACCTTCTCGATTCCATCTCCAATTTTCACGATCTTATCCCCGATTCGACCATCTTGCATATCTGTCGACTTCCTCTTCATGTCCTCATCGAATCCCCGGATCTTCCTCGTCCATCAACGATCGTCGCCGCCTTCCTTCTTTGGCCGGCAATCGTCACCCCTGCGTATCTCGTGGTTAATCTACGACCGCACCCTTATCCTATAAAACACAGCACCACCCGCCATTGAAGATCCATCTGTCGTTTCCATCGGGAAAAGCCCTAGGTTGGCGGTGATAACACCACCGCTCCTTCTCTACAGTGAGATCCAGCCTCCTTGTCAAGTGTAGAGCATCCTCGATGCCTGCCATGCTCTGATTTCTCTGTTGAGCAGATACCTCCACCATCACCATCAATGTCCGTAGTTCCCTACTCCATCTTTGATGTCTCAGTCCATCACCACCGCGATCGACTCTCCTCCTCCTGAGGGTCAATTCGCTCTAGGTACGCCCCCACCGCTTCCAGAATGTCGCCGACATTCCAATGGTCTGCCCCGACTCTGCTTCTATCAAGAGCCCTCCGCCTAGGCTCTTGCCACCGCGGCTCCCGTCGCCCTGCCTTCTAAGGCCGGATCCCTACCATCGGTTGGATTTCTACCCCCAACTCGTTGTTGTCTCGACCCCTACTGGAGAAGCAACTTCCGTAACCATCATCCAAGAAGCCTCTCCACCATTCCCCCTCCGCCTTCAAAGGTCCCACTTTGTCCAATTACCGCTCCTCCACCTACCAAGGATCCACCACAACAGCATCCTCTCATCGCCCACGAGCCACCGGCGTCAGGCCTAAGTCCCTCCCATGTGAGGCGCACGTGAGGAGGGAACGCTTGCATAGGGCAACCCTCATCTCACGTGATACCCACGTGGGCTAGTGACATATTGAAAATTTCCCCAGAATTATCGCCAATTCACGAAAGCGCCCCCCACCACACGTGCCCCTCTCGTAGTTTTGCAGAAGTCCCCTTCTGGGGATAGGTAATTTCATTAAAACCCGCACATTGTATTATCTACTTTTTATTCTACTTATTGCGAACAGACCTCTGAGTTCTTGTTACATTTTGAGCCACTTTGTTGCATCATTTTATTTTTGTAAAATTAGTGCTTTGTTCATCAACTAATTCTCTACAATATGGCATAAGCTTAACATTTTTGCGGGCAGTGATTAATTATTAATTTTTATTCTTGTGAAAATTGCATATTTTGCCCATTCTGTGCTTGGAAATTCATGAGTAATTAATTGTTGCTTGAAATTATCGAAAATTCGTGGATCGTAGAATTAGTTTTACATTGTGCCCAAAAAGAATTGCATTTGCAAGCATGGTTTTCCTTGTAAAAATCATTTTTCCTTTTTTGATCTTTAATTTTTAATAGGTATTAAATCTCATATTTTGAAGTTTTAAGATTTGTCTGAGATCGATAACTAATGATAGATCTTGGATAATTTTATCCCTTGAAAAAAATATGTTTAATATTTATTATAATTAAATATTGAAATTCGCACCATTTACAATCATGAATTCATAAATATTTATCTTACATCTAAAAATTCCAGAAAAATTACAGTGCATTCTTGTAAGCATATGGCCAAGTTTCATATTTTTAGGGCATCGTTTGATTGACAGGCTTTGCCTACCCCAGATACATAGTGGCTATTTCTTAGAAAGGACTCCAACCCGGGGAGTCCGGACTGACCATTTTTCTTTGTCACCGAGGACTAACCACTTGCTTCTCCTCGATTGTTCCCAGTTCCCATCTGCCTTCTTTGTCCCTTTGAGTCAGAGTCTTTCTTCATCCACTTCATCCATCTAATCTAGGTAGCGAGGTTCAAGTGCATTCATGAATTCATAAATATTTATCTTACATCTAAAAATTCCAGAAAAATTACAGTGCATTCTTGTAAGCATATGGCCAAGTTTCATATTTTTAGGGCATCGTTTGATTGATCTTTACATTTTGGTCCCTTAAATTGGCCACATTTGCATTTTGCATCCCAAAATTACATTAAAAATAAAAAAAATACCGTCTCGAAAACTGTGCATGAACTTTGATAGATAAATTTCTAGGTTGTTCATTTGCCTCCTTGAGTTCGACCTTGGGACTTGCCCGAATAAAATAAACAAAAAACCACACGATAGAAAATTGAATTAATTAATTGTGATTATTTCTTGATTAATTCTGATTGCCTGCCTACAATGAAATGACATTAATTTTAATGTTCGATAACTCCGCATAATTAAGTAGGGAAATCGTGACTCGTCAAAGACACGAGAAAAATTACCCGACCCATGACATGGATTTGGTAGCAGTTCTCTTTGCTCTTAAAATGTGGACACTATCTTTATGGGGTTGCTTTTGAAATCTTTACAGATCATAAGAGCCTCGAATATCTTTTTGATCAAAAGGAGCTTAATATGAGGTAAAAAAGATGGTTGGATCTTTTAAAAGATTACGAGTGCACCATCTCTTACCATCATAGTAAGGCAAATGTGGTTGTTGATGCACTTAGTCATAGGACTCATTCAAGTGAATTCCATTCTCAGCTTAAAGCATGGGATCTTCTTGCAGCTTTCAGTGATTGGGATGAATTTCAGAGTAGTCAAGAAACTATCATTGTTCCATGCCCTTCTTGTCCAGATTTAGTTGAGAGAATCATCCAAGGGCAGCATGCATAACTGAGTATATAGAAACTCAAAGAGAAGGACCTTGCAGGAACCTTAGTTTGCTTTACTTATCAAGATGGTATGCTACTAAATGGGAATCGATTTTGTGTCACAACATACGTACAATTGAGGGAAGAGATCATGCATGAGGAACATAATTCATGTTTGTTTATACATCCCGATGGCACCAAGATGTATAAAGATTTGGAAAAGAATATCTGGTGGAAGCTAATGAGATAGGATGTGGCCAAGTTTGTGGTAGAATGATTGATGTATCAACAAATTAAGGCTGAGCAAAAGAGACCACCTGGACTTTTGCAGTCCTTTCCTACTCCTGAGTGGAAGTGGGAGGGTATATCTATTTACTTTGTGGCAGGATTTCCTAAGGCCACTAGTAATCATGATACCATCTAGGTTGTGGTTGACAGTCTCACTAAGTCAGCACATTTCATACCTGTGAGCATGACTTGCACTCCCATACAGCTTGTAGTGATCTTTCATAAAGAGTTTGTCAGACTTCATGTTTGGCCGAAGCATATCATATACGATCGTGATCCAAGGTTCGCCTCTCATTATTGGAGAGAATTCATGAGTTCTTTAAAGTGCAACTATGTCTCAGTTTTGCTTACCATCCACAAACCAATGGACAATCCAAGAGGGAGATTCAAACACTATAAGGTCTTCTTCGAGCATGTGTGTTGGAGTGGAAATGGTTGTGGAAGGACCATTTCCCATTAGCAGTTTACGTACAATAATAGTTATCATGCCAGCATAGGCCTGGTCCCTTTTTAAGTGTTGTACGGAAGGCGGTGTTCTACACCCTTAAGTGGGCAGGATATTAGATATAACCTTTTACATAAGGTAGAGTACTTGGAGGAGATTGTTAAAACAATCAAGATAGCTCGTGAGAAATCGTTTACTGCACAAAGTAGGAAAAAGAGATATAGAAACAGACAGTACACTGATCTTAGATTTGAGGTTGAAGATTTTGTCTTCTTGAGAGTTTCACCAATGAATTGAGTTCAAGGATTTGGAGTGAAGGGGAAGTTAGAACCATGGTTTGTTGGACCATTCAAGATTCTCAAGAGGATTGGTAGAGTTGCATACATGATTGCACTTCCTCCGCATCTTGCTGGTGTGCATGACATCTTTCATATCTCCATCTTGAGAAAGTACATGAACGATCCATCTCATGTTTTTAATTATGTTGATCTTCACATGGACACTGACCTGAGTTATCTGGAGGAACCAGTTTGGATCATCGATAGCTCGATGGAGAAGTTGAGGCATAAGGAGATACCATTGGTGAAGGTCCTTTGGCAATGACACAACTTTGAGTAGGCACATAGGAACCGGAGGCGGATATGCGACGGGACTATCCACACTTCCTTGAAGGCAATCTATAAGCTATACTTTCATCCTTTTAAGATTATTATCATTTGATTGATAGGTTCTAACCTTTTAAGGTTGTTGTGATACACCTCTTGTATATGAAGTCTCGGGGACGAGACTGATTTTAAGGTTGTTATGATGTAACGTCCCGAAATTTTCATTTTTTTTCAAATTTTCAAACCCTATATTATACTCAAAATAAGCTTCTCATTTCAAGCTTTTCAATGAGTCCAAGAACACATAATTCCGAGTTTATATGTGTGAGTTATGCATGTTTTAGTAAAGAGGGTCATGGATATTGATAGGAATTAATGGTTACGTATTTTGATTAATTACTTGCAGGATAGGGTTACTTTAGGTTTTTTAAAACTAGGGTTTGACACCTAAACCATATTAAGACCACCATCCTTCATCTCCCCTCATTCCCACTCCTTTCCAAAACCCTATTCCATCCTTTCCCCCCTCTCCTAGTCATTCTCTTATCTCATTTCCCTATCTTTCTGCAAAGAACCAAAGGGAGAATGGTGCAACAAACATTTGCAAAAAACTCATGAAGTTTTGTATCTTCGTGGCAACAGAACAAGGAGGAGCACCACTGTAAGGGAAATGCACTTCTCTCATCGAATTCTTGATCGAGCGATCAAGCACGCGGAACAAAGGCGTGTGCTATCATGGGTAACAAATCTTTATTTTCTCCTTTGTTTCCAGTGTATCTTGCATTTTGGGGATTATAAATTTTGATGATTATTGTTGAACTTTGATCTAACACCCAGATCATCTCTTACTGTTGGTATATCATTAATCCTGTTATGCTTTGGTTTTTTTTTAATCCTTCGTTATTTTATTCGTGTTGGGAGATCGTTCCTTTTTCATTAATGGCATAATCCAGACGTCAATGTATTGTTTAAGACATGATTGTGTTATAAACCTTCGGCTTGGACAATGGCATCGTTATTGTGATTTTGGGATAATGACACTGATAGTTAGAATATAGACTTTTGACAACTTAGTCGTACATGTGACTTAATTGACATTGTCGTATAGACATACAAGAAAGTTATCAATCCATGTTAACCTTGTTATATGTTAAATTTTTAATAAAAATAATTCTTGAATTTAACTATGTACTGACATAGTGTTCATGCATTACATACATTTGTGTAGATATAACCCTTGATGTAAATCATGTTATTATATTTTAAGGACTCTTATAATGTTATTAATCAAAGATTGAGAATATTTAATATCTTGTTAGAATGTGTTGCTAATCTCTTTTATTTTTTTATTTCCTAAAGACCAAGATCCATACTCTACTTTATGGATACTGTTAATCTATTTTTAGAAAGGTTGATTATCTGTCAAGAATTTCTGTTGATTTATATTGACTGAAATCTTTACACGCGTCATACCCTATACTTTAGCAATAACGGGTAATACATTGTAAGATGAATAACGTTACAATAGATTGAATTGTTTAAGTGAAGTCCTACTACTTGTTAGCATATGAGTATCACATGACAAAGTTATCATGGTCACAATCTCTCGAGTATGTAATTCAAAGTACATGGTGTATATTGGGCAGCATCTTTATTTATGAATTTGGTTTTGATTTCAATGATCCGTCTACTGATGAACTCCCGCACCCTTAGTTAATTCGAGCAAATTAATTGTCCGAATTAAGTTAAAGTCGTTCGTTGCAGTCGGATACGAGAGGGCTAATCAAAAACCACTTTAATTAGATTCGAGTTAATTTCAAGCGGCAAAATTTTTTTACTTGGTGAAGTCCAAGGTCGAACTCAGGGAGGCAACTGTCTCCTTAGGTCAAATTTTAGCAAAATCCAAGTGTGAGATTTTCGGGGAATATATTTTTGGTCTTTTTCGGCTTTTCTATGCAATACACATGCAAAATCAGGCCAAATTAAATGTTAATTCAGAAAGATATCAAATTAATTCCAAAAATTATGAAACTTGGCCAGATTATGAAATGGGATGAAATTAAGCTACTCTAATTTTTTTGTAATTTTTAGATGTACGGATAATAAAATATGCAGACTTTAGTGAAAATAACTAAACCAATTTTAATAATTACCAAACGATGATATTTCTCAGAAATAAAATTAATCCAAATAGATCTAATTAAGAGCTATTCAAATCAACTTGAATTTCCTTAAAACATTTTACGGTTGATTAATTAAAAATCGATTAAGGTTTTCACTAAATGATTTTTCTAAGACAAATTACGTGCAAATGATGTGAATTTTGGATATGTTGTAGCATAAACTTAGATCTACCAACTACTATTTTTCAGTAATTTTTCGACAAGCAGAGAATACACAATCAAGTAATCAATCAAAATGGGCAAAATATTACAATTTTCCACCAAATTAATTTCAATAAATACTCTGCAAATCAGAAAAATACAAATAAATGCTATGATGGTAGAACAAGAAGTGTACTACACAATGCAACTTTTGAAATTAAAAATAGATGGCAAAATGACAATAAGATAAACGTGCAAATGCAAGGTTATAAATGCAATACAGAAAATCAAAAAGAAGTTCAAATAAAGCACATGGACTTACATGCAATAAGAAGAAACTTGAAATTTTTTTAAGAACTTGCAAAGGGGTGCAAGTGTCCCCTTTGCAAATTCCCAATTCTTTATTGTGCGATAGATCCTCTCTGTTTTGCTTCTCCAAACAGGGGAGGTTGAAACTTCATGCACACACGGAGGAGCGACGGAGAGAAGTCGGCCGACGGCGTGGCTGGTTGGTAGCTGACGTCGACGGCCAGTTGGAGGCAGAGGAGGCGTCGGCCGGGTGTGCGGGTGGTGGGCTGCGCGTGGTCAACAGCTGGAGGAGGACGTGGCCGTGTGGTGTCACGCGCGGTTCACCGCAAGGAGGGCGGTTTGGGTGCTCGTCGCTGGTCGTTGACTAGAGGAGGTGCGTACGGGTGGTTGCAGGAGCGGTGTCGCCGCTGGAGCGTGCGGAAGCGGCCGGCGTCGACGAGAGTGGAGGAACAGCTGGGCTGCGCTAGGATGGCGGTGATGCTCCAGCCGCAGGTGGCTGCGGTTGTTGAATGTTGACGGTGCAGCGGCTGCCGGAGTCGTTGACGGCGAGGGAGGAGGGCCGACACACGGCCAAGGGTCGTCGGAGCAGTGGAGGCGTCCACCGTGCGGTTGGTGGTTGATGGGTGTGTGAGTGTGAGGAAGAAGAAGAAGCAGGGGAGGTGTCAATACCTCCTCTTTTTCTCATGCATTTGTTTAACAGGGCGTAAATAAGTGATGAATCGATTGACTAAATTTTGTCGAAAAATTAATTAAAAATCACCGTTACGTTCGCAAGATGTGATTTATCCGTTGAAGTGCGATCGGTTTTGCGATTGGATGAATGAACGATGATGAAATTAAGAGAGAGAAAGGGATGAGGAAGAAGAAGAAGGAAGAAAATTACCTGGATGTGGAATGGTGCCTGGGAAGGGAGAAGCAAAGCTTCTCAGGTCGTCGCTCGACGCGCGGCAAGCGGAGCTCGGGCAGCGGCGGTTTGCGGCTGCGGCGGTGGACGGAGGGCCACCGGATCTCGCCTAGAGGAGCAGGGTCGTCGCTCACCGTTGGCTCTCTCTCCCTTGCTGTCACCAAAGAAGAAATGGAGCTCTCCTCTCCCTCACTATGAAGATGGCGGATGGGGGTGAATGTGGAAGTAGAGGAGATTATAAAGAGGAGGAGATGGAGGTTGGAGAGGCCATGGAGAGAGTGGAGGAGATGGAGAAAGTGGAGGAGATGGGGTGGGATGGAAGGTGTCGATAGTTGGCTTCCCCCTTAAGTTAAGGGAGAGTGGGAGAAGAATGGGTAGAGAGGAGAGAGAGGATGCCACTTGGCGCGCTAGGATGCGGCCATGTGGCATTTATTTTTAAAAACAACAAAAACCAAGGAGTTGACACGTGGCGGCTTTTGGAGCCACCACGTGTCACTCTCAGAAAAATCCAAAGTTAAAATAGAAAGAAAAATCAAAAAGACATAACAAAAGAGCTTAAATCAAAAAGTGTTCAACACGAAAGTTGCTCGTCTCGACGAGATCTACAACTTTCGTGAAGGGCCGAAAATCAAACGAGATCATCTGTAAAAAATATATTTTTGGGTGGTACCTTATAGATATAAAATACCGCATTTTATCTTTTGCAATTTTTTTGTCATTTTTAATTAAGAGAAAAATCAAAATAAAAATAAAGAAAATATGAGAAGAATATTTACAACTTAATCTAATTTTTTTGGATTTTTAATAATTAAGAAAATAAAATGGTAAAATACAGGGGCAAAACGGTCATTATGTACAATGTATAAAAGGGGCCCAAAACCCAAGTTTTGCATACGAGCTCCGATTTTAATGAAATTGATCTTGTTTCGAAGGTCTCTGAATGTATATTACTTTAAAAGTAAGTAGACCTAATTCGGAGGCTGTATGAGAGAGATATGTGCATTTTAAAGTCTAAGGTCTCCAATTGGGTTTGGGGTTTTATTGGGTAATTTTACAAGTTGGTATTTTTTAGTTATTTTTCTTTAATTAGTGTTAGTAATATATACACTATAGAGTTGGATTTATTAGCTTTGGAGTTAGTATAAAATATATACAAATAAGGTATTTTAAGGTGAATATTTACAAGTGAAATTGGCTTCTTATTTAATGCAAATATGAATGCTAAAATGCAGATATTATGCTTGCGTGCATGAATGCTATTTATGCAATATAAGTGGAAATATGCTGCTATTTACTCGGGAACAAAGCTCTATTTTCAACTTTTAGAGTGATGAATCACAGATTCATCAACCCCCTATACTTAAACCTTGCTCGTCCCCGAACAACTAAATGAAATGCAAAAGTGAAATGAGATTGGGTTCCATACCAAGGTCATGAACAAAAGTTAAAAATAGCGCTTGCCTCGACCTTTGGATTAATCATGTGTCGGAACCTTATTGGGATCTGAGTTTAAGACTTAACAGACTTCAAGTTCCACAAGTCTTCTATTCAAGACTCCTCAACTCACCTAATCATAACAAGTCTACATACACAAACTCTAATGACCATGAATCTTTTCATGCAGTGTAAGTGATAAATGACTCCCCACCTCAGAAGTAACAAAGAAACAACCTCCCCCAACCTGGTAACTCTAATGCCTCGGTCTAGCAACTCTTTCCTCGTGAAGCGGGGTATTCCCTTCTAAGTTCAAGTTCAACCGGCTCAAGAAGAGGGGGAAGAAGTATAGACTTTTGGAAGCTCAGCCAGTGTAGCTAAGTCTCCCGCTGCAAGTAACAAGGTGACCACAAGCTTTTGCTTCTCTTGACTACGTATACTCCGGTGGGGTTATTAAATTTTCAATCCGACCCACCACTTTTTTGGAGTTCTTTTTGGCATTTTTTTTCTTTTTTTCTTTTTTTTTCTTTTTTTTTCAACAAACATGCCTTTGTACATACATGATGCAGCATAGATATAAGAAATTTCCTCTTGAGCCAGTAGACTATCCATCTTTTGAAGCTTTATTGCAACCCACTACTTCTGTCTTTAGCCTTCATCACCACTAGTCCAAGTTGAGACGCACTTCCTTCACTAGAAGAAGAAGAGAGGTTCCGCCTAGAAGTACTACCCTCATATGCTACCCCAAGCTAAAGGAAACTGCCTCCTTATCACCTCATCCGTAGAGAGCCATGTGTAAAGTGCTGGTGCACGTCAAGCCATTGTCTCTAAGAGTCATGTGTGTGTTGTTAAGTGCTCTACTCAGGCTTGTCAAGATGACATATGAACATAGACTTGCAGACTTAAAGAATTAAGTCACCTGACCTGAAAAATCTTAACTCCAGTTCCTATAAGGTTCCTCTGAAATTAGGTGGATTAAGGTCAATCATTTCCATCCTCAATATATGCTCATAATTTGGTCCAGAACCCACTAGCTTTTCACTTTGCATAAGCAACGTATGCAGATGAGATGTCATGTTATGAATGAAATGCAAGACTTTTTTTTTAAATGCAGGATAATCTGCAAGAGTAAATAAGAAGCCAATTTGTTTTATTTTTCTGGTATACAACAATCTCTTTTTTTTTTATTATTTACAACAATCTTTAGTTGATATAATTTGTACATAGTATACACGATTTTTTTAGTATACACCCTATTTTACAACAAATTTTACAAAAGTATGTTTTACAAGAATTTTACAAATTTTTATACAAGTATTATACATATAGTACATATTATACAAGTATACAAAAAAAATTTATTTTTTTTTTGTTTTTTCAATTTTTACCCACCTGTAATTATTGCAAAATATATACAAAAATACGCGAAAATACGTGAAAGTACGAGCTATGGGTAAAGTATATATGTAATATATACACGCCCCCCTATACTTAGCGTGTGCTATGTCCTCAGAGCACGAAAGCGACTAAAAAGACATAGCTCGGGCTAAGCGTAGGAGAGCTAAAATTACAAAAGTGTAGAAGTCGTCTCGCCCTCCCTATACTTAGGCTCTGACAGTCTAAGTGTAGAAGAAGATCAAAAATGGGGCGGACGAGGTTAAGAGGGGAAATGGATGAGTATACAATGCGGGCATCGGTCCCCCCTATACTTAGGCTTAGGTCAGCCTAAGTATAGGTAGGAAATGAGTATGAGGACCAATGTGATCTGGAGAATGTACAGTGAACCGACTTAGGTGACCCTTCCCCCTATACTTAGGATCTGGTTATCCTAAGTATAGTCCAAGATAGTGATCTGATGAGGCGGGGATGGGTTACTAAAGTCGCGGGAGAAAGGGTAGGTTGTACAAGAATGATGATATATACAGATGAGTCGGTCTGAATCTTTCGAGATGCTGCGGATGGCTGGAGTTCACTGCTGCAAGGTCTCATACGCGGCTTGATGTGAATCTGCTGTATCTGTCTCGCGCATGAATACAATCTCCTCGACATGGACTAACTGCTCATTGGATTCGACGAAGTGTTTCAACAGCTGTCCATTCACTAGGAATGTCGGTGCGTCATCTGCGAGATCTGAGATCTCGACACATCCACTATCATGCACCGTTCGGACGACAAATGGTCCCGTCCACTTAGACTTCAACTTGCCTTGGAAAATCTTCAACCTAGCATTGAACAACCATACCTTCTGTCCAGGAACAAAGGTCATTCGTCTGATATATCTATCATGCCAACGCTTCACCTTGTCCTTGTACACCAAACTGTTGTCGTATGCTCGGTTTCTGACTTCCACAAGCTCATTCAGATCCATGTCTCTCTGTTTCTGACCCAGGTGTGTGTTCCAGTTGACCTTCTTTATTGCCCATTCTGATTTGTGCACTAACTCTGCGGGCAAATGGCACGGCTTTCCGAATACCATTCGGAATGGGGAGGTGCCTAACGGTGTCTTGTAAGCCGTCCTATACGCCCAGAGGACTTGATCCAAGATCTGAGACCAGTCCTTCCTGTCCGGGCGGACAAGCTTTTGCAATATGGTTTTCACCTCCCTATTTGACACCTCAGCCATACCATTGGTTTGTGGGTGGTAAGGACTCGCGACACGGTGTTCGATGCCGTAGTCCTTCAGGAGTTTCTTCACCTCCCGATTCACAAAGTGGCTACCCCCGTCTGATATCATCATTTTGGGGATCCCGAACCTAGAGATTATGTTCTCTCTGATGAATTTACAGACAGTCCTGCTGTCTGCGGCTTGGGTCGGGATAGCCTCCACCCATCTGGATAGATAGTCCACCGCAAGGAGGATATATTCGAACCCGTGGCTGACAGGAAATGGGCCCATGAAATCGATGCCCCAGGCGTCAAAGACATCACAAATGATGACCGGCTGCATTGGCATCTCATCCTTGGAACCAACGGTTCCTCCCATTCTCTGGCAAACTGGGCACGACTTCGCGAAGGTGGTGGCATCGCGAAATAGAGTCGGCCAGTAGAAGCCACACTGAAGTACCTTCCATGCGGTCCTCTTCCCGGAGTGGTGTCCTCCTGCCTCTAAGCTATGGCATAAAGAAAGGACACTCTGGTATTCCTCCTGAGGAATACAACGTCTCCAGACACAATCCGGTCCTTCAAAGAAAAGGATCGGATCCTCCCAATGGTAGTGTCTAGCGTCCGACTTTAGTCGGTCGATTTGGCTCTTGGGCCAATCCTCGGGAACCTTCTTGGAGACAAGATAGTTCACGATATTGGCGTACCATGGGAGTGAGTCGATAACAAAAATCGACTCGTCAGGGAAGGAGTCTCGAATTGAGGAAACCTCGGAAGTATTAAGATCTTCGAGACGAGAAAGATGATCGGCTACTACGTTCTTCTTTCCAGGTTTATCACGGATGTCCAAATCAAACTCCTGGATAAGTAAAATCCAACGAAGAAGACGCGCCTTCGCGTCCTTCTTCTCCATCAGGTATCGTAGTGCCGTATGGTCTGTGAACACGGTTACCTTGGATCCGATTAAGTGGGATCTGAATTTGTCCAAGGCAAACACTACCGCAAGCATTTCCTTTTCGGTAACTGTATAGTTACGCTGAGCAGAATCAAGCACTTTGCTTGCGTAGTGAATTGCAAACGGGACGCCATCTCTTCTTTGTCCCAATACAGCCCCAACAGCGTAGTCTGAGGCGTCCGTCATGATCTCAAAAGGTAGAGACCAATCTGGGGCTTGTAAGATGGGTGCGTCCATGATCATTCCTTGTAGAAGCTTAAAGGCCTCAAGACATTTGTGATCTATAATAAACTCCGTGTCTTTGCCTAAAAGCTCAGTTAGCGGTCGGGCAATCTTAGAGAAATCCTTGATAAATCGTCGATAGAATCCGACATGCCCGAGGAACGACCGCAACTGTTTTACGTTGGTTGGTGGCTGGAGTCGTCTGATCACGTCCACCTTGGCAGGGTCAACCTCCATTCCTCTCTTGGAGATGACATGCCCCAACACTATGCCCTCCGTCACCATGAAGTGACTTTTCTCCCAGGAGAGCACCAGATTGACCTCACAACATCTTTTGAGGACTCGGTCCAGATTCCTAAGACAGGAATCAAAAGAGTCGCCGTGGACCGAGAAGTCATCCATGAAGACTTCCAGGAATTCGCCGACCATTTCGGCGAATACAGCAATCATGCACCTTTGAAAAGTACCTGGAGCATTGCATAGCCCAAAAGGCATGCGCCTGAAAGCATAGGTACCAAAGGGGCATGTAAACGTGGTCTTTTCCTGGTCCTCCGGAGCTATGGCTACTTGATTGTAGCCCGAGAACCCATCAAGGAAGCAGAAGAATTCTTTTCCCGCTAGTCTTTCTACGATCTGATCAATGAATGGTAGAGGGAAATGATCCTTCTTCGTCGCGGCATTCAAGCGTCTGTAATCCACGCAGACGCGCCATGACGTGGGTATTCTCGTCACGATCTCCTCTCCGTCCTCATTGGTAGTCGTCTGAATTCCCAACTTTTTCGGGACAACATGGATTGGGGCCACCCACTTAGAGTCGGAGATTGGGTAAATGAAACCCGCGTCGCACCATTTTTCTATCTCTTTTTTCACAACTTCTCGTAAATTTGGATTCAACCGGCGTTGGAATTCACGAGAGGGTTTAGCTTCGTTCTCTAAGTAAATATGGTGCGAACACAGAGCGGGATTTATCCCATGGAGATCGGAAATGCTCCAGCCTATTGCCTTGCGGTTTTTCTCCAGGATTTCTAGCAAGCGAGATTCCTGCTCCTCGGTCAATTGCGAACTGATAATGACCGGAAATTTCTTGTCTTGGCCCGCAAGGAAGGCATATTTCAGTGTTGTGGGAAGAGGTTTGAGCTCAGGAATAGTGTGATCATCTAAGAAGTCTGGCTCAATCTGATCTGGTTCGGTGTTGGAAGTGGCTGGATCATGTTTTGTAATAGCTGCCACCAAGCGCGGCTCTGGAGTCGGATCGTCAAAATTTTCCATACAATCGGCAAACGCCTCGTCCGACTCGTCATCCTCATCTTCCGATTGTCCTAAGGATGGAAGGACTGACAGGCCCCACTGGGCCTCTACGTCATCGAAGATGTAGGGCGATGCAGGTTCAGAGCTGTACTCGTTCCTCAGGATCTCGCAGACTGACTCATGCACTGGATCATCTTCAAAGGAGATGGACACATTGATGTTGGCTGGGTTCTGTCTCCATGGCCCAACTACGTCTACATGTTCACAGTCTGTCTCGGTAGAGGAGTACTCGGTGCTGGATTCGGAGTCCGGTCTCTGCCATCTTGTCTGCTTCATCTCCAGTTCCTCATCTCCGCCGGGAGTTTGGAACTGAATCTTCCCAGTCTTATAATCAAATAAGGCCCACGCAGTTCTGAGGAAGGGCCTACCTAAAATGATCTGGGAATCTCTCCAATTACGAGGGGTTTCCATATCCAGGACAGTAAAGTCCACCATGTATTCTTGCCCCTCGACTCTGATGACAATGTTCCTTAACTCTCCTTGGGACCTCTTAGTGGATTTGTCAGCAAACTGCAGAATAGCTCTAGATTTCCTAAGAGGTCCGAGATTAAGCCGCTCATAGAGGGCTGTGGGCATTAAGTTGATCGAGGAACCATTGTCCAGGAGAGTGCGTGCAAACGCAATGTCATCAACATGACTTACTACATAGTGTGCACCCATGTCTCTTCGTTTCTGAGGAAACGAGTTCTTTATTGCACAAGTCGTGGCTACTAATAGAACGTGTTTCTCAACACGGCTTTTGGTCTTCCTGCTAACCCTAGTAGGTGTGCATCTCACCTTAAGGTATTTTTGGAATGCAGGGGTCATTTCCACGAACTTGTCAAAAGGGATTGTGACCTTGATGTGTTTATTGCAAAATTCAGCCATCTCAGGGTCATCTTTTTGGATTTTTTTGATTTTCTTCTTTCCACCCTTTAGAGCTTGGGGGAAAGGGATTATTAACTCAGGTTCTGGAACTGAAATATTTTCATTAGCTGCTGGAACTGAGTTCTGAACAAGACTCTGACTCGGACTTCTACACAGACTCTGACTCGGACTCTGACAAACAGGAAAATGCTTAGGCGAAACCGGTGATGCTTCTTCCGCTTCTTCTGGATGGTCCTCCTCAGATGGAGGTGCGGGCTCATCGGTGTCGTCTGACTCTAAGTGGTTTCGGGAATGCTGCTTCGAGGACTCAGATGTCCTCTTCTTCTGCTGGGGATGGTGGTGGGGATGCTCCTCCTCTTCTTCCTCCGAATTCTCCTCAGGTAGATTCTCGGAGGTTCCTTCCTTTTGCGCCCGTGCCCGATCAGGTATGGTCACGGTCCTTCCGCTCCTGAGGGACATATGATTAACATTATCGTACGAAAGGATCTCATGTTCAGATAGATAATTATCTGAATAATATACCTGATCTCGAGGTCGGTTCTGGCCCTGGTGTATGCTGTTCGGATTGGCCTGAACCTGTGCGGGAATTGGGGTCCTTGGCGCCATTTGTTGGTCCTGGGCACGAGAAACCCGATTGATGTCGGTTCTCATATCCAAGTAGTCATTCTGTATCTGTTGGACCCTATCAGACAGGGTCTGGATCGCCAAGGTGAGTGACTCCAATTCGGTCGGCTGGGCTTGCTGCGGTGTTGATGCCGTCCTATATTGGCCCTGCTGGCCATGCCGATACTGCTGCTGGTGGGACGGTGTTGACCCCTGCTGGTAGGTGCGCTGCTGCGGCTGGTACCCATGTTCTGGCCTGGACTGGTATCGCGGGATTGTGACGGGCCTGGTCTCTTGGTAGACTGGGGTGGGGCGGTGTGCCTGATCCTTCCCCATCTCGATTTGCCGGACTAGCGGATCCCGGCTATACCAAAGCCCGTTAATCTCGTATACAGGCGGAGGCTCCTCATATTCTGTTTCCACAGGTGGGGGTGCATGATGGTTCGGCTGGGTATAAGTCTGATCCCAGCTACTCTGAGACCCCGGTGCCTGTTCCTGTACAAGATGGACTCGGTGTACAGGTACAGGTGGTGCAGAAGGGGTGGGTAGCTTAATCTTAGCTACCTTTTCAGAGAGTTCCTCCACTTTCTTGGGAAGGCTCGAAAGAGACTCCATCTCCGCGACTCTCTTGTGGATCTGCTCGACCATGGTAAGCTTGTCGGCGATCATCCCCATGCTGGGGATGAGGTCCTCAGTCAGATCTGCAACAGTCCTTCTAGTTGTCTCATTGGATAATATTGAGGGAGACAACTGATAGGCCCTTGTGGCCTGTGACCTGCCGGTTTCTGCCATCTGCTCTAGGATTTTCCATACAACATGCTCGTTCTTGTTCAGATAGCTTCCTCCACAGGCGGCACTGACCAACCCCTGCATCTCTGGGGTTAAACCACAGATCAAGGTCTGGACTAAAATCGCCTTTGAAATGCCGTGGCATGGGCATTTTTGTACTAAGTCATTGAACCTGTCCCAAGCCTCATGGAACGGTTCGCAGGCTCCTTGAGCAAAGCTGGCGATCTTTGTTCTCATCTGATTAGTTCTACTGAGAGGGTAGAACTTCTTCAAGGAAAGGTCCTTGAACTGCATCCAAGTAGTATATACCACACCCAAGTTTTTCAGCCAATGAGCAGCCTTATCGCCTAAGGCAAAAGGGGTGGCCTTCAGCCGAATATAATCTTGGCCAACATTGGGATGGCTAAGATTATTGCACACCAACTCGAAGTCATGGAGGAAAGTGTATGGTTCTTCATTAAGGTTTCCGTTGAACTTCGGAAGCAGACTAAGGAAGTGGGGCTTCAGCTCAAATGCCTGGGCGGGAACTGCAGGTGCCAACCAGTTCTGAATCTCGTTCTCCGCCGGGTTATAGGTATCAACCATTGGTCGGTCGATTCCTTCTGCTGCTATGATCTGTCCCATCCGTGCCGTGAGATCTGCATTCCTCTGTTCGGCTTCAGCGAGGCGGGCAAGAATCTGTTTAATTTGTTCCTCGTCTGGTGGAACTTTAGGCGGCATCTCGTCCTCTAGTTCTGGGGATTGGAAAATAAGACCGGTGTTAGAGGGCAAATCAAGGAAGGGATTACCGAGGCAATGATCTTCCTCGGTAATCTCGGAGGAGATAAAAGGGTTGGTTTGAGAGTAACCACCCTGAGCATGTGGGAACCAGGATTCAAGAGGGTCATGAGTCCTGGGTGGTCCAAGGTGCGCTCGGACCGAGGAAGACGAGTTACTTGGGGGACTCATAGAGAGATCAGTGAATAGTGCGTCGAGATCTCCCCAATCACTCATCTTGATGAGGGAAGAAGATAGGATTTTACTCCTACCTGAAGCAAGCAACAAGAACAATCCAAGACCCTGGGTTCACACTCAACACAGTGAAGGACTCAAAGTTGAGTCCAATTTATCTTGTAGTTTTTAAGTGTGATATTCAAGCAAAAATAGCAAGGATTACGCGGCCTAGAGGAAAGTCGGCTTAGAGCCGGATGCGTCTTCCCTGTTTATCCTGTCGCCTAAGATACCGTCGATCCTCCCTTTCTTTGCTCCTATCCGGAGTGGGGACTCAATGACGTGCCCCTATCTACCTGCACTGAGGCGGAGGCTGACAAAGCTTTTAGGCCTTGTCGCAGAGTACTGCTGGTTCGCCCCTATCTACCTGTGAGGGCGGAGGCTACTTGGTACTTGTCAAAGAGTTTAAAAATATCCCACTCGTGATAATTGCTAAGATCAGTTGGCTCGTGATATGGAAGGCGGGGATTTGGGCTCTGCCTTAAGGTGTTCACACACACTCAAGTACCCTCACTCAGCCTGAATACAAGGTCGGGGATTAATCTCCCGCAAACAATTTTCAGATTTTATTCTTTTTTTTTGGTCAATACTGTTAGCAGTCCCGATTTTTAAAGTTAAGTTATCACTTTAATTAGTCCACCACAAAGCACGCCTATCGGACAGTCCCAATTTCCTGTTTAATTTAAGTGAGAAAATCAGAGGGAGAAATCGAGAAAAGCCGATGCACGAAAAATCGATGATGCTATGCCGAGTAGAGAATACTTACAGTGATCCCTTCGCTTTTTTTATGCAGGATGCAATACAGAATTGAAAACTTTACTCTACATGCAAATGCAAGCGATGAAAAGCCGCTCCTAGACAGGCAGTTCTATTAGCGTGAAGAACAGTTTAAATTTGACTAAGTACTGCGGTCTAGGTGCGTCTTTTAAGTGTATTGTGTGGTCCTATTGATTACGAGCACAAACAAGTCCTAGAGTGGCTCGAGGAGCCGCTAGTGCAAGCTAAGTTACAATTCACCCACACAGCAAACGGGACACAGTTTCACTATCTTTACACACGCGAGATCCCAAACGGGAACCGCTGGAAATGATGCGAGAAAAAATATGTGGAAATGAATGAGATTACAGGTTCTCTCAAATCACTCAAACAAATTCGAATGCGTGTTCCTCGAAGCGTCTTCGACTCCGGTGTCCCTCGCACAAAAACAAGTTGAGGTCAGATCAAGAACGACACAAAAAATGCGAAAATTTAAAAGACAGAGAAATATTCACAAGAAAAACCGGGGGTCAGACTACCCGGGGAAGGAAAATCAAACACTCAAAAATTAGCTAAGAATTAACCTAAGCCGTGCCTCCCCGGCAACGGCGCCATTTTGATGAACTCCCGCACCCTTAGTTAATTCGAGCAAATTAATTGTCCGAATTAAGTTAAAGTCGTTCGTTGCAGTCGGATACGAGAGGGCTAATCAAAAACCACTTTAATTAGATTCGAGTTAATTTCAAGCGGCAAAATTTTTTTACTGGGTGAAGTCCAAGGTCGAACTCAGGGAGGCAACTGTCTCCTTAGGTCAAATTTTAGCAAAATCCAAGTGTGAGATTTTCGGGGAATATATTTTTGGTCTTTTTCGGCTTTTCTATGCAATACACATGCAAAATCAGGCCAAATTAAATGTTAATTCAGAAAGATGTCAAATTAATTCCAAAAATTATGAAACTTGGCCAGATTATGAAATGGGATGAAATTAAGCTACTCTAATTTTTTTGTAATTTTTAGGTGTACGGATAATAAAATATGCAGACTTTAGTGAAAATAACTAAACCAATTTTAATAATTACCAAACGATGATATTTCTCAGAAATAAAATTAATCCAAATAGATCTAATTAAGAGCTATTCAAATCAACTTGAATTTCCTTAAAACATTTTACGGTTGATTAATTAAAAATCGATTAAGGTTTTCACTAAATGATTTTTCTAAGACAAATTATACGTGCAAATGATGTGAATTTTGGATATGTTGTAGCATAAACTTAGATCTACCAACTACGATTTTTCAGTAATTTTTCGACAAGCAGAGAATACACAATCAAGTAATCAATCAAAATGGGCAAAATATTACAATTTTCCACCAAATTAATTTCAATAAATACTCTGCAAATCAGAAAAATACAAATAAATGCTATGATGGTAGAACAAGAAGTGTAC
The DNA here is from genome assembly GCA_037367405.1 of Ottelia alismoides. Lineage (NCBI taxonomy): Eukaryota > Viridiplantae > Streptophyta > Magnoliopsida > Alismatales > Hydrocharitaceae > Ottelia > Ottelia alismoides. Next base: position 1,178,316 of record JAZKJV010010113.1, read on the forward strand.
TACACAATGCAACTTTTGAAATTAAAAATAGATGGCAAAATGACAATAAGATAAACGTGCAAATGCAAGGTTATAAATGCAATACAGAAAATCAAAAAGAAGTTCAAATAAAGCACAGGGACTTACATGCAATAAGAAGAAACTTGAAATTTTTTAAGAACTTGCAAAGGGGTGCAAGTGTCCCCTTTGCAAATTCCCAATTTTTTATTGTGCGATAGATCCTCTCTGTTTTGCTTCTCCAAATAGGGGAGGTTGAAACTTCATGCACACACGGAGGAGCGACGGAGAGAAGTCGGCCGACGGCGTGGCTGGTTGGTAGCTGACGTCGACGGCTGGTTGGAGGCAGAGGAGGCGTCGGCCGGGAGTGCGGGTGGTGGGCTGCGCGTGGTCAACAGCTGGAGGAGGACGTGGCCGTGTGGTGTCACGCGCGGTTCACCGCAAGGAGGGCGGTTTGGGTGCTCGTCGCTGGTCGTTGACTAGAGGAGGTGCGCACGGGTGGTTGCAGGAGCGGTGTCGCCGCTGGAGCGTGCGGAAGCGGCCGACGTCGACGAGAGTGGAGGAACAGCTGGGCTGCGCTAGGATGGCGGTGATGCTCCAGCCACAGGTGGCTGCGGTTGTTGAAGGTTGACGGTGCAGCGGCTGCCGGAGTCGTTGACGGCGAGGGAGGAGGGCCGACACACGGCCAAGGGTCGTCGGAGCAGTGGAGGCGTCCACCGTGCGGTTGGTGGTTGATGGGTGTGTGAGTGTGAGGAAGAAGAAGAAGCAGGGGAGGTGTCAATACCTCCTCTTTTTCTCATGCATTTGTTTAACAGGGCGTAAATAAGTGATGAATCGATTGACTAAATTTTGTCGAAAAATTAATTAAAAATCACCGTTGCGTTCGCAACGTGTGATTTATCCGTTGAAGTGCGATCGGTTTTGCGATTGGATGAATGAACGATGATGAAATTAAGAGAGAGAAAGGGATGAGGAAGAAGAAGAAGGAAGAAAATTACCTGGATGTGGAATGGTGCCTGGGAAGGGAGAAGCAAAGCTTCTCAGGTCGTCGCTCGACGCGCGGCAAGCGGAGCTCGGGCAGCGGCGGTTTGCGGCTGCGGCGGTGGACGGAGGGCCACCGGATCTCGCCTAGAGGAGCAGGGTCGTCGCTCACCGTTGGCTCTCTCTCCCTTGCTGTCACCAAAGAAGAAATGGAGCTCTCCTCTCCCTCACTATGAAGATGGCGGATGGGGGTGAATGTGGAAGTAGAGGAGATTATAAAGAGGAGGAGATGGAGGTTGGAGAGGCCATGGAGAGAGTGGAGGAGATGGAGAAAGTGGAGGAGATGGGGTGGGATGGAAGGTGTCGATAGTTGGCTTCCCCCTTAAGTTAAGGGAGAGTGGGAGAAGAATGGGTAGAGAGGAGAGAGAGGATGCCACTTGGCGCGCTAGGATGCGGCCATGTGGCATTTATTTTTAAAAACAACAAAAACCAAGGAGTTGACACGTGGCGGCTTTTGGAGCCACCACGTGTCACTCTCAGAAAAATCCAAAGTTAAAATAGAAAGAAAAATCAAAAAGACATAACAAAAGGGCTTAAATCAAAAAGTGTTCAACACGAAAGTTGCTCGTCTCGACGAGATCTACAACTTTCGTGAAGGGCCGAAAATCAAACGAGATCATCTGTAAAAAATATATTTTTGGGTGGTACCTTATAGATATAAAATACCGCATTTTATCTTTTGCAATTTTTTTGTCATTTTTAATTAAGAGAAAAATCAAAATAAAAATAAAGAAAATATGAGAAGAATATTTACAACTTAATCTAATTTTTTTGGATTTTTAATAATTAAGAAAATAAAATGGTAAAATACAGGGGCAAAACGGTCATTATGTACAATGTATAAAAGGGGCCCAAAACCCAAGTTTTGCATACGAGCTCCGATTTTAATGAAATTGGTCTTGTTTCGAAGGTCTCTGAATGTATATTACTTTAAAGTAAGTAGACCTAATTCGGAGGCTGTATGAGAGAGATATGTGCATTTTAAGGTCTAAGGTCTCCAATTGGGTTTGGGGTTTTATTGGGTAATTTTACAAGTTGGTACTTTTTAGTTATTTTTCTTTAATTAGTGTTAGTAATATATACACTATAGAGTTGGATTTATTAGCTTTGGAGTTAGTATAAAATATATACAAATAAGGTATTTTAAGGTGAATATTTACAAGTGAAATTGGCTTCTTATTTAATGCAAATATGAATGCTAAAATGCAGATATTATGCTTGCGTGCATGAATGCTATTTATGCAATATAAGTGGAAATATGCTGCTATTTACTCGGGAACAAAGCTCTATTTTCAACTTTTAGAGTGATGAATCACAGATTCATCATCTACTCACCATAAATATAGTTGTATATGCCTCGATCCTTTTTAATTGTTATACTCCATAAATATAAGCAATTATATAAGTATTTAACTTTACCTATTATATTCTATTCCTGGTTGTCATAATCATGGAAATTTCTCACTTTAGAGACCGAGATTATGCACAAGAGTTGCTTGAGAAACCACCTTTTAATCATAGAAACATATGATTAATAACACATTGTATGCTGGAAATACAACGTGATTAAATAAATATCTTATAGAACTATATTTGTGAGTAGGTCTTATATCATACACATGAGTTACCTAGACATTCTGGTACCTCTGTTTTAATACGTGATGAAATGCTAGGGGCATGGTGTTGGAAATTTTATTATTGTAAACAGGGGCTACGTTGTATTCATTATGATTGCCATTATGGATTTTGGAGAAATCTGTGGTATTGGGGATTACGTTGGATTGCTTTCTTTGGGAATACCTTAGAATAACTATGAAGTGCAAGAAATGAACACGGGTCCTGAGTAGTATTGGCCCAGTCAATTGGTTAATATGAATACATATCGTATCGCAAGTTAATAGCTTACGAAGGTATTACATGCATTGAGGGTGAGATATAAATACTACAAGGTGGGTGCACACCCTTGTAGTCTAGCTAAACCGACAGTGAGCCAGACCCCCACTCGAAGGACATTACAAAGTGGGTGGTGGTAGGTACTCAGGTGGAATTGAGGTGAATGCATGAGTGCATCACACCATACGGATTCTTTTTATTGCACTTATTTTGGAGGGAGCGAGACTCCTCCGACAGACTCGATTGATAAAGTTACGACTCCTTGAGCTTGTATGTCTTGTCTTGAGTGTCAGAGTACTACCAACTAGACTAGCTGAAGGATCATGCTTGCACACAGGTTTTAGGTTGCACTATGAATGAAGTGTTGCATGTCTCATTCCTAGTGCAGGCTTTCTCCTTTGACGGGTGAGTTCGGAATAAATACATGAAAATATGGATTAAGAGATGTCAATGAATTGAGTTTTAATTGCATTACTATTGAAGGCATGGATTATAATTGTATCTATATTGTAGATGTTATTAAAATATTCTCTTTTAAGCATGTTCAGTTACTGCAATTGCATTGCATGCTCTATTAATTATAATTTGTTTTATTTGTACTAGGTCAGTTCACTCACAAGTTACCTTTTCTGAAATCCAACACGAAGTGTAGAGTAAGAAACAGAGGCTTGCATTTTTTGTGGTACATCTGCAGGACATTGTTGAGGTTGAGGCCTAGTTTTGTGGTTGTTTTTCCTTTGTTCCTCTCTTTTAAACTTTTTATGATGTAGTAAAGAGACTATTAGATTCTATTATTACCTTTTGTAAGGACATCTATTTATCAATTGAAGTTCAAATTTTCTTGTGTCTTTTTATTTGTATTAATGGTATATCATGTAGGTTGTTTTTAACCGTTGTTGGGTAAATTTTGTGAATGGGTGTTGAGATATGCTACCATCGAGGTGGGGCATTATATTTCCTCTAATACTCCCATCCTTCTACTCTGTGATAATATGGGAGTCGTAGCTCAGGCGAAGGAACCCATATGGCATCAAAAGAGCAAGTGTGTGGAAAGGAAATACCAAATTATTCAGGAAATACAAAAGCATGGTGACATCGTCATCACCAGGTGGCCTCTTTTGATAATGTTGTTGATTAACTTACCAAACCTTTGATATAGAAGGTTTTTGACCAACATGTAATGATTATAAGTTTCAGGATTGTACATGAATAGTTCTGAGAGATAGTGGGAGATTGTTAGCCATGTGAGTCGAGGTTAACCATTTCTACAAAAAATATTATTGTAATGTTTAATATATGAATAAAACTTATTGATTTATTTCACTCATTGTCTGTAAATTAAATGAATAAATGCACTATAAGGTCCCTTAGTACAATTACAGTTATGTACCAAAGCCATCTTGATAATCATATAGTTTTGGTTCAATTGTTGAATTATAGAGGCTGGTGTTTGGATGAATATCTAAGAAGTTAGATTGAGCACTCATCAAGGACCGTCAAATGATTTTTAAGAGATGATCTCCTGCCTGATAAGGAGATGACGATCCTTTCTTTAAAGGCAGATATCTGACCGACCTCTTGATGTAGGTGCTCTGCATAAGAAAGGAGATTTAGAGGTATAGAATTAGTTAGGTCAAAGAGTTGACTTAGGAAGATCGAGATAACCAAGACCTATGTCATATTCTATCATGATATAGGTCTGACCCGAGATAGATGTGTTGTTATATGTTTAAATATGTATCTTTGGCAGATCGATGGGTTGATGGCCTAATCAAGGTCTATACACCGACGAGCTGGTGTGCATACAAGGGAATATGAGTAATATAATCTCTAAAAATGGATCATACGGATTCATTTGTGAATCGGAAGACAAGAGCTCACTCATGAGGTATTTGGGACCAACCAAATTCCATGTATGGTCGTCTTGCTTTGGAAGCATGATAATAATTTGTAGGTATAATATATGCTTTTGGAAATTATATGATTGATACCAACTCACAGTTATCGAATCAGAAACTTGATGATAAGACCCTAAAGAAGATAATGCAAAATTCATTTATTGCTTCGGGTTTATTGTAGGTCTTCCAGTATGCAGGTTGTATAGAAATTAAGAATACTTGAGGGTGATGTGATCATAAACGATTGTATAAGTATTATGCTTCCATTCTGAGGGAGTGATGGAACATGTATGAATCTTAGTGACTCATCTTATTATAGAAGTGATCTAATATTTAGTCCAAATGTTAGACATTGATCTGAATGCGATTCAGATGCAATGAGAAGAAAATATCTACATTTTTTATTTAATCAAGCATCTATGAGAGGTCTTCGAGATCTGAATTTGAGATGTGATCTCAATATCCAAGTCACTATATGTGGAACGTACAATCACTATGTCATTATCTCCACGTATCCACAGAGAAAACACATTGTTCTTGAAAAAGTTTAAGAGTAATTCCATTAATCAACGTGTATCCAATCATTGAGAAATAGATAATTAAATGGGATTTAATTATCATGAATAATGCGAATTTAATATATATTATTTAGATTAATGATAATGATGATCCAATCTAATTAATTGTGATTTTATTATCATGAATATGAATAAAGTAGATAACACTATCCATATTAATCATATATATTATAAATGTGATTTATATTATATTAGAGAGAGAGAGATTTGTAAATAACATTTATAATTTAAATGTCTAAGAAATGGATTCACATTGGACATTTAAGTGAAAATGTAATTTACATTTTATTTTGGGTTGTGAATTTGATTCACAAATTTTCAAAAGCATGACTGATATTTCACAAATTAATTTGGAATTATTTTTATGAAATAATTTACAACAATAGTTGTTGTGATTATTAATTGATTATGTGAGATAACAAATCTCACATACTTGGAAAAGTAAAGCACCTTCCTTGTGAGGTGGGTGGACAACCACCCTTGAGTCTGAATTCAAGTGTGATCGTCCACTCCTCATTAGGATGGATATTTGCCTCTTTCTTTTTTCTTCCTTGCATATCGATTTCATTGAATTAATTGATATTGATAATTATTCACTATAATTTTAATTAAATTAGTTGTTAGTGTGTTTGTACAATAAAATCATGGCCATTGAAAGAAACACAAATCAATCTCCGCCATTGGATTTATGCTGTCTGTGGACTGAGATCCATGGACTCCCAAAATATTATAAAAGAAGATGCAATTCTAGCTCATAATTTTAAAAAAATTTAATAGCATCTCTTTTTCTCATCATCATACATGTCTCCTCTCTCTCCTTAGAGTGGTCGTCCACTCTAAACCCTACAAAGGATAGCCATCATTGCCACGTCGTTGAGTTGTTGCTTCGGCTGCTCGTGGATCTTCATCTCCTTCAGTGCACCTCACTAATGAAGAAGATGTCGGATCTCATGTGACGAGGTCAGGAGATTCATCGCTTGGATTATAAACTTGGATTGTAAGGATCACGTGTTTCATCAATGTGCTCGCAAGTGTCTCCTCCATTGGATTGGACTTGAGATAGGATGTCTCTTACTTTAGAGACACGATCACAAACACACTTCAAGAGGTCTTCTGATATCTACTTTGTGGTTTAGATGAAAATATCTGAGAAGTGTTCTTCGATCATGTTGTCTCATCTTTTTTAAAATTTTAAATTCCATTGCACCTAGCAACTGGTGTGTCTAGTCTCTCTTGATCCATATGATGCAATCTTCATGCTTCCATGATGTGCTTAAGGTTCTCTTCATAATCTCCACCAACTTCATTTAAGGTTAAGTAACCATCATAATAGAATATGTTGCCCATAAGAGACCTTTATATAGCTAGGAACCATCATAATACACAAACTATTAACTCCAAGGTGCAGGAGTCAACTAATTTAGGCCTCAAGATAGCGAAGATGGCTTCTCTTAAAAAAGATGCACATGTGATCCCAGTTTAACCGCAAGTAATTATTTTATCCCCTTCCTAATTGAAATTTCAATTGAGTATTTGTCCTCGACATCAACATATTCAACTTGAAAGCTTGTGGCATAGAGAGAGAACATGCAAAACCTCTTAAATGGATATTTTCTGCTCTTGAGAAATTGTTGCATAGAATTTTGGGGAACTGTTTTCCCAATATCTGCTGCCAAATGTGAGCCAACACTCAATGAAGGCAGCAGTTAGGTATCATATCTTATGTATTTTCATTGCCATCAATTCCAATAACCTAGGTAATATCTACTTAAAAAGCCTACATGGAGCTGATTGCCAAAAGAAATTGTAGGGGAGTCGAACCCAACTTCAAGTAAAAGGGCCCAACAACATGCACCTCCAACTTCAAGTTCATGGTTGGCTATTATGGGAAGGGAATGATGTATCAAGCAACTACACCAGGGGAAGAGTGAGAGCTAATAAGGAGCATCACAAAGGAGAGATGCTTGTTTTTAAACCATTCTTCCTCTTAGTTCATAATTTCAATTTCTGCACAAGTTCATTATTAGATAGATACAATCCATAATGTTATAATTATCTATTTCCCAAAGCAAACATCTACTGCAGCATCAATGCATTGACATGCTGCCATTTTTTTCCTTAGACAAACATTTAAACACCATCATAAATGAACACCTAACCAAAATACCATATAATATGGTATCTACTTTATAATCCAAGGTAGATCCATCAAAAGACATCAAATCACCTTTACAAATCAAGAAAAAGAAAAATTAAGATCAACAAAAACCCTAGATTAGGGAGGAACATGTGCCCCATTATTCCTTCGCAGATTTGAATATCACCATGACTTCAATGGTAAGGCACGCTTCAATCCCAAACTACATCATAAACTCTATCACATACTAAAAAAACTCAAGGCGGATACACCAAAAATGATCAAATCACCTTAAAAAATAGATATATAATAAAAACTACAGTCAATAACAACCCTACAATGTCCCTCGTTCTCATTTCTTCACGAATTCGAACACTATCATGACATCGAGGATTGAGGTAATCTCGATATAACTAAATCACAAGCCCTAAACCGTACCTCATTTTCTCGACTCATGCGATACTATGATTATCTCTGAACTCTTCCTCGAGGGTTTGAACTCTTGGCTTGAGAAGACTCCCGATCTCTTCCTGTAAATCCATGTAAGATTTATTGAAGAAAATATGAGAGTGAGGAAGGGAGTATCGTGAAGAAATTATGTAGAGACCCAGAGGGTAGTAGGGGACGAACGACAAGGGGAATGATTTAACAAACTAACGAGTGTATCTTGTTTAGAGGAAGACTATGTGTTTCCCTTTTGGAAATAAAATATTTATTATTGTGTTTATTTATTAAAAAAATTCTTAGTATAAAAAATTATTTATTATTATCTGTATAATTTATATCTTTTATCATACCATTAGTATGCTATGGAGAAAATAATACAGTGCACACAAACTCCGAGTAAAATATTATGAATTAAAATTTTATAAACGCTTTATTTATTGTTAAATAAATGATGATGAATTTGAGAGAATCATCACTATTTATAATATAAATAGTGACAAATATATATAAGCATCATTATGTTTATAAGTTTGTAAATAAAATGACGGATTTGATCAATCGTTGTTATCTAATTATCATCATAGCCATTATTTGTTGTAGTTGACGTAGGCAGTCTTCAATTTTCCTTCACCTTAACATGGACGTAGATTTATTAAAGATGAGTATGTGATGCCTTAGTGTATTGTCAACCACACCACATGGTTCCAAAATACACTCAATATGGAAGAAAGAAATATTGAACCTCCATAGAGAGGACAATCCTTTATCAAGCCAGCTCTTTTACAATGAACAACACCAACAACAAAACCTTTTCCCACAATTAAGTAGGGTCAGCTACATTAATTCTTCGCCTCCATTCAAATCTATCTTGGATCAATCTCGGTCTTATATCCACAAAATTGAGATCCCTTCATATAGTCTCTTTCCAACACTTCTTAGGCTATCCTTGCCCTCTCTTAGCCAGCTCAACATCCCAACGCTCGCATCTCCTAACTGATGCATCAGTTGATCTTTTTTGCAAATGACCAAACCATCTTAAGTGGTTTTCTTGCATCCTATCCTCGATCGGAGCTACACTAACTTTCTTTCTAATTGTATTATTATAAATCCCATCTTTACATGTGTGTATGTGTGTGTGTGTGTCCACACATCCACCTTAGTATTTTCATTTATGCTACAATCATTCTTTGCACATATCTATGGTTCACAGGCCAACATTCGGATCCATAGAGTATAGCAAGTCTCACGGCTGCTTTATAAAACTTCCCTTTAATTTTTAAAGGAATTTTCTTATAACAAAGAACAACAGAGGCTCCTCTCCACTTTAGACCGCCTACATTTATTCTATTAGTAACATCTCCATAAATTTCCCCATCATGTTGCAAAATAAATCTCAGATATCTAAAAGAATCTCTCTTCTAAATGTTATCGTCACCAATCTTCAACTTGATTCCTTCACCACTTCTTCCATAAAGGTGCACTCCATATAATCCGTCTTAGCCCTACTTATACGAAATCCTTTATTCTCCAACTCATGCCTCCACACCTCAAGATTCTCATTTACTCCATCTATAGTCTCGTTAATCAAAACAATATCATCAGCAAATAACATATACCAAGGTAACTCATCTTGAATGTGACTTGTCAACTAGTCCATAGTCCCAGTAAAAAGAAATGGACTCAAAGCTAGACCTTGATGTAAACTAATGTTGATGTCAAAATAGCCAGTCTCTTACACAAGATAAAGCACTATCATACATGTCCATTATGAGGTTCATGTATAGGACAAGTAATTGTCTCTTCTCCAACTATCCACAATATCTCTTGTGGGACAGAATCATAAGCCCTCTCCAAATCAATAAAGATCATATGGAGGTTCATCCTTTTGGCTCTATAAATCTCCATTGTTCTCCTCAACAAATGGATGGCTTCAATAGTTGAGCGACCAGGCATGAATCCGAATTGGTTTTCTTTTATGTTGAAAACTTGACCAACCCTTCTTTCGATCACACGTTCCCAAATTTTCATAGTGTGACTCATCAATTTGATACCTCTGTAATTTCAACGATTTTGAATGTCTCCTTTATTCTTATAAAGAGGCACCATGATACTCCTCCTCCAATATTCAAGCATTTTCTTGCTTTGCCAAATAACATTGAATAGATTCGTAAGACAAGTCAAACCATGCTGACCTAAAACTCTCCATACTTGTATAGAGATGTCATCTGGTCCAATACCTTTCCCTGATCTGATAACCTTCAAATCCTACTCTACTTCCTTTCTTTGTATTCACCTATACCTTGCACAATTCAAGTAGCTTTCAATACTAACTAGATCACCCAAAGTGATCGCTCTATTTCCTTCGCCAATGAAAAGTTTATAGAACTATTACTCCCATCTAGTTTCTATATCCTTCTGAGTAGCAAGCATGTGACCTTCCTCGTCCTTAATGCATCTCACTTGAGAATGGTCTTTGGTCTTTATTTGTCTTCCTTTGGCCAACCTGAACATATTCTTCTGGCCCTCCTTAGTGTTGAGATTTTTATACAAAACATCATAAGCCTTTCGCTTAGCTTCGCTTACAATCTTCTTTGCTTCCTTATTCTCTATTTATAGTTTGTGACAGTTTCTTCTATTCTATCCTTAGACCTAGCTTTAAAGCATGCTCTTTTAATTTTTAGCTTCTCTTGAACCCCTTCACTCCACCACCAAGACTCCTTTTGACCTGGAGCTCCTCCCTTTGACTTGTTGATGAATATGCATTTCATCATCTTTATTCATTTATTTTAGCTTAAAATCCCTTATAAAACACCTATATATATTACTAAATCTATATTCTTACTAACTTGCATATGTATGTAAATATTGTACATATATTATTATTTTATCTTAAAATAAATCAATAAAGAAATAAAGGAAAAATAAATAAAAAAGACTGTATATATGTAATAGATATGGGGTGACCCAAACCCCTAGAGAAGGTCAAGACTTAAGCTAATCGACTAGGATAAAGTAGGGGAGATAGGGTCTTTAATCAAAAAATCAAAAAAAAAAATTTGTAAATAATTTGAATTTATTTGTGTATATTTGTATAAAAGATACACTATTTTTTTGTCCATAAATTGACCTCAAATTAAAAAAAATTATAACAAAAGTTGTAAATAAAAATGTTCACTGAATAATAAAAATAATTGTAAAATAAAATCATGTATAGAATAAAAGTAACTACACTCAGAAAAAGTTGTAAATAGATAATTGAATGACCAAATTGGCTCCATATGAACTCAAATTGAATCAAAGTCACTTCCATCGTATTTTAAATTAAATTATCTTTAAAATAGTAGTGGTTTCATAATTTTTGGAGTTACGATTTGAAAGATGATATTTATTTTTATACATATTGTATTTGTAAATAACTGTAAATATTTTTTATAATTATTTAAAATAAAAATAAAAAATTAAAACATAAAATAAATTAATTTCCTTATTTAACTATGTATATAATGTACCATATTATAGAGTATATGTATGTAGTTGATTTCCCTAAATAACCACCACAAAAAATTAAATAATTAAAATTTATTATTTAATTTAATAAACTGAAGAAAATAATTAATTATGTAGATAGTGTAAATAATTTTATCCACCATTAACCTCCTCCATTCTTTTCCTCTCCATTCAGATTTTGAAAAATCAAATTCAATTTTTTCCTCTATTTATTTGGCTCATCCTCCCTCATTCCAGCTTGATCAATCTTTTGGTGAGAGGAATCTATTCTCCAAGAGCAATCTTATTGTAGATAGGTGCACAGCTTTTGAGCCATTCGGAGACGAGTCGGTCCTCCTCAAGGCCATCAGGGCTTCCATCCACTCCCATTTGGTGAGATCATCATTTTTAATTTAGGTTAATCACATTTTTTGTATTTTAAATTTCATTGTCAATTTTTTTAATCTAGATCTTAGTTATTCATAATTAATCAACCATTACAATTCAATCCACCCTCAAATTCGATTTCATAATCATCCTCTCAATCTACACGTTAATGTTCTACCTCACAGATCTATCATCTCCGACCATGTACGGTGGCCTGAGATTCGATTCCATTCTATCACAACCATTGTAACCTCCTCACCCACTAATCTGTGTTTGATTTTTGGACTAAGCCACTGTGCTTGAGTCATTATCTTTGTCGTTGCCGCCCATCTCCGCCCAAGCTGCCAACTCCTACGTGCGAAGGAGCACCATCCACTGATTGGAGCCTCGACAACCTTCCCTCCCGTGAGTCGCCTTCCACAGACCGCCAACGTTCGTCCGCCCAGATCCACTGTGTCCACGTGCGGAGAATGCATGGCACCTGGAGGTCTCGACCGTCCACCGACCACGTAAAGACGACCAACCACGTGCCATTCCTTGAAGCTTACCATGGTGCTAGGAACGTCCTTCTCCTTCGCCATGCTTCCCACCGTACATCGGAGGAGAAGCCATAGCCTTGCACCACCCATCGCCTATTCGAAGAAGATCCAGATCCACCACCGTTGCATCTTGGCTTGAAGAAGAAGAGGGGTGATGCCCTCTTGGAAAAAGAAACATAGGGCTAGGGACAAAAGCCCCAATTTAGAACCAAGTTTTTTGGGCAAATTTAAATAAAGCCCTCTGGAGTTTCGAAATTTGCTAATCATCTCCTACCAGAGCCTGAGCATGTGCAGAGCACATGTTTTATTAGGTAATTTACACTTTACATCCTGCATATATTTCTTATTATAATTTCGAAGCAAAATTATTAAATAAATGTGATTAATTCTTTGTGTATCCAGACTTAATTTTGCTTGCTTTCCTTACTAAAATAAATAGCATTTATGCTGAATAAATTGTGCAAAAATTTTGTTATATTCATGTTACTTGTCTTTTCATAGTTTATTTTCTCATTGGATTTTATTTTCATTTTCTATTATTAGAAAATCAAAAATATTGCATTTTTCCTTATTGGTACTTAAAAATTCATTAAAATTGAATATTATGTCAAAAATTATAAAAAAATAGAATAGTTTTCTTTTTATGTGTTTTATCTTCTATGCAAATTTCGTGCATTAATTATTTTTAGAACTCAAATAATTTACAAAATATAAAAAATCTTAAAAAATCACAGAAAATTATAAGAAATTCAAAAATAGTGATTTCACTTCCTAATTGTTGATAATTTCTTCTAGTTTTAGGGAAAATAATGGTAGAAACTTTTGATTTCATTTTATATGTTTCAATTGCAAAATATCATGTATGTTTACTATTTTCATTATTCCCTATTTTTATTTGTATTCAAAATCGTAAAAAAATCTAAAAAACTCTGAAAGAATTATAAAAATAGTAAAAAAATTCATCAAAACACAAAAAGATTTTCTTGACGATTTTTTTATCATTTTATATATTTTTTTAGAAATACAAAAAAATAGTCATTCTCTACTTTTTTATATAGCTTGTTTGAAAATTAATTAATCTGAAAACTAAATATTTGCAAAATTAAAAACCACTAAAAATAAAAAAATCAGAAAATATAACAATAACAAAATAAAAATACCTCAACCTTGAATAGTGTTCATAGGATGCCTTTATTTATTTAATTGATTTCTCACTATTATAATAACCCTCGGGATTGTAGCCTCCCTAAGTTCGATCTTGTCATTGTACATGTACAATAATATAGAGAAATTCTCGTGCAACATTTTTGTAAATAATTTAGTTTAAGAACAAAATATATTTTTATTGCGGGATTATTTGGGTTGCAATGACAACACTTGCACATTTATTCATTACATTTGACAACACTTGCAAGGGTTTGACACACGAGGGCGACTTTCTTTGGAGAGCCAACGCAACCAAGCAAAATGGAGGTAGCTTGATTCTTCTTGGAGCCATAGGAGAGCGTAAGAGGAGTTCAACGAAACCAAGCACTTCAATAAAAACTTCATAGACTTTCATTTATTTATTTATAGCAATTTAACTCTTGTAAAAGGACATTATACCTTATTTGTGGGGTCTGTTTCTCCAAGTGTCGATGCACTTGGGGACCTCGTCGGTTTTGTCACTTTTTTGCCTTCTTCATTTGTTTTCTGATTTTATTTTCTTTATTTTGTGTGATTGAGTCTTAGTTGTAGGATTTGATTAATGATAGATTAAGGACAAACACTTAATTATATTTGTTTGCACCTATAGTTCTCGTTTGGACTTAGTCAAATTTTGAATTGCTTCTCGTTTAGACTTGGAATCGAGCATCAAGAGGGACTCTACACAGCACTTGCAGAACTCATTGTGGTGAGAACCAAAGAGTTCCCCAAGATCGGACTTTTGGAGTCCATTTCCGAATGATTAGCACTTGTGCTTCACACTAATAGAAATTTTTGTACCTAGTGCGATTTCATTGGCTTGCATTTGCATATAGATAGATTTCAATTCTGCTTAGCATCCTTGCATGTAGAGAGTTGGAGGAAAGGTGAGCATTTACGCTTTAGCATGAATAATTGATTTCGCCTCACATTTCTTTTATGACTCTCTCCCTCTGATTTTGATAACCTAGGTTGCTAAAGGAATTGGCTCCTTGATAGGATTCGTGCATTTTTATTCAAAAAAGTGAAAATTGAAAATTTAAAATTTGGGATTGCTAATATCACTTGGACCTTAAAATTAAACATAATTGATTACATCATTATTTTGGGAGAGCAACCTCCTCATTGTATTCACATTTACTTTCTCACATACATGCTAAGGTTTGTGACCCAGTTTCATAATCCAACTTAGATATTTGTACAACTTTGTGTTTGATCACCTAACTCTAAAATTGACAAGGTAGTTGACTGAACTTTCACGATCTTCACATTAGTTGAGTTGGTGAATTGGGGGTTTTCATTGTGTTTGTTTGTGCTTGTTGTTGAGTTGGTTACGATCATCATCTCTAGATTATTAGCAGTCACCTTATTCCCTCCCTCCCACCCTATTCTGATTTAATTCATTATCATGGTGGGAACCACAAGATCTCTTCCTTCGGAGAGCATAAATCTTTTGGATGCAACTCAGATCCCTTCACTCTGGCAGGTCAATAATCTCTTTGATCTTGACTAAGATTTTTTAGCATGATATTCCTAATCCATTAGATGGCTTTTCTTTTACTTCGAGAGAGAACTAGTTATTTGAATATAATCATTCGTTCTCTCCCTCGAATTGGCATAATTTTTCCCACCTCCCTGAGGGTTATCTATGGGCGGTGTACTCTGTAGTCGATTTCACTCCCTGGTTGTGCATCCGATCTATCGGATCATGAGACTGAGTGTCCTGATTATTCTGAGTTTGTTATTTCTTTCGATACTTCTGATATTTTTGTGTTTGATATTTCTTCTCTCCTTGACGACCCTCACAAGGATGAGTCGGCCCTTGAATTATTCGATGTTATACATGATCTCTCTTCATTACATGCATCAGTATTCACTTTCATATCGAATCTCCTGATCTTGACCTTCTATACATTTTCGAGACGGTGATTGACGTAGAGGATTGCATAACAGATCCTTCCTTCTCCACGTTCTATTTTTTCGGCACCAACCATTCACTCAACTCTGACCATGAGCTGAAGATTTCTTTGCTATCGATGCCCGATATTATCTATACATCTATTTACCTAGTAGCAGACTCCCGACTGATTTCCTATCTAGGTGGCCTAGTTTGCACTGTTGACCACGTTGTCTCACTCCAAGTCAATAGTGACAGTACGATATTCTCATTACATATGTAATCCTGAACCTTGATACTTTGTAGTCCTAGCCGTTGCGCCTAGCTAGGTGCGTAAACTCTAGCGCTTGTTGAGAGTTACCTCAACATTGTTTACCTTGTATATATGTGTTTCATCTTGATTTGCTCCTTCCTTATTCCATGTTATCATTCACCTCTTGTATCTGTGTACTTTACTTAGGATGTACTCTATCCTTAGTATAGGGGGGTGAATGATTCGATTGTCTCCCAACTTGTTGATATTATATACTAGGGCTATTCTACCCTAAGTATAGGGGGCAAGAGGAGCCGTTGAGTCTATAAATTCTATCCCTCGGTTTTTCCTTTTTGTACACTATTATATACTTAGGATTAATTAATCCCAAGTATAGGAGGGATTAATGACTTCATCATTCTTTGAGTCATTGTTGTATAGTGTTCTTTTCACTTTTTTATACTTAGCACGAGTTTTGTCTTCCTTTGCATCTCTTTAATCACTATGAGGACATAGTTCGAGCTAACTAAAGGTGGTGCCGTATATGTTGTACATATACTTCAGACATAACTCGTACTTTTAAAATTATAATTATTTTTAGTATATTATTGGGATATGTATATAAATGCGTAAAATCCATGTGTGTATATAGGCTTGGTCACCTTCCGTTTCGAAACAAAAAAATAAAAAAATAAAAGAAAACAAAACAAACAACAAAAAACAAGACAAAAAGTCCTCTTAAAAAATTGTATAATCCATGTAAATAATTGTATATATTTTACTAACCCTTATTCCTTAAAAAATCCCTAAAAACTATATAACCAAAAGCCTATAAAAATTTACATAACTAAAATTTCAAAAAAAGTCTCTTTTTACATGTGCATTTTTTCCAGAATCTATAAAAAGTTCAAAATTAGAAAAATTTTCACAAAAAGATTTTTCTTTTTTCCTTTGCATTGTACATATTTTCTTACATTTGCATGTTCATTTTTCATGATAATATTGACATTTAAACTAAGTCTGGAATAGAGTTAAAGAATGGAGCTTGGTTGGACCTTAATCCACTTAATTTCAAAGGGACCTTATAAGAACTGGAGTTAAGACTTTTCAAGTCCAAGTGACTTAATTCTTTCAGTACATAAGACTATGTTCACATGTTGTCTTGATTAGTCTAAGTAGAATATTTAACAACACATGTATGATTCTTTGAGACAATGGCTTACTTTTTACAAGAAATCTACACGTAGTCATTCATGGAGGAGGTAGTGAGGAGGCAGAATCTTTTGGCTTGGGGGTAGCACACGGGTATGTAAAAACTAGTGGGAATATCTATCTTCCCCTAGGGAGGGTAGTGCATCTGAACCTGATATAGAGCATTGAGGTCTAAAGACAAGATGTTGAGCTTGCAACTGGATGACCTGAGTACACAGGTCTTGCATCCTGGGATAGGTAGCTACACTGGCTACCGTTCATTCTTCTCTTCACCCCGTCCTCTTGAGTTGGTTGCCACTTGAACTTAGAAGGGAATACCCCACTCCTCGAGGAATGAGTTATTGGATTGGGGTATCATTGGGTTGTCATATTAGATACTTGAGCAGAGTTTTGGGATTCTTGAAGGCTGCTGGATTTCAAATCCGGTTCTCTTTAAGGTTCCGCCCGAATAAAATTCCAAAGGTCTGACTTGAGCTCCAAACTTTGATGTTGAAAGACAAGTTTGTAATTAAATTTAATCCATATCTTCTTCTTTTTCTTTCCTTTGTTTTTCTTTTCTACACTTATTGCATAAGTGTTTGCTAGGGACCAGTAAAGGCAAGTATAGGGGGATGATGAATCTTCGTTTCATAATCTTTATTCTATCATTTTGGCCTTAAAACCTTAGTAAATGAGTGTAAATAGGCTTTATTTAGGCATTTTATCATTCATTCATCATTGTGTAAATAGTGTATAAAATACGGTTTTTAAGCTAAAATTATATAATAAAGAAAAGAAAAGAAAAAGAATAAAATATTACAAATATTTTATGACCCGCAACCCAGAGACCTAGGCATCTCGATGACTAGGTCGACAATGAATAAAGTAGGGGGAGATAAGGGCCAAAATACAATAAAAATCCCTTTTATTTAATTCATTCTTTATTTATTTTTGGGACATATTTTTAGTTCCACTTTTTATACTTCAAATAAAGAAACTTTAAACATTAAAATCGTAGATAATTAAATATAGAAAAATACAAAATTGATTTCATACAAAAATAATAAACAATATACAAATTATAATCTAAATAAGAATCCAAAATCGAAACTCCCAGACCCATATCTTTCAAATAAAAACTAAAAATATATCAAAATTGCGTTTAATTATATATAACTTCTAATAAGCTATTTAATGAAGGTGGTTTCATATTTTTTGGAGTTACGATTTGAATGTTGAGTTTTGGACCCCTCTTGTATACTTATACCTATTAAAATATTTATTTTATTTATTAAAAATTATTCTTATAATTTTATATTTTTATGATTTTGTAAATATTATTTATAATATATGTTAACATTAAAACTAGAATAAAACACTAAATAAAATATAAAAATAAAATACTTGTATAAAATGCATAGGTAAAATACCTATACCTATAAAGAATATACTTCTATTTATTTAATTGTATAAAATACTTCATAAAAATAAAATAAAAAAATATTTAAGTACATAAAATTAAATTATAAATATATAAAATAATACACAAAATTAATAAAATGATAAATATAAAATAAAAATAAAATATTAAAATATATAGATGAATATACCTGTATATAACCCTTAAAAGGTAACTTGTAATTTTAAACTCTAAAAAATAATAAAATAATAATAAAATAATTTATAAAATAAAAAAATATTTAATAACCTAAAATTAATAAAATCAATAATTTTTTAAATGATTTTTTAATTCTTTTTCAGGGGGATTTTCCTGGTTGGTCCACGTGGACCAACCAGGTGTATTGGACAGTTGACCTCGGGTCAACTGTCTGACCCACCCCCTGCAGTCGCCTGACACCTTGGTTTTAGCCTGATATTGTGATTTTTTTGCAGCCATTCCTTTCACTTATTGGCTTGGCATTCTTCATGACTTTTTCTCCCTGTAGATTGACCTTACATGCCTAGGGTCTATCTTGGGGATTGGATAACTGGCGCGCTCCAGATTCATCGACCTTTGAGCCCATTCCTTTACCTATTAAATCCCCCCCCCCACTTTCCGATGGAGCTTTGAACCCTTTTTTGCCCTAGCCAAGCTTCCCCTTTTCGGAGCCTTGGATCGAGGAGGTGAGAGCTCCTATCTGGCCCCTTCGCGGAGGAGTTTAGCGGGGTGAATCGCTGGCTCCACCTTCATCTCCGGCCCTGGGTTGTGAGGTAACATCTTAGGCATACAGGCCTTTGAGGTTTGCTTTCTCTTCATTTTTTATGCATTTTTAGATTCACTTTACTTGTAGGATTTTATCCCCGCCTTCCCTTTTGTGTTTCTCTCGTCGAGTCTCCCATCCTGGAGCTTCCATCTCGACGTTCTCCACCGCCTTTCGCCCATTGGTGGATCACGACAGTTTGCTCGTGACCCCATTAACCTCCTTTTGCAGGTTCGAACCTTCCTCGCGTGCCTGGAGTGTTTTTATGCATCCGCCCGCACCACCAGGAGCTTCTTTGCTCCTCCTCCACGGGAGCACTCCAGCCATCTTCTGAACCTTCGGATCACCCCGGTCGATAGAAGGAACCTCCAGCATGCTTGTGGACCTCATCGCAGCTGCAGATCACGTCGGAGGATGGAGCTCGCGTCAATTCCATCTCGTTAGAGCCTTGTTCTTCGTCTGTTCTTGTAGATTGAAGTAGAGCTGTTGGATCTCTGTTGTTCTTCCAACGCATACAGCCGTCACTGGATCGGGCGCGCCAATGCCGTTCATCGTCTAGAGATCTTCTAATACCGATCGTCCTCGTTGAACCACCATCGCGTGTCCCAGTGCTACCACGTGGTAAGTGATTTCCTCTCAGCCATTGGATGCTTGAGCGTGGGTATTTTGCAACTATCACCCTGCTATTTTTTATATTTAATAGCTAGGACTCAAACATTAATATGTTGTTTATTTCTTTCTGTATAATTTACATATCGCCCCCTCAACTTTCAAGATGTACATTTGGGTCATTGGCCACGTCACCTCACATGATTAGTGCACGTGAGGCATGCCATTTTGCGATGGAACCCTTGGGCATCTCTGTATTTCTTTTAAGTCCTCAAACATTTTTATGCAGTTATAAATTTCTGGTAATTTTGCAAGATAGCCCCTGGGATTTTTGTTAATTACAATAAGGTTCTTACCAGGTCACGTTCCCCGTGCACGTGGGCTTGGCATTTTTGCAGATAAGCCCCTGTGGGTTTTGGATATAATCTTTAGTCCAGAAATTTATTCTACGCAGTTATAGTTTTGTGGTAAAATTGCACTTTAGCCCTAGACTATTGTATAATTATATAACTACCCCTGCACTAGTGTAATTTCTCTTTGTTGTCTTTAACTATTTCATGCATCTATAAAAGTCGAAAAAAAACCCCAAAAATAGATATAGGTTCCTATTGCATTGCATTTTCACACCATATTTTTATTTTTCATATTTGCACCTTTTTAATATTTTATAAAAACAAAAACATGCATTTTTATCTTTGATTGCATTAGAAAATATATAAAAATTATAAAAACTTTTTGAAAAATTCCCAAAAAAATATATTTTGTGTGTTTTTGAATTTTCAACCTTTAGAACAAAAATCACTAAAAATAAAAAATAAAAATAAAAAATAGAAAACACTAAAAATCTTTATAAAATATATAAAAATCCATAAAATTTCACAAATAGATAGTTTTAGTTTCTGAATTTTCTTCGTTTTATTATCTTTATTTTAAAACTAATTTGGGAAATTTTGTCTATTATTTGATATTTTTCATCTCCATTTTAATCTCAGTTATTTATTTTATTCCCTATTTTGAGTATTTGGGACTTTACAAATACTAAACAAATTAGTAAAAATATAGAAAAGTCATAAAAACATTAGAAAAATATAAAAATCCCAAAAATATTTTATTTCCTGAATTTTGGATATTTTTACCTAATTTTATCTCTCTCTTACTTATCTTGTATATATATCCTCTATATTACTTTATATATTCCAAAGAAAAGAAAAAAAAATAAAATATAAAAAGAAAATACAAAATCGGAAATTAAAAATCAAAACATAAACATGAAAAATAAAAAAATATATATGTTAAAAACCCACAAAAAATAGCACATATATAGACAACTTGATCACAGTCATTTTTTAGCATCATCTGCCCCGATCTACTTGCTTGCTTCCTGTTTTGACAATCTACATACTTGCATCTATACACATCCTTGTTGTAGAGTTATAATAAATTTTAACTCCGCACATTTTCTTTCATTACTTGATTTATTTGTTGTGGGTTAATTGGTGTTTTAATCTGGATTCTGTGCGGTCGATTCGACGACTGTGTTCCCGCCTTGTGTGGAACGTAAGACCGCTAGATTTTTAGGTTAAACAAATGGTGCGTTGTCGGGGAGCAACAACGTTTATATTGGTATTCATTTTCTGATTGTGATTTTTGTATATATTCTTGCTTCATTCTTTGCTCATTTATTTGATATAATTGTTTGACTTCTCTAATCACCCTCTCTTGTTGACTTTGTGCGAGGTATCGCGGATCAAGGGAGGCGCTCTACTCAAGGCGCCTGTGCACCCATGTGAAGGTAGGGAGGACTTGAGAAGACAGTCGCATTTTGAGCATTTTTTGTGCATTTATTTACTTATGTAATTTTTGTGAGAGAGAGAGAGAGAATTATTTATTTGTAATAATGCAAGAACTCAGGACTTCGGACACTCGGGCCCAATTTCCAAGTGATTGTTTACTTGAGGGCTCATTAGGGTTTTCACGGTTTTCTTCGCATTTTTTTTGTTTCCCCATTTTGTTTTCCTTATTTTGTGTGATTGAGCCTTAGTTTTAGGATTGCTTACGATAGATTAAGGTCGAACACCTAATCTATTTCCCTGTGCCTATAGTCAACGTTTGTACTCAGTAAAATCTTGAATTGCTTCTCACTTAGTCTTGGAACCATCGTGCCGCGAGAGTTCTCCATACTGCGCTTGCAAGACCCATTGTGGTGGGCACCGAGGAGACTCCAAGATAGGACACTTCGGTTCCATTCTAAGTCATTAGCATCGGTTCTTCATGCTAATAGCAATTTCTGAAACTTAGGGCGATTTCATCGGCTTGCATTTGCATAAAGATAGGTTTCAATTCTGTTGAGCATCTTTGCATGTAGAGTGTTGGAGGCAAGGTGAGCATTTGCGCTTTAGCATTCATCATCGGTTTTGATGCTTGCATTGCTTTTCCGCCTGTCTACCTCTGATTTTGCGAACTTAGGTGCTAAGTAAAATTGACTCCTCGTTAAGCGCATGCATTCTTACTAAAAATCCAAAAAAGTGATAATCAATAAAATCAGGACTGCTAACATTATTCGGCCTTAAAATCGATTAGAAAGAAAAATATGCGTCTTGGGGCATGTAATCCCCCCATTGTCTTCGTTTTACGTTGCTCGTGCACACACTAAGGATTAGTGTCAAAATCCCATTAAGCCCCCTTAGTATTTGTGCAACTTTTGGACTTCTCACCTAACTCTAAAATGGACAAGATAAAAAGAACGAGTTTTCAATCTCTACCAAGTTGGGTAGGTGAATTGAGGGTTTGTATTGTGTGAGTTTGTTTGTTCATGCTTGTGTGCATTCTAGATCACCTATGTGTATTTGCGCTTTTTTCTCGCTTCTCTTGATTTGACAATCGTAGTCTCCCAATCATTTTCCTTTTGTTTCAAGAAGGTCGACTGGAGCATTTTCTGTTCGGACTTTGCGGACCCTCGTTCACTCTAGTCGGTCTCCCTCTCTTTTTCTAGGAGGACTTTGCTCCTAATTTTTGTACATATCTGACCAACCCACTATTTCAAGATTCGGACTTTGACCTTCACCAATCATTTCCACCACCATCTCCTACACATTTTGACAACCCGCTCTTCCTAGAATATCTTAAGCCGGAATGTGATTTTTGTTCATACCCATGCTCGACTCACCCAATCTTAATATTTTGGAGTCACCTTTCATGATTTCCACTCTTGAGACCTTGAATCAGATGATGGAGCATATGAACTCAATGATGAATAATATATTTAGCGTAAATAAGATCCAGACTGTAGCTCCATTCTTAGAGGATGAGGATTCATTTGAGGATTATCATGAGAGCTTGCAATCTCCCAAAATACAAAAAATGAGAAAATTTTAAAAATTCAAAAAGAGTTCAGGAGACCTTTGGTTAATTCAGACTTTTAGGAGAGTGACCACTTGTCAGACCCCTTGACCGCACAACCTTTCACACTTCGTCCCACCTTTGACCCCGAGGATGCCGCTGTACAGACTGCTCTTAGCATGCCTCGTGTATATGCTGATTCCAACTTCCTCCCTTGTATGGAGGAGGTCCAAAAATTCAAAAAAATGTTGACCAAACTGAAGTGGTGGCCACCATTAATGAGATCATCCGTACCCCACTTCAACATGCCATGATTGATTTATCTGCTCCTCTTCCCAAGAAGAGAAAGCAGAGGAGTAGATCTGAGCGTCATATTTTGACCACGGCCACTACCCACGCTATCACACATCGTCCCATTCCTAATAAGAGGAACATTGCCACACCTTTATTAGCTGCACCATCTCTGACTACACATGTGATCACACTCTCCTCGATGGCGGTGCTTCGATTAGCATATTGCCCTTCTCGTTGGTATAGTCTCTTTACTTAGGGCCTCTCAAGAAAACCAGGATGATCATTCAGTTTGCTGATGGATCTATCAAGAGGCCGAAGGGTGTCCTTGAAAACGTCGTCATTTGTATTCAGGGAATGAACTACACCGTTGATTTTGTCATATTGCCCGTGGAGACCTCCACAGGGGAGCACTCTCCAATCATCCTAGGACGACCATTCCTCGCCTCTGCGAGGGTCGTTATTGATTACGGATCAGGAGAGATTCACTTTCGTCCTGTTAACGAGAGCGAAATGTTGATCACCGTACCAACTGCTGACTAGAGACCTACACCTGATGTGACTACACCTATCTTGGCTGACCCTGAGGACCATGACCTAGATGAGATCATCAGAGGCTTTTGTTGTATGTTGGATTCCACTAAGACCCAAGAATTCCTCTCCAAGGATGAAGACGTGGAAAACATGGATCTCGGAGGTCCTTCTTTTGGGACTTGGCATTATGTGGATGACATCCACGGGATTTACATGATCGATACCATTGAGCGGAGGACAGATTCAGAGACTAGACAGGATGGACATGATTTGACTACTTTCACTGATGAGTTTGTTCCTATTCACTTGGATTCAGATAAGACTAAAGTCGAATTTGATTTGGTTGCTTTTATTCGGGAATTCGGGCCTTTTGATGAGAAAGATGATCCGTTTGAGATTATAGAGGACAAACAGAGTTTGAATACTTCCACTGATGAGTTCGTTCCTTTTGGTTTTGACCGGGATGAGACCTCGTAGGACGACACTGATTACACTTCTACCAATGATGATGAGTTCGTCCCTTTCCACTTTGATACCAGCGAGACTCCCAAGGCCATACCTAGTCGTACTTCTTCCATCGACCCGTCTACGCCTTCTCACGCTAGGGACACTGAGGACCTATACCCTGTCGACCCTGATTGGTTAGTGTCATCTGAGGACCCTGATGTTGACATGCACCTTCTCAGATCTATTCCTCAACGGTCCCACAAGAAGGTTTGCTTTCGACCTTCTTGATCCTTTGTACATCCATCATGTTGTATATCAATTCATTTCCCTCTGTCTATCTCTTATTTTGCTCATCCACCCCATTCTCATGTTTGACTTGCTTAGGACGTACTTTGTCCTAAGTATATGGGGGTGTATGAACCGAGTGTTTTTTCGTCATTCCGTTTCATTACTCCTGTTGTTGCCTATACATAGAGCTCCTTTTACCCTAAGTATAGTGGGAGTGATGCGTACATCCTTCTCTATCTTTTTCCATCTCTGGACTTCTTTTCTTCTTTTCCTTTTCTATCGTCCTTTTCAACCGAAAAAGGTGTCGCCCCTTTTTGTCAGTATTCTATACTTAGGACGTACTTTGTCCTAAGTATAGAGGGTGTGCACCCCGATGTCTTCTATTCTTTGGTCCTTACTATCTCCTCTTCTTGTCTATACTTAGGGATATCTTACCCTGAGTATAGGGGGAGACAGTTTGAGTATGATCTATTCATTCCCACCCTTGACCCTCCCTCCTTTGTGTATAGTCCGCTATACTTAGGATTATTTGATCCTAAGTATAGGGGGTACGGTCAACTTCTCCTTCGTTCTTTCGTTCATTTATTCTTTAGATTTTCCTATACTCAGTATGAGTTATGTCTTCTCTTTTTCTCTTTGATCTATGAGGACATAGCTCAAGCTAAGTATAGGGGGTTGTATATACTCCATATATATACATTAGATGTAACTCGTACTCTTTTGTTAATAATTATGGCTAATCATACTTTTAAAATTCATTTAAAACACTTAATAAAAAAATGTTGATTATTCCTCAAATTGTTTTGTATTTACTGATTAATAAATCAGGTGAAAATAGTTTTTGCAAAATGTTTGAAAAACAGTTTCAAAATCCTTTTGAAAATCTTTTGAAAACTATTTAGAAAACATTTTTTTCCATGTTTTCAACCTTTGTAAAATTGTTTTGTTTGTAAAATTTATTTTCTTTGTGTGAAATAAAAATGTTTAAAAAATGATTTGCAAATGTTTGGAAAATGGTTGAAAAAATATTTGAAAAATCTATATATATTTTTTTGAAAAACCTTTGCAAAAATGACTTTCAAATGTGTGCACATGTTTGTAAAAATGTTTGTAAAAATTATTTTGGACTATAGTTTTCTAAATTGTTTGAAAACCCTTTTCACATAAGTTTGAGAAATATATACATCACACTACCATTCATTCATTCTCTTTCTCTCTCTCTCTCTCTCTGTATATATATATATATTTATTTATTTAAAATTGACCACTTATCCCATGTAAATTCTTAACTCTTGCATCCCTGTGTAAATATTTGTACCTAGTTTTTGAGCCAAAACTTTTTTCTTAAAAAATCCCAAAAACATTTGCAAAATTAAAAATACAAAAAATATTTGAAAAATCTTTGTGAAAAATACTAAAAATGCATATGCATCGTCTTTTAAAAAATCCATAAGTTAAAAATCTTAAAAATTGCATCACAAAAATATTTTCTGCATTTTGCATTGCATTTGTATAGCATTCGCATTTGTCGGATTGAATTTGTTAGTTGAACGAGTATAAGCAAAATCCGAAGATTGGAGCTTGACCTTAAATCTACCTAATTAACAAGAATCTTATAGGAACTGGAATTGAGGTACTTCAGGTCTAGTTGACTTAATTCTTTGAGGATCATGGGTACTTGGTTCAATGGATTCTTAACTGCCTAAGTAGAGTATTTTAGAGCACACGCATGACTCTTATCGATAATGACCTAACTTGGACACCTGCACCCTTCACATGGCTCAACTCAATTGGAGTGGTGAGGGGGATGGATTCGCCGCTATGAGACGTACACAAGTGGAAAATTTTATCCTTTTCTATGGATGGAAGTGCACCACAACCCGTCCGGTGATGATGAGTTTTGAGGACAGGAGAGTATGGGTTGCAATAAAGCTTCAAAAGAGGGATAGTCTACTGGCTCAAGAGGAAAAACACCTTATGTAAATGATTTTGTGAATAGTATTCCAAAAAAATAGCAAAAACTCCAAAAAAGTGGACAGGCTTGTAAAAAATAAAAATGTCTGTCGGAGTGTATATTTGTATAGTCAATAAGCAAGCTTGAGCTTCAAAGTCAAATTATGAGAGCATGTAGCTGGATGACTTGACTACATTGGTCTTACATCCTAGGATAGGTAGGTACACTGGCTACCGTCATTTCTTCTCTTCACCCCTTTTCTTGAGTTGGTTGCCACTTGAATTTAGAAGGGAATACCTCTCTCCTCGAGGAATGAGTTATTCGATTGAGGAATCATTGGGTTGTCATATTGGATAAGTCGGTCTCTTTGTCATTTCAGTTATGGAGAGCTACCATCACTTACACTGTATGAGTCAGATTCATGCTCATAAGGGTTTGTGTATGAGTTGAAGTATTCTAACCTGGTTATTAAGGAGACTTGAGCAGAGTTTTGGGATTCTCAAAGGCTATTGGATTGCAAATCCGGTTCTCATTAAGGTTCCGCCTGCACTAAAATTCCAAAGGTCCGACTTGAGCTCTAAACTTTGATGTTGTGAAGACAAGTTTGATAACTAAATTTAATCCATATTTTCTTCTTTTTCTTTCCTTTGTTTTTCTTTTCTGCACTTATTGCATAAGTTTTTGCTACGGACTACCAAAGGCAAGTATAGGGGGATGATGAATCTCCATTTCATCATCTTTATTCTATCATTTTGGCCTTAAAACCTTAGTAAATGAGTGTAAATAGGCTTTATTTAGGCATTTTGTCATTCATGCATCATTGTGTAAATAGTGTATAAAATATGATTTTTAAGCTAAAATTATAGAATAAAGAAAAGAAAAGAAAAAGAATAAAATATTACAAATATTTTATGACCCAAAATCCTGTTACCTAACAATCTCGATGACTAGGTCGATAAAGAATAAAGTAGGGGAGATGAGGGCCAAAATACAATAAAAATCCCTTTTATTTCATTCTTTATTCATTTTTGGGACTTATTTTTAGTTCCACTTTTAATACTTCAAATAAAGAAACTTTGAACATGATAGTTGTAGATAATTAAATATAGAAAATACGAAATTGTTTTCATACAAAAATAATAAATATTGTACAAATTATGCTCTAAATGAGATTCCAAAATCCCAACTTCCCATATCCATATCACTCAAATAAAAACTCAAAATATATCAAAATCACATTTAATTGTATATAATTTTTAATAATCTATTTAGTGAAGGTGTTTTCATATTTTTTGGAGTTACGGTTTGAAATTTGAGTATTGGACCCCCTTGTATACTTATACTGATTAAAATATTCATTTTATTTATTATTCACTATTTTTATAATTTTATATTTTTATGATTTTGTAAATATAATATATGTGTATATTAAAAAAGGAATAGAACACTAAAGAAATTATAAAAATAAAATACTTGTATAAAATACAAAGGTAAAATACCTATACCTATAAAGAATATACTGCTATTTATTTAATTGTATAAAATTTTTCAAAATAATAAAAAAATACATTCAAGTTCATAAAATTAAGTTATAAATATATAAAATAATACACAAAATTAATAAAATTAAAAATATAAAATAAAAATAAATATTAAATATATTAATGAATATACATGTATATAACCCTTAAAAGGTAACTTGTAATTTTAAACCTCTAAAAAATAAATAAAAATCATAATAAAATAATTTATAAAATAATAAATATTTTTAATTTAATAACAAAAAAATTAATAAAATTAATTACTATTTTTAAATGATTTTTGAATTCTTTTTCAGGGGTATTTTTATGGTTCGTCCATGTAGACCAACGAGGTGGATCGGACACTTGATCGCGGGTCAACTGTTTGACCCGCCTCCTGCAGTCGTCTGACACCTTGGTTTTGGCCCAATTTTATGATTTTTTACAGCCATTCCTTTCACTTATTGGGTTGGCGTTCTTCGTGACTTTATCTCGATGTAGATTAACCTTACATGCCTAGGGTCTATCTTAGGGATTGGATCACTAACGTGCTCCAGATTCATCAGCCTTTGAGCCCAGTTTTTCACCTATTCAAAAAACCCCTCGACTTTCCCATGGAGCTTTGAACCCTTTTTTCCCTAGTCGAGCTTCCCCTTTTCGGAGCCCTGAATCGAGGAGGTAACAGCTCCTCTCCAGCCCCTTCGCGGAGGAGTTTGGCAGGGTGAATCGCCAGCTCCACCTTTATCTCCGGCCCTAGGCCGTGAGGTAACATCTCAGTTATACAAGCCTTTAAGTTTTGCTTTATCTTCATTTTTAATGCATTTTTAGATTCAGTTTAGTCGTAGGATTTTATCCCCGTCTTCCTTTTCATGTTTCTCCCATCGAATCACCCAGTCTCCCCCTCGCTAGAGCTTGCTCTGGTGAGCCTCCATCTCGTCGTTCTCCGCCGCCTTTAGCCCATTGGTGCATCGTGGCAGTTTGCCCGCAACCCCCTTAACCTCGTTTTGCATATTTGAAACTTCCTCACATGCCTGGAGTGTTTTTGTGCATCCGCCCACACCACCTAGAGCTTCTTTGATCCTCCTCCTCCTTTGCGGGTGCACTCAACTTGTCTTTGGAACCTTCGGATCACCCCGACCAATTGAAGGAACCTCCATCGTGCTCGTAGACCTCATCACAACTGCAGATCACGCCGGAGGACGGAGCTCGCGTCAATTCCATCTCGTCAGGGCCCTACTCTTCGTCTATTCTTGCAAATCGACGTAGAGTCGTTGGATCTCCGTTGTTCTTCCAGCGCATCCAACCGCCTTTGGATCGAGCAAGCCAGGGTCGTTCATCGTCTGGAGATCTTCCAATCCTGGCCATCCTCATTGAACCATCATCGCTCGTCCTAGTGCTGCCACGTGGCAAGTGATTGCCTCTCCGTCGTTGGATGCTTGAGAGTGGGTATTTTGCAACTATCACCGCATTATTTTTTATATTTAATAATTAGGACTCAAACATTAATATGATGTCTATTTCTTTTTATAATTTGCATATCACCCCCTCAACTTTCAAGATTTACATTTGGGTCCTTGACCACGTCACCTCACGTGACTGGTGCGCGTGAGGTGTGGCATTTTGTGAAGGAACCCTAGGGCATCTCTGAATTTCTATTAAGTTCTCAAACATTTTTATGCAGTTATAAATTTCTGGTAATTTTGCAAGATAGCCAGTGGGATTTTTGTTAATTAGAATCAGGTTCTTGCCAGGTCATGTGACCTGAGCATGTGGGCTTGGCATTTTTACAGAGAAGCCCCTGTGGATTATGGATTTAATCTTTAGTCTAGAAATTTATTTTATTAAGTTATAGTTTTGTGGGAAAATTGCACTTTGGCATCAGACTGTTGTATAACTATATAACTACCCCTACACTAATGTAATTTCTCTTTGTCATCTTTAATTATTTCATGCATCTACAAAAGTCGAAAAAATCCCCAAAAATATATTTAGGTTCCTGTTGCATTGCATTTTCACGCAATATTTTTATTTTTCATTTTTGAGTCTTTTTAATATTTTTATAAAATCAAAAACATGCACTTTTATCTCCGAATACATTAGAAAATAAATAAAAAATTCAAAAACTTTTTAAAAATTCCCAAAAAAATATATTTTGTGTATTTTTTGCATTTTCAACCTTTATACGAAAAATTACGAAAAATATAAAAGTAAAAAAATAGAAAATAAAAAATTCTTTATAAAAATATATAAAATCCATAAAATTTCACAAAAATATAGTTTCTATGTCTGAATTTTCTTCATTTTAATATCTTTAATTTAAAATTAATTTGAGGAATTTTAGCTACTATTTGATATATTAATCCATTTTAATCTCAGTTATTTATTTTATTCCCTGTTTTGAGTATTTGGGACTTTAAAAATACCAAACAATTAACAAAAATATAGAAAAATCACAAAAACATTAGAAAAATATAAAAAACACAAAAAATATTTTATTTCTTGAATTTTGGATATTTTTACCTAATTTTATCTCTCTCTCTTAATTATCTTTTATATATATCCTCTATATTACTTTATATATATTCCAAAGAAAAAGAAAAATATAAAATATAAAAAGAAAATACAAAATCAGAAATTAAAGATCAAAATATAAAAATTAAAATTAAAATAAAAATATAAATTAAAAATCCACAAAAAATAGGACACATATAGACAACTTGATCACAGTCATTTTTTAGCATCATCTGCCCCGATCTACCTACTTGCTTCCTGTTTCGACACTCTACATACTTGCACCTATACACATCCTTGTTGTAGAGTTATAATAAATTTTAACTCCACACATTTTCTTTCATTGCTTGATTTATTTGTTGTGGGTTAATTGTTGTTTTAATCTGGATTCCGTGTGGTCGATTCGACGATTGTATTCCCGCCTTGTGTTGAACGCAAGACCGCTAGATTTTCGGATTAAACAATAGGTTGTAGTTAAATATGAATGGAATATACCAGCTCTTCGAGGAAAGAGTTGTTAGACTGAGGGAATATAGTTACCTTGTTGAGAGAGTTTGTTTCTTTGCTATTTTTGAGATGGGGAGCTATAGTTCACTTACACCGTACAAGTAAAGACTCATAGTCATAAGAATTTGTGTATGTAGACTTGTTCTA
This sequence comes from Ottelia alismoides, assembly GCA_037367405.1. NCBI lineage: Eukaryota > Viridiplantae > Streptophyta > Magnoliopsida > Alismatales > Hydrocharitaceae > Ottelia > Ottelia alismoides. The sequence continues at coordinate 1,209,593 of JAZKJV010010113.1, forward strand.
ACCTGATTGTTGAGGTGACCTGAATAGAAGTCTTGTGTAACTTGAAGGTTGTTAGGTTTTAAATCCATTTCCCAATAAGGCTCCACCGCACTAGTAATTCGAAGGCTGATAGAGCTCCAATCTACAACTTAATGACGACAAGCTTAATACTCAATATTATCCTAATTTCTTTATTTTTCCTTTCTTTTTCTTTGATTCACTTACTACCAAATAAGTGTTTGCTAAGGGACTAGCAAAGGTAAAGAATAGGGGGATGATGAATCTGCATTTCATCATCTTTATTCATTTATTTTAGCTTAAAATCCCTTATAAACCACATGTATATATTAATAAATCCATATTGTTACTAACTTGCATATGTGTCTAAACATTATACATACATTATTATATTAACCTAAAATAAGTAAATAAATAAAGTAAAAATAAAGAAAAAAATACTGTATATATGTAATAGATACAGGCTGACCTGAACCACCAAAGAAGGTCAAGACTTGACCAGATCGACCAGGAATAAAGTACGGGGGAGATAGGGCCTTTAATCAGAAAATCCAAAATAATATTTTGTAGATAATTTTGAACTTATTTTGTGAATATTTGTATAAAACTTACACTATCTTATTTGTCCACAAATTGACCTCAAATTAAAAAAATCATAATAAAAGTTGTAAATAAGAATGTTTACTAAATAATAAAAATAATTGGGAAATAAAATCATGTATAGAATAAAAGTAACTACACTCGGAAAAAGTTGTAAAGATATAATTGAAACACCAATTCTTGATTCTATATGAATTGAAATTGAGTCAAGCTACTTCCATCAAACTATAAAGTAAACTATTTTTTAAATGGCAGTGGTTTCATAATTTTTGGAGTTATGATTTGAAAGACAATTTTCTCGGGTGGTTTTTGCAATTTTACCATCTATTTGTTGTATATATTTATAAATATTTATTTATATATATTGTATTTGTAAATGATTATAAATATTTTTAATAATTATTTAAAATAAAATAAAAAAAATGAAAACATAAAATAAGCTAATTTCCTTATTTAACTATGTATATAAATGTATCATATGTATATAATATATGTATATAGTTGATTTCTTTAAATATAAAATTTATTATTAAATTTAATAAAGTGAAGAAATTAATTAATTATATTGATAATGTAAATAATTTTATCCACCATTAACCTCCTCCCTTGTTTTCCTCTCCAAGTAAATTTTAAAAAAATCAAATTCATTTTTTTCCTCTATTTATTTGGCTCATCCTTCCTCATTCTAACTTGATCAATCCTTTGGTGCCTATTCTCCAAGAACCAACTTTTCGTAGAGAGGTGCCCGTCTTCCGAGCCATCCTGAGATAACGAGTCGGTTCTCGTCGAGGCCATCTTGGCTTCCATCCACCCCCATTCGGTGAGATCCATTTTTTCTCATTTTTAATCTAGGTTGGTTGTAGTTTTTTGTATTTTAATTTCGTTGTCATTTTTTTAATTCTAGATCTTAGTTAATCATTTTAATGAACCATCACGATTCGATCCGCCCTCGATGTTGATTTCATAATCATCCTCTCGATCTACACGTTCATGTTCTACCTCATAGATCTATCGTCTCCGGCCATGTACGGTGGCCTGATACTCGATTCCATTCCATCACAACCGTCGGAACCTCCTTGTCTACTAGTCCGTGTTTTATTTTTGGACTGAGTCGTTGTGCTCGAGTCATTATCTTTTGATTTCATTGTAGGTTCAGGAATTCTAAAATAATTATAACTACTATTTTACAAAAAATAAAAAATTTGTTGAAAAAAATTACACAAAAATATAAAAATAATAATAAGTTGGGGGTGGCAGCATCTCCGCCGTTGTTGCACATCTACGCCCAAGCGGCCACGTCCTATGCGCGAAGGAGCATCATCAAACGATTGGAGCCCTGACAGACTTCCCTCCCATGAGTCGCCTTCCACAGACCGACGGCGTTCGTCTGCCCGGAACCACCGTGCCCTCGTGCGGAGAACCCACAACACGTGGAGGTCATCAACAATCCGCCAATCAGACGATGACGACTGTCCGTGCACCATCCCTTGAAGCTTGCCACACCACCAAGAACATTCTTCTCCTTCGTCAAGCTCACCGCCACACATCAAAGGAGAAGCCACAGCCTTGCACTGCCTATCGCCTACTCAAAGAAGATCCAGATCTGCCATCGCTATGTCCAGGCTTGAAGAAGAAGAGGGGCAGCGCCCCCTTGGAAAAGAAACACTGGGACAGGGCACGAAAGCACCGATTTAAAACCATATTTTTTTGCAAATTCTAATAAATCCCTCCAGAGTTCCAAAATTTGCAAATCAACCCCTATCAAAACTTGAGCATGTGCATGGCACGTATTTTACTGGGTAATTTACATTTTATGGCCGGTGTTTATTTCTTTTTATAGTTTTGATGCAAAAACATTAAATAAATGTTATTAAGTCCATCTATATCTAGACTTAATTTTGCTTGATTTCCTTATTAAAATAAATAGCATTGGTGCTCAATAAATTTTACAAAATTTTTTATATTCTTGTTACTTGTCTTTTCATAGTATAATTTTCTCATTGGATTTTATTTTCCATTTTCTATTATTAAAAAATAAAAAATTGCATTTTTTCACTGTTGGTACATAAAAATTCATAAAAAAACGAATATTGCTTCAAAATTCTAAAAAATGAGAATAGTTTTCTTTTTGTGTGTTCTATCTTCTTTGCATATTTCGTGCATTAAATATTTTTAAAACTAAAAAGTTGCAAAATATTAAAAATCCTAAAAAATCACAGAAAATTGTAAAAAAACCAAAAATAGTTATTTCACTTTGTAGATAATTTCTTCTAATTTTTAGGAAAAATAATTGCAGAACCTTTTTATTTCATTTTATATTTTTAAATTGCAAAATAGTCCTATTTGTTCATTGTTTTCATTATTCCTTCTTTTAATTCATTTTTAAAATCCTAAAAAAATCTAAAAATCTCTGAAAAATTACGAGAGCTATAAAAAATTCATTAAAACACAAAAATATTTTAGTTAGGAATTTTATATCCTTTTTGATATATTTGAAAAATCTAAAAAAATGGCCATTCTCTATTTTTGTATATAGCTTGTTTGAAAATTAATTATTTTGAAAACTAAAAATTTACTAAATTAAATTTCACTAAAATAAAAGAAATCAGAAAATATAAAAAATAACAAAATAAAAAATACCACAACCTAGAATAATGTTTATATGATTCCTTTATTTATTTCATTGATTTCTCATTGATATAATAACCCTCGAGATTGTAGCCTTCTTGAGTTCGATCATGTCGCTATACAGGTAAAATAAATAGAAAAATTCTCTTGCTACATTTTTGTTAATAATTTATTTTGAGAATCAAATATTTTTTATTGCGGGCTTATTTGGGTTGCAACGACAACACTTACACATTTATTCATTAAATTTAAAACCCACCGAAAAATATCATCCAACACTCGCCTAGCATCTCTTTGACTACCTTTCGGATACAAACTGCCTCCCACATCTTGTTTGCACTTCCACTACAATCCCAAGATAAGTTTTCTAAAACCTTCTCCCTGAAGATTGACATCTAGTTCTTGTGATCTTAGGAACCCTCCTCTTTACCAGCCTTTTTTTGTACATCCAAGACTAACAAGCGATGTTGGGTTGTCAGACTCTCTCCTTAGATTACTTTGCAGCCTTTAGAACACAACCGATCTCTTGTTCTTAACGATGTGTTCTAGTTGGCCCACTCTTATAAGTAATTAAATGCTCCTCCCTCTTCTTGAAGAGAGTGTTTGTATGAAAAGATCATATACCGTTAGAAATCCAGAATGACTTTTCGCTCTTCATTTCTATCCCCAAAACCATGTCCTCCATGCACACTAGAATACCCTGAAGTATCTTTTCCCACATGTCCATTAAGATCTCCACCTATGCAACTCATATCTCTCTGTGGGCTCCTTGTAAAATCTTATCCAGATCCTCCCAAAAAGCTTGTTTAGTCCTTTCATCTAAACCAATTTGCGGTGCATAAACTGAGATGGTATTCAGAATTTCTTCTTCAAACACTAATTTTAGCAAAATAATCCGATCCCTGAATCTTTGCACCTTAAGCACACAATCCTTCAAATCCTTATGAACAACCACTCTAACATTGTTTCTACCCTTATTTTTACGTGAATACCAAAGTTTAAAGCTTGTTTTCTCGATCACCCTTGCTTTCTCTCCAACCCATTTAGTCTCTTGAAGACATTGTATATAAATCTTCCTTCTTTCAATCATATCCACTATCTCCATCAATTTTCCAGTTAAAGTGTCAATATTCCAACTATCAATCTGCAACTTCCATTGCAATCTCTTTTGGACTAGCTTCTTACTCGCATGTGTCCATTATGCGAGAACTCTTGCAAATTTTGAATTGCATCTGGACGGTGATGCAGCGGAACTAACTTAATTACCTGCATGCGTTCCTCATGCGAGAACCCTTGCAAATTTTGAACTACATCCATGTTGCAATGTAGCGGACCTTGTCAATTTCTCATTGCCTTCGGGCGATGCAACGCACGCAGGTAGAGAATGCCTCAACGAAATCTGTATGTTTGCTTAAATCCATGTGAAAATAAAGCCTAAAGAACACAGAGATGTAATATGGGAAGCCACGAAAGGAAATATTACATGATCACACACATCCTAAGACTTCCATGGGAGGCTAAGGATTGTTCTTTGATAAATTAAGGGAGAAGCATTATGTTACATGATAATGCAAAGGCGAAATGGATCTTCACCTGTCGAAGGTAAACCCTATAAACATACGACTCCACTTTTCAGAAATACTTTTTACATATAATTATATTTGACGTATACCATATATGATAAAAGCAGCTTTTCGTATTAGACACCATATTTTGTGATTAAATAGAAGGAAATAAAAAGCTACAGCCCTTATGAAAAAGAATTGGTAGCTATATCCAGATACATCCATAAATGTTATAGAGATTTTTATAGTAACGTGGCAGATGCGAGTGTATATTAATGTACACGTGGATTCCTATGATTTGTTAAAGAGAGATAAGAGATCTTGTCATCCAATCAGACTGACACACTCGTTGTGCGGCTCTCGTTCACAGCATGATATATCCCAACAGCTTGAAATAAACCATTGCCCCCATCAACACTTCTTCATAGTAGTTCCACCTCAGATTACGGTCACCTTCTCGCCTCCGGCCTCCATCCTCACCACATATCGCCATGGCCTCCCTCACCGCAGCCACCGCCACTCCCGCTGCTGTCCGTGCTACCCTTGTTCACAAGGGTGCCGCGGCTGGCATCTCCTCTCCTATACTCGGTAGGTAACTGCTATACTTCCAATCGAGATCTTCATTACCAAGATACAAAAGCAATTGGTAATACCTGAATTTTATTAAGATCGCATAATGTTTGTACTGCAACCTTTTAATTATACGATGTATAAATAATCTTATTTGGAAACCAAGGCCAAAGTAATGGTTATTTGGAGCAGAATTAACATGTTTAATGGAAAAACGCGCAGGCTTACCGAAAATAAAGATGGGTGGCAAAGTCAGGTGCTCGGCGGAGAAGGGGAACGCCCATAGTGTTGGGGTGGCTCCTTCACTGGCGGCAATGAGTGTGATTGCCGCATCTAACCCCGCATGGGCATTGGTGGACGAGAGGTTGACGACGGAAGGAACCGGGTTGAGCTTGGGTGTGAGCAACAACCTGCTGGTATGGATCCTGCTGGGAGTCTTCGGCCTAATCTGGACCCTTTACACATCCTACACCACCACGCTGGATGACGACGAGGACTCCGCGCTTTCCCTCTAAGTTTTCAGCGTTTAAATTTAGCTTATCGTCTCTCTTGCTTTCTGTAAAGCTTGTGATGCGGCCTGAGCATGAGATTGTGGATGGATCATACCTATTCTCGCCACTTTAGCTGTTACGTACTTCTGGTGATAATGACTGTATGGAGATTCCTGATTCTCAAGCAAACCTTAGCAGAACACAGTCATGATATTTATCTCTTGCATATAGTGAGACTGAGTACAATTGTGTTGTAGTTGCTATGCAGAACAGGCGCTGAAGCTAATTTGTTCGCCAGAACTACATAAATCCGTTGCCTCCACATGGATCTATGCGGGTGTTATACCTAGGTTTGGATTTAAATCGACAAATGAAAAAAAATGTTTGTGATAAAAACAAAATAATAGAGAATGTCTTTTACAGTTTAATTTCCCAAGCACAAAAAGAACATGCTATTGTAAAGAAATAAAACTGCTAATACTCTACTGGAAATTTGAAAGTCCATTATTGAAAACAGTATACGCAAAAACCACCCCAGAAACCTACCCAAATCATACGTGGCATCCCATGTAGCACCCAAAATCTAACCTACATCCCATCCGTCATCCATTACGGGCGAGCGGAGTAGAGGTCTATTGTAAAGCAGAGTCATGCTCGAGCTGCTCGATCAAGATAGAGCAATTCACACGAAATCCGGGTTTCTGTGGAAGCTTTACCGTGTGACCACTCAATCTTGATCGAGCTGCTTGGGCATGCATCTGCTTTATAGTAGACCTATGTTGTACAGCAGACGATCCATGCTCAAATAACTAATTATAGTCAATCTCTAGTTCTACACAAGGCAACAATACAACAAAATTGATTATAGTGATGTTTTTTTTTCAAAATTCATCACTAAATTAGTCGTTGTTAAATATATAACGATGATATTATTCATTGTGAAATGAGTTTTCGTACTCAAAATTAGCGACGAATATTATATTTGCCGTTATATCATTAGTAATGGTCCACATAGCGACGTTTATCCATTGTTATTTTTCAAAATATCAACTAATGGTCACTATTTTTTTAGTTAAAAATTAGCGATGATTAATTAAAAGTTTAAAAAATAGCAACAGATAAGCGTCGCTATGTGGATTTGCTAATGATATAACAACAGATATTACATTCATCGCTAATTTCGAGTAAGAAAAATCATTTCGCAATGAATAATATCGTCGTTATATATTTACCAATGGCTAATTTAGTGATGAAATTTGAAAAAATCATCACTATTGCTCAATTTTTTTGTAATGCGAGAACATCATCGTTGAAAAGACCGAACACGAACCTCTAATTCAAAGAACAATCAACCCGCATAAAATAATTAAAGCAATCAAAGTGAAGTGAGTCAGATTTTATTTTATTGTAACTCTAGAAAATATGTGTATAGTGATAAGTATGTACAATGTCAAACCAAAAAAAGCAAATGGGAGTAAAGAAAAAGGAGCAACCTTCTTTTGTGTTTTTGTGCCTTTTGGCTTGAATTTTTTGTGGTTTTTAATTATATTAAATTTTTATAGATTTTTAATAATTTGAGTTTTTAATATTTTAAATATTTACTTTTTATTATATATTTTTTAATTGTGTATTTTTTAGTTTCTTTTTATTTTTAAAGATATAATATATATCTAGTTGGAGATAATAATAGTAATAGATATAATAATACAGTATAACTAATATATATACAGAAAATATAAATAAGAATGATCTTTTTTAGGATTTCTAAATGTATTTATCGGTATTTATAAATAGCAATAGTAATAATAATAAGTATATAAGCAAATATAAGTATATATAGTATATAGGTTTATATTTATAAATATATCTAAAAATACTCAAATTTAATAAAATAAAATGTTTTTATATTTTCTCTATTTTATAAATTTTTATGTATTTTTTTTCTAATTTTTAGGTAATTTTAAAGTTTGAAAATAGACTAAATAAATATGTCGAAAGTTTTTTATTTTAAAAATAGATTTTAATATCAAAAATCCCAAAATTAATTTTAATATAAGAGATATAATATAAATTAAAAAGTGCAATAAAAACATTTTTTTTAGATTTTTACAATTGTTTTCTAGTATTAAGAGGGTTTTTCGATTTTTAAGGATTTCTTTTTATTTTTAAAATTCTTGGTATGAATTTATAATAGTAGTATATAACCTATTTTTAATTTTTAAAATTGGTTTTATAATTTGAAATTTAAAAAAATCATCACTATTGCTCAATTTTTTTGTAATGCAAGAACATCATCGTTGAAAAGACGGAACACGAACCTCTAATTCAAAGAACAATCAACCCGCATAAAATAATTAAAGCAATCAAAGTGAAGTGAGTCAGATTTTATTTTATTGTAACTCTAGAAAATATGTGTATAGTGATAAGTATGTACAATGTCAAACCAAAAAAAGCAAATGGGAGTAAAGAAAAAGGAGCAACCTTCTTTTGTGTTTTTGTGCCTTTTGGCTTGAATTTTTTGTGGTTTTTAATTATATTAAATTTTTATAGATTTTTAATATTTTGAGTTTTTAATATTTTAAATATTTACTTTTTATTATATATTTTTTAATTGTGTATTTTTTAGTTTCTTTTTATTTTTAAAGATATAATATATATCTAGTTGGAGATAATAATAGTAATAGATATAATAATACAGTATAACTAATATATATACAGAAAATATAAATAAGAATGATCTTTTTTAGGATTTCTAAATGTATTTATCGGTATTTATAAATAGCAATAGTAATAATAATAAGTATATAAGCAAATATAAGTATATATAAAATATAGGTTTATATTTATAAATATATCTAAAAATACTCAAATTTAATAAAATAAAATGTTTTTATATTTTCTCTATTTTATAAATTTTTATGTATTTTTTTCTAATTTTTAGGTATTTTTAAAGTTTGAAAATAGCAAAACATGGACTAAATAAATATGTCGAAAGTTTTTTATTTTAAAAATAGATTTTAATATCAAAAATCCCAAAATTAATTTTAATATAAGCGATATAATATAAATTAAAAAGTGTAATAAAAACATTTTTTTTAGATTTTTACAATTGTTTTCTAGTATTAAGAGGGTTTTTCGATTTTTAAGGGTTTCTTTTTATTTTTAAAATTCTTGGTATGAATTTATAATAGTAGTATATAACCTATTTTTTATTTTTAAAATTGGTTTTATAATTTTTGTATTTTATAACTAAACAAGGGAAATATGGCATCTAAATGAATTTTAATAAATGGAAAATATAGCAAAATGCTAAGTAAAAACAAGGGTGAGCATCAGCACTATATCCAGCATTATTTTTTGATTCAACGGAGCATTTAATAAATAAAAATATATAAATAAAATAAAATATCCTAGCAAGGTTATTTTGCATTAAAAATAAAGTCCGATGTATTCTATACAAATATTCCTAAAATATTACATTAATTTTACAACTTATTATACTAAAAACAAATACAAGAAGATGACACATGGCACCTCACGTGAATGGCCATGTGAGGGGCCTTCTTTTCGTACTATTTCTTACAGATAGTCAAATAATTGACAAAATATCCTAATATTTACATGACTGAAAATAATACAAAAAGTTGTAGGGGTTATTAATGAAATTACCCCATAATGCTTCAACGGAGTGCTCTGCGCATTCCATGTAGCATGATCAAGCAGATGAGAGGGCTTTAACTCGTAAAAAGATCCAATAATAGAGATATAATCTGGAGCTTCAGCCTTAATCAGATGGTTCTGACAAGATGAGGGGGAACATGGAAGAAGGTCTTTTTCCCTTAACTTTGATTATTGATGTTGGACATGAGAGCCCACGATGAGCCATTATGCAATAAATGTTATTAGAAATCATTCCCTGATCTAAAATGAAGAATAACTAATTTTCATAATAGGTCCCTTAGTACAATTAGGTTTATGTACCCCGGCCATCTTAATGAACAAACATCTGTTGATTCAAATATTGAATTATGGAGGATGGTGCTTAATGATATCTAAAGAGTTAAATTAAGACTCGTCTAGCATCAACAAGAGATTAAAGCAAGGATATCCAACATGAGAGGAAGATGACATTTCTTCTCTATAGACTGATACCTTATCTGAGCTTTCGATGTATATCCTTTGCATGGGAATAGAGATTCGAAGGTGCTAGATAAGTTAGGTCAAAGAGTTGACTTAACGAGATCGAGGTAACCAATACTTATGTTGCATACTGTCATGCTATTGGCACACATCCTCTGACTAGAGACAAATGTGTTACTATATTTCTGAGTATGTACATTTGGCAGATTGATAGGTTGACGGCCTGATGAAGGTCAATACACCAATGAGCTGGTGTGCATGCTAGGGCATATGAGTAATACGATCTCTCAAAGGGATCCTATAGGTTCATTACTCAACCAGCAGGACATGAGCTCACTCATGAGATATTGGGATCTAATTCCGTGCATGATCATCTCGCTTTATAAGCTTGACTAAATTTGTACATTTGATATATGCTTTTGGAAAGCATGTGATCAATACCTAGGTATGATATATTCTTTTAGAAAGTATATGAACTATACCAACTCCCAAATGATCAGATGAGAAACTTAATGATAAAATCTTGAAGAAGACAATGTAAAATTGATTTAAATCTTTGGGTTTATTTTAGGTCTTCTAGTACACGGGATGTACATGTATTAGGAATACATGAGGGTATTGTGATCATAAACAATTGTATAAACTTGACTCTACTAATCCGAGGGAGTAATGAAACATGTTTGGATTTTAGTGACTCCTCTCAATACAGAACTAATGTAATCATTAGTTCAAGTATTAGACATTGATCTGAATGTGATTTAGATGCAATGAGAAGGTTAGGTCGACAGCCTTGATTTAATTAAGCATCTAAGTGAGGTCCTCGAGATCTGGACTTGAGATGAGATCTCAATATCCAAGTCACTATAAATGAAATGTACAATCGCCATATCCTTATCTCAACATATCCGCGGAGAAATCGCATTATCCTTGAAAGAGTTCAAGAATAATTACATTGATAGAATGTGTATTCAAGCATTGAGAAATCAATAATCAAATGTGATTTAATTATCATGAATAATATGAATTTGATTCATATTATTTAAATACATGAGAATGATAATCTGATGTAATTAAATGTGATTTTATTATCATGGATATGAGTAATGTGTACAGTATTATCCATATTAATCATATATATTATAAATAGGATTTATAATATATAAGAGAGAGCTATTTGTAAATAAAATTTACAATTTAAATGTTGACGTGAATTGTATTCACATTGGACAATTAATTAAAAATGTAATTTACATCTTATTTTGGTTGTGAATGTGATTCACAAATTTCCAGTGACATGATTGAAATTTGACAAATTAATTTAAAATTATTGATGTGAAATATATTACAATAAAAGTTTTTGTAAATAATTAAAGTATAATATGATATATATATATATATATATAATCTCACCAACTAGGAAAAAGTGGAAATGCTTCCATAGGAGAGGGAGGACAGCCACCCCAGTCCTATTTCTTGGTGATCGTCCACCCTCCTCATTATGAAGGAGCTTGCCTCCTTTTCTAATCCTTTAATGCCTCCTGAATTGATTGAATTAAATTATATTGATTATTATTTGATATATTTAATTTAATAAAACAATGTTTTTATGTTTTTAATAACGAAATCATTATCATTGAAAGAACAAATCAATCTCAACCATTGGATTTGTGTTATCCATGAATTGAGATCCATGGACTCCCAAAATATTATAAAAGCAGAGGCAACCCTAAATCTTTTTTTACAACATATAATTCATAAGATATGTCTCTCTCTCATCATCATACACATCCCCTCTCTATTTCGAAATGGTCGTCCACTTTGTGACCTAGAGAGGATCATCGTTGTTGCTACGCCGTCGTGCTACCGCATCGATTGCTCATGGATCTTCATCTTCTTGGTGATTCTAATACACATATTGTTTGTTTGGTTGCTGGGTTGGTATTGGGTTGGGGTACCCCTGTGAATAGTAAATCGTGAGGAGGATTGGGAGGGTTGGATGGAGGGGTACACCAGTGTACCCCAACCCAACCCTGCCCAACCCTTCAACCATACAAACCCATAGAGAACCTCGGATTTTGTGTGACTAAATCAAGAGATCCTTCTCTTGGATCAACATCTTGGATAGTAAGAAAGACACATTTCATCAACGCACTCACAAGCGTCTCCTCCGTTAGGTCGAACTTGAGACAGGTGGTCTCTTCGCTTAGATCTTAGATCGCAACCACGCTTCAAGTGGTATTCTGATATCTATTATGTGTTTGGATGAAATGATCTGAGAAGTGTTATTGAACCACATGGTTCCGTCGCTTTATTTTAAAAAATCCATTCCCCCCATCTAGTGTGACTTGTCGCTCCCGATCGCATATGATGTGATATTCACGCTTATAAGGTTCTTTACATAACCTCTAATTATTAAAATATAAAATAATACATACTTGTGAAAGCTTATACTATATGGTAAAATCAAGCAAATCCTAATTATTTGTTGGTTGATTGAATGGATTAATAATTGATTTAATATGATAAAATCAATTAGATCCAGTTAAACACTCTATTATGAATAGAGTTGTAATTCCCTTTGAATAATTAATTATGTGAATGTGATTCATAATAATTAATAAAATCTAAATATGATATGGAGGATTTGTATAAATGCCATCCTTGGTCTCTTGTCAAGGAGAAGGGTTCCATCATCATGGATTGTACGTAGGGGACGCATGTCCAAAGTGATAGCTCCTACATACAAGCGCACATGGATCGGGCTCTTTACTTCTCGAAAGAGTAAGGTCGCATGCATATTGAACCCAATATCGGTTCCTTACGTTATTGGGGCGATATTGGATTGCGCATGGTGAGTTATACTCCTATTGATGGTTTGTTCAATTAAAGAGGGGTCAATATTTCCTCAGGGGTGGTGGGCTCGACTGTTAAAGATCGAATTGGAAAATGCAATTGGAATTGCAAGGCGGAATGAGTTCTTGCTTCTTTTTATCCAAGTTGCGTTTCTTATATTATTGGGATGAAACAAAGGTAAGAAGGAGATCCTAGATATTGCTTGAGATATAAAGGTAAGTATGTTTCTTTGTTTGAAAGTGAATATAAGGGAATGATTTTTCAGAGTTGACAAGGCAAGACAACTTGAATATATAATCCTTAATCAAAGTAAAAATATGTATTATGCAAATTATCTTATCTCAGATAACCTTCATTAAATGCACTCAAAACCATACTCAATAATAACCAGTAAATTATCATGGATTGGATACATGATCAAAATATGATAGTTGCAATTGGACACATAATGTATGTGGTGGCGATGTGCAGGTCTCCTCGTACAATGAGGAATGGAGATTAAATAAATAATTGGACAACAACCTTGGGTTTGTATGTCTTTAAAGTCTTGATCTCTCATCGAATGTGCTTTAGAAGTATCATGTTGATGATAATCGTAATTATCGAAAATCATTATAAAAACTAAGAAGATGTTTTGGCATACATATGTGCTCTCGACATTTATAATGAATGACATGGTTCACTACATTATGCAAAAATGGTGGCTTGATAAGAGATGATGTACTCAAAATATTTGAGTACATGCCTGGACCAAAGTCTATAAGAGTTGAAATGGATGCAGATACAATGAGTGTCATCATTCTACTGTATATACTCATGTCATTCATGAAGCTTCATAAGATTTGTATTGTATGAATTAAATGAAGCATATATAAATGTTGAAATAATCTTATATTGAATTCTTATGAATTCAACGTAAGAGATCCTTTGTCTTAAGAAATAGTTGTTTATAGATGAAGGAATGCTAGTGAAAGCATGGGTCTGACCCAACTAAGAAGGAAAGTCAAAGAATTGAATGTATTTCCGTAATTTTCACACGTATGACATCCAAAGAGTTGGATGAATGCCAATGTTACAACATGTTTATGTAATGGTATGCCTATCTTGACTGTCTAGGATCCTTATAGAAAGACTCGGATGGTGCATCGACATAGTATACATCTAGATATAGTCATTGAAATTGTCTTGCTTATTAGATAAGATCAAAGTCTAATAATTGTATCTCTTTCTTCTAATAATACTTGCAATTGGGTTTATATGTTTTAGAAGACTAGAAAATATGATCTTAAGGTTTAATAGTCATCCACATGGATGTTGATGCAATTGTTGCAACAATCCCCATTGTATATATAGACTACATATTTTCAGTGGGACAATCCATAGTGTTAGAGAATGTCTCTATGACCTAGATATTAGAATACATTCATTATTTACTTCTAAATGTTGGAAATAAACATGCACTTCGGAATAAACCTATCGTAATGAATTATGATGGATATATTTCAGATAGTAATCTAATATCAAGAGGACTATCCTAAATTAGAGATTTAATGAATGGTTCATTAACATTTCTAAATGCTAAAAATTTAAAACTTAAAAGATGAATATGAGGATGAAGATCATTTGACAATGATCTAGCATCAAACCTTGGACATATGTTCGTTGATGAGATCAATAGATTAGTAAGAGATGAAACTTTAGACTATCTGAAATTTCAAATCTTATATACTGGTGAATATTGTATTTAAAGTAAAAATATCCAATGTACCCTTCTCTGAGAATGGTGTTGGATGCCAAGGTATTCAGAATCTCATACATATTGATGTATGTTCGATATCATAATAAACATTAATGATATGTGATATCTATTGATGATTATTTGTGACATGAGATTTCATCTCTCCACCTTAGAAATCTTTGAAATGTTCAAAGATTTCACATTTTAAGTTTAGAACAAAAGTTTGAAGGAGATAAATTGACATTGATATAACCAAGGTAGCAAGTACATATTAGATGAATACAAGGAAATGTATAAAGGAATATCATCCTATCTCACTCCTCCTAATAGACCTAAACTCAATAGAGTTTTAGGGAGATGCAATTAGATCATGTGTGACATGATTTGATCAATGATGAATCTTACCACGATTACCTCTTAATTTCTAGGTATATATGTTGTAGAGACTAGAATATATATCCTTAATGATATTCTATGCATATCTAAAACCCGAAAACCCTCATAAGATATGGTTTGGAACAAAGCAGAGTGTTGGACACTTGAGGATTAGGGTTACTTGGTCCATAACCATGTCATGTATGGAAGTAAGAAAGAATCTAGCACCAGAGAGTGCTACTTCATTAGAGAAAATAAAGGACGGTATTGGATACCTACTTTATGATCTTGAGATTCTTAAAATATTTCATCTCTAAGAAACTTCATTAGAAAAATAAAGGATGGTATTGGATACCTACTTTATGACCTTGAGATTCTTAAAAGTTTTCATCTCTAAGAATATGATTCTAAGAGGATGACTTTCTTGAGAATCAAGATGATAATTAAGTAAAGGAACTCATTGAATCTTGAGAAGATAATGAGGTTCCTAAAATCAAAAACTAAAAGGACAATTAAAGATGAAATACTCATACCTCTTCAAATTAGTTTGAGGGTTGTTACACCACCTAAAGGGTATGGATTCCATGTGTTATTTATGTTTGATATTGATCTAACTTCATATGAAGAAGTTTCCAAGGATCATGACATGGAGAGATGGATGTTAGTAATAAAGTATAAAGTAGACTACATATACAAGTGTTGTATATGGATCCTCGAGGATCCGTCTCTAAGGGTAAGACCCGTTAGGTGTAAATGGATCTTCAGGAAAAAGAGGGAACCTGATGAGAAGGTAGAGACCTTCAAAGCACGGCTCATATCTATAAGATACACACGAAGAGAAGATCCTTATTGCGAGACTTGATCTTCAGTGACATGCCGAAACCCATCAGAATATTGCTAACTATAAATACACAACTTGGCTATGACATCTATAAGATGTAAGTCAATATTACACTCCTCTATGAATTCCTTACCGAGGATACGCATATGAAGTAGCCCCATGGCTTCATAGTCAAGGAAGGAAAATATGTAAGATAACTCAATCGATGTACTTAAATAAGCTTCTAGTAGTCGTAACATCAGATTTAATGAAACTGTAAAGGTTATGATTTCCTACAAAATCTTGACGAACCATGTGAAGCTTAGTGAGAACGCCATTTGTGTTCATCATGCTAAATGTAGATGAAATCCTAATTATTTAGAATTATATAAGGATGATAATAAGTGTTTTATGGTCTGTCTATTCCATACCTTAACATATGATCTCAAGGATACCTCTTAGATCTTAATTTCGAAGATATTCAGAAGTAAAGAGAAGAGGGTATTGGGACCATCACATTAATGGTACACCTTGGAGATGCTCTAATTTTTTTGAAAAACCTCAAGGAAGTCTTCTTTCCCTTAAGATATGGTACTAACCTATCGAAAGGGATAACACCTCAATTAGTTAAGGATGTGAATGCCAAATCTATATGCCCTAGTGCATTAGATATGGGAAGCTCTATGTATGCTAGATGTGTACAAAAGTCATATGTCTACCATGTAGTGGGAGTAGTAAACTGTTACTAATCCTACTATGGAGATAAAACACTTGATTGCAGTAATAACAATATCTTCAAATATGAAAATATTTTTAAAATAGTGATCTCGAATCTTATCTTCAAGAACTTAACACTTTATAGATAGTGATTTAAAAGGTCTTAACTATATATGCCTTATAATACTTAAGACTAGGTCTTAGTGATAGGAGATAGAGATCTCCAAGAATATGGGTATCTGATAAGAATGATAGAAATTACATACGAGTTATAATGACTGTTAATTATAAGGTCAAATACACTGCAATTAACAAGTTTAGTATTGGTTGCAAAAGATGCAACATTCGCATTGGATGTGAGCATTGTTTGTAGGAGATAGGCAAGTACCGTAAAAGGACTTAGTGTACTCTCAGGAACAGAGTGACTAGTCAGCTTACCAAGCTATATTTCTAAATGGCTTATGATTAGCACATAATTATGGGTTTAAAGATTAGCTTATTAATGGATCTTTGGGCTAGTGGGAGATTGTTGGATATGTGAGCCCATGGTGAGCCATTATGTAATAAATATTATTGCAAATCATTCCTTGATATGAAATGAAGAATAACTAATTTTCATAATAGATCCCTTAGTACAATTAGGGATATGTACCGTGGCCATCTTAATGATCACACAACTGTTGATTCAGATGCTGACACACCGAGGTTGGTGCTTGATGATATCTAAAGAGTTAGATTGAGGACTCATGAAGCAATCTCAAATGATGTTAAGAGAGGATCTCCATCCTGAGAGGAAGATGGCAATTCTTCTATATAGGCTGGTATCTAACTGAACTCTTCATGCAGGTCCTCTGCATAGGAATAGAGATTCAGACCTATTAGATAATTTAGGTCAAAGAGTTGACTTAATGAGATCGAGATAACCAAGACCTATGTCGTATACTATCATGATATAAGCATGCATCCTCTGACCGAAGACATATATTTTACAATATGTATGAGTATGTACATTTGACAGACTAATAGGTTGATGGCCTAATCAAAGTCTATACATCGATGAGATGGTGTGCATACAAGGGCATATGAGTAATACGATCTCTCAATGGGATTAGACAGGTTCATTACTGAACCAGAATGACATGGGCTCACTCATGAGATATTGAGAAACAATTATGTGCACGATCATCTCACTTTGGAAGCTTGACTAAATTTGTAGAATTGGTATATGATTTTGGAAAGTATATTATCAATACCTATGTATGATATATGCTTTTGGAATGTATATCATTGATACCAATTCCTAAATGATCAAATGAGGAACTTAATGATAAAACCCTGAAGAAGATAGTGTAAAATTGATTTAAATCTTCAGGTTTATTCTAGGTCTTCTAGTATGCAGGATGTACAAGTATTAGGAATACCTGAGGGTGATGTGATCATAAATGATTGTATAACCTTGACTCTTCCATTCCGAGGGAGTGATGAAATAGATTTGGATTTAGTGACTCCTCTCAGTAGGGAAGTAACCTAGTCTTAGTACAAATGTTTGACATTGACCTGAATGTGATCCATATGCAATGAGAAGATTAGGTTTATGGCCTTGATTTAATCAAGCATCTATGAGAGGTCTCTGAGATCTTGATTTGAGATGAGATTGCAATATCCAAGTCAGTATATATGGAACGTATAATCATCATGTCCTTGTCTCCAAGAATACATGAAGAAAGCGCATTATTCTCGAGAATAATTCCATTGATATAATGTATATCGAAGCATTGAGAAATGGATAATTAAATGTGATTTAATTATCACGAATAATGTGAATTTGATGCATGAGAATGAGGATCCAATGTAATTAAATGTGATTTAATTATCATGGATATGAATAATATGGATAATATTATCCAATTAATCATATATACTATAATTGGGATTTATAATATATAAGAGAGAGCTATTTGTAAATAACATTTCAAATTTAAATGTTGATATGAATTGTATTCATGTTGGACAATTAACTGAAAATGTAATTTAAATTTTATTTGGATTGTGAATGTGATTCGCATATTTTCAATGGCATGATTAAAATTTCTCAAATTAATTTAGAATTATTATTGTGAAATAATTTACAATAAAAATTGTTGTAAATAATTAAATGAATGCGTGAGATACATAGTCTCAAAAATTAGGAAAAAAGGGAGATCCTTCTATAACGTGGGGGGGACCACCCTAGTCTTATTTCTTGGTGAATGTCTACCCTCTTCAGTAGGAAGGAGCTTGCCTCCTTTCCTAATCCTCTAATGCCTCTTGATTTGATTGGATTATTTTATATTGATGATCATTTAATATATTTAATTTGACTAATTGTTATTATATTTTTTACAACAAAATCATGGCCATTGAAAGAAACATAAATCAATCTCAACCATTTGTGTTGTCCATGAATTGAGATACATGGGCACCCAAAATGTTATAAAATAAGAGGCAACCCAAGATCTTCTTTTACAACATAGAATTCACAAGCTCTCTCTCTTCTCATCATCATATTCATCCCCTCTCTCTCTAAGTGGCCATCCACTTTGTGACCTAGAGAGGATTGTCGTCGTTGGTATGCCATCATGCTGCCACCTCGACTACTCATCGATCTTCATTTTCCTCGGTATTTTTGATATGCGAAGAAGATCTCGGACTTCTTGTGATGAAATCAAGAGATACGTTCTTGGATCGACATCTTGGATCGTGAGAAGGACGTGTTTCATCAAAGCACTCGCAAGCTTCTCCTCCGCCGGGTTTTACTTATGATAGGTGGTCTCTTCGTTTAGAGGCTTTGATCGCATTCATGATTCAAGAGGTATTTTTTGAATGATATTTTTGAGGTTTTTATTAGATGAAATAAATGTGTTGTTGTTGCAACCCAAAGATCCCTCAACAAAAAAATTATTTTATTCTCAAACTAAATTAATACAGATTATGTAGCAATAGAAAACTATGCTATTTATTTTACCTGTATAGCAACATGATCAAACCTAGGGTGTCCACAAATCTTGAGGGTTATTCTAATAATTGAATATTTAACGAAAAGAATAAGGAATCCAAATAGGAACTATCTTGGTTTTTGTAGGATTTTTATCTTTTTATTTTTTTGATTTCATTATTTTTATATTTTCAGTTTTTGTATTTTAGTGGTTTTTAATTTTGCAAAATTTTAATTTTCAAAATAATTAAGGTTTTAAAGAACTACGTGTAGAGCTACGTATAGAGTGATTGTCCAAGATAAGCCATGGTTTAGAAAAATCACACATGTATTGGTAAATATTCTACTTATATTAATCAAGACAACATATGAACATAGTCTTATGGACTCAAAGAATTAAGTCACTAGGACCTGAAAAAACTTAACTCCAGTACTTATAAGGTTCCTCTGAAATTAAGTGGATTAAGGTCCATCTAAGCTCCATTCATTAATTTTATTCTAGACTTAGTTTAAATGTCAATACTATCCTGAAAAATGCACATGCAAATGCAGGAAAATATGTACAATGCAAAGAAAGGATAGCAAAATTTTCTTCTTTTTGAAGCAATTTTCTAATTTTGAACTTTTTATGGATTTTTGAAAAAATGGTGCACATGTAAAAAGAATATTTTTGAAATTTTATTTATGTAAATTTTTATAAATGTTTGGTTTTGTAGTTTTTAGGGATTTTTTAAGGGAAAGAGGATTAGTAATATATATACAAGTATATACATGGATTATATAAATTTTTTATAAGAGAATTTTTTTGTTGTTTTTTTTTGACATTTTTTTGTTCTTTTTAAATGGAAGGTGATCAAAGTCTATAAACACACATGGATTTTACACATTTATATACATATCCCAACAATAAACATATTTTTAAAAAAATACAAGTTATGTCTAAAGTATATATACAATATACAACACCCATTATATTTATTTCGATCTATGTCCTCACAGTGATTAGAGAGCGGTAAAGAAAGACATAACTCGTGCTATGTATAAAAAGTGAAACGACCCCTATGCTACAACGACTCAAAGAATACGAAATGAATAGAAGTCGATGATTCCCCTATACTTAGGATCAAATAATCCTAAATATAAAAGACTGTACAAAAGGGTAAAATTGATGAAGAGAATGTATGAACTCAGCAGGTTGACTTGCCCCCCTATACTTAGGGTAGAATAGCCCTAAGTATAGAATATCAACAAGTTGGGGGACAACTAAGAGATCGGAAAAATAAAAATATAAAGAGACAATGTGGATAACATCACACCCCTATACTTAGGGTAGAGTATCCCTAAGTATAAGCAACAACGGGAGTGATGAATAGGACGAATATGAACAACACAAATCATTCACCCCCTATACTTAAGATAGAGTACATCTTAAGTATAGCACACAGATACACACCAAAGGTGAATGATAAACGGAAGAAGGAAGGAGAAAATCAAGACAAAACACATTTATACAAGCTAGACATTCTTTGGGTACCTCTCAACAAGCATTAGAGTTTACGCCCCTAGCTGGGACAAAGGCTAGGACAACGAAGTATCAAGGTTTAGGACGACATATGTAATTTGAATATGGTATAGTCGTTGTTGTCTTGGAGTGAGAACAACAACATGGTCAACAATGCAAATGAGGACACCCAGATAAGCAATCATGCAGGGTGTCTGCTACCAGGTAAATAGATGTGTAGATAAAATTGGGTACCGGTAGTAGAAAAGAATTCTTCGGCTCATGGACAGAGTGGAGTGAATAGTTGGAGCCAGAAAATGGAACGTGGAGAAGGAAGGATCTGTCATGGAATCCTCACGTCAATCACCGTCTCAAAAATATATGGAAGGTGAAGATCAGGAGACTCCCTAGCAACGACGTCATTTTATTTAACAAGATTTTTGAGGTTTTTATTAGACGAAATAAATGTGTCGTCCTTGCAACCCAAAGATCTCTCAAGAAGAAATTTTATTTTATTCCCAAACTAAATTATTACAGAAAATGTAGCAAGAGAAAATTTTGCTATTTATTTTACATGTATAGCAAAAGGAACGAAATTAGGGAGGCTACAAATCCTTAGGTTTATTCTAAGAATTGAAAAATCAACGAAAAGAATAAGGAATCCAAATACGAACTATCTTGATTTTTGTGGAATTTTCATTTTTTATTATTTTTATATTTTTAAAATTTTTTATTTTTAGTAGTTTTTAATTTTACAAATTTTTAATTTTAAAAATAAAATTTTTTTAAAACAAATGTATACACAAACGAAAATACAACTTTTTATATTTTTCAAAAATGATAAAAAGATCGAAAATTCTAAATAAAATATTTTTGTGTTTTGATGATTGTATAACTATTTTTGTAATTTTTCAGAGATTTTTAGATTTTTTAGGATTTTTAAAATGGATAAAAACAATGAATAAAGCAAACAGTGAATAGATAGTAATGTTTTTGAAATTTAAAAATCTAGAAAAAACTCAAAAATTATTGAATTTATTTTTCCTAATAACTATTACAAATTATCTACAAACACGAAGTGAAATCATTATTTTTGGATTTTTCTACCATTTTATATGATTTTTTTAAGAGTTATGATAATTTACCATTTTTGTTTTTTAAAAAATATTAATGCATGAAATTTGAACAGGAAATAAAATACACAAATAGGAAGCTAATCTTATTTTTTTAGAATTTTACTTAACATTTGAATTTTTATGATTTCTAAAATTTCAAACATGCAAAAATACATTTTTTTATTTTTTTAAAAATAGTAAATTATGATAAAAGGCAATGAAAAAATTACACTATCAACAGAAAAGCAACATGAACTTAATTTGATTTTTCTAGAATTTATTTAACAATAAAAACATTTATTCTAATGACAAAAGCACGAAATTGAAAGTCTTGATAAACATGGACTGAAATGTAAATTTTCGTTATTTTTGCACTAAAATATAACAAAAATAAACAATAGGAAATTATTGCAATTTACCCAGGTGGCAACGTGTATTGCATGTGACTTGCTCTAGAGGCATGGGCTTTATTGTAAATTTAGATATGTTGGGGGGTCTTTTTGAAATTTGCCCAAAAATTAGGGCTTCCAATTTTGGGGTGTTATGTTCTTTTGTTTGATCTTGACGCACACAAGGGAATGGGGGCGCCACCTTTCCCTCTTCTCCTCCAAATCGAGTGCGGTGGTGCGGGTCTTATCCTATATGCAGGAGGGTGATGGTGATGGAGGACGGCCTCATGCAATGGGAGTCGGCTGCTTTGCGATGACGGTCAAGGTGACAGGAGTCAGTGGCGGGCGTGGTACTCGAGTGCGCGGTGAACGTCGGAGTAGGTGGTCGGTGGGCTTGGTCCTCGTGCGACTGGTGGGCGGGGCTATGTCAAGGAAGGTCAGCGAGACGTGGGAGGGTGATCCTGTGGGGAGTGGTTGGATCTGCAGATGGTGCTTGGTGGTGCTCCCCTTGATGGAGTTTGCACGGCAGAGGTCGATGGACCTCGTGTAGGCAGATTTTGGTGGTGACGCGGTAGACCTATGGAGGTGTAGGAGGTGAAGGTGCGGCTGGCGCTTACTGACGAGTCTGTAATTGTACTATTTTAAAATATATGTCGTGTATTTGTCGTCGTGCGTTAAAAAATAATGTTGTTTCGTCGTAGGCGGCAATCAGAATCGGTCAAGAAAATAACCACAATTATTTAATCAATTTTCAATCACGTGGTTTTATGTTTATTATATTTGGGAAAGTCCCAAGGTCGAACAGAAGGAGGAAAAGCAACAACCTATAATTATGTCTATCAAAGTTTGTGCATGATTTTTAGATGGTTTTTTTGTAATTTGTAATGCAATAAGGGATGTGAAATGCAATTTTAGTCTATTTTAGGCATTAAAATGTAAAAGTCAATCAAACGATGTCCGAAAAATATGAAATTTGGCCAAGATAATAATTACGAATAAATGAATGCACTGCAAATTTTTTGGATTTTTTGGTTGCAAGATGATTTTTTATGAATTTTTAAATGTAAATAAAGTGAATTTCAATATTTAATTATAATAAACATTAAACCTAAATATTTCCAAGGGATAAAATTATCAAGTTCTATTACTAGGTGATGAATCTCAGAAAAAATCCTAAACCTCGAAAATACAATATTCAATATCTATTAAAAATCAAATATTGAAATATGCAAAATGATTTTTACAAGGCAAACTATGCATCCAAATGCGATTCTTTTTGGAAACAATGTTAAGCACAATTAATTCTACAATCCGTGATTTTTCGGCAATTTTAAAGCAATGGTTAATCAATGTCAAATTTTAGAGCTCAAGATGGGCAAAATATGCAATTTTTCACGAAATAATTAATTATTAATTAACCATTGATCACAAAATTTTCCACAATATACCATAATGTGGATAATTAAATGTAGAACAAAATGTCTATTTTTGATAAATAAAATGATGCAACAAAGAGGTCCAAAACTGAGAGGTAATACAAGGGTATTTCTGCAAAATAATAAAAGATAAACAATCCAAAAGGGGGCTATAATGTAATTACTAGTAAGTCCGGGGGATCTGCTGCAATTTTGCTAGAGGGGTACATGCATGGCACGTGCCCTCTCGTCGGTGGGCTAGATGGAGAATAGGAGGAAGATCAGGGGGGAGGGGATCTTGCAATTATGCCAAGTGGTCACTTGTCAGGCACGTGACCCTTGAGCTGGACTTCTGCGCGAATTGGAGAGGCATTGGGGGCTCTTTCGCAAAGTTCCCTCTCTCACGTGCATAGTACACGAGAAGGGCCTCAAGCTGGTGTCCGACCGTTGGATGGCGACTGGTGGCTTCTGGCGGAGCTCCGGCCATGATGGTGGCGGAGGCCTGCAGTTGTCAAAGGAAGATGGAAATCACGTTGCGATGAAGCTCGGAGATGGTCGCAGTGCTGGTGGCGGTGAAGTCGATATGATGGAGGTCGAATACGTCGGCGTTGGGGGGGTTGTTGTAGCCATTATTGAAGATGATGCCGGTCGTCGAAGATGGTGGCGGTGAAGTCGA
Source organism: Ottelia alismoides (assembly GCA_037367405.1). Taxonomy (NCBI): domain Eukaryota; kingdom Viridiplantae; phylum Streptophyta; class Magnoliopsida; order Alismatales; family Hydrocharitaceae; genus Ottelia; species Ottelia alismoides. The sequence continues at coordinate 1,234,157 of JAZKJV010010113.1, forward strand.
TCGTCGTTGGTAGGTCGCGGCAGAATAGCTGCTGAATGGTAAGTGATGCGGATGAAGTCGGAGGTAGAGGCGGTGAAGAATGTCGTTGGCTTGATGGCTAGCCGGAGCAGGAGCAAACAAGGGGATGTGTGCTGCGATGGCCATCGGGGAAGGCTGGATCTCGCCGAAGAGGGGAGAGGACCGGTGTTGTCACCACAGGCCTCGCCACCTACAGTGTAAATCGACGGATGGGCTGTTGGGTTTGGCGACGCTTCATTTAAATAGAAGAGGAACGGGCGGGCAGAGATGGAAGTGAATCAGGGGATTCAGCCAAGACATTGAAGGGATTCGATGGAGCTCGGAGATGGAAGATTGTAGATCGAGCGTGAGATTCGCGGACGTTGACGAAGATCGGGACGGGGATTCGACGAGAGGCGGCGTGCGGCGATTAAGGGAAGGCATCCGAGATTTCACGGGCGGTGGGTGGTGCTTCCAAAGGAAGGGGGATGAGGAAGATGAGCCCTGGGCTGTCCCATCGGCAGAGATTGGACGGCCTCGGTGATGACGCGTGGCAGTTAAATGAAGCCGGGTGGAGAGCACGTGAGTGGGAGGCTCATGCCCCACACGTGCATCACTTATATTTTTTATTTTTTTATAAAAAATTAATTAATTAAAAACTCGAAAAATGGTTGACAAGTGGCGGCTCCAGTAGCGGCCACGTGTCAGCACCACAAAAATCAGAAAATAAATACTTTGAAAAATTGAAACTAAATAGCAAACGACCTCTGATCAAAAAATTTTCTTCATAAAAATTGCTCGTCTCAATGATTTCTACAACTTTTATGAAGACATCAAAACCAAAATCGATCATTTGCACAAAGTGATATTTTTAGGGTATCCCATGTACATAGAATACCATGATTTTTGGGTTTTATAATTTTTTTATCAGTTTTAAACATATAAAAATGCGAAAAAATATGGTAAAATCAAAGATAAATAATTACACATTAATCTAATTTCTTATTTTTATTAATAAAGAAAAAGAAGAAATAAAATAAAACACGAAAAGACTGATTTTGTACAGACAGTTAGTGAAGACTCAGACTTAATTTATTTCTTTGATTTTAAGCTCGATTTGGATTTGGATTTTTACCCATTTTAATAAACCGTTCATCAAAGAAGACCAACAAAAAATAAATAAGCTAAAATAGGTTAACTATGTACATAAAATACTTGGTCAAAAACCGCTAAAATACAAAATGTACAAAAGAGGCCCAAAACCCAACTTTCACATACGAGCTTCGATTCACTTGAACTTGGTCTTGTTTTGAAGGTAATTAAATGTGCATTAGTTCAAAAATGAGTAGGATCAAAATGGACACTGGATGGGGAAGATATGAGGGTTTTAGTCTAGGAATCCTAGAACTAGGGTTTGGGTTTTTGGTCAACTTATTTGGGTTAGTGATTTTTTGTATTTTTTATTTATTCTTGTAAGTGATATGTACATAGTGGAGATGGTTTTTGGTCATTCGGAGTTAGCATGAATCAGTTAAAAATCGGGGAAGTTAGGCTCTTTACATGTTAATTTAGGGTGGGATTTTTGGCTTCTTATTTATGCAAAAATGAGTGATAAAATGCAATTCTTATTAAAACAGGCATGAATACTAATTATGCAGAATAAATGAAGAAATACCAATGATTTTTAGGAATTTGAGCTTAATTAATGAGATTTAGAGTGATGAATCTGAGATTCATCATCCCCCTATACTTAAACCATGCTCGTCCCTTAGCATCAAAAGAAATGTCATGAGGTGAAATGAGATTGGGTTCCATACCAAGACCATGAGCTGAAGGAGAAAATGAAACTAAACTCGACCTTTAGATTATTAGTTTGGCGGAACTTCTATGAGACTTAGAATTTTAAAATCAACAGCCTTCAAGTTCTACACATCATTGTCACAGTTTCGGCTCAGAAGTCATCTTAGATCAATCCTCTTCCCAAAGCATACCCTATGAACATTGAATAATCGACTCATGTGTGTGAGAGGTTTTAGCTCTTCCCATCCAGAATGTCAAACTACCATGCAAACCTCCTCTCCAATAACTCGACCTCGGGGAGTCAGGTATTTCCTTCTAAGGTCTGTCGTGTTGTGTTCACAATCGAATTGGGGGTGAAGTTAGGAGAAGGAGAAAAGAACTGGAGGGTGGCCAGTGTAGTCACCACTCCTTGTGAAGTTGGCCAGTGTAGCCGAGTCTCCACAAAGATCTGCAGGTTTTCTTGACGCTTGGACCTTTTTGGTTAGATATTTATTTGGTAGTGGCTTCTTTGTATTTGAATTTTTGGTGGTTCTGCTTGAATCTTGTTGTGCCCCTACGGATATAGAATCTTTTGTTTCCGTACATTTTTTGGGGTCTTAGAAAAAATTGTGCCCAACCGTCCATCCCTTTTCCGAAGCTTTATTTCAACTTTTACTCTAGTCTTTAGATTTTCACACTACCAGAAAATAAACTCACACAATCTTCCAACATCTCGTCTGAGTTGAGCTAAGTGTATAGTGTGAGAGTACAAATTAATTCCCTATTCCAGAGTTGTACCTAGAATGAAGAGACCAGGTTAGACACTAAGAGTTAAACGCTGCACATTGTCATGTGGAACTCAAAGAATTAAGTCAAAGACCTTAAGCTTCTAAAATCCTATTTCTCGGTGAAGTTCCTCTAAAAATTAGGTGGATTAAGGTCAAGTCCAGACCACTCTCGGTTTCTTCTCATAACTCGGTTCAGAACCCAACGGCTTTTCACATATGCAAATGAATGTAATGTTGGATGAAGTGCAGGTGAAATGCAGACACAACTTTTGGTTTTTTTTGAATTTTTTATGCAAGGGATTTTTTTGAATAGTTTTGCAAAAATGAACAAGAAGCCATTTTTTTCAAAATTTTTGGTTGGACATAGTCAGTGTTAGTAGCAAAACTCTTTGTTTTGTTTTATTTTTTTTTCAAGTTAGTTACCCACCTCGTAAATAAATATTTACTTATGTGAAAGTATGAGATATGGGTAAAATATATACACAGTATATATACAGACCCCCCTTCACTTAGCGAGTGTTGTGTCCTCAGAGCACAAGAAGCGCAAAGAAGATAGAGCTCGGGCTAAGTTTAAGAGAGTGAAAAAACAATATACATTGGTCTGCCCCCCTATACTTTGGATGTAAACAGTCGAAGTATAGAAGAAGAGGGAAGATTAGGTTGTCATTATATGTGAATGAGGAGAGTATATACAGTTGAGCATCAATTCCCCCTTTACTTAGGCTCTGGTTAGACTAAGTAAGGAAGAAGGGTGGAAATGAGGAGATCGTGAGGTGGGGAGAATGGTATGTACAGATGACATTGGTCCCACCCATACTTTGGCCTTGGCCTAAGTAAATGAAGAAGATGTACAAGGAGACCAATGTGGTCGGGAGGGAGGGTGTGTAGCCGATGATTAAGGCGGTTTTTGGCTGATCTTTTTGTGAGCCTGTGGTGAGAGATCGTAATGATGAGAAGGAGATGAAGCATATGATTCCCAACTGAGTGTTATCCTCAGAAAAATCATGATGGATAGTAGATGAAGTGTTTGAGTCAGATGAAAGGTAGCCATCATCAGAATTATCCTCAGAGGAATAGTATTTGAAAGTGGACACACTCCAGATATTCTTATCCTTTTGTTTCTTCAGTTGTTTTCTCAGAATTCGTTCCTTCTTGGGATCAAGCAATTTGTCCTCAGATGAATACTCTGAAGCACTAGTCTTAGTCAGCTCATTAGAGATAATTCCAGTGTATTTGATGAGAGCAGGAGCATCAGCTTTTGATGAATGATAATGAGGAACATGAGTTGTCCATCAGGAATCGAAGTTTGGTTCCTTGTGAAGATATGATTTTAGAACAGCCGAACATACTTCACTCATGTAGATTACCTTTTCCGTACCTGATGAGGAATCATCAGCTGATTCCTCTTCCGGAAGGTCAAAGGTGACTTTCTTCTCTTTGTTTCGTGAAGGTGTCGGTCCACTTGAGTCTGCAGATGAATAACCATTGGATTTCTTCTCCTTGGTCTGTGTTCATCCTGCGTGTTTGTTATCAGTCTTCTTAATGCTGGTGGACTCTTTATTTGGGAAGGTTTGGTCAAGGTATTCAGAATAGGTTGCCCCAGGGTGCGACCATGCATATGTATCAGGATCATATCGAAAAAATTAGTCTATTTTGAGATCTGCGGGAATTGAAATACTGGAAAGAGTCTCTCCATATTCGTTCTCAATTAATTTGATGTTGGAGCATTCCTATGTCGAGTTGATGTAATCCATGTAGTCAGGTTGACGCAGGGTACGACCATGCATAAGTCTCTGGATCATATGATTCATATACTTGATTCACCATGGTGAGAGCTGCTGGGAATGAAGCAGGGGGGAGATTCTCTAAACCAAAAGTCTCATCAACAACCGCTATCTCAGGTGTAGTAGTGGGGTAGGGCTCTTCTACCACTTCATTGTTACAGTTGTCGAGGACTTCATGTGTTGCCTCAGAAGATCGTGGTTCCTCAAAGACTTGTTGAGATCGAAGTGCTTCCAATGCTGTAAAATTGATTTACCGAGTCTCACACTCAATAATTGCCTTAGCCAATGCTAAGAATGATTTTCCGAGAATAATTGGAGACTGTGTGAATTCTCCTTGATGCTCAATATCAATGATCGTGAATTCTACTTTGAGAGGATCGCCTTGGAATGTAATGATGACAAAAATGGTTCCTCTCGGATGCTTTATTGACCGATCAACCAGCTGAACAATCTCTCGTATCTTCTTGATCGGTCCGAGTTTGAGTTCGTGAAATACAGAGGTCGGGAGGATATTGATCGGTGAATCGTCTTCAATTCGAGCATTGGTGAAAATTGTGTCTTTGATTCCACAGTAAAATATAGGCAACCGCTTCATTATGCAGCTCTTGATTTTTCTCCTAAACACCAAGGAGGAGGCCATCGACAAGATATATCTTTCGGTCTTTGTTCAAATCCTGCCCAACTTTTTCATCATTAAGCTGTCCATTACAAACCCTTTAAGGTCGGGGAAGTGTTCAATGGCCTGTATAAAGGGAAGTTCAAAGATCAATCTTTTCTCCAGTGCTTCCCGTAAAGCAGGATCCAGATTCTTCATATCTTCTTTAGTTTCAATTTTTATGTAATTTTCTGGATTTTCGATGAGTGTTTTTTTATTCCAATTTTTTGGTATTTTTTGTGTGGTGTGGTGATGCGATGTCTTCTGTAGATGAGAATGGGCTTTGATATTCCGAGTAGGAGTCAGATGCATAGTCATTTCTAGGTGAATAATATGCAGAAGTGCTGTCAGAATCGTTCCTAGATTTCTGAATATCCTCAAAATTGTCAACATGAGATCCAATATTTTCCTCATTCATTTGTATGTCCGAGCTCTAAGAGAGTGAAATTAATTGGTCGATAAATTTTTGAAATCTACCCTCCATTAATTAGAATTTCTTATTTATCCTCGAAACATCATCCTCAAAATTATGTTCATGATCAATTATGGGAGCAATCGGTGTGTGATTTTGAGATTCAATAATTTCATCTTCCATTTTTTTGTATGCGCTGAGAGGAGAGTTTCTTGGAATATCCTATATATGATCATTATTTTCTGAAAATTTCTCCTCAAAAATTATGGAAGGAGGATGCTTAGTAGAAGGGTTTTGCGGGAATGTGTAGGTCTCATACTCAACATGTCGTGACTCGGGCATGTAATTCTGGTTTGCATAGAGTCTACTTCCATGGTCATCATTGATGGTATCCTCAAATACTGGAGTCATATAGGGTGTATATGTGTCGATATCATCCATTTGTTCTTCTGTATGTGTAGGTTGGTCGAAGGAGTGGTATTCAGGTTGGTCAATAGGGATCTGATCGTCACGGTCAATCCAACGCTGATGATTATTAAATGCGGGTCTCTCCATCTGGGTTTGGTTTCTCGGCTAGTCATGATATTCAAAAGTGGTTTGATCTTGAAATGGTTCATTCATTTCAGTGAGAAACCGAGAATAAGACGGTTCAATCCATGATGGGAATTGGTTATGTATGGTAGAATGATTTGAGGAGGAAATCAATGAGGGGGCCAAATTCATCTGCGGGTGGAAGTCTCCCGCAAATGTTGAAGGATTTTTGAAAGAAAGGGGTTTAGTTTATTTGGGCCAAACCGAGACAAATTCATTTTCATTATATAGATCAGATGGGGGCTCAGACCATTGTCCGGTGTTTGTCAAAGGAGGTTGATGATGATGAATCGTCATGGTTGATCTTGGTGCGATTGCACGAGATAGTCAAAATAAATTTTATCAAATGTGCGACTTTTGATCTTCGAAATCGGTTCACGTATACCAATGCAAACACAAATCAAACCCCGAGTTCACCATATCACACAATGAAGCCGTAAGAGTTCGGCAATTATCTTTTCACTTTTAAGTTGGCGACAAATCAATCTTGGAAAACAATTAGCGAGCTGTTAGGTGCCAAAGATTTTCTTATAGACTGTCCTGAATTCATACAACTAGCTTCATCTACTTTCAGCCACTATAGGTGTAAATACAGATCGTAAAACAGCTACCTGTGTTACTTAAGGACGGAGCCTTACGTGGTGTCCTTTAAACAACCCACTTTGCTAAGGAAATGCAGACTGTTTACCGGCTACCCGTATTCCTCACTGAGAAGTAGCTAATCATTTTTAAAATTAGTAGTCTGAATGAAAATCCAGATTTGGGCTCTAACCTTAAGTGTCGTCTCTCGCTCACTTAGGAAAACAAATGCATCCAAGGTCGGGGTTGCTCTCCCGCAAAAATTCTTGATTTTATGGGTTATTTAAAGTCGTCTATATTTAGAAGTCCTAATTTTAATTAGGTGACTACTGAAGAACTAAATGAGCACAAATGCACGTCTACCATTCAGTCCCAATTTCCTTTAAAATTATGTGACAAAACAAGAAGGAGGAATTCGGGAAAAGCCGATGCACGCGAAAAACTATGATGTATGCTAAGTTAGAAGACTTACAGTGAATCCTCACAATCTCCATGTGGGATGTAATATAAGAATTGAAAATTTAGTCTTTATATGGATGCAAGCCGACGAAAAACCGCATCTAGCATAAACTTCTATTAGCGGGGAAGAATTGAATTGAATTTGGCTAAATTGAACGATCTATGTATGTCTCAATTAAAGTGAAGTGTGGCCTTAGATCCTACAAGCACAATCAAAATTTTAAATGCTCTAAGAGCCGTATGTGCAGGTCTATTCTAAGCGCCACTCAAGTCGGGTCCCACCCTCAACGGAGAGTGAAACAGGCCACGACACACCACGGAAGAAAGAGGTTTTGTTACACACACGAGAGTCCAAACGGACACCACTAGAAAAGATCAATTAATTACAGAAATTAAAATTGCAGAAAATTAAATCCTACACTCTATGATCTCTCACGACTTGACTCGATCTTAAATTAATTGCAGCTTTCGGAAGTCGGTGGAAAAACGTTGGTTTCTTGAAAAATTGCTCCACGTACATCGGGTACCTCACAAGAAAAATAAGAGAGAGTGATTAAGAATAACTCAAAAACTAATAAAATAAACAAGAAAATAAATGCTGAAAATAAATATAGGAAAAAATGGAATTCACAGTAGAAAGTTCGGGGGTCATACTACCCAAATGCGGAAAATTGAATAAAAATTTTTAGACAAAAAACTAAGATGTTTACCTCCCCGGCAACGGTGCCATCTGACGAGTCCGTAATTGCACTATTTTAAAATATATGTCATGTATTTGCATCGTGCGTTAAAAAAATAATGTCGTTTCGTTGTAGGCGACAATTGGAAGAAAATAACCACAATTATTTAATCAATTTTCAATCGCGTGAGTTTATGTTTATTTTACTTGGCAAGTCCTAAGGTTGAACACAAGGAGGCAAAGAAACAACCTATAATTATATCTATCAAAGTTCGTGCATGGTTTTTAAGACAGTTTTTTTGTAATTTTTAATGCAATAAGGGATGCAAAATATAATTTTAGCCTATTTTAGGGACTAAAATGTAACAGTCAATCAAACGATGTCCGAAAAATATGACATTTGGCCAAGATGATAATCATGATTAAATGAATGCGCTGCATTTTTTTGGAATTTTTGGATGCAAGATGAATTTTATGAATTTTAAAATGCAAACAAAGTTAATTTCAATATCTAATTATAATAAATATTTAACTAAATATTAGGTGAAGAATCTCAGAAAAATCCTAAACCTTGAGAATACAAGATTCAATATCTATTAAAAATCAAACATTGAAATATGCAAAATGATTTTTACAAGGCAAACTATGCATGCAAATGCGATTCTTTTTAGGCAGAATGTTAAACACAATTAATTCTACAATTTATGATTTTTCGGCAATTTTTAGAGCAATGGTTAATCAATGCCAAATTTCAGAGCACAAGATGGGCAAAATATGCAATTTTCCATAAAATACTTAATTATTAATTTACCATTGATCACAAAAATGTACACAATATACCATAATGTAGAGAATTTCATGTAGAACAAAATGCCTATTTTTGATAAATAAAATGATGCAACGAAGAGGTCCAAAATTGAGAAGGAATACAGGGGTATTGCTGTAAAATAATAAAAGAATAAAAATGCAAAAGGGGGCTATAATGTAATTACCAATAAGTCCGGGGGATCTGCTGTAATTTTACCAGCGGGGCACGTGCCTCTAGTTAGTGGGCTGGATGGCGAATAGGAGGAAGACCGGGGGGGGCTTCTTGCAATTATGCCAAGTGGTCACGTGCTAGGCACGTGACCCTTGAGATGTACTTCTGCTCGAATTGGAGAGACACTAGGGGATCTTTCGCAAAGTTCCCTCTCTCACATGTATAGCACACGAGGAGGGCCTCAGCCTGGTGCCCGGCCGTTGGCTGGCGACTGGTGGCTTTTGGCGGAGCTCCGACCATGACCGCGGCGGAGGCATGCAGTTGTGCAGTTGTCAAAGGAAGATGGAAGTTGCGTTGCGATGAAGCTCGGAGATGGTCGCAGTGCTGGTGGCAGTGAAGCCGATCTGATGGAGGTCGAAGATGTCAGCATTGGGGGAGTTGCTGTAGCCATTGTTGAAGATGACGCCGGTTTTCGAAGATGGTGGCGGTGAAGTCGATCGTCGTTGGTAGGTCACGGTGGAATAGTTGCTCAATGGTCGGTGATGCAGACGAAGTCGGAGGAAGAGATGGTGAAGAAGGTCATTGGCTCGACGGCTAGCCTGAGCTGGAGCAAACAAGGGGATGTGTGTTGCGACGACCACCGGGGGAGACCGGATCTCACCGGAGAGGGGAGAGGACCGGTGCTGTCACCACTGGCCTCGCAACCTATGGTGTAAATCGACGGATGGGTTGTTGGATTCGACGACGCTTCGTTTAAAAAGAAGAGGAATGAGCGGTCGGAGATGGAAGTGAATCATGGGAATTCAGACAAGAGAGTGAAGGGATTCGATGGAGCTCGGAGATGGAAGATTGAAGATCGAGCGCGAGATTCGCGGACGTTGACAAAGATTGGATGGGGATTCGATGAGAGGCGGCGTGCGACGATAAAGGGAAGGCGACCGAGATTTCACGGGCAGCGGGTGGTGCTTCCAAAGGAAGGGGGCGATGAGGAAGATGAGCCCTGGGCGGTCCGATCGGCTGAGATCGGATGGCCCCGATGATGACGCGTGGCAGTTAAAGGAAGTTGGGTGGAGAGCACGTGCGTGGTACGTGCGCGGGAGGCGCGTGCCCCGCATGTGCGTCGCTTATATTTTTTAATTTTTTTTATAAAAAACGAATTAATTAAAAACTCGAAAAAATGGCTGACACGTGGCGGCTCCAGGAGCTATCACGTGTCAGCACCACAAAAATCAGAAAATAAATACTTTGAAAAATCCAAAATAAATAGAAAACGACCTCGGATCGAAAAAGTTTCTTCACAAAAATTGCTCGCCTTGATGAGATCTACAACTTTCATGAAGACATCAAAACCAAAATAGATCATTTGCACAAAGTAATATTTTTGGGGTATCTCATGTACAAAGAATACCATGATTTTTGGGTTTTATAATTTGTTTTGTCATTATTAAACCAGATAAAAATACGAAAAAAATATGGTAAAATCAAAGATAAATATTTACACATTAATCCAATTTTTTGTTTTTATTAATGAAGAAGAAGAAGAAGAAGAAGAAGAAATAAAATAAAACACGAAAAGACTGATTTTGTAGAGACAGTTAGTGAAGACTCGAACTCAATTTATGTCTTTGATTTCAAGCTCGGTTTGGATTTGTATTTTTGCGCATTTTAATAAACTGTTCATAAAAGATGACCAAAGAAAAAAAATAAGCTAAAATAGGTTAACTATGTACATAAAACACTAGGTCAAAAACCGCTAAAATACAAAATGTACAAAAGAGGCCCAAAATCCAACTTTCACATACGAGCTCCAATTCACTTGAACTTGGTCTTGTTTTTAAGGTAATTGAATGTGCATCAGATCAAAAGTCAGTAGGATCAAAATGGACATTGGATGGGGAAGATATGGGGGTTTTAGTCCGGGGATCCTAGAACTAGGGTTTGGGTTTTTGGTCCACTTATTTGGGTTAGTGGTTTTTTTGTTTTTTTCTTTATTATTATTAGTGATATGTACATAGTGGAGGTGGTTTTGGGTCATTCAGAGTTAGCATGAATTAGTTAAAAATCGGGGAAGTTAGACTATTTACAGGTCCATTTTGGCTTCTTATTTTATGTAAAAATGAGTGATAAAATGCAACTCTTATTAAAAGAGACATGAATGCTAATTATGTAGAATAAATGAAGAAATGCCAATGACTTTGAGGGTTTTGAGCTTAATTAATGAAATTTAGAGTGATGAATATGAGATTCATCACCTATTGAATTTTTTATTTTTTGCAACTAGAAAAATAAACGTTTCTTTATATCTTTTTGATGTTTTTTTTGCAAAACAACATTTGCTATATTTTTTGTAATATTTTTTATACCTGTAATAAAATCAAGCAAATTGACTCGAGCACGACGGCTCGATCCAAGAAGAAATCCAACAGAAATTAATGAATGGGTGGTTCCGTTGGAGGTGATAGATTGGAACTAAGTCTTCGGCCATTGTATTTGGTCGGAGATGAGAGATCACGAGAGATAGAATGTAAATGTGCATAGGGATTAAGAGGATGATTATGAAATCGAAATCGGGGGTGAATTGAATCATGATGGTTGATCTAGTTCTACAAATTGAAAGTTGATAATTAAATAAAAACTAAAATTAATCGTAAATTTAACTAATTTAAAGATATAAAAAAGTGGATCTTACTGTGAGAGAGGATGAATGTCGTGATGGCCTCGACGAGGACCGACTTGTTATCACCGGCCGGCTCAGAAGCTAGGCACCTCTCTACGACAAGAATACTCCTGGATAGTAGGCCCCTCTCACCAAAGATTGATTGAGTTGGAATGAGGGAGGAAGGGCCAAGCAAATAGAGGAAAAAAATAATTTGAATTTCAAAATTTGAATGAAGAGGAAAAGAAGGAAGGAGGTTAATGGTGGATAAAATTATTTACATTATTTACATAATTCATTAGTTAATTAATTAATCTCATCACTTTATTAAATTAAGTAATAAATGTTAATTATTTAATTTATTGTGGTGGTTATTTAAGGAAATCAACTATATATATTATACAGATATAGTACATTATATGCATAGTTAAATAAGGAAATTAGCATTTTTTTTTAATTTAAAAAATTGTATTTTTATTTTTATTTTAAATAATTATTACAAAATATTTACATTTTTTTACAAATACAATATGTATAAAAATAAATATTTATGAGTATATACAATAAATAAATGGTAAAATTGCAAAAACCACCCTAGAAAACCGTCTTTCAAACCCTAACTATAAAAATTATGAAATCACTGCCATTTTAAGGATAATTTCATAGAATATGATGGAAGTAAGTTTCATTCAATTCGATCTCGTAAGGATCCAGACTTGATCTTTCAATTATCGCTTTATGGCTTTTTTTCGAATGTGGTTACTTTTATTTTGTACATGATTTTATTTTGCAATTATTTTTATTATTTTGTAAACATCTTATTTACAACTTTTGTTTTGCAAATTATTTAATTTAAGGTCAATTTATGGACAAATAACATAGTGTAAGTTTTATACAAATATACACATAAAAAATTAGAAGTATTTACAAAGATTTTTTGATTTTCTGATTAAAGACTATCTCCCCCTACTTTATTCCTAGTCGATCAGGTCAAGTCTTGACCTTCTCTAGGGGTTCGGGTCAGCCTATATCTATTACATATATATAGTCTTTTTATTTTTTTTCTCTGAATTGCCTTTACTTATTTATTTATATTAAGTTAAAATAATAATATGTGTACAATGTTTACACAAAAATGCAAGTTAGTAATAATATAGGTTTATTAATATATATAGATGTTTTATAATGGATTTCAAGATAAAATAAATGATTAAATATTATGAAATGCATATTCATTGTTTAGATGAAATGATCCGAGAAGTATTCTTGAATCATATGGTTTCAAATTCCGTCGCCCGAGCTACCAGTGTGACTAGTCGCTCCTGATCACATATGATGTGATATTCACAATTTCGTGATGCGCTTAAGGTTCTTTCCATAACCTTCGGTTGAATGATTCATCCTCCGGCTACCAAGCTCCTCGTCGAAGGTTGCTCCAGCTTCCTGGATCTCATACGCGTCTGCAGGTGGGTTCAACTAGGTCTGGACCCCAATGGAGAGGGCCAGGAGCTTCAAGCCACCTATAGCTATAAGAATGGCTTCTGAATCAAGCTTCACATTTTCAGTGCTCATGTACCAACATCAAAAGAATGAGGAAGGCAAGTGGGTCGTATTCGACCCTCTCCCCGAAGTTGATGCATGCAGGGATGAGATGTTTAGATGAGCTTCAACTAAGGTGACGAACTAGAGCTCATCGAACCTCGATTATTGTAGAATCGAGGGTGAAAACAAGATGGAGATGCAAAAAAAGGCATTGGGGAATGAGTGGGATGATGACGAGTCAAGTCTTATGGATGAGGACAATGGATTAGAGATTGGGGCACAAAGCCCCGACAATTGGAAATCTAAAATAAATCTTAAACTAATGGAAATTAAAGGCATTTAATGTTAACTCTACTCTACGAATCAAAATTCCATTTAAATGAACTACTCATGGCTTGTCTTACCTGACAATTTCAGGGAGTAGAGGAAAGTCCTCGATGAAGCTCCAGCGAACCTTGGATCTCCTCCTCTGACCGCTTCTTCTCCTTGTCAAGGTTACAATGAGGTTCTTGTTGTCATCAAGATCCTCAAGCAAGCAAAGCTTGGGATTACAAAGGGTTGAAAGGGGATCAAATTTTAGAAGGGACGTGGAGAGGTTTATTTATACACAAATAGAGAGGGACTCTTGTAGAGAAGATCTTGGTTGGCTCGATGTCGATCGATGGGATCTGATTTTTAGGGAAAGAATAATGGAGATCCCATCGATAAAAATCACTCAGAACTCAATGCATTGCGGTCATTGATTTGTGCTGGAAAATGGTGCAAAGAGGGAGGCTCGAGGTGCTCTAACAAGTCAAAGGGGCCAATGGGGCAGTTGACCTAAAGTCAATAAAAGCAAGCTCCTAGTTGGTCCATGTGGACCAACCATAAAAGAGCCAGGTTAATACCTTAAATATATTAAAAATAATAAATGATTTTTTTAAAATAAAAAATACTTGTTACTTAATGTATTCATTTATATTGATTTCTATTTATTTTTACAAGTTAATTTATTATGTATTAATATTTACATGCATAATCATAGGTATAAATATCTATATATGAGATATTATATATTTTGTATTTTCACTTTTATTCTATTATATATGTAATTTTTATATTTATAAATCATTTAAATACATATTGCATATTTTAGTTTATTTTTTTGAATTTATTTATTCACTTAAAGAATAATGTATATGCATTATATATGTATAGTTTACCTATATATTCTATAGCTTTATTTATTTTTTAATGGTTTTATTCTACTCTAATTATTTTTCATGTGTTTTAAATAATATTTACAAATACATAAAAATATAAGAAAGTTAAAATATAAACAATAAACAAATTGAATACTATATCCATATATATTACACAACGAAGGACCAAAAGCAACTTTTGCGTATTAACTCCAAATTAGATGAAACCATCTTCATTAAATAGATAATTTAACTTTATGAACAAAAAAGGTGAGTTTGATCATTTTTGGTATATACAGGTAAGTAAAGTTTTCTTTGCGGCTTTCTATTCTGTGTCTTGGCAAACTAGGCATTATTTTTTAATGAAATAAATTTTGTATTTTTCTTGTATTTTTATATACAATTTTCATGCTCACAATTTTTGTATTTGAGGTATAAAAATAAGAAAATAAAATAGGTCCCAAAATATAATTATTGTTGAATAAAAATTAGGGTTTTATGAGTATTTTATGTACACTTGGTCTGCCCTATCTCACCCTACTTTATTTCTTGTCGACCAAGTCATCATGATGACTGGGTCTCGAGGTCTAGGGTCACTTAGTGTTTTCGATCCTTCATTCATTTTCTTTTTTTCCTTCATTATTTTATTTTGGAATTAAATAAATGTATCTATATAGTATTTATAGGTCCATTAACGACTGTTATTCTGTGTTATTAGTGTTATATATGCATTTATTTAGGGATTTATAGCCAAAATTAAAGAATAAAGTTGATGTAATGAAGATCCATCACCTGCCATGCCATAGAATTCGACATTTCAGTTTATTTAAGAATTTTGTATATAAGAAGTAAGAGAACATCCTCACTTCCTATTTGTAAGTGATGATGTTGCACATGAGCACGACAATACGCACCACAATGGCACGAACAAACTACGACAATGCATCATAGTGCAAATGAGTATTGAAGGTGGTACAAAGTGCAAGAAGGTATCTTGCCTGATACCTTTCTAAGGAGTGAGGGTATCTGATGGGATTCCATTGATCAGTATGGATAATGTGAAGCAGAGATGCATGATTGAACTAAATATACAAATCGGGCTGGAAACTGCAACTGCTATAACAAATTTATTATGTATCTCCATTCCATATGATCAAATGTGTTTTCCATATCCACCTTGATCGCGATATACTTTGCCTTGATTTGTTGTGTCTGCATAATATATAGAATTTTTGAAGATGCATATTTGTTGTCTGAAATTTGCCATCCTTTAAGCAAAACCACTTTGATTGGGTGAAAATGGTATTGGTAAGAATCGCTACAAGAAACTACAGATAATGCGAGCACAAATGTAGTCCCATTCTGCTCACATTATGCTCATGATGTGGTCGTTTTAGCCATAAGCAACTGCATGTCATCAAAAGTGTTGTGGTTGCATGTGGGGGGACACAAATGCGGTTACAACCATATTGTGGTCGTAATGTGCTAGAAGCATGCGAGCACTATGTTCCCCGTACTCGTAACAATTTTTGTCAAGATATAAAAAATTACAGAATAAGTGATCAGAGAGGGGACTACATTTAGTCACATTTTCTTTTTCGAGGACAAAAAAACTAGTACCTGGTTCAGTTTCATCGATCCTTTCTATCTTCCCTCACTATTACCTATACATGTAGAAGCATACAAAATTGTACATGTACAAGAATACAATAATTCCATAAAATCCGCATTCACATTCAAGCACGACATTATATTACAAGCACATTCTCAACTTTTATCACAAGTCCATATTCACATACACAGAACACATGCAATCGCAAGAACATTCTCAACCTAAAAACATAATGTAAATGACAAAGAGTTATGAAAACTAAATTTTAAGTTACATGAATACTGCTATAATGTTCACGAGTGTCAGATCCTTCACTTATTCCATTTATGAAGGATCTCCTTACCCTTATCTCTTTGTCTCCCCCTTTGCCTCTCGCTCTCATCTCTCTCCTCCACTTCGACATCCCTCTTGCAGATGAGGACTCCATGATGAATCGTATCCACGCCACTCATGAGCTCAAAATGTTCTCTGTGGAGATCTTCTTATTCTATGTCATGTCTAGAGGTTGCGGGCACCATAGATGGCTATGTATATTGCGATGGGGATGGATCATATATACTCGGGGCACTTGGAGTGCCGCAGCTAGACTCTGATGAGAGCTTGGGGTGGAGCTCCCCCAAGGCTTGCTACTAGTTGGGCCCAACCAGTCGTCCATCATCACTTGTTGCCAGACCTTAGAGTCAAATAGTGGGTGGTCCTCAACGGTAAGGGAATCATACTTCTCTATAAAGAGGTCATCGTAGCGGTCTTGTTAAAGACATATTTTAGTAATATACACTGACAATTTCTATTCAACAATTAGAAGATTGTGAACATCCAAGACGAACTCACCACTACAACCTGAGCTTCTTGTGTGGACCACTAATACCCCCTCCTCCCCCCTCCCCATGTGGATCTTGTCTCCATAAGTGTCACTACTCACATTGTGTAGCCTCATGCTATCACAAATATTGAAATTACAATCGTACAAAAGTTAGTGAGATTCTAAATTGTGACGAATACTACTGCTAGAGAACTTCACATTTACCACTACAACAATACGACTACATGTGGTGACAATGCGCTCGTACTGCTAGTTGCGACCATATTGACACCACATGTAGTTGCATTGTAGTGGTGGTTATTTTTCTCCCATATATGAGTAAATGTGGTCGTATTTGTAGTCATGAATATATATTTACAACATATTTTTGACCAAATTTGAGTCACCGATTCCCCCCATCAAACCTTCCTTGTGCCAACATCAAACCTTCCTCCTATTCGGACCCCCATCTCCTCCTGTGGCTACTGCCCATCCTCATTGCCACCACCAGCTCTTCCTCATCTGATGTTGCCCTCCAGCTCCATCATCGTCGTCGTTGAAGATGCATCCCCCTCTACCCCCTATCGCTAACAAAACATTCCCTCGAACGATCTGGATCAAGCCCTCCGACCGCCTCTTCTCGGTCGAACACTTCAACTTCAAACTCAAGGGCATCGATAATCCCTCTCCCTTTCCCTCCCCATTTTCCTACATTTGTTCCCTATTCTCTCTCCTTCATTCGGGAATCTAGGTTACCTGTGGCTTAGCAGCATCACGAGGTCGATCGCCTGCAACTAGTTTCAGCCAGGGATAAAGGCCAGTGTCAAGATCATCCACGTGAGGTACGGTTTCCCTCTTCAGGCGCTAAATGTGAGAGTTTTTGGAACAAGTATGCGCTTTGATTTGCTCTCTAGGTTGGCGTCTTCCCCTTGATATGTTGCAAGCACTCTACTGCATGAATGACTACATGTATTTATTTCTTGAGTAAACTACAAAGGCTAAATGTCGGTCTATTGGTCATCTTGATGCCAATATCGTTCTCCAACATCCATAGTTTTATGCTTCAAAGTAGCCTATGTCTATAGCAAGTAAAGTGAGTCAAAGAGTTGTGCATCTATAAAATGGAGTATAAAAGGATAAACAAAGATTAGTGGAAGAAACTCATTTATAAGTCAATCACAATAAATAATTCCTCACATTTAGGTTGAGGCTTTTCTAGAAGATACTCAGTTATAGAGTTAATCACAATAAATATGTCCCCACATTTAGGTTCAAGCTTCAACCGAAGATTGTACCCTAATTCGTGGTTGTCGGACCCTATTGCGTTCTTGATATTTTTGCAATTTTAGTATTGAAGAGAAAAATGATTAGCGATTTCATCTTTTCATGATTTTAGATGTATCCTTCGCGCTATTGAGATCTTTTTATTACACATTATTTGTTGGGATTTATATGGATTTTGTCCCGAAAATCAGTCCTTTACATGACTTTGGATGGAACCACAACTCTCCATATGACTTCAAGTGGATTTATCCCAATAATACTTCAAGATATCATATATTTTAGTAATTAGATCCGATTCCATGTTCAGTAATGCATGTCTTCCCACA